>OZ026503.1:14996455-16343122 GCA_964019985.1 Aurelia sp. 4 Dawson et al 2005
TATTTTGCGGAATCAACATACAATATCATGGCTCAAATAAACCTAATAAACTTGCTCAGCACTCAGGGAAATAATTAACTCTGCAGGGGCGTAAAACACGAAAGTAACTATATTCCTTGATGCTGATATACCACGGAATAGACTTTTAGCAAGTCTATGCAACCAAATAAATGGGAAATATTTGGTAAATTCTGGAGTTTTGTATAAGCGAGGGAGTGGGGCTTAATAGAGCTTTTATGGTATACACCACGGGATAGTCGAAATACTGTCTGACCTGAGTTTATTACACCTATTGAAGACATTCAAGTTATCCTGTATGGAAAATATGTCACAATTATGAGCATAAAATACTGATGCAAAGCAAACCAGAGGCGAACTAGCACGGGGCAAGCAGGGGCAGTTGGTCACCTTAAATATCTCCGCGTACAATATGAACAAGTAGAAATCACAGATTTCTGAACAACTTCGAGGAAATTTTCCTTCATTGCCCATCTAAAAATTTTGAGCTGTGTATGGCTGTGAAACAAACACATCATATGGCAGGACTAACTAAAGCCAGAGCAGAAACTGCGCACGCATGCGCAAAAACTCTTAACTTCCAGCCCCTCTAGCTCCCTGCAACAGATCCAAAAATTCAGCAACACTTGATATTTTGTTCCTTGGGCCTCAAACTCTTGATTTATCGTTTCAAAAAGCTTATCTATCCAAACAATTCCTTATCTCAGATTGCTTGATGACGTCATTTTACGCAATTTCTGCTCTGTCAGCTTCCCATAAACAAACTGTTTCATTTGGAACCAATATCCGAAATGAGAGGCGAGAGGGGATGTGTCGGAGCAGATCAGTGTGATATTGCCCCGAACTTGTGCTTTGTCTGCTTCTTGTCAAGCTTCGACGGTCCAAGATCTGGCGTATTTGAAGTGTCTACTGATACAAAATCAAGGTCATCACATCTTACGACTTTGGAGAAGGGTTACAGTGAATAAACCATTTCATTTCATTTTAACAAAAAGACTTGCTACACAGTATACCGGAGCGTCGTCCTAACAAAAATACAAACTAATTAATCTAAACAATGAAACAAAAATTACAGCGATAATGCGAACTAACAACTTTTTAACGAAACGAATATAATGATAATAAAAGAACTGATAGCTAAGTCTAAATTAATGGCACTAATGCAGAAAGGTAGCTGTTGCGGTCATGGTCCATTGTTCAGGCTGTTATTTCGAGACTCAAAAGCGTCTCTCGCGTATTTAGCAACTTCTTGCACCAGCTTTATATTTTCTGTTGAGAGGAGGTAAATGAACTTTTGTTTCGGATTCATTGTACTGAATGACTTAACTTCGTTTTCAGCTGTTTCAAAAAGCTGTTTGCGTTGAACGCCATATTTTCGACATTCAACGAGGAAGTGCTGTTCATTTTCTACCTCCTGAGTGTTGCAAAGGCGACAATATCTCAACTCCGGAGGGGTATTGTCTCTTCTGCCTGTCTCAATGCGCAAATTGTGGTTACTACAGCGAAGCTTTGCCATACTCTTAACAAGACTTTTATCTTTTAGTTTGGTGTAAGTTTCTGCTTGGAACTTACATTTAAAAAGATTGTAATGGCGAAGCTTGTTTCCTCCTGATTTCGAGGGCCCTACTGATGAGTTGATTCTTTTTCTCCAGAAAGACTCGAAGCTTCCTTTAACAGCTTTGTCAACAATGTGACGGAAGCGACTGCAGCTGATCAGTGAAAGACGCCGAATATCGAAATGCATATTGAATAACCTGAAAAGATGTTGGATTGACGAAATCCAACTAAACTGGCCGTTTTTGTGGGCAACGATGCTATCATTAAAAGCTTTCTTTACTAGCGTACTGTCTTCAAGTGTGAGTAACCTATGGAAATATAGCAATGCCTGCCTATAACAGATCAACTTCAATGGAAGTCTTCCAAGCTCTCCTAATGTTGCAATGTTACTAGCACTCTTGTTTAGTCCAAGCGTATTCTTACAAAATCTCATATGTTGCGATTCAATTTCATTTAGGTGAGTGTCAAAGAAAAACTGTTCGTAATCTTTCACCTGATCCAATCTTTTTAATTGGCGTGGACTGAGCTGAAACCAAACCTCAGTATTATAGGTTAGAATGGGTTTCAACATTGAGTCAAACAGTTTTAAACTGAGGTCAGTGTCAAAGTCAAACTTGCTAAGGACTGGTCTAAGAGAAAAATAAGCTTTCCGTGCTTTGTCAGCTAAATTTTCGATAGCGGGATTGAAGGAGCCTGATGAGGATAGAACTGTTCCAAGGTATTTGTATTTGTTAGTAATCATCATTTCATCCCCTCCCAGAGAAAAGGTTATGTCCCTCGGGATTCTGCCAGTTTTATTGAAGATAACTATATTACTTTTCTTCAGGTTAACTTTAAGATTCCATTTTGAACAGTACTGGAGTAGTCTATCAAGGCATGTCTGAAGGCCCTGTGCTGAGTTGGAGAGAAGAATCAAATCATCTGCATAGAGTAGGTGACTAAAATTGAAGCCATCTAAACTGACCTGATCGCAACAACTATCGAATTCTGACCCTAAGTCGTCAATGAAGAGGTTAAAAAGTAGAGGTGAGAGATTGCATCCCTGTTTTAGTCCAAGCGTCGTGGCTATTGGCTCTATGAGGACATTCTGCAACTTAATACTTTGTTTGACGTTCCCATACATAGATTTCAAGATCGTTAGAAAAGGCCCTTCGAAGCCGTATTCCCATAGCATTTTGAACAAGAGGGGTCTACATACAGAGTCATATGCTTTCCTAAGATCTATAAAGGCGGAGAACAACTGTGTACCTTTTCCCTTCACAATCTTATTTATAAGCGTGTTTACCACGAAAGTGTGATCACTCGTCCTATGACCCTTGAGGAAACCAATCTGATTTTCTTTCAGCATGTCATACTTTTTTATCGTTTTTTCAAGGCGTTTCGTAATTATCGCCCCAAAGAATTTGCCTAAGCAAGATCCAACGCTGATCCCGCGGTAATTGTCGAGACAATCCTTAGGTCCCCCTTTATGAATAGTTGACAAAATGTTAACTGACCATAAAGAAGGGTAATGACCTGAACAAAGTATGAGATTGAATAGTTTTGCGATCGGTTTAGCGAGATGAAATCTACCTATTCTTATGAATTCATTCAGAATCTTGTCAACACCAGCTGATTTACCATTCTTAAGAGTGTTGGCACAGTCATAGACTTCTTTATCGGTGAAAGGGGCATTTACAAATTCAGAGACATACGAGTCCCTATATTTTCCGTTCAAATAAGATTTAAACAGGGTAGCACCAGTATTACTAATACCGTTTTCAGATCCCACGTTATAAAGCTTTGTAAAGTACTCGTAATACTTTTTTACGCGATCATCAAATTCTGGACCAGATAGATGATTAGAAAGGTCTCTCTTATCATCTTTAATTTGCTTTATCACATTCCAGAATGTCTTGGGATCTTTTGACTCCATATTGCGCAACTTATTCCTTAATTCTTGATTATGGGATCTTTGAAGTTTTCGGATAAGAGTTTTGTAACTTAGGTATGTAGCTCTATACCTGGATCTGAGGTTCGTATCATATGGAGACCTTTTCATATCCTTGGCTAATCTAGAGAGCCTATTTTTCAATGATAAGCAGTCCTTGGTGATCCACCTTTTCCGTTTTTTGTTTTGTTTTCCCTTTCTAACACTACGTATTGGTACTACGTGCGAAGCAGTGTTAGTTATGATACCTGTAAGCAAAGACACTGCTGTATCTACACCGGACTGATTACTCTGAAAAGAGTTACCCACAAAAGACGAAATCTTTTTCAAGTTTTCTTGTGAATTAAGGGATGCTAGAAAAGTGTCTGCAAGGTTTTGGTTCCACATAAACTTATCAGGCTGCAAATGGTAGCCCGGGGCTGTCTTATTTACGCTCAATAGTGGACTCCTTCGAGTTTCTACACTGATCCTCATGGAAATACAACAGTGATCAGAAAGAGTAGTTAAAGTACTGACAGTAAACTTCTTGACACACTTCAAAGAATCAATGTAGGCCAAGCCATAGTCAATGAGGCTTGGTTCTAATGTTTCAGATTGACTATGGAGAGGGTACCGAGTGAAGCTACCCTCCTGATCTCCTACTGTTCTACCATTTAAAATCCTGAGAGAACACCCTTTGCAAAGGTTTAAAAGTTGCTTTCCACTATCATTCAGTGGCCTAGGGTCTAGGTTCTTTCTTTCTGATGGTCGATCTTCAAGGTAGTCATCCGGAAGAGTGACAAAATCTTTGTTACCCTGATCATGAGTTACAAAATCTTCAGTAACTCCTGTATAGGCATTGAAGTCACCTAAGATGTATACACTGCCTAAATCTTTGAAGTCAGCAACATCTGACTCCAATTGTCTATAAATACTTGATAATTCCTGACCTGTTCTCTGCAAATAGGATGAGTTATGGGGTGGCATGTACACAAAGGAGATAAAAGTGTCCTTATCAAGGCCAAAGAAGTTTCTATCTGCTTTAAGCCATGCTATTTCAGGACTGTTAGATTTTACCAATTTGATACCTGGACGTAATATCTTTTTGATGTAAATAGCAAGGCCTCCAAAAAACCTGTTATTATTACTTGCTCTTCTACAACTTAGGAAATGGTCAAATCCATCTATCTCAATGTTTTCTTCATTTTGACCAATATGACTTTCTGCAATGCACAAAATATCTAGCTGTGAAATAGTGGTGAGGAATTCAGTCTCATTCAACTTAGAGTACTTAGTGCTACCAACTTTATGAAAAATACCACTAATGTTCCAAAAACCAACTTCAACAAAATTAAAGAAAATACCTGGTTTATGCAATGATGGCATGGCTTCAGTTTTGAATGCTCTAGAAGTAATAGCTATTGTCAAGTGTTATAGTTCATGCTTTGGTTGTTGTTTCTCTGCTTCCCTTGTTGGAAACTGCCTGCCAAGGGTCTTCGTCTCTGTCTTCTGTAATCATTGGGACTGGCAGATCTTGGTTTTCCGGCTGGCTGGTCTATACCAAGCGTTTTCCTCAACGAATGTGAGATATTGGCTGCGATGATCTTTACACCTTGTTCATTGAGGTGAATTTTATCTTCTGCAAAAACTTTCTCAATAATCTGACCATGGTTAGAGAGATTTCCATTATCAATGAGTGAGACTTCTTCCTTAGTCATACTAATCTTTAAAAACTGGAGGTTCAGCTCCTGTCGTTGGTAATCAAAACTACTGTTATCCCCCCTTGGGGCAACTGAACTCAAGAGGACTTTTGCATCTTTTTTGGATCTGGAGATGAGATCAATGGTCTCCTTGGCAGTCTCCATTATTTCAGCCACATTTTTACCATCTCTTATGTCATTTGTACCCACATGAAGTATGATGACATTTGGCATATCATCTATGTTGTTATTGATATAATCTTGGGCTTCATGCCAGGTGTAGGCAGTTTGCTTCCGTATATTATGCTCATTGTTGTTGGATCCAAGCAGCCTGCTTGGGTCAACATGTTTAATGATACTATCACCAATGATAATTGCGGAATCTTTTGCAATTTTGTCAGAATGGTCAGGTGGATGGTTTGTTGTGGGTCTTGCTTTCGGTGACTGGCCATTGTGGGCTTGGTTACAGAGTAAGATTAGTTCCCTAAACGGCCATTGTTTCTCTCGCTAAACACGTGCCGAAATCATAAGACCATATCGTACTTGCTTCACAATTTTTCTAACTCACTCTAAACATATAACTATCATACACTTCAGGCGTTTTTTCCGTGAAACATTATAATGCAAAAATTTCAAAGGTCAGTTTGACCCTTGAAAAAAAATTCAAAGAAAAGCTGGGTCAACGTTTTTTTTTTAATTTTCACAATTTTCAGTCTTATTTTCCCCTCAGTAAGAAACTTGGGCAGTTTCTCGTAAAAAGATAAGAGCACAGTGTTCCCTGTACAAAAGGCAAGAGAAGTGGGAAGTTCTATGCTGACCTTTACAACATAATCCAGCTGAGAAGGAAATGTGTAAGTAAACAAAAAACCATTTCATTTGATAGTATTGGACCAAACGCAAATAGCTGGTTTCCTGTCAAATAAGTAACTGTATCTTTTTGTGTCAAAGCCTTATTGTACTGTTGGCCTAGTTATCAATCAATTGATGAAGGTGTATTTACTATCCTTTTTCACTTCAGAGAAAGAAAAGCAGTTGAAGAAGGCAGCTCAACCAACATAAGAGGCAACGCATTTGGGAGAAACCAAGTTCTCTCTCTTGCTTGGCTTTTGAATACCTCTATTTATCGAATGTAGATCCACCCTCTCATTACATAGCTCGGTCAAGCACCTTCCATCGAACTTTATCATGACATAATAGTAGCCGCTCCAGCATCGTACCTTTTACAAGCAGCCAATGTAGCGACGCGCCGTAACCGACTACACGTTTTTTTTAATAAGAAAATAAGAATTTGGGCCAGTACTGAAACTTTCTTAAAATTATCTGAATAAAAGCCTTGAATAAAATAAGAACCAATTTAAGAACCCAAACAGCCTCATTTCTCTCCAAATACCCATTACAAAAGAACTTAGGCTGATAATAATAATAATAATAATAATAATAATAATAATAATAATAATAATAATAATAATAATAATAATAATAATAATAATAATAATAATAATAATAATAATAATATAATAAACGGAATAATAATAACAATAATAATAATAATAACAATAATGATAATAATAATAATAATCTCTTTATTTACAGTTGGTAGAGACATAGTTAATATACATAAATAATTATGTACAAACTAATTAATACCAACTATTTACATAACAGAAAAAGGAAAAATTACAATATAGATCTACTTATTTACATATATTACAGCTACATTTGTTTCCATTCCAGGCTTTTATACCTTTCTTAAATCTGAATACGTTTTCAGCACTCTTTATTGTATCAGTCATGGCATTTCAGAGAATGCTTCCTCGGAAGGCTAGAGAGTTTATGCCGAAAGATACCGTTCTGGTAGGTGGAATTTGCAACGAGTTTTTGATTCGTAGATCATACGTCAGTTCCCTCTGCACGAAAAATTCTCCCATAAATGATGGACTTTCATGATTTAATGATTTGTATATCTCTGTCATTAATTTCTGTAAGTTTTGATGACTTGCAAAATGGTACGTTCTTATTGGTACAAATGCTAGAAGGAAGAACATACCGTCTTCTTGTTTTGAGTTCTTATCTCATTTTCGAGATATTCACTAATTTCACGCATTGGCTAATGACATCATTTTGCACAAACAAAACCAGGAGGGCTATTTGCTCAAAACGAGGCTATTCGTCGCTGCGCTTTCCTATCTCGTAGCTGCGCAGCGCACTGACTCAGCTTTCTTCAGCTTTCCTGAGCCTGCGATGCGTGATAGGTTTGGTCAGCGTTTCGCATACATAGCTCTATTTCATCTTGGAAAGGTTACAGTTGCAACAAAGAGCATGAGCTACCTAAGGCCTCGTCCACACGTATCCGGATACTTTTGCAAACGCATCTTTTTTATCCGTTTTGGGTTAGCGTCCACACGTAGACGGCGTTTTCGGTCTCCAAAACCGAAGCTTTTCAAAAACGCTCTCCAGAGTGGGTCTTTTTGAAAACGCCGTTTTCATGTTGTCGTGTGGACGGGTAAAAAACGGAGCTTCTCGAAAACGCTGACGTCACAGCATCGATTTACTACGTATCAGAGCATGCGCACGGATCTCTGGGGATCATGCGAGGGCATTTTGCTTGTCTGTTTTCTTTTGTCGATGTTCGAACATCGAACTTTGCTTGTAGCAGCGTCTTAGTGTGGACGGGGATCTCTTCGAAAACGCTCCTCGTGTGGACACGGATATTTTTTATGCGAATAAATAAAGATACATTTTCAAAAATATCCGGATACGTGTGGACGGGGCCTAAATGGAAGATCAATTGCTGAACAATATCCACGGGGTGCCATACATGCTACAGTGTGTTCAAGTTATTACTTTAAGGGGGAAATACTGGGAAAATTTGATCTTGATTTAGGCCACTATTGAAGGTTTCGTGATAGGGCTCCCTTGGGAAAATTGCTTATGATATTAGAACGGCCTGGCCGATTTCACTCAAGTAAGCTTAAAAATACATTTGAATGAGTCCACTATTAATGATTCATTTGCCGATATTATTGCCTTGAAATCCAGGGAGCAGGCCTTCTTTCAAAAGGGGATCGCATTTGTTTATTCAACCGATGACTATTATGAAAAAGGTCACACTCAGTAAGCTATGAATAAAAAAGCCTACAGCACAGCTACTGCGAACCCACTCTCACAGTCTGCACATATCTTTGGTGGCGACGATATCCAAATTCCATCCCTCGTGTTACCTCAGTTTGCTTGAGTCCTCTACCTACTTTCCATTTCGCATTCTTGAGGCTAAATTCTTGTTCTGCGTGCAAAGTTTAGCGTATGAATAAATTTTCACATTCATGTCCATCTTCAATTGGGAATAACGGTGATATAAAGAATTGGAAATCATAAGGGCTTTGACCGTGAAATCAAAGTTTGGATATAAATTTGTCCAAACATCTGATTTCACGGTCAACGCCCTTATGACTTTAAATTCTCAAAATCGCCGTAATTTCCAAACGAAGACAGATATGAAAGTAAAAATTTGCTTCGATGCCAGACTTTGTAAGCAGAACAAGGTTTTAGCCTGAAAAATGCAACATCTCAAACAACAAAAGACTTCCATTTTCGCACATGTTATCTTGAAAAGGTGGACTGAAGGGTTTCAAAGGAATAAAGGGTACATTGCTGAAAATCAACCATTGCAAATTTCTGATATCTTGAGGTTTTCAAATGGAAGCATTCATAGACTTATGACGATGAGTCTCTTGTTTCCCTGTGCTCTTTGACTTGATGAGGCGCTTCAGTCAAGAGAGACTCGTAGTACTACTCTTAAAAACCTGGCCCTATTTAGGCCAAAACTTTGCAATTCCTAACGTACCAATCAGATTGCAAGATAAGAACAATGCTGTCGAATTTTCAATTCGAATAATGCAGTTGTCTAGATTTTGAACGAAGTTGCTGCAGTAGGTAGTTGAAGATTTCTCTGACTTTGTTTTGGTCTTAAAAACATGGAAAATGGAGCGTTGAGAAACTCATTTTGCATTTACCAGGTAAACTGAATTTCCTTCTTCAGATTTATACCATGTTTCGTAGATTGAATGTCTGCCTAGCTTGGTTTTCATTGGATTTTCTTTCCGAGCAGTGACCGTTGAACAGAGCTACGGCAGTTGTTCGATCCTGATTCGATCGATCGAATCATGATCGAATGCGGGAGATAGAGCTGGGGTTTTCACTGTTTCATTATGAGTCCCTGTTGAGCAAGCTTTACCGCAGGGATACAAGGGACTCATCGTCATAAGTCTATAGCATTCACTGCGCATGAGGCTGTGATGTCACCAAGTTCTAAAATTGTACATAAAAGAGCAATGGATTGATGCTTGCGACCATATTTTAGACCTTCATGAACTAATGGGTGAGTTAAAAAAGTTTACGCATTGGGGAGGGGCTGGGAAATGAAGAGTATGTGGCCAACATTCAAAACTGAAATGTTGATCTATGATTCAAAGGCTAACTTCGATGAGAATATTCTTTTGGTAAAATCATTCAAGACCCAGAAATCAGGAAAATTCTGCAAAGGGGCATGTTTGGGAATGAGGATTCCGCATTCCATCCGGTCCATAACTTATTCCTATTAGTCCATAATTTCTTAGTAGTTTCTTAATACTTCCAAGACATAATGCTAGAGTTTCTTAAAATTTTGGTCATCCTATTACTAGTTTCTTATAGACCAGTTTCTTGTAAAAAATGTATATTTGAAGAATACGTATAGACTAGATTAGCAATGCTGTGAACATCATATGCATATAAAAGAAGATATCACAAACATGCAACAAATCTGAAGCTCACTTACCATTTGAATAAACAAAAACTTTGACTGAAATTGAGTCTTGCCCCTTGGGAGTCCTGATGGTGCAGTTATACATCCCATCATCATCCAAAGTCACAGTCTTTATCTTCAAAAAATCGAATTTCTTGATTTTGTAGCGATCATTGTGTCGATCTATTTGTTGCCCATTCTTGGTCCAAATATATTTATTAGGGCTCCTTTTATCAATATTTTCTTTTGGTAAACAAAATATTTTTAAAGACTCTCCAACTGATGCTGTTTTGACAGTTTCATATCTATCTCTGTTTATTGAAGGATTCTTTGAAAGTTTACCTGGAAAAAGAAAATATAATCATTGGAAAACACATCTCCCACAAGAAATGACTTGCCATCAAATAGCAACAAATTGCAGGCTGTATGATGGACAAAGGGCTTGTAAAAATGTTTAAAAAATGGAGCTTAAAAACTCTACGGAAATATGGATTTTTCTCATTTCATTTACTGAAAGAGCTTATTCATTTTTTTCTCATTTTCTCATGGCACTTCTTACTGAGCATTTCTCTCCTCTGACATTGATAATGAGTTGTGGATGATTCCCAACATACAAAATAAACATGCAATTATTCTTTTAGCAGAACCTGCTACAGCTTGAATTTGATCCTGAGTGTTAAATCCAAAACTGTACTTATGTTTTTGTTTGTTTGCCATATATCTTTAAACACTCACACTTACTTTATTTTAATTGTCGAAGCTTTCGCCTCACTTCAGAGGCCTCATCAGCAACTAAACTCAGTTGCAACTAAACTCAAATCATGTTTATTTTGTACTTATGTTTTTGTTTGTTTGCCATATATTTTTAAACACTCACACTCACTTTATTTTAATTGTCGAAGCTTTCGCCTCACTTCTGAGGCCTCATCAGCAACTGAGTTTAGTTGCTGATGAGGCCTCTGAAGTGAGGCGAAAGCTTCGACAATTAAAATAGCGTAAGTGTGAGTGTTTAAAAATATATGGCAAACAAACAAAAACATAAGTACAAAATAAACATGATTTGAGTCTTAATCTTGGCCCTGGGCTAATTATGTTGAATTGCTTCTAATGATATGTCAAATAAATGCAAATACGTTTGTTGTCTTGTTCCTTACTCTAAAGTGTGCGACTAAGCTGCACTTCCCACTGGACACGTCTATGTTCATGTTCCCTGCGGAATAACTAAGCACTCTTTTCCAAATTTGCAATTTAGAGTATTTCTAATGCACTAAGGTTGTGTGCTCAATTCAATTCACAATCAAGTTCAATTCAGTAGGAGACTTCATAAAATAACATTCAGTGCATATCAATACACATAGACGTGAGGGCGCTGTGACAAATTGGGCAAAATTCTGGGACAAACAAAGAGGTGCCCTGTTTAATGTTAGAAAATGTCCCCTTTTATTAAGGATAAAAGTGCCCTCCAAGTGTCGTACCCCCTAAATTTGAGATGCTCCATACATCCGTGTCAATACAATTTTTGTTAAAGTTAAGAAACATCCTTTGAACATAAGGGGCCCTTAAGAGTTGCTCCACCCTAACTACCATGCATTAAACCAGTGGAAAAAAGAGGAAGACCACATGCATGGATTTTAACAAGGGGCCCTAAAGGGAGCATGAAATCTCCAATACAGTACAGGCCTTGCATTTACCAACCTTGAAGAATATTTAAAGGATTCTAAAAATTTGCCACACCCCCATAAGAATTTTTGAGTTAAGAGCTTAGAATTCCTGGCCAAGAACCTTTGTAAACTATTTCAAGAATTCATAAAAAAGTAAGTGTTAAGGTAGTCAATAGAAATGAATCCGGTTTACACAAGTTGCAGATACAAAATTTGGTGATTGAGAGGTTAAATCTTTATAGGCCCCAAAATGTTTACATGAATGCAATCTTTCCTGTTTGTTACTTCCCATCCTAAGCTTAAAGCTTAAATTGGCAACCAAAGGAAAAATATTGACATTTCATACTTTTCTGAACAAAAAAACATAAGCAAGACAAAGCTTTCAAAACAAAGAATTATATGACAAAGGAAGCAGTTGATGACTTGTTTTTCAACTTGCTCTATTCAAGACAGAACAAAGGATGAGCAGCCAAGCATGACGCTCAAGGTTAATTGATTACTCTGCTTTTGACAAAGGAAATCTTTAAGTCAGTTGAAAACTACTTAATTGACATTGCATAATGAGAACAAATGGAAAATACATTTTTGTGGAAAATAAGATAAATAATGCATGAAAAAATAAAGAGAAAGGCATTGGCCATCAGTTGCATAAATGATAAAAACAAAATGACCATAGATTGTTATATGGCTCATGCAGAGAAATTTGGGTGTCGCCCATGGATTGTGTAAACAGTGCAATGTTTTGAAGAGAATTCTACACAAAAATGAAATAAGCATGAACTATCACCCATTGCTCAACCTAGGGACCTTACTTTTTCAACGGTTAATAATTCTTGAATTCCACCTGAATTCCATTCAGGTGCAATCTAGTTGCACAAACTATGCCACAAACAAGGTGTGTAATTTGGTGTAAGCTTCCTAGGAATTACAAATGAACCAGACAACTTTCTGTCTCTGTTTTGACAGTGAGGGTAAAGTTGTGGTCTTTTGGCACTAGGATAAGCAGAAGCAGAAATGACCTTATTCAGTCCATTGTCATAGGACCAAATGGTGAGGCTAGTACTGGTCTTTGAACATTTTCACCAAATGGTGAGGCTAGTACTAGGCTTTGCAACCAGGGCATTGATTGCCCTGGCTGCAAAGCTGGTGGATTACACCATTAAGCCAAAGCACCTTTTGAACACTAGAATAGATCAGATTTGATCAAGTTTCAATTGTATTGTGCTGCACTGTAAATGCTTTAGCGTTCCAGCACCCAAGATGAGGTCACACATATTCAATGCATCCTTCTGTTCCTTATCTGTGAGATCTTAGACAAAAAACTTAGAATGAAACAGGATGGATAAGACCTGTCTGACTCAGGCAATTGCATAAACACATCATCTGATGTTCTGAATTTAAACTGGGTTGGCTCAGTTAAAGGGGGTTTAGAGGTACTGATAGTGGCTTAGATATGGTTGGTTATGTCATTGTCTAGATGTTACTCAAATTAAATGTCCTTATGTGAAATAAGAAGGACTGAGCTCTGATCATATCAATCAAAGATATTTAGCAGATTGTTCATCAGTCTTGTGGTTGCCCTGGCTATTGATAACTTTCCAACAATTTTTTATGGCTGCCAATGGTTCCCTCAACACATTTGAAAATAGTTTGTGGAGGGTCGATCCATAATGAAGATTAAAGCTGCTTCTCTAAAAGATGTGATGTAAAGCTTGCAATATTTGTGAGCGTAAACATTTCTGCTCGACCATGGGTGCATTATAGCCTGGTTTTGAAAATGCTTCCAATTTTGGGGGCCTTGAACCCAATTACCATGACTATTCTGGTTTTAATGTCTAGACAACTGCACCACAACACTTTCTTGACTTTCCGTGTTTTCTGAGAAAATGGGGCAAAATGTAGCTGGCCAGCTCCTGGTCTGTTCCTCGCTTGTTACAGGCTTGTTCCATTCGTTCGGTGTTTTGGCTAACGTCCAGCTAAATGTATAGAATGTGTGGTGATAATTCCCCAGGTGACAACCTAGAACCAGGCCAGACTGGAACCTATAATCTTATAAGGCAAGTACGCTTGCCAGCATATCACCTAACAGTGTCATTGGACAGAACAAGGTAAATCTTAGGTAGCTTTCATAGTAAATTAAAATAATCAGAAAAGCAAGTGACCAAAAATATTCCTTGTCATTCTCTTTCAATAAAGAAATATTTCTCAAATCTATTGAAGTAGTTATAATATCAATATGTATCCAAAATAGATCAAAGAAAAAATTCCCTCCTTCTTCTTCCTTAAATCCTTCCTTTGAAATCCTTATCAATGTATTGTTGGTTAGAGCATGGTGACAGTGGGTAGACACCTGCCTGCAGCTTATAGTGGGCAAAGAAAAATGAAATGAATGGATATCATTCGTGAAATGATAATGTTTGCAGTATCAATGAAAGATTCCAAAAACTTGCAACAATGGCTCTCATTCTTGCTTGGTGACAGGAAGGGGAGGGTGTAAATTGCATCATCTGGACATCTAGTGGGGCACAAACAGATAATATACTTCGATTATCAGTATCATCTGGTTTCACTGATAATTCATTTTAAATTAGTTTTGATAGGAGGCACCAGCAATCTTCCAACTAGGGTGGGGGGGATAGAATGACTACAAAATATATATACAATATATAGCTGGGGGCTAGATGCTCCTGATAGAGAAGCTGAAGCAACCAGGCCCTACTCTGGTGCTATCCCTACTTTGGTGACAAGTAGAAAGACTGGTCTGCTTGTGGGCTCATTAGCTTCACAACTTATTCAAGGGAATCTCTTGGAAAGCAAGGGCTACAAATTACTGGCCTCCAAACAAATTTTTGATGCAAAAAACTCCAAAGCTACCTCTATCAAAACAACCATTACTTGCTCTTCAAAGTTCACCTAGCCAGTAAAAAGTAAGTTAAAATCATGCAGCTTACACAAAAATGGAAAATATCAATGATCAGAGGATAGAGGGGTGGAAATTATATTCTAATTTCAGGGAACAAAACAAGACATGCAATGGATTGGACAGACACTGAAGACTGATTATTAGTTTCATTAGTCATCAGTTGTAAATGATACTTGTTGGCAAATTTTCTCGGATGTTTCATCTGAGTACTTCCAGATTTATGAACAATATCTTTTTTATGAAATTACTTGATCTGATAACATCCAAAGTATATCTAACAAGGGCTATGTAAATAAAGAGAAGCTTTTGACATATATACAATTGATTTTCAATGTTTTTACTTTTCCGTCATTCTCTCTTTTTCTTTCTTTTCATTTATTTTGGAGACCTGAAAAAATTTCTGGGACCACTGGTGCTGTGGTCCACTATTTTTCTAACCTCATCAGAGGTGCTCTAATTTTTGTGTAATGTTACCTTTAAACTGTATTGCTAGATGTGAAATGACTGATACAAAACACAGTGACAGTAGCATGGAGGGACTTTGGAGACTTGACCACCCAAATCCCAAAAGTTGGCAAAAATTATCCAAGAAAAAAATGGCAACAAAATTAGTTCGGTACACCTTTAGATTGAAAATTACATCACAATCCCCCCTCCCCCCTCTTTTTGGATCTTTCAGAGATGGCACTGCCACTGATATAACAAGTTGAGATATCTAACTGGGGGATGTCTCAATCTTTGCTCATTGTTTCACAGCCCCTTCCCACTTGTTTCACAGCCCCTTCCCAAAGTTCCTGATATCAAATTGAATGCTCTGAGGAGGAAACCTGCCTAATGCCCAATGGTGTTGACAGTTACTTTCTAACTAAGCCTATAATATTCATGTGCTGAAATTGTTCAAGTATTCAACAGAAACCATCCTCAGCTGGAAGTATGCCAAAATGATTTGCCATGTAGGCTGGATCAAGTCAAGGGTATCAGGTATAAATCTCTCTGACTGGGAAGAAAGTGATCATGAAATTTGATAGGGCAGTAGTTGGTTGAAAGAACTTCCAATGAATGTGACAAACTGAACATGACCATAAAGGCCTCCTTGACATCAGTCTGTGGTGTGAAAGCTGAAAATCTCTTTTTTTCCAATAAGAAACTTAGATCTGCCCATAATTTGGCCTGACAATTTCCACTATTTGGATTTTTTGGTGCAGCTTTTTCCACAGCCATACCATGGATTTGTTTGTTGATTCATAAAACAACCTTTTTGCAGGAAAAAGAGTCCTGTTGGGCTCTGAACATAATATTGAAGTGGTTGCTACTTGTTTGCTGTAACAGTTACAAAAACCTCTTTCTCATATCCTGAATATATCTCTTAAAGGGTCTCTTTCATCCAGGATGCCTTGCACGTGTCATCTCTCTGTTTGCCTCTGTTGCCGCCATTTTCATGGTCCACAAAAATGGCAATGAACAAAGGCAAGCCAAGAGATGACATGTGCAAGGAATGCTGGATGAAAGAGACTCTTTAAAGTTTCTCAGTAGCTCTCAAACATTCAACTAGAGTTCCTAACATTTTGACCTGGTCCTGTATCATCTTTGTACTGGTTCTTTATCAAGGAAACTAGAATATTTCTTAAAACGAAAGGAATGTGTACACTTCTAATGCAATTCCCATGTTTATGAATAGTTTTGGACGATTAACTTTGTATTATTGCAAATCTGAACTGACGTAAAACTTTTCAAACTAATGCTTCTTTACTGACTTTTTACTGCTTAGCAATGCCTATGTTTTAGGAAAACCTCCCAATGGGACACAGTCGCTTAAATTAAAACCAATATCTTATTCAAAACAATGTGTGCTGATCATTCTGGAATAAGTTCACTGTCATGCTCTTACATTGTTAGAAGAACAATACCTTTCTTTGTTCCATCAGTTTTGTTAGCATTCTCAATTTCATACCATGACTCAATATGGCTTATGCTGACATACACATTTTTTGTAAGAAATTGGGATCAGGCCATAGAACTAAAAGTTTCTTAATTTCACATGGAATTTTGGCCATTTTAGTACTAATAGTTTCTTAATTGGTTTCTTATTTTCTGAATGCAGAATTAGCAATGTGGTCGCTAACACTGCGGCAGATATGTTTCTTGACATTCAAAACATCATAAAGGAATAAACAGTGTTCTGTTATGTTGAAAACACAAATGGTAAGAGAATATTGCTCAAGAATGAAGGTTCAACGATCTATTCGCTATAACATCCATGCTTTTAACTTTGAAAAGTTTCTTAGTACTTCTCAGACATAGTACTAGAGTTTCTTAAAATTTTGGTCTATTGTAGTACTAGTTTCTTATAAACCAGTTTCTTATAAAAAAACGTGTACCATGCCATGGTGGTTTTGGTCAAAACTCAGGAAATTAGGCGTCTTTAAAAAATACAAGGAAGGGGAAGATGTTCTCATGATCTCCACTCAAACCAAGCTAAGTTTGTGGCAGGTCCTTGATACATGGAGATAGCTGAATTAAAGATGGTTTGCCTATAAACTTGACATGACTAAATTCAGACAACCAAGTGTGCATTTGATGTTGACCTCATAAGGGTCATCCATTGAAAAGGAGGAGCACAATTATGTCCTGCCTTTTGCATCAAACTAAGTCATTCAAAAGCCCTGTTGCTAGATTTATTCACGTTTTCCTGCTTATTCAATCCATTCTAAAATTAATTTGACGCAAAAATTCTCTTCACAAAGAGTGCAGTATGTAATAGAAATTGAAGTGCCTTCTCACTCAGACAAACAGTTTCTCTGTCCGTTATGATGCATATCTGTCGTCACCTCTTCGTTCTTAAGTTTTGTTGCTGCGGGACGGAAACCCATTACAAACAAACTGTCACAGAACAACATTTTATGAGCGTATTTAACGATGGCTGATTTCCGACAAGTTGTTTCGAGCAGATTAAAAATTTCGCTCACTTAGTAACTTCGAATCATAACAATTAATTGGATGATCATTTATCAAATCAAATATCTAATTAAAATTTGTATTATTACCAATAGCACGTTTTCGGGGCAGTCATGAATGTATTACTGTCTTAATGTCAGCGAGAAATAATCGCACTCCCCGATCACCTGCTTGTTCACAAGTGACTGCAGGCTCAGTTTAAGCTACTTGCAAGTTGCTAGAGTAGACTTAAAAGTTTTTTATTTCCTTCCTGTTATACATAGGGCAGATTTCTGAAAACGCAGTTGTTTCAAGCTTCAAATGCAACTTCTAAAAACAGAAAATGAGCCGAATGCATCACGGTCTGAAAAGAGCGATTCATCTCTGAGTGGCTGCAAATGAGGGGGGGGGGGCAAGTTTCTCCACCACCAGCTACCCTTTATAACATGAAATCTAAATCTTGAATAAATCAGTGTGCGAAAAGTAATCATAAAATCCTAGCCTATATGTAAGCATCCTGGATATCTCTTTGATTTGTGAACAGTGAATTTCCCTGATGCTCGTCCGTAAAATTGCAATAGAGAGTCGTTGACAGACGGCACAGCCTTCTCAGGCGCAAGAGGGGCATATCAAATCATATCAAATAGCATGATTTTGTCAAGCGAAAGATTTACATAAATTCCCAGGAAGTGTAGATGAATTCAAAATATTTCTTGGTGAACTGCCTCTCAAATTTACGCATTAAATAGTAATAGTGAGTCATCAGCATCCTCCACTTGGCCTAGACAGAGGCTCCCGACGTCCGCACAAAATCGGAAAGAAAACTTGAAGCATGAATGACCTTGGCCTTTACCTTGCGCTTTCATAAGCAAACAAATCAGTAAGACGACCAACACAGCCATATTTATCCACTTCATATTACCAAGCTATCTTTCACGAACAGCACAGTGACATTCCAAAGCATGAACATTCCATAACATAAGTTTGTCCTCTTTGAATGCACAATCAGCCATGAGTCTTCGCCTGGTTCCAACAATAGCTTGGCCTGTCTGTAGGAGCTGCGGTAGAAAGTTGACCGCTTTACAACGTAATTCAAATGTTAGCTCCTCGTTGAATTCCGCAAATAATAATCCATTGATGGTAGCTTCAGCCAAATGCTAAATCTTTCGAGAACGTTTAAATCTAAGTTATGAATTATTAAATTAATTACGAACTAGAAGTTGAGCAGTGCCAGCCAGCCTGCGCTTTTCTTTTTTGCTTTGGTTGATGGGTTATTGAAAGACTCTTGAATGCATCAATGTGATAGGTGTCATTTCTGGCAGGTAGGCTTGATTCTGAAGTTTGAAGTTTGCTTGCCGCTTTGAATTCTGAAACTTTCGACACTTAACGCCCATTCAAGCAGTCAAGCCGTTAAAGCTTGACCATACTTCAGGCATAGGATAGGAGGTTTTCGTGAACAAATTCAAAATTTCAATGAGAAACAATTGTCTTGTCTTCAAACCAATTCGTTTTATTTGTTCTTTGTGCCTCAGGTCATCAGAACCATATTTTAAAGAACAATCTATAAACTATGTCAGAAGTGACTATGGTCAGAACAATAAGTTCTTATTATTTCATATTCTTTGAATCATCAACTGTCGTGCAGTTTCAGATAAGAATAAACAGTGTTCTGCTGCTCTGTCACGTTCAAAACATGAGCTGACTCGATTGGTTCATGACGTATTTTCCATGATATGCTTGTATTTAAGTTTGAAGAGCTTCTTATGACTTCTCCAAAAAACTACAAAAGGTTCTTAAAATTTTGGCCACCGTAGTGCTGATCTAATTCTTCTAAACCACTTCCTTATGAAACTGCGTGTTTTCGTGTTACTTGGCAGGCAAAAAAACTAAAAAACACTCCAAAGATTGCATTCTCCTCGATTTTCTTGAATTAGGCATGACATTTTGTGAATCAGAAGCTTTCCTCGTTGACTGTTCAAAATATGATATTTGCAGGGCATCTGCGGTTTCTTTGCGTTTATCACAAAAGAAAATGCGTGAAAAACAAGAGAAATCGTGAAAATCCCGCCTATTTAGAGATCAAAACTTGACCGGAAACCTTCCCGCAGCAACAACAACAAATATATTGGGAGCATTCTATAGACGATTCCGCAAAAGATGGCGGATCTCATTTCACGCAATGCATGATAGGAATATGCCCCCCTAGCAACGCCTAGCTACCAAAATTTACGACTGCTGCATAAAATCTTGACCACAGCTACGATAAACTTAGGCCGTCGCAACTTTATCGTGAAATTCACGGGTATTCTTTTGGACACCTGAAGTCTGCGAAGTCTTCTGAAAACGGTAGACTTCACAGATAAAAACATCTGCTACCAAAGGATGCAAATTCTGAAAACAGTAGAGTCGAGAGTCAGCAGACTTGGCGGAGAGAAATCTCAAAAGAAGGAGAACTCTGAAAGAAAGTTTAACGAGTTCGAATGTTGTGTTCTGTCGAGTGAACTGAAGCCATTGCAATACTTGCAATACTTTTGCTATGCAATCTCAAGAGAAAAGAATTTACAACATTTCGTTCTTTTTTCGAATGCTTTTAGAACTTTTTATTCAGGGTCTCTTCAACACCTCTCCAATCAGTTGTGTAAACAAGGTCAAAATCTTCTTGAAAATCTTGACGAAACAACGAAAACAGCCGGCCACTACATCTTGATATTGTTGGAAAGCAAACTGTTACTTTATATTGCAAGCGAAGGCTTATGAGAGTGTAGATGTCACGATGAAGTTGCGACGGCCTAAATTTATCGTAGCTGCGGTCAAGATTTTATGCTGCAGTTGTAAGTTTTGGTAGCTATGCGTTACTAGGGGGCATATTCCTATCATGCATTGCGTGAAATGAGGTCCGCCATCTTTTGCGGAATCGTCTATTGACAAGATGGGCAAGAAAACAAACTAACAAACATTTGTACAAGCACAGACTGGATAACAGGGGCAGCTATGCAGCTGATGTGGGCCTAGGCACTTCGGCTTGCTCCCACCAGATGAAGAGAGGGAATTCAGGAGATGGGGTACTTGAACTCATGGGGATAGTGTGGGGATATAACAAGGCTAGGATTCAGTTTATTTATGCGACCTGGTGGACCACATTAAGGTCAGACAGGCAAAACCCTGTGGAAAATGGAAGGGAAGCTAAAATCAAGCATTTTGTCCCTCATGATAACTTTGATTGGTATACAGTAACCATTGCTCCCTGATGCAGCAAACCAAAGTCTGCACGCAGGCTACAGCAACAGTGGCACACTTTTGCACAGTAGCACAAGATGAACCGTCTGCGCGTGACGTGTAAATTGTGATATTGAAATATTGCAATCAACTCATTTTATTTGTGTTATCAACATTCCACTGCATTGATTGTGCAAATAAAGCTTTCAAATTTATCTTTGCAATTTGTAATAAAAAAGATGTTTATTTTGGTTGTCATGCAACACTAATCAAGCGTTTAATGAATAGCATTTGAAACTTGTGATGCATCATGATGTTGCCTATAATGCTTCGAAAAATAGAGTTTGTGTGATCAGCAGTGACATTTTCTTTTGTGGACTGTAACATTTCATTTGTTTGCCAAGAAACATTTGAACATTTGTTGTTATTAGCCAGGACTATTATTTGTTTACGCAAATCGCTATACTGGTTCGTTTTGACGTATTTCAACGACTACAAACGCTTGAGAGAGGCAAAGTTTAGCATCTGGAAATGTTTATAAAGTACTTTATTGTCCTTGGCCAGGACTGCTTATTCATGGAAATTGCTGTCCAGGATCGTTAGCGTCCACATGTCTCCTTTGAGAAACAAAAAGTAACGTTTGTTGTCATTTACCAGGACTACAGGGTGTCTCAAAAATTGTTCAACGTTTGATTAAATATTGAAAAATATCGATAACATGAACAGACTCATGGGAGATTAACCTTGTTTCTAAAGTTATGAAATGATTTTAGAGACCAGAATCATGCAAATCGGTTGAAAATTCACTTGAGTTACGAGCTTTCAAATATAAAAAGTATGCGATAGCTGAAACTAGAGACCCCAAGATTTCTTGTGATGCAGAACCTCGAAGACCGAGGTAAAAGAAGCTTGTCTAATGACTGTCATACCTCTCACTAAATAGGATTTCCAATTAATTTAATCCTTGCAATCATTGGTCCATTGTCGAAAATTGCCTAACACTGCACGTCCAAAAACAGTGATTCAAACATAACGAGAGACTGAATCTGTTTCCTTAAAGCATCCTTAAGCTTGAAAGTTAGGTTATCGGAAGCTTGTTCAAATCCCTCGTGGTTCGCCTTGAAACAATTTAGAAATCGCAGAAACGATGGTCGATGAGATGTTTACCAAAAAATGCCATTTCGAGGCCTCTGGTTTCAGATTTTGCATGAACTTGGACTTCAAAGGCTTGTCTGCGATTTTTCCTTTGTATTGCAATCAAATTGTTTTCAGGGCAGGGCAGTTGAAATTCACTATCTTCCGAGTCGCGACTCTAATAGTATTTAACTGTTTTTTGAGATATTTCATAGGGTAAAATTCCCCTCATTTTGAGATTCTAGGTCCTAGAATTCTGTTTCAAATATACCCCTTTCTCGTGGAAATTATGTATGAGCGCGGTGTCATATTTTCATTAACATTGCACCCACCGGGGTAGGACTCCCAAAAACACATCACAATAGACCGGTAAATGGATAACAGAAAATGCGAAGGTACCCCGGAAATTAACCAACACTATTACCTTTGGTAACTTCCCTTTCGTTGTTTTTCATGGCCTGCTCTTAGTTTCTAAAGAAAATATATTTGCACCAATCTCCAAATCTGTTTGTCATTCTCCTTGCAAATGTCGCATTACCGTTGACTTTCATGGCGCTTATTAGGCCTTATTATTCCGTTAAGCCTGCTATTATTCCTGAAGCGGATAATGCTAGAGTTATGACCGGCCTAACGGTATTTAAAGCGGTCCTAACGAAAATTGGCGTCGCACTAATTGCAATACCGAAATCAATGCAGTAAGCTGACAAGTTTTTGAATTAAGGCAGACTGTCCATTCGAACCTTCAACTCGTATTATTTCGTGTTGAAATTGAGACTACGTTCACACGATGCCGGCACATTGTGAAAATGGTCTAACATTGTTACGAGATAAGTCTCCCTTTCACACAAAAATGGCAAATTTCTTGCCTGCAGAAGTTGGAAACTGCAAGATTAGGAAGCAGAACTCTAAGTGACAAAATTTGAAAACAGCATCGTGTGAACACTAGAAAACATGAAAACACATTGAACGCTGTTAAAATGAGGCTCGTTGATCTTTTGGACACATAAAAGAACTTTCCAGTCAATGTCGGGCTAATTGTTCGATTTTTTCAAATTTTTTGGATCGTCAAACTTTGCTCGCGTGCCGTGGAGTCACTCCTTTTGGTTTGCAACTGAAGACTGACGAAGCAAAGGGCCAGACAACATTTGTAGATATGAGTTTAAATTTAGAATTTATTGGAAAAGAATGACTGAGGATCCGAAAAACTGATACATGCAGTGATGAAAACATGCGCATAAGCACCTATCGGAATAAGAACCTACAGTAGACCCAATTGCATGTCGTAGTTTCCTTTTCCCCTGAACTGATCACGCTACAACTACGACTCATTCCCAACTTTTGAAGAAACAGATTAGATGCTCGCTGATTCCATATGAAACCTTTTAGCTGTTCTACAAACGTAGGCGTAGCTTCTATCACTATTGTGTACATTCGAATTATATCAAGCTATCGTTCGATTTGGATTCTCTTTTAGAATTTAGCTTTAGGGCCTAAGTCATTCTTGCCATAATCGCAAAAATAGCTTTCCTCAAAGCCGAATTCTGGCCATCAGACGACGGGGAGACAGATAGACTGATTATGATGAGTCTCTTGTATCTCTGCAGTAAACCTTGCTCAACAGGGACTCATAATGAAACAGTAAAAACCTGACCCTATCTTAGGTATTCGATCGATCGAATCAGGATCCAACGACTGCCGTTTCAACGGTCACTACTCGGAAAGAAAATGCGATAAAAACCTCGTTAAGCAGACGTTTCATCAAAGAAACTTGGTATGTATCTGAAGAAGGAAGGTCACTTTACCTGATGAGTGCAAAATAAGTCTTTCAACGCTACATTTTCTATGCTTTTAGGACCAAAACAAACCAGAGAAATCTTCGACTACCTGCCACAGCATTTTCGTTCAAAGTCTAGTCAACTGCATCATTCGAATTGAGAATTCGACACCATTGTTCTTTGCCACATCTCGCAATCTGATTGGTACGTTAGGAATTGCAAGGTGTGGGCCTAGACTTATGACGATGAGTCCCTTGTATCCCTGCGGTAAACCTTGCTCAAGAGGGACTCATCATGAAACAGTGAAAAGCCCGGCCCTTTCTCCTGCATTCAATTATGATTCGATGGATCGAATCAGGATCGAACTACTGCAGTAGCTCTGCTCAACGGTCACTCCTTGGAATGAAAATGTAATAAAAACCACGTTAAACAGGCGTTTAACCAAAGAAACTTGGTACAAATTTGAAGAAGGTTGTTTACATTACCTGGTAAGTGCAAAATAGGTCCTTCAACACTACATCTTCCATGTTTTTAAGACCAAAACGAACCAGAGAAAACTTCAGCCACCTGCCGTAGTAACTTTGTTCAAAATCTAGTCAACTGCATCATTCGAATCGAGACTTCGACATCATTGTTCTCTGACGAAGCTCGTAATCTGATTGGTACTTTAGGAATTGCGAAGTTTGGGCCTAAATAGGGCCAAGTTTTTCAGAGTAATACTATGAGTCTCTATTGCCTGAAGCGCCCTCATCAAGTCAAAGAGCACAGGGCAACAAAAGACTCATCGTCATCAGTCTAGTTTGGGCCTAAACAGGGCCAGGTTTTAAGAGTAATATCAATCTCTGTTGACTGAAGGCTGCTTGAAGCGCCATCATCAAGTCAAAGAGCACAGTGAAGCAAGAGACTCATCGTCATAAGTCTAGGAGACAGATACTCGTCGCAGATTGACATTTTTGCCGTTTTAGGAGCTCAAGGGAAATAAGGTCCTCAATGGAGCGACAACACCAACAACAATAGACGATTACGCAAAAGATTCATGACGTAAGTCCCTCTAACATTCGCTTGTTGTTGTTGTTGTTGTTGTTGTTATTGCTTTATTTGAGCAACAAGTCTGCATGGGGGAGCGAAACAAGAGACTTTTGAAATGAGTCCAAGCTAAGGATAGCTGCACAGATCTTTTTACCAAGATGCATTGCATTCGAATTACGAATCTTTAACAATGCTATAAGAATTTGATTTTAAAGAGCGCAGTGCATCCTGGTAAAAAGTTCCTCGCCGCCATCTTTAGCGTGATCGTCTATTCAATTCAACGATATGAACGTAACTTGATGGCCCTATGGAGTGAGACTAAAAGGCTAAGCATACAAGCTGAATTTGTCCAAGTAGGCTGCCATTTTTTAAGGACTTATCCATTGTAATTATTGTTTAAGAGCCCCATGACTGACCTTCGAAATTATAGGTTCTTACAATCCTGGACAAAATATATTGAAAAAATGTAAAACTTTAAAATTTCAAATGAACCACCCCCTTTCATACAATGTTGCTTTGACGTTTTTCAGCTTCAAGATGCCAACTAACATTATCATTTTGGGCGTAAAATGGGATGGTGGAAATGAGAAAATGAGGAGAACTGAAATAATCAGCGGAAGAATAACTTTGTTCACAGGGAAACCAGCATTTCTGTTTATTGTTTTTCATCATTTGGACGCAGCGTAGCTTCTGTGGCAATGCGGTGTTGTGATTGTCCATGTACGTGTACAATTCCACCACAGCAGTGCCACAAAAGCAGGGTGAGTGGCCGAGTGGCTTATACAGTCTTCAGTCAGGTGACTGAAGTTAAGCTTGGTCGAGTAAGGTCAGATTTCGGGTGGGTAACCTGTGAGGCCTGACCTCGCAACTCACCTCGTCGTCCTTCGGAAGGGACGTTAAACTAGGGGTCCCATGCCTGGATGCGGCATACACAGTGGGCTTAAATTAGCTTTCAGTAGCTAGAAATTCTGACAAGCCCACTCAAAATGAATTGAGAAAAAAGCTAGACAGCGTCCAAATGATAAAAAGGAATGAACAGAAGGCAGAATACTTGTTTCTTTGTGTTTTGTTCCATATATCCTGTCCAATATTGTAGATGCCAGAGCTTGGTTGTGTTTTTATCAGACATTTTTCTAAAAACTGCTGCTATCTACGGGCCTGTTTATATGAGGAAAAACACCTCACTTGCCAGACCCGGGGCTGAGAGGTAACATTCCACCTTCTAATAGCCCCTAGCATCCTTTGCTTCTTCATTTCACGTTTTCGTGACGAACGCAACGCCTACCTGAAGGTGGAATCTCACCTGGGCGAGGTAAAATTTTTCCATATAAATGAAACACCACCGGTATCGTTAGGTGAAATGAAATTATTCGTTGATTTTCATTGGTCAGTTCATCCTGATTTCACGGAAGAGAGGAGAGACTTTACTCCACCTCGCCTGTCAGCCTCGTGGCTGACAGGTGAGGCAGAATCTCATAAAAACAGTGACTGAAATCTATTGACTATGCTGAAATTCACCTTGTCTGTCAGCCCCGCGGGCCTTTCAGCGTGTCGAGAGCCAACCAATCAATTTGGACAGTCCCTGAGAAACGACTCAGGAATCTGCTAAGAGTGAAAAGCTCCATCCATGCAAAATCGAGAAACTTTAATTACTATGGACTGGTTCAGCTTTCCTTACAAAAGCTACCGCAGATCAAAAGAAAGTAATTTTCAGTTTCAAAAACCTATCTAAACTCTGATCCATGTAACGAAACAGCAAAAAAACAAAGGAAAACTTTCAATCGAAAACGACTTAAAATTCTTTCGAACAACAGCTAACATGAGCCAATCAAAGCTGAGTGACAAAAGCTACCTTTGATACCAGATGAATAAACACAAGTTTACGCGTTTGGCGGCCAGCGGAATAGAACGTATGCGTCCGATATTCGAAACTGAAATGTTAATCTATCACTCAAAGGCTAACTTCGATGAGAAAAAATTGTTTGCTAGAATCAGTCATCTTTAGGACCCGAAAATTAGACAAATGGGGTAAGGGGTTGGTAGCGGAATCAAAAATTCTACATTCCATTCTGGTCAATGATTTATTTTGTATTGAGATTCAAATTCAATGTCATTGTCAGTTTCAGAAAAGAATTTTGATTTCAATAGCAAGTATATCATGGACCAAAATGGAATGCGGAATCTTAGTTCCAATACAAACCCCTTTTCAGCATTCTCATGATTTCTGGGTCTACAAGATGTGTGATATTACCAAACAAAATCTTCTCATCTAAGTTAACCTTTGACTGACAGAATAAGGTTTTAGTTTCGAATATCAGCCGTATAAATTATATTCCACAACCCTCCAAACGCGTAAGCTTCTTTGACTCACCCGATGGATACAAAACATCTACTTTGGAACAAGGATCTCTTCCGGTGAGTCAACTCTACCCAAGGGTGTTAGGACACAGATGTTTTGATTGATTATTCATTTACCTTGTTTTAATCCCTGTGTCTTGTTTTGTCTTGTTTTCTGTTCTGTTTCGTCTTCAACTAAGCGTGGTTAGGCCCAACCGCTCTCAAGTTGTTCGAATAGAGCTCCCTTGTATTTCTGTGTCTTAGTGTGCCTTCGCACAAGAATGGTTTTTAAAATTTCTTGTGTGAAGGCGCACTAAGACATAGAAATACAAGGGAGCTCTATTTGAACGACTTGAGAGCGCTTGGGCCTAACCACGTTCAGTTGAAGACGAAAAAGAACTGAAAACAAGACACAGGGGTCAAAACAAGGTAAATAAATAATCAAACAAAACATCCCTGACCTAACACCCTTGCTCTAGAGATACCAAGCGCAACCATGCTTGTCTGGCAACTTCTCAAGTTGAACCTTTTCTAAACCCATGTAATAACCTTCTGGCGAACGTGGAAAATAATTTCCCCTTTTCCTAGGATTTCTGTGACAAATATAAAAGGTGGAACTTATCAAGGTGGGTGAGAAAAACCTGGACGAACATATCTAGAGCTAGATAATTGAATCCTACTTTTTCAGATGTCTGAAAAAGACAAGAAGCAGGCTTTGATAACAGCGTTCTTTGACAAGTAGATAATGGTGTCAATGCATGTAGGGCCCGTACTGTGCAAAACAAAAAACCCTAACTTTAGTTTCTCTGTCCTAGGTTCACTGGATATTCTGTCCCCTTTCTCAGAGATTTCATGGGCACGCATGGCTGCAACTAAACCTCAAGAGTTGACAAATCAGGAGATCTCCCGTTAAGAAACTGCGAAGCTATATTCCAGTTCCTTTTCAACTGCAAGTATAAAATAGAAAACAGCTTAATAGAAATTTTCGCAATTTTGAGAAAGGGACTGAGGAGAGCGCGGCCTATTCTGACGGCCTTAGCAACAGTAGGAAATCAGAGGAATCGCCTCCTTCCAGCTCGATTGCATCTTGCTGCAAACCAAACTTGAGTTACTTTCGATTTATTTGCACCTTTTAAGAGTAACACGATATTTGTATAGACTGGCAAGTGTTTTCTTTGGATTATTTAGGCGTCTGAACATCCTTTCACATTTGGTGAGTATTTTGAACCACCCTATTGCTAATGTTTGATCTCGGCGTTGAAGCGGCTCAGATTCGGTCCAACAGATCACCGGGCCTAACTTCAAACTTAAAGACAAATGACGGATATATAGCGTCTAGTTTAAAGATAGAACAAAAGATGGGCGTCTGCCATCATTTGTCCAATTGTTTTGATAATCTCTCAAGATCATCAAATATAATGGAATACAATAGACTATATTTAGATTGCCCAGGGCCCTGACTTAAGTCACCTTATATCTCCGTCATTTGTCTTTAAGTGAAAACATGCAATTAATATATCAGAATTTATTGACCAGGTGGCTAAATATTCCAGAGAAAACACATACCAGACTAATCAAGTATCCTGCTGTCGTACTGTCGTACAACTCTTGAAAGGTACAAATAAATCGAAGATAACTTGAGCTTGCAGTGAGATGCAACCGAGACACGAGCCGTACGATTATCACCATAGCGCAGGGAATTCTCCTATGGTTTCCTTCTGTTACAAACCCAAGGCTGTCAGAATTGACCGCGCTCTCTACAGCCCTTTCTCCAAATTAAGGAAGGTCAGTTACAAAAACAGTACACCTGTTATAAGACGTTCTTCAGTTCAATACACTCTGTTTACATTTCAGTGTACTTGCTTTCTTTCACAGCAGCATCTACGGGATAGAGACTTATTTTAAAAAAGAGTATGCATTACAAAATTGTCTTCGATTGGATATTTTAGAGTCTGTTCACAAAAAGAGCCAGAATATCAGTGCTGTGTTGTGGCACAATAGTGCAACCCTCTGACTTGGCAGCCTCTACAGTCAGTTGGAGTGGGTTCGATTCCCGGTAGGGACCTCACCAGTTGAATGTCATAACAGGGGGTAGCGGGCTGGAACAGCGCTTGGCTACTTCTGCGATTCCAGCGCTTGGCGCTAAAAACCGCAACTTCACCTTCATGCGATGGAACAGCGAGTTCATCTTCTCATAGATTTGTCCAAGTCTCACTTTCTTTCATCAGTCGATCGAGCTTTAAAACGTAGAATGGAAATTTGGCTGCATGTAGGAATGTAGGAAACATCTCAAACTTTGGGGCACAACACTTCGAGGGCACTTTTTTCCTTAGGAAAAGGAGGCATTTTTTGAAAATGGAAGGGCATTCCTTAGTTTATTGCAAAATCTTGGAGGGCACGTGTCCACCCCCATGGTTCCTCGTATATGGCTGCAGCGCAGTAGACCTAATCGACTAAGGTTTGTTTTACCCATTTCAAGTCATATGACCATGCGCATGGGAAGTTTTAGTATTATGCTATTTTTTGCGTTCATGGAACAACTTTGCATGTCATGAAATTTGTCGGAGAAATCAAAAGATGCTTTATCAAGAGATTGACCACATGACTTGACCACATGACACACACGAAATAGGCATAAACAAACCAGTGGCCTAACGAAGACAGTCGAGGCCCTTAGGGGATTTTCTGCTTGAGGCCCCGGCTAATGCAATTGCAAATGATATGAAAGAAACATAAAAAGGCCATGTCTAATATAAACTTGAGGTAAATGAAATGAGTTATGCAGACAAACATAAAACAATTGCAATGATTTGCAGTCAACATATATGCGTTGTCAAAGCAAGCAGCGTGGTTTGAAAAAGTCAGTGGAGGCAGGAAAGTGAGAAAGTGTGGCGAAGCCCACACGAAAATTTTGAGGCCACGCCCTCTACTTTGACTCAAAACGCATCTCCCCAATCCATTCCCATTTCTTAAGAACAGATCACTTACTTTTGCTCAGAAGACTAATCTCGATCTCATATTATGACAGAGGTGATAACAACTGTCAGTTAATCAACGTTACTTTCCACCCATTTAGATTGTCATATGCAGACTTGAGGCCCCTTTGGTCTTTTTATCATAGCCACAAGACGAAATTGAACACAAAGTAACAAAGAAATTTTTTCGATGTGGGCCCTTTCGGGGCCCCTTTTGGTCGGGGGCCCTTAGTTTTTGAACTAAGGTGCCCTAAACTGCGTTACGCCACTGAAACAAGCCTTAGCCGATTTTGTCTGTGGAAAAGGAATTGCAGACGAGACCGAAGGGAGGATATCCCCGCAGCGCCTTTATCTCAGTCAGGTGATGAAAAAGTGAGACTTGGCAGGTATAGTCTTCTCACACAGACCCTTCAAGATGCTATGGTGCTGAGTTGCAATCCACCAATTTTGCACATATAACAGTGAGGCGTACGGCATTCGAGCTGCACCAATACCAATTGAGCAACAAGGGGCGCTCACTATCCACACTTGGTTCTGAGAGTTAGCCACACTTACTGAAGGCTTTATAAGAATGAGAGGTAATATCAACCGATTGTCACAATTCTCAAAGTACTGCATTACAGAAAAGCTAGCTCTCAATCTATCTTGTCTAAAAACGAGGCAAATACTGTCACCTTTTGGTCTGAGGCTGGCACCATAATGGTCTAAAAATGGTTGTTTTATTACTGTTTCTGCTAGGAATTGCAGGTTTTTGTATGTACTAATAGTTGTTCTGAGCTTTGGGACAAAATTTTCAAGAGTACGGCTGTCTTTTTAAACTTAGACTTATTATTCAATTTAAGACTTACCCCTAGCCTAACCTTCTTTCAGACTTGGTAGCCTACCCCTCTTTGTGATTTGGTAGCGATCAAACAACATACTCAGGGTAACAACAAGTAAATTGAAAGCCAACTATTTCGGAAGCTGACATTTTTGGACATTTCATACGTAGCAAAGTTTCAATGCCGAAATTTTCTGTAGTCTGAAATATCAAGTGTCAAAAACCTTTTCAGTATAGAAAATCAAAGCAAAAAATTTCCACTGTTTGAAAACGTAATGTCTTGCTCAGAAAATGACTTCCATTGTAAAGTAATGTATTTTTGTAAGTGTTACTTAGTAAAAACATATCATTCCGGGTGTCCCAAAAAACGCAACAGATGTAAAAAATTCCAACACAAACTGTTTCGAACTAAAAATCTAATAATTATCTTTAACGAAATTTACGATAATGAGCTTGGAGATAATTAAACTTTGAGATATTTTTCAGAATTTTAGGTGGCCTGGTTGCAGAGTTATAAATCGACAAACTCAAAATTTGCTGTCATGGCAAAACCAGACCTCCCACTACTAGTGCAAAGCATAATGCAAAATTACCAGCGTCGCATTATCTGCAACTTTACAGGATTACAGACAAGCAAATAATTTGATCAAGAAACTGTGACAAAAAAGATCTCTTAATGATTCATGAGTCATGTAGTTTCAAGGGAGCTCTTAGTGTTCATTTCCAGTTTAAAGCATAACTGTAGAATGGCCTATATTAGAAATCAGAGTTAGAAGTCATATTAGAAAAAGGAACTTCGTCATGACCGAAATCTTCATACAAGTATCTCTTCAATGTTCGATCAACTTTTGTGTTTGAGTGCTTGTCAGCAATCTTCGGTAATTGCCAAGACTGTCATTTTTTATGATTTTACAATTTAATCAACTATTGCTAATGCAGCAGCTCTGGTTTTGACCTGGAAGCAATTTTGAACTTTGTTGATTTCTAACTTTACAACCAAGTCACCAAAAATATTGTAAAATATATCAAAATTTATTATGATAAATGCAGATTTCAATAAAAATAATTGTTTGCTAGCAAGTATGAAACAGCTTCCGTTAGAATTATTCAAATCTATTGCGTTTTTTCTGGGACAGCCGGTATTTTCTGAAACTGTATCTATATTCGCAGTCAATAGTAAAATTTTATCATCCTAAATCGTTTGCGGAAATCTAAGACCAAGAACACTTGGAAAAAAACCATCTATCAAAGTAAGGCATTTTAGCATGAAACAAGCAAAAATAAGAGGTAACAAGGTAGGTTTTAGTCGTCCGAAATATGTGTAAAAATCATCTGAAGTTCCGCGAAAAAAGGTCCGAAAGCTTTTTGTCCGAAAACTTAATGTCCATCGTTTATTCACTCAAAGTTTCTGGCTTTTTGTGTATGCATGAAGAGAGTACTCACCTGGGGCGCTAGCAGAACTCCTTCTCTTTTCCTTGATCCTAAACGAAGTTGCTGAGAATCCAACTGCATTTCCAGCCATGCATGTGTACATGTTGAAGTCCTTGTTCGTGATGCGACTGAAGTGAAAAATTGCACCAAGCCTCTTTCCAGTGCCTGGGCTTTTCTTTTCAGAGGTAAACTCCACGTGCTTCTTCACTATTTCCAACGGACTGTCAGAGCCATTTGAAGTCCGATTTTCCTTTACTTTTAACAACTGGAAATGGATATTGCCAGAAGCAAAAGCAGCACACTCGACAGTCATGTTTTGACCAATTTCTGCCCAAAATACGGAATGATCTGGTGGCTGAAGAATGTATGGGCTTGCCCTAATAACCTCTGCAAAGCAAAAGAAAATGACAGCGTAACCTTTGTTTTTATGTAACTTCCGATGGTAGTTTTCAGGAACACTGAGAAGCTGAGATTATCAAAAAGTGTCCTGGTTCTTCCTCTCGCAGTGACGATACCCCATGATTCTATAATCTTAGGGTGTGATTGGTCCCGATTCTGAGATCGGTAGACCTGGTAGACTCGGAATCTCTGTTTGATTGACTTCCAGATCGCGAAAACTGAGGGGTAAATCAATGAATTTTTTCCTACACCTTCCTTGAATTCGCAAAAAAATCGCATACGAAAATCACATACAAAAATCAAAGAAAATTTACTGAAAAATCACTGAAACATAACTGAAAAATCGCTGAAAAATCGCTGAAAAATCACCGAAAAATCACGGAAAAATCACTGAAAAATCACTGAAAAATCACTGAAAAATCACTGAAAAATCACTGAAAAATCACCGACAAATCACTGAAAAATCACTGAAAAATCACTGAAAAATCACAGAACGATCACAAAATCATGGCAAAGTTACTAAATAACAAAAAAATCTCAGCAAAAATAAATGAAATCACCAAAAAATAAAAAAATCACGTAAGAAATTTTTTGCTCTTAAATTCACAAATCACGTTCGCTACTTTGAGAAGTGATTTGCCCCTCGCTGAAAACAGTATGTCAGGTAGGTATGGAAGGCCTGCTAAACATTCTTCTCCAAAATACAGAAGGCTTAGCAGACCAAATTTGCATGTATTGCTACGGTAATCGATATTTTTACGCTTTGTTGCCAAACATCATACTTGTCTTCATATGTTTCAACAGGAAACATCATTTTTGGCACTATTGATCACAAATCGCAAACGAGGATAGCCTCGCTTTTACAGAGAACCTGAAATCAAGCTATTACAAACTTGAATCAATGAGTTGAGCTGCAAAGAAAAGCAAAGAAAAGCAGAAAGCAACGAAGATAATGATACAGGTGTGAATTGCGTGTATATTTATTAAACAATAAACCCCTCTTTTCCTCTTGCCAATGGTTTCAACACCAAATTTTAGTGATTCTATGGAGCGGGAATGATTTCAGAGACATCCAGTGGTACCAAAAAGTTCAAGACTGTGAATAATTTGTGCGATACAAACCTTCGGGCTGAACTGTCATTATTCGATTGATTTTCGTTTTACCATCAGTAACTCTACATTCATATTTTCCCTTGTCTGAAGATTGAAGTCTCTGCAGAACTAATCTTTGTCCATTCGAGCTAATTCGTCTCTTGTCTTTCTCGTTATAGAAGTAATCTTCTGTGAGCTTTTTGCCATCTTTGAACCTGCGAAGTATGGTAACAAAAGACAGTCCTTCCAGTTGTTCAAAAAAGGCATTGGAAATCAGACAGTTTTTGATCTCCTGGTGTGAATAGCATAGCAAGAGGAACTGGACAGATATTCCAATACAATAGCATCAGTTGAAGTCAAAGCGATTAACGACTGCAGACAAAGGAAGTTCTCTCAACCAGTAACTGAAAACAAACAAAGCCGCAAAAGTTGCTCCAATACAAGAACGCCAAGCTCTCGCCTTGCACAAGTGAAAGATGGTTTTCAGGAGAAATTATGAGTTTATAACGAAAGGAAAAAGAACGCATCTAAATCTCTATGTGGTGGAATTTTTATTTGATTCAGAGGAGGAGCAAAAGCCTTTGTAATTCTCACAAATTTAGGGATTAAATGAAACAATTATCACACATTTTGCAACTAAGCAAATTGTTGAAGAAAATCGACTGAATTAACAATAGACTTGATAAAACTTGCTCCTCATCTTGCCTCATTTACTGCATACAATGCACACAGTGTGAGATCCTTCACATAGGAAAGGCATGCCGTCAACTAAATAATCGCTTTGGGGAACATCAACGGAATGCTGGACACAAATAAAGATCACAAAAAAGGGAACATGAAATCAAACATTCAGATATCAATGTATCAAGGCATTTCAATTTGGATGGACATTCCACAGATGATATGGCAGTTTTGGGACTTTTGTTTGCGTTTGCCGACATTGGACTCTTTTGCCACTTCGACTTAACAAAAGCTCTTCATTTATATCCAGGGAGCGCCAGGCGTTCTCTGTTTATATCCTAGCATCTTTGTGCTATAGTGCAGTAGCATCTCTTTTCGGATCCTTCTGTTGCGTCGCATTCCTTTGATCTTACTCAAATTCGTTATTACTGATCAAGGCTTATGCCCAAAACGTCTAACTGTAACATTCTAGGCTATTTGTGCCACTTATAATCAATAGCCACACGTACAAATCACTGATATACGGTATCAATAAAACTTGAGTAATCGCTGCTAGAGCCAACCAAAATGCAAAATTTTTTCGACACCAGGAATGAAGTTGGTATCAATTCTTAGCAACATCGAAATATCATACAAAACCATGGCTTTTGGGAAACGAGGAAGTTCTTAATAGATTAATTATCGTTGTAAATAATCAGAACTGTCAGGCCTACCTTTGTGTGTTCTTTGTTTTTGTATCCTCTCTGTTGTCTTGTCGATTTTAGCATTTTCAGTCTGCTCTCATTCACTTTCCTCATCATCGCCATTGGCATGTTGTTATCAATGTTTTTAATAGCCTGATTTCGGTCTGTGAGAGCTCCTTCAGAGGGGAGAGTGCAGAGCCGATTCGCTCAGCTGTGGCTCCGCACTTCCCCAACCCATTGAAGGAGCTCTCACAGACCGATATGAGATTGTTGAAAACATTGAGAAACAAAATGGCGCGATCAGGAGGAAGGTGAATGGCAACTGACATTACTTTTAATGGGGAGGATTAAAAAAGAGCACACAAGGTAGGCCTGACAGTTCTGATTCTTTACAACGATAACCAATCTAATAAGAACTTTCACGTTTCCCAAAACCCATGGCAAAACAGATGAAATATCAAGGTAATTCATACCACGTGACAGTGACTGTGCCACTGATAGTGTGTACTGAACAATCAAGCACAAGTTTGTTGCCAACTACTTCAATTAATTCCAGCACAATATCTTTATTGATGAATCTCAAGCCTGTTTAAATAAATAAATAAATGAATAAATAAATAAATAGTAAAACATCAAGGAGAAAAGGACCACCTGAAATGCACAGCGTTATCGGCGAGATGTGTTGGCAGATTCTAAAGCCATACAATCCAGCGAGCAAACAAGATTTTTTCTACTGTTTCTCAATAAAATGTCTTTTTCTAGCAAACATTGGCAGGCGATCACATTTCCTCAACCCCAAAGTGTCCGCTGCCTCTTGTACTTTGCGATCTTTCCAAAATGGCAAAAAGGCCTTCCAATATATGGCAAGCAAGACCTGGTGCCTTAACAGTTCCAAAACAGCACTTCAAAGTTTACAAACACCCTGTCTCCAGATTCGGTGCACGTCTTTTCATAAGAAACAAAGAAACTATTCCAGGACTGAAAGTTTCTCAAAAATTGAGTACTCAGAGTTTCTTACGGATTTTTTGGGGGTTTCGTGACATGGACGTTTCGGAGCGGAGTTGTTTCGGGCTTTTTCGTCATTCAAACAGAACATGAAACATAAGACAAGTGAAAATGAAGTAAAAATATGTTGATGATTTGTTACATAAAGATAGTTTCTTAAGTTTGATTCTCCAAGTACTGGAGATTTTTAATTCTTTAGCGATTCGAAGGCTCAGTTTCTTACCAAAGAATGCGTGTAGCGATCAAGCACACAAACAGACAAACCTAAATTGAAATACGGCCCTGGAAAACAAAAAAACTTTGGATGTTGCTATTTTCGGACATTTAATGCATATGAAAATTTCAATGTCGAACTTACTTGAAGTCCGCAATATTTAGTATCCAAAATCTTTTCCAGCATAGAAATATGAAAGCATAACATTTCCATTATTTGTAAATATAATGTCTTTGTCGGGAAACGCCTTGCATTCAATAACAATGTATTGTTGTGAGACCATCAATTAGTGAAGCAAATCATATTTTCTAAAACTAAAGCCTGGTTTCCTTATGATCGTAACAGTGATCGTTTCCATATGTCGCCGACTGATCGGGAACATGTCGCCGATGTGTCCCAGTAGGTCGCCGACTATTACGATCACATAGAAACCAGGCTTAAATCCATATTTGCAATCATTTTTCTCTTTTTTCAACAATAATTGTTTGTGGAAATATCTGACAAAGAACACATAAAAGGAAGCACGATCTATCCATTAAGAAATTTTTAGTGTCAAATACGCAAAATGGGTAAAATTAGCTAAAAATGTATAGCTTTTAGTCGTTCAAAGTATCTGTAAAACCATTCGAAATTCCATGAAAAAAGGTCCGAAATTTATTGTCCGCAATGGCTTCTTTAAAAATTTGTGGCCTTTGTGTGTACATGAGTAGAGTACTCACCTGGGATCTTTTCCTTGATCCTAAACGAAGTTGCTGAATATCCAACTGCATTTCCAGCCATGCATATGTACACGTCGAAGTCCTTTTTCGTGATGTTACTGAAGTGAAAAATTGCACGGTACCACTTTCCAGTGCTTGCGCTTTTCTCTTCAGAGATAAACTCCGTGTGCTTTTTCACTACTTCCAACGGACTGGTAGAGCCATCTGCATTCCGATTTTTCTTCACCTTCAACAACTGGAAATGCATATTGTCACCTGCATAAGCGACACACTCGACAGTCATGTTTTGACCAATTTCTGCCAAAAATACGGCTTTATCTGCTGGCTGCAGAATGTGTGGGCTTGCCCTAACAACCTCTGCAAAGCAAAAGAAAATGACAGTGTAACCTTTTTTGTAACTTCCGATGGTAGTTTACAAGCACACTGAGAAGCTGAGATTATCAAAAAGTGTCCGGGTTCTTTCTCTCGCAGTGACGATACCCCATGATTCTATAATCTTAGGGTGTGATTGGTCCCGATTCTGAGATCGGTAGACTTGCGCAATCTCTGTTTGATTGACTTTCGGATCCGGAAAACCGAGGGGTAAATCAGTGGGTTTTTCGTACACCTTCCTTGAATTCGCAAAAATAATCACATACAAAAATCAATGAAAAATCTTTGAAAAATCACTGGAAAATCACTAAAAAATCAGTGAAAAATCACTGAAAAATCACTAAAAAATCACTGAAAAATCACTGAAAAATCACTGAAAAATCACTGAAAAATCACTGAAAAATCACTGAAAAATCACTAAAAAATCACTGCAAAAACCCCTGAAGAATCACTGAAAAATCACTGAAAAATCACTGAAAAATCAGTGAAAAATCACTGAAAAATCACTGAAAAATCACTGAAAAATCACTGAAAAATCACAGAACGATCGCAGAATCATGGCAAAGGTACTAGATAACATAAAAATCTCTGCAAGAATAAATGATATCACCAAAAAATAAGAAAAGGCACGTAAAAAATCGTTTGCTTTTAAAGTCACAAATCACGTACGCTACTTTGAGAAGTGATTTGCCCCTCGCTGAAAACAATACGTCTGGCAGGTATGGAAGGCCTGCTAAACACTCTTCTCCAAAATTTCTAGTTCCGTCGAATTTGGCCTTTCTGTGAAGCTTTCAACTATGTAAAGCAACAGCAAAGTGGAAACGGTTCGAAAAAGATGTTATTTTAGTTCCATCGGGTCTCAAACATGCTGCCTCGTGAAAAGTGACACCTTACTGACAAATGAGCCAAAAGTTCAATGAATTATTGCTTGTCAACCAAATGAGATATTGAGCTGAAATTAGATATTTGAAATCAGTTCCTGATTATCTAGGCAGAGAAAAAATTTGGGAAGATTTCGAAAACATGACTTGACATCCATCTGATGAGGTTATATGGAATTACCCTGTAACATTCTAGGCTATTTGTGCCACTTATAATCAATAGCCACACGTACAAATCACTGATATACGGTATAAATAAAACTTGAGTAATCGCTGCTAGAGCCAACCAAAATGCTAAATTTTTTCGACACCAGGCATGAAGTTGGTATCAATTCTTAACAACATCGAAATATCATACAAAACCATGTCCTTTGGGAAATGTGGAAGTTCTTAATACACCTTTTCAACTAAGCGACCTCGTTTTGAAATTTTTCAAAATTTCTTAGCTTGCGTCATATGAAATTTCAGACCCCATATTCACATTCAGCACCCTAATTTTAGTCTAATTACACATTTTCATGATCTTAGTGCTAGCGAATTTAATTCTATGACGATGACAAATTTGAAAATTTATAAGGGATTTGACCGTGAATAATGGCTGAGGGTGTAAAGTTTCACCCCGAACGATTTTGACGGTCAAATCCCTTATAAATTCTCTAAGTTATTATCGCCATAAAATTGAAATCACATACCCTAGGAATATGAAAATTTGGAATTAAACTAAACTTGAGGTGTTGAATCAAAATTAATGGTCAGAAATTTAGTATCGAGAAATTTTCAAAAATTTCCAAAACGTGGCCATTGGTTGAAAAGGTGTACAGATTAATTATCGTTGTAAATAATCAGAACTGTCAGGCCTACCTGTGTGTGTTCTTTGTTTTTGCATCCTCTCTGTTGTCTTGTCGAATTTAGCATTTTCAGTCTGCTCTCATTCACTTTCCTCATCATCGCCATTTGCATGTTGTTTTCAATGTTTTTGATAGCCTGATTTCGGTCTGTGAGAGCTCCTTCAGAGGGGAGAGTGCAGAGCCGATTCGCTCAGCTGTGGCTCAGCACTCTCCCAACCCATTTAACGAGATCTCACAGACCGATAGGAGATTGTTGAAAACATTGAGAAACAAAATGGCGCGATCAGGAGGAAGGTGAATGGCAACTGACATTACTTTTAATGGGGAGGATTAAAAAAGAGCACACAAGGTAGGCCTGACAGTTCTGATTCTTTACAACGATAACCAATCTAATAAGAACTTTCACGTTTCCCAAAACCCATGGCAAAACTGATGAAATATCAAGGTAATTCATACCACGTGACAGTGACTGTGCCACTGATAGTGTGTACTGAACAATCAAGCACAAGTTTGTTGCCAACTACTTCAATTAATTCCAGCACAATATCTTTATTGATGAATCTCAAGCCTGTTTAAATAAATAAATAAATAGTAAAACATCAAGGAGAAAAGGACCACCTGAAATGCACAGCGTTATCGGCGAGATGTGTTGGCAGATTCTAAAGCCATACAATCCAGCGAGCAAACAAGATTTTTTCTACTGTTTCTCAATAAAATGTCTTTTTCTAGCAAACATTGGCAGGCGATCACATTCCCTCAACCCCAAAGTGTCCGCTGCCTCTTGTACTTTGCGATCTTTCCAAAATGGCAAAAAGGCCTTCCAATATATGGCAAGCAAGACCTGGTGCCTTAACAGTTCCAAAACAGCACTTCAAAGTTTACAAACACCCTGTCTCCAGATTCGGTGCACGTCTTTTCATAAGAAACAAAGAAACTATTCCAGGACTGAAAGTTTCTCAAAAATTGAGTACTCAGAGTTTCTTACGGATTTTTTGGGGGTTTCGTGACATGGACGTTTCGGAGCGGAGTTGTTTCGGGCTTTTTCGACATTTAAACAGAACATGAAACATGAGACAAGTGAAAATGAAGTAAAAATATGTTGATGATTTGTTACATAAAGATAGTTTCTTAAGTTTGATTCTCCAAGTACTGGAGATTTTTAATTCTTTAGCGATTCGAAGGCTCAGTTTCTTACCAAAGAATGCGTGTAGCGATCAAGCACACAAACAGACAAACCTAAATTGAAATACGGCCCTGGAAAACAAAAAAACTTTGGATGTTGCTATTTTCGGACATTTAATGCATATGAAAATTTCAATGTCGAACTTACTTGAAGTCCGCAATATTTAGTATCCAAAATCTTTTCCAGCATAGAAATATGAAAGCATAACATTTCCATTATTTGTAAATGTAATGTCTTTGTCGGGAAACGCCTTGCATTCAATAACAATGTATTGTTGTGAGACCATCAATTAGTGAAGCAAATCATATTTTCTAAAACTAAAGCCTGGTTTCCTTATGATCGTAACAGTGATCGTTTCCATATGTCGCCGACCGATCGGGAACATGTCGCCGATGTGTCCCAGTAGGTCACCGACTATTACGATCATGTAGAAACCAGGCTTAAATCCATATTTGCAATCATTTTTCTCTTTTTTCAACGATAATTGTTTGTGGAAATATCTGACAAAGAACACATAAAAGGAAGCACGATCTATCCATTAAGAAATTTTTAGTGTCAAATACGCAAAATGGGTAAAATTAGCTAAAAATGTATAGCTTTTAGTCGTTCAAAGTATCTGTAAAACCATTCGAAATTCCATGAAAAAAGGTCCGAAATTTATTGTCCGCAATGGCTTCTTTAAAAATTTGTGGCCTTTGTGTGTACATGAGTAGAGTACTCACCTGGGATCTTTTCCTTGATCCTAAACGAAGTTGCTGAAAATCCAACTGAATTTCCAGCCATGCATGTGTACACGTCGAAGTCCTTTTTCGTGATGTTACTGAAGTGAAAAATTGCACGGTACCACTTTCCAGTGCTTGCGCTTTTCTCTTCAAAGATAAACTCCGTGTGCTTTTTCACTACTTCCAACGGACTGGTAGAGCCATCTGCATTCCGATTTTTCTTCACCTTCAACAACTGGAAATGCATATTGCCATCTGCATAAGCTACACACTCGACAGTCATGTTTTGACCAATTTCTGCCAAAAAGACGGCTTTATCTGCTGGCTGCAGAATGTGTGGGCTTGCCCTAACAACCTCTGCAAAGCAAAAGAAAATGACAGTGTAACCTTTGTTTTTATGTAACTTCCGATGGTAGTTTTAAGGCAAACTGAGAAGGTGAGATTATCAAAAAGTTTCCTGGTTCTTTCTCTCGCAGTGAGCATACCCCATGATTCTATAATCTTAGGGTGTGATTGGTCCCGATTCTGAGATCGGTAGACTTGCGCAATCTCTGTTTGATTGACTTTCGGATCCCGAAAACCGAGGGGTAAATCAGTGGGTTTTTCGTACACCTTCCTTGAATTCGCAAAAAAAATCACATACAACAATCAATGAAAAATCTTTGAAAAATCACTGAAAAATCACTGAAAAATCACTGAAAAATCACTGAAAAATCACTGAAAAATCACTGAAAAATCACTAAAAAATCACCGAATGATCGCAAAATCATGGAAAAGTTACTAGATAACAACAAAATATCTTCAAAAATAAATGAAATCACCAAAAAATAAAAAAATCACGTAAAAAATCGTTTGCTTTTAAATTCACAAGTCACGTACGCTACTTTGAGAAGTGATTTGCCCCTCGCTGAAAACAATAGGTCTGGTAGGTATGGAAGGCCTGCTAAACCTTCTGCTCCAAAATACAGAGGGCTTGGCAGACTTTGGAGAGGCCCTTGTCTTCATTTACGAAACTTTGAAAACAAGGCAAATTTGCTTGTGTTATTACGGTAATCGATATTTTTACTCTTTGTTGCCGAACATCAGACTTGTCATCATATTTTTGAAAAGGAAACTTCATTTTCGCCACGATTAATCACAAAATCGCAAATGAGGACAGCCTCACTTACGGAAATCCTGAAATCAAGCCATTGCAAACTTGCATCAACGAGTTGAAGTGCAAAAAAGCAAGGAAAAGCAGAAAGCAACAAAGATAATGATTCAGGTATGAATTGCGTGTATATTTATTAAACAATAAAGCTCTTTTTTCCCCTCACCCATGGATTTAAAACCGAATTCTAGTGATTTTGTGGAGCGGGAATGATTTCAGAGACATTCGGTGGTACCAAAAAGTTCAAGACTGTAAATAATTTGTGCGATACAAACCTTCGGGTTGAACTGTCATTATTCGATTGATTTTCGTTTTACCATCAGTAACTCTACATTCATATTTTCCCTTGTCTGAAGATTGAAGCTTCTGCAGAACTAATCTTTGTCCATTCGAGCTAATTCTTCTCTTGTCTTTCTCACTATTGAAGTAATCTTCTGTGAGCTTTTTGCCATCTTTCAACCTACGAAGTATAGTAAAAATCGACAGTCCTTGCACTCAAAGCGATTAACGACTGCAGACAAAGGAAGTTCACTCAACCAGTAATTGAAAACAAACAAAGCCGCAAAATGAAAGTTGCTCTGATACCAGTACGGCAAACTCTCCAGAAGACGAGGACGAAGCAAATTTTTACCCATTCACAGTAGTAGATTGAACAGGAATTTGAATCGAGTTTTTAAGATCATGTACACTTGAACATTTTTTTGGTTATCGCTACTTTTTTGCAAGATTTCTCCGCATTAACTGTGCACTCGATAATTAGCTTTATCTAAACAAAGAAAAGTCATTCAGGCGTAATTTTCATGGCCATAAAAATTACGCATGAATGACCCTGCCCTCGTCGAATGAAAGAGATCAGCCTTGATTTTTACAATATTCAATAGAGATATTTATCTTTTTTCATTCATAAAGGGGACGGACTGCTTTTAACATATTGGACACGATAAATAGTCAACTGGAACTACTTGAACGTCCAAGGGCCTCCAAGGAACGTACCTTTTGTTTCCGTTCGTTCTAAACTTTCTCAGACATGATGATACACCACTGCCTAGGCCCAGCAAACGCTCTTAACCCTTTCAGCAATAAATTGTGTCCAGAGGAGACCCGCGGAGAATCTTTAATACATCCATGTTGATCATCAGGGGTTTACGGACTTTAAGCTCTCATCGTTTTTGTAAAATTTCCCCTTGATGTCACTCTTGCCATGCTTTCAAGGAAGCTCGAGGTCAGAAGCCGATGACAGAGAAGATGGCTTGTTGTAGCAAGGGTTTGGAAGCGCTTACAACAGAGAAGGTTGACCCAAACGGGGATGAATATAGCTTGACGAATCAGCTGAAAACTTCCCGCCAAATTCAAACTCGTTCGCCAAGGAATCACCTGTTTATTTCCAGCGTTCAACAACTTTTTATACCAAGCATGATAATATGCTGTTGTTTTGGCAAGATCAGAAAGGGACAATGTTGCACTTTTTGTGCAGTTATTGTAAATAGGAAGTTAAGAATTGAGAAGTTAGGAAAATCTTTACTCCGGACTTCGTCCCCAGAAATCTTGCAAAATGTAACGATAACCAAAAAATGTTAAAATCTAAACTTTCACGCCGCACGGTCTTGAAGACTAGATTCGAATAGAGGATTGCGCTAAAGATGGCGGCGAGGAATTTTTTACCGAGATGCACTGCGTTCGAATTGCAAACCTTTAACGATTCTATAGCAATTCGATTAAAGAACGCAGTGCATCTCGGTAAAAAATTCCTCGCCGCCATCTTTAGCGCAATCGTCTATTCCCTGTTCGATTTAAAAGGCTTGATAAAATTGGGAATCACTGCTAAAACTAACAAAGCCCGCATACTTTCTAGGGACACTTAGTACGTATTTGGTACCAATGTTGCACAGCATTCAAATAGCATACAAAACTGATGAAATATCAAAGTAAGTCATACCACGTGACAGTAATTGTGCCAGCAATACTGTAGACTGAACAATCGAGCTCAAGTTTGTTGCCAGTTACTTCAACCAATTCCATGTTAAAGTTTTCATTGATAAATCTCAAGCCTAAGCCTGAGCCTAAGCCTATGTAAATAAATAACAAAAAATCAAGAAACGGACAACCTGAAATGCACAGCGTTAACGCCAGAAGTGTTGGCATACCGGGTGAGCCAGGAAATAGTTCTCACTTTTGAAAATTCTTAGCTTCAAGAATACTTCACAGATTTGAATGATTCAAATTCTGGTTAAGAGCCAACTAATTGAAGTATTTTTGTGATTTTTTGGATGTCTCAGGAGCACTAGATATGTAGGTAAATTTTACCGAATTTAACGTTACAAAAATTTCATGGTTGCATAATGACTGAAAAAGGGCCTAAAGCATTGATCAAATGACAAAAAACTCCTCGCGCAGAAAAATAAAAGAAATATTAATTTCTCAAGTTTGAGAGCTATCATCTCTACATTTATTGCCATGGGAATGAAAATCCTTATCATTTGTTTGAAAACGTACGTCTTATAACTCTTGAGTTGAGAGAGGTGAAAAGCCTATTGCCTATTGTTTTGTGTGAGGAGATTCTACGATTTGATCATTGTTTTAGGCCCTTTTTCAGTCATTTTGCGACCATGAAACTTTTATAAAGTTGAATTTACCTAAACTGTTAGAGCTGGCAAGGCGTCAAGAAAAATCACAAAAATACTTCGATCTTTCGGCTTTTAACTGAAGTTTGAATCATTCAAATTTTTGATTTATTCATTGTGGTACGAATTTTTTAAAGTGGGAACTTTTCTCTGGCTCACCCGGTATTCTGAAGCTCTTTGGCTAAGAGAGGAAACTTTGTTTGCCAGACATTTGAAATTTGCTTGCCGAAAGAAAGGGTTTGTCCGTTTGGTAATGTTGCTAAACATATGACGCAACTTTTCGCTTGTGACAAGCACAAAATGTTCTTGAATATTTAAGAACCATAAAGCAACAAATGTTTCCTCTGCTTGTCAATCAAAATATGTTTTGAGACGTACCAAGCCAAACGGGAATCATTGCCTGGCAAGCAGATCTCAAATGTCTGTGTTTGCCCGTTTCGCCAGGTCTGAAAACATCTCCCAGGTTTCTTAAAGCGTGGAAACGCGTTAGAAAAGCCCGGGGGGGATAACTTGAGTTCTCCAAGGGCCGGGGTTGTGCCATTTTTTCGGGTACCTTTTTGAAGATAGAATCCGGAGTTATGGGTATAGATTTCAACAATTTTATACATTTTCCGGATTTATGGGTATGGTTTTTGGCTAAAATTCATTTATTGGTGAACTTTCTCGGCATTTTCGGACTTATGAGCATGATTTTCAGAAAAATTTCCGGATTTAAGGGTGCACTTTTCAGAAATTTTTCCATATTTATGGGTGGTACTTTTACGATTTGAATGGCACAATTCCGTACCTTGGAAACTCAAGTAACCCTCCCCCCCCCCGTGTTGAAAAATCACCAAAATTCGATGACTTGACATATAAATGTTCAAGTTTTCTTTACGAGATACATAGATCGACGACCAAGTTATGTTTCCATCTGTAGTTTACCAGTTATTACTTAGCGGCTATCGCTGTGGCTGCCGCGGCTACTTGGTTTTGAATGATACTGAGAAGATGTAAAGGTCAACTCGTAGCACACTTTGATCAGCATGGGAACATCCAATGGGCATTTTGACGTCGATGATCATTCTTCGAGATAAACAGTTACCAAGTTAGGAAATGACAAATGCAAGTGATTTCGTACACAACGTGGTCTCAGTAAATTTTACCTTTTGAGAGCACCCCTTTTGGAGGTATATCATTTCGTTGCCATACCTCTATGGGGGCTTATTAGGGGGGGGGTTAAGGTTGTCGTATAGTGATTAGCTTACAATTCTTTGTTTTCTTTTTGTGTATTGTTCTAGGAGTGCTCAATGTTTTTTTATTGTTATGCGTAAGAACATGGGATAGCCATGCCATTTGCTCCTCGCGTTATTGTCCCTGTGCCTAGTTGCAGTCGTATCTTGCTGCTGCGGCAAGTTTGTCCACGCCAAAGTTCGGAACAACGTGCACGCACATACATTCTTCTTTGCACATGGTGACTAGGCACAACCATAATCTGCCCACTTTCTCGATGTTCTGGTCTGAGATAGTTAAAATAAGTAGTCGTTTCTAACTTTCGTGACTTGACTGTCAGTGAGTGCAGACAGACTCATCCATTCTCTCGCAGCTTTGCAATGACTGATTCGACTCATTCCACGTCACGCCTCTGCTAGTTCCAGGCTCTTATATATACTTGCGTGGCTTTTTTGGAACATCAGATTGAAAAACGGAATTCGACAGGCGAGTTCGATAGGTTCCAGAAATCACATCGATTTTTCGTTTCAAATTTCGAAATCTCCAGCCCGTAAATGATCGAAATCAATAAAAATGTCGCCTTTATCTTAAGGGAAAAAGTGCCCTCGAAATGTCGCGCACCAAAAATTTGAGATGCTTCCTGTGTCCCTGATGAAGAGAAAGGTCATTCTCGCTATCTTTGGCCATCGAGAAATGACGTCATATCGCACAAACAAAAACGAGGTTGCTTCGCCTCTTGATCGCTGCTAGCCTCTTTATCGTGTGCACTTGCATGAAAAATAGAAAAATATGAAAATGGCTAATGGCGATACAGAGATCAATTATGGCCTAAATTTACAGAACATTTTTTCAACTGTTAACCTTTCGAAAGCTCAAAATGTGAGGAAAGGTACGAATTCACGTCAGTAGATGATAAGTTTCCTTTGCAGCATTTTATCATATCAACCCTGGACTTACCGTTTAAGGGTCAGGAGCCCGAAGTGTGTTGTTGTAATGAAACTTTGCCATTAAAAAAGTCACAAACATGCAATAAATTTGAAGCTCACTTACCTTTCGATGAAACAAAGACTTTGACGGAAATTGAGTCTTGACCCTTGGGAGTCCTGATGATGCATTTATACACTCCATTGTCATCCAAAGTCGCAGCCTTTATCTTCAAAAAATCGAATTTCTTGATTTTGTAGCGATCATTGTGTCGATCTAATAGTTGCCCATTCTTGGTCCAAATATATTTGTTAGGGCTCCTTTTTTCAATCAATTCTTTTGGTGAACAAAATATCTTTAGAGATGCTCCAACTGATACTCGTCTCACCTTCACATATCTTTCTCTGTTTATGATTGGTTTTTTTGAATATTCACCTTGAAAATAAAATCATTTCATTTCATTTCATTTCATAACATTATTTACAGTTGGTGTTTACATAGCTACTGAAAACTAATTTAAACCAACTATTTACAATACACAACATTATTTACAAATCAAACATCTACATCCTTTGCCATCCCATTCTTTGATCCCCCTTTTAAAACTTCCCAAGGTATCAGCTCTCTTTAATTCATCGTCTAGAGTGTTCCACAGGAGACTGCCTCTAAGCGAAAGAGAATTTAGTCCATATCGATATGACTGTGCTGATGGAAGCCTACATAGCTCTTTTGTGCGGAGATTGTAAGGTATATCCTTCTTAACAAAGAACTCCCAAAGTTCAGAAGATCGCAGTTCAGAAGATCGGAAAAGGTATCTCGCAAAAGACAGAGGGGAGTGACAGGGTGTTGGTGGTACCTGGTACAACATCTTGCAAAGGTGGTGGAACTTGGTACCAAAAAAGGGGTACCAATACCAAGCCCCTATGACTCGGTACTAATAATAATTTATCAATGGGTGTTTTTGGACTTCCTTTAACAAATTTTAGCTAAGTGCAAACAGTGACACAGATGCAACTGTGACGTGTTCAGGAGCGGTTTGGCCTTGCCCGTTGTTCTCACAAGGAACTGACGTAGACCCCTTTTCAAAATTTCATTGTATTGACAATAAACTGTACTGTATCAATTACCAGTTATCAACTTCTTTCCCAAGATTGGTGGTAGCTAACAGTTTTGGTGGTAGCTAACAACTTCAATTTTGGTTGAAACTACGGTACCTTATCAGTTGTTACTGGTACCAAAGACTTCCCTGTCACCCCCCTGAAGAGATGACTTGAAATTGAACAGAAAATACGGATTGTGATTGATGAACAACTTCCCTTGGAAATTTTGTCTGCAAAATCAAGCTACTTCAACTCTGTACAGAGATGGAACTTTGTCATTCCACCTCTAAGTGTTCAAATACCAGACCTTCTTGGCACAGCTATACCGTGCCTCAGCATTCCATTTGAACCCCCTATTTTTATCCAGGGCAAAAAAATGCGTGTACACATTTGAACGCGGAAAGCCCCCTCCATAGTCACTACTATATAGTGACTATGCCCCCTCCAATCCTCATGCTGGCCCAAGGCTTTAGGAAGTAGCTGCGGATGGGGGGGGGGCAATTTTTCTTAGAAATAGAAAACAATACATCTGATTAATGCTTGTAACGTAGCACCATTGTTTTCAAAATTATTTAGGGGGTTGAGCCCTACCTGCAGCCCGCTTCCTACAGGCCTGTGCTGGCCCTATCAGCGTCAGTGACAGTGTCCCTCCTTTGTGGTAAAGGCGAAAGAAGATCAGTAACATTATAACTGAATCATTCTCCAGAAGGTTAATATTTTACCAGACAACCTTGTCTATCATAGTGTATTCGTTCCTCGCTTATTGCAAATATCTTGCCTGATCATAGTATGCAGGTTCACTGTCATATTTCCCGTTCATTTAATGATATTTGCCATTCATTTTAGGGATCTGTCATAAAGAATGGAACAGAAGGGGGCGGAAGGGACTTCAAAATTGGCCGTTAAATTATGTAGCCCAATGCAAGAAACAAGAACTGTTTACTTAGCCCCTAAATGCCTGCAAAAATGATTTGATGACCCCAGGGTTTCGAAATTTGGAAACTTATCTACTGTACAGTTCAATTTTCTTCCTGTGCATCATGCTCTCAATACCGACTGTATGCGACCTCCGGTATAAAGTTTTAAGAAAGTAGGGAAGAGTTTGAAGATAACACTGTATTAGAATTGAGATGGAGGAAAATGCTAATGATCAAGAGAGAAGTAAAATGAGGCTGGATCTCTTTAAAACAATTGCAAAAAATATTGTAAAGAAATACCTTCATGGCCCATGCTTATCAGTTGAAATATTTTGCAAGCCCAACATTTTTCATCCAATAGTTTTGCTGACCCTGTCAAATCCCTTCCGCCCCCCTCCGTTCCATACTTTATGACCGCTCCCCCATGAGTGGGCCCTGCAAGGACCTGTATTCTATAATCGCTCCCAAAAATCAGTTTAGCCAGGGGCGTCGTGGGTACCAATTGACAGAGAGGGCATAACTTGCTGATTTTCCGACGAACAATGATGTCAAAACTAATGACGTCATCATGCGCATGCGCAGTTTTCTTGGGAAGAATTGTTCCGTTTGACGTCATCTGTTGTGCAATCATATCATGAATTTAAAAGATACAACACAAACCAAAAGTTGTAGCTGAGTTTAACAAATACTTTGCTGACCGAGAAAGCAATACTATGATTTACAGAATATTTAGTCATAATTGCAAAAGCGGCGTGGCGTCGTGGCCAGGGTAAATTAAGTCGTGACTGAAAACTGTGGGGCTTGGGGACGAAGCCCCCAGAAAAATTTTTGGGATCACGCTCTTTACTTTGGCTTAAAATGCATCTCCAAACATGATACTTGCCAATGGCGATGAGGAAATTTGGATAATTTTGTGACAGTTATTCGGCACAGGTAACGGGGAAAAATTAATAAAAACAACAAGTACCTCTCTTTTTGTGGAAACGTGACTGGAACTGTTTGTATGATAAATATCGTCGTCGTTGGCCTAACCTAGACAAAATTGGCAAATTGTGCAAACACTAAAGTAAAAGGGGAGGTACGTGTTGTTTGTTAATTTCCCCGTTACCCGTGTTATTCGGTAATTCAGAGTGCTAGGAAAATTTTTAAGAAACATCCTTTGCTTTGGCTTTCAGTGCATGTCCCAATATCATGCTTGCCAATAGACGCAGAAGACATCTCCGAACATCATGCTTCCCATTAGTGACAAGAAAATTTTGATAATTTGGTGACAGTTATTTGGTAAATGAGAGTGCGAGGAAAATTTTTGAAGGAACGCCATTTACTTTGCCTTAGAATGCATCTCCCAACATCATGCTTGTTATTGGCGACAATGATAATTTGATGGCTTTGTGATACTTAATCAATGAACAGTGCGAGAAAAATTTTTGAAGAAACGTCTTTTAGGTTGGATCACATTACAATAGAGGATTGCGCTAAAGATGGTGGCAAGGAATTTTTTACCAAGATACACTGCGTTCGAATTACAAATCTTTAACGATTCTATAGGAATTCGATTAAAGAACGCACTGCATTTCGATAAAAAATTCTTCGCTGCCATCTTTAGCACAATCCTCTATTATTCGAATCAAATGAGCGGTACCAAATGTCATCACGAAATTCTACAACAGTGCGCAATCTCCTACTTGCCTGGAAAAAGCCATACACCACCAACGTACAAAACTTCCACAGACGACTTAAAGGGCATATGTCGCGATAGCAGTTGGTAAATACAACAAAGAAGTTTGGAGTGGAATTCCATTGTTTCGTGACACTTTATTTATTCTTTGTGAATTTTTACTGCCATAAAAATTCAGCCTCGATCCTGTGTTTTGTACTGAACAAAAGAGATAGTTGTATTGCATTAGCCAATCAGGCTCACGACACATGCTCTTTAAAACAAACCACAACCGTTCATTTCAAAGTATCAACGAATCGTTCAAATAAGTAATACTGTCCAGTCAGTATCCCAGGTGGAATGATTCGTTTCCACGATGTATGAATGAAGTTTGAACGAGTACAACTACGAACACCTAGTTTGTGCCAAAAGTCAAACAGATAAAGAATTTCCGAAAATTTTCCGAATTTCCGAATTTTTCCGAATTTCCGACGCTAGGGGGGCAACTGCCCCCCCTGCCCCCCGGCCACGACGCTTCTGAGTTTAGCCATCTTTAGTTTCGACTTGAAAGTTTCAACAAAATCACCTTGAAACACAGGTGGCAGAGAATCATTCACTCAGTAAGAGACAAACAACTGTTTCTTGCACCTTGCTTGTTGAAAGGTTTTTTGATGCTCGCTGATATGATATCCACTTGCCGATAGACTGAGGAGGCCATGCATCATGACTGACTCAACCTGAAAAATGCAGGTAAAAGGAACTCCGCCCTATTGACGTCAAGACAATATTGCCAAATACGTATGTTGACCAAGGCAATGTTGGGATGCATAGGCACTTTTATATTCAACTTATTACCCAACACTTGCTAACATTCGAAACGAGATATACATATCATTTGCAAGTCATTTCAAGCAGGCGGCAATTGCCATATGCCTTTTTTATCAATATGAAATTTTTACAATACATGCTACCTTCTACTATACTTTGACTACTATGCAACACTACGAGGACGATACCATGAGGAGCAAAAGACAATGTCTACCCCATGGCCAACACATAAAGATATATAATTAAATAGACAACTAAATAGACACGTACAAAAAAGGTACACACACGATACGGTACTATAAATGGTGCAAACTGTTTCACATTGGTTGCTAGGTCAGTGGGGGCGAAAATTTCACTGCTCAAAACATCACCTCTAAGTTTTTGGGTTTATAGATCACAAAGAACGCAGGTAAAAAATGCCTTGTTGCCATATGCCTTGTTTCCAATTGGCGAGAAATAAGCTAGCGAAATCGATGCCACCCTTCTATCTTACGGCAAACCGGAGTAACCGGACCTAAGAACAATGGGACCGGACCCTAACGGATCAGACCTCTATGAATGCCTATTCTATTCACTTCCGTCGTGAGTTTGTAATGGCGGTTTCATTCCAAATTAAAACAGGACCAATGCAATGATCGGGGATTGATCGCTGAAAAGAAATAACTAAACTCTGGATATCATCTATAGCAGATACACGTTATTTTTTAAAGAAACTTGGATCAGGCCATAGAACAAAGTTTCTTATTTTCGCATGAAATTTTGTCCATTTTAGTACTAATAGTTTCTTAATTGGTTTCTTATTTTTTGAATGCAGAATTAGCAATGTGGTCACTAACACTGCGGCAGATATGATTCTTGACATTTAAAACATCATTAAGGAATAAACAGTGTTCTGTCATGTTGAAAACACAAATGGTTAGATAATATTGCTCAAGAATAAAGGTTCAACGATCTATTTGCCATGATATTCATGCTTTTAATTTTGAAAAGTTTCTTAGTACTTCTCAGACATAGTACTGGAGTTTCTTAAAATTTTGGCCATCTAAGTACTAGTTTCTTATAAACCAGTTTCTTATAAAAAAAACGTGTAGATTGCGTCGGGTCACTTTTTTGGGGTTACCCGGTATGTCAAAAGGATCTGGGATGGAAAAATCCCCGGTTTGTATTCATAAATTCAAATACCTAACGGAATTCTCATTGCCATCAATAAATTACGTTTTCGGGGCAGTTTCATGAATGCAATACAGTAAATGTGAGCAAGGGATAGAAATATCGCCATGTAGAGAGCAAGTCGTTGCTCTATCCGATCCCTTCCCAGGGGCGGGCAAGTACTGTAAAATATCTGACCCTATGTTTGTCCGAAGGAATTGGAAAAAAAACAGCTCCTTTCATGACACAGCATGACTTTCTTGCCCAAAACAACCAGTTTTTGGGAAAGAGGTCAAATTTTAAAATCAATCATCTTTGTCCATTAATTTCTCACAAAAATCAAGTTTCTCACCTCCTATTTAGCCACAATCCTAAAGCTTGCCAATAAACTGGTTCCACCTTTGTCCGCCAAGTTGAAGCTCAAAAGACCAGTATTTCAATTTTTCACATAAGTGGTTCTACCTTTGTTCGGCAAAATTCATAAAAAAAGACCTGAAATTCCATTTTTTGCACTAAAGTGGCTCTACCTTTGTCCGTCAAATGATGATAAAAAGACCGGTTTTGGGACAAACCAGGAGAAATATCAACAAAGATTTTAAAACCAAGGAAGTACCTTCCCTACCTTGGAATTGCCGCTTGAAGACTACCACCTTTGGGACACTGCTGCTCTCTAAATATAATTACAACGGTAATGGTGCCTGCAGGATAAACACTGGATTCACTGCAAATGATGTGGGATTTTGGTGAGCAAGAAAAACTGGTTTTGGGACACTTGTGCCTTCATGGCTGCGGGTACCACTTTCTTTCGAAAAATGGTATTTGACCGAAACTACCGGTTTTCGGGACAAACATTGCCAGTGATTAAATTCTCCACCAAATGCAGAAAAAATAACAACGTAAATGTGTCATCAAAAAAGAACAGTTTTTGGAACAAAGATGGTGAAAAAGTTTTTCGTGAACTACCAGTTTTCGGACAAAGGTAGGACCATTGTCCTCAGTGTGACATGACCGCCCTTGCCTTCCTTGTTCACAAGATGGTGACGTGACATCTACTGTCTCCTTGCTAGACGTTTCAGTTGTTTTATTTTCATGTCGATAACTGGCAGATTTCTGATAACGTACTGGCTTAACATGTTAAATACAGATTTATAAAAAGAAAATAACAAGAACGAGCGATATTTCCTAAAAGGGTGACACATCTCATTGGCTGCATGCAAGAGCAAGTTTCATCACACCACACGACTACATCTTAGCATGAAATCTCAAATGAATCTGCACGCAAAAAGTAAATAAAAGATCGTAGAATATATATTAGTATTCCTAATATCTCGTTTATCTATCAACAGTGACTCAACTTCATTGGTTTAGGTTTTCCGTCAAATGGCAATAGGGTCATGGCAATACGATCTGCAGTGGAACTCTAACAGCCTTCTCAATTTTCAAACGGAGTGAACTGCCTCTCAAATTTACGCAATAAATAGCAATAGTGAGACATCAGCATCCTCATATCGATGATATTATACAGAGGCTCCCGACATCCGCACCGAATCGGAAAGAAAACCTGAAGCATGAATGTCCTTGGCCTTTACCTTGCACTTTCATAAGCAAACATATCAGTAAGACGACCAACACAGCCATATTCATCCACTTCATATTACCAAGCAACCCTTCAGCCAGGAATCTTCGCCTGCTTCAACAATAGCAAGGCCTGTCTGTCGAAGCTTCGGAGCTGTTAGCCTCACAGTGGCAAGTAAAAGTCTGCATGCAGGCTACGGACCTGTCCCCTATTTGAATTCTCAGCGCATTGTCAAAAGTGTCAAAGAACATAAGCCAGATTACTTGGAGATAAGCCAAAGTTGAAAATTTTTGTTCCTGGTGTTATTGTTCCCTTCACTGCGTACGTCATTAGCTACGTCGTTGAGCTAAGGGGCCATATTGACCTTTCGGTTTCATCTTTCATCGCGGCTTCTGGCCGTGATTGGGGGAGGGGGTTCAGACAAAATCCATGATTAATTGTCTTTCCAGGAAGAAACCTAAATTAAGGAGTAAATTAAGGAGTTTAATGAAAAAATGAATAGCTTCACACACCTCCAATATCACAATAACAGTCCCGTTTATTTTCATCTACACTAATAAGGCAACCGTTTCGACGTTGAGTTCTTGGTTTTCCGTCTGTCTCCCCATTAGCCGACTATCTAATGTCATATCTTCCGAGCTGATATCGAGAATACTAGGATGGAGACTGTTGCATTTGAAAACGAGGCAACCTACTTTGAAACCATGACACATAGACACATACAGTAGACAAACGTGGTTCGTTGAGGACCGTTCAAGTGTTCGCTACACTCAGATCACAAGCAATTATAACATGTAGGATGTGTGTTTTAGACTCCTTAAACTAACTTGACTCTCTTGTGAAACAGGCCCAAATGCTGTCACCACTTACGATTCAGGCAGAGATGGGAGAGGGGGTGGGGGTCGGACAATTGCGGCTAAAAGCCGCGATGAAAGACGAAACCTAAATTTCGATGGTTGAAGTTTTCAACCCCGTGGTTGAGTTTCAACCCACCTGACCGAGTTTAAATGAAATGAAATGAAAGAAAAATGCCTGTTTTTGCAACCGGTTATGAAAAGCGAGCCATAAAATTTCATCCCCAGGGATGAAAAAGTGCGCCATGCTCTCAATGTGTCACGCATGCGTCAATAGCAATTCAACCCCGGGGGTTCAACCCAGGGGTTGAAATGACCTAATGTGCTAAAATGGTACAATACCACATCTAAAAAGACACAGGAAAAGAATTTCGTGATGGTAAAATATGAAGTTAAAAAGACTAAAACTAAGCCAAATTTGAGAAAAAGCAAACTAAAATTTTACAAACCAGACAGGTCGAGAAAAAGCCAATATCGTGAAATTCCTGCCTGACAAACCCTTAGATTGATTATACGGTCGTAGTTATCGCTATAGAAAAGCTGCCGGACGCTCCCAACTAGACTGCAACTCATAATCAAACGCTATTATTTTGAAATCATTGTATCTGCCTCGTTTCGATTGTGGCCTAGGGACCAAGGAAAAAACGCTCTTATTTTTCAAATGAAACTTATTGATCTGAAACTTCATGGTAAATACTTAACAAAAGTAACAAAACGGTATCTACATATATGGTTTGACATTTTTACTAACTGTTTTCATGGTATTTTTTACTGTAAAACTTATCCTGTCAAACTAAGTTCCTTGAAACTCAGCTTTGAGCTTTGAATTTCCGTAAGTCGACATCAATCAATCAAATTTGCAAACAGCCTCGTTCCAAAGGGCGTTCAAAAGTGCGACAAAGTCAGTCCAAAAAGATTGCTGTAATATTATGAGTCCCAGTATGAGAGGGTCTCGGTTTTGTGTAATAGTCTCGTTTTGAATAGCGATTACGGGGACTCATAGACTCATCAAATCATCGCAATCAGTCTAACAAACCCTAACAGTAGTTCTGGTCGACGATCCGGGCGCTTGCATGCGCATCAGGCCGACACGCACTATTTAATGACACGCACTGATCGCCGACCGAAACTGCTGCAAGTAGATTTAGCGTAGGTAGGCCCTTACAATGTAATTTCAAATGCTAACTCTTCGTAGAATTCCCAAATAACAATTCATTGATGGTACCTAGCTACAGCCAAATGCTAAGGTGACCTAAATTAGTACGGGGATGTGCCCAGTAAAAATTTTTGTCCCGGCTAGAATTTTTGCCTTCAAATGATATCCGATTCTAGAAAAACTCGTTGAAAGGTATGCTCCAAAACACGAAAATTTGACTAAATAATAACCCGTTTTAACGCCTTTTTTTGATACCATTTTCTAAAAGCAGGCGAAAGCGATACCCTGTTTTTTGGAAATTACTTCTTGGATTTCTGCGAAAGAGGAATAACGCTCTTATTCTGCAAATATTGAAGATTTCAGAAAAATCCAACCGAAGGATTACAGTAAAATATCAAAAATTTCTTTCAAGCCATTCAGTTCAAAGAAATAGGTCACTGAATTTTACACCCACCTTTTTCAAGATGGGTGATCAGCTATTGATTGAAACTAAATTCACATCTCTGGATCAACCCAAAGCTGCATCCTTTATGGGCAACCCGGCATCTTCCGTAAATTGTATGCAAGGGTTCATTTACCCGCACAAGCTTGCATTTGTTTAAATCTTATCCTTTATATCCAGTCTCTAGACCTCTCTGATCTGCTAAACATTGCAACTTTGTGTCAATACAACAAATCAATATTCACAATGCACCTGGGACTGGTGCGTCCTATCAATCAATCCTTGGCCTACCAGCTTTCTTTGAGGTGCCTGAATCAAAGCACCAGTAAATCAGTTTTATTGTGTTTACTTCGCTTTGGAGGTCGTGATCGCAGAACGCCTCGCGCGATGCTTCAATTGCACAAACTGAGCATTGATGTATACATGCTGCAAACACCATCTGAAATAGGCCTGCTCTATCAAAAAGTCGGAGTTGGATGATTTTGTCAAGTTCACTTTGGCATAATTTGGATCATTTTGCTGACACATTGTCACTAATTTTATGGTAAGTTTAGTATGTATCATCGTCTAACTTTCTATTGACGGTCAGTTCGCAAGTGTAGTGACTTTATGAATTTTCGAGGTTGTAGAATAGTTGTAAAACACCTTTCAACTTAACCATGCAAAAAGGAAACTATTTTCCTTGATAGAGCCTGATTCACTTTCGAATTTAGTCGCAAGAGAACAGAAGGCTGCATATCATGAGACACCTTTTATATAATATATTTATAAATATTCCATGTGATATTAGAAATTTACAATACATGATTATTTATTATACCTACACCTAGCGCTACCCTACAACAGAGACGATACCACAAGGAGCGAAAAATCTTGTCCACCTAGGGGTCATAACATAAAAAAGAGCTTAATTAAAAGACAAACAGAGCTATAAGTTAAGGATTCTTTAAACCAAATAATCGCGAGTGAAGATTTGAAAGGTAGAGTGCAAAACATCTACTGAGAGATATACTGTGTAATAATGTAAAATTTTGAATATTTGCTTTCAAAGATCTGTCGAGTTCATCTTTATTCTATCGATCCAAATAAGCAAGAAGTTTAATATATTTTCTATGTGCGCCTCAAGTGTTTTGGCCTTACTATATCATTGTTTAGCTTTGCCTAGCATTGGCTGCGGTCACACTAGAATCTGATACCATTTTAATGTGAATTGCTTCACTTCCTTGAAATATACTTTTGATGTTAGAAAGGGCGGTAACATAACGATACAACGATACCCGGTCACACTCTGCCGGTTTGGGCTTTAGGTACGAAGGTAGCCGTCACATGATTACCTTGGTAAATCTTGATTGGTTCATTTGCTGAAACAACGTTTTCTAGGTCAGCACCTTGGTTTATCATGTTATTTTAGCTTGAGCGCCAGGCTACGTTGGTTTGGATACTGTAGTTTTTTAAGTACTCTCGCTCAACAAGGAACGAAACACTGTAACAGCGTTGTATGGCAACAGAAAGAGTAGTCACACCTCAATTAAACCTTAGTAAGCCCGTTGCTTTTAAAGGAAACAAGTAAACAAGGGGAAGAAGCATAGTCTAACTGCAGGCTTGTCTTGAATCTTGTGTTCGATACTTAAAGGTCACACAAAGGCAAAAGACATTTTTATTGATTTCGATCATTTACGGCCTGGAGCGCATTAGATCTAACGGGTTTTTACAGTTCTTGTTAATCATACTAATTGTACTTTTCCTGCAGGACTCCACCACGAAAACTTCCATTTGAAGAGCAAAGACCAACTAAATGAAAACAGCAACAAACTGTCATAGCAGTGATTGCAAATAAAAATCAAAATACTATATCCAGCTTGCAATGGAATCATCCGAAAAAGAGAATGAACAGAAAAAAAACTTCGATTTTGAAATTCCTTCAGAGGAAAGTTTTGCTCCGTCCGAAACATCTGAAAAATACACGGATGTCGCGAGCAGTGATCCAGATACATCACGCGGGAAAAGACCCAAGAAACGAGGGGCATCTCGGAAAAGGCGAAATGGACGCAACGGCGAAAATCCTGACAAGTCAAACTCCTCGTCAACTTCGTCGAAAGACTCAAATACTTCAAAAACATCGGACTCGAAAACGACTTTACCCGAGAGTAGTAAACTTAGTGAATGTGTGCAAACGGATGCGGAGTATCTAGAAAGAGCATCTCCTGCGCAGGATTCTGAGGAAGAGAGTGATGCTGGACAAATTTTGTTTCCAAAGCGACATGTTCTTTTGCTCATGATATTTCTTGGGTTTATAAACATTTATGCAATGCGCGTTAACCTAAATGTGGCAATCGTGGCAATGGTCAATAACAAAACTGTAATAATGTCTGATGGATCAGTTATAAAACATGTAAGTATGTTCTGTCGTTTGTTGTGGCATGTACCGCAACCTCGATTCCTGGGCTATCATTGTTTCAGCCTCACTTCAGCTCAAATAACAACTGGCCGCCCATTATTACCCTGGGCTAGAGGATGGGCATGTGCATCAGAGGTAATCTGTTGACCAAGCTTTCTACCCTTCGCCGTCGAAAAGTAAACAGATTTATAGAATTCGATGGCGAGAAATCTAGCCTAGCATTTTCAATCAGATTAGGCAAAGGTGTAGATCAACAACCCAGCTAAGGATATAGCGCAAGGAAAACACAACAATTTTAGAGTACACGTTTATTCTATAAGAAACTTGGATAAGTCCATAGTATTTAGAGTTTCTTAATTTCATATGAAATTTGTCCATTTTAGTACTAAAAGTTTCTTAATTGGTTTCTTATTTTTTGAATGTATAATTATCAATGTGGTCGCTAAGACTGCGGCAGATATGTTTCTTGACATTTAACGCATCGTGGCAAGTACTGATATTACATAACAGTGTTCCGTTATGTAACATTGCTCAAGAATAAAGGTTCAACGATATATTTGCTATAATATCCATGCTTTTAACTTTGAAAAGTTTCTTAGTACTTCTCAGACAGAGTACTAGAGTTTCTTAAAATTTTGGCCATCTTAGTAAGTACTAATTTCTTATCAACCAGTTTCTTAAAAAAACGTGTAGTTTATACGATAAATCCATTTTTCTAAAATCAGCAAAAAGTTTTGAAAAATAACTTGCAAAACCAGCCTTACCGGAAATATTGCGATTTATGCTTTTGTCGATTGCCAAGACTCTGTGGAACAACGTCCTTTTTACCGCTTTTCGATAGACCGAATAGTATTCAGCAGGAGAGTGGTTTCGCCAAACGGAAGGCAGAATTACCCTAATGAAATTTCTTACAAGCAACTCAAAAGTAAATTCTTCAACGGTGATGTCGTCTGCACTTGCGATCCAATGGTCAGCCATGTCAACCATAATTTGCTAATTAATCCCAGAAATTCGAAAAAAAGCGAACCATTTCATTTTCGAAGCTACGGTGAAAGTTTCTCGAATTTGCAACTTAGGCCCATTTCGCTCTAAACAAACCGAGGTTATTTCACATTAACACTTTTGGTAACCCCAGATTATTCAAATGCTTTCAAAAAGGTTCAAATAAGGTCCTCAAAAGGTTTGTTTTTAGTTTCTCAATTCATCTTCTGCAGAATAAGAGCTAGAACAACGGCCATTTTCCGTTGATTAGCGTTGCCTAGCAAATCGTGAAATCCATGATGTCTGCTAATGCACCCGTCATCCGGGCACATTGATGGAAGAATCACAGGGTGCTCATTCGGCTTCGTGATCAGCGTTTGATGAAGAACACCCTGGGAACGAGGTTGAGAATTTTATGGTTTAAAGGATTCTGATGAACAATCTTGCAAAAGTCACTTATATAGTGGGGAAAATACAGCCGATTTAAGTGAACTAAATTTTGATACACCAGCAAAGCGACGAATGTCATCATAAAATCATCGTGTTGAAAGGATAAAAATTTTCGCTGACCATTTGATTGACAACTTTGATTGACAACTGAATGATTGACAACTTTGGTTAATCAATGAGACACATCTAGTTGATTAATGAGACCTACGTCCTAGTATATAATGAATAAAGTTAGCAAATGATAGAAATTGACGAATTCGATCGAGTAACTCATATTATAATAGGATATTTCGAGACGAGCTTGTCCCATCTTCAGCAAAGCTGAGACAAGCTCGTTTCTTAGCTGAGGATAAGGGCAAGCTCGTGGGATGATCGTTTTTATGGCTCAGTTGACTGAGAAAATGAGATTTCCACACTCATACGAACATTCGTATACAAATGAATAAAAATAACGCTCGATCCAGGCTCTTTTGTAGAATAGCTTAAAGGTCTATTAGCCTTATGCCTCATTTATACTACAAGTTAAATCAGCTTATACAAAACCAGGTTTTTGAATAAGGCCTTCTGATTGGTCAATCCAACAAATCCAGTCATTTTGATTGGTAGAAATTTAAACTGGTTTAGATAAAGCTGGTTTAACTGTGTCAGTGTGAATGCAGTATTCAAAGATTGTTTAATCTCTCTTTATAACTGTAGCCTGCTGAATTCAAATGGAACTCAAGGATACAAGGTAAACTGAATCTTTAACCAGTAATCTTTTTGTCTTCTGAGCATTCATTTACTGCCGTTGTTGTAGAATCTGCACTTGTCACTCAAAAGTAAGAGCAGACTCTACAAAATAGCATCTGGCTAATTGCAGTTGACACACATTGCAGAGCCCAGAGTGATTACTAAGGGATTTCATGGTTGATTAGTCAAGCTACTAATGTAAATAATTTTCAAATCATAGAATTATAGTCATAGGTCCTAAGCTGCCGTTTGCTCTTTTTGATATTCTCTGTGCCCTTTTAACAGGCTACAATAAATAGTATACTGGGCCGATTTTGAAGATCTATGAATTATTCTTTATCTGAGATCCTCACTTAGATGCTATTACTTTGTGTAAGTCTATTAGCCTTCTATTTATGGAGCTAAAAGCGTGTCTCACAACATTTGCCATTTCGAAAACACTGAAAATGATCCAAAATACGTTGATCAATTGTTCTGAGGACTCAGAAATGAATGGACAAAGAGAGATCGTTCTCGTGTAGCGTACATGATTTTGTGATTTTGAAATCACATGATTTTTTTTTGTGATTTTTTTTGCAATTTTAGCGATTTTCAGTGATATTTTCGTGTGATTTTTCAGTAATTTTCAGTGATTTGTGATTTTTGGTGCATTCTGTGTGTGATTTTTTTGTGGTTTTGTGATTTTTGTATGTGATTTTTTTGTGATTTCAAGAAGGGTGTACGAAAAGAAATCAGTGATTTGCCCCTCGATTTTGGATTTAGAAATTGATCATTTATTATCCAATACACTTGTATTAGTTCTATGTAGGAAGGAATGTAAACAAATGTATTTCCTTTTCAATATTGGCTATATAATTCAAATTCCACAGCCCGCCAAACTGTTTTTTGACTCACCCGGTATAGAAAGAAAAGAGCGTTTGGAGAATTGACCAAACTGTGTCCAAGAATTTTAGCTTGAAACTGTTTTGTTGACAGGAATAGTCGTGGCTTCTTTCTACTATGGGTATTGGGTGCTACAAATTCCTGGTGCTTGGATAGCTATGAGAATTGGTGGCACTAAAGTGTTTGGTTATGGTGTCTTCCTTTCAGCATTATTATCAATACTCACGCCAGTAGCAACACGTTACAGTGTGTATGCACTCATCACCATTCGGGTGTTCCAAGGACTGGTACTGGTATGAGTTCGTTCTATCAAATATCTTTGTCTCTGTTTGTCGAGTCGCCAGAAAAACGTTGGTTGTTAGCAAATGGCTAAACATTATTCCAAAATTTGTTACAAGCAAAACACGCTGAACACAAGTAAGGACAAACGTTAAATCGTGCAAAGATAAACAAGTAAATAACTTAAGATATATAAGCACTTGATACGAATTGAAAGAAGCGATGTTTCGAGCATAGCCCGTTATCAAGCCAATGGCGGGCTTCATAACGGGCTATGCTCGAAACGTCGCTTCTTTCAATTCGCACCAAAGTACTTAGATATTTTATGTTATTTACTTGTTTATCTTTGTATGATGGCAATACACGCAGCAAGAAGATTTTTTTGTTAAATCGTGCAGCCAATCACAGTTAGTTCCACAAAATGTGAGAACTCAAAACACAGACTTTGTCGCCGTTGCGCAGACTCTAAAGGGAGCTTTCTTCTCCTTTTCGCTCCTCCGCACTGACTGTAGAGTCTGCACGCAGGCTAAAATTTGCCAGATGCTGCTTTTCACAAGTTTCAATGCTTGCACTGCATCGGAAGTGCTGCTCTACAACTGAGTGGTGCAAAGCATCTGGGATATATAATGGCCACATTTCTATTAGAATAACAGCCTAGGATTTTCAAAGCTGCCATTAGAATAACAAACAGTTGCTATTTTGCTTACTTGTTTGATTTTTGGGGAATTCTTTGAAACACAATGAATAAGAGAGAAACTACTTCTGCATTGTCATCTTTTGCCGCTGCTGTCATTTTCGGATAAAATGCCAATAGAAGTACGGTCAGTTTTTTGATAGGGTTTGAAAGTTTAAATGTAAAAATGCTAAATTTTCTTTATCGTACTACAGGGTGTGACTTTTCCAAGCAATCATGCGATATGGTCAAAATGGTCGCCATCACTGGAAAGAAGTACACTCGTAACAATGTCAATAGCAGGTAGGTAATGAATGCTGTTATATCGTACTAGACTGATTATTACCCTACTCTCAGTTCTCACATTGAAGTGGATGATGTTTATGGCTTCAAACTGAGACTCATGACAATACTTTGAGAAGCCCTAGGCGGGAAAAATCTTTGATTTTCGATCTTCAATTCAAAAAAGATTCTTCTCTCTTAGTGCTTCTCGAATAAGGTGGCTCTGAACTTACGGTGGCTCACTGCCGAAAAATTTCAAAATTACGAAACAGTAAAAGGTGGTTGTAGACCAAGTAAGAATAAGTTCAAAACACAAATAAACAATAATGTAAGGTGGCTCGCTTCTGATATAAATTTCAAGCTGCTACACATTCGGTGTCATATCGCTTATACTAAAATGTAAAAAGGCAACTTGCATTTGCATAGAAGTATATGAAGGCTGGTTTGCTAATTGCTCAGCTTCTGAATGTTTTGTCTTCTCTTATGAGCCATATCTACTTATTTCCTCTCACAACAAGTCAAATTCGCATGCGCAATGAATATTTAGCCATCCAGGTTTCAGGGAATTTCAACCTGATGTACGTTTGTAGCTCCACTAATCGGCCGTTGGATTCTGTTAGTTTGTATTCTTTAATCTCTTCTGTCTACGAACACTAGCACGTCAATCAAAGCAATGAAAGCTAAGTGTCAAGAAATCTTTTTGAATACCATGCTAAATAATCATTGCGCAGTTGTGAGCCTGTAGACTTGAGTTATCATGTCCTCTGATCTGCAGAGCGCTGCAAGTCTCCATCAGACATGCCGAATTTTGCTGGAAATTATGTTATACTCTTCTCGTACTTCTTACTTAAAAATCTCATGTCTTTTGTTTAACTTTCTCTTGTCTCCCACAGGATGCCCTGTGGGAAATATCTTGGCGATTCCAATAACTGGTATGCTGGCAAAATATGGATTTGATGGGGGCTGGCCCTCTGTATTCTATTGCTTTGGTAAGCAAATACAGTTGCAAAAATCTGCTTTACTTACGTGCCGTGGAGAGTGACTAAACGATGTTCCTAGGAGCATCGAGAAAATACCTCTGAGAGACTCTGATACATATTCATGTCTTCCTGGCAGGTCTCTGGAAGGTTTCTTTTGTGGTGGAGGTACCGTTAAAAATCAATGTATGAAAGATTTTTTACAGAAATATATATGTATCCCATATCATAAAGCATAAAGGGTGCGCTAAAATTTTGTTCCTTCTGAACAGCCAACAGAGCATAGAAACTGCGATCTATTTTCAAACTGGTTGGTCCTTTAATCAAGTTACCCAAAGTATCGTTTATGTGTGCAAATTGGTAACGGTTTGGCCAACACCAGAGCCAATGCTGAAACAAAATATTCTATGCCGTAAAACCTGGAACAATTTGCTACACAATGTTTTTCCGGCTATTGGAGGCTTTACAGCCACATACTCGTCTCAAAATCTTTTTACAAGAATGACAAACATTTTTAGCTTAGTTTTCTTGCTGAGCAACCGCAGATATTCCATGACTTTGAAAACAATGCCCACTGTTCAGCTTCAATCGATGAAATGCCCGAAGTAGATGTTCAGATCTTTCCACAATATTTTGCATTCAAGGTGAGTGAGTTAGCCTTTTAGGTTCAAAGCATCTTTAATCTCTTTCATTATCATTTGTTGCGGTTTGAATAACCATCCGTTCAAATTTCTTCGTTTGTTTCGCATGCCAATGAAGCAACGAATGCTATTGTTACCAAAACAGACTGAAACATTTTGAAAACTGGTTTATAGTTCTCTGTGTCATTTCTCTTAGGCATATTTGCTCTGGTATGGTACGCTGCTTGGGAATATATGTCATACGACTCACCAGCAAATCATCCAACAATAACAAAGGCAGAAAGATATTATATAGAACGTTCTATTGGTGGAAATGCATTCGACCCATTGGTAAGCAATAAAAATGACAACGTTGATAAGCCTGGTTTCCATATAATCGCAAGGAGTCGCAGAGAGTCGCAATGAGTCGCAGAGAGTCGCAAGGAGTTGCAATTATTGTGACTTGAAAAAGTGGTTTCCATATGATAGCAAAGGATCGAAAAGAATCCCAACTTTCACCAAATTTCAAACCAAAATTGTGATCACGGAAATAAGATTTTCCCCCGAAACAATAGAGTTGTTATCGCAAGGAGTTGCAAAAGTTGTGAACAGTGGTTTCCATTAATCGCAATGGATCGCAACGAGTCGCAGTGAGTCGCAGAGATAGAAAATTTTCTATCTCTGCGACTGCCTGCGACAGCGATCGCAAGGAGTCGCAAGCAAAGTTTTAGCCGGTTTCCATATGATCGCAGAGAGTCACAAGCAAACTTGATCACTTTTATTGCGACTCACTGCAATTCCTTGCGACTCCTTGCGATCATATGAAAACCAGGCCAGGCTATGGTTGCAATTTACTTTACGATTGAGATGCTGAGGAGAATCCATGACGCAATCAGTTGCAAAGAGCATTCAAAGTCAAGGGTAATCGGTTCGAATACCACACTTGGGTTGTTTTAATTGCACATGCACCTGGTGAGACAGAAAAGTTTCCTTCTTTCACAAATTCATTTGAAATCAAACGAGACTTACCCAGCAAGTTGAAGTTTGATTGGAATTCTTCACTATCATCAGCGAGGGGCAAATCTCTGATTCTTTTTCGTACACCTTCTTTGAAATCACAGAAAAATCGCATACAAAAATCACAAAATCACAAAAAAGTTACAAACAGAAATCACTAAAATTCACAAAATCACTTGAAAAATTACTGAAAAATCATACGACAAAATCACTAAAATCGCAAAAAGGTCACAGAAAAAATCACATGATTTCAAAATCACAAAAATCAAGTACGCCATTTTGAGAAGTGATTTGCCCCTCGATCATCAGCAGCAACGTAAGAAGCGAGAAGCGAGAGATCATACGAGAAGCGAGCGCATGCACTGCTAGTTCATATTTTGACGCGAAGTTGTGTGTTTCAGCGAGTCCCGGATACTTTTCTAAGGGAGCGGTCATTTTGAATCCTGGGTACCAGGGCGGAGGATAATTTCGCACAATTAAAGAAGAGTTCATACCCCATTTTGAAAATTGAAAAAGTTTTTCGCACCCCATCATCTTTCAGCAAAATAGTTAGGTAACCCATTCAAAAGTCTTAGTGCATAACAAAAAGATATATGAACAGATACCAAGTTGTTCCAGGTGATTTTCACACAAGTCAAGTGATTCATCATTTCCAGATGTCTCTTAACTTTTCTTTTAATCTTTGATCAATGACTTCTTCCAAACTTTTTTCAAGCAAAAATAGTTTTATACCCCATAAGAATTGCTCTTAAAATTTTCGTACCCCCACAAAATAATGGAAAAAAGTTTCATACCCCTGCCAGAAATCCTCCGCCCCGGCACCCAGGATTAAAAATGACCGCTCCCTAACTTACTTGATTCATTGATATTTTACTGTTTTTTCATTTTTCTTTGCAGAAAGAAAACCCACCTTGGAAAGCAATATTGACATCAATACCAATGTGGGGTATCAGTGTAGGTCATTTTGGTGCGTGTTGGGGTTATTACACTCTCTTCACACAAATGCCTACATACTTGAAAGACATTCAACATCTCGATATAAAAACTGTGAGTCCCATTTCTATATTGTGCTCACAGTACTTCGATATGATTTTCAAAGACACAGTCACAGGCACAGTCCTAATCCATAATGTGCTAAGGATCTTAACGTGCTTGTTCAAGCAAAGATGATCTTTGGTTCAAGCCGGGCTAAGTGGGCTGGCCCACAGGGCCGATGCCAGCCAGGGGAGGAACCAAAAACAAATTTGCATAACCTCCTGGCGGCTCTCAGACGATCTTTGGTTCAAGCCGGATTAAGTGGGCTTGGCCAACAGGGCCGATGCCAGCCAGGGGAGGAACCAAAAACAAATTTGCATAACCTCCTGGCGGCTCTCAGATGATCTTTGGTTCAAGCCGGATTAAGTGGGCTTGGCCAACAGGGCCGATGCCAGCCAGGGGAGGAACCAAAAACAAATTTGCATAGCCTCCTGGCGGCTCTCTGCCCCTAAGCCGCTACAGTGAATTCGGCTCTTAAAATATCTTACTTAGAAATGCCGTGTTTGGATTATTGTTATTGCATTCTTATTGAATCTGTGCCTGGATTTGGTTCTGATTTTATGCATGTTATACATATTGAAATACCTCATTTCTGTTTGCTAACATCAACGAACTATTTGCTAACCATGATCCTTTGTACGTTCAGGAATATGGCTTGCTAAGGGTCTTTAACCGTACATTGCGGATATGAACAAGACATAGCAATACGTAATATACCGCGTGAGTCAATAAAAGCGTCCAGCGTTTAAAAAATCCTGCTCCCTGAATATCAAAGGAATAAGATTGAAGACTGTCTTATTTCATCCCCGATATGTCAAATTAGGTTCAGTAATTTAAACAGCTTTCATCGGCCATTCCTTCCTTTCGAAATAGGAGATTTTCTGCAGAAAGCCCGTTTCGAAATCTTGCGAAAACAAGTGAAAACACCAAACAAGATTTCCCTTGTTCTCCTTCCTAGCAATAATGACTCTTGGATGTGTTCATGCATTTTGTCCTCATGGGAGAATGGAATCCCCCTGAATAAGTTATTCACACCAGGGAGGAGACTTTTCAACCCGTCAAAAGGAAAGCGCTTGCTAAAGCGTGCTGAAAGTCATTGCTGTGAGGTTAACACTTCAGCGATTTTTGCATGTAATTCTAGCATATCGTTTAAGGTTTCTCAAAGGAATTCATATTAGCAAGTCGTTTACAGAATCTGAACGGAGTGACCAAAGACCATGGAGTGACCGATTTTAGTCAGAAAAAATTTTTAGAATAATTGAACATGTTAGCTGTTCAATCAGGCATTGCAAAATATCATTTCTTATAAACAAAGGGAGCAGTAGCCTTTCAAACGCGGGGCGTTTCTTTTACTCACCCGGTAGAGCATGGGCACCCATATGAAGAGGTCTCTTAATGGAAATTTCTTGAAAAGGATGAAATTGTTGCTGTAAAATAGAATCTCGCACTATCTAATAATACACGTTTTTTCATTTATAAGAAACTGGTTAATTAGAAACTAGCACTATGACAGCCAAAAATTAGAGAAACTATAGGACTACGTTGGAGGACTGCTAAGAGATATTCAAAAGCCAAAGCGAAGACCCGAGGGGGTAACTTAACTTGTCTATGGTACGGGGTTGTGCCATTTTATAGGGTACCTTTTTCATGATAGTTTCCGGATTTATGGGTATGGTTTTCAACAATTTTTGGCATCTTCCGGATTTATGGGTATAGTTTTCTATCAGAATTCAGTTATTGATGAGCTTTTTTGGCATTCCCGGATTTATGGGTATGATCATAGAAATAGGAGGGCTAGAATGCGCGGTCTATTGTTCTGCTATATTTTTCGCGGCACAACTATGGGCAGTCAAGATGGCGGACGTTGGTTGGCAGAAGCTGCGAGTGGTGGTGTCACAACATCGTACATATGAGGGACTTTTGACGAATTCCCGTGTAAATAAAGGCACAATGATGTTCTAAGGGTAGAAGGCCAACAGTTACAGATCAATCTATGTAAGTATCAATATCGTTCGCCTATTTGTTGTCGTTGCTACGGAATTTCTTTGCTGTATTTTTAGGCCTTGTTGTAAAACGGCGGAGAGATGCTCGCTACTATTTCAATGCAAACGCACCGCTCACAAAGCTGCTAGACATCGATTTGAATGCAAATAAAATAAAATTGAATCATTCACGATCCTCCTAAATAGCTCTGGATTAACCTTACGACTAAGTCTTCGAAGCAAGGGCTGGAGGCTGCTGGGGAGAAAAAGTTGATCAAAGGTAATGGGCCTAGGCCTACCGTGTGCAATGTTAGGAGGTGAAATGTGGAAATCAGACTCACCGATCCTGGAGACACAAGACACCAATGCTTTCACGTCGTTGACTACTGCTTAAAAATACCAACCACGGTGACATCAAAAAGTCTCAGAGTTCAATTCAATGCATTGACCAAAGATTACGAAATTCCCTATGACTATCATTTTCCCACACCCTACATATACTTATTTAATTATATTCATCACATAGCAGATATATAGCTAGTGTTCCTATCAATGTTCGAATGATATTAAATATTAAGCTTAGATTCTTGCTGATATGATTAAAATGAACAATTGCTTATCAAAGGTTTGGCATTTCCTCCATCCCTCACTACTTTACCCAGGTTACTTAACCGCCGCCTGGTACTCGGCGTTACCTCATGAAAAGATAAACAGTTGTTCATTCATTTTGAAATAAAATCAATTTTGTGAGTTTACGCCTCTTTGATGCCTTATTGTTTTTGAGAATTCTCTCTGTAAATACCCTTCCAAACTGATGATAAAAAATAATGAGATACTGTTTGACAATTTCCTTGATGATAATTGTAATATGGTCATCTCTTAGACTTTGATCTAAAATATGGCATTCCTTGCTATGCTCACTTATTGACTGAAATGCATCATTCTTCATTGCAGACAAAACATCTGACAAGATCTGAGCATTAGTTTCTTTGGACAAGGACGCCCATTTACACAATGCAAGGCGTGCTTTTCTGTCAACACAGTTAACAACCTTGTATACGGAGCTTGATGGTATCAGCAATTCACCATACTTTTTGCATGATAGAAGTGAAAGATGACCATTATGAAAACTTTGTGCAGTTTCAGAGCTTACGTGTAATGCTGCAGCACAGTCAGGACAATCTATAAACTCAAGCAACTTCTTAACAATGTATCCAGAGATGTAATGTAAGACATCTGAGCGCCAAATGGTGGTTGATAACAAGAGATTTGATACTCTTGAGTCAACTTTACTCATCTCACTTTTATCATTAGTGGAGACATTAATGCAGTTCGCAGTAGAAGGAGACTCAATCTTATTTTTCAAGAGCAGTTGTCTGATTGCATATTTGAACTGCAATGCTGTTGGATTGTTGTTCCATCCAAACCGACTTCTGATTTTGGCAAAATACATCTCCAACTGATCTTGTGAAAAACGATAGGTCAAAACATATTCAAATGGTGTTTCAGCTCGTTGTAGTAGATTTTTGCTAATCCTCAATATGGATAGTGCTGATATGTAAAATCCGATCACAAACATTTTTCGTGGACCGGATATCAGTGTTAGACCATTGGCATCTTTCAAAAACTTTAACGTTTCAATGCCACTTTTCAGATAGCCCTCAACTTCAAGCATATTTTCAAGAGTAATTGGTTTTTTATAGTTCTTGCCAAACTTACTTTTACTGTTCAAGATATCAAACAAGTTATTCATAAGTAGAATAAAGTCACTTGTTGGTTTGCTATCTTTGAATTCTTTAAGTTTTAAATTCCTTAAGAATGTTAAAGCTGCATACACAGAATGGCTTAATGTCTGAGCAGCAACACTCACTTTCATTTTGTGATTTTGCCATTGAACATGCTTGGCTTTTAATTTGTTCCCAAGATGGAGGATGTCCTTTTGTTGGGCTTTGTGAAGCTCCCTTATGTATTCCCAAGATATTTTCTCTCCACCAGAGGTAACAAAGACTTGCATGTCAGCAAATGCATTTCTTGCAAGTTTTAGCATGTGGCAAATATCTAAGATGACATAAATTTTGCCTCCTGGCATTGCAGGGTGATCAAAAGATCCATCTAGGTTTTTTATGTCACATCCAAACTTAGTTGCCATGCCAAGATTTTTAGGGGCACCATCAAAAACAACAGCATGAACATCAGCCCCTTTTTCTGTTAATTTTTTTATAGCCTCAAAGACTAATTGTTTTAGAATTTCACCATTGAGACAGTTTGTTAAGAAGTAAGCAATTGGAACAAACCATGGCTTCTGAAGACCACATGCCATGATAACAAGTGCATTTGTAGCCTCAGTGTCAACTTCTTCTGCTTTTATTCCTCCATAGTCTACTTGGCCAATGAATTTGGAGGTTTTCTGGTCCCATTGGACTTGCTTTTTTATGCTCATTTCGTCAAGTAAAATTATGGAATCTTTTTGGCCTTCTGTGACTTTCTGCTCAATGTAATCAAAAGGTTTTTCAAGGAAACCTGGCTCACAATTTATGTTAACACACCACGATCTTATAGTTGCAGGGTGTGGTAAATGAAGAGCTTTCCTCACAAATTTATATGCTCTTGGGCTGTAAAAATGGAGGGTTAAAGCAAATTCTTTGATTTCTTCCGAATATCTTGAACCAGCTGATTTCTCAACATTTTTGCATTCATTTCTAAAAAGGGCAGTCGCCATATGGCCAAAGTTTTCATTTAATGTTTGAGCTAAGTCTTCATTCAGTAATTTGCATGCTTGCAATTTTGAGATCAAGCCACAAATTTTTTTTTCGAGTCGTAGATTTTTCTTTTTTAAGTTTCTTAATTTGTCATTTTTTTGTTTTAGTTTTTTGCGATATTTTGCTTCCAATTTTCTAGGTGAGATTTTATAAGCATATGTATGATCATGAATTGATGTTTCTTTTGGATTTGGCTTCTTAATCTTTTGTAGTGGGAAAGCCGATGCAGATTGTGAATTTTGCCTTTTACAAGGGGAACGCCTTAATTTGGTTGTTTTTTTCAAATGATCAGGAAAATTAAAAACTGTTGGGACTGCTTCTTTTTTCAAGTACTTCTTGCCGATAGATTCAGATGGGTTCAGGGATGGGGGAAAATGATAGTCACTTGGGAGGAAGTGCTTCTCACAAATTCTTTCATTGCGTGTTGGCTGCCAATCTTTACGATGCATTGCAAGGACCCATTTCTTAAGCAATGCTGCATTATCGTGAGGAAACCTGAAATCAGACCAGCTTGAAATATTTCTTCGTTTTTTGGAAACAGTTGCATCCCAAAAACTTATTTGGGGATGGTGTCCAGTGTATTTGCCAGTAAGAAGTTGGGGATCTTACATGTTTACCCCAGAAGACATATCAGTCAGACACAACAGAATTATATTTAATGATTTGATAATGTCAACAGAGGTAAAATGGGTAGGCTGGGGGATAAAATAGGTGATGCTGATGGCAAGAGCAGTGGGTTATCAAACTGTTAAACAATATTTCCAAGAGTTAAGTTCTTGACATAGCTTATTTACGTTTGCTCCTTGCAGACTTTAACCCCAAGCTGGCCCACTCCCGGCCCACTTAAGCCCTGTTCACTGCAGATCTCCTGAAACTGAAAGGCTGCAAATCCCTTCTATCTGATCTAAACCATTTTAGAGCTCATAGATCACATTTCACCATATCAGCGAGAAGGAATGAAGAAATGATAATTATTCCAGGCCAGCAAATGCGACCGGCCTAAAATCTTACCGGTGAAAAGCGAGATTTTTCTCGCCAGGAGCAAGATCTTTCTTTAATCTCCATCTGTTTTCGCAGCCAAAAGCCGCGCAAGAAATAACCATCTTATTTTCAGTTTCAATCGAAGAAAAACCAAGGATTTTGACGAAAATAGCGCTGCAATAACTGTTCAGCCTGGTCTAACATCTGTTTACGCACTGAGGTTCACAACAAACGGCCCACGCTTTTGCCAACCAACGTCAGCCATATTGGTTCCGCATAGTTGTGCCGTGCCACGTGATCAACCACGCATTCTAGCCCTCCTATTTCTATGGGTATGATTTTCAGAAATTCTCCAGATTTATGGGTATACTTTTGAGAAATTTTTCCGGATTTATGGGTATACTTTTGAGAAAGTTTTCCGGATTTATGGGTGGTACTTTTACGATTTGAATGGCACAACCCCGTATCTTGGAAACTCAAGTTACCCCCCCCCCCGGGAGCGAAGAAAATCATGGGAAAATTGCACATGATGATTTTATATTTTGAGTCCAAAAGAACTCTCCTTCGTGCCAGGAATTGTGATGTATGTCAAAGAACTAATACGTGGCAGTGGCAGAAAACTACATGACTTACATGGATCCAAAAGATAAGAAATAAGTTAAGAAACTCATAGTACTGAAAAGTTAAAATTTTCATGCGAAATGAGAAACTTTTGGCACTATGAGCTTATCCAAGTTTCTTATAAAAGAAGAAACATGTAGGTAGATAGGTAGGTATTTATATTTAACGTGGCTAGCCCGCGAAAGTCTGAGAGACTTATTTCCAGCAGGGGCCACGGATGTTTTACCATCAGTCCGCCGCAGCTACCCGCCACAGCTACCAGATTTCCCTCACATGGCTCTGGTCGACCCGGGCTAGTGTTACGGAGAGCGACCAAGCTGTCCAGCGTGGGATTTGAACCTAAGGCCGTTCTGACCTTTGGTTTACGAGTCAGACGCCTTAACCACTCGGTCACACACTCGGCCTCATGTAGAATGAAAACGGCTGTGCAAGCAGTTGCTACTCTTGCTAAACAATATTCCGCACATGTCGAAATAATCAGATACAATAGGCTAAGTTCAGACTTTGATACGCAGTTCTTGAAATATCCATGTTTATCTCTGCAATGTTATATTTCACTGCAGGAATGTCAGCGTTCATGGTAGGCTGTGCACAGCCACAACACTCCTCCGGAGGAGTATTGAGGCTGTACGCAGGCCACGCTCATTGCCTCTAATTACATAGCCCCCAACCCAAACGCAAGATCATAAAAATTTGAATTCTGACAAGTGGTCTTTATTGTTCTTCAGATGGGCTTCGTAGCAGCAGTACCTTATATTTTGAAATCATTCATTGGTCCCATTGGTGGAATTTCAGCAGATATTTTGATCAAAAGAAAATTATTGACAGTCAAAGGTGTCAGGGCACTGTTTTATGGTGCAGGTAAATGTCTTTCCAGTTTCACAATTTTGTCTTTGGACAGTTTAAACTGTAGATAACTGCTAATAACTGAATAACTACTAATAACTGAACGAGTTTTGGAAAGTTTAAACTGTAGATAACTGCTAATAACTGATACATATTCATCTCCACTTCTTCTGTGGTTGCGATGACGACTTCTCTCTGTCGTAAGCACTTTGCAAGTAAGGAGCTCTGTCCTTCCTCCATAGAAAATCCTTAGTCTTTTACTATGATGGTTTGTATAACTGACATATAAAAAAATCAAGAAGGGTATCAAAATTTTTCAGCAATTTAAATATGTACTTTTACAGTTAAAATCGTCTGTTTTGCCCCCATTTCATCAAAAATCCAAGTTGGTTCTTGTGATATCTATCCAGGCTAAGTGGTAGCTTTACCTAAGAATTTGGGCTGGTACTGAAAGTTTCTTAAAATTGTCAGATTTTGAGTTAACCGAGTTTCTTACGAGCTTCTTAAAGGTTGAATAACAATTTTCATATTCACAACTTGTGCTCTGCTAATCATTTCAAAATAAGGTTTATTCAATCCTTTCCAATGTGTGTACGTTACCCAGGTACCTTCCAAGTAATATGATACAGGGAACAGGTGAAAACAGAATAGAAATCAAGGATTTCCTTTATCAACAAATTGTCTCTTAAGTTATATTTTCCCAGTACTGGAGTTTCTTAATTTTTTGGTGATCTGAGAGCTGGGTTTCTTATAAGCAGTTTCTTATAAAAATAAGTGTATGTGCAGACCGGCAGTTCAGTGTGCTTAACCTAACTGAATTTGAAGAGCAAATTGATTCAATACTAGCGATCGTACGAATTCATCGGATAATTTTCGGCATGTTGGAGTTTCTTAAATGGCAGCAAGTAATGAAAAAAAGCGATAAAACGGTTTTAATATCTGCACTTAGATGGTAAAAATTTTGCCGATTTCTGTTCCTGTAGTGTCGAATGTTTCAATTGATACTCAGATGAAATTACATCTTTTTAGCCGATATCCAGTGGCTCCTCACTGAGCAGTCAAATGTGCTGCGCTGTAGCTACATAACTTTAACATTGCAACATCCAAAAACATAAGGTCTACATAAGATTTACTGTTTGCAGAATCAACAATTCGGTAAAGAAACTATCGATCAATGTGGACAATCTCTTGCTGACATTTTAGATGGCAAACTCACTTAGATAGCATGCGAACTCATACAGGAGGTCAAAGGATAAATCAAAGTCTGTTATATCAAGGGGTTGATCACGTAACTTCAAGTAGGTGTAAAATGGTGTAATTTTTGGTCTGTTGAAAAATTTTGCATGATACATTTGAAGTTATTATTGGGAAATCTCAAATGACATCTAATTTGAAACGTAATTTCACAGGGGCAAATGAAGCAATATCTTTCTTCATTAGGTTGTGTTTTGGCTGGTACGTGCATCCTTGCAACTGGCTACTGTGCAGCTATGGAAGATGCAATTGCATTCCTTATTCTTGGTGTTGGGTTTAGTGGTTTAAATGCAACGGGATATGCTGTCAATCATTTAGATATTGCACCAAGATATGCTGGAATTCTTATGGGACTTAGTAACACATTTGCAACTATTCCAGGATTCCTCAGCCCAATGATAACAGGCTCTATAACCAGGCATAAGGTAAGTAAAGTTTCTTAAAAGTATTATCAGACTTTCTGCACGAATAGTACCTACTACTATTCATCTATGAGTTTTTCAACAAGTCAGTAACCTGCACGAGGCCTTGACACTCCTCAGTCAGTGTACACTTTGGCTAAGGAGTGTCGACGCTGCACGAAGGCTTCAGCTTAATCTCTGTCAACAAATTCTCTCGTAATGAAAAGCGCTGTACTCATTTTTTAAAAATCTCCCGCATTCGCCCGATGTGGGGACATCAGTAAAGTTTTTCATGAATTTCGTTTTATTACAAATCTTACGTGACCTCTCATTGGAGACCGATTATAGGCAGTGAGAGACGACAGGTAACGCCTTTTTTTGCATTTTTCTGTCTCTCATAACTCCTTGTGGACCCCAGTAAAGTTTGGGCCGAAGATAATCTGCTCCTCTTGGCCCCCCTCTAGGCAGGCCTGATACTTTTCTTTAATCACGTAGTTGTTGTGGCAAATAATTACAATTTAACTTTCTCGTAGAAACCATCTGAATGGAGGGTAGTGTTTTGGATAACATTCGTAGTTTACATTATAACAACTGGCCTGTATGCAATGATGTGTTCTGGTGAACAACAGCCATGGGCAGACCCAATAACTGAAAGTGACACTAACGATAATTCATTAATCAACAATGATTCCTTAGACTCTAAACAAACGAACAATTCACGAAGAACCTCGTCCCCAACCCATAGCAGCACTACAACGAGGTAGCATAAGACTGAAGACCACAAGTTACATGCAGAAAGGTATCTGGTCACAGGTGGCAGAGAATAATTCAGCAATGGTTATAAGTTTGATGAATTTTAGTCTTACCTGTTTTGAATCCTGCATCACCTCCACTGACTGCCAGGTGCAGTCCATTTGCGTTCGTTAGGCGTACGACAGTGCTATGTTATTGCAGTTCTATGCGAAAAAGGAGACCGGGTGCAGTATGGATACGGCTTTGGTAGGGTCCAGAAATGTGAAATTAGCTCTAATCAATGGCTTAGTACTCTCAACATGTTCCTTGATAGTTAGTTTGAACATGGGTACCTCTTTTTTGGTCCTGATGCTTTAGAGTCAAAAATAGACTGACCATGAAAGTTCAAAGTGGCGTCCACCTTCAAACCAGAGCTTTGGCCCCTCGTGGCCTGAACAAATCCTTGAACCATATCGAATGAATCAAAGATACAAAGATAGTAGCTTTGATAAAATTTGAAAATATAGGTCATCTTACATTTGTTTGTTAGAAGTTACCCTATTTTGCATTTCGTTTGCGATTTTCTTTAATTTCAGTTTTTAAGTTCGATGTGCTTTAAGACTTTGCCAAAACGACAAAGATCTGGGTTGAAAAGGGCAGATTTTGTAATACAATAGCATCAGTTGCTTTGGTTCACACCTAAATTAAAAGCGATTAGCGGATGCAGACAAAAGAAAATCTTTCAACCAGAAATTCAAAACAAACGCAGCCGCGAAGTAGCCCTGAAACCACTACGGCAAACTCTCACTTGGCGCAGGCGAAGGGAGGCTTTTAAGAGAAGTTACGTGCTTGAGACAAAAGAAGAAGGGTAAATCTAAAGTTCAGTCTCGCGGATTTTGTTTACGTGATCAAGAAGCCGAGCAGAGGGCATACGATTGTTGCATATTCATTGCTCAAATGTCAACAGTTACTCCTCAGCTCCTGAGTCAAATAGACCAAATCCACAAGACAAAACTATGCATTTTCCCTTCTTCTTTCGTTATAAGCACATAAATTCTCTTAAAAGCCTCCCTTTGCTCACACCAAGTGAGAGTCTGCCGTACTGGTTCCAGGGCAACTTCGGGGCTACGTTTGTCTTGAATTTCTGCTTGAGAGAATTCCTTTTGTCTGCATTCGCTAATCGCTTTGAGTCGAGGTGTGAGCCCAAGCGACTGATGCTATTGCAATACAAAATCTGCCCATGTTTCTGGGCTGGGGCATGGGCAATAATACACCGTATTTGTAGCTTAGAAATTAAAGTTCATTATATCGATATCACTGCTTTTTTCTTCTTTTCTCTTCGGTTCATGCCTAACCAGTACTAGAGATCAAATTGAAATTGCTCCTGCGCGTCTGAACTGTTAACTCCTTCACAGCATTCATCCTCGTTTCAAACATCCTCGTTTGAGTCGAAAAGGTCGAGAAGCAAAGAGCTGTTTGAGTTGTACCCAATGAATTTGATTTTCATTTTGAAATTGAAATATGAGCACACTACTAAAATAAGAGCAAAATGACTGACAATGATACAAGGAGCAATCTGAAAATTTAAAATAACCCTAAACTCGACCGAGGAGTTTTATCTGCACGGCATAGGGAATCTTTCAAAAAAAGGTGTATAAACGCATCTTGGTTATAACTTAAAAACATGACATCTTCACTAAAAAATCCTAAGGTCTCTTCACATGAGTCGTCATCAAGGCACAGTACTAGCTTGCATGCAAACCATACCTAAGAAAAACGTATAGTCTGCGCAACGCCGCTTTTGTATAGTGCATGCTTCAGCACTTATTTCGCAATAATGAGCAACACTATTAGTTTCAAGAAAACTATTTAAAAAGTGATCCCTTTCATTTTGATTTTAGGTTTGAATTTTTCACTTCATTGTAAATAGGTTTTGAACATTGTAAATAAGGTTTTATAGTTTAATTTATTTAATAGCTTTTTACTTTCTTTTCCAAAATGTTTTTATTGGAGGGCCCCTTGAAAATCAACTTGTTGAAGGGCAACCCTCCTTAAATATATAAAATGAAATGAATGAATGAAATGAATGAACACAATACTATGGAATTTTACGCACCTACGGCAGACAATAAATGAACAGACGCTAGGTAGAAAGGGCCATGTAAAAAACTCCTATTGAAATGAAATGCTGACGCATTCAGTACATGATATTTTGCGGCGTTGCACAGACTATTCCTTTTCCTTGGGTATGGTCTGCACACAGATTTGCTATAGCTGAGTACGTGTAAATCAAGCTGCGGGGATTTTGCAAGGAATTCGTTCACACCAAACTACTACTGCCGGGTGTCCCAAAAAAGGTAACAGTTTTGATCAGGGCTAGCGCTATGAATTAGCTCGAATCAGTCAGGTTTAATCTTTAAACTAATCCTCAATAGTTAACTTGAAGATAGATGCTTTGTTGATATTGGAGCATTTAGAGAAGACATGTTTATCTTGAAAGTCCAGATTTGCCCCCATTTCGAAACCAGAGCTTTTATGTTTTGGCCTAAACTACAAACGCGCTGACAATGTAGACGCTGAAAACTGACAAACATATCAATGAATGCAGTCAATAAGGAATATCTTTTTTTTAGTCAAAATGAATTTGCTAGAGAGAAACAATTGAAGCACGAGTGAGCCAAGAATCTTATTTTCGTGGCGATCATTTTTTCTTTCGTGATAATTTCAAGGATAACAAATGCATTTATTCAAACAAGGAAGACCCAAGGGAATCGGTTCCCTGAAGAACAAGTACATTCGGTAGATGTAACTCAAAACTTTCGTAGAATGAACAGAGATGCCTCTTTTGGAAAAGTCTCGAGGCTGATTGTCAAGTTCGATTTGGGTTTCTAACAACAATTTTTCCGAAGTACGAGGCTTTTTGTGCGTACTTCGCTACGATTCAGGAGATTCCAAAACAAAACAAGTGCGTTGACAGCTTAGGCCAAAACTCAAAAAGCTCTGATTTGAAGATGGAGGCAAATCTAGACATTCAAGATTAAAATTTGTACTCTCAACACTCCATTATCAACAAACAAGGTATCTATCTTCAAGTTAACTATCGAGGATTAGTTTAGAGGTTATTTCCGATTGATCCAAGCTAAATTCTTAGCGCTAGCCGTGATCAAATCTGTTATCTTTTTTCTGGGACACCCCGTATGATATGATAGCTGACTCTAGTGCTATAATTGCGAGCAGTAAGAAACTTTTACAAGCTAAAATCAAGAATATTTTGGCAACTTTGTAGCGTAACCTTTAAAGGCAAGGAACGAAGAAACACTTTCAATTGAAAACGATTTAAATTCTTTTTGAACAACAACTAACATGCTCCAGTCGAAGTTGACTGACTGAAGAAAGGAAAAGCTACTCTTTATAGATACAAAACATCGACTTAGGAATAAGGATCTCCCGTTAAGAAACCGCTAAGTTATATTCAAGTTCCTTATTAACTGCAAGTATGAAATAAAAAAAGAGCTTAATTACAGAAACAGTACACCTTTTCAAGACGTTCTTCAGTTCAATACAGTCTGTTTACCTCAAGTGTACTTGGTTACTTTCACGCCAGGATCTATGGGATAGAGAATTAGCTTTTAACAAGTGCACGCAAGGAGCATAAGCTCCAAATCTTTAAATCTACGAAAACAAGCGGTAACCAATTCAGTGACCTATTTCTTCAAATTGAATGACTTGAAAGGAACTTTAGCCGCTTTTCTATGATTCTACTGTTGGACTTTTCAGAAATCTTGAATATTTGTCGAAATTACAGCCTATCTTATATTTCAGCTCAATTTATGATGTGACGTCATCAAATTTCAAATCACAAACCAGAAGAGTGAAAGAGGTTTGCTTGATACTGTGCTGTAGGCCTCAATAAACTATGGTTTCTAGAAAATTATTTGATCTTTCGTCAACAGGTTTAGAAATTACTATAGTTTGAAGTGTTTTTCGAAAATTTCTTGAATTCTTAAAAAAGAAGGAAAACACTGCAATTCTGAAAATACTGAAGATTTCAGTCCAACGGCAGATTTACTAATACCTCAAGTTTCTTTGAAGCATAAGTACGAATAGGTCATAGAATTTTACACCCAGCTTTTTAAAGATTTGAAACCAATGCTTACGCAAGGACGTCTTTAATATGATGTTTTGGAAGTAAAGCTCTTGACGTAAAACCAGAAGAATACAAGTGCTCCGAAGACACACAGGGTTTATTTTGTCACACGAATTCTTCAAAATGTAGTGGTGCTGTGTTGTAATTGTAATCCAGTGACTTTGCAGCTATAACCGTGTGCTGGTCCGGGTCCGATTCGCACTAACACCAATTGAACATCATGGCATAGGGTGTTCACTTTCAACATTCTCTTCTCGAAGTAAGTCACTTACATTCACTCTGCATTAAGGCAACTTTTCAGTCAGTAGAATTTTCCGAACAGCCGGAATTTACAGAATCAAAAATCATTCAACCATAGATTTCTAATCAATCAAAAAGCAAATTTTTCTTTGGTAAGCCATAGAATTCCCCTCATCCCCCGTTCGGAAAATTCCACTGACTGAAAGCTGGCCTTTACGCACATCTATCATATGTTAAGGCGATGCTGAGTGAACGAAAGTGAGGAACGATCATAGATTTTACTAAAAATTTTGGATACATTGTTGGATGAGTTTGGTCATATCCTAAAACATTAACGAACTATCAATTCTTTGCGAGCAAACGGATGAAATGCTGGATCTGTATGACCCAGGAATCACGATATTAATCAGGAATCACAATTCTTGATATAGCGTATCAAGAATCACGATATCAAATCCCTCCGCTTCACTGCAGGATGATGTCACAGTCTACAAATTGGTTCGACAAAACGAGTTTTTTGCGACTTTTGCTGTGACATGCGTACCATTTTTACCCCTTTTGGCAACAGATAGCCACTGTTCTAAGCACGGACGAATTTTGTCATGGGTATAAATTCTATTTGGAGGCAGGAGCATCCCAAAACGATTCAAAAGCAAATAAAACCATTTTCTAGATTATAAATTGATTCGATCGATTAGATATATCAATTGCATTAGTGCTGTGCCAAGAATTATGCAGTGTAAATGGGACATTAGCTTTCAATAAATTCAAACTCACCAGAAAGTGTTTAATGGCCCTTGCTGGGCCCTTTCCTCTTCCCTCTTTCATCGCTTTCTCTTTTAGTTGCAGTGGGTGGTGCACCGGCAAGGGCACCTGAGCTGCCTACAGCAGCTGTAGCGGCGGCCTTCTGTTTTAACATGCTCCAGTCGAATACGTAGTCATATTGATGGTTGAGTGTACGGAAGAGGATTCTGAACAGTTGTCTCAAGTACATGTAATCTGGTGCTTCTTCAAATCGAAGACCTCTGCAGTAGTTGAGGTACATTGCAAATTCTGCTGGGAATCCCTGAAAGGAAAGTGGGCGAAATTTCTGAATAATCTGCCTTGCTAATGTTATGGGATTCGAGGAATTGAAGGTTTCGCAGTGCAGTGGTGTAATCCTCGGACTTTGCACGCAGAAGAGCAAAGCAAACGGGTTTCAAGCGCAGTTAGAACCCGACAGCTTGAGCGTTGAGGCAAGGAGCAAAGGGTTGGCTTATTGTAATTTGCGAAATTGCGAAATAACGAAATTGCAAATTGAGAAAAGCTACCAACAACAAGAGGAAAGATGTCGATTTCGTTAATTACAACAAGCCTAGACCTTATTGTAATTTGCGAAATATTTTGATGGTATCTTTGATTCACAATCTGGAAGCCAACTTTGGTACTAAATGTACTGAAAGGTGTCCTAGCGAAAATCTTCAAAAATTTCAAAGAGCAAATTTTGATCTCGCAAATTACAGTAAGCACAGGCTTTCTTCTAATTTGCGAAATTACGCAATTTCGCAACTTCATTATTTCGCAATTTCGCACGTTACATTACGCCCCACGGGTTCGATTAGGTCTTCTATACTTCTAATATCCCAGGGCTTAGCACTGATATCGCAACTCCACTTTACTTTCACCAGGAATCTTGGTTCGTCGGCGGTACAGAAGCGTGCCATTTTGGGTACTTCATCAAATTTATAGATTCATGGATGTTGTCTTCAGCAGCTTCTTGAAATCATTGTTGCTGTTCCAGAGAAATCAACTAAAATGATTGGATTTACAGAAATTTACTTATGCTGTCAGGAATTATGTCCTCGTATTTTTCATCAAATTTGTAGAATTATGGGTGTCCTTTTGTCAGGCAAAATGGAGCAAGAAATTTTTTGTAGAGGTGATAAGCAACAGAAATGGGGACATGAGAGGGGAAGCAAGGGAACAACGAAGAAAACAGGAGAAGTAATCGTTCGTAGTGTTTTACACAAATGAAGTAAGACGTTCTAAAGTGCCAAAGATTTGTAAATGGGGAAGGTTCTGCCACCTTGAAATTATGTCTGCATAAATTTGTAGGATACTTTTGTTTGAAAAATAGGGAAGACGATCCTCTGTTCTAGCCAAAAAAAACGTCGCTATGCTCTACTGATTCCCTGAAGAAAATTGACGTTCCTCCTCCACGAGAGGAGTTATTACTAGGATGAGCTTGTTGACGGCACTAAACAAGCCAGTTCGTCCATGATCACAGGATCGTCAGGAATACGAGTGACTTGCCTTGCCCCATTGGAGCACTGAAGTCTTTAACATCTTTGAAGTAAGATTCAAGTGCACTCTTTTGTTGATTATAAAATCATTCTACACTCAGAATACTGCAAGCAGGCTTCAATGCTTCCTCAAAACGTTCTTCCATCCATCCATAACTGAAAGGCCGGTAATGATTATGTTTCCTCTGTGCCATCTAGAATTGCGAGAAAACAATGGAATTGCTCTCTATCAATCAGATTTGGTTCCTCGGTCCCGGGAACCCCACGCGACAGCAGACAGGCTGTCCGTCACTGATGCGCAGACTCTACTGAAGGAGGAACCTCACTTCTCTTCAGGGAATCAGCGGAGTACACGCAGGCTTGGGAAATGCACGATAAAAGCTATCGACATAACAGGCTATTTCAATCCAGACTTCTTTCAAAAAATTTGAGAGCAGTATGAAAGTTTCTGCTCTATACAACTTTGGGTGAAATTTTCCTGGCATATTCAAGATCAAATATGTACTTGACTAGTCGTCACAACTGGGTAGCTACTTTCCAATAATTCATCACTGACTGATAAATAGTCGATCTTACTCTTACCATTTGCTCTTAATAAGATAGGCCAGAAAATTCACTTGTTGGGGAGACGCAGTACTGGCCAATTTGCTTTGACACAATGTGAATCAGATTTGCTGATAGCGAATGAACGCTGTGGCTCATACTGACATGCGCATTGGTGCAATTGCTTCGTGCTTGTTCTGAAAGGCCAAGCTAATTTGCATATTACATCATTCAAGTAAGGGATCGTGTCCAAATTATCGTATAAATTTTATACCAATAGATACGAATTCAATCGTATGCGTGAAAGGTGTTATACGATTTAATTCGTATACCTGCACGAGAGATAAGAATTGTACACGAATTGTTTGATTTCTATACGAATTATGACACGAATTTGATACGATTTTGATACGAATTGTGTATAAGAATTGCTTATAAGATTTTGATACGAATTGTGTATACGAATTGCTTATACGAATTTGATACGAATTGCATAAGAATCATATACGGATTGTATACGAATTTATACGAATTTTAAAAGGTGGCGATACGAATTAATTCGTATGTGGCTTATAGAAAATCGTATCAATATCGTATAATGCTACAAATTCCCTATACGAATTTGATATGAATATTTGGAGACGATCCCTAAGTCGTTAGTGCGCATGCGATCTGGAGCCCTTCTGGGGGATTCCTTGAGGCTCACAACTTGGCCTATTTGTATCCCAAAAATCACATAAGATAGCGAAAGATAGACGAGAAAATCTAAGGGTAGTAGTAACTGTAAGCTATGAAAGGGAGTATGCAATGCAAAATATACTTCTTTATGAATAAAAAAAGAAAATCTTCAGGCACGCCATTGTTCCATTGGCTATTAATCGTTCACAGCACATGCTGGGCAGGGCTTGAAAATGTCCAGCAGCGCCAGCAGCGGCGCTGCCAGGAAATTTCAGTATAAATGGCTCGCAGGAAATTTTTCATTATGTGGCAGGAAATTTCAAGAATATGTGTAATGCCAATGGAGAATATCTGTTTCTATTTTTATTTGCCAACTAAATTTCCCAAGTTGCTGAATTTGCTACAATTTTGTTGTGTGGAAATCTTAATTGCAAGGCCCTGAAGTAAATTCCAGATTTCTCAAATATTTGATACAAAGCTGTTTCCATGTAGAAATACAGTCATTGCATTGTTAAAGGATGCATGGAAACTACTCCCTGCGTTTGTAGGGGAGCTCATTTTGGAAGAATTTAGGGATGCTAGAAGTGTACTATCCCACTGAAGCGTAACGTCTATCGCCGTACTCACAAGAAATTTTGACCATGTTTCGCAGGAAATATCGATTTTCTATTATTGCTGCCTGGAAGAAAAATCCTTTTCCCAGCGCTGATGCTGGGCATCAATTTGAATGGTCTATCTTTAGATTTTTGCTCTTTGCAAATGCAGGCTTTAACCTTGCACAGACCCTCTAGTTGCACGCACTAAATGCGAAAAGAATACTACTATGAACGGACGATACACCCTTCAGATACCGGGTACGCCAAAATAAACTATGCACTTTTGATGGGCCATGATAAATCGTATACTGGACCGTTTTTGAAGATTTATGAGTTAATCTTTAGCTAAGATCCTCAATTAGATGCTAGTATTTATTGCATATTTTTAAGTCTTCTATTTATGGAGCTTTGAGCGACCTTCTTAAAGCTCTTGATTTCGAAAAAACTGAAAATCACCCAAAAAGCGTTAATCAAATTCTAAAGACTCAACACGAATGGCCAAAGAGGGAGCGTTTTCGTGGTGATTTCGGCACAATGTCACTGAATATCATTGTGGGTTGCTTGAAAGTTTTACTGACATGACACTATTTTAAACAACGCACAATTTTTAATCCACTTCTTTGCAAAGATAAACAAGGGATCTTCCTTTCAGATCCAGTAGAAAAGAACAAATGAAAATGAACTACAAACCTTGCAAAGCACTTCAACGGGAGTTGACATCTTTTTTTCACTAATCTTTTCATATTTCTGTTTTTTAGTTGCAGCCTGCAATTCAAAAGAAAGAACATCAGTGTGTTACAAGGTCTTCTGAATTAGCGATACATTTACCAACATTCTACATCTTCAATTCTGTGCGAGGCTTTCAAAAGAGGACACCAACCTGGTTGGGCCCAAGAATGAAAATTTAGCTTTAATCGATGGAAAATCATTTTTAAAACAATCTTTGACAGCCGACTTGAACATGACTGTACATATTCAATATCTGTAAATAAGCTGTAAACACGATCACTTCAAGCCGTTTTCCACCAGGCGAATTTTTCCGCGCGAAGCGAATTTTTTCGAGCCCACGAATGCGGAGTTTGATTGCTACTGGCGCCACATTTTCGCTGGTTCCTTTTCTCTATGCAAAAAAGTACGTTTTAACAGTTTCAAAAAATATTCGCTTCGCGAGAAAAAAATCGCCTAAAGGAGAACCGGCTTTAAAAGCTATTTAACCAGCATACCTTGCACGTGTTGGTCTTTTGATTGGCCATTTTCTGGCGATAAAATGGCCAGCCAAAGGACGACATGTGCAATGCATGATGGTTGAATAAAAGCCTTTAATATGTGGATCGTTTCATTCAGTTTCCTATAACTGACATATCTACTGGAAGGCCCCTTGGAAGGCAGCTTCTGCTAAGGAAAACACTCATGAAGGTAATCAGCAGGCTTAAAAATTTTTCAGCAACAATGTGAATCGACAAGAGATGTAACGAAATTATCGAAGTAGACGCGCGCACGAGCAAGGAAAAAATACGTGCGTGGTTTGTCTTTGTTCTATTTATAGATAGACAGATATTTTTATAGATAGACAGACGCGGGGTGAGTGGCAGAGCGGCTCGCACAGTTTTCGTTACGTGACTGAATTTAAACTAGGTCGAGTGAGGTCAGTCTCCAGATGGGTGACCTCGGAGGCCTGACTTGGCACCACCTCGCCGTCCTTGGGAAAGGACGTTAAACTAGGGCGTCCAACGCCTCACCACGGCGTGAATGGTAGGCCTAAATTAGCTTTAAGTAGCTACAAATCCTGACCCACTCAAACAACTACTTCTACAACTATCTTTACCCCATTGTTAAGTTAGATACGTTGTTACCCCCTGCTAAGTACGCCCACTGACATTGTAGAGAGAAAGACGTGTTATTTTTGAGTCAGTTGTGATTCAATGGAGTCTGAGAGGCCTACTTTATGAGTTCGAGCCTTTATATTCTGATGTACGTTCTATTCTAATGGAAGTTACTTTACGGTCCTCTTGTGTACATATGTAAATAGTCATTATCGAGCTGAGCCTTATCGAGCCTATAAGCATCTAACTTCGAGCTTTTTATCGTTGTGGAACTCGGGGAGTGGTTTGAGAGGGAACACTTCGGAATATTTCCAACCTTTCTTAACACCAATGGCTATTGCGTTTAAAAGTGAAGACGAAAATATACCGGGTAACTCGGGCTCTAAAGGTTAGTTGCTTCTCCAAACAAAATTTCACATTTAAATTAGCATTTGACTGATGGATTACCATTTTAGTTAATGAATACCAGCCACGTGCGTTTTACTCCGCAGCCCAAGAAACATGGTAACTTTTTACTCAATCGGCACGAAATACAGCCCCATTAAGTCAGTATTTGTTAAAAGACAAGCATTTGCTCTGTGATTGGCTTATTTGAAACAGCAAGTTCCGACAAGAACTTGCCACTCGGAAGGTAGCTCACCGAAGAATCGTTTAAAATTCGCTACGTAAAATGTGGGATTTTGCATAAAACTTAAGTTCTTGATTAACGAAATTAGCCTAGTGTGTAATATATTGAGGTCTGTCGAATCAGGGAACATTTTTAGAGCACCCCATACATTTCATTAGCTATCAATGTATTGGACAACATTCTTATTCCAACTAAATTCATGATTCTCTTCCAAGCCTGAAAATTTAGTCTTACAAGCTCTAAGCTACCAACTGTTTTCACAGGCTACATATCGTGTAATCACGTTAAATTCACCGTAACTATGCTAATCATCACTTTTAGATTGGCTCTCAAATTCGAAGTTGTTTCATAATATACTAAAAAAGTATCAATATTTACAAGCACCTGAATTGCTGTTGATCTCTACTCAAATAAAATCAAATAGTTTCCAGACTAAATCAATGACAATAGTTGGAATAGTTGGTATCAATTGTGACGTAAAACATACCCTCAAGCCTTGCCATGGCAGCGTGGACCTGTTGAAATACATCAATACATATCCAAGTGATTCCATGTCATCTCGGCGACTGCAAAAACAAATTATCGATCATGTGTAAACAAATAATTAGAGGTACAAAATTCTTAAATAGCCTTAAGTAGTGGACTCATCAACTACCAACACTATCGACTCCTGTAAGGGATCGTCTGCAAATATTCTCATCATATTCGTATAGGGAATTCGAAGTATTATACGATATTGATACGATATTCAATGAGCCGCATACGACTTGATTCGCATCGTCACCTTTTAGAATTCGCATAACTTAGTATACAATTCGTGTGTGATTCGTATGCAATTCGTATCAAATTCGTATAAGCAATTCGTAAACACAAGTCGTTACACAATCGTATAAAGCAATTCGTATACACATTTCGTATCAAAATCGTATCAAATTCGTATCATAATTCGTATAGAAATCAAACAATTCGTATACAATTCTCATCTTTTGTGCGGCTATACGAAATAAATCGTGTAACATCTTTTCACGTATACCATTGGTTTCGTATCAATTTGTATAAAAGCTATACGATAATTTGGAGACGATCCCTGAAAGAACAACAATAATATAAGACAAACCTATAACTGGGGAGAAAGCTATTAAACCTGCAAGAAAATCAAGTAATCAGTTATCAGCAACGTAATTACACCAAATACGCGTTTCGTCGCAGGCTCTTCAGTTTGGTTCATGTAAAGAACAGTAAAATGACATGACCGGAGCTGTTTTTATACCAAGCAAAACAAAAGACCTTTGAGAATCACGTGAACATTGTTTTTCTTACAGGATACAAGTTTATTGTGCGTGCATGGTTTATTTAGATGAATCCGCTACTTAAAGGGAGTGCATAATAGTAAATGGGCTTCTCTATAAATAGAACAAAGAAAATGCGCAAACACAGCATAGTTTCTTTAGCTATCGATTATTAACAACACGTTTGGGCCATCAATTTCAATGAGTTATTTTTAGATTCTTCTGCTCTGTGCAAATGCAGGCTTATAGCCTTGCACAAACCCTGTAAGGACATTTCATCAATAATAAATGAAACTGACAGTTATTTATGCTCGATGTCCAGGACCAGCGCAGTTTAGCGGACTGTGCTAAATGTCACAATCCTTCCGCAAACGTTGCACGGAACGAACCCTTAATCCTACCTTAACACAGCTATTCCTAACTTGCCCTTACTACCTCTAACGAATCCTAACTTCCCCTTACTAACCCTGTGTTACCATAAATCTCCCCTCTGAAACTAATACTAACACGCACCGTGTGACACAGAACAACACACCATTCGAATGCCATCCGCTAAGCTGCACTGTAGCAGCTGTAGCCTGAACTAAAAAAAACCATTCTTCAGCTTTGAAGAACACTGCTCCATTCTAAAATGAAACCGGACCAAAAATTATCTGTCTCTAAACTATCTCACAAATGTTTTGAATTTACCGAGGAAAAGGGTGTAAATACGTGTTACACTTTAAGAGCTCTATCAAGCCCCCAGGTGGCTTATTTAATGTCGGATCTTCCAGAGGGCGGCTTAATAGAGATGGAGGCTTATTAGAAGGGGGCTTACTCACAAAATCAAGTGACAAGGATATATTTGGTAGCATTTCAGTTCTTTTATATCATATTTTGCGGAATCAACATACAATTTGACGACTCAAATACGTAAATTCAACACAGTTCTCATCCCAAACCATATCAAAATTATCATGCAAGGTTGTATGGCTATGTAAATGGAAATATTTGGTAAACTCTAGAACTTTGCATAAGTGTGGGGGGATTTGATAGAGAGGGGGGCTCATTTCAAATTTTGACTAAGACGGGAGGGGCTTATTGGAGAGGGGGGCTCAATAGAGCTTTCACGGCAAATGAGCTTTGAATCCAGCTATCAAAATTTTCTCATTTTCTTTCAGTCAAACCTACCTTATTCCCTGAAATTGTAGCGGGCAGTTAAAGTCGCAGGAATTAGGCACACGTAGAGAGATTCCGTATTCACCCATCAAATTGCTACAATTCAGTTTTTAACCAATCAGAAGGCGCTATTCAGGAAGCTGTTGTTGTTGCATTTAAAGAACGGTGGATGAAGCCTGGAATTCTCGCAGCTTCGATGGATCTATTTTGATTCTAAAAGTAAGCGTAGGGGAAGAAAAATCTAGGGGAGGGCTGCCTGACACTAAGCCCATTGTTTACTAACATTTTTGCCCGACTAAAGGCAAAATTGCTGACTTTAGAAAAAATTTCCAAAGTTGGGCCCAGTCCCCCCGCCTCGTGCGCTTATGCTTAGAGGAAGATTGTTGCCTGAAAGGTATGCATTTTGCAATTTTTAGGTCAAGACAACATCATGCCTTATACTAAATTTTTGCTTTTCAATGTTCGAAGTCTTTAAACCAAATTTCGAAGAGATTTTCTTGAGGGCACGAAAACTCCCGCTTGTTTAGGCCATCTTACAATAGTGGTCCCACTTTTTAAGCGTACTATTATGAATCCCCATTGATCAAGTGATATCAACAAGTCAAAGAACGCAGGGAAACATTGGAAGAAAAGACGCAAATCTAATTCTAGTGTCCGAAGCGTTCTCAATTATGATTAAGATTTCCAGTACCTTTAAAGAAAATCATCCATTATTTAAAATCGAAATAAGTTCTTGGCAAAGAGCAACATATTCCGTGGGCGGCCGCTCTTTGCTCAAATGAGTTTCCAAATCTCCACTTCCTTGTCGTCATAATCTTATGTCTTGGTGTGAAGATGTCTGGATAAAACGCTTTGGCTGCTAAACGCAATCTAAAGGTCTTAAAATTCACAGATAATCTCTTTAAAAATTTCAGATCGCTGTTTCCCGTCGATAAACAGCGTTGGGTGCTTGTTGTGCCCTGGTGGCAAAAGACAGGTGTTTCTCAAAACCAAGAACTCTTAGATAACGAGGGCTTATTTTGTAGAAACAGTATCAAGGATATTTCTAAACATCTGCTTTCTAAATATCATTCGTTTACTTCAGAAGCTCAACAAAAGACAACGGAAAAACAGCGGAAGGGCACTCACATGAAAATCATCAAGTAAAAGCAGATAAATCCCAGCCCTTCAGCTAGAGAGCTGGAACAAACCTTAGGAAACGTTTCACAACCTTTCAAGGTACCAAAATTTGGAACGATATCCCCCTTTCGTACTCGAAGCAAACCCAGCCAAACGATCTTCAAACATAAATATCGCTATTCACTCATGCAAAAATACATTTGAACCTTCTGAATTAGAATATACAAAAAGCTCTCCAATGCATTAACAAGATACTTGGTGAACACCATGCATTATCCCCCTTCCTATGTACCCTATGTACTTTCTATTTTTTCGTAAATTATAGCCTTGAATATTTTTCATATTCAATGATGTAGTTTGAAACTGATAAGCTGTTATAATTATAGAATCTTTTTTAATTATCATCGATTACTGAATTGTCGATGAACTGTGACAACTAAATATGGATAAATATATATATATATATACATACATATATATATATATATATATGCTAAATATCGACAAACTTGCAAAGGGTACTGGGCTCGAAAACAGTTAGGATTCCTCCATGGCATCCTTGGCAACTCTCAGTCTATTTTAAATTGTATCAAACATCTTTAAAGGGAACAGACATAGCTACATAGAGTCACCGCTACAAACAGGCTAAAGAAAACACCAATGCACCCCTTGCTCTGTAGCAATGCAATGAAACGGCACGGGCCACAGTTACCAAATACCATAGGAGAGGTACATTTCTAATGCTGCTGAGCATCAAAGAATCTGAATTAGAAGTCAGTTTAATTCTATTTAAGTAGTGTGTGCAAGTAAGTGGCTAAACGAGCGAAAGTTCTAGAAAATTATGACTATCTCTCCCTAATGCAGGCAAAAAGCAGCTGATACGTTGCACACAAGAGTGCTTCTACATGTTTGAACTCCGCAGAATAAGGCAATGCGATCTGATTTTTCATACCATCATCGATTTTGGAAATGCAGTTGGATTCCGAGTCACCATGCTATTAGCCACAACATACGAAAACCTACTGCATGCTTGAGAAAATCCATGATGTGCACCTTTTGTTTATCAAAATCTTTAAAACACTAAGTTTCTTTATAAGGTAACGGAAATTTTGACGGAATGTCCTTCTTCTTTCGATATCAACCGATTTTTTTTCTCTAAAAAACCCTTGAAGCCATGATCCCTCAACCTCTTACCTCTAATCTCCTACTGAAGCCGCAAAGCCAAGGTCACGTGCAGTCTCAAGCAACGTGCACTATGGAGGACCACCACTTCCTTACGAAATAGGTGGCCCTTTAACCCAATTTAGCTTCCATAGCGAGTGAGCTCCTCTCTAGGCTTCATGGCAACACCTGGGGACTGCCATGTTTACCATCTCTACTCGCTTTGTACCAGCCAGTCCATCAAAGGCGACTGATACTATTGACTGCCGATGGAAGGGGTATTTGACCCCTCAACCTCTTACCTCTAATCTCCTGGACTTGCTAAAAGTCCCTCTCGCGTAAAAAAACAAGAGATGAAAAAAAAGCGAGAGAGACTTGTAATACTTGGCATGCTCATTAATATTCATGAGCTATGGAGCCTTGCTTCCATTTTCAAAATGACAGGGTTGTTGTCAACTGTTTCATCGAAGCTTGAGTCGGCCATTGTCAAAGAACATTACAGAGCCTCTCTCTGTTGTATCAATTTATTTCTAAGCATATGATTAGATATTGGTCTGTTGTCAAAGGATGCCGACTGGACAGAATCCTGTCCAGCCAACGACCCATGCTACCAAGTATTACAAGTCTGTCTCGCTTTTTTCTTCTCCCGTTTTTCCGCGAGAGACACTAGAAGCAAGTCCATTAATCTCCTACTGAAGCCGCAAGCCAAGGTCACATGCAGTCTCAAGCAACCTGCACCATGGAAGACCACCACCTCCTTACAAAATGGGTGGCCCAACAAAGTTTGTGCACCCAGTCCATGCTAATACGGTCATCACAAGCGCCACACAATCAAGAATGGTCGCTTCTGTCAATTTGAGAATGCTTCCACGGAGCATCCCAACCTCTGTAGTTGCTGCAGATATATCATCCCCTACTATTGGAACACAGAATCGATGGATCGATCCATCATCTCAAGAAATTACACATTGAATAATAGACTTTTATCATAGGAGGTGCTCTTTCCTCGAACAGTGTATCAACTTAGAGAGTTCTTCCTCAAGAGACTCCTCTCCATACAAAATTATACGCAACCCTGTTGTCACATTTGTCATTTATGTGTTGCAATCTTATATTCTAGTTAACTGTATGTTATATTAGAAACATTTTTAGATGTAGTGGACTTATCTTTTATATTTACGCCTTGTTTATGCCATTGTAATCAATGATTTTCCTGAGTCTAGAATTGAGAACGTCCTTCAAACTGCGGAGAAGAACAGGTGCTTGGTTGGTTGGTTACTTTGGTACACTTCATCGAACTTGACTCAATTGTTCGGAAACTGGGATGGCATTATGATAAAATCAAACAGTTTGATTTCAGATCAACGCCAGTCATAGTTTGAGCAACTGCGTCTGGTGCACTGTGTGATAAATAATTTGGATTTGAAGTGAAAAGAATAAAAAGATAACTTACGATTGCTCTATCCCAAGGTGGGCGTTTATGCTTGCATATCTTGCTGTTCCAGTTAGATTTTTGTCCTCTCGGTAATGGATGTGTTGTTTAGTCCGTGCATCTCTGTACTTTTTTGCCAGTCCAAAATCAATCAGATACAGCTATGATACAAATGAAACTCGCTTTTTATAAGGCATTTCCAAGTTTGGAATTTCAAGATGAATAGTGTTCGATACTTTGCTAAATAATTTCTTCAATACATATTTGTTTCAATTATTTCCAAATACAAGATCATTGTTTTCACTAACTTCATGAGACTCACTGTATTCCTTCTGTTCCCTACAGTTCACCACATAATCTGGGACATTAACAGTTTTAAATATCTTATGACAAATAATTCACTGTGATGACTATATGCTGAATGAAAAAGTCAGCATGAAGTTATCAAGTTGAAAGGCACACATTACCCATGCAATGCAATACTGGCAGCAAACAGCTTCAAAGGAATAAGCTGAATACAACAGGCAATACATGGCTGTAAATCTATGGATGGCAGAGCTAAATTGCAGGAGCCTTAAATAGGCCAAAGAAAAACAAATCGACCAGCAACTCTGAATTCAATAACTCTATGATAGCAACTCCCTTAACACTTTGTGCATTTATGTCATCATCTCATGTTATATGCATGTTGCAAAGCAACACTAATGCAAAGATGGAAAGTTACCTTATTGCAATGCCTTCCAATTCCCATGAGAAAGTTATCAGGTTTGATATCTCTATGGATGAAATTTTTATTGTGCACATATTCTATCCTTCCAATCATCTGCAAAAAGAATTTCAGTTTTCACAACAGCTACAGTATCAATGGAAACTTTCGAATACAACATAGTTTGCAACTATTCTAAATACATAATCATATGCAAAGCACTTCCATTGAGAGAGCTTGTACAATGAAATCTTTAGATCCCAGAAAAACAGAGAGGACACCAAAACTATGCAAATACATGAAAATCGACTGTATGCATGCAGAGAAGCCCCCCATTGCTGGCACCATTCTCATGCAAATCTTGCTGCATGTGTTTTCCAGGACAGCACAAGACAGAATCTTCATGTTAATGACACTGTGTAGCCCAAGGTTGCCCTAGGTTGCTAGAGTAGAGTGGCCCCAGGATGCTAAGTGATGCATACTAATGTCATGCAAATTTATTGCATGTGCTAAATGTCCAAATATGACACATAAAACACCATTCTGAATAAGGATGTGTTGCTCGTACATACCAATAGGAGGCATTAATTTCATCAAGGAATTTGCCAGCCTCGTTAGTCATAGCCTGGCAAATAAAATGAAATTCAATTCTTACTTGATCTGCCAGCATCAATACTGTCTTCATTGTAAATCTCCTTGAGCAGAAATTAAAAAGGTCCTCCAAGCTGGGTCCAAGTAAATCCAGCACCATAACATTGTGATCCTTTTCTTGCCCAAACCACCTATAATGACATCAAGAGCATGTATATAACTTTAATGTGTATGGTTCTTGTATGGTTCTTGCTGGGAGGAGCTCTGAATCAATGAGCTTCATACCACTCAAAGCTGCACCAAGTACACATGTGGTAAAAACATTGGTGATGGATTCCACTCAACAGCAGTTGCCAGATCTGAAGAGTGGGATGGACTTGGTAAAGGATTAATTTCTGAAAGGTACACCCAGCCAATTCTATATTATTTAGCTTAGGACAACATCTTTATCACTTTATTCCCATAAACAACAAAAATGCCTCCCTTTAAGGATCCCACACTTAAAGTCCCTAAACAGAAACCAGCATTTATGGTACCATTTTAGATAAAAATGAAGCTGAAGGCATAGGGCATATGCAAGACTGCATCGAAGGCATATACTGGTACAAGGTGAAAAAACACTTTATACATATATTACCTGATGTGGGGAATTCCAACTCCACCTTGAAGGATTTTGTAAACTTTTGACTCATACAAAAGTTGTGGATGTCTTGCTTTCACACTCTCTAATTTTGTTGCAACTTCCTGTATCAAGAAGATATGAGCTCAAAAGTTCATATGTAAGAAACTCACACTATTAATTGAGAATAAAGATGCATAACATTTCCAAAATTATCCAACATTTTAGACATATTTTGATTCTATTTAGTACTTGGTGACATATCAACAATTGACTTTTTCACTCTGAGATAAAATTCTGAGATATTTCAATTCCATTATCAGCAGTTTATTGGAGAGTCCCAAAGATATCAAAACATTAGATGTCTTCAAAATTGGATTTTGTACTCGCGCAAAAATATGTGTTGAGAGACAGATATCACTGCCAAAATCATCTGCACATGTAAATGGCACTGCAAGTTATATTAAAGTTAATCACCAAGGCTAAAAGATGAAATCTCAAAGGTTCTGTAGCATAGGTTGTGAAACAGCCAACATGATTTATCCTTTGCCAAATCCTGTGGGCCTAACTGTCAATCTTTTCATTTGGTATATGGAAAGGAAAAGTTGTCATTTTGTCATTTTATTGAAGACCAGTTCTATCCTCTTGAAGGTGTTGTGGTGCTGTGGTGTAATCCTCTGACTTTGCAGACAGAACAGGTGGAGTGGGTTTGATACCCAGAAGGATCCCATCACTTGAGCCTCACAATGAGGGGTTGTGGACTCAATTAGGTCTGTTTTATTACTGCAATCATGAAAAACACAACTTTGCCTTAAAGATAAATGACGGAGATGTAGGTTAACATAAATCAGGGGCCTGTGCAATCTAAATACAGTCTATTGTATTTCATTATACTTGATGATCTCAAGAGATAATCAGAACAACTGGACAGATGATGGCAGGCAACCACCTTTTGTTCTATTTTTAAACTTAGATACCATACATCCGTCATTCACCTTTAAAGACACATGTCAATGTGAGGCTATTGTGAAGTGTCAATGGCCAAAAATCAGGAAAATGTTTAGAGCACATTACAGCAACCAAATGATGGCAGGTTTACTGTAAATATCAAGTATATATGTTATCTGATCGACCTGATCTACACTTTCTAGTTAATTTCTTATGTGAAATTCCACCATGCAGCAGTAATCCATCATAACTTTAGCCAGAGTCCCCTCATTGCCATCATATCATGACCAAAGGCCGCAATGAGTGACTAATTGTCTTTTCTATTTAAATCTACAGTTGATAAATAAATATTTTAATAGGGTACTAACATTATATAGTATGTTAATCAAAATGCATTAAAATCTAGCAAAATGAAAAAAGCCTTAAGTCACATTGTTGCTTCTTCTGGCGTAAAATTAAAGTATGAGAGTTCTTTATTCTCTTTCCTCTGAAAAGGAACTCTTGATCCTCGCATGCAGATTACCACTGATTTCATTATTTCACAAGATATCTTGTCCTGATCCAATTTAACATTGATGCATAGCTCAGAGTTTTCTATGTCTTTCTTCGTCTGAGTTTTCTTTTCTTTGCATAGCTCAAGTGACTAATTGTCAATGGCCCCTTAATAAATAATACACTAGTAGGTAAATTGATACATGGAATTAACTATGGGATAATACGGCAATGCGTTACCTCTCCATTTGTCATGTTAACTGCAAGGTAAATATCTCCAAATGATCCACTGCCAATCTTCCTTGACAGTTTATATTTGCCACCAACGACAAATTCTGTTGTTTTTGAAGCACTGCTGCTACTGCTGCTTGCAGTTGCCATCTTGTATGTTTTACAAATTTACCTTCAAATGAAATAGAGTAGAAATTAGAACAGTAACCTGGCACACCATGTGTGTGGTTGTCCAACGCTGCTTATGAATAGTCCCTGAGAAGCAGCAAGGCTGCAAGGGAGCAGGACCAAAATAGGCTAGGAGCATTAGAGCACGACCATCAAAATTGCAGCATAGCTTCTTCCACATTTTTAAAAAGGTTGATTTAAAATTGATGACCTATTTCTTGATTCAAATGGCTTTAAAGAAACTTTAGCTTTTTCCTATAATCTTACTGCTGGACTTTTTTGAAATCTTTTTGAAATTGAAATATTTTCACGATTAGAGTGTTTTTCTTCCAATCAAGAATTCAGCAGAAATTTGGAACGAATTGAAAAGCCCATCATATTTCTGGATGAAAAATGAATAAATTTTTAAGAAAAACCCTATAATTCATGGATTTCTACATAACAATCGTTCACTCTTCTGATTTCTGATTTAGAAATTTATGACTTTCTGATTTATGATTTCACACATAACAAATCACATCCTCAAATAAAAATATAAAATACACTTTAATTATAAGAAATGTCCAAGAGTTCTGAAAAATTCAATAGGAAAATTAGGGTCAGTAGCCAAGGAAATAGATCATAGAACCTGCTTTTTATACTAATTCACACTTTGTAACCTATGCTAAATATAGTGGCACTAGAGAGCAATCGTTTGGGAAGATGAAACAGCTGGGAAATAGAAGTCCATAGAAGTAGAAGGGGAATAGAAGGGAAATAGAAGGTTAGCATGCTGCTTTTTAAAGGCTAAAGAGGGAGTACTGCCTTATTAGAGCTTCTATGTTATAGCTAATGAAACATGAAAACGGAGGGATTTCCCAAAATAAGAGGGTTCATTGTGACAGGTTTTATGGCAACCAAATATACAATTCAGCATTGATACATTATGATGACAAATTAATACAGTTCACAAATATCAACTGAATTACTTCCACCTGCAAATCACTGAATGAAAAATTGAGGTACATTGAGGTACTGTACAAGAAGCATCAGCCTATCTTTCAAATTCTGGAAAACATCAGATGTGTAATGGACTGACTTGGAACATGAGGTAAGAGTCACACCAGTATGCCTGATGTCACTCTTGCAAAGCTGCAAGATGATTCCCATATTTTCAAACAAATTTTTATGGGATTCAGACTTGACATTTATGGCATGTGAAAAATATGGGAAAATAGTTTAACATTTTTAACTGTATAAGTACAAAATTCATGTTAAATTGGAATCAAGTCACTCCAGAAATTTAAAGACCGTGATTATCCCTATGGCGGTTTAGCTATGTGACATGTCCTATTGTGCACGGTGTGCCCAGATCACCAATTTCGAGAATAAATTCATAGCGTGAGAAAGAAAACCCATAAAATATGACTGAGGGCTCGTTAGAAAGGTTTTCTGAGGGAGGATATGGTATTTGTGAAACTTTACAATTTTCCGAAATATTGGGGGCCTGGGGCCAATGTCCTTATTCGGGCATTTTTGACAAAACAATACTGCACTAAATTCATTGCTGGGATTTTCCGAGAAGGTTGTAAGAGTGCATCAAGGGTTAGCAGCGGTAAAAAAAACAAGCTTGTGTGAAAATAACTTACATTTATGACGCCTGGGACAAAATATCCCCATGGGAATGTGTTGTTGTTTCATGTCCTTCTTTCCATACTAGATATCTTTATTTTCAAAACATGTTTTCTTCTTATTACGTAAATTGTTCAAAGACAAGGGTGGCTCAATATTATCATTTCAAGATAATCACAACAAAGAAAAAAAAACTTGTGAACTAGTTTGTACAAAACTGAGTTGTTTACTACTGAGAACTGAGTTGTTTACGATAAAGAAAGTGAAGTTTTATTTGTTTACTACGAAGCAAGTAATTGATTGCGATATTTTTTACCCCTTTCTTTGAATGAAATTTTTTAATAAAAAATTTGATATTAGTTGCAAAAAATGCAGGCGGAGAAATAACTGCCTTGAGTTTCCACAGCTCTGCAGAGTGATTAACTCGTTGAACGCCAATGGTTTCCTCACGAAACAATTTTGGTACATTGAAGATATTATTCATTTTTTTCAGTTCAAGAAGTAAATTTGAGCAAAACAGACACAATATAAAGTTTTGAATAAGTTAGCCTAGGATCTGTATCTGAAAGCAACTAGTAGCCTTTTGAAAAGTTCTGCAAAGGGCGAAAAGTTTGATTTGGCTACACAACATTTCATCGAAAAGAATGTCTCCCTGAAAGTGAATACAGAAAGTACAGTGGAAAGTTCCGGCGATTTATGGAATCAAAGCCTAGTCACAAAGCTAATAGTGAAGAACAAGATGAAAGGCAAATAGAATATTTTTGTCTGACACAAAGTAGCGGTAAGCGCTCTACGACTGTTCATCAGATATGTGAACATAGTTGAGAAATGTTTGAGTGGAATGGTGGCAAATCCTTGCGAAATGGAGCGAGAATCCTTTGGAAGGTTGGAAAAAACATGTAAGGTCATTTCAAAGTGGGCCTTGTGCACGAGCAAGGCAAATGTCAGTAAAAAAGAATATTCATGACATAGTCCGGCGTAATCGTTTCAAATCCTCATGTTGCATCAAAATGACCACGTCCATGTTGTTCAGTGTGTGGACTCGATCTGCTTAGCATAAAAACTTGCAGCACAATTTTGAAACTGAGGATGATCAAGATAGCATCAATGTACATGTGAATGGTTTCTTCTAAAATGCAGAGGTGTGTATGATTCAATATTGACGATTGCAGAATAAGATATCAAGATTCATGAGCGATAATTGATTCAGCAGTTCTCATGGACTGACGGGGCTACCGTGCCTAAATAAATAAAAATGAAACGAAAATAAAATGAAATGAAATAATCTCCTATTTTTTAATGTTTCAAACAACATTGCACTTGCCAACTGTCATTAGCCCCCCTTGCTCCTCTGACCCCCTGCCCATCAACCCCCTTTTTTGATTCAAATTTGAGATGAGCTAAGGCTGCTAATATATCGAGGAAAGCATCATCGTATCGAAAAAATCTTCCTACAGATAAATGCAAGATGAACAGAACATATAAGAACAAAACAGCAATTTTGATGCCCAGAAGCACCCTCCTTAAAAACATTCCCCACCTTGTTGCCCTAATCCCCCCTGAAGCGAAATCAGCATTTTCTACTCCCTCAAAGTGCATGAAATAGCAAGAAAGCAACCGTATATCTGCACAATGATGCGCATCCTTTGAAATCTATAAAATGTAACAAGTTGTTACAGAAGATGGGAAGGATAAGAAAAATTTTCTATATCACAAGTGTGCTCACAATATTCAAATTATTTCTGTGTCGGTATCAAATTTTTTTGATAATAGCTGGAAAGCTTATTTCTTCAGCTTTTGAATAAGCCTATTGCCATCGTTGTAACTTGAGGGGAAGCGATTCAGTGAAAGAATCTTAGATGTGCACTTTTTTGGACAAAAAGCTGCTGCAAGAAGTCGTTCAATTAGGTTTTGTGAAACTCGCAGCTTTGAAGTGCTGCATCTCCGGAACGCATGGATACTTTGATGTCTGGTTTTTTGCACCTCGTAATATAAGATATATACAACTGAAAAATAACCTTTGCAGGTTCAAAATAAAAAACTCGAAAATCAATTTTTCCCACCCTGGGCACACTGTGTTGAGGTTGGGAGGTAAAAAGCCCCATCTACTATTACTTGACTGGTAAGAGAGCAGCAAAATTTGATGTGTTAAGGTACTCAGGAATGTACTTCAAGAAAATTAAAAACTATCCTCAAATGAGCAATCGCTACTGGTGTCATCAGAATTATGCTTTGTGAAAGTCTAGAAACGCATAAAAAATTGGCCAATATCGGGAAAACTGCGATAAAATTAAATCTGGAGCAGTTCTCTAAACATGAGAACTATGATAAGATTTGTCAAATAATCCTACTCTGCAAAGGAAATTTGCAAAATATATTTTGCTATTTTGCTACATACCTTTCTGGTGAAAATTAAAATTCAAGATTTTGCAATTTGATGGGTCAGTCCTAGAAAATTGTCTCCCTTCCCCTCATTTGTAAATTACTTCATGAAACTTTATGAGTAGCTGCACAGCAAAAAAGTAAAAATAATTTGTGCCCATAATTTTTCTCCTGGCAGAATTATTAGAAAAATCTACTGGGGGGGGGGGACTTGCCACTAACCAAAATATGGTTAAAAGCTGTTTGACATAGGAGTGAAGCTCTGCCAGAATCAGGATCACTCATTTGAAACACCTGTACTGTGGTACTAGTAAATATGCCACCAATTGTAAATCAAACCATTGATAATTACCAATTTAAATTTGAAAATCAATACCATCAACGTAGAAGACAAAATTCAAATTGTTCCATAACAGTAAATAAATGTTCTTCAATGTCCATAAATCACACATTGTTACAGTACATGCCAATGAATGTTGTTTTCTTTTCTTTCAGGAGAAACACATGTTGTTCTCATCAGAAAGTGTACACACCTGTTTCTGATGTGAATGTAACTATAGTGAAGTAATTACCATGATAATTACTCAGGAAACCAAAACAACCAACAGATTTAAGTTTCTAACATTAGTAGACGGTCTATCACTGTGGAAAACATACAGAAGTATACTCGTACTGTACTAATTGCAGTATATACAGTATATCTTTTTAGTATTTTGTTTCCTCAAAGCATGACCCATGCTCTCTCAACATGTACTTATTTAAAAATTGAAACATGTTATCAATAGGTGCAGAAAAGGAGCATTCCTTCAAATAAACTGTGACATAGGTTGCCTACGGACCCCATCGCTAAAAAGATTTTGAGCATGAAAATGGAGATGTGTTTTGTCTTGAAATCTTCCTGTAAAGTAGAGTTCTTTAGCTATATACTAATTCAAATTTTCGGTGCATTTAATAACTGCACAACCACGTATTACACACCACTTGGAAATTCATTAAAATTCGTTCATATGAACTTTTCAAGGCCACATTCAGATTTAGCACCCAAACTGTAAGTGAATTTTCATGCAGCTAGTGGATGCAGTGTTAACAGTGTTAACTTATGGTGATGCAAAGTTTGAAAATCTATAAGGGATTTGACCGTGAAAATGACTCAGGGCGTAAAGTTTTACCCTGAATGATTTTTCATGGTCAAATCCCTTATAAATCTTTGAACTTTTACCTTGTCATAATAATATCAAAATCACAATTGTCAGCAATTTAAAAACATGTAAACAGATTTAAGTTTGGGTACTAAATCCCAATCTGGGCTTTAAATTTTCATATGAACAATAGGAAGAAATCTTGACAAATTTCCAAAACGAGGCTTGAAGTGGTGTATTGCAACTGTACATGTGTGAAAAAATGTGGAAAGTACAGTACCTTTGCAGGAAGCTTGTTTCTCTAGACGGGAGAAAAGGGGAAGAAAAAGAAAGACAAAAGAAAGAAAGAAGAGAAAGAAGACAGGGAAGCATGGAAAAGGAAAGAAGGACACAGAAAGAGATAACAAAGATTGAAAACATATGAAGGGAAAAGGAAGGGACAACGGAAGGAATAGAACACAGTACAGTTGTGTGTTCCAAGGAAGCTACCAAAAGTAATTCCACTTCCAGTAGACAGTCACATGCACTGTCTACAATATTGCAATTCATACAAAAATTATAGTAATTGATTGTCTTTTAAACCATTAAATTGTGATGCATTGACAGTCCAATAACATAGCAAAAACAATGAACTTCTTACTGACATGCGGGAAAATTTGATAAAAACAATTAAAGGAAGAATTTTAGTCAAAAAGTTCCACTTTTGTGGGTCACCCAGTGCTCATGTCATCAAATACTTGGTTGGTAAACATGGAAAGTTTATCCACTGTCTCATCTTGGACTTAAAATCTTTGCTAAGGCAAGTAACCCCATCCATCACTGCCATGTGCTACAGCAATTCAACACCTGACCCTCGATTTGAATTTAAAATTTTCACTAAAACTTTAACACCACATTTAAGTGACAATGAAATTCTTCTAAAACATGCTTACCACATCATCTCTCTTCAAGAAAATGAAAATAAATAGACTATATTTCAGGCAATACAGTTGATTTTCAAGAAAGTGCTATGACTGGCACCAGTCTCCCTTTCTCATCAGCCCCAGAAAAATTTTGTGTGACCACATCCTTCAATCTCTTGGAAAATGCAGACATCTTTTTTGCAAAATTTATGCAAAGACTAACTAAAATATTCACTAAGAACATTAATTATGGTTTGATTACAAGACCAAATGCTATGATCTGGTTAACCCTTCCAAAGAGACAAATCTTATTGCAGTTTTGAGCAAATCTCAAGCCCCAACTGTTGGGTAAATGAGGGATTCAGATCCCCCCCAGTTCCACCCCCTGGCTCTGCCACTAGGTCCAACTCTTAACTTTGAATAAGTCTGAAAAATATTCAAAGTATATATATTTAAATTCAATACATGAAAAATGTGGATGTTTCTAAACCTCAAACAAATAGCTGTGAACATTCATCAACATTTTGACATTTGTTCCTTTCCATGATGGATGTCATGGGTTAGTGGGATTAGTTATAAATAAGACATCTGTACTGGGTGATCTTTTATTTACTTTGTACGGTGGGGCTTTCTTGCCCCAATCTTTTTCTCAAAGCTACAAGAGTTATAAAAATGAGATTTGCCCCTCTTTCTCTTCAGACAATTGGCTTTTCAAATAGGAAAAAGAAAATCAATCAGACGTGATTCATAACTAGGTAACCAGAAACAAAGGCAATTTGTCCAGCTTCATAAACAAGAAAAATTCCATTTGATCGATAACTTAACTGATATTGTAAATGTTTGTTTCAAATAATAGGGAATGTGTTATAGATCCAAATACTTGGCAACTAAATGTTCCTGAAACTTGACGCTAATTCTTATGCATTTCTTCACTTCACTCAGCTACGGTGCTATATCTCTCATTCTGATGTGATATTTAGAAAACCAGTTACTGCACAGCTTTCTTCTTAATAACTAAAATAGATACTGCTGGTTCCTTTATGTGAAAATGAGTAACTTAAAGCAAATTTAACTACTGAAGCTTGGAAGGGGTCATGCTTCCCCAGATAATGCAGCACTCCATCATGATCAAAATGGACCTTGCAATCAATAGACTAGGAGAGGAGAAAAATCTACTGCCTGCTCTTGCATTGACAGAAATATATGTTTCACATTCACACGACAGGGGTTTGAAACAGTTTGAACTCACAATCAGGTGTTGAAAATATAGAAAACAAAGTCCACATGTTATCAAAAATAGACTAAGTTGTTTTATGAAAACCTGGAACCATCAAAATTCAAAAGTTGGACAGATCTTTGGGACACCTTGCATAATCTTGCGCTTCATGACTCATGCTTACTGTATGTGAACAGAGCATAAGAAAACAGCTGACTTTCAGAACACAGTTTTCAAATGTCCATTTCAAACACTTTTGGTGGGTTGTCTTTGGCTACTCCTCTTTAGATGAAAAATTTTCCACAAGTCTCATTCTTTAGTGGATAAGGAGGCAAAAAGCTTTATGTTGGTCCTTTCACTTCCAAGAAATTATTACATACATATATGATACATCATCTTGGGGCAGACAATTAATATTCTTCTTTCAATAATTACAGGTAACTAATATTATCAACTCTGGACATATTTCTTTAACTTAAATTATTGATAGTATTCTTTACAGACCATTGACAGCCAGCAAAACTACACTACACATAGATTCCATGTTTACGTTGTACTTGTAAGGCTGCAAGTTCATACACTCTTAAGTTCAAATCTAATGAATCACTGATACTCAGGTAACATTTTTTGCATGAAAATATTGCACAAAAAATTATCAGTTCCACCAATTAACACTACCCATTCAACACCAGATTAACCATTTTACCCAAGTAGACCCAACTGAACATTTCATAACTTATGAGATTTGAGTACAGAGTTTCAAGTTTACTACCTGTGCCCTTATGAACATTTCAAAAGAAAGTTTATGTTGTTGGAAACATTACTCAAGTGTATTCCAAGTAATATGATAAAAGAAAAAAGTAAAGACTATGGATTTTTTCACTACCAAAATAAATAGTTCCATAAAATTTCCCAACTGGAGTTCCTTGATTCTTTAGCAATCTGAGAGTTGACTTTAATACAAGTGGCTTCTTATTCAGTGCAATACATGTACACTACTGGGGGGATTAAGATGTGATCCAGTCAGTGTTTCATGTTCTTGAAAATATAACATAAACCTTATAAACTACCTAGCCTATAGTGCCAAGTATCTTACTGAAAGTGCCTAATACGCTTCCAAATCTGGTTGGTCTTAAGGTCTCAGATCATATAAAAAGGATTAAAGTGACCATATTTTTTTAAGTTTCCCCTGGAGGGTGATGACTAATCCAATGCTGAATTTGATGAAGAAGGTTTCCTATTGCAACAAACTTTTATAACTTTGGTCTAATGACTTTGCTGTGCCTCAAAGTTGGAATGGTTAAATCAAAGTCTCCAAGACAATTTCAGCTAAGTTTGAAAACTGGAAAAGCTGATGTGAAGCAATTTTTCATTAACAAAAGCATTAATTTTTACTAACAAAAGGACCAGCACATTCATCACAAAGACCATTTAAAATCATGAAACTGAGGCTGTTTTTGTGAAATGTTTTTCATCTTCCTAACAACGACACACACAATTTTGGCCCTGACAAATACTTCCACTTGGAATTATTTGGTTGATTACCTAATTATCATGAAAATAAAAACAAATCATACAGCAAGCCTCATCAGGTGCTGAAACGACCGGCAATAGGTGTGAGAAGGCAGGGCGTTTGAAATTACAAGCCGTCTCCCCATTACTTTTGCAAATCAGAAACTTGAAAGAATCGGCCTTAAAAAGGGGCTCCCACCAACGAATGCGTGCAAAGTGATACCCGGTTTATTTCTGTTAAAATAACATTAATTTCGAGGCTAATAACGATACTTACTTTGAAGACGTCAGTTCAGCTGCATCGGTATAATTGTTTGTTGTTTCCATCGCGTCGCGGTCCGTCTGCATCTAAATCGCTTCCAACCATCGGCCCAAACCAAGGTTTTTGTAAACACTTACAACAACTCCAGGATTCATGAACGTTAGAAATAATGCACACATTAGGCGACTAAATAATCAAAATAATGCAGACAGCGAAAGATTTTACGAAGCGGCAAAAATGACGGCTTATCAATGCCTAAAATCAGGGTATGGCTCACTGTGGATAACACGCTCGTAAGATTTTCATGGCTAAGCATTCCCAGCGACGAAAGCCATCTAAATAAAGACACTGAAAAAGGAATAGTGACAGCATACTCACCCCCAAATTTAAAACTTTTACATGGTATGTTTTCAATGATATTTAGGCTAAAATGATGGCTTGCGACGGCTAAACTTGAGTCATATTTTGTTCAGCCCGATCGTTCCGCCATTGCTCCAACTTGCTCTCTCACCAACACAACCGGACTTGGAGTGCATTGTGGGATTGCTTCAGGTGTTAGTTAGCAACTACGTCACAATGTTGTTGTGCCAAGGAGCATCTTAGCGAAAGGACTTTGACTTTGATACTGCTTTGATATTTCCGGAACCGCCGACAAGAGCCCAAAATTATGACCAGATACGAACAGATACGAACGCTAAAATCTTTGTTTCATCGAAATTTAAATTGTTTTGAAGACATGGCGACAATCCTCTTAGTGTGCACGTACAGTAGATTTTTTATAAGAATCTGATTAAGAAACTCAACTCATAGGTTGCAAAAACACAAGAAACTCTGGTACTGGAAAAATTGTTTTTACTTTTTGGTGAAGGAAATCCAGGGTGTCCCCAGAATATGTGCCCAGTTTGAATGGCTACTGTGAAGGAGCCATAAATTCAAATGACACTGAGTCTGAACAAATCTAACAAGTGGTGCTATAAATAATATAATAATAATATAATCACTTTCTTTAAGGTTGGCGTGGTAGATAGCACTAGGCTAATTAATGCCAACCATTATTGAATACAAAAATTAGATATAATCAATAAACCTAAATGAAACCTAAATTTGCAATAAAATCCTTACACAATCTACAGTTGCATGAAAAATTCCAAAACTTAATTTCTTTTTTAAAATACTGTACAGATCGGGACTCTTTTATATGCAATGGTAAATCTCGCCAGAGATTTTGCCCCAGGAAACTCACAGTTTCTAACCCATATGCTGTGGTCCTAGGTCTTCGTGCATAGATGTTGCTCGTAACTCTTAAGTTGTAAAGTATTTCTCTCTCCGCAAAAATTTCTTTCATAAAGCAAGGATTCAAATTCATCCTTGTTCGGTAAATTTCAGTGACCAGCAACTGCAGATTTCGTTGATGAATAGAGACTGAATGGTCTGTAATTAACAGTTCTTCAAAACTTGAGGTCCGATCATGGTACGCTATTCGTAATGCTCTTTCGTGAATGTGGTTAATTTTTGCGTTAACGCGTCTATCATGAAACATCCATATCAATGGACAGTAACTAAACTGTGACATTACAAAAGCCCTCATGACTGTCCTAGTTTTTTCCTTAGGCATATACGTCGAGGCCCTAGCAAGAGCATGTAGCTTTTGGCTTGCCTTCGTACACACCATGTCCACGTGTTGTTTAAAATTTAGCTTTTGGTCGATTACAACGCCCAACAATTTTTCTTCTTTACTCTCTTTAATGACAGAGGAACCAACTTTTATTGAGATTTCTGTTTCTTTCTCGCCAAACACGAGGAGATGGCATTTCTCTTCGTTTAGTTTCATACAGTTTTGTGCGAACCAATTGCTTAGCTCAACAGTATCATTTTCTAGCTTTAAAATAACTTCCTGTAACTCTTTGTGAGAACAATAAATTGTCGTATCGTCTGCATAATTACAGATTTCAGTCTCATTTAACAAAAGGAAAATGTCATTTATAAATATATTGAAAAGGAGAGGCCCTAGGACTGATCCTTGTGGGACACCTAATTTCATTTCTTTCCAAGAGCTGAATGAACCATTTATTTTGACTCGTTGCCTTCTACCTGCTAGATAACTGTGAACCATCTTTATGGCGTTTTTACTAAAGCCGTATGCGTTCAATTTAGCAAGCAAGAGTTCATGGTTGAGACAATCGAAAGCTTTGGATAAGTCCATAAGGACTGCTCCGACGAAACCTCTGTTGTCTAAGGTTTTCTTACAAGTCTCCACCAATTTCAGCAGGGCATGCTGGGTATTGTAACCCTGTCGATAGGCACAAAGGCTAGGCGAGAGAAATTTGTTGACAAAAGGTAGCATTTGATTTACCAACAGTCTCTCAAAAACTTTGGACACTGACGGTAATACTGTTATTGGTCTATAGTTCTTTTTGTGAAATTAGTCACTATTCTTGAAAAGCGCACTGACATCACCATCTTTCAGTTCATTTGGAAAAAAGTTTTCATCCACACTTACATTGAAAAGGTCAAGCAGGTGGGAGGCAACTTCGTCAACGTTATCTTTAATTATCTTCGCTGGAATACTACTAATAGGCGAGGCCTTCTTAATATTGAGATTATCAATTTGCTTGAAAACTTCAACAAATGTAGCCCTTCTGAAACTGAAAGCCTCAACATCTTCACAGTGGCTTTTTATCAAAAGTACACTGGCATGAGAGCGGTATTTTGCGATGGCAGCAGTGACTGGATCCGAGATTCCATCAACAGGCAATAAATTTTCGTTATTGTCCGCAATATTCAATGACTTTGCAACATTACTGAAATATTCATTCAATATATTTGCAACTGCTCGGTCTTCGGAAACAAGTTCATCATTCTCCATTAAAACAATTGTTGAAGAGGTTTTAATATTTTCATTGAATAGAGGTTTTACCGATTTCCAGAACTTCTTACTATCGGTCAAGTCCTTAATGTCAAGATCCTTATAGTAATCCTTTTTAGCCTGTCGCAATATCTTAACACATTTATTTCTTTGCTTTTTAAAAGCTTTCAAATTGTCAACAGTGCGATTTTTGCAATATATATTCCTGAGTCGGGTTCTGTTCATGATTGCCTTTCTAAGTGTTTTGGTCATAAATGGGCCATCATTTGCTCGAACAGATTTTTTCTTGATTGGTGCGTGATTATCCAACACACTCGAAACTATAGCATTAAAAACTTCAAATTTCTCACGGCAAGAGCTATTCTTACCTAACTGTTCTCTAAGATCCTCTTTGAATCTCAAGGGGTCAAATTTGCTGTAGTGCTGATTTATTGAGAAATGAAGTCAATATCACTGGTTGTTTCAACATCTGAAGATTTTACCGGGTGACCCAAAAAACTTCACGAGCGAGATCGCATCATACTTATTTTCTTGAAAGCAAATGTTATGAAGACAAAAAAGGTATCAATCAGCATGTAGTTAAAAGGCTCCGCTATCTTTTGAGATGTTGCTTGATCAGTTTATAAGATTTGTGTACTGTCAGAAAAAATAGTTTCAAATATATGGAAATTCATTCCTTTCTCAAACCATTCCCTCACTTTCCAGTCCATTTGTTGGAAAGTGCGAGAAAAGCTGAATTCCAAATTTGCTTTGGAGTATAAATTTGAATGAGGAACAGAGGTCAATCATTTTGCAAACAAAAAATGTCCTCAGACGACTGCTAATAATGCAACGCTATCTCGAATTTTCAGAAAATGTTGACTGGAAAATGTTGGTAATTATTTTACTCGAAATGAGGAATTCTGAATTCGAAATTTTCTTTGAATCTGGTTTTTCAGATCGTAATCATTGCTTAAAATTGCCATGCAGTATCTCAGAAGATAGCCAAGCCCTTCAACTAAACTGTGATAGAAAGCATTTGGCAATAGCCTTTAATTCCAAGGAGCCAGCTACGATCTAGCTCGTGAAACTTTTCTTGGGTCGCCCGGCATCTCGGTACTTAACTTGACAACTAGGTTACCAAAAGATCCAGTTTATGACTAGGTGTTTCTTCATTGTGAACATCAGAAAACTGGGCTGTACGTTTATTTCGATCAATGTCTGTGATGTTAACATAACGCAAAGTAATGGTTTTGAGGTAGCCTATAGTTTCTAGACTCAAACTCGGCGTCAATTTTTATCTTTCAGCTTTCAACTAAAACTGGAATCATTCAAATCTATGTAGCACTATTGGCGCAGCGAATTTTCAAAAGTGAGAACTTTTTTCTGGCTCACCCAGTAGGAGAGCTTTCTAACATGAGATGATTCTGAAAATAATGATATGATGTCAAGAGTTTTCCGCAAAATCCGCACAAAATACAAAACAGTTCAAAACAATGATCAAAAATTGGAAGGGAGAACAATGCCGATGCAACATTTGTAAATAGGATTTATGTTTAGATAGTTGGTTTTTATTAGTTTATATTGACTAGACACTTTACCAACTGTAAATAAATGAATTATTATTATTATTATTATTATTATTATTATTATTATTATTATTATTATTTTCTCTCTTTGGGATAGGAAATCACCGAAAGTTTCTTTGGAGCAATCATTGAGCAATTCCTTCGGAAGAATGGGCACTAACATTTTGCTGGAGGAGTAACTACAAAGTGCTGCAGCGCTTTCGACGCCTTAAAGGCACAATGGTTGTGATTGGCTAGTTGTGATTATCAAAGCAAAGCTTTGGCCTTTGAGTAATTACCAAGTCTTTATGCTCTTGGATCAAACTCTGTTTCAAGAATAAAGGGAATCAGATCATTTCCATCTTCGTGAATTTCACTGTGCAGCGAAATTACTGAACCTTGCCTAATTCTTTTCTTCTTGATTGTCTTGTTTATCCAATCAGCATCATTAATGTATGCCTTTAAATGCAGAGGTGATAATGGAGTTCACACAGAAATGTCAGGTGGTCACCACGTGACAGGCGCGATAAGTCATGAAGTGAAACACAATTGTTTTCGATTTTTTGTTACAAATTCATTATTTCGTTGTTTGATGGCTTCCAAGTAGAGATGACACGACAAGTTTTAAGATGGATTACAAGTAAAGTATCAGCTTTTTGCCACTGTTTGAATTTGGGACGTAGAAGGCACCAAAAAGTACAAAGGAATATTAGTTGCCCAAAGGAAGGGTGGTACTTTCTGGGTTTAAGTACGACAAGCTTTATCTCAATTATTTCGGGGCCAGCCAAGCCAATTACGAACTTCTCCCCCATGGATTTGTTGGAGGAGGAAGGTGTCGTTCCTTTGTTCCTTGTTGTTCCAATGTAAATGTTGTTGTTAAAAAAGTTGATCAATAAGGAAAATTTCTGCTTTCCTTTCCCATGGTGGAAAGAGGTGTATCAGAGATGCTCAAGAGACAAACAGATGCCAGCCCCCTTATCCCTTGCCATGTAGTCCCTGGGGCTAGCCCCTCCAGATTCCACAAAGCAAATGACAAAAGGAATTCATTCACCTCCACAGCGATTGTGACGACATTGAAACTGGAGCAAACTTGAGCTGATATCCCATGATGCGCCTCTTTCCCGCCCCAAAACAGACAAGTAGGCAGTCGGGATTTGCAAAGAAGCAACCACTGCCATCGAGAAAGACCGTGATCCTTGCCAGTTCCTTCGGCAATAATCCGTCTGTCACGAGAAGCATGAAGATCACTAAAAGCCAGGCATGCCAAATCCTTGGTGTATCAGAGGGTAAGACATTTTCGCAGCTAGTTTTCCCGAACTCAAACACAACTTGCAAAAGCAATCACGTCACTGTGACAAGATCAAGTTGGCCTACTATTTTATTTAGGCCAGGTCGACCTGCCAGTAATTTTATACCGAGGCGCTTTGGTATTGTGGTAGCAAGATATGGATCAAGATTCCGTCGGTTTAAAAGGGATTATCGACGTCGTAGGAGTATGAAAATAAAAGAAAACATCTATCTTATCCAGTCAACATGAAAATTTTCGTTTTTGAAAAGATTTAAAAAACACGATTTGTTGCTGCCTATTTCAAATGATACTTTACTTTGGAAAGGTATAGTGACACTGGATTTACACATCTAGCTTTATGATACGGTTGGTGCTATCATACCAATTTCCACTTGTTGTTAGAGCCAGTCACAGAGCCTACAAAACTGAATTCTGTCAAGGAAGTAGTGAGGGACTTCCCCAATGCAAAGAATATTTTTATGAATATTCTATTAAGTCAAATTTGAGGCAAAGGTTTCTGAGAAATTGTTTGAAATAGATGGTGAATGAAAATCCCTAGATGAATTGCAGGTATTCATCAATTAACATGATAGCTGCTTGTATGACTATCTTTGTTGATTTGTGTTAAGCCCAGTATGGAATGTAGGCGATGTGCTGCACATGTGCCATGCATAAAAGTAGTGCACAGGTTGGTGCACAACCTCAAACTTTTGGTTCAGATGCAACACAAGATGTTCCATTATTTTGTTAGAGAAGAGCCAATGTTTAACTTTATCAGCCTTGACCAGATCATGATGAATTTACAGAATGGAACATTTGTTTTCTAATCATCAAAAAAGTCTGGTATGTTTAAACTGGCCTAGTACAACTTTTTTATTTCTTACGCAAGGCCCTACTTATTACTGTTGTTTGCTCTGGCTATTTTTTGTGAAAAATAGCACTTTCTGAATAACCAATCATTTTGGATACTGTAAAGTAGTACTTTTAAGTAAAAAATGATTCTGTTCTGTTATCAGTGACATTTCAAAAATTAGGAAGCAAATTATTTTGACTGGTATCTGAATGTGTCTGCCCAAGATTAAGTTGACTTCAGCCACAAGGGAGATTAAGATTAAGAATCGTGAAAGGATATGGTCACATTTGTAGCCAAAGTAAAAGGTGTGGCCCCCAAAATTTTCCTTGATCTCTGCCCCCATACCCCTAGTGGTGGTTCACTCTGCTCACCAGATACACAGCCACAAGATTTGGTTGTGCTGTGCTGTGCACAAAAACTCCTACATTCCACACTGGGTTTCAGGTGTGGGGAAGATCTGGAAACATCCAGTCTGGAATTTTGTCACATCAGTATGTACTTATTTGAAATTGCAAGTATATACATCTTGAAAGAAGTGTCAAACTTAGAACTATTGGTAATTAACAGAATATCAAATATGATTTAGATATTTTCAGTCTGGAAGGGTAGCTATATGCCTTAAGTCATGTTTTAATAATTTGTTGATGAAGGTGAGGACAGGGCCGTCGCGATAGGGGGGTTTGGGTGGCTGTTGGCAAATCGAGCTTAAGGCATAGCATTATCGGCAAATTTCTATCCAAAGGCAAAAAGCCCCAAGTCAGCTATTGTATTCTTTGGAGTATTGACCCTACGAGAATTTCAGACTTTAATTATGATGGTTGCTGCATGTACGTCAGTCTAATTGCTGCACACACACGATTTTTTGCTCGCTTCGCTCGCACTGCAATACCTAAATTGTTTGTCAAAGATAAGACCCTTTTTCTATCAAGAGGTTGGTTAAGGGGGCTCAGGATCACGAATTACGGAAGAATGCTAAACTGCATGTTTCACATTAAAAAAATATTTCATTTTCATGTTTCACAAAATTGAACACTGATTTTTGACATTTCACGAGAAAAGACTGGACTCAACTTTAAACTAAGGAGAAAATGACCGATAAATCTGTGAACTTTACTAGTGAGAGTTACAAGTGAGAGTTCGAAGCTACGCTGACTTGTATCTTCCATTGTTACTTTTTCACTATCTTTTGGTTTTTCAATTTCATGTCCCCATAGTTACCTACGGCAAGCATCAAAGTAACAGTATTCGTCTCTGTTATCATCACATTTAATGTTTTACCAATTCTTTATATTGTTGTTGACTGATGATACCACAATGATAGAGTATTTGAGCAAGGAAGTAGTTTTGGGAGTAAGCTGGTTGTTTTAGCAGAAAACGACAGAAAAGATGGTTGCACACTGGCTAAAGAAGCTACTGACTTGCTATATTGAATTAGGGCGCTGCCCATGTATTCCAAGAGTCTCAAGGTTATGACACGAATACTTTTCCTGGGGCCACGCCCCCAGACCCCCCATTTATTCCTGAGCCAGTCAGAAAGCTGGGTTGGATCTTCCATTGAAATGTGCAATCAAGTTCCTTTCTCATCAAGTTTAATCCAGAAACTGATATATCCTGGAGATAGAAGGTACCCAAATGCATAATATATGTATTAACCAACACCATTTTTCAACAATCACACGTTTCAAAATGTGACTTTCATTTCATAGAAGATTTATCAAATCACTATGAGGGTGACTTTTAAATGACCACACCCAATGACCATGCCCTATGTCAGCAAATTTAAGCTTCACACCCCCTCCCGCAACTTCTCTCATGACAGCCCTGGGTGAGGATAGGGTCTAAAGGGGTAAAATGGGTTGGCTTGGTAATGTTGATTGCTGGGAAATAGTGGATCTGGAACTGATAAAATTATGTCAAGGAGAATAGTTTGAACAGATCAAACAGATTGAAACAGACAGAGTGAACAGATTGAACAGATCTGGCTTGAGGAAAACTCTGGACAAAGATTATTACAAATTTACCCTGAAGTTTTCACCATACCCATTTTACCCCAAACATCCCCAGTAGACCCAGCCCAATGTGTTTTTTGGGCATAGGGAATTACCATTTTTTGGAAGCGGGATCCAGGAATTGCCATGTTTTTAAAGTAGGATTTGAGAATTTGGTAATGGCTTTGGGGAAGCAGGATTGACCCAAATTGACATTTTTGTGTTAGATTGGGCAGATTCCACTTCAGTCTCATTTGTTGTGCCTGACTTCAGCATGAAATACAGTGCAGATTCAGTTTTACAAATCCTACCATGACCTTCTGTAGGGCAAAGTTCATTCATTTTGTAAGTGATATTAGTCTGTGAAAGGCAAGCTCATAGGGTTGAAGATCAAATTTATCTTTTTATTCGGGAAAGCTACCTGATTTTATCAACTACAGTATTCTTTTTTGATATACTGCAGTTAAAAAATAATATCTATCCTTGTCAGATTGAAGTTCTTTTTCAATATTTTATGGGAAAGGCCCCTCCATTTGGTTGTTAAAAGGCATATTCTCTAAAATAGGGTGTATGATCTATAGGGTGTGGTCATTGAAAATTTTGCTGGAACAAGCTTACGGACCCCCATCATTACTCACTGTGCTTTCATGTGCTTTGCTCCCTCCCCCATGCAAAAAACTTTAAAATGCCTTATAAACATTTACAAAAGATGAACATACAGTAACATTGAACTGAATGTTGATTCCTGCCATAAGCAGAGAACACATGGAGAGAGCATGCTTCTGGGCACCAACCAAACATCATAAACACAATGAAGTCATTTTATGATGTACTTTTTGATGAAAAGTGGGAATTTATTAAAGAGTTGTGCTGGAAATCAGGAATTGGGCTAGAATTTAATGAGAATTCCGTAGTAGCCTATTGGGTACCCTGTAAGATAGATACCACACTTCAGTGTACCACTGTCAGTACAGTGGCTTTTTATCTTATCCTGGGTTCATGTAACACAGTAAAACCACACATCTACTGCAAGAAACTCACAAGAAACTGCAGGCTGACTTTTCTAAATTCATGTACCAAAATATGAGAAACTAGTAAACCTGAATTTTTCCAGTTTCTTATATAAGTTCTTGTTGTAGAATGAAACCTTGTGAAACAAAATCAATGTAAGAAGAAAAATTTTCCAGGAAAAATATACAGTAGCTTTCAACTCATCAAATTCAAGAGTTGGGTTATATACAGTTTTTAGTAGTTGCAAATACTGATTGAGAGGGTTTGGTTTTTGAAATACTTTGTACAAAGCCTTTAGTAAAAACATACTGTTGGATACTACAGTACATTTATTATCATCCATGGAAACTTATATTTCTAGGGTGGTCCTGCTATTTTATCAGAGTTTCGTACAAGAAAGTCATCAGCCTGTTTCCCAAAATTTACTTGTTTTATAAGAAACGCAACAGCCTGATAAAAATAGAGAGTTTCTTTGGAACATTGCCTCTATAAAGGAGTTTATGATGGAGAATCTTGATGATAAGTTGAAGGAACAAGAAGAAATGTCTCCTAGCAGTCATTCCCATCCTATTTTCCAGTTTTATTTCATGCTTATTATTTCAAGTGAAAAGTGAGCACTCTAAATTTATCACAATGAGGATGAAAGAAGATGAAAGAGTGCTCTATGCTCAATATAACAGAATCATGAAATGTTTTACATGACCTATCCTTGGTTGCTACCTGAAGTACGTAAATCCTTGTGCACCTTGGTACTATTTTTTGCCTAATGATTCTTGAGAAACTGTTGAAGAGTTTTTTTGGCACTGCCTGTCTATCATGCTCCTTACAAATTTGAAATTCTTTGAGAATTTTGATTATGTTCTTTATAGATGTACATTAAAGACAAAACTGTTAGCTAGTTTGTGTCAGTGTGTCCAAAGTACCACAGAAGAAAGAGAATCAAATAGTGTGACTGATGATGAGACTGCGGTATCTTGACTATACATTTTTGCCTTTGCCAAAAAATAATGGAAAATGTTTATCTTAGGTTGTGTTTGATTGGTAATTCCAAACCTACCAAATCAAATCAGTAGACTTTGTAGACATGGAAACACAGTTCCCAATCAAAGACAGAGTTCTTAAAAGCAGCAGGATTCAGATTTATCCTGGCAAAGACAAGGTTTCCAGTTGAAAAACACGAATACAAGTCTGGTGCTTGGCAACAAAGAGTAAAGTTACCAATTACGGTAGCAATATGAGCAAATGCACCTTGATTTCAGAGTTCTGCAACTAAAATCAAGAATCTCTCCATAGTCTGCCAAACCTTCTGCCCTTGGAGCAGAGGCTCAGCAGGTCTGCCAACCTGGCAATCCTGCTGTTTTCGGAATTGGGGAGTCAATCAAACATAAGTTTCAAGTCTTCCAGGTCTACCATTTTCAGAATCTCAACATGAATTTAATTCATAACCTATCAAGAAATTTTGCTTTCAATGGTAATTCCTTAAAGTTGATGAAGATGAGTTTAAAATTAAGCAAATCCAAGGGGTGGACACTTGGGGGCAGGGGGATGCGATCAGCCCCATGTTGGCTAGAACAAAGATCTTCTGTTTTGAAACAAGATAGATAAATAGTGCATTTCAGTGAAACAGTAACTTTACCCCCAGTATTTGGCCCACCACTGGCAAATCCAGCTGGTAAGACTAAACAAAGAAATATCATTTTTGTTTTAACGAGAAACAAAGATCTTTGAGTGCTGCATATACTCACAAGAGTGGTTTTCAAATATTTCCATAAGTTTAATTTCTTGTTTCCATTACTCAAGTCCATTGAAATGAGATGTGTCTGTGTGAAAGTTTGATAAAATTATAACTGATAAGACTACCAAAAACAAAAGTGATGCAGTTGCCCTTTGGTGATTGTTATTTATTTTGAATATTTTCTTCATTAGGTGCCTCTGAAGAAGAGATCAGAAGAAGCTATAAGGATCTTGCAAGAAAATGGCATCCAGATAAGCAAGATGGGAGTATTGGGAGTGATGAAGCCACTGAGGTACTACTTTAGTTTCATTTTAAGCAGAACATGATTTTGGGGGCAAGTGCAGCCTGAAATCAAAGGGGGCAACTTGCAGAGGGAATACTGGAGGTAGAATAGAATGTAATTACATCTAGGGTGTGTGAATGAGTTGTGAACTCTCGTCAAAGAAAATTATTTGGTATTCTGAAAAATAATACTTGAATTGTATATTGTCCCCCACATTTTGATTTAAGCAATTAAAGACTTTGTTTTAGTGTCACATTGAGAAGCATACTTACATACCTCTCCCCCAAAATGGTAAAGTTTCATCTTGAAGGAGTGCCAGTTGCTCACTACATCCACCACTGGCAGCAGAACTGTCCCTTGAAGGGAACATACTGTATGCATACTGAAGTGGCTCTGAGCCCCAAGGCTCAGACTGCCCATCAGTTTTTAACCAATCACAACTGCAGAAAAGACAAACTAATATGAGTTCTAGATTGAGCAGTGAAGCGGTTTTCAACATACAGTTTAACTAGAATGAAAATCAGTGGTTTATTGCTGCCTTTACATTATTGAACACTTACATGATGCTAAAATACTTGCAGGGTAGCACTGTCTGCCACAACAGTCTTTGGAAGAGCCTAGCATGGATATGTCTAACCTTGCGTACAATAGTCAAATTATGATGGAATCATGGCCTCAAATCTTGAATCTCATCCAAATTTCATCAGTCATTCAGTCAAATTGAAAGATCCATCATGATGGCTGTTACCATAGTAATTCACAAAATCTCACAATCTGATTGATACTCTAGGAACCTGAGAGTTTGAGCTGAAAATAGGGTCAGGTTTTTTAGAGTAATTTTATATGATTCTCTGTTGACCAGAAAATCATCATCAAGTCAAAGAGCACAGGGAAACAAGGGAGCCCTGGTCATAAATCTAGCACAGTTCTAAATTATGTAATACTGGATCCCTATTTTGCTATGTAAGTAGTATCATGGAAGCAATCTTGCTTAAGCTGAATGGTGGAGTTCTTAAGGAGCCACTGTAAAGAGCATTCTCAAGCAGGAAAAACATGTTAAAATGCAAAATTTAGTTTATATAGCTTCATATGTACATACATACATATTTTATTTGATAAGCAGGTCTTTCTAAAATGACAGCATAAATAGACATGCAATTGAAAGAAAAGTAATGTTCTATATATGTATAGCAAATGAAAACTATTTGTTGAACCACTTACAATCTTCAGTTCACAGTTATCTGTGGGATCCTTTTTTTAAATCTGAAAAAATGCTTAAAATCTTTTACCTTGTTTAGCACCATACTACAATTATCAAACTAGAATGAATGTATAACCTTTGAGTTTTTACTACTGTAAGACTTTCTCTGAAATTCTTGCAACTTTGTATTTTCTTTAACTTTTCTGGCAGTGCACTCCACTATATGCAGTAGCTCCCCTATGCTTGAATGAAATCTTCCCTTGTTCAGTCTTTGGCCTGGTATTGTTTATATTTAGATTATGCCTCAGGTTATGATGCTTCTATTTCTTAGTAATGATGCTGTTGATCTTTTCAGGCCAGTGATCAAAGCAAGTTTTATATTTGAGGCAAATGATGGTTCCCTTATAGATATGATTGTACTGTAGACTGGATTGGTAACAGGACCCTACATGCTTCACATTTGTTTACTTGCAGAAATTCCAAGAGGTATCTGCTGCATATAAAAAATTGACAAGCAATGAGAAAGACTATGATGATGATGATGGAATGACTCTGGTAAACCAATTATGATTATGTTCACTTTATTTTCTACCATGTTATGCAAACAATTTGTTTTCATTGGCAGTTTAATTCATGTTATTATAGGCTTTTCAGCAGCAGAATGATCAGAGTTTCTCAGAGTTAAATACAGTATAGCTTAGAAGAAACTACTTATGAGCAACTCAACTCTAGGTCATCAAAAAGTGGAAAAACTCCAGAACTGGGAAAATTTAACTTTGTAGCTAGTTTTTGATGAAGGAAATCCTTAAGATATGTTTGCTTTATTTTTACTTGTTTCCTGTATCATATTACTTGAACGGTTCTTGAATTATGTCCAAACATTGGAAAGGCTTGAAAAAACCTTTTTTGAATGTTGACAAGGGCACAGGCTGTGAACTTGAAAGTTGTTATAGAACCTTTAACAACCTTGTTAGTAACTCTGAGTACTCAAAATCTAATACTGTTAAGAAGCTGTCGGTGCTGGCCTCAGTTCTTAGTTTCTTAGATAAGATATGTGTAATGGATGTGGCCAGGGGTGTTACCAGACCTAAAATTGGGATTACCTTGTTAAGGGATTAAGTTCTGAAAGGTGTACCAAACAGTTTTACCCTGTTTTTGTTAAGGAATGAATATGCTTCTCTCTACCCTAGTCCACCCTAAAATGACACCCTTGTGGCTGTGGCAAGGAGTTTACTGTATGTGCCCTTTTGTGAAAATTCACTGGCACATAGGTTTCAAGTCTTAAAGACGTAATGTTCTGGGTGAGAAAGAAAAAAGTTCCCTCATTTGAAAATTCATAACACCAACAGTACCTCACAGAATGATTCAAATTCTAGTTAAAAGGTGAAAGGTTGAAGTATTTTTGTGATTTTTTTCATTGTCTTACGAGCACTAGAAATGTAGGTAAATTCAATGTTACAAAGTTGCAAACTGACTGAAAAATAGCCTAAAACATTGATCAAATCATAAAGGACTACTCACAGAGATCAATATAGGAAATACAATTGTTCATGGGTGAGAGATATCCACTGCACATCTATTGCCATGGAACTGAAAATCTTCAGTATTTTTTGAAGATTGATGTCTTGTAACTCTTGAGAGAGGTGAAACGCAATTTGCATCTTGTTCTGTGCATGAAGAATCCTTACAATTTGATCAATGCTTAAGGCCATTTTTCAGTCATTTTGCTACCATGAAATTTGTATGAAGTTCATTTTACCGATACTTACAGTGCGGATGAGATGATAAACACAAAAATACTTTGATCTTTCGGCTTTTATGTGGAATTTTAATCATTCAAATTTGTGAAGTACTCTTGGTGCTATGAACTTTTAAAAGTGGGAACTTTTTTGTGGCTCACATGGTACCGTAAATGGAAAGGAACTTTTCCGTGATTTGCTATGCATCTTCAATGAAATTTTCGATATCCTGATTATTTTCAAAGTCAGCGTATTTTGTTTGCAGAAGGACTTGAAGCAGGCATTGAAAAACTCAAAACCATCATAGCTTTGAAATTGATGATGGGGACAAATTTGAAGAATTTTTTAACCCTATCTGACCTGGGGGGCGGATTCCGCCCCCCATCGTACATTTTCATTTATACGTTTTCCCCTGGTTGATGGATGCCTCTGAGATTTAGCAAGTTGAACTTTCTATCATATAGCAATGAAACTGTAACAGTTTCGGTGCTCTGTTTTTAGCCGTGTCTCCATGGTAACCAGGCTTTCGTGCACCACTCTGTGAAAAGTATACATTGTATCTCTCTTAATCCTTTTTAATTGGTCCAGTTAAGTCGAAACTATGAATTTACATCTATTTTGATCCATATATTTCATTTCTACGCAAAAATTAAAGTTTTACGACCTTTTAACACACTTTCATTTGTATGATGTCACATGACGTCATAATATTGATTATGCTCTAGCAACAACAGCAACAATGCTAATGAAACCATTGTTTCAAAAATTCATTGCTTATATGATGAACAACCTTTGTGCCAAATTTGGTTACCATATCTCAAGCAACAACAGAGATAAACAGGGGGGGGGGACGGAATCCGCCTCCCAGGGATTGAGTGTTTCAAATCACCCAGGTCAGATAGGTTTAAGGAAAACCATTGTTTATGAATGTCTATATTGTGATGGTAACAAAGAATCTGACATGCTGCTGGCTTAAAATTTAGAAATTTGATTTAGTCTTAATCTCTTAAATACTAGTTCGGTATAAACTTCTATAATCATGAAATGACACTATAAGAATTTCATGATGATTTCAATACAAAGAAATATGTAATAGCCCTTAACACCGTATTGTTTAAAGAGTTAGAACCAATGTATGCCCCTGTAAGCAAACCACTACCATTTGGTAATAGATATTTTAGATGACTTTCCAAAACATCATAAAAGTTCTTCATTTTAATGAAGAAATGAGTCACTCAGTTGAGTTTTCTGGAGAGCGTCCTTTCGGAAGGCTGTCAGAATGGCAAGGATTTTTTTCACATTTTGTAGATTTCCCAAGCTTTTGTAGGGAGGAGTTGTGTAAAGCATGAAATATCGACGATATTGTGGGAACTAGCTCTTTGCCACGTCATCAACTCCAGCAATTAAAATCGAAGCTATGCTTTTTGGCACAGCAAAGAGATTAAATAAATTCAAAGAGATACAGCTTAACATCAAAGTCGGTGAGACCTCTATCAATTGTACAACGCAATATAAATATCTCGGAGTAACATTAGACCCTTCATTGACGCTTGATACTCATCTTGATAAAACCTGCAAAAAGGCAGCAGGAAGGGTCAACCTTCTCAGGCGCATTCGCAGTTCCATTGATACGTCAACAGCCATAGTAATCTAAAATGCTATGATCATGCCCCTTTTCACGTACTGTGGATCAATTGGACTTGGATGGCCAGAATCCAAATTAAAGCGGTTGCATAGTGTTGAGAAACGAAGCATAAACATTATCAAATCAAAATGTCCCCAAACGCAGATTTGAGAGTTCCAAACATAGGCAATCAAATGAAGAAAAGTGTCTGCAAATTTGTTTTTGACTGCCTACAGAAAAATGTATGTGAACCATTTAAGGAATGTTTTGAAAGAGCAAAGCATGAAAAATGTACAAGGAATAATAATCATACAGTTAAACTGCCACTCATGAAAACGAGAACTGGACAGAAATGTGTCTGATTTAAGCAGTGAATTAATCCATGGATTCATTCAAATTGATTACATTTTAATGTTGGGACGTACGTTCTATACTGTATATATAGCTACGATTTTAACAGGAACATTAAAATGGTTTCTTATTTGATTGAATTCCAGGGTGAAATGATGGAATTGTACCGGCAGCTGTTCTCATTCAGAAATCGTAAGTACTTCAAGTCCATTTCAAAAGTTAGGCACTTGGTTAAATATTTGTTCTCGCTCGCTATTAAAAAGTAGACCCCCCGCCCCCATCCCCCAATCTGGCATCGATGAAGAGATCTTGCAGAGCGGATTTTGAATTTTATGTGCAAGCCGATATTGGAGAGATCTTGGAGAGCAGATGCCGAATTTTAACAGGAGTTTGAATTTTAAACTCATTAAGGAGCTGTGTCCCTTAGAAATTCAAGCAACTTTCTTCTTTCAAACATTGGACACATCGGTTTTGTGTCATGTGCAAGCCGATATTGGAGAGATCTTGGAGAGTGGACTTCGAATTTTGACAGGAGTTTGAATTTTAAACTCATCAAGGAGTTGTGTCCCATAGAAATTCAAGCAACTTTCTTCTTTCAAACATTGGACACATCGGTTTTGTGTCATGTGCAAGCCGATATTGGAGAGATCTTGGAGAGTGGACTTCGAATTTTGACAGGAGTTTGAATTTTAAACTCATCAAGGAGTTGTGTTCCATAGAAATTCAAGCAACTTTCTTCTTTCAAACATTGGACACATCGGTTTTGTGTCATGTGCAAGCCGATATTGGAGAGATCTTGGAGAGTGGACTTCGAATTTTGACAGGAGTTTGAATTTTAAACTCATCAAGGAGTTGTGTTCCATAGAAATTCAAGCAACTTTCTTCTTTCAAACATTGGACACATCGGTTTTGTGTCATGTGCAAGCCGATATTGGAGAGATCTTGGACTTCGAATTTTGACAGGAGTTTGAATTTTAAACTCATCAAGGAGTTGTGTTCCATAGAAATTCAAGCAACTTTCTTCTTTCAAACATTGGACACATCGGTTTTGTGCCATGTGCAAGCCGATATTGGATTAGACACATCGGTTTTGTGCCACGTGCAAGCCGATATTGGATTAGACACATCGGTTTTGTGCCATGTACAAGCCGATATTGGAGAGATCTTGGAGAACGGGTATCGAAGTTTAACACGAGTTTGAATTTTAAACTCATAAAGGAGTTGGATCCCTTAGAAATTCTAGCAACTTTCTTCTTTCAAACAGTAGACATATCGGTTTTGTGCCATTTGCAAGCCTATTTTCTTCTGATTTCATGTCACAGATCCACGAAAAAGAAACTATTCTAAATCATTAGCTATAGTTCTAAAAAGGTTTTTTGAATAGTTCTTCTCGCAAATTCAAGCCAAGATGTTGCTTTGCTGAACGCAAGTTAGCTGTCATTGCGGCCACTATTCCATATAACTCATGATGGGCAATAATGCACCGTATTTGTAGCTTGGAAAGTAAGGTTGTTACCTCGATGTTACCATAGTTTTCTGCGTTGTTTTCCCTTTGGCCCAAGCATAACTAGTGTTAGGAATCAAATTCAAATGGCTCCTGCGCGTCTGAACTGTTGGCTCCTACACAGCGTTCATCCTCACTTCAAACTGCCTCTAATATGTTTGTAAAGACAGAGCAGAAACTACGTAAAATGACGTCATCGAGCAATCAGAGATAAAGAAGTGTTTCGACAGATACGCTTTTTGAAATGATGAATCAAGAGTTTAGGTCTCAAGGAACAAAATATCAAGTGTTGCCGAATTTTGGTATATGTTGCAGGGACTTAAGGTTACGAGTTTTCGCGCATGCGTGCGTAGTTTCTGCTCTGTCGTTTGTAAACAATTTTGTTTCATATTTCTGAAATCAATTTTGTTGCCAAGTTTCTTTCGCAACTCCCCTGGGAGATAGCGCCATCGCATTCCTTCGCAGGGTTGTGACGTTTGGCATGGCATGGCATATTCCAAATATGGTATGTGAAATTAGTCGTGCTGTTGACAAAACTGGCTTAGAGAAAAGTCAACCCCTGCTGACCATGTCATATTGTAAGAGGGAATTTGAAGCGTCGATGAACACTGTGTAGGAACTATCTGTTCACACGCGCAGGAGCCATTTGAATTTAATTCCTAGCATTTGTTGGGCTTCAGCCAAAGAGAAAGCAACAAAGTAAAATAGTAATATAGCGGTAATAAACTTTAAATTTTAGATACAAACACGGTGCATCATTGCCCATGATCTCGTGAGTAACAAGGTGTCGCCCTTAAAACTAAACGACCATGACATGCCCACCGTGACAGCTCATTTTATCAAAGAAGGGCTAATTTGACACTAAAACGCTGCATTGCTAAATTCAGCTATATCGGTCTAGTGCTATGAATGATTTGTGTAGAAGCTGTTTCTGGAAATGCTCAAAGGAGGCCTTGAAATGATAATCACATTTGTCAATTATTAGCTGAGATAAAGCAACAGCAAGCATGACTAGTCTCCGAAGAGGAACGACCAAATTACAAATTTGTTTTTTAGGAAGAATTTGTAATTTTCTTCATTTCAAAGCTGGTCTTGCAAAAGTTGGTCGTGATTTCTAGCAAAACAGCAGCATCTTTAATGAGCAAGTTTCCGTAAGTCTCCTGCGGAATAGCCTCTGTAAAGGCTTATGTATGTGGAGCTGCATTTGCTGATTGAGTGGAAATTGCCCGAGAGCACTTCTGCGAAGCATGGGCATTAAAGGACAAGTCCGGGTTGGATAAAATTAGTGTTAAAAAGCAACCTTAACGTACTGCTCAACACCAGTCGTGAGTTCTTTCCAAGTTTCCATGCCTCTAACTTTCATAAATTGGACGATCAATCTTCGTAAGTTAGGCCAAATATCGTCGCCATTTTGTATTTTGTACGAGTGCGCGAAGGAGCGAAAAGGAGGCTAACAATATGGGCTGTATAATATCAACGCATTTGGCAGCTTCTACAGGTCAACGTGAAGTAACGTCATACAAAATGACGTCATCTCGCATTTCTTTGCAGATTGAAATATGTAGTTTTGCAGATTAAAAGAGAAAAAAGTGAAAAAGTACTACTCACCATTTACAATAGTGTAATCTCTTGAATAATCAACTATTATACCAACCCCGGACTTGCCCTTCAAAACCAAAACACCGCCGACCCAGAGATTTTTTATGCTCATGAGCTGCTCGTAAGCGAAGAGAAAATGTTAGACTCGTTCGACTTTTGCAGTGCGACGTTTTGCTCTCTTTGTCCAATAGCCAATCACAATTCAATGTTTAATGAAATTTGTTGTTGTTATTGTTTATAGCAGCCATATCTATCTTCAAATAGATGAACCAAACGGAAAGATTTGCACAATGGAAATCATTTTATTCTCAAGTGCAAAATGCTGTTGAGCATTCTCTACTCGCGCGGAAAAGCCTGCTCCATGGAAAAAGCCTTACAGTTAGTTAAAGTGCGTTTGGATTGAAGGATAATAAATGTCTGTATGTTATTGCAAACGCCGTTGCTTTCAAGGGATGTATCGCTCTTGTGAAAAGGCGTACGGGACTTTTGAAACAATAGAGAATTTTTGGGGATCTTGTACGGATCCTTCTTTTATCAAAAAGGAATTCGAGAATGGTATACAAGATTTTCATAGAGTGATACGCCCCTAGACTGATAACGATGAGTCTCTTGTTGCCCTGTGCTCTTTGACTTGATGATGTCGCTTCAGGCAATAGAGCAAGGTTTACCGCAGGGATACAAGGGACTCATTGTCATAAGTCTAATACGCCCCTTGGTTGCTTTTATACTCACCTGATACGTCTCATCATAGCAGCTATGGGCCAGTGTAATTGTCGTCATCACCACCATCATTATCGATACAATAATGAAGACATGTCAGATTATGATGATTATGATTACACTGATGATGAAGACAGCGATGAAGAATTTTGGGAAAGCATAGCCAGTCGACTCAGAAGCAAATATGAAGCCAGGAAATATATGCCTAAAGGTACAGTGGTATCTTATCTGAGAAGTTTACATGTTTTTTTATAAGAAACTGGTTTATAACAAACTAGTCCAAAGGTGGCCAAACTTTTAAGAAACTCTATTACTGTTTCGAAGAAGTATAAGAAACTTTTAAAAGTCAAAAGCATGGATACTGTAGCAAATATATCGTTGAACCTTTATTCTTGGCAATATTAACTAACCATTTGTGTTTTTAACATAATAGAACACTGTTTATTCCTATGTGATGTTTTAAATGTCAAGAAACATATCTGCAGCAGTGTTAGCGACCACACTGATAGTTCACGCATTCAAAAAATAAGATACCAATTAAGAATCTTTTGGTACTAAAATGGACTAAATTTCATGATATTTAAGAAACTTTTAGTACTATGGCTGGCCTGATCCTTTTCTTTTGCAAAGTCAGGGGTATCACAAAATACCACCTATATGGGTTTGCAGATCTTGACTTGATGAAGAATGTTGGGAAAGTACTCATGACTAGCTTGGGAGCAATTATATGGTAGGGAGATTTATCCCAAAAAGTAGCGATAGGAATCTAAATTTCATTGGAGCTCGATCTTGAAATGAGGGTTGTAAGGACCTGTAAGCTATCAAGGCTGGAATGCATCTATGGAAATTTGATCTTGGAGCTCAAGACATCAAGGTAAATGACCCCTATTTGTTGTTGAAAGCCAATTTGCCTAGTGGCATCGTTTTTTGCAATAGCGAGATTACAGCTAAATTCACGCTTGAAGCATCAGTGTTGATGGATTCTTGGTAACGGCAACACATTGCCAATGAGAATAAGCAAACTACAGTTTCAACTTTTATTTGGCCGTACCACATCGCACGGCAAAATCAGCACAACTGTGAATTCAGCTTAATCCCGTTCGACTCACCTTATGTTACGTAGCTGACTTGTTTTTTTTTGCTTCTCATAGATTCAACAGACATGCCACGATCAGGAATTACAGAGGAGGTTTGTTTGCTATGATTTTACTCATTGTACCAAGTTGGCCAAGGTGAGAATGGGGCTAGATGAATCAGAACGAGAGAAGTAGGAGGCCTTCTACATAAATTAATGAAATGAGATCATATCTGAATCATTTGCTTTATAATTACTTTCTCCCTCCTTGTTGTGTTGTTTGGCCACTTTTCGAATCGCAACGGATGTCCTTGCTTTGCTCCAAGAGTGAGCCGCTCAGAAGCATTTTGTGTAGGGCAACATGAAGTACCGGGTGAGCTTGAACAAAGTTCCCAGTTTTGAAGATTGATATCATCAAGAGTACTTGATAGATTAGAGTGAAATGAACTCTGCTTCATAACAGAAAGAACGAAGCATTTTCGCGATTTTCTCGCCTTTTAAGCATTCTGCTGAAAGTTTCCCATATCCACGGCAAGTAACGACTTCAAAAGTCCATCTTCAAAATAACACTTTCATTTTGAGAAGGAAAATCACTGTGATATGGCCGATCAAACATACTGCAAAATCATCATTTCGAAGGAAGTTTGTTTACATTACGTGACCCTACTTCTTTAAAGTCGGGTAAATTTTGGAATCTAAGAGGGTCTTTACATGAGAAAATCTCAACCCGTTTTAGTTCAGCTTGGGTTGACTTTAGGAAGCATTGCGTATTTACCTTTGCGTTTACATGAAAATCTCAACGCGGGTTGAGATCGGGTCACATGATATGAAGTGCGGTTGTTTTGATGGATTTTTTCGAGCATGCACAATTTCGCAGTCAGTCAAGTCGACTTTTAGGCTGTGAATATACATCTTTCCTGTGAATATAACGCTAAGATAACCTCGTCTTGGCTCGAGATTTGATCAGAGGACAACAGGAAGGGTTTAGGCCAGGCCTGAGAGAACTTTCAGCTGCTTGTACAACGGACCTAAACACCGGACGATTGGAAAAGAAAATGTCCATTATGAAGCTACCGTAGTAGGTAAACAAACTGATAAATTCAAGCATCAAGTTGATTGATAAATGGATACACTTGCGTCTTTTGTATGCCAAGGCACCTTCTTGGTTTTCCATCTTGCAAAATGGCACCAAATGAAGGCTGCGGAATATCCCACAATGCAATATCAAATATCCTACCTACAATGCAGCGCTTTGATTTCCACTCTCCCTGAGATGAAAAATTCCGCGTTTGCATGAGAATTTGCAATAATTTCAACCCGCGTCGAAATTTCAACACGGGTTGAGTTGCCGAGTTTAACTGAGCCCGTGTTGACTTTAAACTCGGCCTCCTTCATGTAATTACGATGAAAGCGTGCACTGTTAGCCGAGTTGAAACTCAACTCGTGTTGAAACTTCTCATGTAAAGGACCACTAACTAAACGTACGAGAAATGAGAGAATATACTTTCTGTATTATTGCTTTGATATTCATGGAGCTGTATATTTCAAACGTTCGGGCATTTTTCGTCGCCCAGGATTAAATTAGAATTGGTAAAGCCTGGCTTCCATATGATCGTAGCAGTCGGTGACCTACTGCGACACAGCGGCAACGTGTCCCCGATCAGTCGGCGACATATGGAAACAATCACTGTTACAATCATATGGAAACCAGGCTTTAAACTCATCTCAACTCTGTTGATGCGTCTCCGTACTGTTCCCGTCTGATCGGCGACGTCGGCGACGTCTTTCAGAAAATGTTTCCATTTAACGCAACCGTCCCCGATGTATCCCCGAACCTGTCTCAGCGACGCGTCGCCGACTGTTACGATCATATGGAAACCAGGCTTAAACGATGAATGCTTGGAGCATTTGGTAAGTTTTTGTACTTTTAAAATGTTTGAATCATCCGTTTCTCATAACTTTAAGCAATGGCAGAAGGTTTTAAATCACTGATCATCGATAGATACGTTGAATGTTGTTAACTTGATGGATTTCGATGTTCATTTTGTAGGAAGCTCTTAGAAATGCACAAGAACTGATAGAAGAAGAGGAAATAGAAAAAAGACGGAAAGAGAAGAAAAAGGCTAAAAAGAAGGTTCGTAATCGGAGCCTTTGATGAATTTGTAAAGAATATATATTATTGATTTTTTACCAGGTGCGCCAATAGCCTCACTACATAAGGATCCTCTAGTTATGCTCATCTCATTGAATTGAATTGTTGTTGTTGTTATCGCTCCACTGGGCCTTATTCCCATACAGCTGTAAAAACGGCAAAGAATTCACTCGGCGACTAGATTCTGTCGCCCCGTCGTCTACGGACCTGCATGTGGCTTAGAGCAAAGAGGTTTTGCTTTTGTGGCAAGAATGATCCTTTACTAGCGTCCTGACACCTGATTTTGTGGTACAGCAGTTTCAGAAAACTGATTTTTAAGACATTTTAGACCCAGTGTTTGTGAGAAAAATCAGCAAACTATTGAGGCCCAATAGATCTTTTAGCTATTTTAGAAAAGAGCCTGGATCGAGCGATGTTTTTATACAATTTTATTCGTGAGGCTCGATTGAATGGCGTTAGAGCTTCGATCGCAATTGTGCTCATTCGAAAATTCTACTAAATGTAATGAAATATCGTTCGATCCAGATTCGTTTTCAGAGTAGCTAAAAGGTCTATTGATCTTTTAGGCTCATTGTGAAAAAGAATGTGAATCGAACGACAGATTGATACATTTTGTAGAATGTTCGAATGTACACAATGGTGCAGAAAGTCCAACACTACGTAATCGGACCTTGGCAGCAGAAAGGTTTAATATACAATCAGTACGGAGCTTTACCGTTTCTACAAGCGTAGGGGAATGAGTTGTTGTAGCATTATCAGTTCAGACAAATGGCATGTAATCGAGTCTTGTGCGCTAACAGAAATTCTGACGTTTGAAAATTGTTGCACCAAGATTAATGGATGGTTTTGAATGAGTTGAATTTTGCTCGATGGCAGAAAGACTGAAGTGTTGCTGTGAATTTGTTGTGTCTTTCTAAATTCTGAAAATATAGATAAATTTGACTTGACGAGCATCCTTTTTGCAATGGTGGAAACACCAGCCTACGCGTAGACCCATTATTCCAAAAGAAGAAAAGGTCTACGAAACAAAAGGCAAATGCCTGCCACTGCTGCCCAATTACTTATTCTAACCCTCTTTTCAAATTATTTGTAAAGCGCGTCTCAACAAAGGCTGCATAAATTAAGTTTATGGAAATCCAGAAACCTCGTAGCCAGCTTTTTCTCTTTGTTTCGTAGACCCTTTCTTCTTTTGGAATAATGGGTCTACGCGTAGGCTATTGAACACTTGATCAACTCGAAAGCAACTTCTCACACCCAACAGTTCTGAAAACTACAATTTTTCACGGCCATCACTTTCCTCTGCACATTCATTACCATTGGATCCAAAAACTTTGGTATTTATTGAAAAATTCACTTTCTATCACGCTTTTCGAGGAATTAGATACCGTCGCATCTTGTCTTGTGTGAGAGATTTCTTACAATCAAATTGAATGCTTGATGATAATAAATGATAATGATATCCCGTTTTTATACAGGATAACCTTTCAGTAAAGATGTTACTGCTATCAACAAGGATCCTGTTGAAATTTTAAAAGAAAGTTAAAGTAAAAGGATCACTGTTAAAGAGAGTAAAAACTGTAAAAGACTTAATAACAATCGGGTGCTGAATTCAAAACAAATTGTGTTCCTCTGTTTAAAATTGACAAAGTACTTTTCATTTCTGACGTCACTTGATGGTTTATTGTAAATTAATTCTCCTTAAAAAGCGAAAGTTTTCTTCCTGATTCACATCTCATTTTTGGAAGTGCAAGGAGAGATTTATTTCCACTTTTGTTTTTGCCATGATCAATTTTTTTGAAGATGTTCTTCAGCGATTCCGCGCAAATCCCATTGACTGTCTTGTAAACATCAGTTGAGATACGTTTCTTTCGCGTTTGTTCGAGGCTATCCCGTTGCGTGGTTATGCTGCTATCCCTGGGTCCTTTTTCATCTATTTCGCAAAAAAATCAATTTTCTTACAGTCGAATTTGCCTATGTTTTCGTTAGTCATGGAAATGCGACAAAGGTCACCAAAATACTTCATTCTTTCTCTGCTATGAAGCGAGATTCAAATCCATCCGATACATCCGCTACTTAAGGAAGTACGATCAGTCCAACGCCTTAACTTTAGTTTGATGCACCCGGTATGTGTAAAAAGAATAAACATTAAGGGTGAGATTCTGTCAGAGTTAAAGGTACATATTCTTGATTTTGTTGATATTTAATTTTCGCGTTCATTTTAGCATTCAAGTTTTAATCTCGTTTTTTTTACCTTGTCCATAAAATGGCCGTATCAATTTGCAGTTTCAGTTTTCATCATTAAAATTTTCATTTAGTTGAAAGTTAAAGAGGAGATATACAGGACATGGTAGGGATAATATGACTTGAACATTTGCTGGTTTTTTTTCTGCAGAAGAAGAAGGAGAAACGAAAGCAGAAAGAGAAGGAAAAGGAAAAACTTGAAAACGAAGATAAGAATATTAGCAAAGAAGAAAATAAAAATCCGGTAAGAAATCTTTGTCTAGTCAATTTATTTACTTGGCAACTAGAAGGGAGGGCTCAGGGGTATCCTCCGAATAGATCGCCTGTTTTCTGACGAATTCTACCGAAAGTAGATGTTATCATGAGTGGTAGGACACTATTAAGTTGAATTAGATCGGATTAGATTCTTTGCCTACCTTGAACCGCCATAAAATTCTCTTCCGTGATATTTGCAGCCGTTCTCCGCCATTTTTCCTAACATTGAACTGCAGAGCTCCCTCACATGTGCTCTTCAGAGTGTCTGGGCCAAAATTTCATTTCATTTCATTTTTATTTATTTAGGCATGGTAGCCCCATCAGTCCGTGAGAACTTCTTTTCAAGCGGCCGTGGCTTTTCGCCCTTTGACATCTCCTGCGCATTTATTGTCCTACGCAGTGGTCTCGAAGTTGAATTAAACGCAGTGTTTAGTTCTTTTTTCACAGTAGTTAGTTTTATTCCGAGACCACTGTGTAGGACAATAAATTAGAAGGAGAGGCCAAAAAGCAACTTAAGCCCAAACATTCTGAAGAGTACATGTGACGGAGCTCTGCAATTCAATGCCAGGAAAAGTGTGTGAGAAAGGCTGCCTGTGTCAAGGAAAAGAATTAGATGGCATTTCAAAGTAGTCAAAGAATCTAATCCAATCTTATTCAAAGTAACTGTGTCTTACTGCTCTACGTTTTATCTGCAATTTAGCTGTTCGGATATATTCAAGGAGGAACAGCCGAATATCGTTGGAAAAGATCCAATATTTCTAAATATTTAATCGAAACTTTCTCACCTCTTATTTTGGCATACAGTCAGCAAAAAATATTTTATCATCTAAGTGCCGGTATTTTAGCGGTTCTGTTGGCTCTTTTCACAACTTTCAGTCGTTGAAATGTGCTGTCAGACGCAAAACGCAGGTAACATCCTCTGCGTGGCACAATTCCATTGGTATAGACCTAAATGTCAAATCATGTTTGCATAACCTTTCTCCTCGTTGTAATTCCAGCAAAATTGATCAAGTTTCTTTATTAACTGATATCATAAGGTCTTTAATAAAGATGCTCATTGATGGTACGTGTAAATGTTTTATAGATGGAAGCGCATTCCTTCTTTCACTTTACTGGTTTTTCAATTTATTTCTCTCAATAAAGTTTATTGTGACAGATTTCGCTGTTTTCAAGTAAATTGTCATCCTTTAAACTATTATATGAGAGCCTGTAGATTTTTCTGCTATTTGTGGGTTCCTGCCTAAAAAGTTTTATTCATTGAATTTCCTTCTCGGGGTTCTTATAAAAGAGGGTTCCTTTTGCGGGTTTTCTTTGTGTCGTGACAATCTGTTACTGAAAACTTACGTAGATAAATTGTTTTTGTAACCAACAATGTTGTTGTTTGGTTTACACAGGTTCTGGACAAAGAAGAGAAATCTAAGAGTGAAAATAAAGATATTCATTTACCAAATGGTCATCCACCTTCCATGAAGAATAGCATGAGAAATGCCACAAATACAAAAAATAATAAAAAGCAACAAGAATATATTGAAAAAATACAGAAGCCGGTGAAAAGAGTGATTGTACAGGAAGATATAAGACCGTCGATACCAAAAGATACAAAGGAGGAAAAAGGGGCCAGACAAGGCAAAGACACTAAGTAGGTCTATCTTACGAACTTTTATGAAAATCAAAGCTGATGGCTGTTGGGGTTACGAGTAGGCTATGTGCAGTAACGATTTATTTCCGTTATACGATGTGCAATTTTGCTCACATTTGAGAGCAAGAGGAGGTAACAATAGTAGCATGACAGTGTGAGCACAGTGTGTCACAACAATAGAGTCAGCATTTCATATCACCAACAAATAGGTGTTTTGAGTACCGTAAAAGCTCTTTTAATCCCCTAGCCGGCTTATTTAATCTCGGAAAGTGATGGCTTACCAGAGAGAGAGGGGCTTATTCACAAAGTCAAACGGCAGGCGATTATTCAATAGCCAATTCACATAAGCATAAAATGCAGCTACTTTTCAAAAATTTCCTGCGGTCTAAAATCTTGCAAAATTTCCTGGAAGCGCCGTTCCCCTGTTCCCACACGTTTTCGCCCTCTGCGGAAGACCTTGAATTTTCGCAGTTTTATTATCGTTGAAGTCTCCAATGTGTGAATTTCTGTATGTCATTTATGACCAAACTAATTGCTTAATGTGCGCAAAGAAACTGAGCTTTGAATTCGAGCTTTATTTTCCTCATGATTTTAGGTGCATTTAAAGGAACTTGGTCCATACTGGGTTGAGCGTTAACTCTATCTTGGATTTTTGCTGACAAACCGCTGACGGCCCTTTGTTATCGCACAATAGTGCTAAAGTGGTTAGCAGTGGGAACCAAAGACTTCTTGATCCTTGCATTATCCTCATGAATTTCTTTGGTTTAATTTCAATAGGGATTAGATGACAACTTTTGTTTCATGATTGAAAAGAAGTTTATATTGGTCATGAGCGCGCTATTTATACGGACTAAATGCCTTTAAGCAGTTTGCTCAAAGACAGCTAAACATGGGCTATCAAGTGAAATTTTGATGTCCGGGATCTTGAATAGCTTTCCTCACCATTACTGCGTTGTATCACAGATATTAGTCTCACATCAAAACACAAGTCGAATTACCATTTTGGAAAACTGACATCACCAGCGTCCTAACGCCCAGCATTGATAAGAAAGCATAACCACAATTCAATATTTCCGTATTAATAAACTAATGCTTGAGCTGAAATACATTATGATATTTTACCTTTCTAATGGCATGAAAATAGACTTGTGCCTTTTCGTTCCTTGTGTCCCTGCGTTATTTGATTTGCTGATATCACTTGGTCAAAAGGGACTCTGCGTAGCTATTATCTGTGACCGTATTAGTGCGGGCGGGTCGTAGTCAAGGCGGAAAGTTGTAAAGGAAGGCGTAGGTGGCAGATGAATATAGCGAAAAGAACCAGTTTAGCTGTGTTTGTTGATGTTTCATAATATGAACAAGTTAGTGCCGCCTAATGGATATTCCACGGTTATTAATATTTTGACAAGGACGAAAATGTAAACATGAGTCTTTGATAACGATAGTCGTACAAAGATAATAGACTTTGACATATGCGGAACCTTGTTTGGGTAACTGCTCTCTCTCATCGGGAAATGCCGATTCTTGTGTGGCTCAAATTTGATTGCAACTGGCGTGAGCCACATGCTTAGATTCCTTTTAAAGAGGCTGGGTCAGGTAATCGGAAACAAACGTGTAATCTCTATTGGCTATATTGTTTTAAAGGGGCAGGGTCACGTACTGTAAACAAACTTCTTTCGAAACGACGATTTGGCACTATTTTTGACAAGCCATGTCAAAGTGATTTTGCCCCTACTTTTCTCAAAATAAAAGTGTTAGTTCGAAAATGAACTCTTGTACTTCGTTGAGAAACAAGCGAAACACTCACATGATGTACGATTGCAGAGATATTGGTGGATTTTTAGGCGTAACTTTAGTGTGGATTCACCCCATCCTCCAAAATCTGTAGAGAACACAATGGCCTTGTGTGGGCAACAATATACCGGGTGAGTCAATAAAAACGTCCGGCGTTTGAAAAAATCCTGCTCCCTGAATAACAAAGCAATGATATTGAAAACTGTTTATTTTATCCCTGATATGTCAAATTAGGCTCAGTAATGTACCTGGCTTTAATTGGCCATTCTTTCCCGTCGAAATAGGAGCTTTTCTGCAGAAAGCCCCTTTCGAAAACGTGCAAAAGCGAGTGAAAACAGCAAGCAAGACTTCCCTTTGCTCTCCTACCTAGCAATAATGACTCTTGGATGTGTTCGTGTATTTCGTCCTCATGGGGGAATGGAATCCCCTTGAATTGAATTATTCACACTACGGGGAAGACTTTTCAACCCATCAAAAAGAAAGGCACGTGCTAAAACGTGCTGAAAGTCATCGCTGTGAGGTTAGCACATTCGGGATTTTCGCTTGTAATTTTAACATGTTTTTTAAGGTTTCTCAAAAGGGTTCATTTTAGAAAATCAGTTACATAATCAGAACGGAGTGACCGATTTTAGCCAGAGAAATTTCTAAACTTAATTGATTATGTTAGCTATATTCAATCAGGTATTGCAAAATATCATTACTTATATACTCAGGGAGCAGTAGCCTTTCAAACGCCGGACGTTTTTGTTCACTCACCCGGTTAGGTTCTAGAGATAACAGGTTTGTGTACGGTTACTTGACCCTGCCCCTTTAAGTACATATCCTTTGTTTTTCTGTACATATTTTGGTTGCTAGGATAAATCTACAATAAAGATACTCTTCGAAGTCTACCGATGTTTCTTGAACAACATAGGAATATTCCGTTTGTTTCTCTTTGAAATTCAACAATCCATCGTTAAAACAGCGCATTTTGTTTTGAAAATGAGTGGAAAATTTTTGTGATATGGCCTGCCAAGTATCTACGAAATCATATTTCTAAGACGGGTTTGTTTGAAGTTAGTTGAAGCAGCTGCTTGAGGATGGCCATATGTATATAATTTATGTTCGCTCAGTTCCTCCTGTCGTTATCCTTTCTCGTAACCTAACTGGGTGTTAGTATGATTAAGTCAAGGATGGGATGATCCAGTGTTTTCAAATATGACATTTGTAATTCTTATTTGCAATTGCTAGAATGAATAGGGCTCTGTCTCAAAATTTTTGTCGAAAAGCTGACTGTTCATTTTTGTTACTGGTAACATTACACAGACATTTTTATCGTTTTTAGAGGTGATCTGAAGCGAAACTCTTTCTTGGTGGAAATGAGCGGCACTGTGGAGTGATACAGAATCCCCTTTAAATTTCGTTGATCTCTCATTTCTTTTTTAAGTTATCCACTGATATTAGGCTGTTTTATTAGCACGACGCGGACGTCTTTGAAAACGCAGCTACTTTTTTGTGTTTTCAGACCATTCTAACTATCCAGCCCTTTCCTTCCTAGAAAAGTGCTTACAGACAGACGAATCCCCTAAGAACAGAATCGAATCCTACAGAATCCCCTTTAAATTTCGTTGATCTCTCATTTCTTTTTTAAGTTATCCACTGATATTAGGCTGTTTTATTAGCACGACGCGGACGTCTTTGAAAACGCAGCTACTTTTTTGTGTTTTCAGACCATTCTAACTATCCAGCCCTTTCCTTCCCAGAAAAGTGCTTACAGACAGACGAATCCCCTAAGAACAGTTTGCATGCTGGCATTTCCTTTATTTGTGAATTTGTGCATTTTGCCTCCCTTCTCGACGTCCCTCCTCATATTGCATTTTGCCTCCCTTCTCGACGTCCCGTTCTTGCAGTGCGGCCTTCAAAATACACTTTTCAAGTTGTCAGTTTCAGAATAGAACGTACTGTAAGTCTCTCGAGATTCGCAAAAGTTTTGAAGTTGATTTCACGGAGGCTTTCACCTGGTAATCTATATCCTCGAACAAAAGTATTATGCCGGCGTCTTCTTGACTCGCGTCTTCTTGCAAAAACAACCCATTAAGTTTCAGTTGATGCTGTCACCTTGCTTGCATATTACTAGGATGATATATTAAAAACAGCTGTATCTGATCTTCGAAAGGTTACAGTTGTAGGAGACATTTACGTTGAGCTGAATAAAAACAAAATAGTGGATACTCGAAATTGATACAAAGTATCACAAATTTATAAACGACATTCTTTATCATTCAAAAGTGCTAGTCTTTTGTATCAGTCAAAATTTCGCTTCAGTTCACCTTCAAATAAAAGCATTACTTTGAACATATATCTATGTACTTCTCAGAGGAACAAGCCCGACATTCATCTCTCTCGTTGGTGCTCAAAAATGAGCGAATCTTTGACTTAGGTAAAGCCAACAAATAAATTGCAGAAGACAGTGGATGCGTGCCAGATTTGTTTAGAATTTTTAGACAAAACTCCCTAACAAGTCAGTTTCAACCAGCATGCCACCGACGCTTGCACTTTCAAAGCAAAGCCTCCGAGAAAATGGCGTTTTGAGGCCGTGTCTTTGCCCACGTGACCTCTGTGAGTCACTCTAAAAAGCTATACTCATGACATCAGTCTCAATAGTATCGCTATTTTTTTATTTTTTTTTATTTTTTGAGTGAAAATAAAATATCAGATTAGAAATAAAGAACGAATACAAGGAATCACGTCGTCAGTCTACTAAAAAGCTGCAAATTTTTCTACAAAATCTCATGATAGTTATTAAACTTTACCCATCAAGGTGCATGCAAAGGCGGTCCGACATGGCATTAAGAACAGAAGTGGATTTGACTACATTTGCAGGCATCTGAAATGTTTTCTTTTTGTTTCACAGGAACTCAAAGGGCAAAGATGGCTCTGATGATGAGGTAGGAATTCCTTGCCATTTCATTACTGTCTTGAGATGTATATCAGTTATGGTTATACGAGGCGAATTTTTGCGAGGGTTTGGTTATGTCTGAATACTGAAAAGATCGTGGAGAAAAGTACCGAACTCGCTTGACTTCGATGGTTCTTCCTTTGCGGAAATATGCTTGATCTTTCACCGCTTGTATACGGAAAATGCATCACTTGCAATAGAAGTTAGGAGGTTGACTAGGTGCACTATGCTTTGATACGAAAAAATGATCAGTGACATTCTGTTCCGCTTGCATACGGAGAACGCATCACTTGCAATAGAAATTAGGAGGTTGACTAGGTGCCCAATGCTTTGATACGAAAAAATGATCAGTGACATTCTGTTCCGCTTGCATACGGAGAACGCATCACTTGCAATAGAAATTAGGAGGTTGACTAGGTGCCCAATGCTTTGATACGAAAAAATGATCAGTGACATTCTGTTCCGCTTGCATATGGAGAACGCATCACTTGCAATAGAAATTAGGAGGTTGACTAGGTGCCCAATGCTTTGATACGAAAAAATGATCAGTGACATTCTGTTCCGCTTGCATACGGAGAACGCATCACTTGCAATAGAAATTAGGAGGTTGACTAGGTGCCCAATGCTTTGATACGAAAAAATGATCAGTGACATTCTGTTCCGCTTGCATACGGAGAACGCATCACTTGCAATAGAAATTAGGAGGTTGACTAGGTGCCCAATGCTTTGATACGAAAAAATGATCAGTGACATTCTGTTCCGCTTGCATACGGAGAACGCATCACTTGCAATAGAAATTAGGAGGTTGACTAGGTGCGCTATGCTTTGATACGAAAAAATGATCAGTGACATTCTGTTCCGCTTGCATACGGAGAACGCATCACTTGCAATAGAAATTAGGAGGTTGACTAGGTGCCCAATGCTTTGATACGAAAAAATGATCAGTGATCAGTGTTAAGATCAAGATTTCGTTTACACCACCTCCTTAGCACCAGCAGCGCCTGATAAAGCCATGGTGCTCAAAACTGATTTAGGGGCAGAAACTCTCGCGAGATGAGACTTTCGCTTTTTTCGGCTTCTTGACAGAAATTCACGACGCTAAATTTCCGAAAATGTGAAATTCGCTAAAGTTAGTCCAAAGAATTTTGCGTGTTTTCCGATTTGCATTTCTTCCCGCCAAAAGTTTTTCCCTTAACCCTTTCACGCCCGGCTAAAATTAAGCTTAACAGAAAAACCTAATGTAGATTGTCGTTTTCTTGGGGGATATCATAATCAGTGATTTAGTAGGCAATTATAGATAAATGCAATGTGCATGACCTTTCAGATCAATCAAAATTACAAATGCTTTACCCCCTGAAAAATTCGCAGTTCTTAATGAATACTCTTGGGCCGTATGGCCTTTCCGGGGGTGAAAGGGTTAAAGTATTCGGGAATTCGCCATTGCCACAATATTCTTCCATAATCATTCTAGGAACAGTTTGATGCAAGCAGTGCATTCTTCGCAAGAGCTGCTAGCAAAGCACCACAAACCCAAGCTACAACGCATCCTCCTCCAAAAGAGCTGGAGCCGAAGCCACCCAAGAATGATAATACGAAAAAGAATGCAGCACAAAAAAATAAAGAAACCAAAAAATCTGGAACCAAGTTAAAAGAGAAGAAGGAGGAAAATCATAAATTGGAATTAAAGTCTGAATCAATGGATAAGGAAATAAAAAGTACGAAAAGCCAACCAGAAGCTGCAGAAAAAGAAAACCAAGACGTGAATCAAAGTTTAGATAGTATAATTATAAAAAGTCGGCAACTGGCAGTGAAAGGCAATGAATTTGCAGCCAGAGAAGAATACCTAGAGGCAATTGGAATGTTCTCAGATGCCATTCGTTTGGATCCATCAGACTTTAGGTTAGTATGCCTGCATTTGTCTTCGTACTGCATATATCTTTCATACCTTTCATACTTTCTTACATGCATATATCATTGAAGGTGTTGTGGCGCAGTGGTGTAATCCTCTGACTTTGCAGCCAGAACAGTCAGGCGGAGTGGGTTCGAGACGCGGTAGGGCCTCACCACTTGAGCGTCATGACAAGGGGTCACGGACTCGATTAGCACTTAGCTACTTCTGCTATACCAGCGCTTGGCGCTACAACCGCAACTTCACCTTCACCTTCATACTTCATATTTTGATTCTTTAAGGGGGGAGTCCTTCAGTAGAAGTTGTTTTTCAGGGGACCCTCCTATAGATAGCCTGACCCACTAGACTTACCAAATGGAGTCCCTTTTTCCCTAAGCTCCTTTGATGATGGTGCTTTGATCAACAGGGAATCATATCATTACTCTGAAAAACCTGACCCTCTTTTTGTTTTTCAATTTGTTTTGAGTGGGCTTTTCAGGATTTCTAGCTACTGAAAGCTAATTTAGGCCCACTGTGCATGCCACATCCAGGCATGGGAGCCTTAGTTTAACGTCCCTTCCGAAGGACGACGAGGTGAGTCGTGAGGTCAGGCTTCTGAGGTCACCGATGCGGAGTTTGACCTCACTCGACCGAGCTTAACTTCAGTTACCTGACGAAAACTGTTTATGCTACTTGGCCACTCACCCCATAATTTTAGGCCCAAACTCTGAGCGGAAAGGTAGCTAACAAGGGCAGATTTTGTAATACAATAATATCAGTTGCTTTGGTTCACACCTCAATTCAACTATTAGCGAATGCAGACAAAGGAAATTCTCTCAACCAGTAATTCAAAACAAACATAGCCGCAAAGTTGCCCTGAAACCAATGCGGCAAACTCTCGGATGGTGCGAGCGAAGGAAAATTTTTAAGAAATTTTTTACTTGGGACGAAAGAAAAAGGGTAAATCTAAAGTTCTGTCTAGCGGATTTTGCTTACGTGATTCAGAAGTCGAGCTGAGGGCATTACAATTATTGCACATTCATTGCTCAAATGTAAGCAGTTACACCTCAGCTCCTGAATCAAATAAACAAAATCCGCCGGACAGAACTTTAGATTTGCCCTTCTTCTTTCGTTATAAGCACAAAACTTCTCTTAGTTTGCCGCACTGGTTTCAGGGCAATTTTGTGGCTATGTTTGTTTTGAATAACTGGTTGGGGGAATTTCTTTTGTCTGCATTCGCTAATCGCTTTGAAGAACAGAAAAATTTTCCTTCTTTCGAAAAATCATAGCAGTAAGAGTAGGTGATAGGTTTTATTGATTCAAGTTCTGGGAAAAAGCCTGTGGACCGAGCATTTTTTCTATTTTCCTTGCGTTTTTATGAGCGTAGAAAGTATACTTTAAGTCAACTTTGCGGAAATTTTGTTGATGCCAAATCAGTGGCGTAACCGAGACAGTCGGGGTCCTTAAAGGGATTTTCCACTTGAGGCCCCCCTCCAGCTAAAGCATTTGTAAATGATATGATAGAAACGTCAAAACAGCTAACATGTCCAGTTTGAACTTGAAGTAAATAAGTTCCGCAGGCAAAGATAAAACAATTGCAATGATCTATTATCAACGTATATGTTTTCGAAGCCAGCAACGTAGCAATAGGGACACAGCAGGAAAGGCAGAAATATGAGGGATTCTAGGGGCAAGCCACCAGGAAACTTTTAAGGACATGCCCTGTGCTTTGGCCCAAAACGCATCTCCCGAAGCCACACCAACTGTTTGAGGTCATCACTTACTGTTTCTCAAAGGACCAATATCGACCCCATGTATACCGTGCCTCTGATCTTTTTGTAAAAGTTTTCTAGAGATTACCACATCCAGGAAACTTACTTGAAAATAGACAACAAAAGGAATCTTCTGCTGGGGCCCCTTTTAGTCGGGTGCCTAAGGTGCCCTAAACAGCGTTACACCACTGTGCCAAATGCCCATAAATGGCCTAGAACACTTGATCAGTCTTCAGGAATCTTCTCACAGAGAACATTACACAAGGGCTTTTCACCTCTCTCAGGAGCTATGAGAGATAGGTTTTGAAACAAATACTAAAGTTGTGCAATCCCATGGCAATAAATGTGCAGACGATATTCCTCACCATTGAAAAATTGTACTTTTTTATTGTTCTGCACGAGAAGTTTCTTCCTGATCTGATCAAGCGTTTGAGGTCTTATTATGGAAATTTTCAGCCTTGAATTTTTCGTACAATCGAATTTACGTGGATCCCTATCGCTGATAAATGCCCAAAAAAATTACAGAAACACGTCATTCTCTCAGGTATCAAAGAGGACTCAGTTCATTCCAATTCATCAAGTACTCTTAGTGCTATTAGTCTTTTCAAAATGGGAACTTTTTTCTGGCTCGCTCTGTATGTTCTTCGTTTCAAATGAATACTCCTAGCCTTAAAGCCTTAAGCTGTTCTTGTCTCGTAGGCACAAATTGACAACATCGCTAATATATGCTCTCTCTCTCTTACAGATTTTTTGGTAATAGATCATACTGCTACGACCGTACTGGACAATTTGAAAAGTAAGTCTTCATGTAGAATGATTGAGAAATTTTCTACATTAGTTTTATATTGATTTTGCAACTGAAATTTGAATAGACCGTTTGATAGTGAGTTTCCAGTTTGGGGCAAATGGCTGTGATTCCTGTTTAAGGGAAGAAAATTTCGCGGGGAGAGGCTTTGGAAAGTTGGAGAAAATGGGAAATTTTAGGGGAAGAAACTTTTGCGTTGCAAAAACAACGTAATTCATGAGAATTCAAAATTAGCGAACTTCTTTTGCAGGAAGAAAATCTCGCGAATTCTTTATTTTAGGAAATTTTGCATAGTAGACTTTCGCGAATTTCGGCCAAAACTGCGAGAATGCGAAAGTTTGTTCCCAGAAGATTATTTCCTTTAGATTAGTAGTTTGATCATAATTTTCATAATCGCAAATCTCTCCTGACTTCTGATAAGTGAGACAGACCTTTCCTATTGTCACAGTACGTCCATGCTAGTGTTATCTTTGTGTCCATTGTTGCTTTTTCCATCATGCTTAACTTAAGTATTTCTTTTTTATTTTCAGTGCACTGAGAGATGCAGAGTCTGCAATTAGACTGGCAGCTCAATGGCCAAAAGGATATTTTAGAAAAGGAAGGGCTTTAACTGGTCTCGAGGTAATTTAAGGATGTTATTTTTGATAAATCATTTTTCCTCAGTGGCTCTTCAAATTACGGAAGGTAGGTAGGTAGGTAATATTTTGCCAATCAAATGAAAGTTTAAAAAACAGTTACTAAATCTAAGAAAAAAAGATCTAATTATATATTTACAAGTATAAATCAATTTATATGCAAAAGTTAAGATTTACCTAAAAACACCCTAAGTTTAAGATGGCAAGGATAGCATTAAAGGCCAGTGCGACGTTGTTTCCGTAATGGTCCCTCCAGAGGAGTCTTTGAAAGAAAAGTGCTTATGAAGAAAAGTAAAAAAAAAAGTTTTCCTGAAATTTGAAAGAAATGCTGAACCTTCAAGAAAGTTAATAGAAAGCTTTGTTGCAGCTTTTAGGATTTTGGTAAATAGCTTAGCTGAGGTGCGTGGGGCCCTTAGTGAATTAGGGGGACTGAGACCCCCTTGTATTTTTGTCTAATTAAAGGGACTAGCAAACTGTGAATATATGTCAAAGCATTTCAGGCGTTCATAGCTCTGTGGTATTTTCGCAGTAGCAACATATCAATCTTCGTCTGTCACATTCCTCATTCTTTCAACAAACGTAAAAAACACTGTGTAACAATAATTACATGAAATTTACGAGGCAGTAAACGAGTGAAATAAATTAAAATTATGGATCAAATTTATTGTAAAAATAGTTTCTTAAGTTATTTCCAGTACTGGAGTTTCTTAGTTTTCTGGCGATCTGAGAGTTGAGTTTCTTTTAACCTTTTTTAATATGTGTATTTAATATTTGAAATAATGACCTAATTTGAAGTTTGGAGCCTCCGAGGGGTAAATCACTCTTCAAAATAGCGTACGAGATTCTGCTTATATCACATGGAACTCGTTGCAAATGAAGTGAATCTCTTTATATAAGAGTCTACTTTTTTAGAAGAAGACTGAATTTGGCTATTATTTTAAAGGTACTGGGTTAATCTCAGGGTATGAAGATTCTTAAAGGGCAAGTCCGGGGTTTGATAGAATTATTGTTAAGAAGCAACCTTACCATCTGCTGAACACCAATTGTGAGTTCTTTCCAAGTTTTTATACCTCCAACTTCCATAAATTGGTTGATCAATTTTCGTAAGTTAGGCCAAATATCTTTGCCATTTTGTATTTTGTACGAGTATGCGAAGGTGCGATAAGGAGGCTAACAATGTGAGTGGTATAATACCAACACATTTGGCAGCCTCGTTCAGGTCAACGTGAAGTGACATCATTTAAAATGACGTCATTTCGCACTTCTTAGCAGATTGAAATATGCAATTTCGCAGATTAAAGAGAAAAAATTGACACCACTCATAATAGTGTCATCTCTTGAAAAATCAACAATTGTAACAACCCCGGATTTGTCCTTTAAAGGTTCTTATTTTAAGGGTCCCTGGTGTAAACCTCGTAGAAGTCATCACCAACGAGATTTTCTACGCAGCAATTTGTTTTGGCAGCGTGAATATGGACTTAATGACTAAGTATGAGCTTACAAAAGAGAGTAGGAAGTTCAGATTTGAATAGCCAACAGGGACAAAAATGAACACAAGAAGGACAATAAAAAATTCAATGTTGTTCCTATAAAAGCTGTAGTTTCCCCCCTCTCTATTAAGCCCCCGTCTAAAAAGCCCCACCCCTCTGAGCCGAAGTTTGAAATGAGCATCTTGCTTTATTAAGCCGCCCCCCCCCTCACTTGTATCAAACTCCAAGGGCTGCTAAAGACGTTCTTGTCGTATTTCTCCTTGGCATTTGATTTTATGAATAAACCACCTCTCATTTAAGCTTCCCTCTAGGTTGTCCGAAATTAAATAAGCCGTCCGGAGGCGTAAAAGAGCTCTTACGATACCCTTGCAACAACATATTTTTATATCAGACTGAAATAGTTTCTTGTTCGCAAGGAGAATAGTTTAGGAAAAACAGGCTGTAGGCTCTTAGACTGTAGGCTTTCACCGTTCTCGAAGTTTGCCGTTATCATGTGAATGCAATCTTATGTCATATGTTGATTTATCTGGGATTTCAATACTTTTATAACGTTAATCTCAATGACTGTATTCCCTGTTTATTTTCAAGGAGGCATTTTATTCCCAGGGAATTTTCATTGATTCTTATTTTTTTCTAGCGATATCAAGAGGCTGAAGAAGCATTCCAAAATGTTTTAACATTGGATTCTGAATGTCCTGATGCTCAGTTTGAATTAGAAAAAGTTCGCGTGCGCATATTAACGGTAAGAAACGTTATCAAAATCTTTGTATTCCCGTTACCCTCCTTTATTGTCCTATTTTCAAGGCAGCAACTATGTTATACGATCTGATTGGCTGAAAACGTTCGAATACGACGTGATGAAAGGTCATTATTCTCTAAATGCCCCCTCATTACGTAACAGCTCAGCTTGGAATTTGAAATAGAGATCATTGCTTCGAACTCATCGAGCAACAACTTCGAAAAGCCACCAGTGGCTTCGTGTGCAATTCTTCATGCTAGACCAACGATCATTTTGGCTTTGAAATCACATTTTTACTTTGTTAGAAGTCGAAAGGCCTTCATCCTGCCCTGGCCTTCGGGCAGTACCGAAATCATTAACCCACAGCCTCTGTACATTTTCTTGTTTTGTCCACGGAAACAGTTATTATAGGCTTAGTACAGAGTTCTCTTGAAGGAATGGATTTTGGCAAAGTTTTTATGCGACAGGGTATACTTTTGGTCCATTTTTAATGCGACAGGGCACAAGGTTTGGAGAGATTTGCCACACACCCCCGTCACTTCCTTAGTCAAGTACCCCCCCTCCCAGGGTGTGAACATGGTCTATAATATCCGATATAACCCCTGTACTTGTTTTCTCTTTCTTGTTAACCGCTAAATGTTTTCTGCAAAATTTTTATTTTTCATATGGGACCAGAAAAGTAACCCCAAAGATAAAACATTTCTGAAATGTTTTCTAAATCAAGATTTGACGATTTTTCGACACCATGTAAAATATCAAGTACTGGGTAAAATTCACTTCATTATCACATGTATTGAAAGGAAATCCAATTATCACATGAATCATTAAGACGGGTGAGTGGCCGAGTGGCTCATACAGTTTTCGTCAGGTGACTGAAGTTAAGCTTGGTCGAGTGAGGTCAAACTCCGGATGGGTGACCTCGGAGGCCTGACCTCACAACTCACCTCGTCGTTCTTCAGAAGGGACGTTAAACTAGGGGCCCCATGCCTAGATGCAGCATGCACAGTGGGCCTAAATTAGCTTTCAGTAGCTAGAAATCCTGACAAGCCCACTCAAAAAAGAGTTGGAAACAAACATACAAATGAGGGTTTGCAGAAAGATGGTCACAAAATTATTGTAACAAAATCATTGATTAGGGACAAAATAGCCCACTGATGCGAATGCATTTTATAGAGCGTGTTTGTGTTAGAGATTTTTGATGATGCCGAAAAATTCTCTTGAAAAGGTTCTGTGAATAATCACTCCCAAAATATTTGTGGAAACTAAGCTGCCGGTTGCGACGCTTTTTCCATGCACGGATAACCAACTGAAATATCGCTGTTACTTCCGTGAAGGAAGCTTAAGGGATTTGTCGGCAGCTGTCTTTTGTTTCAGGCGAAAGTAAAGGAGGCAGGTCGGATGGTTGACAAGAAATGATATTCTCCCTTCATTGAATTTTTAAAATTGCGACTGAAAGTTACGATTGATCTTCACATATTCATTCTCATTTTATTCTCCCGTTTTATCTATTCACTTCTCTTCTGCCCCTCTTTATAACTGAAAATTCGTTTCACAAGAGCTAATACCGGGTGAGTCAATAAAAACGACCGGAATTTGAAAGGCTACTACTCCCTGAGTATATAAGCAACGATATTTTGCAATACCAGATTGAATAGCTAACATGTTCATTTATATTTAGAAATTGTCCTGGCTAAAATCTGTCACTCCGTTCAGTTTCTGTAGTCAATTTTCTAAGGTGAATCTCTTTGAGAAACCTTTAAAAAGTCCTGAAATTACTCGCAAGAATCCTTAATGTGTTTTCCTCACAGCAAAGACTTTCAGCACGCTTTAGCACGTTCTTTCCTTTGGCGAGTTAAAAAGTCTTCCCTCTAGTGTGAATAAGTTATTCAGGGGGATTCCACTCTCCCAAGAGGAAAAATACATGAACACATCCAAGAGTCATCATTGCTAGGAAGGAGAACAAAGGGAATCTGCTTGGTATTTCCGCTCGATTTTGTAAGTTTTCGAAAGAGGCTATCTACAGAAAATTTCCTATTTCGACGGGAAGGAATAACCGATTTAAGCCGGGTAAATTACTGAACCTAATTTGACATATCGGGGATAAGACAAGACAGTTTTTGAGTATCATTGCTTTGATATTCAGGAGCAGGGTTTTTTTCACACGCCGGGCATTTTTATTGACTCACCTGGTAGTAACTAGTTCTCATGTTGTCTGAGTATATGTAAAGCATAGTTCATAAACAAGAATTTTGGGGATGTTTGTTGATGGATGGTGCGTTGTGTGAGGAAGCTGAGGAGATTGCAAGCTTTGCAAAAATTGCAAAATCGCGCTATAAAAATTGTCTCCAATAGCAGTTATGATACATCTGCGACCTTTTGATTAAGAACCTGAAATGGTTTACCGTAAAAGCTGTATTAAGCCCCCCTCTTTAATAAGTCCCTCCCCTTTGAGCCAAAATGTTGAATAAGACCCACTCTCGATAAAGCTCCCCCACTTGTATCAAATTCCAGAAATTGTATATATACCAGAAGTTTTCCACATATTTTGCTAAACAAGTTTGCATGTTAGTTTTGAGTGTTTGAGATGGACAATGTGTCGAATTTATGTATGTGACTCGTTAAATTGTATGTTGAATGCGCAAAATATGGGGTAGCAGAACTGAAAAGCTATTGTCATTTGATCTTGAGAATAAGCCCAGAGGCTTAATAGAGCTTTTACGGTACTGTCAGTGATATGATAAAATGTGAAACAGCTATGGTCACGTATAAGGCAGTCACTGGTCTTGCCCCTTGCTATCTTTCTAGTTCGCTCATGAAAACATCTGAATGTAATTTGATACTTAATTACGAAATTCAGCCAATTATCTCTATATTCCAAGGACGACAACTTGCAAAAGCCAAATGATAATATCGTTTCCTGGCACAGAAACGTGGAATCAGCTTCCCTTGGATGAAAAAAATCCAACTGAAGACCATTTTAAGCATTCTGATTGAGCAGTTGCTTGTAATTTAAATTCCGATCATCAGTTTCAATTTCAATTTTTTTCAGATGCATTTATCGTTAGTTTTAGGCTGCGTTCACACGATGCCGGCACATTTTGAAAACGGTGAAAAATGTGACGGTAGCAAAATTGGAGCTAGCGTTCAAACGATGCCGGAACAATTTGAAAATGATTGGAAAGTTGACGGTAAAAAAATCGCTGTAAGACTTTGATGCCAAAAAATGTGCCTGCACTGTAAGAATCGATCAGTCGCGTTCCAAAAGCATCGAAAAATGTTCTGTTTTCATCATTTTCGAGTGTTCACACGATGACGCTGTTTCCAAAATGTACTGGTTATTGTTCCGTTTTCAAAATCTGCCGGTAAAAAATGTGCCGTTTTCGTGTGAACGGGAGGCCATCCGGCACATTTTTCACCGTTTTCAAAATGCGCCGGCATCGTGTGAACGCTGTCTTAGTTTTTGTCATTAGTTTTTTCTAAGATCGAAGATTCTTGATTTGCAAGATTTTAGCACAGCCTCCTCTCAAGCTGTTTTCAATTAATGGGACCGCCCTGCATAAATTATCAGAAATAAGTGAATTAAAATGAACAATCTTTCATTCCAAGCTTGAACAACAAAATATGTTTCAATAACAAGATGGAGATTTTTTGGTGATTTAGTTTTGTGCGTTGCTCCTGCGTTTCACTGGCGGAGTATTCTTTATAGATTTTCATTCATATGTCAGAAGTATGAAAGACCCAGTTATAGCCCTTGTACCAAACTTTTTGATTCTTCTACAAAGAAATTGCCCAACTTTCACGCAGTCGTTCTAACCTTTCTTTCTGTCTATTTCCCGTCGCTTGCAATATAACACCGTTTCATTATGCTTGTATCATCCAGTTCTGACGTCAGTCCAGCCTTTTGCACCTGAAATTATTCGAGTGAGAACTAATGGACTGTTTGTTTAATCCAATTCTAGGATATGGGATTTCAACGGCCTTTGGCGGAAGAGTCTGTCAGGACGCATGGTACAGTTCAATCTGCACTGGAGGCTTTACTGGCTGGAAATGGTTTGTATTGATAGAGTCTTCTCTTTGTATGATTTTATTACGAATACGTTTTGCTCAAGGAGAAGATAGCAAGTTGTCTTGAAAATCCGGCACTTACCGCCATGAAGACAAATAGACAAAATCTTGTAGCCTCTGTTATACACGCGTTTCAAGTCAGGAGATCAATCTCTTTGTAAATCATCTATTGAATCCTTTAGCTTATTTCTGCCATGAAAACTTGTGCCATGATATAATAATGAAGCTTCCCAAGAGTGCTGTCTAACTAAAGTTTGGTGTTTTTGTTCGTAGGGACTTTTTAGGAAATCCAGTATTTTTGTCATTATATCCGCATCTGTACGGATGTTTTTGGAATACGTCCATATATTCTGCAGTTGTTCTGAAGGTGCCCTAGCGCTTGAACCTAGTAAACACTGCAAGGAATTAAAAAATGCAAAAGATGAAATTGATGCCTGCTCTCTATCAGTAGCTAGGCCCTCTTCTAAATGAGGGGCAGTTCACTCCCAAATCTTCCCGTACGCCTTGGGCAAAAATCATTTTGGTTTCAAGGAAAATCCATCAGAATCCGTAAAAACTCTCTGTTCTGAAAAATCTCGTACGCTTTTTCGGATGGATGAAACGTCCCTCTCTTCTATCTACACTTCATGTGGTCCACGTCGACATGGAAGCACTAGCAACGGGCTGTGTATCACCAAGCGTAGGACATTTGCGTAATCATCTTGGCAGTGGCACGAACGATGCTTTCAAAATTACAGATCAGAAACTGCGCACGCATGCGCGAAAAATTGTAACTTTGAGTGCTCCTGGCTCCTGCAACAGATCCCAAAATTCGGCAGCACTTGATATTTTGTTCCTTGTGTCTTAAGCTCTTGATTTATCTTTTCAAAAAGCTTATCTCTCCAAACATTTCCTTATCTCAAATTGGTTGATGACGTCATTTTACGCAGTTTATGCTCTGTCTTTCACAATTATTTCAGCTTTAGTAGCGCCTGACTTTCCCATGTGAAAAGGTCCTTAAAGCCATTCCATCATCCGTTTTTTTCCATAGTGACTCCAAGAAGTGACGGAGAAGAAAAGCAACATATATCTGATCCTGATGATTCTTCTGGGAAAAGAAATGGAATAGCTGAAAAAGGACCAATATTAGTGACAACATCTTCACAACCAAAGTATGATATTTTCCATTATCATTTGTTACTTGAAAGGATTCCTATTGTGCTAAAAGAGTTAATAGTTTCCTTCCCTACTGTATATCATGCTGCCTTACTGTACTAGGTGAGTCAAAAAGACGCCCGACGTTTGCAAGGCCAATGCTTTTCTGAGTCTATAAGCAATTATATTTTGCAATACCTGATTGAATAGCTAACATGCTCAATTATTTTTAGAATTTTTTCTGACTAAAATCGGTCATTCCGCTCAGTTTCTGTAAGCGATTTTCTAAAATGAATCCCTTTGAGAAACCTTAAAAACATGCTAAAATTACAAGCAAAATCCCTTATGTGTTAACCCCGCAGCGATGACTTTCAGTACGCTAAAGCACATGCTTTCTTTTTGATGGGATGAAAAGTCTTCCCTCTAGTATGAATAACTTATTCAGGGGGATTCCATTCTCCCATGAGGACAAAATACATGAACACAACCAAGAATCATTATTGCTAGGAAGGAGAACAAAGGAAATCCTTCTTCGTGTTTTCATTCGATTTTGCAGGTTGTCGAAAGGAGCTTTCTGCAGAATATCTCCTATTTCTACGGGAAAGAATGGCCGATTAAAGCCTGGTAAATTACCGAACCTAATTTGACGAATCGGGGATAGAATAAGACGGTTTTCAATATCATTGATTTGATATTCAAGGAGCAGGATTTTTTCAAACGCTGGGTGTTTTTATTCACTCACCCGGTATATTATCAGTACAGTAGAAACCTCATAAAAGAACCCAGGTTTTTCTTGGGCAGCCTGAGTAGGCTCTTGATTAAGTGACTGTATTTCTAAATTTCAGCATGTATGGTTCTTAAGGAGGTTCTTATATACAGTACTCACCTTGAACACAGTAATAATGTTTTTAGCACAAAGAATCTAGAGAATTTTGAGAATTCCTTGAGGATTCTTGAGAACATTTTTAGGTTAGGATTGCCGTTAAAAATCTGATAGTCTTTTGTACCACTGAAGAATTCTGATCAAAATGTCAGAATTCTTGAAAGTTTTGAGGAATTTTGAACACATGAAACCTGTTTTGTTGGGGATACGAGATATGCTTTGTCCGAGAAAACTTATATGGCCCCCCGTGCAGTGGGTTAATGCTCATGCGCAGTGGCGCTTTGGGGTTGAAGCTGTGACGGGCGCATGAGCTTTAACCCACTGCACGGGGGGGGAGGCGCGTTATTTCATCTGACAAAGCCATCTCGTCTCTCCCCAACAAGTTATATAAGAACCTCCTCAAGTGTCAGGCTCTGAGAGGTTCTTATTTAGGGGGTTTGAAATATTGAATTTCAGCCTCAAGATTCTTATAAAAATAGGCTCTTTTATTGGAGTTTCTTCTGTATTTGTATTAAAACGTATTCCTTTATTTGCAGAATAAAACAAAAGTGTACAGCGTTATGGATAGGAAATGTCAATTCTCATATAGTCACTGAAAAGCAGTTATCTCAGTTGTTTTCTAAACAAGGAAAATTGGTCAGTGTGAGACTATTACCTGAAAAATATTGTGCATTCATCAATTATCAGATGCCTGAAGGTGCTGCAAAAGCATTGGAAAAATTACAGGTATGTTATTTTATCCAGAAATTGTAGCAAAAAGTGCCACTGTATGCTGGTTCTCTGTAGGTGTATTTTTAAAGTTTTACCAAAGATACTAGGAGATCCTGATTTGGATACATTGTGTCCCCACAAACTTGTGACTTATTTGTGTGACTGGTGCGTTTCACTTCTCCGGTAGAAACTGCATAGGTTCAGCTTCAACGTAGAGATTCAGCCCATTTTTAGCCAATCGATCAACAGTTTGCTGATTTGTGGAACACTAAAGTCAAAAAGTGATTGGTTCAAAGAAAGCTTTTCCATTGTTCTCCAAATATGATGAAATCAAGTAAATACTGCTTCCTGGTTGTCCCAAAGAAAAATGCAACAGGTTTAAAAAAATATGACGCAAGTTAAGTCAAATTAACAATCAAATAACTATTTTTCTCTAAATCTACAATCTACAATTTGAAATTTGCTGATGTTTTACTGTACAGCTAAGTCACCAAAAATATTGGAAAATGTGTCAAAATTTACTGTAATTATTGGAGATTTGAATAAAAATCTTTGTTTCATAATCAATATGACTACTGTTTCCTTAAGAATTGTTTAAATCTGTTGCGTTTTTTCGGGGACACCTGGTTGAAGGGGTTCTATTGCTATGTTGGAATATCGTCTACAATTCATCAAGGATTAATTGCATTGTTTACTGATAGCATAAAGCCACTTAGCTGTTTTAGAGGTAGAGAATGTACAAATACAACGTGAGAGCCCTTTCTATTATTTTCCGGTGACAACAGGAGAAGACCTAACAAGAAAATGAAGATGTCACTTAAGTCATTGAAAATTGTTTTTATGAAATATATATAATCCATTTGCTCGAAAATACAGAAATTCAAAATATGTGGGAATTGATGTTGTTTCAGAGACTTTACAACACATGAGAGGCAAATTGATCTAAGGCAAATTAACCTTCTTAGTCGTGATTTTAACTTCTTGAAGTGTACAGATTTCCTTGGTTTGAAAAATTGTACATGAAGTGAACAGAATTAATATCTGTTAATGCTGATGCGTTTACATTTAGGTAACATGGTCTTTTTCAAACAGAGTATTTCAGTTGAATTTGCCTAATAGATCGTCGTGCCTGTCGTCAGCTCAGGAAGAGCCTACTCAGACTGCGTTCACTCGATACCGGTAGATTTGAAAACGGTGAAAAATGTGACGGATAGGCCTCCTGCTCACACGAAAACGGCACATTTTTTGCCGGCTGATTTCGAAAACGGTTGATTTTGGAAACGGAACCCTAACTGGCATAAATTTGAAACAGCATCATGTGAACACTCGACAATGATGTAAACAAAGCATTTTTTGACGCTTTTGGATCGAGACTGGTCGATTCTTAGGGTGTAGGTACTTTTCTTTGGTATCAAAGCTCTGCAACTATCAAAGTTCTGCAACGACTTTTTACCATCAAATTCCTACCGTTTTCAAATTGTGCCAGTATCGAACGCTAGCTCAAATTTTGCTACCGTCATTTTTTCATCGTTTTCAAAATGTGCCGGCATCGTGTGAACGCAGTCTCAGACTTTCTATGTGCACTTGCAATACATTTGAATATAGTAAGCATAATAGGCAAGGAAACTTATAAGGAGACTCCATGCATTCTTCTAACCGAAAATCCCGATCCCGCGCCAATCTCGAATCATTGACAGCTCTCTCATTTATTATGTGATGTATTCAGGCGTTTGGTAAGAGTTTCCAGTTGCATTATCTTTAAGGCAATTGATAGTATTGAGTCTAGGTTAATTTTGTTCTGCGTAGAGATGCATGAAAAGTTTTTAATGTAATTGAATTGCTTTAAAAAAGCATCGAGAAGAAATTTCATGCAAAAGTGTTGATAATTTTCATGCATAAATAATTCAAGTACGCCACATATTTTGTAGCCAACCGGTACTGTTCAAGGGAACCTAATTTTGCAAAAGTTATTTTATTAAGTACTATATTACTATAACCTTTTCATACCCTAGGGACATGAAATTGGTGGACAAAATTTGTTAATACGATATCCAAATAATCCACCCCCTGGATCCATGGTTGTACCAAACGCAGCTCCAGAAAAACATACTTCTTCACAGGCCGCAAGCAAACGCAGGTATGTTAAGGTTGTACGATTTACATACTGATCTAAACTTTTGGATAACTAAAAAATAGATAAAATACAATATGGTAGCCATAGCCGGGGCATGAACAAAACAATTTCACTTCCTGCGACCCGAAGTCCTGCAAGAAGACAAACGTGAAAATATTGATCATTCTTAAAGATGGGTCAAGTTCCATTGATAGGCAATAGACGTGTAAACAGTATACTATAAAGGTGAACGAAACACGTGAAAAATAATTCCGGAAGAAGATTGGAGCCAATTTAGATTAGAGACCATAAACGAAATCATCAGTGATTTTCTTAAAGGTATGAGGGAAGATCAAGTTCTATACTCATCTCACATTTGTTACATACGATATTCATGAAAACTGTACATGAGATAAAATCCATGTTTGGTAACATGCGTGACTTTATAACTTATTTTCATAATGAAAAAGCGAAAAACAGTGCCTGAAACGCGACAAGATACATTTTGAACATTATGAAGGACAGTATGAATTGAACATTTCCTGCGACCGCCCATAAATGCTCCATAAATTCTGAACTCATTGAGGAAGGTCAATATGACTGACACAAAAAGTGTTCAATTTTTGAAGATCTATAGCATAGGTTCCAAATCTTTAAATCTACGAAAAAAAGGCGGGTATAAAATTCAGTGACCTATTTCTTTAAAATGAATGACTTGAAAGAAACTTTAACCATTTTTCTATGATTCTACCGTTGGACTTTGCAGAAATCTTGAATATTTGTCGAAATTATAGCCTATTTTACATTTCAGCTCATTTTATGACGTGACGTCATCAAATTTCTAAATCGCAAACCAGAAGAGTGAAAGAATTTTGCTTAATACCATATTGTAGGCATCCATAAACTATGGTTTTCTTGAAAATTATTTGATCTTTCGTCAACAGGTTTAGAAATTACGATGGTTTTAAGATTTTTTTGAAAATTTTCTTGAATTCTTAAAAAAAGAAGAGCACTGTAATTCTGAAAAAATTGAAAATCTCAGAAAACTCCAACGGCATATTTACTGTAAGATAGTTCAAGTTTCTTTGAAGCCGTTCAGTTCAAAGACATACGTCATAGAATTTTACACCCAGCTTTTCAAAAATTTGAAACCTATGCCGAAGATCTACAAGATGGTAGCAAGCAAAAATCTGTTGCTTTTCAACCTCGTTCACAGGGTGTTCTTATGCCATATGCTGATAATGAAGCCGAATGAACACCCTGGTACACTTCGCTCAAATTTGCCCAGAAAATGGGCAGATTTGGAAGCCATTGTAGCTTTCACCGTTGACAAGGCAACGCCAAGCGACGGTAAATGGCCGTTGCTCTGGCGCTAATTTTGCAGAAGATGAATGGAGGAATTGAAAACAAACACTTATTTGAACCTTTTTGAAGGTATTTAGGCAATAATCTTGGGGTCGGCAACTGTGTTTAATGTGAAAATAAGCTCGGTTTGTTTGGAGCGAAAATAGGCCTAAGTTGCAAATTCGGGAAACTTTCCCCGCAGCTTCAAAAATAGAATGGCTCGTTATTCTTCGAATTTCTGAAATAGGTTACAAACAATGGTCGCATTAGGTAAAGAATGTGGTTTTACGTCGAGTTTTGACATGCCGAGGTCGTTTACCCCCCCCCCCCTCCGCGCAGAACGGAGTTATGGCGCAAAATTGTGAACAGCCAATCAGATTACCGAACGGCTTCTTGTGTCCCAGTGTAGAGGAAGAGCAATGAACTCACTCTGGGGACGAGATTGGTTGCTTTTATGGTTTATGATTTAGCAATTTGATGACGTCACTACTTCAAGACTAACTATAATTTTATAAATTCTATGATGTTGAAATAATGATGATATCAAAAATACTCTATCTATAATCATGGTAAATTACGTGAACTTTCCTTTAATAATTTTTCCAAAGATTCGAACCTAATGCTAGGCTTGTTCTTTTTCTCCACTCTGCGTGACGGGATGACAGTTGTTGAGATTTGTCGTTAAGTAAAGCCGATTTTTCCTGTTTTCCAGCGCTGAGAAACAGATCGCTGCATCAAAGCTTACGGGTCCTGTGAATGGCAATGAATGCTACTTCTGGCGAACAACTGGCTGCGTGTTTGATGCTCATTGCAGATACAGACATATCGATGACCACAAGGGAGTTGACTTGGCCAAAGTGCAAGCAAAGTATGGTTCCCATCTATGAACATCTATATAAAATGATTTTAATTGGAATGAACCAAAATAGCAGAACGGTAGATTGTATCTGTCCTTTCAATAGTTATGTTGCTGCCTGATCAATGGCATGCAGGTTTTGGTAACATACATAAAACCTCAACGTTTGTACCTGCGACTTCTCTTTGTTTTGCTCCTTCCCTGTAGGCTGGCTCCAACTTTTTTCGCAATTCTACAATATTTTTTAATATTTTCAAAATTAGACCACACTCATTTTATTTGAACTCGTTTTAGGATATGACGTCATCCAGTTTCTAAATCCTAGTGGCAGACCCACGCTTGAGACCATATTGTAGACATTCGTAAACAAAGTTTTTCTTGAAACTTATTCCATGAGCAATGGGAAACCCAGTGTGTAGCAGTTTGAAATTTATATCAAAAGCAAGCCACCTTAACTTATCGTTTGTGTGTGTGTGTCTGTGTGTGTTTTGAACTTATTTTACTTGTTATACAGCTATCTTTCACTGTTTCGTGATTTGAAATTGTCAGAAATGAGCCACCTTAAGTTCAAATCAACCTTAATCGTAGGGTCTGCACTTAAGGTGGCTCACTACTGAAAATTTCAAAGTTACGAAACAGTGAAAGGTGATTGTATACCAAGTAAAAATTAGTTAAAACACAAAAAGCAATAAGTTGATGTGGCTCGCTACTGATATAAATATCAAAGTGCTACACGCTAGGTGTCCTATCTCTCGTGCTTATTCTTTGATTTCTCAAAAAGTTTAGGAAGTATAATCGTTTAAGTTTTTGCAAACATTTTCTTGACTTCTTAAAAAAGAGGGGAAACACTATCCTAAAAAGATTGACGGTGCAAATATAGCGAAGTACCATGAGTTTCTTTGAAGGCATTCAGTTCAAAGAACTAGGTCATAAAAGTTTACATCAGCCTTCTTAAAAACTGGAATCCAATGATACCAAAGCACTGCTGATCAAGACTGGCTCCAACTATGCGATGAATTATCATCTCGTTTCTCACCGCCAACTTTGGCCTTAATTTGCTGTTTTTAGCTATCTGAATTAGGAAGTCAACTTTGAATAAAGATAAATTGATAATGATAACTTTTCAGATGCGATAAAGGCTCATCTGGCACTGGTAACTTTGACGGTACAGCCTCTGATTCCCAATGGTCATTAAAATCAAGCTTGTATCGATTTTTGCCCACGTTTGCAGTTTAGATTACTAGAATCTGTAGCGGTTCATGAATATGCAGCGAGAAGATGAAATCGTTTTACAAGATAAACTTTCATCGCATTTGGAAAGTTGGCTACATTAATTAATAACCTACAGGCCGAAATTTTGAAATTGTGCCCCCAATATATAAGAACCCATTTAGCCTGAAATTTGGAATAGGATCTTATTTGTAGAGATCATGAAATACTCCAGTTGCTTAGTCATTGAACCTATGCGAACTGATGACACCATATCTGCATATTGCAAAAAACTCTAAGAATGCAGTATTAGATGTCATGTTCAGGTTTAAAGTACTTCAGTTTCAAGTGGCTCTTTGAAAGCTTTTCATCACGCAAACTTTCTGATTCTCCCAGAAACTTCTGTTGTGAAGAAGGCCTTATTAACTCAAGTGCCATGAACTTACAGTAAATAATAGGGTGAAGTTTGGATCTGAACAAAAGAAATTCATGAAAGCCCTGAATAAAATAAGAACCAATTTAAGAGCCTGAACAGCTTCATTTCCAACTAAATACCCAACATATGAGAATCTAGTTGGGTTGACTTTACACTTGTCCCAGAGGTTCCGGTTTTTACTGTTTGCTTAAAGCGATGGTAATTTATTACATAGTGGGAATCAATCTTGTGCAGCGGTGCTTCAGTACACTTGCCACATTCATCCATTGTTTCACTGGAGCACATTACATTCATCTTAAAGAGGTTGGGTCACGTAAACCGTTAACAAACCTGTTCTCTCTAGAACCTACTGGGTGAGCCAGAAAAGTTCCCACTTTTAAAAAAGTCAGGGCATCAAGAGTACTGCGCATGTTTGAATGATACATTTTCTAGTTAAAGGCCAAACGATAAAAGCATACAGCTCAAATCCTTACTTGTTGCTGAAGCACGCGGGAATCATCCAATTTCACAGTATTCAGCCCTCGGGGGGGGGGGTAACTTAGTACTATTCATGGTATGGGGACGTGCCATTTTTTAGGGGTACTTTTTTGAAACCGTTACGAAATTATGGGTAGCATTTTCACAATTTTTGGACATTTAATGGAATTATGGGTGTTCTTTTCAGGAGATTTTTCGTAATTTCCGGAATTATGGCCCAGATTTTCATTCGATTTAAGGAATTATGACCCTAAAATGCACCAGAATTTACGGAATTATGGGTACCAATTTTTCGGGCAAAATGGCACGTCCCAGTCAGAAAATAGGTCGAGATACCCCCCCCCCCGAGATTCAGCCAATATCGTAAGTGATATGACTCCAGAATACATGAGATATTCCATTCCTCAATTGCAGGAATCAACGTATAATCTTCGCAGACCTGTCACAATAGGTCAAATATGTGCAAGAACCGAGTCTTTTAAGTCAAGTTTCTATCCAAATTGCTTATCTGAATGGGACGAACTTGACCCTGAAATTAAATTTTCCACCTCAGTCAGTGTTTTCAAGAAAGAGATCTTGTCTCTTATTCGTCCAACTTGTAAGCCCGTTTATAGCATTTTTGACCCTAAGGGTTTGTCCATCTTAACACAGTTACGTGTCGGACTCAGCAAATTAAATTCTCACAAGTTCAGACATAACTTTAGGGATACCTTGAACCCTATGTGCCCAATTAATGATGGCATTGAGGATACGGAACACTTTTTGCTGCGCTGCCATGCCTATGCTTTGATCAGGTGTGATCTTCTCGACAGCGTAAATGCGATTCTGCAAACAAATGGTTTATCTAACCTTTCTTTACAAGAAATGACAAAAGTTCTCCTGTATGGTCATGAAAGGTTACCGGCTGATGCAAATAAGAAAATCTTATTGGCGACATTAGAATACATCCATGCTTCAGAACGCTTTCAATAGACGAATTGGAAACTAGAAGTCCTAGTTACTATAGTTTCTTCTCTCATGTCACGTGGTATATAGCACCTTGTACTTGTAATTTTTATTTTAAGTATCTGTATTTATTGTGATATTAATTCTATGTATGCATAGCGTTTTGTAAATGTTAGTCTTGTTGCATGTCTCAATGTTAAAGGCCATGGGGTTGTCATTGTCCCGTGCTCCTCTTGGCATCGTCTCTGTAGTGTTGCATAGTTAATCTAGTAGTATAGTAGAACGTGGCCTTGTAATTGTAATATTTTATATGGATAGAAAAAAAAATTCAGCCAATTAAATAGCCACTTTTACACTACGTGATACCAAATTGGCCGTTGGAAGTGAATTCTTGAGTACTTTCACAAAAGTTGAAATGGCTAGTGAGTTACACTAATTACGAGGAATTTTCTTTGATAAATTATTAGAGGGGATGCCCCTCTACAGTTTATAGTGTGCTTGGAAAAATTTCTCATTTGGAGCCGAAAGTACATTCATCTTCCGGTCTAAGAATATTGACATTCGTTCAAACATCGATAAGAGTCGCTGCAACTGAGATATAGGGATTTTATGGATATTGCCCTAAGCAACAACTCAAGCGCGAACCCAAGCACTGTCCCTTCAATTACATCTCAAAATCGCAGGTGATTTTCAGCGATTTCTGCTAGAAATGTGATGGGGCCTAAACTTCTTACCGATTACAAGTCTTGAGCAACTTATTGCAAATTTGTCTCGTTCCATATTTCTCTACAAGCGCCATGACCATACTCTGGGGAAGTTTTAGTACTATGCCACTTTTTGCACTCATGGCATAACTTTGCATGGCACGAAATATGTCAAAGAAATCAGAAGATGTTTTATCAAGAAATTGATCACATGACTTGAAATGGGTGTAAACAAATTTTAGCCAATTTTGTCTATCTTCTCAAAAACATCGCATCGATAGGCTTTTGCTACAGATAATGCGATTCGCTACAGTTACACAATAGATATGGCACGCCTGATTTTGCTAAATTCATTCAAATGAAAACAACACGGAAAAACATTTTTGGCTGTTTGGTTCCCCAATGAATAGATTTTACACAAGACAACAAAATTATATCTTTATATTTGATTGTATTGACTAAATTTTTTGTTGCGCCGAAAGTTTACCGCTTTGCTCCATTTGTTCAATCTCGTCCCCAGAGTGAGTTCGTTGCTCTACCTCTAACCAGTCGGCTTCGTGATCAGCGTATATCGTAAGAACAGCCTGGGAACAAGGCTGCCTTTTGTTTGGTAGCATTTTGCCTTGTTGTTGTTTTGTGCACGATCTATTCATTGGTAAACCAAACAGCCAAAAAATGTTTTATCCCTTTGTTTCCTTTTGAATGAATTGAGCAAAATCTGGCACGCCATATCTATTCCTGAGTGTATGAACTGTATCGAATTGCATTATCTGTAACACAAAGCCTATCGATGCGACGTTTTGAGGAGATTGGCGCTTGCAGAGAAAATATGGAGCGAGACAAATTTGCAGGGAGTTGCTGAAGACTGGATGTTTCAAACGAAATTTGGAGATATTTAGATGCAAAAAGAAGTCAAATCAATCCTTAAGCCGTTGGTAAGTGAATCATTTAGCTCCAAAATACAAACCAAGCCCTTTTGGGGGCAACGAAGGAGTTTTAATCGGTAAGAAATTTAGGCCCAGATGACATTTCTGGTAGAAATCGCTGAAAATCACCTGCAATTTTGAGATGTAATTGAAGGGACAGTGCTTGGGTTGCTTAGGGCAATATTCATAATCGCTGAGATTTTTATCCTTATATCTCATTTGCAGCGACTTTTATCGATGTTTAAACGAATGTCAATATTCTTCGACCGGCTAACATGAATGTAATTTTGGCTCTAAGCGAGATATTTTTCCAAGCACGCTACAGAATGTAGAGGAGCGTCCCTTCTACTGATTTATCAAAGAAAATTCTATGTAATTATCGTAACTTAGTAGCCATTTCAACTTTCGTGAGGGTACTCAAGAATTCTCTTCGAACGGCCATTTTGCTATCACGTGGTGGGAAAGGGGCTCTTTGATTGGCTGAATGCTGTGAAATTGGATGATTTCCGCGTCCTTCAGCAACCAGTGACGATTTGAGCTGTATGCTCGTGAAATAGACAGTAAAGTCCCACCCGTAAGAAACTTGTTCACAAAAACGGCTTGATTGGTTTTTATGTAAAAAAATTTTCTTCTTCAAAACGGGATGCGTATACCATGGTATAAGAAACACTTCTATATTCCAAACATCTGTCTCAATTGTTAAGAAAACATTTTTGAAATATGCACACTTGCACAAAATACTGAGCCTAAACTGACTTTGAACCAGTACTGAAAGTTTCTTGAAATAGTAGCAATTTGGGTTCGAGATTTTTATTCTCATTGCTAGAGAACTGAGACACATTGGAAATATATCCAACTATATGCCATATGATATTAGCGCGAGTATTAGCGTGTACTATAGTAAAAGAAACTGAGCATAAATCAGTCTGGAAGTTTCTTTTAGAGAGGTATTTCATTGCGCAAAATCAGGTTTGAGTTTCTTATAATGCCGTTTCTTAAAGGCAGCACTATGCTTTATCGAACCAACAGGAGGCAGAGATAGGCAAAGTCAGTTTTTAATTTTTATTAAGATGTATTTCTGGATTCCCTTCGTGTATATATCAGGACAGTTGTGAATAGCGCTCCTTGAAAGGTTTGGATAGGCCACAGAGTGATATTCACATAAACAAAACCAACGATGGCAAAGGCTGCTGGTCTTTGTACTCCCTTTAGGGGCTATGAAGGGTGTCTGAAAACGGAACCAACTAGAACTGAAATTTTTAAGAAATGGGAGTATTGGCAGGGAATCGAAGTTTCACCAAAAAACGGAGTACAAGAATTGCGACGATAATCATGTTCATATTCAAAAAAGACACTCCAAGTTTGACAATTCCAAGTATATTATGACATTTCCAGTTAAGACAATTCAGGTAGAGAATAAATAGAATAAGGTTGATGTTTGACTAGTCCATGTTTATTGTATTGACGTTTCGAAGCAATTCTCCGTGCTTCATCATCAGAATTAAATGTTCAAAGCACGAGGCTCTATTTATACCCATAACGATAAACAACTAAGAGTCCATGTTTACAGCTCCTACGTATGAAAAAACCGAAATTTTAAGAAATGAATAAAATTTGAATACATGTAATGTATACCAACTGAAAGTACAGTCTTTTCTCTTTCAAATGATACAGTTTTGATGAATCAATGAAATCATTTATCATCTAATGGTTGATATTCAACAGACAACCATTTTAGAAAGTCTAATATATTTCAGATGCTGCACGCTGAAAGAGCAATATCAAGATCTTTTTATCGTAAGATTTTGTGAAAACATTTCAGGCCCAGCAGCAATCGAGGTGATGTTCTCAGGTAGGAAGCATGGAGCATACAAATTGTTCTAGACCTTTTGCCCCCTCTCTTCGTGTATCACACTTCAAAAAGATGTATGAGATTTTTAAAGCATTACGATTTTTAGAGATTTTTTACGGATTTTCCTTGAAAACAACTGGATTTTGTTACATATAAGACATTGCAATAACAGTATTGCCTTCTACTATATGTAATGATGTAATGGAGTAGGTCCCAGGCCCCCTAGGGCGTAACCACTTCATGTACACGTGTTGATTTATTCGTTACTTTGATTTGCTTGCTGTAGACACGTTCCTTACTTTTGCCTTGGCCTTCCACCTCGTTAGTTACAGAAAACTACAGAAAATTACACTGGCGACGAGTAGAAAACTCACAAACAAGTATGTCGAATGCTATTTCACTCCAACCTGTCCCTGAATTCAATCCAGACAGTGGAGATGTGGGTGCAAGTCTTGCTACACTGTGGAAGAAATGGCTCGCCGATTTCGAAATGTTTACTGTCGCTGCTGGAATCACAGACAAGACTCGTAAGCGTGCTCTGTTACTCTACCAGGCTGGCTCCCGAGTGAGAGAGATTTTTGGACAACTCGAAGCAACAGGAGAAGCCGATGATTATGATACAGCCAAGAAAAAGCTCACTGAGTACTTTGAGCCTCAGAAGAATCGCAGATATGACGTCTACTGTTTCCGACAGGCCCACCAAGAGCCTAACGAGACGTTGGATCAGTACCATACTCGATTGAGAACACTGGCTGTACCTTGTGAATTTGGAGATAATCTTGCGTTTGAGCTGGAAGAGCAAATCATTATTGGGGGAACTTCCTCTCGCATACGGAAGCAAGCACTTCGTGACCCCAAATATGACCTGAAAGCCATGCTGTTAGATGGTAGAAGGGATGAAATTAGTCAATTTCAATCCAAGGAAATTGAGTCACAAAAATCCGAGCGACGAGCAGAGGAAACGAATCAGATTGTTGCTGCAAAACCCACACAGAAATGCCGAAATTGTGGAAAAGCCTCTCACCAAGGCACTGTTTGTCCTGCGAAAGGGAAGGAATGCAATAAATGTGGGAAACTCAACCATTTTGCTCGATCCTGTCTTTCGAAAGCAACCAACACAGGGGAAAATCCCAAGAAAAGGTCAAACAAGCACAACAAGGGAAACAAAAATATTCGCCCACTTGCCCACTCAGATTCAGAGTCAGAAGGGGAATATTTATATCCAGTCAAAACAACGGAAAAGCGTAGGCCCTACACAAGAGTCAAAGTTCTGGGTCATTCTTTCAGTGCTATGGTTGATACTGGAGCTTCCATAAATGTGATAGATAAAGAAACATTTGCAAAATTACCTGAAATTGAGCTGGAAAATACCAAAACTCGTGCTTTTGCCTATGACACTGACAAACCAGTTAAATTTATTGGAAAATTTGATGCAGTAATTGAAACGCGAAAACGGTATGCAGTTGCCACATTCTATGTTGTCAACAACAATACGTCTGGAAATTTGATTAGTGCAGACACAGCGCAAGAATTAGGATTAGTGACATTGCATCTGAACAAGATTTCATCGCATATTAAGCCTTCAACACCCGTGACGAATGATGGAAAGCTGAATAAAGTTCTTGAAAAGCACTCTGCTGTCTTCAAAGGGTTAGGAAAACTGAAAGATGATGCCGTGAAACTGAATATCGATGAGAATTTTATTCCAGTTGCGGAGCCGCAGGGGCGCATCCCGTTCCACATTCGTGAAAAAGTGAAACGTGCCATTGAAAACCTCGAGAAAGATGACATTATTGAAAAAGTGCCCGGTACACAAGCTACACCATGGATCAGCCCAGTCGTTGCCGTGCCTAAGAAAGATGATGACGTACGCATTTGTGTAGACATGAGGAAACCAAATCAGGCCATTCAGAGAATAAGGCATCTCATTCCTACGGTAGATGATGTTAATTTGAAGTTAACTGGAGCAACAGTATTCTCGAAGCTTGACATGTCTCAAGCATATCATCAGCTTGAGTTACACGAGGACAGCCGATACATTACAACTTTTAGTACTCATATTGGACTGTTTCGCTATAAAAGATTGAATTATGGTACCAACGCTGCCGCAGAAATTTTTCAAAATGCTCTGCAAACTGCTCTTGAAGGAATTCCAGGTGTTTGCAATATAGCCGATGACATTATCGTGTTTGGTGTAAATCGTCAGGAGCATGACAAGGCACTCAATGACTGTCTTCAAAGGCTATCAGATAAAGGTCTCACCCTTAATGCATCCAAGTGCAAGTTCTTATCAACATCATTGTCCTTCTTTGGCCAGATTTTCTCAGCTACTGGTACACGCCCAGATCCTAAACACGTTCAAGATCTTCAGGATGCACAAGTGCCCAAAAATGTGCATGAAGTACGAAGTTTTTTGGGAATGGCTAATTACAACTGCAAATACATTCCAGATTATGCTACTATCAGCGCTCCATTGAGAGAACTGACCAAGAAAAACGCTCATTTTCAATGGAAGGCTGAACACCAGCAAGCTTTTCAAAAGCTGAAGAATGCTCTTACGTCTGTACCAGTGATGGCCTATTTTGACACGCAAAAGGATACTGTTCTCACAGTTGATGCTAGTCCCGTTGGTATATCGGCAATCCTTGCCCAGAAAAAGCCCAATCATGATGACTGCCGCATTGTTGCTTATGCCAGCAGAGCATTGTCTCCAGTTGAAAAGCGTTATTCGCAGACAGAAAAGGAGGCATTGAGCATAGTTTGGGCAGTTGAACATTTCCATTTGTTTATCTATGGAAAACCGTTTCAACTAGTAACCGACCATAAGCCATTGGAAGTTATCTATGGCAACCCTAAGTCGAAGCCATCCGCTCGCATCGAAAGATGGGTCTTACGTCTACAGCCCTACCGGTTTACCGTACAGTATAAGCCTGGTGTAGACAACCCCGCCGACTTTCTATCACGTCATCCAACAAAGGAAAGTGCTTCCCGACAAGAAAAGATGACTGAGCAATACATCAACTTACTCACCAGATCAGCAGTTCCAAAAACAATGACGATTGCAGAGATAAAAAATGCAACCGACAGTGACAAGACACTGCAAGGTTTACGTGCCGCTATCAGACTGAATCGTTGGGACTGTGATGTAGTAAAACCATTCAAGTCAGTGCGTGATGAGCTAACAGTAGGAGCTCACAACCTGAGTTTACGCGGAACCAGAATTGTGATACCGAAATCACTCCAAAAGAAAGCAGTTGACCTCGCACACGCCACACACCAAGGCCTAGCCAAGACGAAATCGCTGCTGAGAGAAAAGGTCTGGTTCCCGGACATAGACAAAATGGTAAAAGATACCATTGACCATTGTTTACCCTGTCAAGCTACTGGGAGACCAAACCCCCCAGAGCCCCTGCAGATGACAGACATGCCCGATGGCCCGTGGCAGAAAATTCATGCAGACTTCTACGGACCTTTGCCATCAGGAGAGTACCTACTCGTGGTGATAGACAGATATTCTCGATATCCCGAGGTAGAAATCGTTCGTTCTACTAAAGCTGCAAGTGTCATACCCAAGCTTGATAAGATGTTTGCCACACATGGCATACCAGAGACGATGACATCTGATAATGGTCCTCCGTTCAACGGTGATGACTATCAACGATATTTAACTGCCCTCGGAATCAACAAGAATCCGTCCACTCCGAAATGGCCCCAAGGGAATGCAGAGGTTGAAAGGTTCAATCAGCCATTGGGAAAAGCATTAAAGACTGCTACGATTGAAGGAAAGGTGTGGCAGCAAGAGATTAATCGCTTTTTACTGCAGTATCGCACCACTCCTCACAGTACTACGAAAGTATCTCCTGCAGAGCTTTTGTTCAACAGAGTAGTCCAAGGGACATTGCCTTCAGTGAAGAAGAATGTTGTTATTGACAGACACAAGGAGGCGAGAGAGAATGAACTGTCCAGTCAAAGATACAATAAACAGTACGCAGACGGAAAGCGGAGAGCAAAAGCAAGTGACTTGAAAGTTGGAGATAATGTACTCGTAAAACAAGACCGACGAAACAAACTGACACCGACATTTAATGAGACGCCATACATTGTGACCGACAGAACCAAGTCACGTGTGACTGCTAAGAACAAACATGACCATACAGTTACAAGGAACGTCTCACATTTCAAACGTATACCGAAACCAACAGAAAGCGACAAGGACGATATAAGTTACGAAACAGACTCCACAGTAGGAAACAACAAAGACATAAACGAGAACGAGACTGAAGAACACCAACAGCCCTTAAGGCGATCTAGTAGAATTGTAAAAGAGCCACAAAGGTTTGGGAGTTCATTGCCCTCGAACTTTATTAGAAAACTAGCTGCTAAATAAAGGACCTTAAAAAAAAAGGGAAGCGATGTAATGATGTAATGGAGTAGGTCCCAGGCCCCCTAGGGCGTAACCACTTCATGTACACGTGTTGATTTATTCGTTACTTTGATTTGCTTGCTGTAGACACGTTCCTTACTTTTGCCTTGGCCTTCCACCTCGTTAGTTACAGAAAACTACAGAAAATTACACTATACAGACTTAAATTACTATACTACATTACGGAGACGATGAATGTTTCTTTTATAAGAAGCTAGCTGCTCATAGGAATCTCAAGTCTCAGATCGTCAAAAAGTTAAGAAACTTCAGTGTTGGGAAATATAACTGCAGATAATATCTATTTAGACAAAAGAAACATGGTTTACTTTACTTACGCTTCTTTCCAGTATGATTTTACTCGGGAGGTAGTGGAATAATATCTAAGCACTGGAAAAGCTTTAAAAAACATTGTTTTGAAATGTTCAGGATGGATTCGGAAGTGAGCACGAAGACTACTTTGAAACTTTTAAGAAACTCGTATGAAAGTCTGAGTACTCAAAATCTGATAATTTCAAGAAACTGTCATTCTTATTAAAACGGATACGTGTACACGTTTCATAGGACTTGAATTCTTATTAATCCAACTTGTAAATTTTCGGTTTTTAGTACTAAAAGTTTCTTAATTTGTTTCTTATTTCTTACGGCATGAACTATTAATGACGGTCTCAAACACAGCTGCAGATATGTTTCTTTTCAGTTATAATGGTAAATAGGCTTCCCTATAAATAGAACAAAGAAAATACCCAAACGCAGGATTTTTTTTAGCTATCGATTATTAACAACACGTGTGGGCCATCAATTTCGATAGGATATTTTTACGTGTAACATCAGTAGTGAAAGAGAATGGTTTTTGCCAAAGGTGTAAGAAATTTTCACAGAGTGATGCGCCCCTCGTCTTTGAGTAGATAACTTTTGAACCCCATCCCGGATGTTTTCTCCCTGACGTTCCCGAAGTTCTATGTGCTCGCGTGAAGCTCGAAATATTGAGGTTCATATGTTGATCCATCATCTCCCTTGGAAACGATGAAAAATGATGATTCATCTTTCTTTAAACTGCTCTTCATTCAAATCAAAGATATTAAAAACATGCTGGCTTTGTTGAAAATTGAAATAAAGAAATTACAGACAATTGTGAAGTAAAAGAGATAAAAGAAGTATTGAAACGAGATTCTGGTAAATCTCATCCTTGAAAACAATTACTGTCTACAAGATTGAATCTTATCAGGAGTTCAGTATTTTTAGAATTTGAAAACAATACGTTGGGTTATTTTCGGGACGATGAACAATCACACTCTATTTTGGGAAAGTGTGGGAACAATGTGCTCCAAAGGGAATTAATTTATCAGAAAACAGTCAGTCATTAGTCGCCAACATACAATATCAACGAGGATAATTGAGTTGCATGGAGCCTAATCTTATGGATGAAAAGAATGCATCTAACATTACCCCCAATTGTTACGACTGTTTGTCTCCTACCGATTGCAATGATAACAGTGACCTGGCAACAGGTGATTGACCCCTACAAAATGCGCTTTTTCCTCTGCAATGCATTGCTCTGGGTTTCACCAATCAATGGCCCTAAGATTTTTTTAAGTTGGCCTATGATGCCAAGTTTTGTTTACATTACCATTTCCGGCCTAATGTTTGTGGCATCGATTAAAACATACAAATTGAAATTACTATATATCCTCAACGAGAAGGCCGATTTTCAAAAGCATTTTTTTATTTTACAGATACATATCTATTCTTTGCGAAAATGTTAAAGTTAAATCTTTAAAATCTCATGCTAAAAATGTAGCCTGTGTTTGCAAAAATGTAAAATCTGTTAACAAAAGTCAATACACGATCAACAACTTATTATGAACTGCAGTCACCAAATCTACTAATGTTTTTGGCCGGTTTGGCGCGTGCATATGGTAGAAACTAACGTCATCTCTTCTGCTATACGTTTTTTTATAAGAAACTGGTTTAGAAGAAACTAGTACTAAGATGGCCAAAATTTTAAGAAACGCTGGTACTATGTCTTTGAAGTACTAAGAAACTTTTAAAAGTTAAAAGCATCGATATTATAGCTAATAGATCGTTGAAGCTTTATTCTTGAGCAATATTCGCTAACCATTTGTGTTCAGAACACTGTTTATTCCTATATGATGTTTTGCATGTCAAGAAACATATCTGCCGCAGTGATAGCAACCACATCAATAATTCTGCATTCCAATGATAAGAAACCAATTAAGAAACTTTTGGTACTAAAATGGACAAAATTTCATGTGAAATTAAGAAACTTTTAGCACTATGGCCTGATCCAAGTTTCTTATAAAAAAACGTTTAGTGGATTGTCAATGGAATGATATGTCATTGTGCATCACAAAGTTGTTTCCTTCATTTATATCTGTGTAACATTTTTAACCTCACATTGCTATTAATGTAAAATTCAAGCAGCTAGGTTATACCACCAACCTACAGAGCCGACATCAGAGATCGTTGGGTTGTTACATAAACTCTACTTACTAATTCTGGAAAAGTTTTGCAGTTGGGGTGAAACAGGATTTCCTTCAAGTGCTGCCTAATATGGCTGACTGGTAAACAAGTTACAACACACCGAGAGGTGAAAAGTCTCAACAAGAAGGACAGTCTTAAGAACTGTTATTTGTTTATCATTGAGTACCTTTGACAAGAAAAATTCAGAAAGACTTTACCAAAACTTCGCGAGTTTTGGCAATTGGAAGGCATGCTTTGACTTGTTCAAGGGATAAGGCAGGATTTACAACGAGTCGTTGTAAGTTACAAAGTCATATTGTAATGTCATTGTATTTTAATGAAACCCTGCTCAATCTACAATTTCTTCAAGAAAATCAAAAACTTCTGCTTTAAGCTGGTACTCCGAAACAAGGGGGGCCTGCCTACACAAGCCTGTGTCTACCCTTTCCCGCGTGTACCAAGTGACCCCTCAGGGCTAGAATGAAAAGATAAATTTGTTTACAATAGGACTGGTTTGTTTAGGTGCGCAGCACTGCTCTAACATACTAAAACTGGTTGTACTTTATAAAAACACTATGGTTTAGCTACGAACACCAGCAATAACCTATGTGCGAACAAAGGATCAATTCTTGTATATCTTAGCCGGTGTTCCAGACCTACTTGTCTTTCAAGTGGTCTGGAACACAGGCTGCTAGTATATCTTCCCTTAACCATGCCATCGAGGGGCAAATCACTTCTCAGAATAGCATATGTGATTTTGTGATTTTGAAATCACATGATTTTTTTCTGTGATTTTTTGTGATTTTAGTGATTTTTAGTGATTTTTTCATGTGATTTTTCAGTAAGTTTTCAGTAATTTGTGATTTTTGATGCTTCTGTATGGATTTTTGTGTGATTTTGTGATTTTTGTGTGTGATTTCTTAGTGATTTCAAGGAAGGTGTACGAAAAAAAAATCAGTGATTTGCCCCTCGCATGCCATCTTTCCATTGGCTGATAAATCTCTTGGCTATTCTGAAAAGAATCCGAGTCAACTGGTATTCCGATGAATGATGTCAAATGTGCACAATGGTGATACAAGAATTTTATAAGAAACTTGCTTATGAGAAATCAGTACTAAGATAGCCAAAAATATAAGAAACTCTGGTACCAGTGGCGTCGCGACGGGGTGGACTGGGGTGGACATGTCCACCCCAGTTTTGCCATAGTTCGATTTTCTAATTTATCGAAATCCGCTGAAAAGCTTGGGGGGGGGGGGTTAATTTTCATTCACTCAGAACATGCATTCCCTTCACTCAGAATATTCATTCATCCATTTCATTCATTGGTTCCCTGATTTATTCGAAGTTGTCAAGATTATTGCCAAATTGCCGGTAACAGTAGCATCTTGCGAAAAAGCACACAGTAAAGTCAAGATAGTAAATACATACCTACGTGCTTCAATGTCAAACCAACGCTTGGAGGATCCCGTTAAAATTAGCATTGAAAGAGACATTGCCAATGGAATTGAACTGGACAGCCTATTAGAACTATTTAAAACCAGTAGAAATAGGAAACTTGCTTTGTAAATTAATGTGAATTACTTCGACACTGAGAAGTGAGTGAACATTATGATAAGTCAGTGATAACTTCAGTGAATGATATACTGATGCTGATACTGATCTTTCTTATTTACGCAGATCTGATGGTAGTCCTGCATTAACTGTAATTTTTCTCACTATTAACCTTGTTTAATAACTGATTTCTATTTCAATTCATATTATTTCCCTTCGTAAATAGTTATGTGGATTATACGGTGTTGTACTTCACTATTCAATTTTTGTTCGTGCAAAAATACCCACTGTTACGAAAAATGCTGCTTGACAAAGCTGCTCTTCCAAAATTTTCTAAATATTTCAGAAATGGTAAAAAGGGCGTTTCCCACGTTTTCCGAGAGTCTGAAGGGAGTGATCGCGAAAATTTTTCTGCGGGCTTCGCCCCCTTCAGGCTTCATCCTTCCACCCCAGTTTTTTCGGGCTGGCGACGCCCCTGTCTAGTACCATGTCTGAGAAGTATCAAGAAACTTTCAAAAGTGAAAGGCGTGGATATTAAAGCAAATATATTGTTGAAGCTCAGTTGCTGAATAATATCGCCGAAAAATCTGCGTTTTGAACATAATAGAACACTGTTCAAAAATGCATAAAAGATATCGCTTAGGGACAGTGCAAAGTTTATTTTATAACATGGCCGGTGCAAAACGTAACGGGGCAAGTACTTTTTTGAGCTTGTACGCAAGTGGGTCAACACTGTTTATAAAGCAACTATGAACGCGCTTGAACGGGGTAGTAACTTTTTATGAGCTCAAGATAGGATGAACTTTGAAATTCAAAATGGCTCACCTTGAGGACAAATTGTGAATAATGATAATGCAAGTTGAGAAATGCTTGCAAAGATGGGTATATATCAGGCCAAATTTCCTTGTTAGTTTCTTGCAAGGAGAATTCATCAATCATTGACAAAGACTCTTTTGGAGATGAACTGCATGTCTTACGGTCTTTGGCTAATTCACCCGTGCTACTATAGTACTATACAACATCTGTTGTTCATGAATACGGGGCAGATGTATTTTCTTAAGGAAGAAGTGACTGGGCAGCTTTATTTTTTCAATGATTTCATACGGGACGAGCAGAATATTTTGCAACAATTTTTCTTCTCCACCGGCCATGTAATATAATAAATTTTGCACTGTCCCTTAATCCAGACTCTTTGTGGAATGGCTAACAACGAGGGGCAAATCACTTCAAAATGCTTGTACACTCTTGTAAGGGATCCTAAAAAATCATCGAAAATCCCAGGGATCTCGAAAATCTTGAAAATCTCAATAATCTTTAAAAATCTTAGAAATCCCAAGGAAAATCCTGAAAATTTTTTAAAATTTAGTAAACTTCAGATTTTTTCTCCCAAAAATGATACGATTCTCAATAATCTTTCAAAAATTCTTTGAAAATCTTACAAATCATCTAAGCCTCACAAAAACCTCGCAAAATCCTCAAAAATCTTGCCAGATCTTGAAAATCTTGAAAAATTCCAAGAATTTGATAGTTTCGAAAATCTAAGAATCTGCAAAATCCTTAGAAATACCAAGAAAAATCTTTGAAAGTTTCTGACAAATCTTTGAAAAATCTGAGAGATTTTAAAATTCCCAAATCTGGTGCACTATTCTTAGAGTCATTTGCCCCTCTGCTAAAAAGGTCTTTTTCCCCGATTCTGCAGCAATGGTCAGTCAGTTTTGATCGAGCGATAGCTTCATACAATCTGTGGCAATCTGAGAAACTTCTCAGTTTTTAGCCAGAATTTTCGTAAGATAGTTGTAGCTGGAGGATCTCTTGATGATAGGTATAGAGGCTTCTGAATGAGGATGGCTTGTCTTGCTTTGTTATTCCGATCTTCAGCTTCGAAGGAATTTGACGAATACTTTCTAACCCCTCGCGCCAAAATTGCTTGAAGCCCATTTGAAGCGAAGTCTTCCTGTCTCTACGAGGCAATGAGTCATGGGACATCCTTCCGGTTACCTTTTGGGCAATTGTTTCGCAGTCATTTCTTAATTTCAAGCATTAATTTAAAACCAACTGCTAATTATGCAGAAGGAAATCCATCATTGGTAGAAGCTCCGTGGCAGCCATTTACCAGATGGGGTCTGCCATTTATCAGAACAAACCCCTATAATCAGTTTCCTGCCTTAATTATAGAAATGGTGTATTATTGAACAGTCATCAAATTCGACTCTTTCTGTTTGAATACACTTTTGAGTGAAGATGCCATTATGAAATTAGGTAAAATGCAATGCACTTCGATATAAAAAGAGTAGACTTATTAAAATCATCATTTTTTTTCTCCTGGGTGGACTGATAATCGCTACAACTTAATAATCAATGATAATCAAGCTGTAACGATTGGATCCTGAGTTTTATTGTGTTTGTTTTGACCTCCTTTCGATTTTGTTGATGAGGATGATGATGATGATGATGATGATGACGATGATGACGATGACGATGACGATGACGATGACGATGACGATGACGATGACGATGACGATGACGATGATGATGATGATGATGATGATGATGATGATGATGATGATGATGAAAAAAGAAAGCGAGAGTTGTTGAGGCTGGGTGAGCAAATAGCAGACAAGACAAGAAGTGAAACTGCACAGACCATCATGAAGGGTAGTACATAAAAGGAAGATAGCTGTAAATAGCTTCTGTTTTGTGCATAGCTATATTGTTATTTGCTGTTGTTTCGTTTTGTTATCTGCAGCTCGAACGAGCACAAAAGAATATCATGCTAAGATGGTCAAATTTCAAGAAACTCTAGTACTATGTCTGAGAAGTACTAAGAAACTTTGCAAAGTTAAAAGCTTGGATATTATAGCAAATAGATCGTTGATCCTTTATTCTTGAACAATATTATCTAACCATTTGTGTTCTTAGCATAACAGAACACTGTTTATTCCTTTATGACGTTTTAAATGTCAAGAAACAAATCTGCCGCGGTGTTAGTGACCACATTGATAATTATGCATTCAAAAATAAGAACCCAATTAAGAAACTTTTAGTACTAAAATGGACAAAATTTCATGTGAAATAAAGAAACTTTTAATACTGTGGCCTGAGCCTATTTTCTTATAAAAAGACGTGTATTCGATTGTCGTGGCGTTGTAGCTCCTTTCATTTTTGTGCACATTTGAAAATTCTACAAAAATGTATCAAAAAAAGTTACAAACATTCATTTTACAATAGCTAAGAGTCCGATTGTCCCCCTTTGAGAGATCTCTCCATGGGTTTTGTTAGCCATACATTATGAAAGTGGTACACTAGTTTTCCAATCGCTCTGAATCTATACCTGTCCAACAGGGTCTCAAGCAGGGGCTTATGTAAATCCTTTGCATCCATCAAAGATGCTTTTTTTGATTTATCCTTTTCAGTTCTTACGAAGCAATTTGATTTTCAATCACAAACTTTTTGCCTTTCATAAATTTCAGAGAATATCTCTTGGAAGCTTGTTGGACGCCTGGAACGCCAGCTAAATTTAAAATTCAATTTTTTCAATCATATTCCATCTTGAGTACTGAAAATTGATTAAGATAATGAATAGAAAACAATAGCATGGTGTATAAATAGGAGGAAGCTATTGAACATCATGTCTGGCATGGTGTTTTTATTCAGGTCACCTGCTTCGTGATGGTAAGGAGCACGGCTGGGGTCAGACGTTCGATTTCGCAACTGCTTTTTGAGAGGCATGTTATAAAAACCAGACCTTACGACCCTGGTATCCACGAGACTCCTGATACTAAAAGATGATACGGACCTTGAACAGCAGAGAGCTGTCATAAAGCTGTTAAATAAGGTGTTATGTATCGTGAAACCTCCCCTCTCCATCCTACGGGGTGAGTGGCCGAGTGGCTTATACTGTCTTCGTCAAGTGATTGCTGTTAACCTCAGTCGAGTGAGGTTAGACTCTGGACCAGTGACCTCGGAGGCCTGATTTAACAACTCACTTCGTCGTCCTTCGGAAGGGACGCAAAACTAGGGGTCCCTTGCCTGGATGCAGCATGCACAGTGGGCCTAAATCAGCTTTCAGTAGCTAGACATCCTGACAAGCCCACTCAAAACAAATTGAATACAAACAATCCCAGAAACTTCGGTTTATACCATCTATAAGTGCTATTTTCAGTGTCCCTGGTAGCACTGTTCTGAAAACTCTCTGCATTTTCGCGGCATCCTGGCACTATTTGAACGAGCTGAAGTTCCTAAGATAAGAGAGAGGAAGCTTACGATAGCCTTTTTTTGAATGTCCTGTGACCGTGGCTTGTTGCTTGTCAGTGGATGGGTCATACAGTCCTTGGGTCCGGTTTTCACAAGATGCCTTTTTGAGAAATGCTCACGCTTCAATCTCTTTGCTTACTAGTTTTCAGAACTCATGGTAATGACATAAATGGCATTGATCTTCCAAGACGTCATTCATAGTTCAAGGCACCAAAAGACGCCATGGGACAGGTTACAAGTTTGATGTCACGTGATATTTGCGATAACCCAAAAACTGCTCAAGCAAACCTTTTGTTGCTTCTATTAGCAGGCATTTTCATTTGACCTCCAATATTTGAAGATAACTTTATTTGTTTCAGTCAACAGCCATCACCTTAGTAACCCTTGAGAGTAATTTGCTGTTGCCAAACCATGAAATAAAACTTACGTAACATGCGGACATACATCACACTGCAGCCATGTGATAGTTCAGATAACGACAATGCGGTTAAGAATTCGACAGGACCTGGCTTTAAGTTAAGTTGACTTATCTAGCGTTGCTTTTCACGAAAAATGACTTGACCTGTTTTAAGTTGACCTGGATTTGCTTGACTTGAGAACTTGATTTGACTTGGCTTTGGCGATGCTTGGCGATGCTTGGCGATGCTTGAAATAAGATTACTTTACTTGAACTTTTTTGACTCAGCTAGACATTGAGAGAAATAACTTGATTTATTTGACTTGACATGGCTTGACATAAAACAACTTGATTTGACTGGCTGAGACTTAATTGACTCTCGGTGGCTTAGCTTGCTTTGCCTAGGCATGACTTGTTTTGAAATGTCATGACACGACGACGACACTATGAGACACGCAGAGACACGACGGGGTAAGACATTAGAGACAGCGCAAAATTTATTATATCACATTGCCAGTGGAGAATAAAATTGTTGCAACAAAATCTGGTCGTCCCGTATGAAATCATTGCAAAAATACAACTGCCCAGTCTCCTTTTCCTTAAATACATCTGCCCCATATTCATGAACAACAGACGTATAGTACTATGGTATCACCGATGAATTAGCCAGAAGACCATAAGAAAGACAGTTCTATATAAGAGTCTTTGTCAGTCACTGATGAATCCTTCTTGCAAGAAACTAACAAGGAGATTTGGCGTCATTTATACACATCTCTGCATCCATTGCTCAACTTGCATGATTCACAATTTTGTTCTCATTGGTGAGCGAGCACTTTTTATATTCAAAAGTTTATCGTATCTTGAGCTCATAAAAAGTTACTGCCCAGTTCAAACCCGTTCATATTTGGTTAATAAAAAGTGCTGATAGCTGATACGGGTGCACAAGCTCAAAAAAATTTGCTGCCCCGTTACGTTTTGCACCGGCCATGTTATGAAATAAACTCTGTATTTTGTCCTATGTAAAACATGCTGCAAAGAAAGGCCAAACTGGGCAACGACAATGTTGCTTGAAATTTTGTTCACTTTCGTGTCGTTGAAACATCGTGGCCAAACCGGGCAACATTGTCGGGCCGGGCAGGATATTGTTGATGTTGTGGTAATACCTTGGGTATTGTGGTAAAAGAGCGCGCCAAATTTGATCTGCACCATATTTATTTGAACACAATGTGAGCTTGAATTATGGCAGATCGAAAGAAAGCTGCATCTTAGATGAAGATGAAAGTTGGAAAAACGGGACCAAACGAGTAACCAGGGCATGGATTCGGAGACGCGGGAGCCTAGGGATCCTGTCATCTCCGCCTTCTTCCCCATGATTTTCTCCTTCTGGAGAAGCAGCTTCCATGCCCACACCATCCAGATCCAGAAGTGGAGCAGCGGCCATTTTGTTTGGACTGTGCACTGTGCGCACTTCAACGCTGCGCATGTTGACTTCTGCCATTTGGAAGGTTGAGTTGAATTGTTGCCCAACATTATGGCCAAACTGGGAAACATCGAGCTGAACGGCAAATGTTGCCAAAAAATGTTTGAACATGCAGAAACGTTTCGACAACAAATTTTCCGACGACTTTGTCCGCCGACACAATGGCCAAACTGGGCAACATTTGAGCAACATTTGCGTTTGGTCCATATTGCCCGACAATGTTGCTCAGTTTCGCCATGCCTTAACAAATGTCGCATGAAATGAGCTTTCAAAATTGATTGTGATGATTGCTTGCTTTTCTGTTGCAACAGATTTAGGGTATCATCCGCTTTACTGGAAAATTATCTTGGAGACAACGTCCTCATCAAAGTATTTTTCGAGCATGCTGCCCATTCGTCATCAAAATGTCCGTCACATTAGCTTTAGGGTATTGGCTGAGTTGCGAGACACGCTATAAAAATTTTGGATACCATTACCCTCCAATATAAGCCAAGAATGTTCCAACAAAGATAAGAAGCATTTTACTTCTTTTCCAGGATTTGAGCATCCAAAAGCCAATGCAATCTTGGCAATGCGAAATATTGCGCTCAAACTCAAAGGACCTATCCGGTTTGAAAGTTACGACCGGACAAAATTTATCCTAAATACATTATGTAACTTAGCATCATTGTCTGAAGTACTCACTAGACAGGTGGCATACACAAATAAAACTCACAAATGCATAAAGTACCTTATTGAAATAACTTTGATTACCCACAGACTCTTATCTTGACATTATCTATCTGATATTTCCCATACTGATGGTAGTTTCAGAACACTTTTGAAATATTGGTTAGAGTTGTATTAAATTATACTGGACTTTTGTGAACAGCAAATGATTGACAGATGAAATTGGAATCTTTGTAGCTAATGCTCTGCTGCTTTCTAGCAGGCGTCGCAGAGTAAATTTCCTTGTGAGCAATTTTACAGAACATTCTGGACCGAGACACCCCTACTCCCCCCTGTTATACGTTAGGAAAGGAAAACACAGTTACCAAGAGCATGGAATAAATAGGTTGGGAAAATGAGTCTTTGCAAATTGATTGTTTGTTGGACTCTCCTTAAAGGGGCAGGGTCACGTAATTTAAACAAACTTCTTTCGAAATCACGATTTTCCAATATTTTTGATCGGCCATATCACAGAGATCATCAACTATATTTCTCAAAATGACAGTGCTGTTTTGAAGATGGACTCTTTAGCTTTGTAGAGAAACAAACGAAACACTCATATGTTGTTCGATTCCAGAGATATATGTGGAGTTTTGGAAGTAACACTCTAATGAATTCACCCCATCCACCAAAATCTGTGCGGAACACAATGGCCACTTGTGGGAAACAATATAGATTTTAGAGACAACAGGTTTGTTTACGGTTACGTGACCCTGCGCCTTTAATAGAGAAGATCTTTATGCATCAACAAGTAAAAAATTGTCGAAATTGGACCGCTGAGCGTCGAGAAGCAAATCTTCAAAGTTTAGAAACAATCTTTTTGCTTTTTACATCGAAATTTCGGGTGAAACTGCAAGAATTATTGGTAGAAAGACCGCAAAACGACGAAAAACAACAGCGAATGAGTCGATTAGAAATATATATATATTATTTGCTAATATCTCGTCCTGCCATGCAGGGCTGTTCAGGTCTTGTTTTCTTTCCTTCTCTTCATACTGCTCCTGCCAAGGCGCCATTTTATTCTCCGTGCGTGGCGGCAGATTGACATGACCGCATGTGCCCTGGAGAAATTATGGCACTCAAGTGTGGCATTTGAGGTCATGTCAATCTGCTGTCACGTTCGGGGATTGGAATGGTAACTTCGCAGGAAAAGTGGAAACAGAAGGAAAACAAGTCCATATATCGCGCGCGAAATGATAGATTAGGATAGGAATAACTCGATCTATAACACGTAACTCTTTATTCTAAATTCAGCGTTTCCTACAGCCCGTGCTAAACGATCAAAGGAGTAAGAATACATTAAGTTTGCCTGGTGACACGTGTAAAGAAAATGGTCAAAACTAATTATGTTTCCGATTATACAGATTTATTTATGCGCAGTTTTGTCAACATTTCAATTTATTTTATGGATAATTTATATCGTATACCAGAAAAGGAGAATTAACAAGTAATTTAGACTTTGAAAAACTTGAACAACAGTATCTCCAAAAGGTTATAATCTAAAAGTAATCGTATAATTTGTGATTTAGGCCCTGTTTACACGATACTGTTTTCATTTCATATCAGATTGGCCTCCTGTTTACGCTAGAACACACCAATCCGAAATGCTTCATACCGTTTTTGCGTGTAAACAGAACCCCAATCTGATAGGATATGTAAACGGTGTCGTGTATACAGAGCCCCAATCCGATATGAAATGAAAACGTTACCGTGTAGATGAGGCCTCGATATGAAGTATTGAGTCTGTAAACGGTGCCTCGATATGAATTACTGAGTCCAAGGAGACCGAATAGCTTTGTCACCAAAGTAATGTAGTTCCTGTAAGCAGGATTCTATAACCAAGTCTTTTGATTTTCAGAGCACACATCAAGGCCAGGCTGCCGTTAAAATCAATCATGATAAACTTAGAGCAACAAGGACCAAAAGCATCTCGGTATCTCCATCAGATTCTTCTTACCAAGTGAGTTTCAAACTGTTCCAAAACGGTTAACAATTTGCTTAGAATCTCAGACAATTTTCCTGAGAAGGAATGCTTTTATTTAACAAAACTTTCTGTGATAAGAGTAGATGTCATTGCTTGCCAAAAAAGATATCAGGAGGGGGTCTGACAATTTTTCTGGGGAACTTACATGGTGGTATTTTAAAAAGTGTGTCCCGTTTGTGCAGCTACTGTGGAAGAGGTGTCTCTTCAATTTGCCTGTTTTTAAGTCAGTTCCATGGGATAGGCCTCAAATTAGAGTTTGAGACGTTATTTCAGTTAATCTGACTAGTTGTTGCTGATCTATGACACAGCTAAGTTAATTTACATGGTTACTTCAACACAGAAATTCTCTTGCTCTGCAGCAATATCAAAGTCAAGTAAACATTCAGAGAAAAAGATGTAGCACTGTATCTATTACGACTTTCTTCTGCCATAAGTCCAAAATCACCTATCGGATTGCCTCAAACAAGGTTTTCAAGTTCTAAGTTGAAGCTTCTCTTGTGCAACTGAATGAAAATGAGGCAGTCGAGGTTGCTGTTTCTCAAAAAGAGCTGGAAAAGAATTACAGTTTGCTTCGAACGATTTAGAAACCCTGTCTAAAGTTTGATGTACCAGCAACAAGGAAGAACATGGAAAATTTAGTTAAAGCTAAATTCTGGCTCTGTCTGCTGCATAAAATCTATGAATTCTTTCCAGTCATGGAAATTAAGGAGCAGGTCCATTGGCAACATGGAAAACTTGCACAGTCTGAAAACCATGGAAAAACGAGCACTACAGTCTGAATGGCCTATTGCCACTTGCAAGCTGCTAGTAGTAACGTATCCTCAAGGATGTCTGCAGTACTATCAATCACGAGTCAATCTTTTAGCCGTTCCACATCTTAGAGACTGAGTCCATCCAATTTTTAAGTTATTGAGCCGTCAGACACTTTTAGGATTATGAAAGATTTCCACGTGAACTTTCTCATATCTAGATTTAACTTTTCTAAAAATTCGAATAAAATGTGGAAGAATCATGGGAAGATGTTGAAATTTATATAAGCCTCGTCTGGAAAATTAAGTATAATACCATATAAAAACAACAAAGATACAAACTCAGCGAATTCATAAACAACTATTGGCTATCATTGGCTATTGGCAATTCATAACATACATAAACTATTGGCACTGGTGCAATGGAGAATGTAACGGTGACTTTTCTCAGGTAGCCAGCAGCCAAGTTTCGTCTTGCCACACTTGATTATATAATTAAACCTTTTCAATGTGTTGCCGTGGCCCGTCGAGAGCAGGACGGCTGGGGGGAAAATTATACGCCAATCATACCTATGTCTTCATCGTGGTTTTTTCCTGCCTTTCATGCCTTTCCTCTGCATCCCTTCCTCAGCTCAAATCGTTGATTCAAGTTTGCAAAGGCCTAATTAAGTTTTTCTGTAAAAGCGAGGACTGAATTAGGCCCTTTGCAAACGTGAATCAACAATTTGAGCTGAGGAAGGGATGCAGAGGAAAGCCATGAAAAGCAGGAAGAAACCACAAGAAGGACACAGGCATGACTGGCCCATGTATTTATGAAATAAATATCATTTTGTTTCCTTTCACCAATGATTGAACTAGCAGAGACATTCATCACAAACAGTATGCCCAACTGCACGATGCCCCAAAAACTTGTGCCCAGTTTATGTGGCTGCTGTGGAGGAGCTATTGTATCAATTGTCTCGATTCTTACACGGTTGCAAAGATCAGGCTTCACCATAGAGATTGAGACCTTTTTTGAGATAATCTGGTAAGAGGTTGCTGATTTATGGTAGAAGAAATAGAAAGTATATGGTTGCTGCAAAAGCGGCACTTCTCTTCCTCTCCAGAAATGTCAAGATCAGGAAATATTTGAAGAAAGGGTTCTAGCCTAATATTCGAATTTGTTATACGTCCTGAAGAGATTTGCCAGTGTTTTCTTTTAGATGAAAAGTGCTATTAGCCCTTTTCAAATATGCGGGCAAAACTTTAGATACAATGCTTGCACTCATTTACTAGATTTTGACATTGCTGGAGAACAGTAGAGGTGCTGGTTTAAAAGTTACCAAGAGCCAGTCAACTACTATTTTGCTATTTCTCTGCCATAAATTAGTAACCACTTGTCTGATTGACAGGGCCGCCGAGAGGGGGGTGAAGGAGGGGCAGTTTTCCCGAGGGCCCCGGGCTTAGGGGGCCTCATAATTGAAGACATTTAACATTTTGACTGCAGGAAATGCTCTGAAATGCATTTTTTGAAAGCCAATCTAAAGGGTGTGATCGAAAAATTTTCTGCTCGCTTCGCTCGCAAGGGCCTTAAGTCGCAGCATTGTCCCTGTGCCTCCAAAAGCTCTCGGTGGCCCTGCTGATTGACTCAAACAAGCTCTGAAACTCGAAGTTGAAGCCTGGTCTTTACAACTGTGTAAAAAGTAAAAGCCGAGATAATTTAGCCTGCAGCTCTTCCACAGCAGCAACACAAAGATACCACAGTTTTGTGGGGATATCTAGTTTTTCATTTAGTATTTGGCTCAGAATAAATACTAACCATATCATCATCATCATCATCATCATCATCATCATCATCATCATCATCATCATCATCATCATCATCATCATCATCATCATCATCATCATTTCTTTACTTTTAGTAGGCTAAGTTAAAAGAATAACTAGTTTCCAGCTAATTAAGGCCTACTTATACTTTGAAATTTTTACAAATATCTAAAAAAGATTTATAAAAAGAAAAGTACAGTGGCTATATATACAAAAAGATTACATTATAAAAGCATCTATCCTGTTAGGAACCCCACTTTAGGAATATATGTCTTGCAGAGCCTGCAGTTGCATGTATCACCTTTCCAGCATCTAATTCGTTTTTTGAAAATAGGAAGGGTAATTATCTTATTTCTAGCGGTAATTGCTGCCATAGTGTATTTCCAAGGTGGGTTATGCTCTCAATTCCAAATGACGTATTTAGTACCTTTGGAAGTTGAGCATCATTGCCACGCCTTAGATCGTAGCTAATATTTCGTTCCAAGAAAATTTCCTTCATGAAAGGTGGGTTTAAATCGAACTTGGTTTTATAAATTTCTGTCATTAACAACTGCAGGTTTCTTACATGGATTGGTACCGAGTTGGTTTGCTCCAACCTAAAAAACACCCCCCAGTAATGACCCCGCTGAAACACTGCCCCGCCAAGGTAAAAGGATGACCCACCAGGAAAATGTGTTTCCCCACCAAGTTTGAGTTTGTTTCTGTTGCTTCCCGTCTAAATCTTTTGTTTCCAGTCAAAAATTACACAAGTTCTGTCATAGATAATGGCCGAAAGGTTTTACAACTTCCCCGTCACGAAATTCAACTTCTTTAGCCAGACATTGTCTTTTCTGCTGAAATGAAACTCTCTTTGCTCAAGTTCTGCCATGTCCACTGTGCAGGCATCCTTGAGTGACCGGTGACCTCCAAATTGCAACTACGGTTCACCTGTGATTCACACACAAACAAGCATTCTTGCATCCTGCAGCTAGCATCCCAATTAAAATTTCAAGGTTTCATTGACTGGTTTCAGTGAGAGGAAGTCTGGGCACTAAATCCAGGAGCGCAAGCGCAGTATCTTGGCATCGTAGACTGCCGTACCTGGCGGCAGAAAGAAACGCGAAACGGGTTTCGAAAAAGGTTGATGGAAGAAGTAAAAGCAAGAAAGCGAGTGACATTTGGTGGGGCATCCATGATTCCACGAAAAAGGTTGGTTGCTAGAAATTTTAATCGTGTTTGTTGCTTTGGTATATAAATAGAATTTAGCATTTCCAGTGTTTGTTTACTTGCACGCTAAAATTTCTAAATTTGGTGCCGCATAACGGTGCTGCAGCTTCGTGCTGACAGATAGATTGGCCTATAATTATCTTGCCGCCAAGTCTTTAGTGCATGTCTACAACAAACTGTTCGCAATAGATGGATACGCTGTTTGCTTGGAACGAGAAATTGCCTGGTAGGACAGCGATACGTGTCAAAGGTCCTGTTTGGTACTGGTTTAGCAACGTGTACCCTCTTCAAGGGTGTGTGCAGGAGCATTGCAGAATGTGGAAGACATCCGGCATCTGTTCACCCTTGACCTTTCTTTTTTCGCTAATGTGAAGTTGAGTATCTCTTGCGAGAGGCTCAACATTCGTTGAAATAGTGCACGTTCTTGACTTACTTTCTTTTATTAGAATATGTTGGCTTTTATAGAGTTTATCTGAGGTGGCGCGAAATAGCCAAAATTTTAGCGTGGAAAATTAGAAGCAGAAAAGCTTAAGGAACTGAATCTGTGTTATTTTGTGATGCTCCAAAAATGTCAACAGCTGATTTAAATGGCTCAACATTCGTGTTAAACAACGAACTTAAGAGAAAATCGTGTGTATACTTACATCAGAATATGACAAACCAAATCTTCGAAGGAGCGGCGAAAAGGGAACAGAAAGTTTGAACAGTTTATTTTTCAAATGGATCTTCCCGTGGCTCCTTTTTGATGATAATTCATGCGATAATTCAGTTCCAACTTTCTTGGTCTCGTTTGCTCTTTGATTAGAATTTTCAAAGGATCGAACTTGTTTTTCTTCATATATATCTATATTCGACAAGTAACGCTCCTTGAGTAATCAAAAATGAGTTCCAAAGAGTAGAGTCTTGTTAGATATCCAACATCTAAACATACCAATGATGTACCAAGTCTTTCTTGTAATGTTTCAACTAATGGAACTTGTCTGCATCTAAATCCAATTTTCCATTCAGTAATAACGAGTTTAGAGTCACCGTATTGCCATTACTTCCAAAGTGTCGATCTCACTAGAAATTGAATTATGATAACAACGAAAAAGTGACAAAATTATTCAGGGTTCCTCTTTGAACTTTTAAGAAATGGAACATCTTCTGCATCTCCTAAAATCACTATTTACTCGGGTAATAGTGATTCAACTTTATAACTGATACAGCAGAATTCGTTCCAAAGTGGTGATCTTCTGGGCAAAGTGTCAACAATCTTGCAGAAAATTTTTCTGAGTCCTCCTTGTGAACTGTCAACAAATGGAACGGGAATGGAAGTCGCTTTTCGTCTTCTAGATTGAATTTCTAGTCCAGTAATGACGACTCGACTCGAGCACTTGCGTTGCAGTATTGGTTCCAAAGTCTAAATCTCCTAAGAAACAAAACATGCGAGCAAATTCAGGTGATGAAACTGTCCAGAGTCCTTCTTGTAAAGCGTATTGTCTACATTATAACTTCGCTTTTTGATTGAGCTGAGTAACATAGATTTGAATCGAGACCTAACATTGTAAAATTGGTTCTGAAGTTTCAATCTGCTGATGAATAGATTTGTTCCTACAATATAAGATGGCAAAACTGTCAAAAGTCCTTCTTGTAAAACTTGCAAGTAACTGAGCTCATTGTCCTTAGTCTAATTTGACTATTTGATAAACCTCTATATATATATAGATATATAGATTTGACTCAAGAGCTAACATTGTAAAAGTGGTTCCAAAGTTCCAATCTTCTAAGAAACAGCATTTTTCCTAGAATCTAAGGCTAAATCTTAGCCTTATCTTAGCTAAATCTTAGCCTTAAGGGTTCCTAGAGTCCTTCATGTGTACTTAAAAGGAATGGAACTCACTTTTCGTCCTCTAAGTTACATTTTTACTTCAGTTATAGCAATATGATGTGAGAGCTAACATAGCAGAAATAGTTCTATAGTTTCAATCCTGTGAGGAGCAGAATTGTTTCTACAAGCTAATACAACAGATTTGTACTGAATGCTTCTAATAAACCTTCAAGAAACTGGAACTCGGTGTTCTTTGAAATTCGATCTGATTTTCGTCATGACGAGTCCATTAAATAGTCAAACTGCTAGAATCGCTTCTGTGTTTACGATCTCGTATGAAACCAAAACATGCGAACTATCCAAGGTGACAAAGTTGCCAAGAGTCCTGCTGGTTGGTAGACTTTCAAGAAACCGAACTCATTCTCCTTGTTTCAGTTCGATTTGATTTGAAACATGGTGAGTCCATTAAATGGTAAATATTGTAGAAGTACTTCACAGTGTAGATGCTCCAACACATCGAAACAGACCTTTGAAAGGGTAACATTGCTGTGACTGGGCCTGTGAAAATTTCAAGAAGTTGAACACCTAAAAAGGCGTTCACTGCTGCCATATTTTTCAGATTTGAAAGCTCACTTCAGTAGAGCCCTTAGCTTTGTGTGTATCATTCCAATCTGTTCCCTATAAAATATGCGATGGGACCAGAAGGAAAACAATCAACGTCTCTTATTATCCGATTTTTTTGTAATTGGATAGCGGGATAGCAAGGACCACTGCGGTGCATAGTGGAGTCAGAAGTGTTCTCGTAGTAAACTCAAGGAAGGAGAGACACATATATCCAGAAAGGAGTCTTGTAGAGTTGGTTCCTACGTGTTTTCGTATCATAGTTCGGAAATATCTTCTAGAGCTCCGATACCTCACGCGTTCTGTGAAGTTTCACAGTAGCAACCAATTCTGAAGCTAGTGGAATTGTTATTGCAGCCCAGACGAAATGTTGCACTGACCTTCCATATATTGATCTTGCTAAGACTTGCAATCGTCTATCCGAATTTTAGAACCTCTGTCCATTTCAAAGGTCGCTCGCTCGATACCGATACCTTTTCTAAAAAACGTCACCCTTTGTTACCATTTGAAGTCTTTGTTGCTCTCCACTTTATTGAATTCTTTCACAAGTTGCTTTTAAATTTTACGCTATGCATCTTCAAATGTTACCAATCTCTGATACTATGTGACTCGTGTTGAAGGAGGGCTTTACTCGGTCATGGTTCACTCTTTAAAGCTGTCTTCATATTTTGAATTCTCTGATGTTAGCGATAAGGTTTCGAGTCCGGTCCGGGATGTTTGTAGATAACTTTTAGATTCCGTGAGTAGAACTTATCCGTAATTAGGACCCTTCTTCGAGTTATTTTTATCTCAAGCACCCGTTGAAACAATAAGAACAGCAATAAATAAACAATAGCTCCTTAAATCGCTTTGTTTTCATCCCAAAATAAACTCATCCTGAGCTATTTTTAGTGACCTCCAGCTGAAGAAAAAAAAACACGAAAGGAGAAAACCCAGGCTTAATTGGACCGTTAAGACCATTGTTTGTCTTCTTGTCATTGTTGACTTTTGCTCGTGCACACAGACATGATTTTGTATAAGAAAAAGTAAATCTGTTCCTAGAGTGGTATCATGCCTCACAACGCTGCTCTATTTCAAGGTTCCTAAAGTGAGTCCTAAAAAGTTATTGATAGTGTTTTGAGTCCCCCCAATTTCTGGTTGTGCCCGATGATTGAGGATCAGAAGGACTCGTTCCAGAATTCATAGGATTTCTAAGATTTCTTCCCTTCAAATTCAGAAAAAGCAAAAGACCAAACCTTAACCTCTTTCACAGTTATCTTCGATTCCCAACGTGCATTATCTTGGAAATGCATTATTTTTCTTTTGACTGCTATAAATAAAAATTCTCGGATTTTGGAGAAAATCTTGCTAATCTTACAACTTCGACGGAATTCTGACGGACAAAAATTGTGTTTTAGTTACGACTGAATTGTGCTCTACGAGGCAGCCTTCGCGCAGAATGAAGGAAAGCCGCTTTTTTCAGGCCAAACGATGACTGAGGAAGATGACCTTTGACGGTTTGAATAGGATTCTTTTGAGACAACTTGGGGGAAAGTGGCTCTCCCTGTGCTCCCTTGGCCCCAAGGGCTATGAGCCTGCTAGATCTAGGATGATTGAACCTTAGTAATCAACAATACTTCATTTTCAGTGAAAATCCCAACATATATAGGTATGAAGCTACCTTTTTCTAAATGAGGGTTAGTCCTATCCTGAAAAGGTTAAGGGCGTCTGTCATGAAACTGTTCTTCCAAAGTGCTTTGACAGAGCATGAGCGTTGGTGGCTCTGTACTTAAGGTGGCTCACTACCGAAAAAATCAAAGATTACGAAACAGTGAAAGGTGGTTGTATACCAAGTAAATATAAGTTCAAAACACAAAAGTACAATAACTGCAGGCATTAATTTAAGGATTTTTCATCACTGCACAAAATAGCGCAAATCGAAGCTTTCTAGCCTGACGGGGTATGGCAGAGGGGTGTGGCAGAGGGGTGTGGCAATGGGTGCGGCATAGTTTCTAGTGGCCAGAAGCTGGAGGAAAGGGTAAAGTTTTTCGTGCACCGTATACGATTTGTTCATCAATTGCAGAGCAACATCAATAAGTCGTCTACCAGGTGGCAAAAACCACCGGTAAATGCCAGGAATGTACAATTTTAGGGGTCCAGGGGTATGGATCCCTGGAAAAAATTTGTAAATATGACTTTTAGAATGCCCAGGATGCACTTAGTTCTCATCTTTCATGGCAGTTTGTCACGCAGCTCATATGCTGAAAGATGAGCTAGAAACAGAGAAACAGGGATCATTGAATTAGTCATTGATATTCTGTTGTAGATGATGATAAGCATCCAGAAATGTTCTGCTCTGCAAGGAGAGGATCAGCTAGATTTTGAGTGCGACATCTTACAAATAGCGTGTCAAAGGTACGGGAGAACGAAGAAGCGCGCCGTAGGCGCGCAAAATTTTCAGGCTGGTAGTTCAAAGTGAAAATTCAAAATTCTATGGTTTTTTACTACATGAAAGCCCGAATTTAGAAGCTATGATTTCATTTCATTTCATTTTCAAATTTTTAAGGAGGGTAGCCCTTCATCAATATCAATGATGATCAACAATCCTGACCTGAATCTATATTTCAAAGCCTTTTCCAGCTATGTAATAAAGTCAGAACAGAAATATGGGAAGCAAACACTACTGAACCTTTCCACACTGAAACCTTTTGAACCTCTTTTTATGGTGTTACTAACTTATGAATATCTTGAGTGTGTTTTACCTCTAGTCTCTTACTTCTTATTCAAGTTCAACTCCCTACCAAGCTGGTTGGGAAATTCACTCGTTTTTCCTTTATACAACACTTGAATACTCTCTAACATTCGTTTTGAAAAAACAATAGGGAAATGAATTTGCTTCATTAAGGGGGCGGGGGGGAATCCTGTCAAGGAAGGTTTGTCAAGCATACAGTCCTTGCAAAGAGTGTTTATTGGTCGTTATTCTGAAAACATCTTAAACAGTAGTATTTCAAATTGAAAGTGACAAATTCATCACTGCACAATATTCAATTCATCACTGCACATTTTGGATTCATCACTGCACAAATTGGTCATCACTGCACCTTAAATTAATCCTTGACAATAAGTTTAGGTGGCTCGCGTCTGATTTAAATTTCAAATTGCTACACACTGGGTGTCCTAACGCTCATGGACAGAGGGCAGGAAATGTCCATTAAATTGTGTCAAACTTTTGCAAGGAAGAATAACAGAGCATACACGATGTTTGACAAATTGTGCCCAGTTTGTTTGGTTCCTGTGGAAGGGCTATAGATTCAATCATCTCAGTTTTCATGCAGTTGCATAGTTAAGGGTTTAACTTAGAGTTTGAGACCTTTTATGAGTCAATCTGACAAGTGGTTACTGATTTATGGCAGAGAAAAGGCAAAATTAGAGGTTGCTTCAAAAAATAAAGTAAGTTTTCAAAGAAAGGGCTCTAGCATCGTATTAAAATGTTATCAAATTTTTAAAGGGCTAGTGGTGCTGTCTATTCATATGAGAGACAGAGAGAACATTTCTTACCTTTGAAAAAAATGTAGTGAAAATTTTGATACGATGCCAGAAGCCTTGCTTTGAAAGCTTACTTTATTTTCACATTGCTGGAGAACAATAGAAGTGCTGTTTTTGAAGCAACCACTAATTTTGCCTTTTCGCTGCTATAAATCAGCAACCACTTTCCAGATTAACTCACACATGGTATCAAACTCCAAGTTAAAGCCTGGACTACGCTACTGTGTAAAAATTGAGGTGATTGAATCTACAGCTCTTTCACAGTAACCACAAAATGGGACACATTTTTTATAAAAATCCTGTATGCATATCTGTTAGGAAGAAGAAATGGATGCCAGATATGGACCCCTTTCAGATGAAATATATGCCTGAAGTATCTGAGTTTATATAGCAAATTATACATTTGAATGGTTCTAAAACGGAACGAAATTTGATCTTATGTACGTTGTTCTTCACCGAGTAATTTAAGAGCAACTTTGAAACTAACCATAACTTTCAAAAAGTATATCAGATTTTAGTCAAGTAAGTTTTCTCGCCTAATTTAGAATTTTCACTATCAAGGAATCTCAGTTTTAAAACAGAATACAACGGTTTTAATGAGACTAATGCAAAGCTTTACATCGTACATTCTTGTAAACTCTCATAGTTTCTTGAAGTTGATGTATAGACAAGCTTTCTCGTTCATAACCATTATTTTTCACATTTCATTTAACGCTGTTAGGCAAGTCGAGTATGATAGCTAATTGCATACAAGTAAGCAAGAATTAACTGCTTAATACCAGCAAATATAATCAAAGTTAAATGGTGAAGACGAAGAAAACATATATACATAATTCTAGAGTTACTGAGTGCAAGGAATGGCAGTTGATTTATTTTTCCTGCGAACATTCCTCCACTGTTTACCATTCTGATTTCGTGTGGGATGCTGTTCCATCTATATTTGCCTGCGGGTATGTTTTATTGTTAATAGTATACAGTTTCAGAAGAAAACGTTAATAGTTGTTAATAGCTGATGACTTTGATAAATATTCACTTTTCTCGATCACAGAGGCTCGATTTCTTTACTCTGAATAGATTTGCAATTATTTGATTGCAAGTTGCAAGCTACTTGCAGATTGTACCCTGTTTGTCTATGTTGGGTCTCTGTCTCATATAGGTTTTTCTTAGTTCCTTGAATTCCTTGTAAATTCCAGCTTGGCATTTCCTTCATAATCAAGAGAGACTATGCCAAGAATTGTTTTGATTAAAATGATTAGTGTGTTAAATTATGTTTTCCCAGTATTGGAGTTTCTTAATTTTTCGGTGACATGAGAGTTGAGGAGATAAAGGAGTGAAGTTTTTTAAAAGCAGTTTCTTATCAAGACTGTATGTGTTTTCCTCCAAACCCTGCCATTGTCTTCAGTGCCCTTTGTGAGATATGCATATTTCTAGTTCAGCCTTTATTGTAAACTCATTTGAAAATGGTTAAAAATCTGGCTTTCCTGTGCAGTCCCCTGCTTTGCCTCTGTTTTTTCACAAAGTTTGGAAATAAGCTAGGCCCGAAGGCCTATTGCCCGTAGGCCCATGTTTCGTAGGCCCAGGCCCTGAAGGACTGGAAATTGGCAATCTACGTGCAGATATTGTAAGGTATATCCTTTTTAACAGAGAACTCCCAAATATATGAAGAGTTAGATGGCTCGTGATCTTGTTAATTTCCTTCATAAGACTTTGCAGATTCTTTTTATGGGACTGTAATGCTTCCAATGCTGGCTAAGGACTGCTCAAATGACGAGTCGTAATCTCCGTACAAAGCCCCCAAGGACCGCTTATTAGTCCCATTTACAGCCTTCTTAGCAATTGCAATAGCCTTCTTAGCAAAAATACCCATATGGAGGGACAATACCAGGGCCAAACAAATGGGGGCTGGGGGGCGGAGCGCCACCCCAGGAGACCATTTGTCGGAAAATTTTGCTCTCTTGTCGGAAATTTTGTGATTTAAATGACTAATTCTGGAGGATTTCGAAGGGAAATAATGCATAAAATATGAATTTATTAGTGTTAAAACATAAATTCCAATAGAAATTATTGACTTTATAGCATATTTTTGATTGATATTGACTAATTGTGTTGTTTTCAACGTTGGATTGCGAAATGTGGCCAAATTTTAGTTACCGAGGAGCTAAACCGGTCATATAATGTATAAATTTAACGCATGTTTCTACAACTGTAGTTGATGCTGTTGTTGTGACTATGGCTTTTTCGTCGGAAAATTTTGTTTTTTCGCCCCCCCCCCCCTACTTCACAGTGATGGCTGGTATCGACCCTGGACAATGCAGACAATGCAGTATTTTATCATATCAAAGTTGCTCCTATGTCTTAAGAAATAGCTTAGATATTCACTGAGTTCTGAGCAAAGGAAAATTTCTAGGGTTTTACATGAAGTATAGGAAGTACCATAATTTCATCCCGGGGTACCAGAGCCTCAAAATTTGAAATGAAAGGAAAAGGGGAAGAGGAAGAGAGAGTAGGAAGAAAGGAGCCTCTGGTCAAATGATAACACAGCCTCGTTCATTCTTTCCTTCTTTACTTTTTTCATTTTATTTTTTGGCTCAGATACCCTGAGTACACCATTTCAAATGAAATATATCTTGCACAGTGAGGTGAAGACGTTGATTGCATTTGCATGATTGCAAAGTGAAAGCTTTGCTCCAGATAGTTTCCTCTGACTAAAATGAAAGATAATAGACTTTGCTAGGAAGGGCTGTCGCCCTGGATTGTTTTCTCTGACTAAAACGAAAGATAATACTGTAGAGTTGAACGGTGCTAGGAAAGGCTGTCACCCTGGATAGCTTCCTCTGACTAAAACGAAACATAATAGACTTGAACGGTGCAAGGAAAGGCTGTCACCCTGGATAGCTTCCTCTGACTAAAACGAAACATAATAGACTTGAACGGTGCTAGGAAAGGCTGTCACCCTGGATAGCTTCCTCTGACTAAAACGAAACATAATAGACTTGAACGGTGCTAGGAAAGGCTGTCACCCTGGATAGCTTCCTCTGACTAAAACGAAACATAATAGACTTGAACGGTGCTAGGAAAGGCTATGTCGCCCTGGATAGCTTCCTCTGACTAAAACGAAACATAATAGACTTGAACGGTGCTAGGAAAGGCTGTGTCGCCCTGGATAGCTTCCTCTGACTAAAACGAAACATAATAGACTTGAACGGTGCTAGGAAAGGCTGTGTCGCCCTGGATAGCTTCCTCTGACTAAAACGAAACATAATAGACTTGAACGGTGCTAGGAAAGGCTGTGTCGCCCTGGATAGAGCTTCAAATAATGCTCTTTTTTAGTAGGTATCGTAATTTGATGACATTAAAGTGTCAATGTTTTCATTAGCTAAATATCCAGACTTAAAAAATATTAGAAAGGGACATCACCGTAATGTTGAAACACAATTTCCCTCTTTAATGAATTAGCTTGAATTGATTGTTGTTAGTACTTGATAATATTTTGCCGCTCGAAAAGGACTAGCTAAATATAAATACTTAAACGATATTTGAAAAGATGGAAACATTCGTTCTCTTTTCAATCAAACATCTTGATTTGATGGCATGAAAGTGTTGCCTCACTTGCCAATATGTTGCGTGTGTGGCCTCTGGTTACGCACATTACATATATTGCATTTAGGACACGTAATCTCCTCATGTCTCCTGCTTATATTGCATGTCTGGTTTATGTAAAGCGAGTATTTCATAAGAGCAAGAGAGAATTTAGCAGTCAGTCGATCATACTCTGATTCAGAAAATAGTTGTTGTTTCTGAGTCTCGCCTAGCGAATCCTCAAGCGCATCAAATTGGTGACAGAGTTGGTGGCGAGTACGAAGATATTATGGCAACTTCTATTACACCAGAGAAGTTCGAATCCGGTGATATCTCTTCGTGGTTACGCCAGTTTGAAGTCTGTGCAACTGCAAATTCATGGGATAACGACAAGAAATTAAAAGTTCTGCCTGCTTTTCTACGAGGACCAGCAGCCACTCACTATTTTTCATTCTCTGATGCCCAAAAAGCATCATACAATGAGCTGAAAAAGAGTCTTGTAGCAGCCCTCTGCCCGCCAGTTGACCGTGAAAAATATTTCACAGAGTTTGAAAGCCGATCTCTCCGCCCAAGTGAAGACCCCTCGATTTATCTGTGGGAACTGCAAGAAATTTTAAAGAAAGCTGACCCTTCGCTTGCTGATGAAGCACGTGATGCACTTCTGTCTCGTCAGTTCATGAAAGGCCTTCCTGAGAGTCTTCGTCTCAAGCTCCTAGAGGCCAATCCAACACCGTCCCTTGCTGAGATGACGAAATTTGTTCAACGTTTTCGCGCTGTTCATCGACCAGCGGAGCAACCACTGGCTTTTGCTTCACCAGTTGCCCCTGCACCTGCAGACCGTCCCTCCAGTCATCATCAACACGACACGCTCAAGGATTCGATTGGTCAATTAACTGCTGCTGTTTCAGCCTTGACTGCAAGCCACAAAAGTCTGGAAACATCTCTTTCCCAACCAGAACCTCGTAATCAGAATGTTATTCAACGTGGATCCCGTGGAAGATTTCAAAAATCAAGCAATGCACAAAGACGCCAAGGCCGATGTTTTAATTGCAATCAACTCGGACACTTTGCATCGAATTGTCCATGGGACTTGCATTGTCAATTGTGCCGTGGATGGGGGCACACGCAGAACCAATGTGCCAATAATTATACACAACGATCTTCATCAGAGGGTAAGTCTTTAAACTTCAACGGGGTGCCTCAATGAGGGGCTGGGTTGCAGGTCACCCCCAAATTTTCTCTGCTGGGTTATGTGGAGCATCATTCGAGATGCCAGATCAGCCTCTTGTTGTGTGCCATTTTGGCACTTCTAACCTTTCCGCTCTTGTTGATACGGGCTCTATGAAATCCTTTATTTCTTTCGATGCTTTTGAACAAATTGAACCAAAACCAGCTCTCCATACAGTTTCACAACAATGTTTTGGAATCAACGGTCAACCACTACACGTGGAAGGAGGTGTGCAAGCTGCATTTTCCTTTCCCTGCAGCAACAATGTTTCCTATACAGGTGATTTTCTAGTTTCCCGCCATCTTTACAAGCCGCTGCAGTGTGTTTTGGGATGGGATTTTCTAACTGCCAATGGGTTGAGCCTAGTGTATAGGGACAATGGTGCATATTATTTAACGGGAAGGCATGGTGATACTCCCCTCATTCCACAGGATAAGTGCCTGGATTATCCTCTTCCAACCAAGCTAAACCAATGTGCTGGCGTTGCCGAGAATGGCAATATTTTATCGTCTAACCTTTTTCACCAATCAGAAAATAAAGGACCAGTTCCCATTACTTTACCAGCTAGTATTTGTGTGCCAGGTAGAACAGAAATCATAGTTACAGGCCAGGTCACAAAAAACTACAAGGATGATCTAGGAATGGTGTCCCCAATTAACAACGAATCTTTGCCCACAGGAATTTTAGCAGCGTATTCAGTTAGTCAGGCAGAAAGCAGGAAAGTCCTAGTTCGTTTGATGAATTCATCTAATTTTGATATTTCATTACAGGCTGGTCAAAAGATAAGCGAATTCTGTCCACTTGTAGAACCTATTGCAAAAAGTTCTGCGCATAACAAATGCACACCTGGGCCTAATTTAGTGTGTGGTTCCATCATACCTGAGAAGTTGTCTCTTGAGCTAGAAGCAGCAATTAGCCCTTCTTTGGAAAAGCATGAACGCTGTCTTCTTTTAAATACCCTTCTCAAATATTCGGATGTTTTTGATGAGTCCTTGGGCCAAACGGATGTTATCACACACCGGATCGACACAGGTGATGCAACTCCTATTAAGCAGTCCCCGAGGCGGTTACCATACGCTTTTAGGGAAGAAGCTAAATCACAGGTAAGGGATATGCTGGACCAAGGTGTCATTCAGCCTAGTACTTCTCCATGGGCTTCACCAATTGTCCTAGTCAAGAAGAAAGATGGTAAGTACAGGTTCTGTGTTGACTACCGTAAGTTAAACTCGGTCACAGTAAAGGATGCACATCCATTGCCTAGGGTTGATGATTTGTTGGATTCATTGCAAGGTTCCATTATGTTCAGCACTTTAGATCTTAGGACAGGGTATTGGCAAATAAATATGGACCCCGCAGACCGCGAGAAAACAGCCTTTACCACCCCAGATGGGTTGTGGGAGTTCCTGCGCTTACCCTTTGGTGTTTCCAACGGCTGTGCCACCTTTCAGAGAGCCATCGAAATTGTCCTGTCTGGCCTAACCTATGAAACATGCCTTTGTTACTTTGACGACATAATAATTCCATCGAACAGTCTCGCACAACAGTGTCAGCGGCTCTCCCTTGTCTTAGGTCGATTTCGGGAATATAATTTGCGCGTCAAGGCATCTAAATGTTCCTTTGGAGCAGATAAGGTAACATATTTAGGCCATGTTGTGTCCTCTGAAGGAGTTCAGACTGATCCAGGTAAGATTGAGGCCGTTTCAAAACTCCTTCCACCAAAGACAGTTGAACAGGTAAGATCTTTTCTCGGCCTAACAGGCTACTACAGAAAGTTTATACCAAACTATGCGGCATTATCTGCACCTCTTGTGGCCTTAACTAAGAAAGGAGTTAAATTTGCATGGGAAAATAAACATAATCTCGCATTCTGTACTTTGAAGGATAAACTTTGCAAAGCTCCCATTTTAGCATACCCCAAATTTGACAGACCTTTTACTTTACACACAGATGCATCCGATATTGGAATTGGTGCTGTGTTGTCACAGATTGACACTAGTGGTAAGGAGAGTGTCATCTCATACTGTAGCCGATCACTTTCAGATCGTGAAAAGAACTATTCCGCCACAGAAAAGGAAGCTCTTGCTGTCATTTTTGCTGTTGAACATTTTCGTGTTTATTTGCTTGGTCGACAATTTACACTTGTTACGGACCACAGTGCATTGCAATGGCTTCATACTGTTGAGCCAAAGGGGAGACTTGCCAGGTGGGTCATGACACTCCAGGAATACTCATTTATAATCAAACACCGCCCTGGCATTGCCCATGGGAATGCTGATGGACTTTCCCGTTTGCCATCAGATGAAAAAGATGCTCCCGAGGCCCCTGTGGTTGACCAATCATTTGGTTGTGCCACGACAATGACTCCTGGCTATAATCTCCATCAGGCTCAACTGAATGATCCAGTCATTGCTAAGATCATTGAATTGAAATCGGCCAAATTACCTAAACCACCTTATTTTGTTTGGGCAGACAATCCGTCCCTTCGTACTTTCTGGCACTGCTGGGACAGTTTATTCCTCTCTAACGGCTTGCTGGCCAAGAATCTTAGTACAGATCATTCCCTACCGAGGTATGCATATGTGGTACCAGAAGCACTCGTTGATTCTGTTTTGTATGGGATTCACTGTAGTCCATTCTCAGGTCACTTAGGAATTCGTCGGACACTTCATCGAGCCAAAGAACGATTTTTCTGGCCAAAAATGTCGGTACAAATAAGTGATTTTGTGAGATCGTGCCAAACCTGTGCCAAAAACAAGACAGACAATCACCTTAGGAAGGCACCACTTCGCTCTATTGAAGTAAGCGAACCGTTTGTATTTTGGGCGATGGACTACATGGGTCCTTTACCTGAAACATCGAGAGGAAATAAACACCTGCTGGTGGTAATGGATCACTTCAGTAAGTGGTCTGAAGTTTTTCCCACTAAAGATCAAAAAGCTCGTACAGTTGCCGAAGTTTTAGTCTCTAAAGTTTTCACCAGATTTGGTCCACCCGAAATAATTCACTCCGACCAAGGGTCAAATTTTGAAAGTAATTTGATGAAGGAAATCTGTAGCCTCATGGGTATCCACAAGTCCCGTACCTCTGCATATCACCCTCAATGTGATGGGCTGGTTGAACGGCAAAACCGCACTTTGCAGGATATTCTTGCCTCTTATGTTTCGAAATATAAAGATGATTGGGACTTGTGGGTAGATCTTGCTGTTTATTCCTACAACACTAGTGTTCATGAAAGTACAGGTTTTAGTCCCTACGAACTTGTCTTTGGAAGGGTAGCTAGAACTCCAATTGAAGTAGATCTTGGAATACCAATTAAGAATCCAAGTACGCAGCATGAATACTCACAGTCAGTTAGAAGAAATCTTCAGGATATAGTGCAGATAGCAGGCAAAAGTCTTGAAAAAAGTCGACTAGCTAGTCAGAAACAAGTAGACAGCAAAAGTAAAGGTAACTGGGTCCCTCTTCCAGTCGGTCGCTCGGTATTACTTCGCCGCCCAAAAGCTTGGAAATTTGGAGGGAGATGGATTGGGCCTTATCAAATCATTTCTCAACTTGGGGTTAACTATAAAATTCGGTCAAAACAAGGAAAAGACATGATTGTGCACCACAATAATGTCAAAGCTTGCACATTTCCCTTCGACCAAGGGAAAACTATTGCCCCAGTCAGGGAAGCAGAGGAAATGACATTTTCCGAAAACCAAGATAACCCCCAAGTTCCTGGAGAGAGACCATTGCAACCACGCCCAGCAAGACTGAGACAAAATATAGGACCCCCGCTGAGGTTTGGAGATTTTGTTACCCACTGACGACTGGGAACAAAATAGAAGGGAGGGGGTGGTGTTGCGTGTGTGGCCTCTGGTTACGCACATTACATATATTGCATTTAGGACACGTAATCTCCTCATGTCTCCTGCTTATATTGCATGTCTGGTTTATGTAAAGCGAGTATTTCATAAGAGCAAGAGAGAATTTAGCAGTCAGTCGATCATACTCTGATTCAGAAAATAGTTGTTGTTTCTGAGTCTCGCCTAGCGAATCCTCAAGCGCATCAAATATTTTACCTCTTGGTAAAGAGTAGTTAAATTCCGATGACTTGAAGAATGTTAGAACGGACATCACTCTAGAAAAAGGTCGAAGCAACTTTGCTTTTTCTGGTGAAGTGTCTTGACTTGATTAAGTTAAAGTCTTCTTACCATAGCATTTAGTGGTGTTTTAACACTAGCTACATACTTGCTGCTAAACATTAACCCTATAGTGGTTGGGCTATTTGATAGTCCTATTTTGGTTGGGGGGCAAAAAAGCCCCCCCTACCTAACTCTTGACTGGTAACAGGTAGAGTGACCAAATTTTGTGTGCTAATAGCCTCAGGCATGTACTGTCTGAAAATGTAAAAATTAACCTAAGATTGGCCCTCATTTTTGCTCAGGTCAGCATTTTCCTTTGTGTGGTCAAGAAAAGCGGCAAAATTGACTAAAATCAGGAAAATTGCGATAAAATTAAATTTGGAGCACATTTTCCACCCAAACATAATAATTGTGATAGAATGCATCGAATAACACTACACTACAAAAGAAGTTTGCAAAACATTCAACATATGTTCCTTTTTCACGATAATTGAGATTTGAGAATTTGCGATTTTTCCCGGGTCAGTCCCAGAAAATTGTCTCCCGCCCCCTCATTTTTCAAAATATTTCAATGAAACCTTTTGAGAAGTTGCACAATAAGTAGTTGCAAAAAGTCAAGAAGTTTCATGGCTATAAATGTCTTCCTAACAGAGTTATTAAAAAAAATCTACTAGGGGGGGGCAAATTTGCCCCCCCCCAACCAAAATAGGGTTAATGATATGAACACTATTAGCAAATGATATCGCCCTTTGTTTGCACTTGCTAATGTTTTGCCTCTTGCTAAAGACAAGCAAGCGAAACATGGAGGACTTCAAGCATATGATCACAAGACATTATGATACCAACCCTTCTATTTCTGATGAAGTATCTTCGGTCAATGAAATAAAAGTGTTGTTTGCAATAGCTAAAATTTAATCTCTAGGTAAATATTAGTTAAACGTCATAGCCTTGAAAACCATTGGCAATGAACAGCGCTCTTTAAAAGGTTTGAACGAACAACCTTTCCCTTGTTAATGAAGTATCTTGAGTTGATGCAAATAAAGTGTTATTTGCATTTATGAATGTTTTGCCTCTCGGTAAAAAATAGTTAAACATAACAGACTTGGAGATTATAGATTTAAACAATCTTTCTCTTGTTAATGCACTATCTTGAGTTGATGAAACGAAAAAGTGTTCTTGGCAATGTATGCATCTTACGAAAGACCAGCTAAATATTATGGACTTGAACGATGCTTGCGAAGGGTATTGCCCTAGATACAGGTTGAAACAAAACTTCTCTTTTTGATAAAGTGTGGAATTAAAGACTTGTAAGTGTTTTTGACACTTGTCGACGCTTTGGTTCTCGCTATAGACGAGCGAAGTATCATGGATTTGAACACTGTTAGCAGAATGCCCATGATTCAAATTCGAACATGTTTTCCTTTTTAGTTAAGTATCTTGAAACAATTTCTTGAAGGTGTTGTTTACACTTGCTGATGTATTGGTTCTTTGTAAAGACTATACTTAAACTTCATAGACGCAAGCAGTATCAATAAAGGCTTAGATGAGGAGCATATCAGTCGTAACCATCTCGTGCGCTTTTCAAAGATCATTTCGTTTCCAAGAAAAATCCACGAAAAATCCATAAAAATCCAAAATCCATTTGTTTCAAAAGATCTTGCACGCCTTATCGGATGAGTGATACAGACCTGTGCCCAAGATGCAGACTGAAATTGATGAAATGGAAGTGTTGCTGACACTTACCGATGTTTTGCCTTTTGCTAAATATCATCAAAAATCAAAGACGTTGGCAGTATTTACAGAGGATATAGCTCTGTAGAAAGATTGAAAAAAATCCTTCTCTGTTTAATGTGGTATCATGATTTGATAACATGAAGCTTGTAGCTGACATTTGCAGATTTTGACACTACCTAAGTATCACAGACTTGCAAACATCGGCAGAGGATTTCGCCCCAGGTAATGGTTGTGGTGAATGGTTGAAAAAATATTTCTCCTTTTAGTGAAGTATCTTGAAATTATTTGTTAAAAGCGTTGTTTTGCATTTGGAAGCGTAATGTTTTGCTTCTTGCTAAGACTACCCAACTGTCATGACCTGGAAGAATATTAGCAAAAAGGATATCGCCACCAGGAATGGTCAATTTCACTGCTGTTTAGAAGGAATTTTTTCCTCTAGACCTGGAAAGTTTGAATGACTTCTGTCTTCAGTCATAACGGAAATTTGGCTTTTGAGAGTTCATAACTCATCCATATTTGAAAATTATTTCCACAGAAATCAGAACATATAAACATAGATGTAATACATAAAACGTTAAGATATCAAATGATAAATGATAGTTTAGTTAGAATTAGTGTAGTAAGCAAATAATTTAGTAGCTGAGGTTCAAGTTCAAGCAACTATATTGAAAATATATGTTAGGTTTACTTCGGTGACACACATGTTTTAAGAAACTAAGAATTTGAGCCAGCAATGCAAGCTTCTTTCTTCCTTCTTTTCTGGCGATTTCAGAGTCTATCTTTGTATAAGCATTTCTTCTGAGGGGCTGAGAGTTTATCAAGTCTATATTAGATGACCAAAAACCATCCCCTGCTTGATAACGCAACGCATTTCTTCCGTAATCAAGTGATTGGTGCCTTCTATATTTTTTAGGCCAACGTCGCAAAAAATAACATTGAATACATTGGGTTCTAGGTCCAGCTTTCGATACATTAACGGAGGAGTCGATAGATTTATTTGTAAAATTTGATTTAGAAGCTTCTTTGGAGGAGGGAGCAAAACTGTGAATTGGTTTTGAAGACCACACCCTATTTTTAGGACATTGAAAATGTTTTCTCCAAGAACTTTTCACAGTATGAAATTGCAGATAATGATAAGAGCGTGGAAAGCAAAAATAAATGACTTATTTTCATAAATCTCATTATGCGTATCCATCACAGTCAATTGTTCGTTAATCTATATTAACGCACCATGGTATAGATTTACTTTAGATCTTGTCATTTTGATGCTTTCAAAGATGGAAATGTTTGAAGCGAGTCTCTTCCACCAAGTTACGAACCTATTATCGCTTATTCATAAATGCCAAATGGTCTGATGTGTAGCGACGTCTTCGCGAGTTGCAGAGGCATTAGCTAATGAATGTATTTACTATCGTTGAGTTCACGACCCTTTTGAGCGAGTTTCTGCAGAGATAACAGGTGGACCCCATGGCTAACTTCTGAAGAGATGATTTTTCAGTTCTCAATAATTTTCTACATTCAACGGGGTTCCCAAAAGATTGTAACGCACTTGATAGAATCTAAAAAGTAGATAACAAGTGCAGGGTGTCCCAAAAATCTTGTGCCTATTTGTGTGTCAACTGTGGAGGAGCTGTATATTCAATTATCTTGGTTCTACGCATTTACATAGGTCAGATTCGGCTTGGGACCTTGTTTGACTCAATCTGACACAACGTTGCTTATTTACGGACAAGAAAAGGTAAAATTAGTGCCGTGGTTGCTTCAAAAACAGCACTTCTATTGTTCTCCGGCAATTTCAGAATAGACAGGGTTCTTGCATCGCATTAGAATTTCACTAAATTTTTTAAAAGGTAAAAAATGCTCTCTTATGAAAAGCCAACATTGCTATCTCTTGAAAAGATTTTGCAAAAGTTTTGATACGACAATAGAACCCACTGTTTGAAAACTTACTTTTTTTGACATTGCCGGAGGGCAACAGAAGTGCGCGCTGTTTCGAAGCAACCACTTATCTTGCCTTTTCTCTGTCGTAAATAAGCAACCGCTTGTCAGGTTGGCTCGAATAATTTCTCAAACTATAAGTTGAAGCTTGACTTAATATGCAACTGTGTAAAAACTGAGATGATTAATTATTTTATGATACTGCACAAAAAACACAGGCAGTAGTGTTGCGTCATAGCAGTGCAACAGCAGCAACAGGACCAATGTTGCCATGCCAACAGGATGCTGCCATGATGATGTTGGATCACGAAGAAAGACACAGAGATAAAAAATCAACCATCTAACGGAATGAATTTCACTTTTATTTAATTTCAATAACAAATAGTGTTGCGTGTTTTGTAGTTAGGAAAACAGCACAGCATAGATTGCCTCAAAGCTAGGCCCAAAATATACGCAATTGGGCCTCCTGTGGCCTGATTGGGAAATATGGCGTACCATTAAAACTTCGTTTACATTTGATCTAATGCTCTGTTGTATAGCGATTGTATTCTACTGATTTAGGACATCCAGCAGAATACTATTGTTATTGTTATTCTGTTCTCTTTGGCTTTTTAAAGAAAGTAGCCGTAGGACTTTTTGCATAATTTGCAAGCTTGAGAACCGTGTTATCAGACAGTGACATTGTCTGATCTAGAAATAGAACTTTAATTTCGATAGCAAGTAAATCAAGGACCAGAATGGAATGTGGAATGCTTGTTCCCAAACTTGCCATTCACCAGAATTTTCCTGATTTCTGGGTCCAAATGATGAATGATTTTATGAAACAAAATTTTCTCGTCTGGGTTAGCCTTTGACTGATAGATTAACATTTCAGTTTTGAATATCGGCCTCCTATTTTTATTCCATTGCCTGCCCCCAAGGGGGGGGGTACTCCCATACTTGACTTGACGGGATGTGCCGCTCAACAGGGTGTCCTTTTACGGTAAAAATTATGCGACAGGGTGTCCTTTTAAAAATTATGCGACAGGGTATTACAATTGATAAGAAAATTATGCGACAGGGTATCATGTGGAAGGATACCTTTTAAAGTTCTCTTGAGACAATGGATTTTGGCAAAATTTTTATGCGCCAGGGTATCCGGGTGTCTCAAAAAATGTACCCCTTTTGACTGGAAATAGGAACGAAGCGATAAGATATCATTTCTCTCCGAGTAGTTAGCTAAATTTATCAATCTTCAACTTAGATTCACACACCTTGCATTTAAGAATCGTCCACCAAACACCAGAGATACAAGCTTGCAAAGACAAAATTTACAGTGCACCCAAAACCAGAGGTTTTGTAAAAGGGCCTAGCCATGATTTGAAGTATGGATCTTTTCCAAAGCACCTGTAAACTTTAACTTTCAGTTTTTTGCTTTCGAAAAGAATAAAAAATACTCGTGGAAATCACCCTGATGAAACAAATATAACAAAAATGTGTTAAGAATGATGAAGTCGTGCAACTTCTCCCAAATGAGCATGCATGTGTTCCTTTTCTTCTTCTTTGACACTTGGAGTAGAATGCAATGCACGGATTGATTCCTCAAAGGAATAACTATTTGTAGTTCAATTGAAGCATTTCAAGGTATAATTCTTTTCAATGGAAAAAGCTAAAGGTCAAAGTCGAAATTCCTGTGCAACATGCCTGTGATAGCAAATTATGGCTAGGCCCTTTTACAAAACCTCTCGTTTCGGGTGCACTGTAAATTTTGACTTTGCAAGCTTGTATCTCCAGTGTTTGGTGGCCAATTTTTAAATGCAAGGTATGTGGATCTAAGTTGAAGATTGTCCACTCGGAGAGTAATGATATCTTATGATTTCGTTCCTATTTCCAGTCAAAAGGGGGTACTTTTTTTGAGACACCCGGTACTTTTGGGCCATTTTTTATGCGACAGGGTACAGAGTGTGGAGAGATTTGCCGCACACCCCCGTCACTTCCCTAGTCAAGTACCCCCTTCGGGCCACACTCGTAAGTAAACAATTTTTGACTCACCCGCTATTATTTTTGTATTTGGTATTTCTTCGGTCTCTTTTCAAATAGCTTTTAGTATCATCATTCTGCATCCAGGATTGCGCTAAAGATGGTGGCGAGGAATTTTTACCGAGATGCTTTGCATTTAAATTACAAATTTTTAACGATCCTATAGAAATTCGATGAAAGAGCGCAGTGTATCTCGGTAAAAAATTCCTCACCGCCATCTTTAGCGCAATCGTCTATTGTTAGCAGCGAGATAGAGGACTGTGGGCCCGTTTTGACCGATTCTAAGATGGAACAACTTTACAAAATTGCGTATAACCAAAGAACAATAAAACTGATCCATACAGTATAGGGTTCGACTCTTCGTAAAACTTCGAAATCAAATGTTTAAAATACAGCATAGGTTTCAAATCTTTAAAAAGCTGGGTGTAAAATTCTATGATACATTTCTTTGAACTGAATAGCATCAAAGAAACTTGAAATATTTTACAATAAATCTGCCGTTGGACTTTTCTGAAATCTTCAATATTTTCAGAATTACAGTGTTTTTCTTCTTTTTAAGAATTGAAGAAAATTTTCGAAAAAAATGAAAACTATCGTAATTTCTAAACATGTTGACGAAAGATCAAATAATTTTCAAGACAGCCATGGTTTATAGATGCCTACAATATGGCATCAAGCAAAAGTTTTTCACTCTTCTGGTTTTTGATTTAGAAATTTGATGACGTCACAACATAAAGTGAGCTGAAATATGACATGGGCTGTACTTTCGACAAATATTAAAGATTTCTGAAAAGTCCAATGGTAGAATCATAGAAAAGTGGCTAAAGTCTCTTTCAACTCATTCAGTTTAAAGAAGTAGGTCAATAAATTTTACACTCGCCTTTTTTTGTTGATTTAAAGATTTGGAGCCTATGCTTTAAAGTACTATTGCCTAATTCCTTCGACTGAATTGGTCAAAGGGAACTGTTAGTCGTTTGTCATAATTCCAGAAAGAGAATTTTTGATATCATCAATATCTTCAGAGTTACAGCATTTTAAATTTTGACCTAGTTTTTAAGTTGTAACGTCATCGAATTGCTAAATTGTAAACCAAGAAAGCTACTGAGTTTTGCTTGCTACTTTCTCGTCGATCTTCAAAAACTTAGTATCTTTTGTATTGGCCATTTTGATTTTCCTCAATTATTCTTCAACTTATGATGCTTTTAATCTTTGCCAAAGCTTCAGATATATCCTCATCCACATCTTTGCATTAAACTTAAAAAAATAAAGATAATTACTCCAGTGGCCGTTGCAATCTTTCACTCGTTGTTTCGTAGACCCTTTCTTCTTTTGAATAACGGGTCTACTCGTTGGCTAGGAAACTACGGCTTGCAATCATTTTACTCTTTTTGACTCACAAGGTAATTTGAACTTTAGCGATAAATACCTCAACATTTACGGCATTCGTTGTAACAAAGAAGGTATCAATATTTAAGTTAACCACCATAGATTATGATGCTTATTATTCTATACTGATATAAGGAATAGATTCATCGCTAGACTAATTTAAAGTCGATCTCGCATCATATGTCATGAGGTAACAAAAACATCTACGAATAACAAATGCAGTGGAACACTTTGAATGAGCGATATTGCCCTATCACACAAATCTCAAAGTGACGTGCGGCTGATCTGAGTGACATCACAAAATTTATTTCATGCAGCATGAAAGTAGACTTATTACGTTGGGTCCTAGTTATTGCTACCGCCCACCCATCACTCGCTAATACTAGTATGAGCGAGGGGTGGGCGGGTGGTCACAATTACTAGGACTCAACGTAATACACGTCTTTTTATAAAAACTTGGATCAGGCCATAGTACTAAAAGTTTCTTAATTTCACATGAAAATTTGTCCATTTTAGTAGTAACAGTTTCTTAATTGGTTTCTTATTTTTTGAATGCAGAATTATCAACGTGATCGCTAACACGGCGCCAGATATGTTTCTTGACATTTAAAATATGATTAAGGAATTAGCAGTGTTTTTTATTTAGAAAACACAAATGGTTAGATAATATTGCTCAAGAATAAAGATTCAACGATCTAATTGCTATAAGATTCATGCTTTTAACCTTGAAAAGTTTCTTAGTACTTCTCAGACATAGTACTAGAGTTTCTTAAAATTTCGGCCATCCTAGTACTAGTTTCATATAAACCAGTTTCTTATGAAAAAAAAAAACGTGTAAGTCTAGCATGAAAGCAAGCCACTTTTTAAACGGGCTGAGATGTATACCAGTTACCCAAGAACATTTAAATCTATTGGTTTCTTCTTGAAAAAATCAACAAACTGATGTGGTAAACCTAGTGTCATGATTCATTAAACGCACGAGTCCATCCTTGACCTAATTTGACATCTATTCATACTCGAGCATCCAAATAGGCTTTTTACCAGATGGTCTTGTGATCCTACAGAAATTATGACCTAAGACATGCATTAACAAAATTAGGTAGAAAAGCTTTTTGATTTTCATTTGATAAAATCTGAAGGAAATAGCTGCTTGAATAGTTGATTTTGCCCTCTTGTGTTCTTTGATAAATTTAGATCCTTCTGCAGAGTTGCTAATAGGTTTATTCATTATTGTGCAATGATTCGTGGAGTTGACATGAAGTCATACCGGGTCTCCCAAAAAAGTATAAGCCTTTGAACGGTTGCTGTGAAGGAGCCTCCTATTCGAAAATCTTCATTTTCAGTTTATGGCATAGATGAGATCTCAAGTTGGATTCTATCTCCTTATAAATCTTTTATAAAAATGTTTTGCAATCTGAACACTGTAAAGGATTAGTATGGCGGATTTCTGCACGAGCGTTTACGCGCTTTCAAAAGCTTGTGCAATGTGAATGCAGCCATAGTAGTGCTAGAAAGTTGCGATCAATGTTAACTGGTGTGCATCTGTTCTTAACATTTGCTCTCATTGATGAAACAGTTTAATTGATCAGGAATATTTTAAGAGTAGAAAATTTAATGATTGAACTGACTCAAAATTGCGTTCAAATGTCGCATAGATAGTAGTTGCGTAATTTAATGGACCTTTACACAAAGTAAAGTTCAATGCAAGGTGAAGCCTGCATTCCCAAAGGAAGTAGATTTTATTGCTGCAAAAAAGGCACTCTGTCTCTAAAACTAAACACTGCGAAAAGATTTTCTGGGTTGCCGTTAGAGATGCACGCCGTTGAGTAGCTCCAAAGTGAGGCGAAACCGGCACGTCAGTATTTCGATCGATTGCTACGATTTTGTATAAAGGTCTATAACCATCGGTCTCTGGCGGCCTCAGAAATTTTGCCTGTTTAGGTAAATTACTTTGCGAATACAAAGCCGATTAGGACAGGCAAGGTCGCAAAATCTAAGTTAAGATCTCATCCATAGCATTAACTGAAAAAAGCTTTTCGAACAAAGGCTCCTTCGCAGTGACTACTTAAACACATACTTTTTTGGGAAATCCGGTAGTTTTACTCAACAGAGACCCTCAACTTACTCTCATCTCATTGAATTGAGCTGATGTTGCCGTCGCTTCAGCGAGGGCCTTATTTCCTAGACCGGCTCATTTAAAGTAAATGAACGGAGATGATACAACACAATCTAAACATAGCACAAAAGGACGGCAGGCGCCACTTCTCTTCCTATTGTTTCCATTAATCAAACATCAAATTCAATAGGCTTTGTTTAGATGGGCCCAGTCCCCTTAGCTAAGTTACTTTTAACACCGTTGCTTTACTTTAAAGGGAGAACAAAGACCAGCAACCTTTGTGACCGTTTGTTTTTGTTTTTGTGAATTTCGTACAGTCAGTTATTCCGGACGCTGTGGAGACCAAGTCGCTGACTTTGTGCAAAGCATGCTGGACTTTGTACTTCCTTGAAATATGATTTGTCGCTAAGGCAGGCCATCAGCAACAACAGCAACTGCGAAACCGAGGGACCAATGCAGCTAGTCTACTTATTTTCCAGAGCTGTAAAATCGGATAAAAATCTCCATTGGCGAAAATTCTTTGTCGCTCTTGTTTCACAATTATGAAATGACTATAGGAAGGAAGGTGGTTTTTCCAGTTATGACATGAAGAAACATCCATCTAAGTACTATTAGCTAGCTTAATGGTATAGCAGTTCTGGAAAACTGCTTTTTGTGGCATTTCAGGCTCAGTGGTTTTGAGAAAAGAATAGCAAGTGCATTTAGGCCTAGTTGTTTAGGCCATACTGAATCAGTACGAGGCTAATCCGAGTAGTGGTTGTAGCGGCATAGCGGCATCAATGCAGTCAAAAAGTGAAACTACGATCGAGTCTAATGACGTCAAAATAGCGCCATAAACAAAACATCAACAATGCAGAATATTTTGTAGGTTTTTGTGGGAAATCTGCAAAAAGTTGCATAAGTTAGTCTTACATTCTGCCTGGCGACAGTGGAAAAATACCCAGCTCTGATTTTTGAGCGCGAATTGACCTTGAAATCAAGTGACATGTGGTTTGAACGAATTTCAAAGATAAAAACGCCACCTTACGCGTGATAGTCATTAGGCCACACATACATACCAGAAGCCAGTAAATTCCCTTCTATTTAACCAGCAGCAGGCTTGATGCTGGTTTAAGTTATTTTGAGAGGAATTGCTTACACTTGATTGAATAGTACCGGTAGTTTTCATTGAACGGTGTGAATAGCTTTTAGTTCACTCGATTTCTCGCGTATTTACAGATAAGCTGACCTAGTTTTCTTATTTGAGATCAGTATGAATTATTAATACCAAATGTGTATCAAATCTGTTAAAATATTCATATCTGAGTTTTTTGAATTGAAATTTGAAACTGGAAACAGCATTTTAGTTTTATGCCTTTGATAAATAATAATTACAATTAAGAAGGACTGCCTTCCTCTATGACTAGGCGGATGTTCAACTGATTTAGCTCAATTAACGAGAAGTAGAAGCTAAATCTTGATTGGTGGCAGAATCATACTGACGTCTACAAAACGAACGAATCAGATCGCATAGAAACAACAGCAATCGATAGTTTAGGCTAACATATGCCACTTGTTGCTGCCTAACAGCATTATATTCTTGCGCATGAGATTTGCAATGGATTTGTTTGTTTGCGTTTGAGGTTTGCTGCACAAGTAGTTATGGCAGTCATGTGATATCACTGCGGTTAGCCGTAGGTTAGCATAAGATAGGAATCAAATGTTTTGGCCGATTTTTGCTCGTGGCCCATGGCCGGAAACCTTCAAAGCCTCATATTCACCGACCAATCAGACGGCGAATAAGCAGGGAAGACAGAAGAAATGTGTGAAAATTTTTCTCAACTTTACCAAACTTCATAAAACGCAACCAGGACAAAAAACTGGCGAATACCCAAACATCTGGCGAATAGATTCCTTCAAAAAAACCCAGGAAATTTCCAACAGTTTTTTGTCCTGGTTGCGTTTTATGAAGGTAGGTAAAGTTGAGAAAAATTTTCACACATTTCTTCTGTCTTCCTCGCTTATTCGCCGTCTGATTGGTCCTAAAAATGAGGCTTTAAAGGTTTCCGGCCATGGGCCACGAGCAAAAATCGGCTAAAACATTTGATTCCTATCTTAGGTTAGCATCATATATCAGCACATGCGCAGTATGTAAGGTATGATGAATAATCTCTATTGTTTATGGTTGCAGCACTGCAAGACAGCATTGCATGCATGGTCCGCTACTAGAAATCACCGGGTCCGGCCCTTGGCCTCGGCTCTAGGCACCATGGCCGTCGGCCCCACACTTATAGGTATTTTCTTAATTCTATAACTCTGTTTGTTCCTATTAAGTAGCATGCACTTTTGCCAAAATTTACCCTGGATACCAGGTAGTCAAGGTGTAGCTCAAATCGGGAAACTTCTTTCGGGACACCTTGAATACATATATAAGAGAACGCTTGTGAGCCTTTCTAGCATTGTTACAATTGAGCGACCTTTGCAGCCTTAATTCACTCTGCTGAAAAATCACACGAAAAACCCGAGCTTGGGGCAACTTGTAACTGGTCCCAGGGGGTGGGGGTACATGAATTGCGGATGGACGGGGCCTGCCACCCGGTTTTCAGAAAGCTTCCCTCTTCTAATTACCAACAGTTGCCGTCATACCTACTTTTATGACGAATTTTGGCGGAAACTACCCATTTTTGACAATTTTTTGCCAATTTCTGGAAACCCCACCCAATGTTTAAGGAAAATTTGTCGAAAAAGGGACCCTTGTTTAGAAAATTTTGGACCCAGCAACCCACCCATATGGGCGGCACATACCCGTACCCTCAACATGTTATGTTACCCCCCTCCCCCCTGGTAACAGGTACTTGGGCAAGTTGTAACAGAACAAAACAAGCTGTGAATAAAGTCTGTCTGCTAGTGTAATCCTACTTTTTACTCCAATACTGCATGAAAATTAGGAATTCACACTAAATACAGAACGATGCAGAGCGATAAGTTCTGAAATCCAAAAATTTACTTTTAGTCCAAGAAACGGAGATATAGCAATGCTGAAAAATAGCTGCCGGCAAGAACGATAAGAACCACTGTTTAAATTGAGGTTAGTAAAAAGACATCCATTCTGTTTACACTAATGCCGGGGAGCACAACTTTAATAGCGGCAGAGAAATTCCCTCTGTTACAATTTGCCATATTACTTCTGCCCCTAGTTCTCCCTTGCTCATGCCCTTCATATTTCATATTCATATTTAATTCTTAGGAGGGTCACCCTTCGTCGAGTTGGTCTCTAAGGGGCCCTCCAACAAAAACATTAATTATGTACCTTCTAAAGAAACGTCTCTGGCCTTTGTTGACTTTTTCATACGTAACCTCAGGTCAGCTCCCGTATTGCGATAGGCTGGCTATATAATGAGTAATTTTTCAGTGATTTGTGATTATGTGCATTTTACACGCGATATTTATGTAATTTTGCGATTTTTGTACAGGGTATCTCGATAAAAACTGCTCGACGTTTAATCAAAAATTGAAAAATAGCGATAACATAAACAGGCTCATGGGAAGATAACCCCTTACCTAAACTTTTGAAATAATTTTAGAGACCAGAATCTTGCTCTCAAAAATAGGAAACATTCGGCAGCTGAAACCAGGGGCCCCCTGATTACTTGTAATGCAAAAAAGCTCGAAGATGGAGGTAAAAGAGAGTCATACAATGATATACATCTAATTGATATCAGAGCAAACCCCCCCAAAAATGATTTCAAAAGTAATTTATTACCTCTATCATCATTGTCAAAATTTGCTAAGATTGCCTGTATCCAAAAACAGTACACGTTTTTTTATTAGAAACTGGTTTATAAGAAACTAGTACTAAGATGGCCAAAATTTTAAGAAACTCTCGTACTATGTCTGAGAAGTACTAAGAAACTTTTCGAAGTTAAGAATATGGATATTATAGCAAATAGATCGTTGAACCTTTATTCTTGAGCAGTATTATCTAACCATTTGTGTTTTCAACATAACAGAGCACTGTTGATTCCTATATGAAGTTTTAAATGTCAAGAAATATATCTGGCACAGTGTTAGCAACCACACTGATAGTTCACGCATTCAAAAAATAAGATACCAATTAAGAAACTTTTAGTACTAAAATTGACAAAATTTCAAGTGAAATTAAGAAACTTTTATTACTATGGCCTGATCCAAGTTTCTTATAAAAAAAACGTGTAGTTCAAAACATAATCGATGTGAGACTGAATTTTTCCTTAAATATCCATAGGCTTGAAAGTTAGATTATCGAAAACCTATCCAAATCCCATTTGAATCGCCCTGAAACAATTGAGAAATAACAGAAACAATGGCCCAAGATGAGGGAAAAGTGTATACCGCTGACCAATGTGCTCCGTGGCTAAACCCAGAAAAAATCGACGTTTCTTCAATCAACAGATTCATGTTTCATGCATTCATTTTTCCATCCCCCAATGCGTACCTTCTTGAAAGGAAAAGGCATTGAAGTTCAGCGGAGAATTTCTTTTAAACTCCGTTTTTAACACTGACTAAAATGATTTTGAATTACAGCGATTGAACGCCCTTAGTATCGAAAAGGCCACAGTGAGGAGTTGAAATTACAGACGCTATCCATGTTGCGAAAATTAGAGAAAAATAACTACACCATGTAACAGTATGAGATTTTCAGGGAGCTTCGAGACATAACTGAGGTAGATGCTGGTAAAATCTGTTAGCTGCTAAAAATATTTTGTCAGGTGGGAAATTTATCGTATTCACAGAACGCAATCTGCCTTCCAACTTGAAAGCGTCCTAATCAAGCCACTCCGTAAGAAATGCCTTGATTGCGAAAAATTCTAGCAAAATAAGTGTACCACGTAACAGCATGAAATTTTCAGGGAGCTTTAAGGTCTTACTATGGCAGATACTGGTCAAATCTGTTAGTTTCTAAAAATATTTGTTGGGTAGAAAATAGAGCTGAAATCACTGAGCCCAATCTGCCATCCACTGGGGAAGTGCCCTAAGGAAAGCCCCTACGTAGAAAAATAACTACACCATGTAACATTATGAAATTTTCAGGGATTTTCAAGACATAACTGAAGTAGATGCTGGTAAAATCTATTAGTTGCTAAAAATATTTGTTCGGTGGGAAATTTATCTGTATTCACAGAACGCAATCTGCTTCCAAATTGAAAGCGTCCTAATCAAGCCACTCCATAAGAAATGCCTTGATTGCGAAAAATTCTAGAAAAATAACTGCACCATGTAAGAGCATGAAATTTTCAGGGAGCTTTAAGGTCTTACCATGGCAGATACTGGTCAAATTTGTTAGTTTCTAAAAATATTTTTTTGGGTAGAAAATAGAGCTGAAATCACTGAACGCAATCTGCCATCCACTGGGGAAGTGCCCTAAGGAAAGCCCCTACGTAAGAAACGTCTTGATTGCAAAAGATTCTAGAAAAATAACTACACCATGTAACATTATGAGATTTTCAATGATTTTCAAGACATAACTGAGGTAGATGCTGGCAAAATTCATTAGTTCCAAAAAATATTTTGTTGGGTGGGAAATTTATCTGTATCCACAGAACGCAATCTGCCCTCCAAATCGAAAGCGCCTCAATCAAGACACTCCATAAGAAATGCCTTGATTACGAAAAATCCTAGAAAAATAACTACACCATGTAACAGCATGAGACTTTCAGGGATCTTTGAGGCATAGCCAGGGTAGATACTGGGCAAATCCATTAGTTTCTAATAATATTTTGTTGGGTAAAAAATTGATCTGTATTCACTGACCGCAGTCTGCCATCCGCAAGGGGAGTATTTCATAACAACTCCTGAACAACGTAATATCTTTTCCACAGCACAGCGCTAATTTCTTCCTCGTGTTTCATGTCGACCGAGTCTCAGTGTACACTGCATCCTTCTCGTAGTCCCAGTGGACACTGCGCTCGTCTCGTAGTGCCCTCTGTTTTGTTTGGGCTGTCTTGTAGTCACAAAGGAGCATTGCGTATTCCAAAACTTCCCTAAAGACCCTTTAACGTTTGAATGAAAATGGCACAAAGAAACACCTTTGTATGCCAATGTCTCTCGTCAGACCATAAACTGAGAATTGCAAAAAGAAACATTAATCAACCATATGGCGTACAGAAATTGAGGATGCCGCTTAGTTGTTATGTCATGGACTCCCTGTGCTGATTCGCGCATGGCAAATGCAATATTCCCTCATCTTCAATGGCGCATGGAACTTTACCAAAAATGCCTTTTAGAAGCCTCTGGTTTCAGCTTTCGCACAAAATAGAACTTCAAAGGTTTGTAACTCCATGAATTTTTAGCGAATGTGCAAGATTCTTGTGTCAAAAGTTAATTCAAAATCTCACGAGAAAGGTCACTTGACCAAATGTCCATTGCTAGTTTTAGCATCTAATCAGACGTTGAACAATTTTTTGAGACTCCCTGTAAGTGATTTTTTGTGATTTCAAGTAAGGTGTACGAAAAAAATCAGTCTCGAAATCAGTGAGTTGTCCCTCGCTGTTACACGCATTTTAAAAAGAAACTAAGAATTTAGCACAGTTCTGATAATAGTCCTTACGATTATCAGATTTTGAGTACTCAGAGTTACTTAGGAGTTTCTTAAAGGTCGGTGTAATAACTTGTATGCATTAATCTGAAGACTGATTCGAAGAGGCGTACTAATCAAATCGCAGAGTGATCTTCAGTAAAAAGACTGTTGTACTAAATCTCGAAAATCATCACAAAATCAGAGACTGCGCTCCTACTCTCACGAAGTCTCGTTAACTCTCTAACTCAAAATTATAACTCATGTCAATAAATGCTCAATACAATAGTAAATTTTAGCCAATCAGATCCAAGAATAACAGGATACAGTATAATGTTCAATACATGTTAATAGCTGGATACCTTTCCTGTGTAAACTTGTAAATGTCTCATTTTAATCTACTCTGGAGCTACATTAATGAACATAATGACAAATTCCTAATGGGCACATAGGGCCCCGCAATTCTAATTTAGGAGAATGCGTCTGCTGCGGAAACATAAGACCGCCTAATGATAATGGATGCAATGTAAAAAAGAACAGATGTGTCACGAACTATGAGCGCGCCCACGCAGGGTTCCCCACATTCCCCCCTCCTTGAGCCTGGCTAGGGGTCAAGCATTAGTTGGGTCTTCCAGCGCGCGTCCCTAGCTGCTGCCCTCAGCAACTGACTCCTCCGACCATTCTCAGATTCCGTTCCAATTTTCTCTTCACTCACCTCTTGACTTCCATTTTCCATCCTCATTTCTCCCTTTTCTTCTATAATCTCAGCATTTCTCACTTCTTTGTCATTGTCTCTACTGGAAGAAATTTCTAAGGGAACAAGTTTTTGTAAAGGTCTTGTAATAAATTCAGACTTACCCTTACCAGCTTTACGCACAGTTGCCCCACGTGTCTTACCATCTTTTCCTGTAATGAGTTCCTCAATAACTCCCATTTTCCAAAGACCATGCTTTACATTGTCTTCATGTATCAGAACTAAGTCACCTTTTGCTACACAGACTGATTTATTGCTGCTCTCCTTGTGATATTCTCTCAGATCCGTGATGTACTCTTTCCTCCACCTGTTCCAAAAATGAGAAAGTCTATTAGTCAAGTATAAAAACCTCTTTGTAAGCTTATCATGATCTTCATCATACTCAATGTTGGAAGTTATACTTTCTGGAAGGTTGGACATCCTGTAACCACACAATAAATGAGAAGGTGTTAATGCATCTCCAAGTTCATCATATAAATATGTGAGGGGTCTCGAATTCAATGTGCTTTCCACTTCTGTCAACACAGTGCTAAGCTCATCCTGACTCAATTTAGCTGTTCCAAGTACCTTTCTGAGACAACGCTTGACACACCCAACCATCCGCTCAAAGTACCCGCCCCACCAGCTGGCACGAGGTAAATTGAATTTCCAAATTATCCTGCGGGTCTCTAAAAAATTGCCGAATGTCTCATCATTGAACAGCTTTGTCAACAGTTTAGCTGCAGCCTTAAAAGTTTTAGCATTATCTGAATTGACAAGTCTAGGAGTACCTCTTCTAGCACAAAATTTCCTGAAACAATTCATAAAAGTGGAAGTATTCAAGTCTTGAACAAGTTCCAAGTGTATTGCCCTTGTAGAACTGCATGTAAATAAGGCAATGTATGTCTTCTTCATCTTACCTTCATCACTCTTGACAAACAATGGACCTGCAAAATCAACCCCTACATTAGCAAAGGGTTTTGATTCAGTTACTCTAAAGTCTGGTAGTGGCGCTGCTGGTGGTGCCTTGAACAGAGGTCCTTCTAATTTTCTGCAAATATGGCATCTGTTTATGACTCGTTTCACCTGTTGTCTACCTTGCAACACCCAAAATCTAGACCTAAGTTCTGCAAGTGTAGATCTAAGCTTGTTGTGATGAACTCTAACATGACAATCATCGATGATAAGATCTGTAAAGGGACTTTCTCTGGGAAGTAAGATGGGGTACTTGGCCTGAAATTCTAAATCTGAGTTAGCAAGTCTTCCCTTGCAGACCAATAATCCATTCTCATTCTCTATACCTAGTTGTCTTGACAACTTTTCAAAATCTGCTCTCCCCTTCAAAGTTTTCTGTGCATCTTCTATCCACACTCTCTCTGCTTCTTCAATTTCTTCAACCTTAAGTTTTCCTATGTCTGTTTCTCTCTTTGCTTTCTTCTCCTTCAAGTTCTTGATAAATCTCATGACATAAGCTGTAACTCTCAGTACCTTCACTAAGCTTCCATATCTCTCTATTTGCACAATATTGCTAACACCATGTTTCTCCTTTTGCACTGCTATCATAACATTCATCTTTCTTCTTTCACTTCCCACATCTGGGGAATCTTCTAGGGGGAAAAATTTAGGCCATTTCTCTTCATCTTCCTGCAACCAATTGGGCCCTTCCCACCATAACCTACTGTCCTTCAAGTGACTAGCAGATACCCCCCGGGAACCTAGATCTGCTGGATTCTCTACACCTGGTACATGTCCCCAGTCTTCCTTTCTAGTTAGGCCTAAGATTTCATTCACCCTGTGTTGTACGAACTGCTTCCATTCCCCATTGTTTTGAATCCAATAAAGGGCAGTTTTGCTGTCCAGCCAGAACTTGATACAATCTACTTTTACCTGTTGACCTAAGGCTTCTATGACTGTGTTCATCAAGTTAGCTAGAATTCTTGCAGACATAAGTTCTAGCCTGGGAATGCTAAGTCGTTTAAGGGGTGCTACCCTAGTCTTTGCACTCAAGAGCCTAACATAGGTTCCTGTTGTGGTCTTGAAAACAATAAAGATCATTGCGCAGTATGCTGCCTTACTGGCATCAGCAAATCCATGAAGCTCTGTGCTCAAAATCTCACCTTTGGATTCATCAATTATGCACCTGGGAACAGAAATGATGTTAGTTTCCTGCAAATCCTGAATCCAAGCCCTCCATCTCTCATATTTGTCTGCAGGGAGGGGATCATCCCATCCTAAGTTCTCCACACACAGCTCTTGAAAAAGAATTTTTGCTGACACAGCTACTGGGCTCACTAATCCATGAGGGTCAAAAACTGAGGCCAAAGTACTAAGGATACCCCTCTTAGTGGCTGTGGAACTCTTGCCAATTTCCTTGCCCACCTTTCCTAAGTTGAACTCTAGGGTGTCTCTTTTGTTATCCCAAGTAATGCCTAATACCTTTGGCTTGCCCCCCTCATTAACTTCTGGGCTAAGGGTTTCTTGTGCAAATGATTGTTCTTCATTGGATGTGTTCTCTTCCTTTCTTATTTCACATTCTCTATGGGCTATTTCCTTAGCTAATTCTTCCTTGTTGGTTTTCCATTTTCTCAGGGTGAATCCGCCATCTTTCAGCCTAGTCTTAGCTTTCTCATAAAGGGTCAAGGCCTCTTGTATATCCCTGCTACCCGTTACAAGGTCATCAACAAAGAATCCTCCTAGTAACTTATCAACGAATTCTGGGTCTTCTTCCTTGTACCGCTCAATGTGGTGCCTGAGAACACAGTTTAAAAGGAATGGGCTGGAGGTACAGCCAAAACAGACTCTCCGGAATTTATACACTACAATTCCAGGGTTCTCAGCATGAATGTTGTCTAACCAAAGAAATCTAAGGCAATCCCTATCCTGTGGATGAATTTCAATATTCAAGAAAGCCTTCTCAATGTCACCTACAAGTACAACAGGATTAGTTCTGAATCTAAGAAGAACATCAAATATCATAGGCGTAAGAGATGGGCCTACATGCAAGCAGTCGTTCAAAGACACTCCTGATTTCCTTTCCTTGCATGAAGCATCATATACGACTCTAACCTTTGTACTTTCCGCATTTTCTCTTACGACTGCTCTGTGCGGAAGGTAATGTGTCTTATCTGCAGGCTCCATTTCAGAAACCTGTTCTATTATGCCATCCTGTACCTGCTGGGAGATAATTTCATCATATTTCTCAAAAATTTCAGGATTCTGCCTCAGTTTCTTAACCTGACTTTTCAAACGCAACAAACTAACATTGTAATTAGGAGGCAGAGGCTTGTGGCCTATCTTCCATGGTAGGCCGACTGAATACCGTTCTCCTGTAAAAGAAATGTCATCAAGAACATTTTCATGGACTTTATCAGGTTCTCTAATACCAATGCTATCCAGGTCCCAAAGTTTCTGCAATTTCCTGTCAGTTTCTTGTTTCTCTTCAATGTTATTAGACCTGGGATCCACACAAACATTCGCATTACAAAAGGTATTAGAATCAAGAGTCTTACCTTTAAGAGGTCCGGACAAAACCCAGCCTAGACTGGTTTTCACCGCGACTGGCTCTTTTGGCCCCCCTCGTATTGTCTCCCCTTCTTGGAAAGACCAGAGCCAATCAGAGCCAACAAGGCAATCCACTTGTAGCATGTCATCTTCCCTAGAAACATCTGAAAACCATACATTGGTTAAGTGCAAGAAATCTTTTTTAACTCCTTCTACATGAACATTGGGGATAGTAGAGATATCCTTAACAACAAAAGCTTCAATTTTGACACTTTTTTCATCATTCAAGGCACTTAAAGAAATTTCTACTACATCTCTCATCTCAGTAACAGCTTCCTTGCCTCCAAAAACCTTAATCCCGAGCTCCTGTCTCCTCACCGGCCTTAAACCAAGTTTGCCCACAGCCTCAGCAGTGATAAACGATTTATGGCTTCCAGTATCAAACAATACTCTTACCTTGCACTCTTTTTTGCCATTAATCACTGCTAAGGCTGTTTGCAAGGCCACTTTTCCTTCTGAAGAGTCAGTACTTCCCACCCAGGAGGTCGCACTAGGATTTAGGGATGACGCAGGGTTTAGGGGTGGTGCACTAGGATTGGGTTGAACTTGCTGCACCGCACTAGGGGCACTTAAGCTGGGACAAATAGACACATGATGGCCTGGCTTCTTGCAAAGCTTGCAATCAACGCGTGACCTACATTTAAACACCCTATGCCCAGATCTTAAACAAGAGAAACATTTAGCATGGCGTAAAAGAACATTCTTACGTTCAGTGATGTCCTTTACTTCCTGACAGTTCTCTTCTTCATGATCTTTTGAACAGTAAGTGCACTTCCTGTCTTGTTTCTTTCCTATCAACAATGCTGAAGCTGTTCCTGTAGTCTGGGTCTGCCTAGGCCGATTCTGGGTATTCTGCTCGAACTTGTTTGGCTGTTTTACCATTTGCAAAATGGGCACATGTCCCTCCAACACCGCCAGCTCTTTTTCCAAGGCAGCTAGGAATTCATCTAGGAGCCATTCCATGTGGTTCTCGTTGAATCTTATCATGTTGTTCCTCAGGGCCTCCGGTATCTTTGACATAAGCATGGGCACAACGACGCTTGAATATGTTTGTTTATCCACTCCCTGAGCCTCCATTGCGCGGAAATGAGTCTCGGTTTCGTCGTGAAATGCTCGAAGACGTTGCACATTTCTTTCGCTGTACACTGGGGCAAGGTTGATGAGTTCATTGATGTGTGTTATCCTTATCACCTCTGGTCGGGCAAATCGTTTTCTCAGTAAGGCTACCGCTTCATCGTAATCGACATCAGTGAGTGAGAACCCTTTTATTGCATTTCTCGCTGGCCCTTCCAGGTAGCTGCGAAGGTATTTAAATTTATCTACCTTAGCCAATTGGTCATCGTTGTGTATGGCACTACAAAAACTGTCCCAAAATTCAGGCCAGTCTTCAACCTTTCCACTAAACTTCCTGAGCTCAAGTTTTGGCAGTTTAACCTTCCGTGATGACGCTTGGGGCTGTCCGTTGTCTGAGGTCACAGAGATCAAACTGTCCTTCGAGTCGCTTCGATGTAAACTCCCTGATGCTCTTGATTCCGCTGATCTCTCTGATTTCCTAGTCGACGCTTGTGAGTGTCCTGAAGCAATCGATTCATTTTCTTCCTTCAGCGTGTCTTCCAGAGTTAAAATGCTGTACGCGACCTTTTCCTTATATTCTTCTGATTCTTCGGCTTCCTTTTCGCATGCTTCGTCATCTCCATGATCAATCGTTAACGCGAAGATTTCTTCGTCTAAACTCTTTAAAGTTGTTGCTTTCTGTTTTAAGTCCGTCTCGAATAAACGTAGTCTTCTATGATCAACGTCATCTGGTTCCTTCTCAAGTTCGGCTTGTATCTTATTCAACAATCTTGTAGTAACTCCGCGGTGATACTTTCTTGTTTTCTTTCTTTTGTCGAGATCTTCCATCTTAGTCAAACTCGTGCGATTTTACTCTCATCCTCGGCTGCGGTGGACCAGCATGTAATAACTTGTATGCATTAATCTGAAGACTGATTCGAAGAGGCGTACTAATCAAATCGCAGAGTGATCTTCAGTAAAAAGACTGTTGTACTAAATCTCGAAAATCATCACAAAATCAGAGACTGCGCTCCTACTCTCACGAAGTCTCGTTAACTCTCTAACTCAAAATTATAACTCATGTCAATAAATGCTCAATACAATAGTAAATTTTAGCCAATCAGATCCAAGAATAACAGGATACAGTATAATGTTCAATACATGTTAATAGCTGGATACCTTTCCTGTGTAAACTTGTAAATGTCTCATTTTAATCTACTCTGGAGCTACATTAATGAACATAATGACAAATTCCTAATGGGCACATAGGGCCCCGCAATTCTAATTTAGGAGAATGCGTCTGCTGCGGAAACATAAGACCGCCTAATGATAATGGATGCAATGTAAAAAAGAACAGATGTGTCACGAACTATGAGCGCGCCCACGCAGGGTTCCCCACAGTCGGTGAAGTTCACTAACGGTTCCCTGGAATACATTTCAAAACATGTTTTCTGAAGCCATTGGAATGTTTAGATTATGCTCAAGTACACGTTTTTTATAAGAAACTAGGATCAGGCCATAGAACTAAAAGTTTCTTAATTTCACATGAAATTTTGTCGATTTTAGAACTAAAAGTTTCTTAATTGGTTTCTTATTTTTCTGAATGCAGAATTAGCAATGTGGTTGCTAACACTGCGGCAGATATGTTTCTTGATATTCAAAACATCATAAAGGAATTAACAGTGTTCTGTTATGTTGAAAACACAAGCGGTTAGATAATATTGCTCAAGAATGAAGGTTCAATGATCTATTTGCTATAAAATCCATGCTTTTAACTTTGAAAAGTTTCTTAGTACTTCTCAGACATAGTACTAGAGTTTCTTAAAATTGTGGCCTTCTTAGTACTAGTTTCTTATAAACCAGTTTCTTATAAAAAAACGTGTACCTTACCAGTGATATGATACGAGGCACAAGTGGAAATAATATAAGAATATGTTAAGGATTTCCTTTAAAAGATGAATAATTTCATATGTTGCGTTTTCTCAGCAGTGGAGTTTTTTAAGTTTTTGGTGATCAGATAGTGGAGTTCCTTATAAGCAGTTTCTTCTAAAGAAAATACTTGTTCTCATAGATCAGAAAATTAAAAATGTCTGGAAGAAGCAATCATCTCAGATGACACTAATGGGAGCTTTGAGGATTACCGTTTCTTTTACCGCATTGTGAAATTCACCATTACCTTCCCAGGACAACAAAAGACTTTCATCTTTTGTCCAAATAATCTTTTAAAAAGAGTAAAAGATGGCGATTAACAGTATTTAAATAGTATTTCATGTGGGTATTGTGACGTTCCGGTAATCACTTGTTGTTACAAGGGAAATACACCAGAAAACCGCTGAGAGTAATTTATAGAATTTTTCTACACCCATCCTACCACGCTTTCCTTTTGAAAAGTGTCAATTTCTTTTTACCACGTATCACGAAATCGTTGAAATTAAAAAAATACACAGGGTTAGGTTGGGGTAATTAGGGTCTACGGGGTAATTTGGGTCTACACGTTTTTTTGCAAGAAACTTGGATCAGGCCATAGCATTAAAAGTTTCTTAATTTCACATGAAATTTTGTCCAATTTAGTACTAAAAAAGTGTTCTGTTATGTTGAAAATACAAATGGTTATTGCTCAAGAATAAAGATTCAAGGGTCTATTTGTTATAATATCCATATTCTTAACTTTGAAAAGTTTCTTAGTACTTCTCAGACATAGTACTAGAGTTTCTTAAAAATTTTGCCCATCTTAGTACTAGTTTCTTATAAACATAGTCACATGTTATAAACCAGTTTCTTATAAAAAAACGTGTATTTGCTTTTTCGCTGTTTAACTGATCGCAAGCACGGGGGGGGGGGTTCTTCCATAGTAAAGGTACCTGGGGATGTGCCGCCCACGAGGGTATACTTTTTCGGACTTCTAGTCTAGCCAAGGGTATATCCTTTTTGGCAATTTAGTCGAGTTTAGTCTAGGCAAGGGTATGCTTTGTTGCAGTTTTGGTCAAAGCATTGTATAAATTTGGTAATTTCTGCAAAAAAAATCTAATTTTTAAAAATTTTTTGTCGGAGAATGAGAAAATTTGGCAAGTTTTGTATAGAAAACGCCAATTCAGGGCACTTTTGATTGAGAAATTAGTCTAGCCAAGGGTATCAATTTCACAAAAATTGGTCTAGCCAACGGTCCCACTTTGACACTGTGGGCGGCACACCCCTACCCGAAATTTAGCCAAGAACCCCCCCCCCCCGTGATCGCAAGATGAAAATTTCTACTCATGACACCGTGGGTGTTAAAATCTACGGTTTTAGGAGTAGTTTAAGTGGTGTCGAAGAATTAGTTGATAATTTCTAGTGCTTCAATTTCAAGATTTTCCACTGCCTAAACTTTATCATGATCAGACACCGTAGAAAACTTTCGATTTATGCCAACTTGCGACTTCTTTTCGTCAAAAAATCATTATCAGTCTCATGTTCAATCATTTGGAAAGGTGCTAAAAGTTTTTTGGAATTTGTGTGCGATTCGGTAGATTTTATTTTGATTATTTTCCAGGGTGGGGTAATTTGGGTCTACTGGGATTTTGTTATGAATTGCGTTGTGCAAGAATTGGCGGAGGCTCCCAAATTAAAGCGAAAATGGAAATAATATTGTAAGAAAATGGAAGAATACATCGAAAACGACATAAGGTACATTTTCCATTGATATTTTAGTGGGTTTCAGCGAAGGATACAACGATTGATTTCTTTTGATTTTATTTCAGAGGAAACATTGTTTACATTCCGTTTTCAAGAATGGGCCTAGGCTTAGCAATGTGCGCTGATGGTAGTACGATTTATTTTCATTTTTTCGCAGTGCAAGTTTTCTCAATGGCAGGGAAACTCTGAAAATTCAATCACAGTTATCCATAAAAGCGTTCTAAAATTTTATTTTATTGAATTTACCATACTCCTGATGAAATGGATACTACTTTTCTCGAATAGACCCAAATTTCCCACAGACAGGTTAAAATCACACTCAAAAGTGAGGATGGTAAAAAATTCAAAAGAAAAGATTCAAACTTCAAATTAAAGAACGGGGACAAGTTTCCAGGAACCACAAGAGATTCAGTGTAGGTAAAACTAAAAAAGATCTTCAATATGTCCAACACTTTTGTGAGGGTGCTCTATTCATTTCGTAATTAGCCATTTTAGACCCAAATTACCCCCACATTACCCTATGATTTTCAAATCGAAACTTTTAACAAAAATCTTCGTTCCCCTTTACAAAGTCAGTTAAACAGCACACTGCACAAAACACACACTGTTTGTGAATGAATCCACCAAGATAAGAGGTGCGAAAACGGAAGTCTTTTTTTGTTTGAAATTTCGCATTTTTGATGCTAAAATCTTGTTCTGCGTACAAAGTTTTGCATAAAAGCAAATTTTTACTTTCATATCTGTCTTCGTTTGGAAATTACGATCATATAAAGAATTAGAAATCATAAGGGCTTTGACCGTGAAATCAGATGTTTGGACAAAATTTGTCCAAACATCTAATTTCACGGTCAAAACCCTTATAACATTAAACTCTTTAAAATGGCCGTAATTTCTAAACGAAGGCAGATATGAGAGTAAAAATTTGCTTTTATGCTAAACTTTGTATGCAGAACAAGATTTTAGCCTCAAAACGCAACAACTCAAACAACAAAAGACTTCCGCTTTCGCACCTCTTATCTTGAAAATGTGGATTGAATGCATCATGCTTTTCTTTCTGCGTATGGAAAAACGTGCAGGAGAAACAAAGCAATTAATTTGTAAAATTTTAGATTCATCGTCTTTCTCTGGCTTTACGTTGATTTTTCTAAGAAATTAGGAACATGCTGCGAAGAGGTGTGAATGGGAACCGAGATTCCACATTCTATTCTGGTCTGTGATTTACTTGCTATTTAAACTAAAATTCATTTCTGAAACTGACAATGGCATTTGATTTGAATTCAGTGCCAAATACTATATCACGGATCAGAATGGAACGTGAAATCCGCCATTCCCATACGAACCCCTTGCAGACGTTAGATTAGCCATAAACAGCGGACTCATCATAATGAACATATGGACCCACAACTTGTAACCTGTAAGGAAAACACTGCCAACTCCTTTTAAAGAAAAACAATCAAAATGTAAAATAAACTTGTAAATAGAAAGAAAACTGTTAAACATGCAAGAAAATCAAGTAATCACCTACAAGCAACGTTACTGTGCCAAATTATTTAGCAAATACGTTTTAATGTATAGATATTTTTCTAATATTTGGGTCTTAAAGGGAGTACAAAGACCATTGCGCGATGTCAAGGACTTCCAGAATAACTGACTGAACGATATTCGCAAAACAAAAACAAACGATGGCAAAGGCTGCTGGTCTTTGTACTCCCTTTAAAGATGAGTGATTTTACCGAACAAATTTTTCTCGTTTAAGCTAACCTTTGACTGATATATTAACGTTGCAGTTTTGATTGTCGGTTTTGAATAAATAAACAGTTTCTTAAGCCAAATTTTCCCAGTACTGGAGTTTCCTAATTTTTGGCAGTCTTAGAGTTTTAGTTTCTTATAGGCAATTGAAAACATAGGCGACAAAGAAATTTTACTTTAGATTAAATGATCGAGTTTTGGCGATGTTTTTAAAAATGGGGATTTTTTGGGACACTCATTACAATTTTTAGCGTAATACAATAGTGCCAAATATTTTCAACACTCAGTAATATTTGCAAATATTTACAGATATTTACAAATACAAACATTTGTACAAGCAGAATTAGTATACAAATATTTGTACCAGTACAAACATTTACAATTGGGCCAAATCTGACTCAAGAATAATTTTTCAGCGCCATATTCACTCTTTTGGCACAGCAAAAAAATACCTAAATTACACGAGACTTCTTTCCGTGGAAACGTAGAAGACAGGCACCATTTCTTATGACTTCTGCTGTAAGAAGCGGAAACTTCCCTTTCCTCTAAGTATCTTCAGAGAAAATGTGTAGCTTCTGCGAAGTTTCTTCTTCAACCACCATCAGAAATTTAAGATATTTCGCAGTGTTGTTCAAGGTAACAGTTAGCAGTTTGTTAACTATTTTACCTACAATCTTTTACAAGTGTTGTACCCCTGTTGAATAATCTAATTTTTGTCCCCCCCTCCCCCGTTTCAATGTTGAATGAATTTAAAAGGGGTTTTGCATGCATGTCTAGGAGAAGAACGATTCGCCAAAGCAAACAACATTAAAATGGGGGAGGGGGAATTATATTTCTGAAACAAAGTAGATTTTCTTAGTGGTCCAGTACCGTTGTAAGAGATAGTAAGTTTCTTAAATTTTCAGCCATCTTAGTAAAGCTTCTTATGAAATACCCTAGTGACCCAATGAAAAGTGAAACTGTATTTGAAAAATCGCCAAAACTTTCTTAAGATACCATGTATTAAAATTTCTTTTTTCTGTATTGTGTCTCAAGAAATTGTTCGACGTTTGATTATGTACTAAAAAGTGACGATACGCTGAATGGGTACTTGGTCAAGTGATCCGTTTTCAGAGATTTTAAATCAATTTGTGACACAGGAATCTTACAAATCCATTAAAAATTCATGGAGTAACAATCCTTTGAAGTTCGAGTTTGTGTGAAAGCTGAAGCCAGAGACCTTCTAAGTGGCAGTTTTGGTATGACAATGGCAATGGCAGTATTCAGCAATGAGGATACCCTTTATTATCGCATTATTAAATACATTGCATCGTCACCTTTTTAAAACCCCCAAGACTCTTGCCTACTGTCTAAAAAAGATCTTTTTCAATAACATGAAATCCGTTATTGTGAAAAGTATAAAAAGACGATAAAAAGTTTTTCAATAAGATTTCTTCAAGGCATTGTGACGTGCAGTTAATATTGTTATAAGGAAACACATGACAAAAATATTTAGACAAATCTGTCACACCTTGCCACAATTTCTTTTTGAAAAGTGTTAATTTTCTGCTAACGCAACGGGACAACTTTCTGCAAATGCAGGTACACGTTTTTTTATCAGAAACTTGGATCAGGCCATAGTACTAAAAATTTCTTAATTTCACATGAAATTTAGTCCATTTTAGTACTAAAAGTTTCTTAATTGGTTTCTTATTTTTGAATGCAGAATTATCAATGTGGTTGCTAACACTGCGCCAGATATGTTTCTTGACATTCAAAACATGATTAAGGAATAAACAGTGTTGTCTTATGTTGAAAACACAAATTGTTAGATAATATTGCTCAAGAATAAAGGTTCAACGATCTAGTTGCTATAACATCTATGCTTCTAACTTTGAAAAGTTTCTTAGTACTTCGCAGACATAGTACTAGAGTTTCTTAAAATTTTGGCCATCTTAGTAATTGTTTCTTATAACCCAGTTTCTTATAAAAAAAACGTGTACTCTTAGAGGTGATCCGAAGTGAAAACGTTCGTTGATGCAAAACTGTCGAATGATCGACCTAAAATAGGCCTAAAATATCTATCAAAATGTATAGGCTAATCTCACACAAAACAATACCCAACAGGCGTTTCACCCCTCTCAAGAGTAATAAGAAATCGATTTTTAAACAAAGACTGTCAATGTCATGACAATACACGTTTTTTTGATAAGGAATTGGTTTATAAGAAATTAGTACTAACATGGCCAAAATTTTAAGAAACTCTTTTACTATGTCTGAGAAGTACTAAGAAACTTTTCAAAGTTTAAAAGCATGAACTTTATAGCAAAGAGATCGTTTAACCTTTATCCTTGAGCATATCTAAACATTTGTGTTTTCAACATAACAGAACACAGTTTATTCCTTTATGATCTTTCAAATATCAAAAAACATACCTGCCGCAGTGTTAGCGACCACCGTGATGATTCTGTATTCAAAAAATAAGCAACTAATTAAGAAACTTGCAGTACAAAAATGGACAAAATTCCATGTGAAATTAAGAAACGTTTACTTTAAACTTTCTTTAAACTTTTAGCCTGATCCAAGTTTCTTATAAAAATGCGTGTAACAATATATGTGCAGTGGATCTTTCACCCATGAAAAATTGCATTTTCTTGGTTGTTCTGTGCGAGGAGTCTTTGATGATTTGATCAATGATTTAGGCCCTTTATCAGACATTTTGTAGCCATGAAATTTTTTAAGTTGAATGGACAAAACAGACATAAAAATAGACAAAAAAATACTTTGATCTTTCGCATTTTGACAACAAATTAAATTATCCAAAACCACGAGGTACTCTTGGTGCTATGAATTGTCAAAAGTAATAACTTTTTTCTGACTCCCCTGGTAGAGCGATTTGTTGAGCTAGAGGACTCTCATCAAGGCTGGCACAAGTGTTTATTGATCATGATCAGGATCACTCAGCACAGGTTTCAAATCTTTCAAAAGCTGGGTGTAAAATTCTATGACCTATTTCTTTGAACTGAAGAGCTTCAAAGAAACTTGAACTATTCTATGATAGATCTGCCGTTGGACTTTTCTGAGATCTTCAATATTTTCAGAATTACATTATTTTTCCTCTTTTTTAAGAATTCAAGAAAGTCTTCGAAATAAACTTTAAACTATTGTAATTTCTAAACCTGTTGACGAAAGATCAAATAACTTTCAAGAAAACCATAGTTTGTGGATGCATACAATATGGTATCAAGCAAAACTCTTTCACTCTTCTGGTTTGCAGTTTAGAAATTTGATGACGTCACATCATAAAATGAGCTGAAATATAAAATAGGCTGTAATTTCCACAAATATTCAAGATTTCTGAAAAGTCCGACGGTAGAATCACAGCAAAATGGCTAAAATTTCTTTCAATTCATTCAGTTTAAAGAAATAGGTCATTGAATTTTGCACCCGCCTTTTTTCGTAGATTTAAAGATTTGGAACCTATGCTCGATCACTTATAAACATTTTTGACAACAATTTTGTCTGAGTAAATCCAAGTCTGCAGGAGTCCCTGACTAATGTTAGTGCTCCTTTTATCGAGGGAGAAATTGCTGATTTCTTTCTCAGTAAAGTAAGAAATTATTGAAAAAGCACTACAAAATCACATCAGATGATCACTAAAAATAATTAAAATTACAAGAAAAATCACAGACAAAGTTGCAATGTTGAAATCACAAAAATCATGCACACAACGCTTTTTTTATAAGTAACTAGGGTCAGGCCATAGTACGAAAAGTTACTTAATTTAACATGAAATTTTATCAATTTTAGTACTAAAAGTTTCTTATCAATTGGTTTCTTATTTTTTGAATACAGAATTATCATTGTGATCAGTATCACTGCTGCACAAAATGTTTCTTGACATTTAAAACATCATTTCGGAATAAACAGTGTTCTATTATGTTGAAAACACAAATAGTTAGACTGTTACTGAAGAATAAGGGTTCAACGATATATTTCCTGTAATATCCATGCTATTGACTTTTGAAAAAAGTTTCGTAGTCCTTCTTAAACATATTACTAGAGTTTCTTAAAATTTTGGCCATCTTGGTGCCAGTTGCTTAGAAACCAATTTCTTATAAAAACGTAACATTTGAAAATCGATTTGCCCTGCTAGTTTTATGTCTTTACAAAGACTTCAATTCAATTAAATGATTTTTCTGGTGATTTTTGGTTCGTTATTTCCTTCCGAAATTAGGAAAGAGCAAAACATCGATATTTCTAGTCTTGATATGTAGTTTATCAGTCATCTGAATATGATTTATAAATATCGTACGATAATTCATTATAACATATTTCAAGGTTGAGTTCTGATGAAACGAATACGGAACATAAAAGAAATTGTGTATATTTTGGAAAATTCTGTTTAATTCTATTTAGCAACTGTAATAGGGATAGCATTAAATGGTCAAGTTGACCTAATTTCCATAATGGTCCCTTTAGAGTTGCTGGTAAAATAGAAAGAAATGAAATATGAAATATATATATATATATAAAAAAGAAAATACAGGAAGGTACTGTAGTTGTTTTCAGTACTAAACGTGGTTTATAAGACCAAACATGGTTAGGAGAGATAATAAAATGTCTTAGTAGAGGATGTATATGTCATCTTCCTCGTTTTTTATATTTCGGAAAAAAATTTCTTTGATCTTATGTTTGAATGTATAAGTGCGTATTGCTACTAAAAAGTATAACATTCTTATTTGATTCTTTCTTGTATCATCTGGGTTGAAATAGTCAGTTAAAATAGCCGCTTGCATCTGTGTCAAAGACCAAATTGAAAATTCATACGGTAAAGTGTTTGGCTCCAAGGACGACGATCGTCCATATAGTGTCACCTAGTTCGAGCCAGGATATCTAAGAAAGTGAATTTTTGCGAGCAAATAGCTGAAGACAAAACCAACAGTTCTGCTGAACGTACCTGGTACATAAAAAAGGTTAAGCCCCCACCCCCCCCCCTCAGATCTTGCACCTCTGAAATATGAAATCTGAATGATCCAATTTAGAACGGGAAAACAAATGCATGAATATTGTTAGAAAGCAAGGCATCTGATAAATCATTGTCAAGTTGCAGCACTTTCAAATGGCCACGGTTTTTCCATATCGAAAGGGTTGTTATACTTTTTCAAAGCCTACGCTTAAAGTCTAAATTTTCAGATATTTTGCGTTACCCTTATATACGTTCATCGTACCTTTGTGTAATGAAACACTGTCATAATGTTATCTACAATTTGTTGACAGTTATCTAGCTAACTTATTTCAAAATGTTACAAGTGCAGGATGGAATTGTCCACATTTGAGAAAGGCAGAAAATATGCATTAAGCAGTCATCTTGTCTGTTCTATCCATAAAATCTCATGTGAACTGAAAAGCTTCATCACACTTTCCATTTTGTACCCTTCACATTTTTGCATCTCCACTACGGTAGTGTGTTCCTTGCTCTTGTCAAAAGAAAACTCTTGACAAGAGTACGTAAAGATTTTTACAATTCTTCAAACTTTATTTTCAGAGTTTATAACGCTAGCCATCAAAGTCACAAGTGTGAAATTTATCTTTATGAAGTGAGAACGCAATTAAGAATTCTATTACCCTGTACTATCTCACAACTATCAATTAAGCAAGTGTAGAGAATATTTCATGACACTCGGCAGCAGCCTAGCCCATTTGCCACAGAGGCACGCCCCGGATACAACTTATTGCCTGTACCAAAAAAGATTGGTTTGCAGAGCGTTTACATTACCTTAATCAGGGCCGCCGAAAGGGGGCAGAAGGGTCATTTCGCCCAAGGGCCAAAGGGTCTAGGACGCCTCATAATTGAAGATTTTTAACAATTTCACGGCAGGAAATGTTGTGAAATGCACCTTAAGCCAATCTAAAGGGGTTTATCGAAACCATCGTCTACTCGCTTCTACAACTTTTTTGTTCCCTGGCTTCCAAAACCTTCACACATTACGCTCTCTAACTACCTTCATGAAAAAGCTAAAAGAGGAAATTACTGAGAATTTGATTTGATTTTTTTTGTTTAGTTTTGCTTAATGTGTTTTGGAAATGCTCATTTCTGCTTTTTGCTTTCTGCCTAAAATCACACAACCTTTTTTCAAAGTGAAATGATGAAATTAAATTGGATTTTTGGTTTGTGTATTTTTGCATGGCCTCCTGTGTAAAGCAGTCCCTGTAAAGGGATGGGGCTACCGTTGTTGAATAACAAAGTGAAATGAAATGAAAAGTCTAGCCGTTAATAATCGTAGTAAACCATTTTCAACCATGCTGGGATTACGGTAGCGTGTTCTTTGCTCTTGTCAAAAGAAAACTCTTGACAAGTGCTCGTACAGATTTTGACAATTCTTCAAACTTCATTTTCAGAGTCTATAACTCTGGCCATCATAGTGAAAAGTGTGAAATTTAACCATATGTAGTGAGAGAACGCAGTTAAGAATTCTATCACCCTCATCTCGCAACTATCAGTTAAACAAGTGTAGAGAATATTTCATGACAACCAGCATCAGCCTCGCCCATTTACCTCAGAGGAACAGAAGATTGGTTCTGCAGAGTGTTTACATTACCTTAATGAGGGCCGCCGAAAGGGGGCAGGAGGGGAAATTTGCCTCCAGGCCTCAGGGTCTTAGGGGCCTAATAATTGAGGATTTTTGATATTTTGACTGCAGGAAATGCTTTGAGAGGCATTCTAAGCAAACCCAAAGGGCGCGATCGAGAAAATTTCCGCCCCCTTCGCTCGTAGGGGGCCTCATTTCACAGTCTTATCCCTGGGCTTCCAATAGCACTTGGCGGCCTGCCCATATCGAAACGGATATAAGAATGTATCCGTTTTCACCTCGTTTTTGCACTGCTCCACCCTGAAAACGGAGAATCTCCAAACTTGTGCACAGGCCAAGATAACAGTAGCTGTTTCCGGGTGGAGGCAAATCCGCTTCTACGTGTTCTGCATTAAAAATAAAATCCAAACGTTTTAGATGTTGAAGTTTCTGACTTTTTTCCAAGGTTTTCCTGTCCGAACTGCTTTTGAAAGTTTCTAAAAAATTTTTTGTTATATTTTTGTCATCGTCGGTATTTTGTCACTGTATATCGTTAAGGAGTCGTATTCGTGAGAGAAACAGTTGCCTTTTTGTTTGATCTGCGATACAGACTATCTATTCACAGTTGTAAACAACGTAACAATCAAAATATGTGATTTGCAAAGCCACAGACTAATCTTGCTACAATATACCAGTTATCTTTGATGGCTTCATTGTTAGGCCTGGATCTACAATTGAAATGCACGCCTACCTCTATTGAGGCCGCAAACATATACAAAAATTAAACTTTGACACCTTGAACTTTAATCTTCAGAATTTTGTCACCTTCGCCTTTCGGCTTGTGAACTTTCCCGTCCCAAAGGTGAAGTTAGCTCTTTGTTTAAAGTGATACATTACGAAATGCTTTATCATTGCTTTAACTTAGTACAGTGGACAATTTGGTCTCTGTTTGAGGAACCAGCCTCTCCTTGATGAGTTCCTGCCATTGTTACTGCAAGAGTGCTGCTATAAATGAATTGTTCAAATGATAAATATAGGATATAGGATTGTGGCGCAGTTGACAGGAAGCAGGAATGGGGACGAAGACCCAACAAGAAATTATTGTCAAGACAAACCATAGCAATTCGAAACAAGAGTAAGTACAACGTATACATTTTATGGCAGCGCTATGCTGCGGTTGCATAGCAAGGAGACAGCCTATGTAATTGTCCTGGTAGGTAGCTTTTTGTCGTACGATGAATGATTTACCGCAAGTGACAAATGCCGCATACGGCACTGCCAATTGGAAAATGAAACAGTTGAGAGTAGACAATGTCAACTGATTTGCATATTGCATTTTGTTCTGAGCGTTCCGACGGCTCAAGCGTTTTTAAACGCTTCAGAGGCCGAAGCGAACTCTTTGCTGTTGGTACCGGCTTGAAGCCAGACAGCCTGATAGGCCCAAACAAAACCCTAAGGATGTGAAGGAGTGCAATTTGACAAGATTTGGTGTGACAAGAAATTCTTTCCAGTTGATTATGTGTCAACCGACTATACGTACCGATACGAGCTTATAAAATGTGTTTGAGCCAATTCTAATAGACAACATGAGTTTGCAATAAGTGCAATAAGTTCTTAGAATTTACTCATCTCGAACGTCCAGCTTTTAACAGCAGGCAGGTATGTGAAAGGCGTGGACATAGACCAAGTTATGCAACTGGGGAATCTTGGATACAGATAGTTTCACCAGCGGTTATTCTCAAAAAAATAATAGAGCCATTAGCTTGCCTATAGCCTCAAACTTTTTATGGTTTTGGTATTCATTAACAAGGAAACTTCTGTTGAAAAATTCGGATTTAAGTCACTTACCCTTTAACTACCACAGAGGAGGCTCTTTCTAGTGGGCTAGCGCTAGCTCGGTAAAGGAGTATTATGACTGGTTTTATCTTATACAAATTACCAATGATTTGAAGTTAAAACTGATAGACTTTTGGATACCATTGATTTTTTCCACCTTGTACAATCTGTGAGTATAGGAAAAAGATGATTTGCTGCTTGTGCTTTTCAATAGGAGACCACACAGGAGACAGGTACAACATGAGCCGTAATAATTATCAATGAACCAACGACAAAAATTCAGATTCGTACATTCAACTCTAATCACAAGATGTGATGTCTTGAATTCAAACACAAAGTTTGAAATTAGAAGTGTTGTTCCTACGATTTTCGACGATTTTACTACGTTAAAGTTTGCGCTGTGAAACTTCCTGCTTATCTCAAATAACAGTGGACAAATTGCCTGCAAAATGTGCTTGAGTCAGACTAGTAGTGTCACTAAACATCCTATAAACGTCTTACTTCACGTTGTTCATGAATTTGGAAACTAAAACTTGGAAGGAATGAGAATGAAACTGAAAATGAAACGTAAAGAAAATGGCGTAATTCTTTATTGATTCCGTTACCGGTTTCATAGCCATCTGCATTTGAACGCGCACAACGCCTCTTGTATCAATTATTTGTCAATCCGAATTGCTGAAATCATGTCCAGAAAAGTTGACTGAATGTTACGGATTATTACTACATTATGAAAATGAATCCATAGACGTTTACTGCTAAGTCAACATTAACTTATTTATGCCCTCCGTTTTCTACGAACAGAACGGCGAAATATAATGCCAGCCATTTCGCATTCCATTTTCCGTTCCGTTCTCAGTCTCCGCTTACTCCTCCTTCCATGCCCAAAAAGAAGGGTGAAAAATATTCACAGAATGTTTAGCAATGGTTTAAGAGAGATTCATACTTGTTTATAGTGAGGATTTGAAAATAAGTACTTTTACGAAGTCACTTGATATGTGTTAGTTAATTACGCAGCTGAGACTTTATGCAGAAAGACGATTTTCACTTTCACCAAAACACTGGTAAATAGTTAGGAAGTATTAGATGCAGCAAAGTATCCACCCCTACGTCAAGTATCCTACCTCAATCTTAACCTAGTACAGAAAGAATATTCTGCTGCTAATTTCATTTCATTTATAGTTACGTGTAAACGTCTAGATTGATTCCTGCATTTAATATCAAGCCAGTCTGAGACAGTGAGAGCTAAAAACATCAACAGTTGATTTAAGCAATAGAAGTAACAGTCAAATGTGCGCCTTAGTTCACAGAGACTAGGTTGGATTTAAGCCACTAAATCTTGGGACCCCGGGGGGGTAACTTAACTTGTCTATGGTACGGGGTTGTGCCATTTTTTAGGGTACCTTTTTCATGATAGTTTCCGGATTTATGGGTATGGTTTTCAACAATTTGTTGCATGTTCCGGATTTATGGGTATTGTTTTCTATCAGAATTCAGTTATTGGTGAGCTGTTTCGGCATTCCCGGATTTATGGGCATGATTTTCAGAAATTCTCCAGATTTATGGGTATACTTTTGAGAAATTTCTCTGGATTTATGGGTATACTTTGAGAAAGTTTTCCGGATTTATGGGTGGTACTTTTACAATTTGAATGGCACAACCCTGTATCTTGGAAACTCAAGTTACCTCCCCGGGCTTGGGACTCTTATTTATCAGCAAAACAGAATTTTAAGCTAAGAAGTAATGATAGAATTTTCATAATTCATTGTCAGTTTCATGTTGATATGTTTTGGCTTTCGTGTTCATTATGAAAGTTAAACTAGGTGTAAAACAACGCATTTGCTATGTTTGTACATCCACAGTTTCTTGCATTTGATATTTATAAAGTCAAGTAACTGAAATCGTGTCTTGGAAGACTGTTTAAAGTTTTAGAAACTAAAACACAATGTAGAACTGAAGGGTTTTTTTATCATTTTTGCCACACGATATGGAAGGAAAGACTGGCTTTCGCTACCATTGAAACAAAAATCTGTATTTTGATTGCTGCTGAACTGGTCTAGCATCAAAAATTATTATTTTCCAACCCATAATGAATTGGTTTGGTTTATTACATTTTCTACTTCCAATAGATTGTTTTCCACTGATGCCTAAATGTTTTGGTAATATCTCGACAGAATTTAATGAGACTTATTGCTTCATTATGAAGCAACTAATATGCATTGTCGTTGGCAAAAAATTTTTCTCAGACCATCCACACAAAGTTTCTGAAATTTATCTTTCAGACGATTGTAGAATTTCATGCATGTCATTTCACTGATAGATTGCTTTTTGCCAAGCATTTTCTCCTGCCTGTAGAAACTAAAACATTCAGAGAATGCAGAAAATGACAAATGAATTGAAAATAAAATGCAAAGCAGTTGGCAATATTTTGTATCGTCTACTTTCCTCGTGTAGCTTTTTTGAGCTTGCACAGTGATTCTTGTGTTTGGCATTGATAAAGCCTTAGAGCTTGTATCAAGTTTGATATGATTTAGAGCTTTACAGAACCATCAGAAAAGCGTAGAATTTCGTAGAGCAAACTTTTAGATGTGAGATTGTAGATGTGAGATATGATGTGAGACTGTACACTTCTATCAACAATAGAGCAGCTCTACACTTCAATCACCAGTGAACAGCTTTATTTTGTGTGCTTCCCTTGTAGTTCAGCATCAAAACAGACCATACTTGAGTTGCCTTAATAGCTTCTTCGTCGTCCAAAGATTGCCCATCAACTATAAAATGTTCTGGAAGAGATTAAGTTACTCTACCTTAGGTGAGTCAAAAATATGTACAAACGTTTGAAAGCCTGTGGTCCTCGAACCATGTTTCAGATTCCTATAAACAGATGATGTATATAAAGCTAACATATTAACTTAGATGAGAAAATTTAGTTTGTGACAATCCACTATATCGTTCTCAAATTACAATGGATTTTATAGAAATGACCAGTCTCAAAATCTTTCCCTGCAGACCCAAAATTCTTGACCGAATTTGCTTGCAATCAAGCCTCATGATTACAGGAAATTCCCAGAAAAGGTTGAGTGACAGTTCCATAGAATTACTTAGCAGATTAACCTCTTTTACATACAAAGTAAAGGTTCGGCGATAAGATTTGACAGTGGCTATATTGTGACTAGATTTTTAGAAAATTTGATGACTAATTTCAGGCCTGTTTTGCAGGATTGTAAGATGAAGCATTTTTCCAAATTGCTTGTGGTATGAAAACAGTGCGACCAATCTTAACAAACTAAATTTTCGAATATGATTTGATATGTTAGCCACACAAGCATCATCTTTTTACAGCAACCTGATAACTGATTTCATAGCCACAAGCTTTCAAACGTTTGTGCATGTTTTTGATCAACCTTCCATCTGTTCAATATTACACCAATTTGTCTAAGCAACTTCGTACTGTAAATTCTACAGAAATTCTTCATTATCCCTTTCTTCGAATTTTCCCAGGCTTGCTAAATCCTGAATCTTCAGCTTGTGCCATGAATTAAGTTGTTTTGAGAGTGCACCGCAGATGTGTTCTATATCAATTGAAGAGACGGCCCTGGAGGGCACTTGACAATATGTCTGCTCTATGTATTAGTTCTATTGAACCTTACGAGCGCACTTGATTTAATGCTCAGAAAAAATAGTGATGGAAGATACCAAAGTGAAAAGCCAAACATTGACTCTAAAGTTGTTCGAATTGACTCTGATTTGCTTTAGTTATAACGATGTCACAGAGAGATGGCTGGCTGTTTTTTCTTGATCATTGTGGTATTAGCTCTTGAAATACCGGCGAAGTCTCACACTCATGTGAGAATGCTCGGCTTTAGCTTGCTTGTGTTACTTTGCTTTTATTATCAAAATAAAGGAATAATCTTCTCGCTTGAAACATAGGCAAAAGGTAGGGTAGTCCCTTAGTTGTTTAAACTAGAGGATACATGTGGCTATGCACAAAGCACCAACAGCATTTTAAGTATTGGTAGAATGTCATTTGCAACTGGACACAACTGAACATGCAATGATATTCAAATGAAGTCGTCTATGGTGTAAGGAACAAAGATAAACAGCAGATAGTAAACAGCAAGTTGGACTGGAAATCAAATCAAAAGATATGAACATGATAAATCAAGTTACCGTAGCAGTAGAAATGACGAAAAAAGACGACTTTCTTATGAGGAACAACAACTTGATATCTTTTATAAATCAAATAGAAACAATATTTTGTTCCTGGCATTCAAAATATGATAAAGAATTCTTGTCGAGAGAAGTAGATAAGGTACTGTGGGAATGACAGAATCATAGACAACTGAAATTTGCATCTAAAATTTAAAACTTAATGAGAATCGTTCGATTTTGAGATTAACATCCTCCATGATGCTGTAGTTGCATCTGCCAATGAATAAATATGTATGTTCAAGTATGTTGCCAACTTTCAAGTTCTTTGTTTTATTAATCTTCTGTGCGTACAGCCGAAATTCTTAAATCTTGAAATAACTTGTTATTTCTCGACGGAGCGTTATAGATTCAGATGACGATGATCTTTATGTGAAGCTCGTACCTCTATGAAAAAATGGACTAAAATTTGCCTTGAAGCTATCGTTTCCTTTTCACAAGACATTGCTTTTGTTTGTTATGTCCATAATTAAAGGGTCTCTTTCATCCAGCATTCCTTGCACGTGTCATCTCTTGGCTTGCCTTTGTTCGTCGCCATTTTCGTGGACCATGAAAATGGTGGCAACAGAGGCAAACAAAGAGACGACATGTGCAAGGCATGCTGGATGAAAGAGACCCTTTAAGGCTCTGTTTACATGGAGAAAATAGCCTCGGCTACCCGAGGTTATTTTCCAACCTGAGATATTGGCATACTATACAAACTAGTGTAATTCTTATTTTGCGTTTATATGAGTATTGCAAATAGTATCACCCAGGTGACGTTATTTTTGACTGCTGATATCTCACCTGAGCTAGCCGATATATCGGCTTAGTGAGGCTAATTTTTCTCATATAAACACAAGCAAGTATATCTTCACTTCGCTGATACAAAATTGCAGATATTGCGCAAGCACAGACCATCATTTTCATTGTCATATTGTAAAATTGGATGCCAAATTAGAATAGGCCCAGCAAGCCGAGGCTATTTTTCTCCCATGTAAACAGAAGCTGAAATTAGCCTCACCAAGAATTAGCCTCGGGTAGCCGAGGCTATTTTCTCCATATAAACAGAGCCTAAGTTTGAAGACTTTAATTTGTGGTACTCTACTCTCTGAAAAGCCTTGCTTTTTTCGTGCGATTTGAGAGCTCTTTATGCGAGATTTCTTCAAAAAAGAATACACATCAGTATTTACAACTGAAAAACTACTTAGAAACCGCTATTAAATCTGCTTAGCAAAATTCTGTCCTTTAAAAAGCTTTCAAAAATACATAGATGCTCTTGTTGGGGAGACGAAATCGCTTTGTCCGAGGAAATTAATGTGTCCCCCCGTGCAGTGGGTTAAAGCTCATGTGCCCGTCAGAGCTTCGACTCTGAAGCGCTACTGCGCATGAGTTTTAACCCACTGCACGGAGGGACACTTAAGTTTCCCCGGACAAAGCATATCTCATCTCCCCAACAAGCTCAATTCATGTCCTGGCCTCTTCGAAGCTGTGATTCTAGGTCCCTCTGACTAATATTTTCTTCAATGAACAATGGATCTACTGAATTTACTTAGAAAATTCATAGTCCAGAGGGTTCTGTTTGCTGGCCAGGTTTCCACGGAGAATGTTTGCATTTCTTTCAAATGGTGTGAGCAGCTCTTCACAGTGCAATGCTCTTCCATGACAATGCACCTATAACATAAATAGCAACAGAGCTTTAGATAGAAATATTCACAAAGGCCCTTCGTCTTAGAATATCTCCGCCTTTGATGTTTGAAGTTGAATGTTAGGGCTAGATTTGGCAAGTATGATAAGGCTCTTGAATCTTCTGAAAACTTGGTCTACCCAAAGATTTTGATGTAACATCATAGTCATGGTAAGACTGCCCGATTGACAAATGAAAATACTTTGTTTCTCGAAATATATATTTATATACTGGGTGAGGGAAAAGAAAAGTTTGGATGTTTTGTTGGTTGTGGAATGAGGAGTGGACAGCCCATCTTCAAAATTGAAATGTTAATCTACCGGATGAGTAAGAAAAACGCCAGGCGTTTGAAAGGCTACTGCTGCCTGAATGTGTAAGCAATGATATTTTGCAATATTTGATTAAATAGTTAACATGTCCAATTATTTTTAGAAATTTTTCTGGCTAATATCAGTTACTCTGTTCAGATTCTGTAGACAATTTTCTAAAATGAATCCCTTTGAGAAGCCTTAAAAACGTGCTGAAATTACAAGCAAAAGTCCCTAATGTGTTTACCTCACAGCAATGACCTTCAGCACGCTTTAGCACGTTCTTTCGTTTTGGCAGGTAGAAACGCTTCCCCCTAGTGCGAATAACTTATTCAGGGGGATTCCATTCTCCCATGAGGACAAAATACATGAACAAATCCAAGAGTCATTATTGCTAGGAAGGAGAACAAAGGGACATCTTGCTTGATGTTTTCACTCGTTTTTGCAGGCTTTCGAAAGGGGCTTTCTGCAGAAAATCTCCTTTTTCGACGGGAAGGAATGACCGATTAAAGCCGGGTAAATTACTGAACCTAATTTGACATATCGGGGATAAAACAGGACAGTTTACAACATCATTGCTTTGATATTGAGGGAGCAGGATTTTTTAAAACGATTGACTCACCCGGTATTACTCAAGGGCTAACCTAGATCTGAATTTTTTTTGGTAAATTCACTCATCTTTATAGACCCAGAAATTAAGAAAAGACCGGTCAGGGGTTTCTGTAGGAAATGATTATATGTTCCATTCTGGTCAATAAGTTACTTGCCATCGAAATCTAAATCCTATTCTGAAACTGACAATTAAATTGAGTTAGAATTTCAATTGCAAGTGAATCATTGACTAGAATGGAATGTGGAATTCTTGTTCTCATATTAACATCTTGGCAATATTCCCTAATTTCTGGTCTAAAAGATGAGTGATTTACAAGAAGAAAATCTTCAAATCTAAGTTAGGTTTTGACTGATAGATTAACATTTTAACTTTGAATATAGGCTGCTTACATTGTATTGGACAGCCCACCAAACGTCTGAGCCTTTGTTAACTCGACCCGGTAGAAAGGTACAGCCTCGGGGCTTCAATATTGTTTTAGCTGATCCTATTCCTTCTTGATACCATGTGTAGCTAAAAAGTCTTCTTGACTTTGACGTTTTTCATATTCCAAGTGCATATCAATAAGGTCAACTGAAATGACGGTAGAATATCCACAACAACCCATCTGAAAAGGTTCACAACTTGGATTTGCTTCTATGATTTAAGGATAAGTTTTACAAGTTTTAATAAACTAAGATAGCAAAGCCTTTAAAACGTTGAAGACATAGTGTCGTCATACAACGCATTGAAGGTCCGGGAGAGGGGCACTTGGCTTCATCATTTGTGCGGGAATGTGCACTCCAAGAAATCATTTTTCACCCGCTTTTAGAAATTTTCCTACCAAATTGAAGGCTAGTCAGTCAAGACAAGGTCCGGTGAAACAGCAATGTTCCCACAGGGAACCAGAGGAGAATTTATCGGTAACCATTAAAAGTTCAATGTTGGTAACAGATAAAAAGAATACATAATGAAAAAGGAGGATAGATACACTCTCCTTCGCAGAGGCTGCATTTCCGCTGGAACGGAGAAAGGAAGGGAAAGGAACAATGGCGGCACATACCACCTTCGTCGCGATGCCAAATCCTTTACCCTTTCTTTCTTTCCTTTCCTCCTTAGTGGACCCAAAGTCTGCGCGCAGGCTACAAATCGGTTCCTTCTATATTAAGCCTCTGCGAAGGAGGGTGGGATGAATGGCTTCTGTTGTATCCGTTGCGGGAGACTATCTGCTGGGGGTATTTATCGAAACTGCGAAGGAGAGTGACGACTTGATTCCAATTCGTAATGTACATATCCGATTGATGCAGTAAAACATTTTTCTTACAAACTGTGTGTGTTCATCGAGAAATCTAAATTAACGATAATTATTCAGATCTGTGCATCTACAACATATGTGTACAACATATGTGTGTAAACATTCACTTGTGCAAAAATAAAGGCAGAGAGGACTAGAAGGCAAAAATGACGTGCAAAAAGTACTCTGTTTGGTAGTAAATTAGCAATAAAATGGCAGCAAAACGGGAAGAAATTCATTGTCCGTTGCCCGGGGGGGGGGATACATGACTTGCGGATGGACGAGGGTCTGTCCGGGTCTGTCGCCCGATTTTCAGAAAGCTACCCTCTTCCAATTACCGACGGTTGCCGTCATACCCATTTTTATGATGATGATGAATTTTGACGGAAAAAATTCCCCATTTTTCACAATTTTTGCCAATTTGTAGAAAGTCCACCCATGTTTAAGGAAAATCTGCCGAAAAAAGGGACCCTTTTTTAGAGAATTTTGGACCCAAAGACCCATCCATATGGGCGGCACATACCTGTACCCTCAACGTGTTATGTTACCCCTCCCAGGGGTCCGTTGTTGTATGGTGTCCGTTGCTTGGAGGTGGCTTTCAAGAGAATTTGGTCGCGAATTTGGTAGTCTGCATTAAAAGGAAGTGTCTGTTGTTTAGATTGTACGTGTCCGATTGCATTGGAACAGCAAATATCACACGTGTCAACGAACCTGCTGGCCGTTCTCTGTGTAGTGTGAATTCCTTGTACTATGGCCATTCTTCGTAAAGAACAACAATAGCAATAAAGTGTCTGATTTTACAAACCGCAGACTAAATTTTCCCAAAACGATTAAATTTTCAGCCGTGATTTTAACGCCTCCGCCTTTTACTTTATTGAATTGGATCCCTCGAGGGGGATAGCTAAATGAAATTCAAACACCTTGACCTTTCACCTTGAATACTTTGTCACCTATGACTTTCGGCCTGTAACCGCTTTCTGTCTGGCAAGGCCCACACCTGCAATCAGCCTATTCAAATATTGTTCAATTGCGAAATGCTCTAACTTTGGTGTTCAGGTCACGGATTTAGTCTCAGTTTGAGCTGACAGCCTCTAACTGATTATACGTACCATTGTTGCCTAAAAAAGACAATTTGCCGTCTATTATTAGAACACCAGCAAGCGGCAGGGGCCCAGTCTGAATGCCAACAGCTATGGTGAAGACGATACAGAGTTTTACATTCAAAGCAAATCATGATTATTCGCAACAAGAGTAAGTACCTGATTATATATACGCTGTATTATTCAAAATGCATTCGCATCGGATCATTTTAAAGCTGCACAGAGGATAAAACGAACAGGAACTGATGACGGAGCAATTCCCGCGTACGTTGAGGGATCAACCGCTCGAGTCTAGGAATACGCAGTGCGGCATTTTGATATTGCTACAAACTCAACTGCATTCGACTACAATTTAAATGTACATAAGAACTGAATTCAAATTTATCGTAACTTTGCGTTGAAATGTAGCAAATTTGTTGGTTCGCTTTACATAAAGTTGTAGATTTACCTCTCCGTTTGCGTTTCACCAGGTCGACCATAAGTAGGCCCAAACATACGGTGTAGAAGTTGGAAACAGATCGTAGAACGATCACCCTTAAGCCAACGAGCAGCACTACCTGAGTTGCTGGTTTATCTACCGTTATTCTTCCCTTTGGAATCGATTTGACCACAACGTTATCAAATCAAGTTGCATTAAAATGGATAGACAGTTCTCCAAGTTTACGTTCCGGAACAATTCTATCTTCTTGAGCGGCAGACAACGGCAACTGAGGAGCTAAGCAATCACTGATGGTAGTGAGAGTCGATAACTTCTGAAGAAAGAATATTGTTACTGAATGATTGCCAATCCTTGCCTTTGATTTGACAGATTAAATCTCGAGAAAGAAAGTTCTCAGGAAGCTTTAGCACACCCCAGTAAGTGATAGCATCCATCTTTCTTTTTCGTTTTCAAACTGTTTGCTCTTCACTGTGGTGAGAGGAGTTAGAAACACGGTTGGAGCCCTGGCTGAAGCTTCAGCACTGACTGCTAATTGCCTTCAAAGGAATAATTTTCTTTCCTTGGCTAAACATGATACCAAATCTTGCTTCTAAAGTTACAAAAGGGCTTAAAGTCTTTTTCAACCAAGCGTTTGAGTATCTGATTTGCTATCGAAAGGGATGAGCAGTTGCAAAAGGGATGGGCTTCGAGACTGGATTCTCCGTATCATATTGGTTTGGTTAGGGAGCCCAGGCAGCTTGGTTTGGAAAACAGGCTGTAAAAATTTTGATACAGCTTCTTTCATAAGCGATAACCTTTGACGTGGTTCGAAAAGTGAACTCAAAAAGGTTGAGCTACTGAGTCTGTATCCGCTGAGAGTTTTCGTCCAGTACTGTACTGTTTGATTTTACTCCGAAGAGCTTTCGAAAATTTTGTATCTATTTCAATTCAAGGAAAATTCCTACTTGAAGCACAGGTTCGAAAACTTAAACAAGGCAGGATGTTCTTCTAAAATGAAAATTAGAAATAAAAATTGACGCAACTTTTCGTAATGGGGATTACGTTTCGCTCCTGCCTTCCTTAGTTTAGATTAGTTGGATAAGTTTGCTTTTACATTCGCACGTAGCCAACTAGGGTTTTTAATCGATGTGAAATTAGGTTCTGCAGCAACTCCCTATTTCAAATTCAAAGACAAGAGATGGAACAATAAATTTGGGCTGGAACAATGGCTGTTGTGATGCTGCATCCTCTTTTGGACGCAGAGAGATTTTGCGTACTTCCTTGTCACCTGAACTTCATGCTCGCTCTGGTTCTGTAAGAAGAAATGTATCAAGGATTTCTCTTAGGACTTTCTTGACTTTCACAAGGGTGGTCCTCATCGTTTTGCCCATTTTGCACCTTTTCGCCGATGAACAAGCCCTCACTCACAAGGAAGCTCCAGAAAAACTGACTAATCTCAAAATTTAACCTACCAAGTGTGCTCATTGTTGTTTAAATTTCGCATGCAAATTTTATTGAATTCAGCGCTACCAAATAAGTGAATCCAGTTCTTCAATGTGGCTCACACATGAATTCAGACATGCTGAATTATCATTTTAAAACTAAACGAGCGAGGTCTTATGAGGATTTTTAACAACAGAGAGGAGAATCCGTCAAAGATACAATGAATGACCTCTCCTGTGGGACACTGGTCCCAAATATTCCATCTTCAGTCAAGCGCAACGTCTGTCGTTTAATTGTTTTCTGATGGTTCGTCATGTTGATGGTTGTGCTCACCAAACTGTCGAGTTTATACCAGTTAATCGCGTCTTCCTTAGGACTGAAAAAGAACATTGCAAGGTGATAAAAAAGTTGGAAAATTAAAGTCTTATCCCAGGGTTGCCAGAAAATGTCTTTCTTTGATAGATTCTTGAAGGAGATTGGGTGAAGAAAGGTTTATACTCTCATTACTCGATATCTGGCTTATATTTTGAGACCTTTTTCACCAGCCATGGATAAAGAGTTTCTGAGTTATGAAGTCGAAATGATAAAACTTTCAATGGGTCTTCAGTTTTGAAATTACAATGCCCTGAAACTGCAAACTCTTTCACATGTGAGGAGAGATTTAGTATCCAAGATATGAATCAAAAGAAAATGAATTAAGTTTCATCTGGATAGACAAGTTTAAATATTTTCGTATGTCATTCCAAATAGAAGCATTAAGATGCATCTGCAATTGTACTCACTTTTGTCAACAAATCTGATCACACATCTTCCAATGCTTCTATCTCCAAGAGCTCTCACTTTGGAGTAAACATCAAGGTCTTAGTATGTAGGTCAATCAACTATCGGAGGTATGGAAACTGAGAGTTTGAGACCTCGTTTGAGTCCATCTGACACGTGGTTGCTGATTTATTGCGGAAAAAGGCAAAAACTTAGTGGTTGCTTCAAAAACAGCACTTCTATTGTTTTCCAGCAATGTCACAATTAAAGTTATATATATACATTAAATTTTGCACATGGCATTCGAAAAGGCAGCCATTCCTGCAGGCCTTCATCACTTTTTTCTTGCTTGTCCTCTCAGAGCTATATAAACTTGGGAACTTTTTTCCGCATCTCGTGGTTGTAGGTTTGTGAAGACCCATCGAGTTCATTTCCGTCATAAGAGTATTTCATGAAATAGTGACACTTTTGTCAATACACAAGAACGATGTGCCAAATTCTAAGAATATCTTTTAGGAGTTTGTCCTAACGATTGTCCTTTCAGAGCTTCACAAACTTACGCTATTTATTCATCTCTTCTGGCTGTAGGTATGGGAAGTCTCATGGAGAATATTAACATTTCGACATAAATGTCCTCTGAAAGAGCCACATTTCCCCAGTCTGGAGGAATGATGCATCTTGGACAAGGCTACCAGAAAAGGCCAGTTTAGATTAGATGCTAGTTACACGATATAAGTTGATACAAATGCAAAAAGAATGATCTTTAGCCTAAATTTGTGACAGCTAAGGAAAGTTGTTTATAAGCGGAAATCCAAAACGAATGAAGCTACAAGAGAAACAAACTGTAACCCAACATTTTCTATATCTTTTGAAACACACAGTCCTAGACAAAGTTTACCACGAAGGGGTATTTCTCTCTTTCAGAAGGCACACTAGATTTTTGCAGGACAAAATGATTTTAAGGATTTCTGAAGGATTTTTATTGAAAACAGACGGCCATTTGCCAAAGGTGTACGAGACTCTTTTGGAGTGAGGTGCCCCTTGGTTTGCAATTTTTCTATTTTCAGAGGTTTTACTTGGTTTGATGGCATTGTTCTTCTCAGTGTCAGATATACCATATTGTATTCCAATGCATAAATTATTCTGGTTCACGTTTGAAAAGGATTGTTTAAAGAGGAAGACAAAACTGTGCAAGCATAACTACCCGATATGTTCTTATGGAAAACATTTATTTGGCTTACTTGATACCAAACACGAAAAATTCATCTGAACATTTGTCAAAGAAATCTCCAGAAATGTTTTGTAATGCGTGCTAAATGTATTCATCAACATCATCAACATCATCATCATCATCATCATCATCATCATCATCATCATCATCAGCATCATCATCATCATCATCAACAACATCATCCTTTCCACAGAGCACTACATAAAATTACAGTATGTATGACAGCTGTAAGCATACTAAGCTAAACTTTCAAACAAAATGAACTAATGAATAATAATAATGATGATGATAATAACAATAATGATGATAAAAATAATAATAATAATAATAATAATAATAATAATAATAATAATAATAATAATAATAATAATAATAATAATAATAACAATAACAATATTGATAATAAGAATGATGATAATAAATCGAATTTTTATACAGGATAGCCTATTATTATCATCATCATCATCATCATTATTATCATTATTATTATTATCATTATTATTATTGTTGCTGTTGTCATTATTATTATTATTATCTTGGTATCTCAGCTAAAAGATGTAAAATGCTGGTTTCATTCTACTGAACATCAAGTTGCTGCCCACACCTCGGATATCCAGAGCATATCTTAGGGTCCTCGCTGTTCCAAGAAGACAGACATGATAATAAATCATAAGAATTTTATAGGATAATCTATCAGTTTTAAAATACACTGTTATCACTAGAGTCCTGTGAAATCTTACAGTAAAATCATTAAAAACATTTTTTCTTGCCTATTTGCAATGAAATTATACTAAAACAGATGGAACAGGAACGGGAAAAATGAATAATTTGAAAAAAGACGTTGAAACATAGTATTGGAGTATATTTAAATGTGTATCTGGAAGTATTTGTCCCACCCAAGATATCCCGGCGTTAGTCAAGCAGAACGTCTGTACATTAAGTTTCTTTCTGCTGGTATCTGTCATGTTGGTGGCTGTGTTCAGTTAGGTGCCAAAAACACCAGGCTGTACTTCAACCATGTATAAATAATTCTGGTATGTACGCACTTTGACTTTTCTGGCCGAAACGTTGACAAAAAAGGGCATCAACTCAGAACGATTTCCTGATCAGCTCTTCTGCAGATATTACTGTGTTTTTAGCTCATTTAATCGACCGAAACAAAATAGAAGGTGCATCATACAGTTTCAAGAAATATTTACAAGCAGCGTGAGTATTTGTGAATATTTTCAATAGACCTGTGAACTGTGGCAGGGAATGATGGAAAGAGGGCACATGTTTGTGAAGCTCGAAAGCATCGACCGCTAGTCTGATTTTCACACTTGGAGCAACAAAATATTCCCAAAGAGTAACCTTAGAATCTCGGATATCGTTCCAACAAAAGTGCATTTTGTAACGGCATGGTTACAGTAGGTGTATCCATAAATACAACCTGGAGAAATATGAAAGAGTGCAATTTGTAAAGCTCCTATGAGTTTATGAAGCTCTAACAGGACAATAATAATCTATTTTAAATTAGATACCCCCAAGATAGACTTAGAATTGAAGGTATGGCTCCAACAAGGGACTCTTGATAGGGTACATTTGTCACAGAACATTTTCAATAGGTCTGCCATATACACAACTTGGAGAAATATGAAAGCGCAAATGTTTGTGATGCCCTAACAAGACAACTGGTTCTCTAATTTTCTTCCTTGAAACAGTTGGGTACTTCTGAAAGATAGATGTAGAATTTGCTTCAACGGATTGGCAATACTTGGCTCTTGATGAGATACATTTGTTACAGCACTTCCTCAATAGAATTTCTCATATATAGCTACAACTTGGAGAAGCATGAAAGCGAACATGTTTGTGATACTCTAACAACACAACTGGTACTCTAATTTTTATCCTTGAAAGATTTAAATATTTCTGAAAGATAGACTTGCAATTTCAGGTCTCGTTCCTGAAGAGTGACGAAATTTGGCTCTTCTTTATAGAGCATTTTGTTGTGGCACATTCTCAATAGCCTTCCCATATAGAATTAAAATTATGATGAGATGCATCGTTCCTCCATACTGGGGAAATGTGTCTCTTCTCAGAGTACATTTTTGTTGGAATGTTAACATTCTCAATAAGACTTCCTTCACCTACAACCAGAAGAGTTGAATAAATGGCGTAAGTTTGCGAAGCTCTGAAAGGACAACCATTCATCCAACTTTGACACTTGAACAAGAATTAAAATCCTAAAAAATATACTTAGAATTTGACACATCGTTCATGTGCATTGACAGAAGTGCTACTCTTTATGACCTACTCTTAAGACGACAATGAACTCGATGGGTCTTCACAAACCTACAACCACGAGATGCGGAAAAAGTGCACAAGTTTATGTTGCTTTGAAAACGGCCTTCTACTTTTGGTACTGGAAATGGCAAAGAAATTTCAAAAGATAGACGTAAAATTTGAGATATCATTGACACATATTGACAGAATACGTTTCCTCATATGTACATTTGATGACGGAATGCTTTCGAAGTATTCCATTTCTACAGCCAACGTTCCTACAACAGTTTGGCAAAATAGAGAAGTTTTTGAAGCTCTAGAATTTTTGCTTTGACCCTCTTTAGCCATGAATGGACCCCTCTATCTGACCACAATGGGAGCACACCCCCCTACCGGGCGGCTGCCATACTTCAAACACCATGACCCATCTAAATGATATTACTAACATTTTAAGTAGCATTTTTACGATAGAGGAAACTTTAGCCCATTCTACTTTGCACTTTTGAACTGGTTTAATTTTGGATGTGCTTGTGAACAAGAGCTTTTTACTGCATCCACTTATCTTCAAATAACTACTTGTTTTTATCAAAAGCGAGGAATTCAGAAACTGAAAATTTCCTGGTCACTTTTTTGCTATTTTAGTTTCATTTCATTGTTTTGAAGATTGCCAATTTCCGCTGGAATTTTGTTCTAATATTACACTAGATATGGAACACACAGCATGCAGATTGGTTAGCATTTCATTCATTTCGGTAGACGCTCTGGCGATTAAGTATTGGGACAGAAATGATTTTTTGGAACCGTGCTACTTCGATCTATCGAGAAAGTAACTCAGGTTTTGAAATGTCTTTAGTTAAAATGAGAGTGTTGTGGCACATTGTTGTCATCCTATGACTCTGCAGCCAGAAAAGTCAGGACTTTAGCCCCCCCCCCCCCGATAATGATTTTCAAAAGATAGTTTTTAGCTTTTTAGCAAATCATGTTTTCATAATCAAGTATCGCCAATTATCTTAGCACAATTATCAACACCCTTATTTACGGGTATCTGTAAGTGCTGTTTCTCGTGCAGAAGACAATTTCTAACATCAGAAGACAGTGTTTTGAAAATCTTTTATCTGAAATGAAAAAGGCCTACGTCCTAAATAAATGCAGGAGCATTATGCCAAAAGTATAACAGTCTCATTATTGTAAATTCGTTATTATCAAATTACGGATCATTTACTGGTCAAAAGGCAAATTTAGAGGAAATCGACATGGTTAACAGCTGGCCTGGACCAGGATTGGATAACTTTGACACCCATTGTTCATTGTGTGTCTGAAGAAAAAATGAATTTTTGGGTGTTTCTGTAGCCTACTTGCAGTGAATATGAGATATAGCTATGTCTATTACCTTTTGAGTTAGTTGACGGAGCTACGAGGTAAACTGTCAATAGGACAAAGAAAGCACCTACACACGCCATTGTTCTCTTATGTTAGAAATCTTCACGCGCATGTCGAAATCATCAAGTGCCGCAGACTACTCTTAAAGATGCAAATGTAGTTTGCAACGCATCTCTGTTGACTAACTCTAAAGAGCACGTTGTAGCCATGATCCTTTGTGACCCCAAACCTGACTTGGGGATCATGTGAAAGTCGTTTCTGGCCCAGCTTCTTTTCTTTTAACTTTCATTCGGCGCACAAATGATCATTGTTAATAATTTGTTATTGCAAGTAGCAGTTCTAAAGCTGTTTTTTCGGAATCAATCTGCACTACCACCTTGCATTCCAAGATGATAAGCTAAGCTTATCGAAGTACCGTCATACCCTTCCGCTCGATGTGAACACACTCCTTGATTACTTTGGCTGGAATAGCTGAGAGTTGGTGACTCTCCTCCAGTTCGACAAAATGGGAACTTGAACCATCAGTGGTAGGAAAAAATTAGGTTGAATTTAGCGGATTAGATTCTTTGCCTCATAGGCGTAGGAGACAGGGGCTGGGGGGCTGCAGTGGAAAAATTTGCAAAAATCAGCCATAATCGGACAGAAAATCGGCCTGAAGTCGGTAAAAATTTTCTTAAACAATGGATCTTTTATTGGGCAGCCCCCTAAAGTTTATTTCCCCCTACGCTTACGCTTTGCCTGCGTAGGACAATAATATGCAGGATGTGCCAAAGTTAAGCTTTGGCCCAAATATTCTGAAAGGCACATGTGGCGGAGCTCTGCAGTTCAAGGCCAAGAAATATGGCTTGATAAATGCTACCAGTGCCAAGAAAGAGAATTTTATGGCATTTCAAAGTAGGTGAAGAATCTCATTCGATCTAATTCAACCTCATTGTCTCCTACTTCTCATGCTCGAACCAGCAATCTTCTGATTGATAGTCAAGCATTCAGCCACTAAGTTATCCCCGCTAATGAGCCATCGCCTGCTGAATTCAGCTGTAGTGAAAAGCAATTTCTCATAGCGGATGCTTGCTAACTCAATACGTAAGCTTGTCGCATCAAATCTAATGGAAGTCTCCACGTTGTCATATGGTCAAACCTTTAAAAGACAAAAATTTGCACTGATTGGCTATTTTACTTGAATGGCATGTGATTCATTGTTTGAAGAACAATACTCTTTTGTCCTTTCCTTCTAGAATTTTCCATATCGTGATCAGTGAATACAGCTTACTGAGTACATCTGCCGAACTAGAAGAAGTTCGCCGTTTATTCAATTAGGGCTTTTCAGAAAATGTGCTTTTACGTAAATATTAATGCATTGAAATAATTAATGGAGGAGGTAAAAAGGCGTCAAGTAAAATTTTTATGCAGTAAAGTTATCATTTTTAGGACACATCTTGACCATGCCATTTCGCAGTTAACTATAAGATTTGGTCACGCCACAGGTGGCCCAGTCGCGTATTATGGGGCTTACACGTTTTTTTCATAAGAAACTGGTCTATAAGAAACTAGTACTAAGGTGGCCAAAATTTTAAGCAACTCCAGTGCTATGTCTGAGAACAAGATAACATACTGAGAAGTACTAAGCAACTTTTCAAAGTTAAAAGCATGGATATTATAGCAAATAGATCGTTGAACTTTTTTCCACTTTTCCATTTGTCGAAAAATTACCAAAATTAATGTTATAAATTCTAAATAATAATAGTAATAATAATAATAATAATAATAATAATATTAATAATAATGATAATAATAATAATAATAATAATAATGATGATAATGATAAAGATGATAATAGTAATACCTTTTTTAATGTTAGTTTTACAATACTGTGAGCACTAATATACACAAACATAAAGCAATTTTAGAGATTGCATTATGGAACTTATTGACTGCAAATGTTTCATGCACATTCATTTTTGAAAAACCAGTCTTTTACAAGAGTTTTGAACTGGTTTGCTTTCCTGGATGACTTTATTTCATTTGGAAGAGAATTCCAGATCTTTGGACCCAAAAAGCTAATGGATTTTATACCATAATTTGTAGTTTTAACTTTAGGAATGGATAGAACGTCATTTCTTCGAAGATTATAGCTAGTAGGCTTTTGTACCAAATACGTACATCTAACCATTTGTGTTTTCAACATAACAGAACACTGTTTATTCCTTAATCATGTTCTAAATGTCAAGAAACATATCTGGCGCAGCGTTAGCAACCACATTGATGCCAATTAAGAAACTTTTAGTACTAAAATGGACAAAATTTCATGTGAAATTAAGCAACTTTTAGTGCTATGCCCTGATCCAAGTTTCTTCTGAAAAAAACGTGTACTTAGCTTTTCCGCTGAAGCGATCTATGCTGCTGCTATCGTTTCTAATCTCAACAGAAAGACAGCAGTCCTTTTTCTTTGAAGTGGAGAAAATTGAAATTATCTCCTTTCCAAAACTATTACCAATACGGTATCCTGCCACGACAACATCGGATGTTCTTGTTGCTGTTGCTCTACTGCAATGATGCAAAGGAATCACTGCCGAAAAGTTTCAAAATTACGAAGCAGTCAAAGGTGGCTTCATACCAAGTAAAAATAAGTTCAAAACACAAAATATTAATAAGTTAAAGTTGCTTGCTACTGATATAAATCTCGAACTGCTACACATTGGGTGTCCTATCGCTCATGGTTTTATAATAAAAAAATACGTGTACATTTGATTTTGTTTTTAACTTTGCCCTGGCCATCTTCTAACAAAATCAATTCCCGTTCAGATCTCATCCATACCGTAGATTATAAGATATTTTTGAATACAAGGCTCCTTCGCAGAGACGACTTGCGCGCGTACACTTCTGTGACACTCGATGGGAGTTTTCTTGATCGTTGCAATCACTGATTGTCTTGCTCACAACTCATTGTTCAAAATATAAACTATTTTAGAGTTGAGAAGCATGTTTGAGGGGATTCAGAAAGTTCACATTTGAGAGGGTAGGAATGATAGTGTGACTGACACCCTTTCTTGCTTATTGACTGACATCGAAGCACTTTTTGGATTACCAAATGGACTGCGATTGTAGATTAACGGATTGTCTGTAATTTTTCACTTCAAAATGGATCGAAACATTTTTATCCACCCAAATGCGTTGGAAAATCTTCATGGGTGCAACACAATCTAAAAGCTGAGGCAAGGAGGTAAAATATTCACATTTTTCACCGTCACAGCTTCAATGCATTTCCGGATGTATTGTTAGTCTAGCATGAAGCAAACTAAAATGGTCTTGAAAGAGGTAATGTAAATGTGACTGGCGGATTATTGAAAGAATGGAAGAAGTTCTCATACCAAATAACGTCTTTAAACATCATGCATATTCAAATAAAAAATCCAGCTCTCAGATTGCCAAAAAATTTGGAACCTCCAGTAGTACTGGGAAACTGGAGAAACTGGAGAAACTGGAGAAACTTACTGGGAAACTTAAGAAACAACTTATTCCGATAAAGAAAGCCCTTAACGCACTTCCATCTTATTTTCACTTGTTGGGTATTATATTACTGGAAAGGTACTTTAGTGATATACCAAACATCGGAAAGGCCTCAAAAAGCCTTGTTTCCAAATGTTAGAAAGGCATGGGAAGTGCACATGAAGACTGTTATGGAACCTTTAAGAAACTCTGAGTGCTCAAAATCTGACAGTTTTAAGAAAGTTGAAGCACTGCTCCAAATTCTTAGTTTCTCATGAAAAAATACTTGTAAGCTTTCATTGGTGTTCCAGTCCCATGAGGACGCAAGGTTTCTTTGGGTACTGGACGGAATCTTTGCGAGAAATCAATTCCCGTTTGCTGTTGATATTTCATTGTGATGTAGCTTAAATATACTTGGGATCTCAGTCTAGAAATATCGCATTTTCTATTGCAAACAAACCGGTCTGTCATATCGTCGCTTATTTGCATTATGGTATAGTTGGTTTGCCTGACGCTTAGCAACTCTGAGACGATCGAGCTTTTCGTTGCAGCTGTGTACTTAATTGTTGATTTTGTTCTGCTGTATTTATTAGCCTACTTGCAAGGCAAAACACAACATTAGGTGCCAAAGTTGATTCAGAAAGTTCTTGATAATGCTGAATTAGAAATTCCTTGGAACTTTAGAGCAACGAAGCTGAGTTCGTTGGAAAATAAACAGGGTGCGTTAAAACGAGTTGACACATTTGCTGGGCTGTTCGACAAAAGTTACACTTTTGATATCCAATATTGAAGTGCTAATTCATCATTTAAAGGCTAGCTTATACTCCATTCACACTGACAAGCTAATGCTAATACTGCATTCACACTGACAAGCTAATGCTAATACTGCATTCACACTGACAAGCTAATGCTAATACTGCATTCACACTGACAAGCTAATGCTAATACTGCATTCACACTGACAAGCTAATGCTAATACTGCATTCACACTGACAAGCTAATGCTAATACTGCATTCACACTGACAAGCTAATGCTAATACTGCATTCACACTGACAAGCTAATGCTAATACTGCATTCACACTGACAAGCTAATGCTAATACTGCATTCACACTGACAAGCTAATGCTAATACTGCATTCACACTGACAAGCTAATGCTAATACTGCATTCACACTGACAAGCTAATGCTAATACTGCATTCACACTGACAAGCTAATGCTAATACTGCATTCACACTGACAAGCTAATGCTAATACTGCATTCACACTGACACTGTTAAACCAGATTTATCTAAACCAGTTTAGATTTCAGCCAATCAAATGGCTGGATTTGTTTGATTGACCAATCAGAAGATCCTATTCAAAAAAACCTGGTTTAATTCAAGCTGGTTTAACTTGCAGTGTGAATGGGGTGTAAACCTGTTTAAACAAAACCAGGTAAATGAATGGAGCCTTTTGATTGGTCAATCATACAAATTGAATGCATTTTATTGGTTGAAATCTAACCTCACTTAGAAAAAGCTGGTTTAGCTTTCGAGTTACCAGTGTGAATGGGGTATTAGATTTGAAAATTCTATTTGGCAAAATTACCCATCTCTTAGACCATGAAATTATGAAAATGAAAGAAAGGGATTTATACCAGCACACTGCCACAATGTACGCACTAAATCAGATAAGACTGAAAAAGAGACAGTGTTGGGCCTAAGCTGTTATACGACAGTAACTATATAACAATACATTGCAGTTGCTAATTGCTATACTCTACATCAAAGTTACAAAACGAGAACACAAATATCTACTAAAACAATTACACAAACAATATGTGTAATGAATATTATTAGAATGAATAAGTTTTATTCCACAGTCCGCCAAATGTGTAAACTCTCTTTTGACTTACCCCGTAGATAAAAGGAGTTGTATCTCAGAAGCATGCAAATGTTATTTTATTGCGTGAATGCAGTTAGTTGCCTGCCAGGCATTTTCAAATCATCTGATTAGAAATGATGTTATCAGGCTCTGGAAGAAGCAGATTTCATTTCCATATCTCAACTGTAGAGCTTCGATAACATCTTTGCATCTTCTTTACCAAGTTTTTGTCTTTTAAAAAGAGGAATTAGAATGATTATCGCTTATCATCGTACACCATCGTTTACAATACCACCCAAGATCAAAATACAAACCTATATTTTGATAATGAGGATAGATAAGACAATGCGAATCTTTTTTCCACGTATGAGTGGAAGTATCATTTTTAGGCCTTGACTTCTTCCGCTTCGAAAAGCAAGTAGTATCAATTACCGGCTGCTTCTTCTTCTCAGTTTCAATGTTTGGAAGTATCCTATTGTTTGGAAGCATCTTTGTGTTTCACCCATGACAAAAGGGTGCTTTGAGGTTGGAAGGATGATGTGGTTGAGAATTTTTGAGTTTGGAGTTTTGAACATTTCCCCAAAGAATTAATGGGATATTGGATTTTAATTAAACAAACTCGAGACCTAAACAGACTTCTTATGATCAAGATGTTGCACGTAAGATCTTGTCATTTTCGTAACACTTTGCAAAGAAACTTCATTGACACTGATTATAAGGGGATCTTAGGGATAGCGAATTAAGTAATGCTTGATGTTCTAAAGTTTGGTTGAATGTTTCCAAATTTTCTCTTCCAATTTCTTTCAATTTGGCACGGCAAAAGCACAAGCATATTTGAGCGCCATTTTGGATAAGCATAGGATCTCCAATCATCCCACCTAAGAAATTACATACGGAATTTGGATATCAGAGCTTTAATCATTCAAGCAACATGCTTAGCTGGTTTGCATTACCAGGTCTACAAACAAGAAAAGTTTTGCTGAAAAACACTGAGGAAAAAGTCCCAAGAAGAATCAAAACAAATTTTTTGCCGCCCCTGGTATTCACTTGATTGGTAGCCAACAATGATATCCGGTTTTGTGTGCGATGAGCTGCCCTGTGATTCAGAAAATGGTGCAAGTTTCAACCCATCTTGAAGCACATCCAATTGAACAATTTTCAGTATTACTGCTTTAATCAATAGCATAGAACCTAACTAAAATTTAGAAACTATGTTTAGATCTTTGTGTAAATATTCAAGTGTCGTAAAAAACGACTTGAATATAACACTGTTTTACTGCTTCTTTTAGTTAAGAGTTACTTAGCTTAGTGTTTTGCCTGCTGGTGAATTAATTCCGACAGAAAGTGGTGACCATGCTGTCGCTCTGAGCATTGTTTTGGGCACAGTATTTTACAAAACATCCTGTTTTAGCAAAAAGTTGAAATTGTAAACTTAAAATAGTGTTGTAAATCCTAAATCAGTGGAAAGTAGATGGTACAATCTTCACGAAAACCGAAGTCTTTGAAGTTCCACAGTGTGGTGTTAAGCAGAAATCTATCGCTTTTCTGATTCACAATTTAAGCATTGACAGCATCAAGATTGGTTTGAGCGAAGAAAAACGTTGTAATTTGGAAAATTATCAAAATATCAAAGATTATCAAAAATGATTTTTGCAATGTATCTTGGTAGTTTGTTTGAAGCCATCAAAGCAATGAATACCATTACAGTAGTCCAATCTTTTTAACAAAATTTGATGCGTATGTTCCAAGGCTGCACTGAAATCAATCCAGGAATTATTCTGCAAACATTTTTAAATCAATCAAACTGAGCTTAGCAAATTCGACCGTTATCTTTCATCTTAGTTCCTTGATGATAACGTGGTCATAAAACGATAAGCAAATGAAAAAGGAGTGCAGAGAGAGATGGGTGAAAATGATGAGATATGATTTTCATCAGCGATTTCGCAAAAGATTTTTACAAATGAAAGCTCTTACGTCGAGTTTCTGGAATTGCAAAACGACCAATGCCATACTAATCCTGCCATACTAATTCCTTACAGTGTTCAGATTGCAAAATATATTTTTTAATATAATTTTGTCTGGAGGATTTCTGCACGAGCGTTTACGCGCTTTCAAAAGATTGTGCAATGTGAATGCAGCCTTAGTTGGCTGTGTATCAGTTACGGGGGGGGGGGGTTCTTCCATAGTAAAGGTACCTGGGAATGTGCCGCCCACAAGGGTATACTATTTCGGACTTTTAGTCTAGCAAAGGGTATACTTTTTGGCAATTTTAGTCGAGTTATGCTTTGTGGCAATTTTGGTCAAAGCACTGTAAAAATTTGGTAATTTCTGCAAAAAAATCTAATTTCTAGAAAAATTTTTGTCCTGAGAATGAGAAAATATGGCAAGTTTTGTCTTGAAAACCCAATTCAGGGCACTTTTGATTGAGAAATTAGTCTAGCCAAGGGTATCATTTTCACAAAAATTAGTCTAGCCAACGGTCCCATTTTGAAACTGTGGGCGGCACACCCCTACCCGAAATTTAGCCGAGAACCCCCCCCCTCCGTGGCATCAGACTACATGTGTGCTTCATGTTCCCTTGTGAACATTTCAAAGGAAGATTTTTTAAGCTGTTCCAGTAAAGTAATATGCAGACAGTTCTAACGTTTGGCATCTATGCAATAACACTACACACCTATAAACCTGGTTTGGAGGAAGTTTGGAGCAAAAAGTCCCTTTACATGACATACACGCACGGACCGAGATACAATGTTTTGCTTGAGGGAGCCATGCAAACCAGGTGAGGGAAGAGGGCTAAAATGTTTAGGGGGTCTGGGGGCACCCCTCTAGAATAATTTGAGACCGAGCCGTTCAGACTGGGCTGAAAGATGCTAATTTTGGTTTCTCAATATGGACTGACTACAGTAAAATCCCGCCTTAAAAGAACTCATTACACAAAGACAGCCTTATTGATTTCTTATGTCAAGATATACTTCTTTAAAACAGGGTGTGTATACCATGGTATAACAAACACTTTTACACTCCAAACAGCAGTCAAAGTTGTTAAGAAAACATTTTTGAAATATGCACTGCTGTGCAAAGATATAGTGGTTTGAGCCAGTATTGAAGGTTTCTTGAAATTATAACAATTTTAGGCTTGAAAATTTCATTCTTGTTTCTGGAAAATTGAGACCTATTGGAGACGTATTAAAATATGCACCTTATAATATAGCCATGTACCATTGTATAAGAAACAAGGCATGAATCAGCCTGGATAGTTTCTTGTAAAGAGGTATTTTATTCAGCGAAATCAGGCTTGAGTTTCTTGTAATGCAGTTTCTTAAAGGCGGGACTTTACTGTAAACAGGTGAATCTATGTTGGGATGGAAATTGTAAGCATTCCCTAACAAAGCCTATTTTGCCCAAAGGATTCTGAAAAGCTTTCGCATCCTGCTTCTGTTGTGAGATAAATGTGTTCTTGCGCATATAGCCTAAAGGGCTTCTTAGGCTAAAGGAGAAAGATATTGAATGTGATATAAATAAGCACATATGGAGTATAACTATCGCATGTTCTGACAAACTAAGATAATAAAAGAATTAAAGAGATAATGCAGAAGTCACTGAAAATTTTTGAGGAGGCCATGGCCCCCTGGAGCCTCCTGTATCTCGGTCCTTGCGATGCACGTCTCCGGAGATTCATGTGTCATCACAAAATTAGGATTGGTATTATGGCTGGCATCGCCAAAGGCAAGGAGAGTTTCAAATGAGTTTGAAAAAACTTACCTAGTGGACACCCACCAAGAAGAATTTTATCATCATCTCTGGAAAATCGAAATGTGCATGCTTCTTCTTTCATTTACCTGAATTTGGCGCCCAGTTTAGATACTATCGCGTCAAACTGAATTTGAAATTGATTTCTTTCCGAGTTTTTCAACCTTTTCAACACTTATTGATAAGCTTCATTTACCCCCAGACAACACCCCCTTTTCGAATTTGAATAGTCAAAGATACTTGAATGCACACCGTAGCGTATATTGCCGGGGTAACATTTGTCTAACGATTTGCCGAGGTCATTGTAAACAGAAGTGGCACTAGGTGCGATACTTGCAGTACGCCAGCTTGAAAAGATTTTCAGCTCAAGATTTAGGATATTCATTATATGGCTCCACGGCTATACCGCAGCTTCAAAACTGAAAAGATTTCGGTTATCATCTTAGCTGTAAATCAATTTGGTATATAGTATTTTCAAAATCAGTGTAAGTATCTATCCATTTCTGATTACAAATTACTGACCCTTATGCAGAATGGCATTTTGTTGAATGGGTCACTGTAAAATATCGCAACAAATTGCACGATTTTTCCTTTCTGATTTGTGGACCCCAAATATTGAGGCTTTGTCAATACTGTTATTCTCAGCCCTAAATGTTGATTTAACATTTAACGTAAGATTTCGGACCCCAAAGATTTACATGGACCCCCTATATTGAAAGTTAGTAGGAAACCCCTCTGATTGTAGGAGGTGAACTGATGCTGTTATGTTTTTCGAATCTGGGTGGCTTTCATTGATGATTCACTACAGTACATAGATTCCAAACACATACTGCATAACAATTTAAGAATAGCTTACCACCAGGGCCGCCAAATGTGGGGGCAGGAGGGAAAATTGGCCCCCAGGCCTCAGGGTCCAAGAGACCTCATATTGAAGATTTTAAACAAATTTGACAACAGGAAATGCTCTGAAAACCTGAAATGAATTTTAAGCCAATCGACAGGGCATGATTGAAAAACTTTCTGCTCGCTTCGCTCGTGGGGGGCCTCATTTCGAAGTTTTGCCCCTCGGCCTCCAAAAGCTCTCGGCGGCCCTGCTTGCCATTGATACAGAATCGACACAGACACAGATTTTCTCCCATCGTTGATAGTTGTATTTGAATAAAGTTTCTATTAGCAATATCATGTCATAAATAAATTCAGAAGTTTACCAATAAATCTTTTATTTGAGTGACTTTATTTTGGAACCATCAAATCAATAGACCTGCCAACTATTTTTAGAAAGACTCTGGATCAAGCGACGTTGCCAAGTAAATTTTGGTGGGATGACTTTATGCATCCTCTCTAGTTTCCTTGCTATTTTCCTTTGCATTCTATGGACCTTCAAAATTCTGGGTTTGTGTTTTGCTAGCAACGAGGAAGTAATTTCCATCCTGAAGAAGTGCTGCTGAGTGTTGTTTGAGGACTCGTCATGACAGCACTGCGGTAGAGCGACAGGCCTAATTTAAAAAGAATTTGTTATACAACTTTAACGTTGCCTCGTGCTAGCTGCACGTGACAGTGCATTGTTGCTTCAGGTTGCATCGCTTTCGTGCTGGGTTTTTTAAAGTGAATGACCTGAGATATATAGCGCTTGTCTATAAATAGGACAAAGAAACACCTAATCCCTCCATTGTTTTCGTTGGCTCTGCTTTCTTTCGCCACGAGCTGAATTATCAAATACAATAGGCTATTTATAAACTCATGCGATCTCATCTTTTAACTCAGGTTATTCACTTAATAGGCCGCAGTTTCTACATGGAGGGTATATGTTGTATTCTATCAATGCATATTGTCGAAACTGCAGGCGGCTGGCAGCAGACACCTCCTCTATTCACGTTTGACCCAATCCATCCTCGAACTGCAGATTAGATTAATTAATGAATATAATTTATCTGTTCCACCAATACCTAGCTAAAATTTTGTTAGGACGAATCACCAGACTTGCAATGAGTCTGTGTCGTAAAGCCAGCCCATCGGCCAGATCCTATTCCAAGGTGCCCCATTCAAACACAGAGCGGCGAAGGAGCAAGTATATGCTATGAGTTATTACTGCGTTGAAATCAAGGGGACTGTGAAATCGAGAGCCTGTTTCACACTAGGTCACTAGGTCTCTTTGGGTGAGGTCGTACCGAAAGACCCTCAGACAAAGACTCAGTTTGAGCCCTCTGTATTTTGGGTCTTTCCGAACGAGCCTACAACACAGGGGCATCAGTTTAAATATTCTTAGTTATTATTTAGTATTTCTCGATATTGTTATTTTGAATATTTTCACTATTGCTCAATACCGTTGTCTTTCTTGCTTCTGAAGAGCCGCGAATACTTTGACCAATGCGAAGGAGAGCAGAAAATGCGAAGGAAGTGAGGGAGAGAAAAGCGGAGGAGGACGCTCCTCCTCCGCTTTTCTCTCCCTCACTTCCTTCGCATTTTCTGCTCTCCTTCGCATTGGTCAAAGTATTCGCGGCTCTTCAGAAGCAAAAAAGACAACAGTATCGAGAAATAGTGGAAATATCAAAAATAACAATATCGAGAAATACTAAATAATAATTACGAATATTTAAACTGATGCCCCTGTACCTATAACTCAAAAGACCCAGTGTGAGGATAGAAGTAGGAACCGGGGCACTGGGGGCGCGTGCCCCCCCCAACATATTGCAATAGAAGTTCCCTATCCATTTATAGGTAAGGTTATTGCTGTGAATGAAAGTTTGAGTTTGAGTTTGTAGAAAAATATCCCTCTTTTCTTAAGAGAGTAGTGCCCTCGAAGCGTGCCCGCAAGTTTGAGATGCCTCCTATGTCCCTGAGGGTGAGCCAGCAGGATTTATGGTAAAAAATCAACTCTTTCGCGAATCGGATTTGCTATTTTACTCTGTTCATCCACACTGAACTGTGAGGCCATTTTAACAAATTTCATGATAATTGTCCACCTTGCTTCTAAAGTCTGTGTTGACGTGGCCTCTTTTTCAAATATTAGCTAATCGCTTCGTCTTGAACATTGATCAAGGGCAAGTTTTTGTTTCACTATTTGTACAAAATTCAAAATTCTTGAGAGTATTTCTTCCTCGTTGGTCTGCAGTGAAGTAGGGTATGTTGATACTCATTTAGTAGGTGATTGAATGTATGAATGAAGGAATGAATGAATGAATGAGGGAAGGAAGGAACGAATGAATGAATGAATAAGGGAAGGAAGGAAGGAACGAATGAATGAATTAGGGAAGGAACGAACGAACGAATGAATGAATGAGGGAACGAGCGAACGAATGAATGAATGAATGAGGGAAGGAACGAACGAACGAATGAATGAATGAGGGAAGGAACAAACGAACGAATGAATGAATGAGGGAAGGAACGAACGAATGAATGAATGAGGGAAGGAACGAACAAACGAATGAATGAATGAGGGAAGGAACGAACGAACAAATGGATGAATGAATAAGGGAAGGGAGGAATGAACGAATAAATGAATAAATGAATGAATGAATTTGCGAATGAATCAATGAATGAATGAATCAATAGATGAATAGGCTGTTTTAGCAAGAAGACGTTAGTCAAGAAAACGCCAGCATAACTTTTTGTTAGAGGAAATAAATAATTACAAAGCGTAATCAAGCTCAATACTTTTGCAAGTCTCCAGAGGCTTCGCACACGTTTTATTCTGAAACTGACAACTTGAAAAGAGTACTTTTGAAGGCCGCCCCTCAGGAAAAGAACATCGAGAAGGGAAGATATATACAAAACCGATGGAAATGCGGAGTGCAAACCAATCTTGAGAATTTTTCCTGTCTATTAGCAACTTTCTAGCTATGATCTTCAAAGAAATGATGTTCTATGCGTTCCAAAGGTTAAAACTACAAATTATGGTATAAGATCTATTAGCTTTTTGGGTCCAAAGATTTGGAATTCTCTTCCAAATGAAAAAAGTTAATAAAGGATTGGTATTTCGAAAACAAATGCGCATGCAATCAAAACGCTTGTAGTCAATAAATTCCATAATGCAATCTCTTAGGTTGCCTCATGTTAGTGTATGTTCGTGTCCACACTATTGTAAAACTAACATTAAAAAAGGTATTATTGTTATAGAAAGGAAACACCTGAGAGTTCTGGATGCTCCAACAAACTTAAAAGCAATTGCCTTTTCAAAGACGTTCGCGTCTTGCTGCTACGAACGAACGAACGAACGAATGAACGAACGAACGAACGAACGAAAGAAAAACAGGTGGATCGTTGCATAGATGAATAAATATCGGGCCTTTGGGCCTTGGATTTCCAGGGACTTGCCGCCACAACACATGTTGGAGAGGAGAAAATACGTCGTGCAAATGCTCCTCTTCTGGTATCTGGTACAAAGGAAAGGCCGTGCAGGATACGAGTTGATGCTAAAAATAAGGCCTTGTTGACGTCAACTGCAAGCAAATGTAAACCTGCAGAGCTCTGGCCATAATTAGCTTTGGACAAACTCTGCAAGCACTATTTGCAGCATCTCTTTAAATCCATTTGCTTTGACGTCATCATTTATTAGCAGCGAGAAAACACACGATTACGATAAGGGAAATGTTTTCATTGCTGCGATGAGAAGAAATGTTGTGTCTGGGCCACAGTCTGTTGGTTTTATTAAGTTTGAATGGGATTGACGTCATTCTCATTGAGAGTCAGAAATATAAACAACCCAATAAACTTCTCTGCGTCATTCTTTCTTCCTTCCTACTCCCAACTTTCATTTCTGGATTGATCCTGGCTGCTGCGTCTAGGCAACTGTCTCCGTCTCCTTGGTGTATTGATGGAGGCCACATGATATTGGGGAGAGTTCCAATAGATAATGATGGACTGCGTCACACAGTTTTCCTTCCTGTAAGCTGAGATTTTCTTGGCTCGATTGATAAGGAGTTTTTCTCAAACCTTTGATGCATCCAGGCCATTTTATGATAAATTCATTTTATTGTTGTCTGCTGATTTGAGATTGGGGGAGGGGATGGGCAGAGTTGCAAGAACTCTTTGACCATCCTCCAAACATGGACTTCAAGGTTCCACCTTCCTCATTTCCCAGTACAGTGAAGATAAGGGGAAAAAGCCCTCATTTAATTGATTGATCTTGCCGTGCTATGTAAGGATCATTACATGTATTTGAAACTATTGCCTGCAGTCTGGGATTTCAGTTTTGTGACAGTTCTCCTATGACTTAACGATGGCAAGGAAATTTCTGCGGAAATAATCCTTTACTTTGGTTTAGGACAACTCTCCCAGCCTTGCAGACCCAGTTTCTCCATATAAGCACATGGGATAGCTATAAATTCTCATCTTTTCATTCAAATACATTCCACAATTTTTGCTCGATACTTCCTCCAAACAAGGTTTGCAGGTGTGTAGTGTTTTTGCATCGCTGGGGATGGGACAGAACTTCTTTTGAACTGTGTTTAAAGGGAATCAGCGAGAGGAAGCTCACATCACAGTTTATTCAAAGATGTATTTTCTGTTCAATCACTTATTATCGTTGTGTTGCTGTCATCCTTTCTCGTCTTTTCGTAGATTTATTCATTTCTCATTTCATCATATATTTAACTGGAAATACACTATTTCCACATGAGGTAAACATGGACAGATGTTGTAATACAATAGCATCAGTTAATTTTGATTGATTCAAAGTTGATTCAAAGCGATTAGCGATTGTAGGCAAAGGAAATTCGTTCAACCAGTAATTAAAAACAGACATAGCCGCAAAAGTTGGCCCCTCAACCAGTAGGGCAAACTCTCACCTTGTGCAAGCGAAAGGTGGTTTTTAAGAGAATTTATTTGCTTACAACGAAAGAATAAGGGTAAATCTAAAGTTCTGGCTCGCGGATTTCGTTTATTCGATTCAGAAGCTGAGCAGGAGGCATTATTATTCTCAGGTGAATGAGAATGTAATCACACAGCTCCTAAATCAAGTAAACAAAATCCGTAAGACTGAATCTCAGATTTACCCTTCTTTTTTCGTCATAAGCATATAACTTCCCTGAAAAACCCACCTGTCGCTTTTCGCTTGCATAAGGCGAGGGTTTGGCCTTCTGGTTTCGAGGCAACTTTTGCAGCCGTGTTTGTATTGATTTACCGGTTGGGAGAATTTCTTTTGTCTGCAGTCGCTATTCACTTTGTTTGAAGTCAGGTGTCAATCCAAAGGAACTATGATGCTATTTACAAAAGCTGTCCTTGTTTGTGAGGTATGGCAGAAATACAATATAACGCAATGCAACACGACATGAACCAAAAATCATTGTTATAAAAGCTGAAATTCTAAAAACTTTCTAAAAACTATAATTTCTGAAAATTAATGCTAAAAAATTTCCTCCAAGTTTCCAAGGAGAAAATTCACATGAAATTCTGATATTTTGCAGTGACAGTGACAATACGTCCGGGCAACGAAAAGCTATTTAAACCCTATTTGTTCTATAGATAGATACTTGAATGAAGTTACTTTAAAGCATATATCTAGACAACCTCGTCCCCAGGGCCTTTTGTCATATTGGGACGGAAACGAAAAGTCCCTGGGGACGAGGTGATATCTAGATTGTACTATGTATTTGCTATTATTTGAGACCATGATTTAGAATTTTTCAAAATTTTCCTAACTTACGTCTTGTGAAATTTCTGACTCCAGATTCGCATTCAGTACCCACAGTATAGTCTAATCGCAACTTTCATAACCTTAGTGTTCGCGATTTTAATTTTGTGAGGGTAACAATTTTGAAAATTTAAAAGGAATTTGACCAGAAATAGTGACTGAGGGTATAGTTACACCCCCAAACGATTTTCACTGTCAAATCCCGTACAAATTCTCAAATTTATAATCACCTTAAAATTGAAATTACAAACTCTAGGAATTTGAAAGTTTGCCATTATACTAAGCTCTGGGTGCTAAATCTAGATATGTGGTTAAAAACTTCGCATCAACAAATTTTCAAAACTTTCCAAATCAAATTTAGTTTTTCTTGTGAAGGTGCTATATGTAAATTTGCCAAATTTCCTTTGTGTTTTGGTTGACTAGCATTAAATCACGTGATTAATTAATTGACATTGTCCTACTTAAAAGCTAATTGTCAAAAGAGCAATAATTGAAAGCCTCATCATTACATACTTTGTAGTTTCAGAGAAAAAGTGCCCCATGTGAAATAAGGTCAAAAAAGCTAGTATGGCAATTTTGGCAGCAACACGTCTATGTTTTTTCTTTCATTTGTTTGCATTTTAGTTACTTTAGGTATATGAAAAATACCCGAATTAGAATTCCCAATCAGTCAATTTTTTCAAGAATAGAAGTATTTGAAATCCAACTAGTATGAAACAAACTTGCTAATAGCAGCTAGAGCTCTTGGAAACCCAATTTTTACCGGTCCTCTGAAAGACTTGTTTGTGAAACCGTCTTCCTAGACATGCATGGAAGTACCCAAAGGGCACAGCACATGCCTAGTGTTTGAGAGCCTGGTTCCTTAGGGTCAGAAAAAGATAAGTGTCCCTCTCACTCCACGTATCATTTTGAAGCCAAGCAACAGTAACTGATGGTATAAGCTGGTCTCAATAAGCTCCTACCTGGGTATAGTTCAACAGTCAATGGGGTTGTTAAGGCTTTACTTTTTAATCCACCTTTTCAAGGTTAGAGGCGCGAAAGCGGAAGTCTTTTGTTGTTAGAGATATTGTATCTGTGAGTCCAAATTTCTGTTCTACATACAAAGGTTAATGTAGAGGCAAATTTTCACTGTCATATCTGTCTTTGTTTCGAAATTATGGCATTATGAATAATTTGAACTCATAGAGGCTTTGAACGTGAAATCAAAGTTTGGACAAAAATTTGTCCAAACATCTGATTTCACGGTCAAAGCTCTTATGAATTCAAATTCTTTAAATCGCCATAACTTCCAAACGAAGACAGATATGAAAGTGAAAATCTGCTGCCATGCTAAAGTTTGTACGCAGAACAAGATTTTAGACTCAAAAATGCAAAATCTCTAACAACAAAAGACTTTCGCTTTCGCACCTCTTACCTTGAAAAGGTGGATTCAAGTCGACAAATGCGATTTCTCAGATACCATTTATTCTGATTTGTGAGCCTATTGAAATGACGGTGGTAAACTTTTGATAAATTTTGGAAATAAAACAGAATATCAGAATGTGGTTAGGCCAAATCGATTAGTGATTTGTCAATGTGATGTTTGTTTTTCGCTCGTTGGTATGATCGTATGATCAGACCGCCCCCTCCCAGATGCTCCTAACAAATTTGAAAAATCCCAGGGGGTTCTCCCTAACTTTCAATACGGGTCCATGCCACTTTCTTTGCTGACCTGTAAATATTAAGCCTAATGTTTGGGGACCCTAAACATTGTCTGATAATTTGGTAGACTTGCTCCAAGTCTATTCCCAGATATATCAGCACTAAGGAACATAGTTACTTCTGCGGGGCCTTCGCAGCGTCCTCTTCAAGGTTTACGCCCCCGCAGAAGTAACTATGTTCCTTAGTGCTGATATATCTCGTAATAGACTTGGAGCAAGTCTAATAATATGGAGACCCGCACCAAATTCCGCGATTCTTCCGGTAATTTCTGCAAAAAAATCTAATTTAAAAAAATTTTTGTCCTGAAAATGAGAAAAGTTCGCAAGTTTTGTTTAGAAAACGCCAATTCAGGGCAATTTTGATTGAGAAATTAGTCTAGCCAAGGGTATCATTTTCACAAAAATTAGTCTAGCCAACGGTCCCATTTTGAAACTGTGGGCGGCACACCCCTACCCGAAATTTAGCTGAGAACCCCCCCCCCCCGCCGTCGTTCCATGTCTTCAGAATTCCTCAGGATTTTCAAGAATTCTTGAAATTCTAATCGGGGTTCGTCACAAGAATGTATGATTTTAAACAAGAATTTTAACCAAAAAAATTTCTCAAGACTTCTGCAAAATTCTTCAGAACTCTCGAAAAAATAATCAGAATTCTTGTACTGAAAACAACATTAATGTGTGCAATGCATGTACTGTACATAAGATAGCCCTGTCCACAAGTTGCTCGGCAACTTTCGAGCATCTTACAATCTTTTGGGCAACTTTTAGGAACTTCGGCAACTTTTGCAATGTTGAGCAACTTGTCCTTATTTTAGCAATATTACAAACATTTCAATGATGTTTTGTTTATTCTTTGCAACAGTAATGAAAATCAGACATATAAAGAATCTGTTTCTTGTCAGGCTGGGATTCAAAGCCTTGATTTGTGAAGAGCTGGTCTTTGAAAATAGCGACTTTTGACTATGATCACAATGATAATGATGATGATGATGATGATAATAAATTATTGTCATGATGATTATTATTATTATTCGTCAATTATCATTATTGTTGTTGTTGTTGTTGTTGTTGTTGTTGTTTATGAATAGAAAATGATTCTTGCAAAAATTCTGAAGATATGTCAGATGGCCCCAACAATATTAGCTTGAAAAGGCTCAAACTTCCAAGAGTCTGCTGTCGTTAATGAAATTATTGAAATAAAGAGCATCCTTTTGGCACTAATCTTATGCATAGATCTCATTTATTCATATATTTATAGCATATGACCTTAAAACAACAATTAATGAACAACTTTTGGGCAACCCTTTGAAAAAGTGGCAACTTTTTGAGCAACTTATCAGGAAATTTTGAGCAACTTTTCGAGAAATTTCGAGCAACTTGTGGACAGGGCTAATATAAGAACCTTTTCGAGCACCTTGCAGGCCGTTAATCCTCTTCAGAAATCTTAAGAACACATCTACACAGTTCCGTCCTCCCCGACAGAGCAGAAACTGCGTAAGATGACGTCATCGACCAATCTGAGATAAGGGAGTGGATGGCCAGATAAGCTTTTGAAATGCACATGCGTACCCAGTTTCTGCTCTGTCGTCCTCCCCAGACTACCAGCCTACCATACCAATAACAGGTAAGGCCAGCAGTGCATCAGCCCGGCGTTAACTGTTGGAATAGCGCATTTACGGTCGGTGATTGAAAAGAAAAACCATATTTTCCTCCGGGCCAGTACACCTGTCCATAGCCATAAGACTGCAGAAAACTTAGCAACAAAACAAACCAAAAACTCAACAACAGAAAAAGAACAGAGAAAAAAGACCAAATCAAACAATGGGGAAGAGAAGGAGGGGCAACTAAACTGCCTCAGATGGCTAGGCCAGCAAGCAAGAGTGACTCAGCAAAACACGAGGCTAATTGGGAACGAGGTTCACCTTTGTGTGGGTAATTCGCAGGAAGCACGCAATCTTTCTTTGGGCATCAACTCCGCTTAAATCAAGCGGAGTTTTCTTTGGGCATCAACTCCGCTTAACTCCGCTTTTATCACTGGATTCGTCGAAAAATGTCAACTCAACATCTTATGGAAATGAATTTGTCTCTGTCTCTGCTCTCTGGACTTTATAAATGATGATTTGGAAGGACTGAAAATGAAATTTACTATGATTATCGTCGCAATCTTGGTTCTTCAACTCCGCTTAGATGTACATTAACCGATATGTAATTAGAATAACAGCCATTTGATTGAGAACCTATTCAGGCTGCACAAGAAAGACCCAGATGACTTTATATGGATCTCTACTGTAGCAAAAACCATGTAGAGTAAAACTGTTTATGGCCATTTGTCATGATACAACTTTTTGTCACCAAATGTCAAAATACCATGTGTAAGTTTTCTCCGTTGATCTGATCTGACTTGGATTCACTTGTGGTTAAGGCTCGAGCAGATAAATCCCACAAACTACCGTTGCATGAGAATATACAAAACACTATGTTGTCTACATACAAGGCTTGCAGCTCTCCAATGAGGTCCGGAATTGACGTGTAGCTGGTCCCATAAACGATAATCAAAGATTAACTCAAAAGTTACAGAATTTTTTGAAACTACGCGGAGATACGAATTAAGACTAATCAATCCAATACAAGAGAAACAGGAAAATGACTTATATGAGATTTATTAGAACAAGAGGATTTTGCGACTTTTCATGTATGCCTGACTGTTAATGATAAATTTTTCATCGATGAAGAAATAATCGATACCTTATAATACTTTGAAAATTTCACTCTTCTCCTTTCCACATTCCTGCATTCTAAATTCATAATTTCATATTCCAGGCTCCATGTTTTAACGATAGTGGCATGTCATGTGATTTTGTGACTTATTGTTTGATTTTAACCTGCTCACAAACAGACGCCTTGGTCATAAACAATAAAAATATATTTTTAGCTGAAAGTCAATGGACCAGGAATTAACAGATCTATTTTTATACTTCCTAATCTATTTTTAGAGATTGGGTGATTTATTTGCTAAAGATGAAAATGAATAAAACCAGGTGGATTTACAAAAGTGATAGTTGATGTTAAGAAAGAAATTGATTTGAAAAGCATTGTTCTTATGAAAATAAAAAGCATAATTCAGATGTTTTCATTTCAAAACTCTTGGCTCAAATCGTTTCGAATATCCCATTTTGCTACTATTTCGGAAGCATTTCCATTGCTTATTCTGTAAGAGCACAGGGAGACCAAACACGATTACTTTCCACTTTTACGAGTAGACCGGTGGCTGGAGGGGGAGCATTACCACCTAGAAGGAGACTTTATGAGACGCACTCTTTATGGGGTAGTTTTTGGCGTAGATTTCGAATTTGGGTGTTGATCAGACCGTTTGGGGGGGCTTTTCCGAGATATTGGGGGTCCATGTCTTTTTGGGGGCGTTCCTTTTGTTTTGCCATACACTGCAAAGTTATAAGCAAAAACACTTTTGAAAACAATTTTATCAATTAAACGTATGCAAAGTGTGTTGTTAGTTCCCATATTGGCTAGTTCCTACTATTGGGGGAGGGTCTGGCTAAATTTCCGAGATGATGTCACTTCCATTTTACTTATTCTGGTAAAGAATCAAAGTTGTTGCATTTCAGTCTATCTAAGCGTCAGGGCAGTGTGCAACGCTGTACAACTTATACCTGCAAACCTTTCAAGTTTATATACCCAGACTCTCTCACCTTAAGCATCATTTTCGTCGAGGGGCAAATCACTCCTGAAAATGGCGTACGAGATTAATAATCACAAGTGATTATTTTGTGATTAATTTGATTTTATTGTGATTTAAGTGATTAATTTGTGATTATTCTAGAATAAATCACACATTTCAAAATGTTCTCAAATGAGCTCCTGTACTATAACAATTGTATGAATAAGGCAAGACAGAGCAAGATTGATAAACCAAATAATGAAATATGACAGTAAACTCTTCACCATAAATGAAGCCAGAGACTACCATGACAATTTGATTTGGCAGAGTTGTTTGTAACGCAAGAACGAGGCTTTCCTTTTTCCTCCATCACAGGGGATCCAGAATCTTGCACTTTTGTGCTGTTCATGCTTTGGCGCTTCTGTTTTGCATATCTAATAGTGTGTTCACATTAATTCGGAAAATGGTGACAGGGACAATCTAATCTTTTCACTTCTTATAAAAGTAAACACATAAACTTGGTTAAACATTCAAAATTTGTGATTAATATGACTGGTGATTTTGGTGATTAATGTGATTTTTGTGTGATTAACGTGATTAATTTGTGATTAAAGTGTGATTCTTTTCGAGAGCGTACGAGATTTTAAGCAGTGATTTGCCCCTCGATTTTCGTCATTAGATATTTCATCGTAGGCAGTGTCCCGATTCGCTGTTTCATTGTAAGATCGTCCTGCTGAATGATGGAAGTTGATGGTTGTCTCCAAATTCTAGCCATAATGGGTTGCTTGATGCGCTTGTCAAGACTATTCCTGCGTGGGAGAGTAGTAATAGATCTTTGACCGTTTCATCCCCCTTGCAAAAGTTCACCAGAAGATTGTTTGATGGGTGTCATCTACAGAGGTCTTATGGTTTTCTCCTTAAAAGGGGCAGTTAAACTTCGTAAACTATGCAATGTTGCATTTTCTGGGGCATCAGCTAACAAACCAAGTTCTGCACAGGTAAAAAGAACTCTTAGGTGCGCTTGGTATTTTCCAGCATGTTCTTTCCCTTTTCTGAAGCAAGAAGACCGTGATCATTTTCATTGAATGAATACAAACCAGTGCCACCCTGCACGTAGATGATCATGTTTGCAACTTAGTTAACAAGAAGCATAGTTAGGATATCAATGTCCGTAGAGCTTGAGCAAAGAACACATTTAGTAACGTCACTTTTGTTGTCTCATATGTTGCAAAATGAGGGGGCGGGAGATAATTTTCTGGGACTGACCCTGGAAAAATCACAAATTCTCAAATCTCAATTATCGCCAAAAAAGGAACATAAGTTGAATATTTTGCAAATTTCTTTTGTAGTGTAGTGTTATTTGATGCATTCTATCACAATTATTATGTTTGGATGGAAAATATGCTCCAAATTTGATTTTATCGTGATTTTCCTGATTTTGATCAATTTTGCCGCTTTTCTTGACCACACAAAGGAAAATTCTGATGTAAGCAAAAATGATGGCAAATCTTAAGTTTATTTTCATATTTACAGAAAGTACATGCCTGAGGCTATTAGCACACGAAATTTTGTCACTCTACCTATTACCAGTCAAGAGTTAGGTAGGGGGGGGCTTTTTTGCCCCCCCCCCCCAACCAAATAGGACTATCAAATAGCCCAACCACTATAGGGTTAATACAGTTCTTGTTTACACGTAGTTGCAAAATTTACGATCAAATTTTACTCAAAGATTCTGTGTCTTTGAGAAAAAACTTTTGTTTAAAATCTGGACTTCTGCTAGAAGTTTCGGTTGCTGAGGAAAGAGTCAAGTCAGATCTCTGTGAAATGCTTCTCTGTGTCTATCTGTTGATGTTTTGAACATGATAGAATCTGTTTATTCTTGCATGATATTTTAAATGTTAGGGAACATATCTGCAGCATTGTTAGAGACCACATTGATAATCCATGCAGTTAAGAAATTAAGAAACACATTCTACTTTTAAAAACGTATTTTTATACAGCTTTACTGAGTTCGACAAAAATTGAGAAATGCTAGTACTTGGATATATAACTAAAAAAGTGATTATTCTAGTCAACGAAATCCTTAGCATACACGTTTTTCATAAGAAACTTGGATCAGGCCATAGTGCTAAGAGTTTCTTAATTTCACATGAAATTTTGTTTAGTACTAAAAGTTGCTCAATTGGTTTCTTATTTTTTAATGCAGAATTATCAATTTGGTCGCTAACACTGTGGCAGATATGATTCTTGATTTTTAAAACATCAGAAAGGTATAAACAGTGTTCTGTTATGTCGAAAACACACATGTTTAGATGATATTGCTCAAGAATAAAGGTTCAACAATCTATTTGCTATAATATCCATGCTTTTAACTTTGAAAAGTTTCTTAGTACTTCTTAGACATAATGCTAGTGTTTCTTAAAGTTTGGCCATCTTAGTACTAGTTTCTTAAAAACCAGTTTCTTATAAAAAACGTGTATTTTATTTTCTGTTCTCTTGTTTCATGGAAGAACGAATGAAGCCTTGACCACTTCTGCTGAGAAATATCTTACTAAGATATTTCTCAGAAGTGGCCAAGGCTTCATTCGTTTTTGTTTTTTCGCGAGGGCATGGACCCTTTAAGAAACTCATAAGAACTTTAGAACTCAAAATCTGACAAAAAATTTACAATTGTGAGTGCTTGTTCAAAATTTCAGTTTCTTGTTGGAAAAATAGCAGTGAAGTTTGCGTGCTATCTGTGTTCCGTGAGGATTTGTAAATAGCGTCCAAATATTGAATTTCAAATATTCATAAATTGCAGCACCCGCAAGCTTGCAAAGACCTTCCATAGAAAAATTCTTCCTCATGTTTCCAGAATTAGCTCTAAACCCTAATTATAGCTTTCAATGCAGTCAGGTATCATTATCTGGCCCTGACTAAGGACAATGGGCGAAGATCGGCTTCAATGGAGACAATATGTGCAATCAGCTGCCATTTAAATTGGACATTGTGGAGAGTTTCGTAAGATAAAGCATGGTGTCGAAACCACCTTTAATCTATTAAACCCTGATTAAACAATGAGATCTATCCAGTTCTTGAAATAGCGAGGCAATGCCAAATAAGACAAAAGAATTCTTTCAGATTCGTACACAGTATGTTATCCATGGAAGTTAATTAGCCAAGATTTCTTTGGGATAACGAAGGAATTTGATTTTGAAATGAAATGCTTTCATTTTCTTAGATGTCCTTTCTCAATCACAATGAAAATAAATAGGGATGGGGAAGCGGCCTGACTGGGCATGAAACACGAACGTTTTGATCACCCTTACGAAACATCATGCCCTGAATATTCCAATTTAATTTCATACGTTCCAAATTTTGTTGTCCAACATTTCTTGCAGAATGAAATCAAATTTTTACAGCATGACAAAGCAAACGTTTCCACTGTTTGAAAATATTGTGTCACTCACGAATTGCCTCGCATTTAGCCTACGCGTAGACGGGTCTACTCGTAGGCTACCTCGCATTGAAATGAGGTAAGAGTGGGTTGATAACAGGACCACCGAGAGGGGCAGGGAGCACATTGAAATCCATTTAAGATATAATCTAAAGGGTTTGATCGCAAAAAGTGTTCTACTCGTCTCGCTCGTAAGGGGCCCCACTTTACAGTTTTGCCCCTGCCTCTAGAACCTCTCGGCGGCCCTGGTTGAGAGTGTTGATCAGTTGAAAATACGCACTATTTCCTTAAACTAGTGCTACAATAATTCTCATCATCAACAATGATCATTTGTAGAAATATCTAAATTTTATAGTAGATTTAGTCTTTCAAAATTGCTGTCAGAACGTCCAAACTTCAGTGAAAGTCAATTGTAGATAGTATCGTAATGTTTCGTAATTTTGAAATTTTTAGTAGTGAGCCACCTTAAGTGAAGATCCACCTTAACTCGTAAATCTAGGTGGTTGTGTACGAAGTAAAACAAGTTCAAGACACAAAAAACAATAAGTTAAGGTGGCTCGCTACTGATATAGATTAAACTGCTACACACAGGGTGTCCTATCGCTCATGCTCAGGGACCTTTCTCAGGCCCGTCGGAACGAAATTCATATTGAGGAGGGGCCTAACGAAGTGTGTATGAATCGAGTGAAAATGGGGGCCCGGGGGCTTGTCCCCGAGAAAAGTTTTCATGACCACTCCCTTTAGATCGTTGGAAAAGGCCCAATTTTTGGAGAATCTGGCGTTGAAAGAAGCAAAGAATCATCACTGATGAGGTTTTTTCCAAGAAAGTTTTTAGAAAAGGTCTTCAATTTCACAAGGATACGTATTACTTCTGAGTTGCATGACATCAAAATTTACTGCACTTTTGATAGATTCTGGTAGCTTCCTCGAATATATTTCAATCTGAATCTTCATTTCCATGACCTTGGCTTTCACAGCCTTGTTTGCTTACAAAATCAACAAACTTCAGCAAATCATTTGGGGCTGAAGCCCCCGAGTCCCCCCGCTTCCGATGGCCCTGTTTCTAGGAACCAGGGAATAAGCTCTACTGTATACAAAAATTAAGTAGCCCAACTGCCAATGTGCCGCAGCAGTAATCTGGAAACAGAGAAATGACTGAAAAATGGTTGTCGGTGCTATGCCCTAGACAAAAGGATTAAGCTCTTGATTGAATTTAATTGCCTCAGATTACCCATGCCAACTATTGACGTTTCTCTGATTTCTTTTCACGGCAGATATCCAGCTTCGTGGCCTGTTACTAGGAGGCTTGGAGAACTCCAGTAGGAGCTCGCCGAGGCTGAGAGGCTCTTTCAATTTCTATTTCCAGGGGAAAATCATTGTCAGAGTTACTGCTATTGGAAAACTAATTTCAGAGCTTTCCAGAGCTCTTGATTTGCAAATTGCAACGATTGCGATGCATAGAATCGTAGTATCCAAGACTTTGGAGGTTAGGTTTGTTACGTTTGTGAAACTTTTAGTTGTGATCTGGTGATTTGTTGAGGTGGCAGTCGTGAGCATGGACCAATACTCCTTGTCCCATGCCCCATGAACTCTGTCCCATGCCCCGTGATCCCTGCCTCTTGCCCCCCCCAGTTTTGTCTTGCTGAACGAAAGAACTCATGAAAGCAGCGCAGTGGGAGCATCCATTTTTAATGCTTAAAATTTCTTGTTTCCTAAAATGACGTAAGTACTGGAGAGATGAATCAAAAGTGGAAGCACCAGTAAAAGTAATGACGGCATGAAAGCTCTTCCATGAAAAGAAGGCTCCAGTCCTGGTGTGATGTGGATTTGCAGCAGAAAAGGCTTCCAAGTGGGCAACTTTTGTTTTTGAGTGGGAAGCAATTGTGTGTTTTGCGCAGGCGCTGGCCAGAAGACAATGTAAGGCCTCATCACTGCCAGGGTTGCAGATAAATATTTTACTGGTTGTTTGGGAACTAATCCGTCACTGTAGAATGGGATGATTTTTCTATGAAAACATACATACTTGTGTTTTGTTGTGTATGCATTTTGTTTATGAATGTTGTTGTTTCTGTGAACCGAGTGGACATTTCCATTAATCAGGATACGGTTAAAGCCCGCTATCTCGAATTCAGGGGGAAGCATGGTTTCAAAATAACTAGACTTAATCCAAGTCTATTCTGTGGTATATCAGCACCAAGGATAATAATTACCTCTGCGGGGGCGTAAAATATGACGAGGATACTGCGAAGAAAATACGACGGAGAACAGAAGTAACTATGCACTTTGGTGCTGATAGAGCACGGAATAGACTTGGAGCAAGTCTACAAAATAACTGCACCAAGTAACGAAAGCGAATTACATGAGCTGAGAAAAGGTAGGGCATTTGCTAGACTTATGACAATGAGTCCCCTGTATCCCTGCGGTAAACCTAGGGACTCATATAGAATTAAGATGGAATCACGGCTTCGAATCTCTATCTCAAGGGAGGATTTTCAATTCTTCTATCGAATCGAAAATTCTATCACATTTACACCATAACAATAGTAATTCACAAATCTCGCAGTCTGATTGGTAATGTAGGAAATGCAAAGTTTGGGCCTAAATAGGGCCAGGTTTTTCAGAGTAATATTATGAGTCTCTCTTGACTGAAGCGCCACCATCAAGGAAAAGAGCACAGGGAAACGAGAGACTCATCGTCATATGTCTAGGCATTTGCCAGAAAAAGCCACCGTTTGATGCAACTTTTATGGCATAGAAGAGCTTTTGAATGATAAGTTTACATTGAATTGAGAATAAATTTGTTTCATTCTCGTGATTTTTCATCGATTCGAAGTGTTTAAACATCTAATCACTATGGTTTGAGCAATACCTCAGAACCAGCTGCTTTTTTACTTCTGGTCCTATTGGCTATGTTCTGGAAAATCTTTGTATTTTAGTGTTTACTATAGCCTATGTTCACATGGAATTTTCCAGCTTGTGACTGGTGCAAATACTTGCTCAACCCAATGCTGGCATCTGGTACTCGTCAGTTTATGCACCTTTGGGGCGAGTCCCGCTATAGTTAGTAATCAGGGCACAATTTTGTTACTCGGACAGGAATAGCGACGGAAATAACTGCTAAAATTGACGCTGTTACTCATGTTCGTTAACAGACAAACTGTCCTTCATCAAGAATAAAGGGTGTGATCTTTCAAGGATAGTCTGGCACCTATTTTCGTATGGGGCACATATTGCCCCTAGGTACATTCAGACATATTGCCTCAATTTACAGCAAGTTGTTGTTGATAGATAAGCTGACGTTTGGTGGGAAGCTTGCTTCAGCCTGAAGTGCGTTGATTCCAAAATAGTCTGAAATAATCAGTTTGCCATACAAATCCCTTACGTATTTGCTCAATCGCCTGTTACGTTTTGACCCCAAGACGCAATGTTAACAGCTTGCTGCTGTAAATTCTGTTGCGTATAAAGCATAAGACTTGAGAGGCAGTTCCAAATCTATTCGAGATAAATCCCTTGGTGCCCCTGATGTTCAACAGTGATCTTTTTAACTCTTGAAGTTTTGTTTACAGAAAGCCTAGTGGTTCCATTAGGATGAATTTTAGGCTTGAAAATGCTGAAAAACCAGATGCAAAGAATTGGTATTTTTACCTTCATCAGGCCTTGCTTCACGATACCTCTTGATTCCATTCAAAAAACGAAGTAGCTTTAGTAGTGAGTCGAAAAATTAGAAACATTTTATTTCATCTTACCGTAGCCAGAAAATCCCTAGCACCACCCTCTGGCACCCTTCTGTGCAGATATTAACCCCAGTATTTATATCAGTTTATTTCATTTTGTTTCTTGCATTTTATTGTGCTATTTTACGTGCAAATTCATATTAACCCAAGTTCTTACGTGGTTTTGGAAAACCAGAAAATTTGAGCACACAGAAATGAATTATGAATTATGACAAATTGTAAAATGTAGTTTCACAAAAGTTATGAAACTCTGCAACTTCAGCGATGGCCCATTTCGGCCACCGTAGCTTTGTATTTCCCGTTTGCCCCAGTCCTTTCAAACGAAATCGCCCTGCCCTGATTTGATGGATCGTATTTTTTTTCCGAAAAGAGATGCATTCTTCCAAAAATAGCCCCACAGAGGTCAAATATTGAGGGCCAAACAATGGTAGCTGCGAAGGAGACAAACATGAAATCAATCGAGTCTTTTGTTTGAATAACACAACAAGCTGGCCGGTTCTTTTTCTTCATCCATATTCGTATTTCTATATTCATTTTTGTTGTGAAGAGGTGCACGAGAGAGAACGTTGTTGTGTGCCCGTTGCGTCCAATTTGTGAGGGTGAAGATGTTTTGAAGTTTTGTCATGTTATTGCCAGTTCGACCAATTTGGGTCGGACCACAGTAAGCAATGAAGAATGTAACCTCTGCACGACGAACTTTAACGTATGGCTTGTGCTCCTGATGTTTGTTTATACTCGTAGAATGTACAACATGCATAATGTTTCTGGATTCAGATCGAAGATGCGTTGCAGGTATATGATGAATTACTGTAAAACTTAATCTTAGTTATCTTTTAATTGCCTGTAGAGCTCTCAGCGTACACATAAATGTCTCGTTTCCCCCCTATATAGGCTCAGTGTAAAATCCTGCGAAGAATGCTGTGCCCCACTGTACCTCCAAGTGAAAACACAATTCGGCAAGCCGAGGTTTGTAACCTTTTCTTATTTCTTTTCAAGACTGCTGTAGTAAACAGTTGATTCTGTTGCTGCCATAATGCCATCCAAGTAATGCCAAGGAACACTTACATGGCGAGTAAAAGATGGCTGCCAGACAGCCATATTTTTTCTAGTAACCAGTGAGTGACCACAAATGAATGGACTTGCGATTTTGCTAGACACCCGCCATGCTTGCAAGGAATGTCGAAAGAGTGTTAGATATCGTATTCTTATAGCTGTCAATGTTACTTTATCACAAAGCGTAATGTTGTATTGGTGCGTTTTTATGCTTGAAGCTTGAAGGCAAACGACGGGAAGCAAGACCTTCGTGATGCTGTTTCTTTTTACTTCTAAATATGAACATTTTGGTATCAGAAACTATGCTCATAGTCTCTTTAAAAAGTCTATGATAGCTCTTTCTATTTCAATACTAGCTAGACCATTGCTTGCTCTTAGGACTACTTTAGTCTGGGAAAAAGTATGGTGACCCGAAAAGATAACACCTTTCAAAGCTCGTTAAACGACTGTTGAATGCGGCACTTTCAGTTTCGATTTGATATGCACTAGGTATGCCAGTTCCTTGCCGTCAAATCCCAGGCAGCTGTTTGGTCCGTGTTGCTGTTAGATTTAAGCTAACAAGTCAGTCATCTGCTAGTCGTTACAGAAATTAATTTCTTATCCCATTTTTGTAGTCATTAGTAGCTTTGGGACTTTCCTTCAATCAAAAGACTTTGGTCTCACCCCTGTCTTCCCATTCCACGTTCGATCAAACGGAAAAGAGATTTCGTGACAATGACAACAATGATAAATGCAATCATTTCTGCCTTCCTTTCATTTCATTTTTCATTTTTGCTCAAGAAGTGGCTTTCTTCAATTAATGCTAATAAATGAAATATTTTTCAAGTCGTGGAATTACTATATACAAATGAGTTTTTCAGTGATGAAAGTGGAAGATTAAATAGATGTCTTGTCTCTGTTTCACTTTATCAGGGTGTAGTGTCAGCAAAGTACTAAGTGATTCACGAAAATCGATCTTTTTGGAATTTTCATAGCTGTAAAAGTGCTTATTCAAACTTCATGCAATAAGTTCTCACGAAAGTTGAAGGTTAAAGCTGGTTTCATGTTTGACATGATCAAGAGTTGATGTCAACAAAATAAAAAGTGACTCAAAAGGATCGAACTTTGTGGGCAATCCAAAGCTGCAAAAGTTTTTACTCAAACTACATTAAACGAGTTTCTTTGATTCGTTGAAAGACCAGTATTTATGTCAAAAGATACAAGTTTTTGTTACTTTCAAAGTAGGATACTCTTGGTTACTTGAATTTGACAGTATCTCAGTCTTGAAGAATGGCTATTTTAGGCCAAGCAAATGATCAAAGAAGGCTTTCATTCAAATATGTTTAGTCCAGAAATTGGTTGGCTATATCCATTTTGATGGATAACACATTCTGGGGACCTACCATATTCTAAATAATTTGTTGGCCTCACGATAAGATGATTGATTACAGTCCTTTTGCATGGTCCTTGCAACGAAATAACTTGAGGTAACTGAACTCAAGGATGATTAAATCGTAAGTTGGGCCATTTTGAAGTTCTTCTCCAAGCATAACAAATCAAGCAGTTCAAATTTGACCAAGGTAGCCCTCGTTTGATGACAACCAATGTTTCGCACGTATCATTCTGGACTTTTAGCTATCGAGTAAAATGCTTTCGATGAGACAGGGCCGATGCTGTTGGAGGAATACTATCTCAAATAGGAGGATAGTTTTATAAATCAGGTGATGTCTTCGTTTGTTGATCAACAACTCCCTTCAAAAAATGATCGTACCAGTCAGTCCAGAAAAGTATCATGGTTGGAAAATCTATGTGATTACGAATAACCTACCAATATCATCGTACCGTGTATTATTTCATACGAAAAATCTGGCTAAGATATCGAAATCTATTTCCCTAGAATAGCTCATTTCATTCTAGAGTTATCTGCAGCGTTTTCATGGGCTGGTGTTTTTAACTTGAAGGAATGAAGGGTTAGAAACATTGAACAAGCCTCTGATTCTCAGCATATGCACGATGGTAACAAATGAAAACATCCTTTAGGGATGATAAAAATGTTACAAAAAATGAGAAAAATGTCTCCCTCGCATCTATTTGGCTTATCTTAGCTGCTCAGAAACTTTGATGTAATTTGCGATCATCTTAAATCTGTAGTAGACTTGCAAACATTGGTGTAACTTTTAATTATTTTTCATGCTCTTCCAAAAGCAGATTCCAGGTATAATCGCCAACAACTTTGCAACGATCTGACCGATTTGAATGAAGCGAATTTCTACATCTAATTTAGCTTTTCTGCTATAAAATGAGTTATAATACGCTGGTCTTGGAAGAGTTTTACTCGCACTTATTTTTCTTCAAACATCTATACTTTTTCATTTTTTTCATTTTCATTTCGTTTCCCAGATTCTTCGTTAGGTACTGAGCCAATAGAGCCAATAGCTTTTGCCTAGATGAACATTTTATGGCATCCATCTCTGTAGCATTATTATTTGCATCCAGCCTTGTTTGTTTCAGTGCAAGCAGCATAGATTTCAAATCCTTAAAAATCTGGGTGTAAGATTGTATGACATATTTCTTTGAACTGAACGGCTTCAAAGAATCTTGAACTATTTTACAGTAAATCTGCCGTTGGACTTTTCTAAAATTTTCAATCTTTCCAGAATTAATGTTTTTCTTCTTTTGTATGAATTCAAGAAAATTTTTGAAAAAATCTTGAAACTGTTGTAACTTATAAACCTGCGGAAGAAAGATCGAATGATTTTCAAGAAAACCATAGTTTATGGATGCCTACAATATGGTATCAAGCAAAACTCTTTCGCTCTTCTGGTTTTTGATTTAGAAATTTAATGACGTCACATCATAAAATGAGCTGAAATAGAAAATAGGCTGTAATTTCGAAAAATATTCAAGATTTTTGAAAAGTCCGACGGTAGAATCCTAGAAAAGTGGCTAAAGTTTCTTTCAAGTCATTAAGTTTAAAGAAATAGGTCATTGAATTTTACACCTGCCTTTTTCCGTAGATTTAAAGATTTGGAACCAATGCTTATCGGGCATAACTTTAGAATACCACGCACTGCAAAGCATAAGTATGGGATTCAGTCTGGGCAGATTTGGAACCTATGCTAGGGCAAACTAAACGGGATTTGAAGCGATTTTCTACAATCTTACTTCATCTAACATTAATTGAAGCGTAAGGATGCTTGTAGGAAGTCTGCTGAGCAAATTTTGAACTTGAGTCGGTCTCTGGTTGATAAAATTTTCTTTTTTGGTGATTTTTTGTCACTAAACATTAAATGCCTCTGCTTCCATGAACATCTTTGACAATGCTGTCGAGAATTACATTGCTTTCAAAGTACTAACTGGTTCTTTCTGATCTCAGTGAATGCTGTAACACTTGATACCCTGGCGTACCTGAATCTTAGAGCTTTGTGACACAAAAAGTCATTTCGGGGTCTCTGGTTTTTACCTTTCATGGGTACACGTTCTTTAACAGTTCGTAACTCGGTGAATTTTCAGTAGATTGGCAAGGTTTTGGTATCTAAAATTGATATACTATCACTACCTTAGGGACAGGGATATTTCCCCACGAACACCGTTCATTACACCGCTATTTTTAAGTTTAAACCATTGCCAAGCAGTGTGGAACCTGGTCCGTTATATCCAAGAGACAGAATGCCGTTGTTGATTTGGCATCCCGGTGGGTGCAATATTAATGAAAATATGACACGACGCTCATCCATGATTTCCCTGAGAAAGGGGTATATTTGAAACAAAATCCTAGGACCTAGAATCTCAAAATAAGGGGCATTTTACTCCAGAAATATCTTGGAAAAACAGTTAAATGCTGTTTGATGCGACACCCTGAAAAATAGTGAATTTCAACTGGCTTGAAAACAATTTGATGCCTTACGTTTTATGGGTACTACTATTTTACAATAAAACATATCAGTAATATGAATGGCAATACAAGAGCAAAGGTCGCAAACTTCTCTCAAACCATTACTTCTACTGTACAGATTTCTTCTTTAGGGCTCAGTGATACTCATTTTAAAGTGGGTTACCTTCAGAGATTTTCCGTGATAAGGGGTCTTTTGCCAATTAGAAAGTCAGAGAAAAGGGTATTCTTAGAAATAGTATGGACGAGCGAGGTGTACCTCTTACCATTGCAATTGCACCAACCGGGTTTGGCATTTACTAAAAGAAACAATTTCTTGTCGGGTGGAGAAAGATCAGCAATTTCTCGAACAGCATCTCTAACATATATACAAGAAGTTTTGGACCGTTCTTTGACACTATTTGTCATTTAATAACTGCTCAAAAGGAGGGACTTGGAGTATGCGGGTAGAGCACGTTAAGCCATTCAACGCTGTGGTCAATGAACAAAGTTTCTGTTTTGGTCAATAAACTGAGTAAACAGACTGAAATATCAGTTTGAGGGATATGAAGTGTTCAAAGTTTATGAAGCCAACCACTGACTCAAGATACATGAATTTTTGTTATGCGAAGTTCTCTATGGAAAACCAAGCTCACAGGTCGCCAAAAAACTGAAAAATTCGAGAAATTTGTAAATGCTATAGGGTAGAGAAAGTTCTTTATTTCATCTAGTAATCATAAGAGCACTTCTGATTGTTTTTTTACTATGGATCAGCAATATTTTGTGAGTTATATACACGATTTTTTTTATAAGAAACTGCTTATAAGAAACTCAACTCTCAGATCGCCAAAAAATTAAGAAACTCCTGTACTGGGAAAATATAACTTAAGAAACCATTTGTTTTGATAAAGGAAGTCTTTGACATAGTTCTATTCTATATTCAATTTATTCCTGTATCATGTTACTCTGAAGGTACTTCGGTGATGTCTTTCGACATTGGAAAGACTTCAATAAACATTGTTTTGAAATTTTCAGGAGGGCAGAGGCAGTGAACATGGAGATTGTTATGAAGTCTTTAAGAAACTCGTAAGAAGCTCTCTGAGTACTCAAAGTCTGATAATTTTGAGAAACTTTCAGTATTGGCCCAAATTCTTAGTTTCTTCTGGAAAAATACGTGAATATCGACAAAGGTTGGTGTGTTACTAAAGATTGCCGGTGAAATGTTGAATTGATGAACCTTCTAAGAAACTGGACAGATATTTTTGAAAGAAATCTTAATCAGATAATCTTTAAGAAACTTTCATTACTGGGTCAGTTTAAAAAGATGCCTGCATATGAAATGAAAGGAGCAAATGAAATGTAACAGATCTGTAGTCACGTAGGAACTAGGGGGCACTGGGGGCACGTACCCCCCCCCCAAAAAATTTTGCAATAAACAAAGAAGTGCCCTTTTTATTTTTAGAAAGAGCCCCCTATTTCTTAAGAAAAATTTGCCCTCGAAGTTTCGTGCCCCTCCAAGTTTGAGATGCTTCCTACGTTGGGCAAGAGAGAGAGCCTTCGGAAATGAGTAAAATTCGCTACTAAATCAAAACTGTCTTGTGATCAATCTAGGAAAGCTTGTTGCAAATGCTTTCACAATTACATGACCTACCGAGTGGACCACCAGAAAGAAGTAGGGATGTTTTCACATTCGGCATAAATTCAGTAGTCAAAGGCTGAAATATCATTTTGTAACTTTTTCAAGTTTTATACGCATTGTAAATATCGTTAAAATTTGGATTTGTCATGTTCTTTACTGCAAAACATGCTACAAGGATCAGTCATCCCTTCACTTGTAGCCACATGCAAATGTATCTCTTTGTCCTCGAGGCTGATTAGCGACACTGCTTTTACAGAGATTTGAGTTTTTAACTCTTGAGAGGAATGAAATTCATTTGAGTGAGGAGATTGTTGATAATTTTGAAGGAGGGCGTTAGGCCATTGTTGCACCCACTTCAAGGCTGTAGATTCTCCGTAAATTCAGTTTACGTCTATTTCACAAACGCTCACAGAAGTGGAACAAAATCTATGCGTTAGATTTTTGGCCAGACTGTCAACTATCAGATGCCAGCCAGAGTTTGATTGATTCCACATAACAAATTTTCAAACATGTGAAGCTTTCTTTGGTTCACCCAGAATCTATTGTTGAAAAAACACAATTCGAAGTAACGCCTTAAATACTAGTAATGGGATGTTAATATTTTCTGAAATTTCATTTAATCGAAATTGTAATGTTGAAATTTTTGTATTTCGAATCGTTACTTTCCGAATTTTTGGTTGCATAGAAAAATCTTTGCAAAACATTTTCACTGTTTTAAAATGCAATGTCTTGCTCATGAAACTCTTTACCATTAAGCAACAATGTGGTAAGAGTGTTAATTAGCGACAAGTGTTGTATTTTCTTAACTTCAATCCATCTTAGCAATAATTTTTGATCACCCTCATCCATGATCGTTTCTGGAAGTTTCTGACGAAGTACCCATAAAATGAAGCACGATCTACAAATGTATGACTTTTTTAGCACGAATTAAGCAAAAATAAACTGGCATCAGATAGATAGCTCTTTAGCCGTCTGAAATTCCAGAAAATTGTGCGAATGAAACTGTCTGAAATTCCAGAAAATCGTGCGAATGAAAATGTCTGAAATTCCAGAAAATTGTGCGAATGAAACTGTCTGAAATTCCAGAAAATTGTGCGAATGAAACTGTCTGAAATTCCAGAAAATTGTGCGAATGAAACTGTCTTGTCTTAAACAGCATAGATTCCATATCTTTAATTCAGGGCCTGTTCATATGGAGGTGAGCCAGCCCGCTTATCGGGCTGGCCCGGTAGGCGAGACAGTTTTCATCTTGTGTTCATATGGAGAAATTTCAGCCCGCCTGCCGAGACAGAAATTTGACACGTGTCAAAAATGAGACACGTGCCCATTGTTTAGAGACGCAGCGCATGAGCAAAAGCGACATTTTCATCTCGGTAGCCGGGATGGAGTGTTCATATGGGGAAATTTTCATCCCGCCTACCGAGATCTCGCCAGTGCACTAGTGAGATCTCGCTAAGCGGGCCAGCCTGCCTGTTCATATGAACAGAAATCAAATTTTGTATTGCAATTAGGGATGAGGTGAGATCTCGGCAAAAAGCTCCAGCCCGGTAAGCGGGCTGGCTCGCCTCCATATGAACAGGCCCTCAGTGTTAAAAGGTGGGTGCACAATTCGGTGACCTATGTCTTCTAACTATGGCTATCCATCCAAAATTCTACCATTCGAATTGAGGGAAATTTTGAATAGTTTGTCATTTTACAACGTATTTCATATTTCTAACTCATTTGAGGATGTGACGTCATCAAGTTTCTAAATCATAAACCACAAAAGTGACAGGCTTTTCTTGATACCATATTTTAGAGATCCATAAGCGATGGTTTTCCTGGAAAGCATGTCATGTTGCTTCAAACAGTTTAGAAATTACGCAGGTTTTGAATTTTTTTGAACATTTTTCTTTAATTCTCGAAAAAGGAGCAAAACCTTCTAATTCTGAAATTTTGAGATTTCAGAAAAGTCCAACTGCGGAATTACAGCAAAATATAGCAAAAGTTCTTGGAAGCGACTCATTTCAAAGAAATACACTTTTTTAGAAACTTGGATCAGGCCATAGAACTAAAAGTTTCTTAATTTCATATGAAATTTTGTCCACTTTATTACTAAAAGTTTCTTAATTGGTTTCTTATTTTTTGAATGCAGAATTATAAATGTGGTTGCAACCACTGCGGCAAATATGTTTCTTGACATTGAAAAACATAAGGGAGGGTCATGTAGGGGTTCTGGGGAATGGGGGAACATGCCAAAGAACGATTGGGGGACAGGGAACAAACAAAATCTGTAAAGGGAACAAGGGAACAATTAGTTTGCCCTCAGGGAACCGGGAACACTGTAAAAGATTGAGAAAGATTAAGTTTTTACACAGGAAAGTCGGATTGAATGTCAGTTTTTGCACAATTTGTTAACTGGTACAACAAAATTCTTCTGTGCTCGGTATTTATGACATCAGCTTTATGTCCCAGACGACTGCCTGCCTTCTTTCTAGAAGTAATGAACTGAAAACGGAAAAAAGATATTTTACAAAAGATTTTCACTATTTTTGTATGGCATAATTTTTCCAGGGAACATTTCAAAATTTTGATGGGGAACATGGGAACAAAAGATAGTTTTATGAGGGAACAAGTGAACAAGGAACCCCCCTATACGACCCTCATACGGGAATAAACAGTGTTCTGTTAGGTTGAAAACACAAATGGTTAGATAATATTGCTCAATAGTAAAGGTTCAACGATCTATTTGCTATAATCTCCATGCTTTTAAAAGCTGCATAGTACTTCTCAGACATAGTACTAGAGTCTCTTTTGGCTATCTTAGTACTGGTTTCTTAAAAACTAGTTTCTTATAAAAAACGTGTTGGTCACTGTCTTTTACACTCACCTATTTAAAATTTGGAACCTATGCTGTCTGAAATTTGCTTGTCCGAGGTGTTTTGCTTTTAATGTACATGAATTCCAAAGATTGAATAATAATAATTGATAGATTTTAAGTTGAGCGTTCTTTGAAATTAGGATTCTTTTTTCACAAAAGCGTTGCTGGGCGTTTGCAATGTTATTTCAAAAATATAGAAAAAATTTTTGAGTGAGATATGACACTGTCTGGATTATCACATTTTAAACTAGACTACGATGTAGCATAATCAGGAGCAGGCAAAAACTCCGTTAGGATTTGCAGCACGAGTTTTGATGCAATAAATAATGAGACTTTCAGATGCACACGATCATCGACAAGAAAGAGCCCCCAGGGGGGGGGCACTTGCGAAATTTTTAATAGGGATGCTCGTGTCATTTTTTTGGCTTTGAAATTTATTAAATGTCATTTTTTTGGGTTTCGCTAAGTTGGCGTCATTTTTTGGGTTTGAAAACTTGCCGTCATTTTTTGGGTTCATTGAAAATTTGCGTCATTTTTTTGGCTACTTACCCGGTATGGGTTACTGAAATTTGTATTTAGAAAATTATTATCTCAATCAATTAACGGAAGTGCTATAGGTTGTTGAATATTTCTTTCTTCCCAATTATGCTGAATCAGAAGTTTTACCTATTCTGTGTCGATTCATTGATATAGTTTTTTGGAAAGAATAGTTGGTTATTAACATATGAAGATTTAGACAAATCAAAAGAGTTGCTGTTTATGGTCTCCAAATTCATTATCAGTTTGACTATCTTGTGCAGAATTGTACAGTTGCAATTTTCTCAATTTAACTTGCTGTACAAAAAGGATAGTTATGGGGCCTCGAGATATAATTCCGTCATTTTTTTGGGTTTGAAAATTTTGGACCTGCAAGGCCTCCGACGAAACCTGAAAAGTGGAGGGGCCAAAATTTTGTATGAAAATATACCATAGCCCAATATGATAAGCTGCCCTCCCAGGGACAGATCTAGAGGGAAAAGTGACCGAGGTGTGCGAGCGTGAAGCGCCGGTAAAGTCTTGAAGTAGGGGTCCTAACGTAGGGGTCGGGGGTTGCAGCCCTTGAAAGAATTTTTAGAGTACGCCTTTCACCTCATTGAAAAATCCCCATTTTGAATCAAAGCTGGCAGAACTGAGAAGTAAATATTTGTAAGAACCCTACCAAGAAAGTGTATAGTTTTTAGAAAGTAGCATTTTCTTTGGCTGGCAAGCAGCACTTGCCTTACTTGCCTACTAGATTTGTGCCCAAGAGATACCAGGTCTTTGCATTCTGCATTGACTACCTGCTTCCTGAGCCAGTTTCTATAGCTTTAGATTTCTTATATATTCATAGTGATTTAAAAGATGTAACATTGATATTACTGAAAATCGTCTGTGATTGTGTACAATAGTGAAGTTGTGACCTTGTTAGTTTCCGATCCGACATGAAATTTCCCTTATCAACAGAACAGGGATTGAATCGAATGGATGCTAGGAAATTTGCTTGAATTTAAATGAACATAGGGTTTTAAAGAGAATCAAAACGATTATCATCAAATTTTGGAATTGCATTTTTTGCAAAAAAGTGGAGGGGCCATGGCCCCCCCGGCCCCCCTTCGTCGGAGGCCCTGACCTGTCATTTGTTCGGTAGACAAAAAGCTGTCTAAATGAGCATCCATATCTTAAGTTTTATAGAGTGCCCCCCTCCCTGGGAAAGAGCCTTGGTCAATTTAACTCCTTGTCTTTCTTAGTAGCTGTCTAGTTACAAAAGTCACCGCAGCAGTGTACTCTATACCCTGGGTACCAGAGCCTCCAAATTTAAATGAAAGGAAATTGATGAGAGGAAGAGGGAGAAGGAAGAAAGTCTTTCCTTCTTTATTTTTCCTTTTTATTATTTTTGGCTCTGGTACCCAGGGTATGTACTCTACTTACCCTAAAAGCTCTGTTAAGCCTCCACCCTATTAATCCCTCTCTCTAGGGTCTAATAAGCCGAAATTTTAAACAAGCTCCCTCCCCTCTATCAAGTCCCCTTACATTTATATCAAATTCCAGGAATTACCAACGACATCCCACATATTTCGCTGGACAGGCTTCCATGATTGTTTTGATAGTGTTTGGGATGCAGAAGGTGTCGAATTTGATCGTACACGTTTTTTTTATAACAAACTTGGATCAGGCCATAGTACTAAAAGTTTGTCAATTTGACATGAAATTTTGTCCATTTTAGTTCTAAAAGTTTCTTAATTGTTTTCTTATTATTTGAATGCAGAATGATCGATGTGGTTGCTAACACTGCGGCAGATATGTTTCTTGACATGTAAAACATCATATAGGAATAAACAGTGTGCTGAACACAAATGGTTAGCGAATATTGCTCAAGAATAAAGCTTCAACGATCTATTAGCTATAATATCGATGCTTGTAACTTTTAAAAGTTTCTTAGTACTTCTCAGACATAGTACTGGAGTTTCTTAAAATTTTGGCCATCTTAGTACTTGTTCCTTATAAACCAGTTTCTTATAAAAATTATAAAAAAACGTGTATTTGACTCGTAAGATTGCCTGCCATGCTGAAGCCGCAAAATAATAAGGGGTATATGAACTGAAAAGAAATGCCTAAACTTTTTTACACACCCCGAATGACTAACTACCCAAAACTTTAACTCGAAGTAACTCTTCTGTAACAATAACTTAAGTTTTGGTTTTTTTCACGTGAATTCTGTGAAATATATTTTGCAGAAATCACTTAGTAACTCAAAATTAGATCGTGCTTTTGACTTTTATTTAGGGAGACAGAATAAGGTGCTTAAGACAGTCCTTAACTTGAGGCTTGAGACACAAACATGTGTTTCACTCAACCTTTATGATCTGTGGGAGCAGGGTCTTCGTTGATGTGCCCATTACGTATCCACTGTTAAAAAATGATCCTGCAGAAACTTTGCTGCCAATTTGTGAAGTTCTAACTCCTTCGTTTAAATGTCACTGCAACTCAATTTTAGATGTTTTGTAATAACTTTTTCAATTCCTAACCTTTCTCAAAGTTAGTTATTTAACGAAAAGTCACATTCAAATCATTAAAAAAATCTCTTCATCAGTAATTCGTCAATCACATCACGGATATTCTTTCAATCTTCTCAACAAAATTTTCGAAAACTTTTACGTTTTTAGTGGGTTTTTATATATAGAACCCTAATAATTTGCAAACAAAATGACGTCATCAACTGAAACTTTAAATCATTGGATAACTTAAAAACGAAATGAGATATCAAAAACATTTTAACAGGATTTCTTATCAAAATCGACCGAGCCCTTCGTTTGCACCAATAAAAAGTTTCGCTTCAGATCACCTTTAAGGAACTGTCATTAATGGCCCGAATTTTTAGTTTTAAAGGAAAGTGCTTGTTTCAAAGTGTACCAAAGGTTTCAGTATCAGGTACTATAGGTGTCAGTAGCCACTACCATCCGTACCCCCTGTTCACCATGTTCCAGTGCTTCACATGCAATGTCACGTACTGTATGTCATGTATAGACGTAGGAACCAGGGGGGCACTGGGGTCACGTACCCTCAAGATTTTGCAATGAACAAATAAGTGCCCTTTTTATTTCTAGAAAGTGCCTCCTTTTTTTAAAGAATGAAGTGCCCTCTAAGTATGGTGCCCCCTCCCAAGTTTAAGATGCTTCCTACGTCCTTGATGTCATTTAGAGTACCGAAGATACGAGGAACCCTAAGCGCCAGTACACAGGTTCATCCATGCCCCCTGTAACCTTTCTCAAGTCCTTCGCGTGCAATGTCACTAATGGTGCAATGTCAAGAATGGCACCATTGTGCTGTGACCTCACCTTGTTGTTCGATTTTCGCTTTCTTGTTTTGACATCTAACCTCAGTCCACTGAAAACCCGTGGTAATCCGCCACGCTATCAAAAGCGAAAACGAAAACGAAATAAACATAAGAAAGAGAGCAGATGAGGGAAATATAACTCAATGGTTTCGTTTTCACATTGTTTCGTTTTGGAAATTCTTCCAAAAGACTGTCAGATCGAGTTGATATGGTTGTTTACGGTTGCTTCCAAGATTGTGGGTAAAAGGTTGCAGAAAAGAAAGAGCAAAAAGATAGTTGAACGTGAGAAAACAGGTACTTTTGATCTACTTTTTGAACTTTTGTCTGGAATTTAGAGATAAAGCTATATTAGTGATTCAGAACATCACACAAACCTTGTTTTCTTTATATAAGAAACTTGGGTCAGACAATAGACCTTTTAGCTATTCTGAAAAAGAATCTCAATCGAACGATGTTTGTTTACATTTTGAAGAATTTTCGAATGTGCATAATAGGGATAGAAGCCCTAACGCCACTCCGTCGAACTTCGCGTATAGAAACGTATGAAAATATCGCTCGATCCAGACTCTTTTGTAGAATAGCTAACAGGTGTATAGTACTAGAAGTTTCGTAATTTCACACGAAAAATCCCGCTTTCCAAAGATTTCTGCTTGATCTGTTTCATAGTTTTTGAGCATAAATGATTATAATGTACTTTCAAACACTGCTAAGTTTCTTTGGAGATGAATACCAATCGGGAGGCTTAGGAGACAGGGGACTGGGAAGCTGCAACCCTCCCAATTTTGCAAAAATTTGCAAAAATTAGCCATACACGTTCTTTTTATAAGAATTTGGGTCAGGCCATAGTACTAAAAGTTTCTTGATTTCACATGAAATTTGTCTATTTTAGTACTAAAAGTTTCTTTATTGGTTCCTTATTTTTTGACTGCAGAATTATCAATGCGGCCGCTATCACTGCGGCAGATATGTTTCTTGACATTTTAAACATCATAAAGGAATAAGCAGTGTTCTGTTATGTCAAAAACACAAATGTTTAGATAATATTGCTCAAGAATAATGGTTCAACGATCTATTTGCTATAATATCCATGCTCTTAACTTGTCGGCAAAATTTCGTAAACAATGGATCTTTTTATCTGGCAGCCCCCTGTAATTTTATTTCCCCCTACGCTCATGAATCAGGGAATAAAGGTGCTTCCTGATATTCAAATCTTGAAAGCACGAGTTTATTTTACTCAAGAATAAGGATTCAACGACATATGCTGTGAATCGTAGCTTTTTCAAATTTAGAACGAAAGACTTTCCAATTTTGGCCATCTTAGAACAAGTTTCTTATAAACCAGTTTCTTTTATAAAACCATGTACCGGGTAAGTAAAAAAATAATTTGATGCCTATGCACAGTGATCCAGAATGCGAAAATAAAGGAAGAAAATACAAACTGTCGGAAAAATAAAATTTGGTCAAAACATTTATCGTGATATATAGTTTGAAAGAAGATATCTTGAGGATCAAAATGAAGCAAAAAGTAGACTTTTGTGACTTCTTCTGAGTCCGGAGATATTTGCTTGCGAAGTTGGATGAAATTGACATTGTTTACTTTTCATTTAATTTTTGGTAGATTTTTACAGAAAGCTCGTTTCAACAACGAATTCATTTGCTAATATCTCCGCCCAGGGTTATCCGATCTTGCCTCTGTTTGTTTTAGTTGATAGAACTACATGTCAGCTTATGAAGAAGTCGGTTACTGCCTCTTCTGGTACGCATTTTTGTGTTTTCTTTTTATTTTTCTTAAATGCGCTTATTTTCCTGAAATTGACACCAAAAATGCGTATTTTGACATTAAAAGTACTAGATAAAAAATTTAAGGAAAAATAAGTCTGCCAAACCTAGATTTTATTAAAGTAGCACATTTCAGCAGGTAGTCTGCCAAAGCAATCATTCAGGGTCGTACAGGGAGCAAAACTGTGTTATTTTCAATGTGTCCACTACCACTTTTTTGCTACTTTTGACCCCCCATTATTTTGATGTTTACCGTCAGACAGAGGGAAGTCCTGCAACCCAGACTTTTAATAAACAATGCTGAACGTTTTATCCTCTTTAACAAGTATTCTGGCATATGTGAGGGAAAATTTGAATTGATTGGCTCCTCCGTAGAGGCTTTTTGTAGATTTTAGTTGAATTTTCTTAAGCATTGAGACTCCTATCTGTATATGATTGAAAAAAAGATTGTAAAAATGATATACTTATTGCTTTTTCGACTTGTATTGATAAAAATGATCAATACAAAGTTGTAGATGGCTCTTCAAAGCTGGTAGAGTTAGAACTGTAAAGTTTCATTACTTTGATACCATAACAACTCATTTTATTGCAAACACTGAAGTACCATGATCATATACCTCACAAAAACTCCAGAAACAACATTTTCCATATAATATTGCCTTGTCTTGAGACTGGTTGCCTACAAAATGTTCCTGATGTACATTTTCAAGGCTAAAATTGCATTTTCAGACCATGCTTTCCCATGGCTTAAGACAGTTCAGTCAAAAATGCCACGAAAGGCCTCTGCGGAGGAGGCAGTGAATTCAAATTCTCTCTCACTTATGTCAGAGCACTTGTTAAAGAGGATAAAACCATTCAGGATTGTATATCTTAAGTCTGGGTTGCAAAGGACTTCCCTCTGTCTGAAGGTAAACATCAAAATAATAGGGGGTTCAAAGTAGCAAAAAAGTGGCAGTGGACACATTGAAAATAACACAGTCTTGCTCCCTGTACGATCCTGAATGATTGCTTTGGCAGACTACCCGCTGAAATGTGCTACTTTAATAAAATCTAGGTTTGGTAGACTTATTTTTCCTTAATGTTTTTATTTGGTACTTTTAATTTCAAATTACACATTTTTGGTGTCAATTTCAGGAAAATAAGCACATTTAAGAAAAATAAAAAGAAAACACAAAAGTGCGTACCAGAAGAGGCAGTAACCGACTTCTTCATAAGCTGACATGTAGTTCTATCAATTAAAACGAACAGAGCTAAAATTGGATAACCCTGGGTGGAGATATTAGCAAATGAATTTGTTGTTGAAACGAGCATTCTGTAGAAATCTACCAAAAATTACATGAAAAGTAAACAATGTCAATTTCATCCACCTTTGCAAGCAAATATCTCCGGACTCAGAAGTCGCAAAAGTCTACTTTTTCTTTATTTTGATCCTCAAGATATCCTCTTTCAGACCACATATCACGATAAATGTTTTGACCGAATTTTATTTTTCCGATATTTTGTATTTTCTTCCTTTAGCTGGCTCACTGTGGTATGGCGGGATATGGAATAAAAAGTATGTGACCGACATTCGAAACTAAAATGTGTCAAGGGTTAACTTAGATGAGAACATTTTGTATGGTAGAAATCATACATTTTAATACCCAAACAATTCGAAAAATGCCTGTGTTGGAGTTGTATGGGAATCGAGAGTTCCACGTTCTATTCTGGTCCATGATTTATGTGGCATTGAAGTTTATATGGTCAGTTTGAAAGAAAAAGATTTTAATTTCAATAGCACTTAAATCATTGACCAGAATGGAATGTGGAAACCTCGTTCACAAACTTGACCCTTATCGGCGTTTTCCTCATTTCTGGGTATAAATGAGGAGTGATTTTACGACTGAAAGATAGATACTTTACTTTTGAATATCGGTCACATAATTTTTATTCCATAGCCCGCAAGTCGCATAAACCCCTTTTTACTCACCCAGCATATCCAGAAAAGGCCTTGCCACTGTGAGGTATGTCCATTTGCATGGCCTTGAAGTAATCAAATGTTTCTTTGTTATTAGAAAGACCTTAGCATCAGTTTTACTCTTTTAGCGACATTGTAATCTTGTCTAAGAGCCAAAGTTATGAGTTTTTCGTTATCCCCCAGGTCTGAAATGATAGTGTGCACTAGTTTTTCGCATGCATGACCCAATTAAAAAGCGAGATATACTTGAAGAATTTAATGTGGTAATCATTGAATGCTTTTATGTAAGGCAGCATGCTTCAAAACCAGGTAACCCGGAAAAGAGCTAAAAAGAAATCTGTCCGTTCTTAACGTTCTCAACTATGTAGTTGCTTCGCTGTCTGATACGTCTTATTTTGGTTGGGGGAGGCAAAAAAGCCCCCTACCTACCCTGGCTCTGGTAACAAGGGCACCCCTTACCCAGCCCTTGGAGGAGGCAAAAAAGCCCCCTACCTACCCTGGCTCTGGTAACCAGGGCACCCCTTACCCAGCCCTTGGAGGAGGCAAAAAAGCCCCCTACCTACCCTGGCTCTGGTAACCAGGGCACCCCTTACCCAGCCCTTGGAGGAGGCAAAAAAGCCCCCTACCTACCCTGGCTCTGGTAACAAGGGCACCCCTTACCCAGCCCTTGGAGGAGGCAAAAAAGCCCCCTACCTACCCTGGCTCTGGTAACCAGGGCACCCCTTACCCAGCCCTTGGAGGAGGCAAAAAAGCCCCCTACCTACCCTGGCTCTGGTAACCAGGGCACCCCTTACCCAGCCCTTGGAGGAGGCAAAAAAGCCCCTTACCTACCCTGGCTCTGGTAACCAGGGCACCCCTTACCCAGCCCTTGGAGGAGGCAAAAAAGCCCCCTACCTACCCTGGCTCTGGTAACCAGGGCACCCCTTACCCAGCCCTTGGAGGAGGCAAAAAAGCCCCCTACCTACCCTGGCTCTGGTAACCAGGGCACCCCTTACCCAGCCCTTGGAGGAGGCAAAAAAGCCCCCTACCTACCCTGGCTCTGGTAACCAGGGCACCCCTTACCCAGCCCTTGGAGGAGGCAAAAAAGCCCCCTACCTACCCTGGCTCTGGTAACCAGGGCACCCCTTACCCAGCCCTTGGAGGAGGCAAAAAAGCCCCCTACCTACCCTGGCTCTGGTAACCAGGGCACCCCTTACCCAGCCCTTGGAGGAGGCAAAAAAGCCCCCTACCTACCCTGGCTCTGGTAACCAGGGCACCCCTTACCCAGCCCTTGGAGGAGGCAAAAAAGCCCCCTACCTACCCTGGCTCTTGTAACAAGGGCACCCCTTACCCAGCCCTTGGAGGAGGCAAAAAAGCCCCCTACCTACCCTGGCTCTGGTAACCAGGGCACCCCCTACCCAGCCCTTGGAGGAGGCAAAAAAGCCCCCTACCTACCCTGGCTCTGGTAACGAGGGCACCCCTTACCCAGCCCTTGGAGGAGGCAAAAAAGCCCCCTACCTACCCTGGCTCTGGTAACCAGGGCACCCCTTACCCAGCCCTTGGAGGAGGCAAAAAAGCCCCCTACCTACCCTGGCTCTGGTAACAAGGGCACCCCTTACCCAGCCCTTGGAGGAGGCAAAAAAGCCCCCTACCTACCCTGGCTCTGGTAACCAGGGCACCCCTTACCCAGCCCTTGGAGGAGGCAAAAAAGCCCCCTACCTACCCTGGCTCTGGTAACCAGGGCACCCCTTACCCAGCCCTTGGAGGAGGCAAAAAAGCATTCTACCTAGCTTTTGACTGGTAATAGTTAGAGCAAGTAAAGTTAATCGGCTACTAGCATCAGGCATGTACTTTATGAAAATATGAAAATTTACCTAAAACAAGCCATTGTTTTTGCTCACGTCAGCAATTTTCTTTGTGTGACCTAGCAAAGTGGAGAAGTTGGCCAAGATCTGGATCGCGTTAGAATTGAATTCAGAGCACAATTTCCATCCAGACATGATGATCATGATAGAATACATCCAACAGCACTATCCTACAAAAGAAATGTGCAAAATATAGCCATTTTGCCACTTTTTCCGCGTAAATTTAGATTTGAGAATTTGCGATTGTCCCGCGGTCATTTCCAGAAAATTGTCTCCCTCCCCTCATTTGTAAAAATATTTCGGATCAGACGGATGATTGTAAATGGAAGCTGACACGCAATTTGTTCTGAAAAGAAGTCCCTTCTTTTGGGCGTAACGGGAAAACCAGACCCAGGACCAGTAGGACTGGACCGAACCAGACCCCTGCAGAATACCCATTTCACTTCTATTTTTCCAGATAACTGACAGGGTACATTGATAATGGGTTACCTGCTTTTCGTACACAGTGGAGCCTATTCCCTGGTTCCTAGAATGCTCCTTGAGGTGTAAAGATGGATTGTCCTAAAATGAAGAAAGCTAAATCAGGTGGTTGTAGTAGGTTTGCTTTGTATTCGATTTTGGCAGTTTGTGTAAAATGAATCTTTTTTCTGAATGTCAATGTGAATCTTGTCCTGGGAAACTGAAGTAAGCTAAAGATTTTTCCTGTTGATTAGATGATCAGGGTATGATCAATGTACTTGATCGTGCATTCTTGCAGTTAATGTGGCATGCAGAGCTTAGTTATTTCTGTTCAGTGATGATTTCATTGGTCTTGTCTTCATCTGAATTGAAACTTCTGTGTCACCATTACAAACTAACGATGGAAAAAGGAATAAGCATTCCTAGGGTCTGGCCCATTAAGGTCCAGTCCCATTGGCCCTGGGTCTGGTTATTCCGTTATGCCCTTCTTTTGAAGTAAGTCAATCAGAAACATCCAGAAATCCCTTGCATTCCAGAAGTCTGTCTACCTGAGTGCCAGATTACACAATCGGGTGAACCGTGTTACCCTGCTATTGTTTTTATCTATTGATAACATCAAATACAGTAACCAGTATTTAGATGGTTGGACTCCTCCAACTAAGCTGCTTTTTGACCCAGGAGGAGACTCCCTATTAGTAAGTGACGGGGGTCAGATATTTTTGGGTTTGTAAAATGTTGTCTAGTATACCTTTGGGTACGCTACTTAGTGCATAATCGGTATATTTTTGGAGTTGTTGAAGAGACAATTTGACAAGGTAAGTGCTAGGCTAAGTTTTTCTCCAAAATATTGCAGGGCAGTTGCCAAAAAATGCTATGAAACCTTAGTTTTCATGTACCTTGATGCTGGGAGTATATTTTTGGGGTCTACAAATGTCCTAAATTTATCATCTTTTTGAGTTGAGTATACTTTTGGGGTTAAAATTTCCTAAATTTAGCATATTTTTTTCGTTTTTCAAAAAATATACTTTGTCAGCCCCCCCCCCCCGTCACATACCATTTAGAAGCTCCCCCTGGGCTTCTTGACTGGGTGTTATCTCTCGAAAATTTCTTTGCCAGGTCACGTGGTTTGCAATTGCTCATGTCAAACCACACTGCAGTAGTGCTGGTTTCGACCACAATGCAGTGCTCTTTTGTTTTTGTTCGACCAAAATAGCATGATTGGATGTTCAGGGATGCTTGCCACTGAGCATGAGCGTTAGGCCACTCAGTGTGTAGCAGTTTGAAATTCATATCAGAAGCGAGCCACCTTAACATATTGTATTTTTGTGTTTTGAACTTATTTTACTTGGTATACAACCACCTATCACTGTTTCATGACTTTGAAATTTTTCGGTAGTGAGCTACAAAAATTTCAAAATTACGAAACAGTGAAAGGTGGTTGTATACTAAGTAAAAATAAGTTCAAAACACTAAAATACGATAAATTAAGGTGGCTCGCTTCTGATATAAATTTCAAACTGCTATACACTGGGTGACCTAACTGCTCACTGAGTGTAATTTATTTGTGAAATCGATTGGCTTAGCAGTCGTCAAGGGTAGTGGTGCTCAGTTCTCAATATCAACTAGGGTCTGCAGGGGTAAAACGGGTCGGCTGGTGTAAAATGGGTCATGTTGATCTCCAAAATATGGTAGATCATTGAATGTTCAATCAACATTCAATATCATAAGAAAGATAGTTCTAGCTAGGGGAATTTATATCTTAGAACTTTTGCAAAATTCCTTCGCATTTGTTACCTTACCCATTTCACATTAGTTGACCCATTTTACCTACCCTGGGTACCTGAGCCTCGAAGTTTAAATGAAAGGAAAATTGATAAGAAGAAAGGAGCCATTTTCAACTTTCTTTCATTTCTTTTTATTATTTTATTTTTTGGCTCTGGTACCCAGGGTATCATTTTACTCGAGTAAATCGCACTCTTCTTCGATATAGAGAACAATTGTACAATTCCTCGTTGCGCAAGTCTGATGATATTTCGGGGCCAATAGTTAATTTACTGATAGTATCCGTTTTGTCCTCGTTGATACTCGTTGTACGACGGAATCCTCTTCACGAATCCGTAGCAAAGCTGCGCCCAGTTGTTGCATCGGAACAAGGACTCCTTCTTGTAACTTTCATGATTGCCATCCCAGACCGTTTCTCCGGGAGTCAACTATAGGTTGACCTTTGATTTCGCCGTTGATTTAATTCAATTGAGGATATCCTTTCATTCAGTTCATTTATGAGTTTAGCTGGAAATAACAGGTCGAAATAATTCTGCAGGTTTTTGAATTCATGGGCAGGTACTGCGAATTGTTTATTTTGAAGAAAGACTCGTTTATTCCTCTCCGGTTAAACCACCACACCACCTGTCTCATGAGCGTTTGTGTTTTTTCATATTCTTTCAATCAGTTATTTCCCTGTCCTTGTACTCTTCATGCATACTTTACTTTGCGCTGTGAAGGAGAGCCAATAAGTAACCCAGGGGGGGGCATTTGTGAAAATTTTGATAGGGATGCTCGTGTCATTTTTTTGGGTTTGAAATTTATGAAAATGTCATTTTTTGGGTTTAGCTAATTTGGCGTCATTTTTTAGGGGTTGATAAACTTGCCGTCATTTTTTTGGGCTCATTGAAAATTTGGGTCATTTTTTAGGTTACTGAGCTTTGCATTTACAAAGTTATGGTTTCCAAAATACAATATCAGTTTTATTATCTTATGCAGAATTGTAAAGTTCAATCTTCTCAATTTAACTAGTGGTACAAAAAGGATAGTTATGGGGGCTCGAGAATACTTCCGTCATTTTTTTGGGTTTGAAAATTTTGGGCCTGTCATTTTTTTGGGTAGACAAAAAATCTGTCCAAATGAGCATCCCTATCCTAGATTTTATAGAGTGCCCCCCCTGGGATAAGTAACTGTTTCTGTGCTTGGAATAGAACGATAAGAAGGCCTTTCGTACCATGGAACGTTGCTGCAACCTTCGTTTTGAATGAAACGTCATCTGCTTGATACTACCACCGTAATATTCATTCGACGCTAACGTTTCGCAGCTGAGTACAGTAGAACCCGGCAAACAAGAACATACTTTTCTAAAGGACAGACTGGCTAGGTTCTTATAAATGAGGTACTTATGACATTTACAGGGTTTGGTTCTTATCACAAGGACAGTTATGACTATGATGAATATATAGCTACAGTATATAGTATGTGTTAAATTATACTTAGGGTATAATGACTGCATTTCAATATCAGAAGGTATGGTATTTTTGTTATTGACAAAGCAATTTAAATCATGCAGCTAGATAAAGGAATTTGCATATTCCTGAAACTGTTGGAGGTGTTCGGTTGTCAATAAATTGTTTACACTGATTTGATGAAATTTCTTAATCAAGTGTACCATCTCATAAGAACATTAAAGTAAATCAGTCTGTATTTGATTCTTATATTTGGGTGTCTTTTCCCACAAAATCAGTCTGCAGGTTCTTATTTTGCTATGTTCTTGTTTGCGGGGTTTTACTGTACTCCATCCATAGTCAGAGCGCCCGCATCAGACTCTCTCATTTTCTTTTAGAGAGTGTCTGGTACCCAGGGTCTAGCAACTGAGGCGGTAGCCTTGAATGATATTAAGGTAGTAGTATCATGAGCGTTAGGACATCCAGTATGTAGCAGTTTGAACTTTGAATCAGAAGCCAGCCACCTTTATTGTATTTTTGTGTTTTGAACTTATATTTACTTGGTGTACAACCACCTTTCACTGTTTCGTCATTTTTAAGTTCGAAAAAGATCTACCCATCAATTTTCAGGTTGAAAAAAAATTTACCCAACTCCCATCTATAGACATGACTTCAATGTAGTAAAAACTGGAGATTGTAAATGTGATTACCGTAAATACCGTAAATATTGGAAATATTCATGACAAAGATGGAAACAAAGTCGAAAGTAAATGTGAAATGGAAAGTGCTGATGATATTGATGGTGAAATTGGCAATTTAGGACTTTAAAAATTTACCATTAGTTAATCAGAAAATTTTGTTTACCCAGCCTTGAAACTGCATGGAAAACTATTCACCCAACCTTTTATGACAGAAAATTTGTTTTACCCAATCCATTTCTCTTCGGTACCAACCCCTCTGTAAATAATGAACGGTCCCTTATACACTACGCATGCTTAAAATTCTTCTGACGGTTTTTGGTATGCTTCAAAATTAGGTAGCAAGTAAGGCCTCTTGTCCAAGGATTACCTCTTCTTGCCTCCCTTAACTAGCTATAATGTGAATAAAAACCGGTATATGCTTCACGCCACATGTCAACAAAAAGCAAATGGAAACAAATCATTCAAAACTCATTTTTCATTGACTTTTTAATACTAAACTATCTTTTGTTATGTAATCTTCTATTGTTTGTTTTTATTTCCAGTCTACAATTTTCTTTTTCACTACTGTTTTCACTCACATTACACAATCGATAACATGATACAAAATTATGGCCTCAGGGAATCCCTTGGAGTCTTGTGTTGGTAGCTAATGTAAACGATTGTCTTTATAAATTCAGAGAGTTAGTGATTCAATTATTCTGATTTGTGACGTTGTTCACACGTTGCATAGTTGCTGCCTGATCAGTCGCTTCCAGCCTTGGTTCGTCAGCTTTTTTGATGGATATTTCTTTCATCGATTTGGTATTGTAATTGGTATTCATGAATTCAGCCCATACCGTTCGCCGTTGATAACAAAGGATTGCGCCGTTGGGCCGCTGGATAATTGCTTGGGTGGACTCATATCATGATGGCAACGGAAAGGATGATTTTTCCATCAACGTGTTTTAGGTAAATTCTTTAACAGTAACCTTGAAAATTTTTTAACACTTGTTCTGAAATCTTTTAAAATCCAGATAATATTCCAGGGATTAATGCTAATCTTTTTGAGGTTACCGAGGACTGCCCCTTTTGCCTGAGCCTTTTGTTATACTGCTAATGTTCAAAGCAGATCAACAGCCGGGAAACCTATAGCCGTGCGCGACAATCTCTTTGTTTCTTTGTTAATTTGTGTTTGGATTGTAGTTGAATTCTCCGCGCACATTCTTTCATAAATCAAACATGCTTACTGCGCATAATCACAGGTTTATTTTTGGGGGATAACCGCTTGCTTGAACATTGATAATATGCAACAAAGTTCCAAAAGATTTGCATTCACTTCCTTTGAGTATTGTTCTGCGCAAATCAGACCTGTGAAAGAGATGGAAACAACAAGGGCAGATTTTGTAATACAATAGCATTAGTGGCCTTGGTTCACACCTCAATTCAAATCGACTAGCGAATACAGACGTAGGAAATCCTCTTAACCCGTAATTCAAAAACCAACATAGTCGCACTGTTGCACTGAAACCAGTGCGGCAAACTCTCTCTTGGTGAGGGCTGAAGAGAAATTATGTGCTTGTAACGAAAGAAAAAGGGTAAATCTAAAGTTCTGTGCGGCGGATTTTGTCTAAGTGATTTAGAAGCCGAGCACAGGGCATTGCAATTCTTGCATATGTAGCATTCAAATGTTAGCAGTTACTTCTCACCTCCTAAATCACGTAAACAAAATCCGCCAGACAGAACTTTAGATTTACCTTTCTACTTTCGTTATAAGCATATAACTTCTCTTAAAAGCCTCCCGTTACCCGCACCAAGTGATAGTTTGCCATACTGGTTTCAGGGCAACTTTGCAGCTATCTTTGTTTTTGAATTACTGGTTGAGAGATTTTCCTTTGTCTGTATTCGCTAATCGCTTTGAACTGAGGTGTGAACCAAAGCAATTGATGCTATTGTATTACAAAATCTGCCCTTGTTGATGGAAACCAAAGAGGAAAGAAATGAGAAAGGAAATTAAGAAAATCGAGACTGAAAGCAAGGATGGAAAAGAAACACAAAAGTGAACGGGAAAGAGGAAAATGAATATGAGAAAGATGGTAATGAAAAAGAAAAACTGAGATCAATGGAGAAGTACCGGATGTCCCAGAAAAAAGTACTCTTGTTTGAAAAATCACCAGACTTCTGTCACAGGGCCAATCTTCAGAATTCTTTTTCCTTGGCAAGTAGATCAAAGACCAAGTCATTTTTTCAAACCAAGCTAAGCTGACATTTTAATTAGTATTTGAATTAATACATTTAGCTCTTGTCAGGATTCTTACCTTTTGGCCTAGTTTACACTGAAGCAAGCGCATTTTCATTGTGGCTATTTCAATTCTTTTTGGCAAAATAGAAAATTAAGCAGTAATTGTTGGATTGAACTCCCGGGGGCAATCTTCAATAGGCGGGTGACGGGAGTGTGCCATTTGATGTCTGAAATCACACCCTAAAATTTATAAATTTTCGCGAATACCATACCCCAGGATTGAAAATATACGCCCTAAAATTGTGACAGCCATCCAAAATTTTAACCAAGTAAGTGAAATTTGATAAAAATCAATACCCTAAAGAGTTATTTTAAAATTTATGACTAATTGTGATTTTACCAAAAATGATACCCAAAGATTTATTTTCTGCTCGAAAAAGGGCACCCCAAAAATGGCATATCCCGTACCTGCTTATATGGTAGTTACCCCCCCCCCGGGATTGAGCTTCGAACTCAACCACTAATGCTGAAATACTCTGATGGAAAATTCCAATTTTTATGAAGAGTCGTTTGTTGATATTGAATTCTTTAGGTATCAATGTTTTATCGAGATGTTTGATCATGATCCAACATTTTCCCCAACAATTTTTGGGTTAAACGTAATTTCTGTTTTGGGTTTTCAGTTTCATATACTTTCAATTCCACTACATAGAATTTCATTTCATTTCATTCATTTTAACTTATTTATCCACGGTTACCCCGTCCATCGAAGACTGCTTTTCAGGGGGCCGTGCTTAAAATCTAAAAAAATTATTTATCGTTTAAAAACCCTATCCTAATTACAATAATGCATAAAATAAATAAATAAATGACTAAATGAATACATAAAAAGAAACAGCAAAATAAATCAATTTTTACAGTGTCTTTAAATGCTTTGAAAGAGGATGCTTGCTTGACTTCCAAATCTAAGTGGTTCCAGACTCCAGCACCACGATATGAGAAAGCTCGTTGACCATTGGACGTTTTCAGTAGAGCGACTTGGAGATCAGTTGCCATGTTTCTCAAATTTTTCCTACTGCATGCCGAGTTTTTGGTAAAAATTTCTGAAAGATAGTTTGGAGCAAGGTCATTTATTGATTTATAAACCATGCAAGCTGTCTCGACTCTTATCGTATCCGCTACCGTAGGCCAATTTAGAGTTTTTATCAAGGCACTAGCAGAAGAATCATAACTACTGTTGGTCACAATTCTAGAGGCACGGTTTTTTTTTAGTGTTTGCAGCATCTCCAACCTAGTCCCCCCACATGCCCCCCCCAGACCGAACAGTAGTAGCGGAGGCGTGGTTCAAACTGCCACAGGACACTCTCTGTGAAATGTATCGTGGTTACCACGATACATTTCACAGAGAGTGTCCTGTGGCAGTAACTTCTTGGCATATTTAAGGAATCCAACTGCACGAGAGACCTTAGATCGTGCAAAATGGATATGTTCATCCCAAGCCAGATGTCTATCAATTTGCGCCCCTAAATATTGGACGTTACCTACCATTTCGACATCGGAGCCCCCAATAGTAAAGAGGGAGGTTCCACTAGCTTTGTCGAAATCTTCTTAAGGTTAGGGTGAGATCCAATATCCATCGCCTGTGTCTTGAGGACATTCAGTGACAGTTTATTGCCTTATAAGTCATAAGTCACTATACCAACAAATAATTGAACTTAAAAGGAAAGAGACAATATTGCTGAAATTAATAAATTCAACGGGAAATCAATGCAGTATACAAGAAACAAAATAAATTGATGAAAGGAATCACCCAAATTAGGAGCTCTCTCAGTAGGTGAACTAGTCCAGGAGTAAGATTGAGGAGAATTCTTTTGCGAGGGATGTAGTAGCTTTGTAGTTTGAATTGAAACAATCATTATTGATCTGCATCGTACGTGTTTACCATAAGCAATCTTGTTGGTTAAGCCAAGTCAATGAGAACATAACAACGCTCGGAAGCTCTTCTCTCTTCTATCCAGTGCTCTCTTCGCATGTTCTGCTAAGAAATATTCTTCTTTGATGCATTGCTTACAGTGAATGACCTGATTTAGAAGAGGGGGACTCATAAGTCTGTTCAGCTGTAGAAATATTAGTTAATGGATTCTTTTCATAAAGTTTCAAATACTTTTAGGATATGAAAAGTTTAAAAAGCTTTTCACTGAAAGATAAAATGCTCGCTTCGCGCGCGCTTTGATATGTCTGCGGTGCAGAGGGCTGAAGTGAAAGAGTCAGATTTACAGATTTGCACAACCTATTGTACACATTATTTTCAATTAGAAATAGTTCCCAACTGATAGTTACGCTGGTTTGGTATAAATTTGAAGCTCGCCGGTGAACACCTGACAATTTTGTTCAGCCACTGCGACCCAGGTGCATGTCTGACCTCCAATAAGGTAATCACATAAACGCACTTAGATTTAGAAAACTCTGAAAGTCATTTCTGCATGTAGTCACCTTGGAACTTTGTCATAATTTTCATTAAGAATTACATAGCTCTACATCTTGATATAGGCGATTTCATAAGCAGAAGACTTGTAAAACTGCGAGTCAAATGTTGAATTGTTGAACCTAGGAGAGAGCCTTTGCAAATATGGCAATGACTTGTTGCATGCAATCAGAGGCACTGTACGGCGATGAAGAGTAGATAACATAATATGCATGAGTTGTAAGCTTCATGCCCATGGCGTTATGGAGAAAGTTACTGCAGTAAGTATTACAGAAAAAATTTGAATATTTTGCACCAGTGCCTGCAATAAAGGTGAGTGGTTGAGGCTTTACTGTTACTGTAAAGAATTGTTGGTAACGAAAAATTCAATCGTTTGAAATCTGTGCAGACTAAAGTCATGGGGATGTGGGCGGTTTTCTTTGATTGATTAATGGACAATTACGCCAAATAAATGACTGCGAGGAACTTTTTGCCAAGATGCACTGCGGTCGAGGAAAATAATTCCATTGATGATTGAAAGAAAAAAGAGCCAAGTTTTTCACTGTTTCATTATGAGTCCCTCTTGAGCAAGGTTTACCGCAGGGATACAAGGGACTCATCGTCATCAGTCTAACACGTAGGCTATGTAAACGCGGTCTAAGGCCCATTTTCATTTCCATGTTCATTCCGCTCATTGTTCAATTGAAAGAATTGGAGCTAAATTGAAAAAGTTTATTGACTGATGCCAATGCATGGGCACATCAGAGGAATGATTTCTGTAATGGAGAACGGTAACAGGTAAAATGCACGAGGTACCAAAATGTCCACTACCTATTATCGTTATGTTAGTAAGACAAACTATTGGATCATCGATGTCGCAATCAAAATCAAAGAATAGATCTTTTAGTCGTTCCATAAAGGAGTCTGGATCGAGAAATATTATTTCAGACTTATAGTGATGAGTCCCTTGTATCCCTGCGACAAGCCTTGCTAAACAGGGACTCAATAAAACAGTGAAAAATCTGGACCTATCCCCTGCATTCGATCGATTGAATCATAACCGAACGACTGCTTTAGGTCTGTTCAACGGTTACTCCTCAGAAAGAAAATGCGGTAAGCAGACATTTAACCAACGAAACTTGGTATGAATCTGAAGGAATTTCATTTTACCTGGTGAATGTAAAATGAGTCTCTCTATGCTACATTTTCCTTGTTTTTAAGACTAAAACAAACCAGAGAAATCTTCAACTACATGCCGCAGCAACTTCGTTCAAAATCTAGTCAACTGCATGATTCGAATAGAAAATGCGACACTATTGTTCTTTGCCAGATCTCGCAATCTGATTGGTACTCAAAGAATCGTGGAGTTTGGGTCTAAATAGGGCCAGGTTTTCAGAGTAATATCATGAGTCTCTGTTGACCGAAGCACCATCATCAAGTCAAAGAGCAACGGGAAACAAGAAACGCTAGGTCATAAGTCTAGCAATATTTCGATACATTTTCATACGAAAGGTTCGATCGGATTGGCTCTAGAACTTCTATCACCTTTGTGCACATTCGAAAATTCTACGAATGTGTCAAGATACCGTGCGATATATTCGTTTAGAGAAGCTAAAAGGCCCAGGGGGCACTCAGTACATACACATACGGGGGTCAGTCCAAGAAATTTTCAGGCAACCCAAAAATATCACTTCAGCTTCATTGCAACCCAAAAGTATCAGCTCATTTTATACTTAGAAACCTGTACATGAATATAAAATATCCCGAAACAATGCAAATGGAAGTCAGGATTGCCCCTAGCGAACCTAGAAATATCAGTATAATGATGTTTGGTGTCAAAAAATATCATGAACATAGTTTCAGTTTTTTTGGACCCAAAAATATCACTTTTGGCAATATTCTGACCCAAAACGATCGGACTTCTCTCCCGTATGTACATGTGCTGAGTGCCCCGCCCCTGGGCTAAAAGGTCTGTTGGAGGTGTCAATGATGACCAGTTGGAGTTAAAACTAGTATTAGAATCTGATTCCAAATAGTGAACATTTCTTTTTTCTGCAGGATGTCAAAAAGGCAACAAAAAATTGTGCACTGGATCAGTTATGAAGATTCATGACTTAATCTCTAGCGAAGATCCATGATAGAGCTTTTTAGTTATTCTAGAACGAATCAGAACTGAACGATGATTAACGCCACTCGATCGAACCTCGCGTGTCAAATAGTATAAAAATAACGCTCGATCTAGGCTCTTTTGTAGAATAGTGAAAAAATTTATTACATCCTTACGTCCTAAGATTTTTAGAAATTTTTGCTTAACTGCTTCGTGAGCTGCAAGCGAGCTCCTTGAAAATTTCAGTCTCGAAAACACAGAAAAAAGAAACAACTTCAACCTAACATTTTAAAGATTCAACATGAAGGAATAAAGAGAAAACTTTTTTCTAATGATTTGGGAATGATCAAAGTGGCACAAATCTATTTTCATTTTAAGTAAAAGGCTGATACGGGTGAAAAACGTAGCCCCCCCCCCTCACAGTACAAGTAGGGTCAATAACTTAGAAATGGTCAATAAGAAGCTACAAGAAATTGAAATTGTCCAGGTCTTGGCCTTTCTATTTCGAATGATAACCCCCCGTTTTGAGGAGGATCTCCCCATAATTCGATGGCTTTGAAAAGTTACATAACTTATTTTTGTTTTTGAAAACTGACTTGAAGAAACCGCAGAAGCCATGACCTTAGTTCAGCTTTATCTAATCTTGAGGTTTTTCTCACTTCTTTCCATCATCTTGCTCTTACTAAAGACTTAGTTTGCCTCTTGTTCCAAATGAGTTGAAGAACGAGACCTGCAGTACGACTTCCTTCACAAACCTACGCGTATGCAGTTTCCCTAATGTCAACACCTGTTCCATCTGCCATTCCTTGGCGTCGCGTGGCTTCGCCATTTATGAAGGGACTGGGAGCAAGTGCTTTTTGGCGGGAATTCAAATGGCTTCTTGCGGTACATAAAGCATCATTTTTGCTATCTAAGTTTCAAGGATGACAACATCGAGGAAGGGATCTAGATGATACCGAAAGGAATACACTCACATTCTTCTACATGCACCTATAATTTCTCTTCGTGCTACATTTTTGTGCCACTAGTTTTTTATGCGCAAAAGTTTATTTTGGCGTCTGGCATTTGTGGATCATTGTACAAAAATTGGGGCCAGTGCTACAAAGCTTAAAGCCAAGTTTCTCATAAAAGATGAGTGTAGACGGAGAATTTCCTGAATCCCAGTGAAATCACATTTGCCATTAGATCTCGAAGTGTAAAAATGTTTAGAAAATGTCAGATATTAAAAACGAAGAGTGCAGTTTGGAGGCACATTTTAATGAAATCATTGCTCCATTGGGTGTGCACATTTATGTTATTTTGAAAGATAAAGAAAAGAAAATACCACATACACTTTGCAATATACTGTTTTCTAGCTTGTTTTCTTTAAGCTTCATTGACCTTTATGCATGATGTCATAAAAGTACGAAAGGTGTAGTATAGGGGACTGCCCTTCACCAACATTAGTCGAATTGCGAGGCACAGGTGCAATTCGGAGAGATATTACCGAGGGAATTACCATATTGGTTTAGAATATGAAAACTGAAAGTATTCAGCTTGAGGTCAAGCCTTGCTTTCCAAGTTCAAAGAGAACGAACTTTTACTGTTACATGTTCGGAGATTCCCAACACAGGTCTCTAAAAACCTAACATAGCCCCCGTTTTCCATTGTACTTTTGCGCGGGAAATTCAAATTTAGGAAGCATCTCCTTTCCATGCTAATCGAAGGCTTTCTTAAGTTACATAACTTTTCAATCGCTTCAGTTATTTTTATGAGAATTACTTATTTCTCAAAAGGTAGATACCAACTTATATCCTCGTTATTCGTTACACTGTTACCTTACCAAAATCTAGTATTTGGAGGTGAGAAAGACATGATTTGAAGAAAATGGAGTTGAAAGGAAGACGGAGATAGAAAGATCTCGCCCGTGTTTCAGACATGTGCCGAAGTGATCGACTCTCGTGAAACAGACTCGTGAGTATTATTGTTGCAAAATGTACCTGCTGACCTTGAATGCGCTCAGGAAATGGCTTGTGAGATTCCCATTTGCTCACCGAATATAAGTATTTCTTGGCTTAAGTGGATAATAGGAAGTGGTGTTCAATATTGGATTCAATGATGCTATAGAACTTATTTCAAATGTCTTAACCACTCGACAGGAGTAGCATTCTTGACCCTTAGAGTGCGCTCTATGTACTTAGGCCCAAATACCTTTGGTGTTGAAATTTACGTTAACAAGAGACTTTCTCTGCGCACTGGCTTAGATTTTATTAACTTGAATTTACAATTTTTATGAGAAACTGGTTTATAAGAAACTAGTACAAAGATGGCCAAAATTTTAAGAAACTCTAGCACTATGTCTGAAAAGTACTTAGAAACTTTTTAAAGTTAAAAGCATTGATATGATAGCAAATAGATCGTTGAATCTTTATTCTTGAGCAAAATTAACAAACCATTTGTGTTTTCAACACTACAGAACACTGTTTGTTCCTGTATGATGTTTTAAACATCAAGAAACATAAATGCCGCAGTGTTAGTAGCCTGCATGCAGACTTTGGTTACTGGGGAGGAGAGAAAAGTAACCCCAGTAACCAAAGTCTGCTCGCAGGCTACAGTGTTAGTACCCTGGGTACCAGTGCCAAAATATAATAAAATTTGAGGCTCTGGTACCCAGGGTACTGTGTTAGCGGTCACATTGATAATTCTGCATTGAAAAAATAAGAAACCAACTGAGAAACCCTAATTACTAAAATGGACAAAATTTCATGTTAGATTAAGAAACTTTAGTACTATGGTCCTATCCTTGTTTCTTATGAAAAAAACGCTTACAGCCAACGTTTCTTGGCGACGTTCAGAAAACCCCTTTTGGGATCTGTAGGCCCTCTTACAAGCGGAGCTCTCGCCGCGATGGTTGAAATGTTACAAAATTCTCAGTTCAAAATGCAATTGCTTAGAACATTGATATTTTCAACTCAAATTTTCCATAACTGCTGCATTTTTATTCATTAATTAGTTCCTTTATTGTGTATTCATTCGTTTTCATTTATATATTCAAATGCAAGTACACCACATCCGTACGAGATATGGGAGCAATACAGAAGGAGCTGCTATCATTACTGAATAACTTGCAGGAACGAGGCATGGTTTTGGTGCTTAATCAGAATTTGAGTTGAAAATTACCAGTATTCTAAGCATTTGCATGAACCAGTGGTCAAATGAAGTCAATTGACCACCATCATCGTCGTCGTCATTTGAAATATTTATGCAGATTGATTCAGAATGATATGTGGTTTTTCAAACTGACCTGTTAAGAATCGAAGCAAAAAATGAAACTAGTTACAAAAGTATACATTCAAAATGCCACTAGTTCTTGCAAAATTAAGCGAATGAAATAAGATACCGGGTATGTCAAAAAAGTGTACACGCTTGTCAGACTGTAGAGTCAAGAGTAAGCATCAGGCTGATATGCGAAATTAAATTGCTAATCTACCAGTACCCTGGGTACCAGAGCCTCAAAATCTAAATGAAAGGAAAATTGAGAGAAGAAAAAAGAGAAGGAAGAAAGGAGGCTCTGGTCAAATGATAACACAACCTCGTTTTGGTGCTGATCAGAATGATTATGAATCAATTCGATCACCTTTTGCGCAATGTCGGTGATCAATAAACACTTTCGTCATCAATACTATTTGCCGTTATCTGAGCTGTATTGCTCTCTTGAACGAAACGATTGATGGCTCTTTTACCCAAGGTAATCTACCAGTTAAAAGCTAACTTACATGAGAAGTTTTGTTTAAAATAAAAAGATACCTCGATCTTTCGGCAATCATTCAAATCTGTGATGTATTCCAGAGGCGGAATATGTCGCACTTGGCGCGATTGTCCTACCTTTGTCCAAAACCTGGTAGTTCACGGAAAGATTTTGTGCCATCTTTGTCCCCAAAATGGTCGTTTTGATGACAAATTTTTGCTTTTGTTTTTCTTCAGTTTGGCAGACAATTTAACATGATTTATCATTGACGCTGTTTGTCCAAAAAATTAGTAGTTTTGACCAAATGATGTTTGTCGAAAGCAACTGACAATTCTTGGCATGAAAGAACAAGTGTCCCAGAACCGGCTGTCTTGTGAACTACACTTAAATATTGTAAAAAATGGTTAAACTTGAAATTTTCTTGGTCTTTTTGTCATAATTTTGGTGGACAAAGGTGGAACCGCTTTTGTGATCAGTTGAAATACTGGTCTTCTTTCGTAAATTCTGGAGGACAAAGGTAAAACCTGCTTGCAGGTAGCCTTTCGGATTTTGATTAGATTGGAGGTTAATTGATTAACCTTTGCAGATTGTCTTTTTCGCAAATTGTTGGATAGGAAGACTCATTTGAAAAGTTCACCTTCGTTTCAAAAACTGGTTGTTTTGAGGAGGAGAGTCGCACTGTGTCATTAGCCGGTTATTTTTCCAATTCCTTTGGAGAAACATAGGGTCAAATATCTTAAAGTAGTTGCCCGCCCCCTAGTACTCTTATAGTGCGATGAATTATCAAAGTGGAAACTTTTTCTTGCTCACCCGGTAGATTAAGACTGCGTTGACACGATGCCGGCAAACTTTTAAAACGGTGAAAAATTCTACGGGTAGGCCACCCGTTCACACGAAAACGGCACATTTTTTGCCGGCAGATTTTGAAAACGGTAGATTTTGAAAACGGAATTCTAACCAGCACATTTTGGAAACGGCATCGTGTAAACACTTGAAAATGATGATAACAGAACATTTTAGACGCTTTTGGAACGTGACTGATCGATTCTTAGGGGGTAGGTGCACTTCTTTGGCATCAAAGTCTTGCAACGAGATTTTTACCTTGCGTGAAGACTAGCTCAAATTTCGCTACCGTCACATTTTTCACCGTTTTCAAAATGTACCGGTATCGTGTGAACGCGGTCTAAAATCGTACTTTTGAGTATCAGCCACAATCTTTTTATTTCCACAGCCTGCCAAACACGTAACTTTTTTGATTCACCATGGGAAGTAATGCACCGTGTTTGTAGTCTAAAAATTGAAGTTTTATTACCTCGATAATGCTGCTTTTCTTGGTTGTTGGTGATGGTGGTGGTGGTGGTGGTGGTGGTGATGGTAGTGGTGGTGATAGTGGTGGTGATGGTGGTAGTGGTAGTGGTGATGGTGGCGGCATCGGTGATGGAGGTGTTGATAATGATGATGATGACGACCTTGGATTGGCACTATATTTTGAATATCAACCAGGGCAGTGCAACATCATCTGCGTACGTAACCAAGAGCAACGGGGGATACTTGAAAATCCAGGTGCAAATAATTGCGCGTGGCGAAGAAGCCTTGTAACAGGAGCACAGATGTTTAAATCTGATTTCCAGTCTGTAGAATTGTCCGATTGGGTGGAATTTTAAACTATAAAGGCTGACTTCAATTCAGCAGCATTTTTCGGCCGGACGGATTTAAACGAAATAAAAGGTCTGTCATGCGTAACATTTTATTCAAATTCAAAGCGACAGTTTCGCTCGTAAACAAAGCATTTACAGTCCGCTTGGAAGATTCTACTGAGTGAAAATCAGCTTTCGCTCATTAGAATTTTCCGATTGGACAGAAAATCCTTTGTTAATGTGTCAAGATGTTGCGATGAATTTGAAAAGAATGTTACGCGTGACTAAGATTTTAATTTCAAAAATTCAGTCCGCTCGGAAAATTCTACTGAGTAATAGAATTTTCCGAACGGATTGAAAATCTTTTGTTTACGTGAGAAAATGTCGCTTTGAATTTGAATAGAATTCTACGTGTGATGAACTTTTTATTGTGTAAAAGCCTACCCACTCGTAAAATTCTACTGAATGGTAATCAGCATTAAAGGCTGAATCCCACAATTATCCGAGTGGACTGAATGTTAGACAATAGAATATTAGTCACGCATAGCATTCTATTCAAATTCACGGCAACTTTTTCACGCATTGACGAACGATTTCTCATCCAACTGGAAAATTCTACTGAATGGAATCCAGTCTGTGGAATTTCGGAGAGAGCAGGAACTATACTGTTTGCGAGTGTAAACGTCGCTCTGAAAATGAAAAGGATTGGACAGGAATTCCTTTGTTTACGTGTGAAAATGTTGCTTTCAATTTGAAAAGAATGTTATGCGTGAATAACAATTCATTGTGTCAAATTCAGTCCGCTCGGAAAATAGACGATTGCGCTAAAGATGGCGGCGAGGAATTTTTTACAGAGATGCACTGCGTTCCATCTCGGTAAAAAATTCCTTGCCGCCATCTTTAGCGCAATCCTCTATTCTACTGACTTCCACTCAGTCGAATTTTCCGATTGAACAGGAAATCTCTTGTTTACGCGAAAAAATGTCGCTCTGAATTTGAATAGAATGTTACCAATGGCAAACATTTCATTGTGTAAATTTCAGTCCGCCCAGAAAATTTTACTGAGTGGAAATCAGCCTCTCTTTGCACATTTTTGTTTTGTTCGTTGCTTGATTACTGCTAGTTTAAGTTGCCGCAGCTCCTATCCTATTCTTCATGTTATTTTTAGTGGAAGAAAGGAATTAAGTCTTTTTGTACGAGAGGCAAGCGTAGTCTCCACCAGTTCTTTGATTTTCTAATTCAGACTGTATCGTGCTTTTGCCAGCCACCAAATTCTCCTCACACGCCTTTTTTGAAATAACAAAGGAACTCAATAAAACCTCAAAAATCGTAAGAGGTTCTTGAAAAATCTTCATTGATGTTAAAATGAAATTACAGGAATGCCAAAATAATGCTAAGAATATTCATGCTAATTGTTTCATATCGAAATCGTGTGACATAAGTCACACCTCTACCGGAATTTAGAGCAAGATGTAAGCAAAAATTGACGATTCTTTTCTTCTAGTTACTCCAGAAATTGGTGCAAATTATCAGCAAAGTTTCAAAAGTCCATATTAATCTCCCCCGTTGTTGATTTCTTCAATATTTTAGATTAATTTCAATCTCTCAAGACGGAAAACACGGGTGATTGAAACTTAGTTGCCTTTCGGTGTGAAAACCCCCAAGAGAGTTGAGGCTGTGCATGTTAGGATGTGTTCTAGGACCTTAGTATTGCTTTTTATAGACGCTTTATTTAGGATTTGAATTGCTTCGAACTCGCTGATTTGCATTTAAATAGGACTTAGGTTGTCAAGCGGTAGCGAAGGAAGAACCTTTTGTTTTTTCTTAGATGAGAAATGGGATAGGGATGCGATTTTGTTGTTGAGTTTAGAGAGCAGCTAAGAGAATCGTTTAGAGAGTTTCAGAGTTGTTTTTGGAGAGATATTTTGTGGTTTGATTTAGAGATTTGTTTTTGGAGAAAATCGAGAAAACGGAGAAATTCGTGATCTCTTCGAGTTCTCTAGGCCTGACACTTCATGACATATTTTGGCGATCCTGCCAGGACCAACAACTGACGAACAAACAAACTAGCCAGGACTAGCAACGACTCAAAGAGATGTAGCGGGTTTATTTCGATTTATTTTTGGACAAGATGCCAGACGAAGAAGCGGCCCAAGTCCAGGCTGCACAAGCAGATACTGGCCAAAAAACTTTGTTACCGTTTAGAAAGCCAGAGAAGTACAAACTTGGCGATGATTTCCAGTTGTTTATTCGTAAAATGGATTTGTTTTTCTTGGCTGCTGCGGTCAAGGATAACACACAGAAGAGAGTGTCGATTTTGTTGAATTTATCTGAAGATAGTTTTCGAATCGCAGAGCCAATTGACATTACAACTACTGGAGATAGTGAAGGAAATTATAAGTCGTATATTGAAAAACTTATTGCCGTATTTGAGAAGAATCAGAATCCTGTAGAACGTCGTTTTAACTTGGCGAAAAGGACACAGTTAACCGGAGAAACAGTGGATCATTTTGCTTCAGCTCTCAGGGAACTTGCTTCAAAATGTTCCTTTCGAGATGATGAAGTTGATGGAAGATTAAATGATCAATTTATCGCTGGTGTGGAAGATGGATCTCTCCAGTGTAAATTACTGCAAGAAACTACCACCAACTTAGAACAGTCACTTGTCATAGCAAGGAGATTCGAGGCTGCAAAGTCAGCACAAGCCACTTTGATTGGACAAACAATGAAACAACAGCAAAGGCATGAAATTAAGGTTGTGTCTACCAACAAAGAATGTTTTCAATGTCACGGTTTTGGCCACATTGCAAGAAATTGCCCATTTTATGGATGTAAAAACAGCGATGGTCAGCAAAAATTTTCTACAACATATGTTTGTTTCAAATGTGGACGTCAAGGACATGTAGCTAAATTTTGCAGATTTTCAGAAAGCCAGGAACAAAGACCTGGGGCTCAACAAAAGCCTGCACTGAGAGGAAGTAAAACCAAATTGTGTTTTGTCTGTGACGAATCTGGTCACGTCGCGAAAGAGTGTCCCGTGAAACAAAGACTTTTAGCTGAAAAAAGGCAAGGTAATAGTGATAGTAAACAAGGACAAGGGGGAAGGGCTACACTATCTACGATTACTCCAGATTACAACAGGAATGCATTGATTGTTGAAGCAAAATTGAATGAAAAGCCAACACCTTGTTTGATTGATACTGGGAGTCCAATTAATTTACTCAGCAAGAAAATTTGGCTTTCATTGCCAGGGAACAAGAAAATCGAACCAAGTGATTTAGTTGCACATACAGCCAATGGACAGGCTCTTGGCATTCTGGGTAAAGTTCAAGTCAGTCTCAGCCTGAATGACAGAACATCCAATTTGTTGTTTTACGTTGTTGATGAAATCCATCCTGGAATCTTACTAGGATTAAAATGGCTGGTAGAGAATGAGTTGTCATTAGATCTGAAGGGAAAACATCTTATCTATCCCGACGGATCGCGAATACCATTGTCATTCGAGTATTCAAAGGATACTGATTGTTTACCTGTTGTTCTGGATCAAGATATTGTCATACCAGCTCACCACGAAATGCTTGTAACAGGAAAAGTTCAAGGCAAGTTATACACTGACAGTTTAATGGAGCCTAACACAAATTGTATGGAGAAAGGAATTTTGATTGCACGTGTTATGGTTAGAGGAGCGGTAGACAATGTGCCATTACAGTTGATAAACCCAGGTGAAGAAGGTGTTATGCTGCACAAGGGTACAAAAGTTGGTACACTGGAGCATGTTTTGATGTTAAAAGCTGAATGTCCTATTAATACTTATGATGGGGAAGACCAATTTATGTCAAAATTTGATGAGTTACAGCTGTCAGAAACTCTTGATCCTGCTGATGCAAAGAAAGTAAAAGATCTTATCCTTGAATATGATGATGTATTCTCGAAAAGCAGAGATGATATTGGCCATACAAATCTTGAGAAGCATAAAATTGATACAGGAGATTCGTTACCCATTAAACAACCACCGCGACGTTTGCCATTCGCTTTGAAGAGTGTTGTAGATGATCAAGTCAATCAATTATTGGAGAAAGGGTTGATCAAAGAAACAGATTCGCCGTGGTCCAGCCCAGTCGTTCTTGTGAAAAAGAAAAGTGGAGAATGGCGATTTTGTGTTGATTATCGTAAATTGAATGACTGCACGGTAAAAGATGCTTATCCGCTTCCAAGGATAGATGACATCATTGATAGTCTTCAGGGGCAGCAATATTTCAGTACGCTTGATCTCACTTCAGGGTATTGGCAGGTGGAAATGGATGAAGGTAGCAGTGAGAAGACCGCTTTTAGTGTGCCTGGTGGACATTATTCTTGGACTGTATTACCATTTGGTCTCTGTAATGCGGTTGCGACGTTTCAGCGACTCATGTCACGTGTTTTAGCAGGTCAAATTGGGAAAAGAGTGTTTGCTTATTTGGATGACGTGTTGGTGGCCGGTGTTAGTCTTGAGGATCATCTGGAGTTGTTACGAGGTGTTTTTGAAGCTTTCAGGAAAGCTAACTTGAAACTGAATATCAAGAAATGCATGTTTGTTCAAGATTCTGTAGAATTTCTCGGATTTACTGTGGATAAAGATGGAATTAGGCCGAGTTCGGAGAAAGTCAGAGCAGTTCTTGATTATGAGAAGCCTCGCAATGTTGAAGAATTACGACGGTTCGTGGGTTTGATAAGTTACTACAGAAGATTTATTTCGGGAGCAATGGACATTATAGCTCCATTGACTAGATTGTTACAGAAGGACACTAAGTGGCTTTGGGATGAACGTTGTGAAAATTCTTTTGAAGAGTTGAAGAGGCAGCTGTCGCAAGCACCTTTGTTGCACTATCCAGATTTCAGTATACCGTTCATTATGTATTGTGATGCGAGCGATAAGGGAGTTGGTGTTGTTTTGTGTCAGAAGGATGATGCTGAAAACGAGGCAGTGATAGCTTATGGTTCGAAAACTTTCACAAAGAGCGAGTTGAATTGGACAGTTACAGAAAAGGAAGCGTATGCGTTGGTTTGGGGTTTGACACATTTCCATGCGTATGTTTATGGGAATCGTACCATTGTTTATTCTGATCATCGAGCTTTACAGTGGTTACGCAGTTTCAAAACTCCGACCGGGAAATTAGCAAGGTGGATCCTTCGTTTGGAGGAGTATTCCTATGAAGTTGTGCACAAACCTGGTAAGCTGATGAGTCACGTGGACGCTTTGTCGAGGCAACCGGTTGTTAATGCCATTTTTGTCAATGGATTTTGGAGTGAAGAAGATTTTGTTGCTGCGCAGAGAGAAGACAAGGAGATTTCGGAAGTCAAGAATTGGGTTATTGAAGGTCGAAAGCCTACTGAGATCTCAAAGGAAGCTGATAACACTCTGAAAACTTTGTATGCTATTTTTGATAAACTGATTGTCAAGGATCAATTGTTGTACAGAGAATGGCTTGATTCCAAGGGGGAGGAGGTCAGACAAGTTGTTGTGCCTGAATTATTGAGGATGGAAGTATTGAGGAAAGTTCATGACAGTTTAGGCCACAGTGGAGTAAAGAAGACCTTTGCAGCAATTCAAGACCGATTTTATTGGCCACGATTTTACCGCGATGTTGAGTTATTTATAAACGGTTGTGAAGTTTGTTTGCGGAACAAAGTCGTTCCAAGGCCACGATGGCCTTTGAAGCCGATCGAAATCATACCAGTACCATTTTACATGATAGGAATGGACATTGTTGGGCCTATGAAAACGACGTCGCGTAACAACAAGTACATCTTAACGGTCATCGATTATTATACGAAGTTTGGCGAAGCTGTGCCTTTGCAAGACAATCAAAAGAGTGAAACAATTTGTAGAGTACTAGAAGAAATTTTCTCGCGTCATGGCATGCCAACAATCCTTTTAACTGACCAAGGAAGTAATATGGAGTCACACGTTGTTGCTGCTGTGTGCAAAATGTTCGGCCTTGAAAAGAAACATACGAGTGCCTATCACCCACAATGCGATGGTTTAGTGGAGAAGTTCAACGGAACATTGAAAACTTTACTCCGTATGCGTTTGAACAGAGACAGAAACAGTGAGTGGGATGAACATTTAAATTTTGCGTTGCTCGCATATAGGGTAACGAAGAGCGAATCTACAGGGGTTTCGCCCTTCGAATTATTATATGGGAGACCCCCTAGATTACCAATTGAGATACAAGGGGATTTTCATCCAGTCTTTTGGTCCCCTGCGGAGGAGCACAGATATCTGGCAAATCTACGGAACAGAACAGATATCCTTCGAGAGAAAGTTATGCAGAACCTTCAAAGAGCACAAAGAGAACAGAAACGCTATTATGATCGGAGGTATCGTACTGACAAAGCAAGACCTTTGAGAGAAGGAGACTTTGTATTGGTAAAGAACAATCGAGCCAGAGGATTAGACCCGAAGTTTACCGGACCGTTCCAGGTCGTTAGAGCGATGGATGAAGACTGTGAAGTAAGATGTCAGAAAACCGGAAAACATAAGGTGATACATTATAACCGGTTAAAGTACTTTTCTCCCGAAATAGATCACTTCGCGCAGGACATTGATATACGAAATTCCGACGATTCTTCGGATGAGGAGCAAGATACATTTTATTATCGATCATCAGAAAGAGGAGAACACAGAGAGGCTTTAGAACCGCAGTTAAGACGGAGTACACGAGCTCGAAGAGCTCCGGACTTTTACGGTCAGCCCGTACCCAGCGACTTTCATTGTTGAGCGAAATAGACGCATTATTACTGTTAATATCACGTCATCGTCGTCTTGTATATATAATTCGTAGATAAACATCGTCCTAGCAGTAACGTTGATTTCAGGGAGGGGAGGTGTTAGGATGTGTTCTAGGACCTTAGTATTGCTTTTTATAGACGCTTTATTTAGGATTTGAATTGCTTCGAACTCGCTGATTTGCATTTAAATAGGACTTAGGTTGTCAAGCGGTAGCGAAGGAAGAACCTTTTGTTTTTTCTTAGATGAGAAATGGGATAGGGATGCGATTTTGTTGTTGAGTTTAGAGAGCAGCTAAGAGAATCGTTTAGAGAGTTTCAGAGTTGTTTTTGGAGAGATATTTTGTGGTTTGATTTAGAGATTTGTTTTTGGAGAAAATCGAGAAAACGGAGAAATTCGTGATCTCTTCGAGTTCTCTAGGCCTGACACTTCATGACATGCACAAGGTCAAATGGATGTAGTTGCAGAATAATTGGGCCATCTTGTATCGCATCTGTTTACGTAATCTGTGCAACGCTCAGCTCTCTAACCAACTCAAAGAGCTCACCTATTTTCAAGCAAAAAAACTTAATACTTTTCATTAGTTCTGACTCTTTTAATTCACCATAAAGATTAAAATCGATAGATTAAACAGCAGTAGATAGTCAGATGGATACGAAGACAGCTATAAAAGCTGGTAATGAATGCTCGGTTCTCTTATCAGCTTCTATGGTGATTGATAATGGTTGATAAGATAAGGGGATAGTGTTTGGAAATCTGGTAAGACTTGTGCAATTACTCTCTTCTCTATTGCGCTTACTTTTTTGTTACTGTTTCAAAACATTGTGGATGATTGTCGCTCTGGATCCTTGAATTGTCGCGCCAAAACATCGCTTTAAACTTCTTTGGGAGGGTCTGATTGCTCCTATCATGCAAATATTTATTGTAAATTTTAATAGAATGTTTTAAAAATTGTAAATTTTGTAAAACGGACCTGAATTAGCTGTAATTCAGTCATTTTCTGTAACGTAGCGTATGTAAAATGAATTATTGAGTGAAGTAGAAATCTAATTGAGCCCATAGTTCTAACGGTTTCGTAGCTTTTTGTACATATCACTTTTAGTACTTAAAGTTTCTTGATTTCTTTTGTGTTTCTGGGCCAGTAGAATAGATATCCAAAGCTGAATTCATGCTTGCCGCATGTTTCTTGCCGCTCTCTAAAGATTGTTGGCGAACCCAGATCTGAATGCAGTTTGCAACTGTCACATATAGAATTCGGAAATCCGTCCCACATCAGATGTCAGAGGAAATATCAGTGATTGAAAGGAGTGGACCTTTGTTTCGAAATTTTGCATTTTCGCAAATCCTCAGCCTGTAGTTATGTAAAACAAAATTTAGCGAGAAATGTTATGCGAATTCTAAAATCAAATCTTTTCTATTTCAGGGAACATTACAAAGATATGGAAGTTTGCGGTAGTCGTAAGAGGTAAGCATTTTCGTGAGTCTTGACTTTCATGTTTAAATTCCCTTTGTCACCCAGAGTCCTTTGTGGGCATGCAGGAATTCTAGACCGTCTACACTGTAGTAGTAGGCAGTCTTTCACGTCTGATTGGCGGCGACAAAGTCAGCGCACAACACAACAAACTTCTTTGTATATCTGTGTATTTGAAACAAACGAGGGCTTACCACCTTGACTACCGCCTTGACTTTCTACGGCCGTAGAAAGTCTGAGGATTATAGCAGCCATTGAAATTTCCTATTCTTTGTATTGTCCAAATCACCCAATCAAATGCATGACAGACTGCCTTTAATTTGACTTTTGCTTGCTTGTTATTAGTTCATCTTCTGTACTGGATTAATCCTAGCTCCTATACGATGATAGCTACAGCTCTGAAACTTCCTGAATTCTGCTAAATTTTGATTAGCAATCAGGAGGTAAAAGTTTCAATACCTGTTGTTAAACCACGTGACCACCAGATGCCATTATTTGGAGAGTGGTCACAAAGAAAATCGTTAGAAGTGCTCTAGTTTCTTCATTTTGTGTTGAATTTCATCAATATATATGCGATTCGATTTGCCTTGATGAGTACTTTCATTTGATATGTAAATTATCTATATTTGCTGACGTCAGCAATATGTAATTTCTATGACGTCGTAAATCTTTATTACGTCATATTTCTAGTGAATTATCAATTTTTTTGTGAAAATCAATTTTTATACGAGCAACAACTTTGCATTGAATCGAATTACTCTTATTCAATTAGTCAATTCATTAGAAACCACAGACATTCAGATATTTATAAAACTAAATGTTATCTCAAACTCAGGCTATCAAGTAAGTATTTGGATTGTTTTAGCCTATTTTAACCCGTTATTTAATGTAAATCTACTTTTTTTCCTAATGGCTCAATTTCGTCAAAATTTGCCCTTTTTTGGTTGCCTAGCAACCAGTCACGTGATTAGGAATTAATTGATGCTATTTTTGGATTCTCCTTTGTTTAATTATGAGACAGCAAGTTTCATTGTCATAGCTGTCATGGCTGCGAAGACACTTGGGGGGGGGGCGAAAACACCCGCCCCCGGTAGAAAAATAGGGTTAAAGGATCTGTTTCACCCAGCAGGGCTTGTCCGTGTCGTCTCTTGGCTTGCTTTCGCAGTTGTCATTTTCAGTGGTGACAAACAAAGGCCAACCAAAGGGCCACAAGTGCAGGAATGATGGATGAAACAGACACTTTAATATTTCCGCTTAGACCAATTTTGATTTGTATACCTGGTAAGTAGTAAAAGGCCCAACCTTTGAAAGTATGTTGTTTCCAGAATATCAAAGCAATGATATTAGCAGCTGTCCTGTTTTATTCCTGATATGTTCATTTAGGTTCAGTAACTTGCCCGGCTTTAATTTGCCCCTCCTTCCCGTCGAAATGGGAGATTTTCTGCAGAAAGCCCCATTCGAAAGCCAGCAAAAACGAGTGAAAGCAATGAGCAAGATTTCCCAACCTCATTCCTCGGGTGTTCTTGCGTCATGCGCTGATCACGAAGACGAATCAACACCCTGGTACCCTTCGATCAAATGCGCCCAGGATCTGGATGCATTAGCAGCCATTATGGATTTCACGGTTTGCTAGGCAACGCGAATCGACGGAAAATAGCCGTTGCTCTAGAGCTAATTCTGCAGAAGATGAATTGAGAAATTGAGAACAAACGCTATGAGGACCTCATTTAAACCTTTTTGAAGGTATTTGAACAATAATCTGTGGTTGGCAAGTGTGTTTTATGTGAAAATGAGCTCGATTTGTTTCGAGTGAAAATGGGCCCAAGTTGCAAATTCATGACACTTTCGCCGCAGCTTCGAAAATGAAATGGCTCGTCATTCTTAGCAAAATATGGTTGAAGTGGATAAAGAATGTTGTTTCCCGTTAAATTTTGGCTTGTCGCGGCCATTTTCCCTGCGCAAAACGGAGTTACCGCGCAAAACAGAGTTACAGCCAATCGAATTGCCGAACGGTGTCTTGTGTCCCAGAGTAGAAGAAGAGCAGCAAACTCACTCTGGGGATGAGATTGAAGATATCCCTTTGTTCTCCCTATTATCTTTAATATGACATTTGGATGTGTTCATGTATTTTGCCCTCTTGGGAGAATGGAATTCCCCTGAATAAGTTATTCATACCAGGGAGAAGACTTCGGTCCCAAAGGAGAATAGCACGTTTAAAGGTTTCTCGGATTGGTCGATTTCAGCCAAGATAGATTAAAAAAATAATTGAATATGTGAGATATTCTATCAGATATTGCAATATCACTGCTTATATACTCAGAGGGTAGCGGCCTTTCAAACTAGACATCTATGACGATGAGTATCTTCTTTCCCTGTGCTCTTTGACGTGATGATGTCGCTTCAGTCATCAGAGAGTCATAATATTACTCTTTAAAACATGGCCCTATTTAGGCTTTTTATTTAGGAACTTTGCTTTTCCTAAAGTACCAATCAGATTGCGAGATTTTGACAGAGCAACGCTGTCAAATTTCATTTCCAGTGATGCAGTTGAATAGATTTTTTTGACTAATTCCTGTACAACACATAGCCGGTTAGGCCTGGTTTCCATATGATCGCAAGGATCGCTGGCGACACAAGGAGCGCACAATTTCGTGACCAGCGATCGTTGCATCAAAATGGAAACTGTCTTGTTCAGTTTGCCAGTGATCGTTGCGTTGCCAGCGATCCTTGCGTTTGAGATAGAAAATTTTCCATCTCTGCGATCGCAGCGATCCTTGCGTCAAGGGGAAGCCGATTGAGCATAGATTTAAGCGATCGAGTCCTCTCTTTCAAATGATATTTCTTTGTTATCTTTTACCACCATTGTGAGAATTGGATTTTGGCGCCAAATTTCCAGGATTTGTGTGATCGTTGTGATAAATGGAAACTACATGACGCAAGGATCGCTAAGAGTTGCTGGTCACAAATTTGTGCGATCCTTGCGTCACCAGCGATCCTTGAGATCATATGGAAACCAGGCTTTAGTATGCGCATTATACATTACCTTATTCACATCTTAAATGAACTTTGTAATTTTACTGACTTATTTTACTTGTATATCGGGTGAGCCAGAAAATGTTCCCACTGTAAAAATATCATAGCACCAAGGGAACTTTACAGATTTGAATTATTCAATGCCAGTTAAAAATCAAAGATTGAAGTATTTTTGTGATTTTTCTTGCTGTCTTTATAGAACTAGAAGTATCGGTAAATTTAACATTATGAAAATATCATTGTTGCAAAGTGACGGAAAAGAGAACTAAAACAATAATCAACTCTCCTTACACAGAACAAGACGCAATTTGCGTTTCACCTCTCGAGAGTTATAAGATATCAGCTTTCAAATGGAATTTTCAGTCCCAGAGCAATGCATGGGCAGTGGATACCTATCACCCGTGAAGAATTGCATTTTCTTTATTGATCTGTGTGAGGATTCCTTTGTGACTTGATCAATGTTTTGGGCTATTCTTCAGTCATTTTGCAACTATGAAATATTTGTAAACTTGAATTTAGCTATATTTCTAGTGCTAGTATGACAGTGAGAAAAATCACAAAAGTTCTTCGATCTTTTGGCTTTCAACTAAAATTTGAATTATTCACATCTGTGAAGTACCGGGCAAGTCAAAAAAGTTCAGGCGTTTGGGGGGGGCAACGTTTGGGGGAGGGGCAATGGAATGAAAAGTATGTGGGCGATATTCAGAACTAACATGTTAGCCTGTCAGTCAAAGGCTAACTTAGATGAGAAAATTTTGTTTTGTAAATTCACACAACTTTAAGACCCTGCAGTTTGGAAAATGCCTATAAGAGTTTGTATGGGAATCGTGAAGTCCACGGTCCATTCTGGTCCATGATATATATAAATGACATTTAAGTCTATATTCAGTTTCAGAAATTGAATTTTAATGTCGATAGGAAGAAAATCATGGACCAGAATGGAATGTGGAATTCTTGATCCCCCAACATGCTCCTTCCAGCATTTTCCGAATTTCTGGGTCTAAATGATGAGTGAATTTACCAAACGAAATTTTCTCATCAAAGTTAGCCTTTGACTGATAGTTTAACATGTTAGTTTTGAATATCGCCCACATACTTTTCATTCCATAGCCCCCCAAACGCCTGAACTTTTTTATACTCACCCGGTACTGCTATTAATTTTCAATAGTGGGAACGTTTCTCTGGCCCACCCGGTATAGTGTAATTAATTTGTTGTCTTGGATTAGCTTTTCTTATATTCATAGCTATGTACTGTATTGGTTGCCAAATTTAAATAAAGTGGTAATAATAATTTTGCAGGGACGGAGAAAGCTGTAATTATTTAGAAAGCAAACGAACGAAAAGTTTTGATGATCAAGATTCAGAATCAGCCAGTGGCGAAAATGGCTCCAGCCCTAAAGGCTCATCACACGATTCTGGATTTCGTGAGAATGGCACGGGTAGCAGCAGCAGTGGAGGTATGTGCATTCTTGGCATTGTTTCATCTTTTGACCAGGGCCATCGAGAGTAGCACTGGGCTCCAGGGTTGGGGGCGGAAATTTTGTCTGGTCCACGCCCTTTTCCCTTGGACCACACCCTCTAATTCACTGGTAAAACGCTGCTTTTAGGTGCAAATGCCCTCCAAAGACCAAGTTTAGAATGCCAATGGGCCCGTGGGCCTAGAGACATTCCTCGTGGAAAACTGAAAACAAAGGAAAAATGCATGATATATATCTTGCCCGGCCCCTAAAAGCCACGGGCCCCCTGGTAACTACCCTCGGTCCTGCTTTTGACTAGCCTACGTATAGACACAACTTCTAAAAGAAGGAAGGGGCTGTAAAACGAAAAGCGAAAGCCGACTACGGCCGCCCAACTGATTATTTTAACGCTTCAGTTACGGAATTTACTGCGAGTTTATGAAGAGCAGCATAGGTTCCAAATTTTCAAATCTACGAAAAAAGGCTGGTGTAAAATTCAGTCACCTATTTCTTTAAACTAAACGACTTGAAAGAAACTTTAGCCACCTTTCTATTATTCTACCGTTGGACTTTTCAGAAATCGCGATTATTTGTCAAAATGACAACCTTTTTTATATTTCAGCTCATTTTATGATGTGATGTCATCAAATGTCTAAATCACAAACCAGAAGACCGAAGAGTTTTGCTTGATACCCTATTGTAGACACCCATAAACTATGGTTTTGTTGAAAATTATTTGATCTTTCGTCAAAATTTTTTCGAAAATTTTCTTGAATTCTTGAAAAAGAAGAAAAGCATCGTAATTCTGAAAATATTGAAGATTCCAGAAAAGTCCAACGGCAGATATACTGTAAAATAGTTCAAGTTTCTTTGAAGCCGTTCAGTTGCAAGGTTGTATCTTTACTGACGGGATATCGTTGTAAATAATTATACACATCGCGTGATATGAAAGCTGAAGCTATCAGCCGTGTTGATGATAGCTGTTGCTCGAGAACTAGCGCGAGGAGTTGCCAAGTACGAGGGAATAAAAACTAAGGCAACTCCATGTGATTTTATGTCGAATAACTAGATTATGACAGTCCGATTAGAAAGTTAAAATTGGTTTGCAAGGACCCTTCTTGGGCGTATTTTTTCATGTAATGTTGTGAGTCAGAACTATCGTATGTCACATTATAGTGGTATAAATCCTAATAGTCTTAATTGTCCACAATAAGCACTCCAATCAAAGAACACAGGGAAACAAGGGCGATGGAAATAGTTCCAAGCCAGATGCCGGTTTGGTAGCCTTATATTGCTCCAATGAACTTGGAACGGGGATGGCTCAGTGGTAGAGAACCTTACTTGACAATTAACCTGAAGACTTTTCGCTCGATTCCCCACCCTGTCAAACCATAATCAAAAGAGAGAAGTGGTCAAACCTGTCACTCAGAGTGAAGAGAATTGCAAGATCTCTGTATTCCAAGCTCTGCCCTTCTTCTGAAGCTCCACGTAGAGATCTTCTCGCTGGAGTTTCTGCCTTGTTACGACCACTTGGACATACCAATCTTTCAAACGAGTTCTAATGCAGATTTTATTGTTAGGTGATAAAGATTTTACTGATGGCCTCAGTAGAGATTCACTTCTGTTAACTCTCTGCTTTATCCATAAAACTGGTCGGTTTGATTAGGAATTAAAAACTTTGTCATTCAACCACAAAAGTCTCTTTTAAGTAAATGGTTTATTTTTCATTGCTGTTAGCAGTCACGTGTATACACTATAGTTTAGGTTCTTATCTTTGTCTTTCATGTAGTTACTTGTAGTACTATGTTCGTGTTTCATGTTTTATGTTGTCATTTTGCAGTCGTAGTTTTTCGCTCCAAAGGGTATTTTATTAGTAGTAGGGTATAGTATTTTGTAAGTAGTGTAATCAACTAATATGTATTGTAACTTTTTAGATTGAATGTATAGAAAATATAAAAAGCTGAAAGAATCACGAGGTATCGTCATATGAAGAGGAAGGACCAGGACTCTGCTAAAAAGGCCTTGTTTATACGATACCGTTTCATTTCATATCACATTGGGGTTCTGTTTACATGGGACCGTTTTTGTTTCATATTGGATTAGCCTCATGTTTACACGAGAACGCTTCGCTGTGCACTGCAGTGGTTTCACTTTATGCTTGTTGCATCCAATGCGCATTCTGCGCAGCACCCCACATGAATAGGAGGCTCCTAGAATTGATAATGAGGTTCCTTATGAAATTGAGACCGGATTCGAGTTTCGTGCTACTTTGAGAGCGTTTTCTTTGAGGGCGATACCATTAAAAATCAGCCAACACTTGCGGCTTTCAAAGGGAGGATCAAAGACTGGGCTGGTGATAAATGCACCTGCAAAATATGCCGCTAATTATTCTTTTCTTTTGTATAAAGTATATTTTTCATGTAAATAGCTGGTGTGAATTAGTATGCTATTATCTACTATTGTAAATATCAACTTTAAATATGTGTTAAATGAAAAAATGAAAAATGAAATTTTCGTTTCAAAATGCAAAAAAATGTATTAAGCGTATCGGATTCATTTTTTCATTTTCTTTTTAAATCATTTATACACGAAATCCCTTCAGCTAATAAGTTTAATACTACAAAAAGAAAGTTTTATTAATTAAAAGCACATACGAAGAGAAAAATTCCAAGGGCTAATGGCATTGCTGATCTTCCAGGGAGTCGTGTTTTAACTGATTTTCAGCTCATTAAATGTGTTTTTAGTTGTTTTTTAATTGGCACAAGGTAGGGAGCTCCCTGATGCTTATTGGGATTTCATTCCAGACCTTAGAGCTGAATAGGAAAATCCTTTTTTGACATACTCCAGATTATATCTCGGAATCTGAAGATCTCTGCAGAATCGCGTGTTGTAGCTGGAGTACTCCGATCTTCGTTGGAATTTGTTTCAGAGATTTTCTGGGCAGAGTCTGTTGATGATCTTATAGGCCATAGCGGCACGATCAAACATGACAAGTTGCTCAGTGCGAAGGTAATTATGCGACCATTAGTCTTCAATCCAGGACGGATTAGTGCGCTGTCCTTTAAATAGAAGGCCAGTCCGACATGAACCCAATCAGATATGAAATGAAAACGGCATCATTTAAACAGGGCCTCTCCCCAGCTTCTCAGCGTCCTAAAACTACCTAACGTGCAAGGTAGAAATAGTGACAAAAATCCTTGCACGATGTTGCCGCTAATAACGTACTTTTGAATCTCAATTAGTGACTCTTTTTCCTATAGATGATTTAGTTCCAGAGCAACCAGGAAACAACCCACCACCTAACAAGGCTTTGGGAAGTCGTGTTCGGGTCCTGGAGAAGAAGTTAGATTGGATTGGTCACGAGGTGCAGCTTATCCGAGAAATGCTTCAGTTTATTACAAAAGTCATGCCAGGATCACAGCTTGACCGGCCAACGTTTGACAATTTGATGAAAACCAACGGCTTCAAAACTGAATGCAGTGGGCAGATGCCATCATTCACAGGGTATTCGTCGGGATTCTCCAAGGTAGACTCAGATTCTCCAATTAATTATGCTTCATCAAGCCAGTCCGTTCCATCGACAGCAAACGGAGCATCTACCAAGGTTAGTTCTCAAAATGGAGAAAACTCGGAAATGGAACCGAGAGAGTCAAACTCTGACAGTGGTACAAAATCCCCATCAGATGACTTCGATTCCGACGGATTTGGGGAAAGGACCTCCAGCAGCCAAGAGGGCGGTCCTGCTTCAAATTTAACATCCGCTCCAACACCTTCAGAGGATTTCGCAAGAGATACACCACCACAAGGTTACACAAACAGTCCTAACGACGTGCACTTTTTGAAATCTGAGTCGGTGTCGGCAGTTGATGTTATCTATCTTTGGGAGCACGGCACAGACGAGATGCTACCCATTCGATTGTGGGACGAGGCACAACTATCAAGAGGAGGTGAAGTCATCAAGAGTTGGCATCAAATAATCACATTGTTCAAGGAAGGATGTGGCAGCAATCTGCGGGTATTCGTTGATAAATATTCCAACGCAGATGGAAAGCTAATGGGTGTTTCTGATATTCTTGCCGTGAGCCAGAAGCTGAATGTAGTCAGTGGCGTTTATACGGCAAGTAGTGAAATGACACAAGCCAGCCCCATAGCAACTAACAATAACAATCTTGAAATGACTTCTCCTAACCGCGCAACACTCAATGCCGCTATGACACAATTTCCTAACAATGTGTTAAAGGCAGAGCCAGGCACACTACTGTACACGTTGCCACGCAAGATTAACGGTCAGAAAGTATCGGCTAAGGATGTGATTCGCATCTGGGAGGAAGGGTTTGGCAGCATCCCGCCCGTGAAACTGTGGACACCAAATCAGAAATTGAAACAGCAAAGCAAGATCTCACGCTGGAAGAAAATTGTCGACATTTTCAAATCCGAGTGCAGTGGAAACATGAAAATGTTTGAACACCGGTATTCAAATGAATGCGGTATTTTGTTGCCTATCGCAGCTATCATCGCCAAGTATGAGCAATGCCAACCCGGAATCGATTCAATGAAGCAACCTACCATGAGCAACGTTAATCAATCAGTTTTCAATGTCAGTCAGACGACCGTCAACGTAACACACCCTTCTGCAATGAAAAATGAATTCCCACGTGAGAATGCCGATCGATATTGGGGATCATACAAGCGCTTGTACGAGCTGGGAAAAGAATGGGATTACAATGTGGCGCAAAGTTGTAGTGACAGAAGAGCATTCACAATCAGGCAAGTTGAAAACTGGCAACGCGACAGCATTCGATCAAGCACTGATAGACGACGCAAATCTCTTAGTAGCATCAGCGAAGTTCAGAGAGAAGTAGAAACCTCGATTAGCCAAAGACATGACTCCACGAGGTCCTGTCCTGATCAGCAGCAGTTAAATAAGAACAATGCCAACATCCCAGAGGCTGCTTCTTCAGTCATTAAAGCGAGTGCTTCTAACAGCACGATCAATAACGATAGCCGTGCCCCTTCACTTCAAGGTAGTGACTTTCACAACAAAAGTAGTACAATGTCAGTGAACGATTACAACGCAGCCAGAGGAGTAGATCTAGAAGTAGCACAGAATCATCTACATACACTGGAAGACCTCGATGGGTCATCACCTGTACCTGAAAGTGAAAACAGCGATACCAGTAGTAACAGGGACGTGGATATTACAGGGACAGAAAGCTCTGTAAGCGTGGCTCCTTCCGAGTGTTATGGTCTCCCAAATGATTACGTCGACTTGAATGAAGAAAAAGTGGAGAAAGGTCACAGCTCCATGTCATCCAGCAGTGGCATCAGTCAGAGTCAAAGGTCACGTCAAATTTCAACCAACGGCAGCGAAATCCCAAGAGAGGAACCCAAATCAGTCATCATGTTTGAAGGAGACAGTCGTGATGTGACGACAGGCAATGCTCCCACAAAGGTCAGAAATTCGAGCTGCACAGTTCTCCCAGAGACTGATGATCCTTTCGAAGTGATTCAGTTGTGGGATACAGGAAATGACCACTGTCCGCCAATCAGATTCCTTGATGTGAACGATGATAAAATCAGGCATCCACGTGTTGTGGCGTGGCGAAAGTTCATTGACATCTTCACCTATCATTGTAACTCTGATAAGCAGATTCTGGCTCAAAAATATTCAGACGAGCAAGGAAGATTGCTGCGTGTTTCAGAGATCCTGCACTTATTCGAAGCAACACATTTACTGCCTCCCCTTGAACCGCAGCGCAGTCCAATCCAAGATAGCCTCCCAGCTACAAGACCAGTAGCCCCGTACAAACAAAACCCTCCAATGTTAGATATGAAGAGAGCCAATCCCGATACGAATGTATACATACTACCAAGAAAGATCAATGGTCACAAAGTGTCTGCAAGGGATGTCATTCATATTTGGCACCATGGCCTTAAACATGTGCCACCAGTTGGAACGTGGCTGCCACAACAAAAAGTACGCCAGCAAAGTAAGATCTCTCGGTGGAAGAAAATCGTGGAGATATTCGAAGTTGATTGCAATGGAGATATGCAACGATTTGAAGCAAAGTACTCTAGTAAGATGGGAGATTTATTGCCCATCGCTGCAATCATTTCTAAATACGAAGCCGAGAAAAGTACCCTCGATAACGGCATGTGTGTGAACATTAAAGTTGATAATTTGAATCAAAAATATTAAGATATTCATTTCATGGGTCTCACGGGAATATTTAGAGGTAACCAAAGTTGACTGCTGTCAGGACGTGGCTGCTGTTTGGAGGAAGAAGACGAAGTAAGACCACAGATAATGTTTACATTTAAGGGTATAGTTTTGGTCAACTGCATTGTAGTTACACTCCAATAAGCATTGGTTTCAAATCTTTAAATCTACCAAAAAAGGCGGGTGTAAACTTCATTAACCTATTTCTTTGATCTGAATGACTTGAAGGAAACTTTAGCCACTTTTCAATGATTCTACCGTTGGACTTTTCAGAAATCTTCATTATTTGTCGAAATTACAGCCTATTTTATATTTCAGCTCATTTTATGATGTGACGTCATCAAATTTCTAAATCACAAACCAGAAGAGTGAGAGAGTTTCGCTTGATACCATATCGTAGGCATCCAAAAACTATGGTTTTCTTCAAAATTATTTGATTTTTCAAGGGGTTTAGAAATTACGATAGTTTAAAGTTTTTTTCGAAAATTTTCTTGAATTCTTAACAAAGAAGAAAAACACTGTAATTCTGAAAATATTGAAGATTTCAGAAAAGTCCAACGGCAGATTTACTGTAAAATAGTTCAAGTTTCTTTGAAGCCTTTCAGTTCAAAGAAATAGGTCATTGAATTTTGCACCCAGCTTTTTAAAGATTTGGAACCTATGCTACTCCAATATCGTTTGCACTGCTCCCCACAACAAACTTGTTCTTCTACAAGGTTTCCCAAAAAACATGTGCGCTGTTTGAGTGGCCGCTGCGGAGCAGGCATAGATACACTTTCTTCGCTTTTAAGGTTTTGAATAAAAGAGATCTCAACTTAAAGTTTGCCATCAAGTTTGTGTAAATCTGATCAGTATTTCCTGATTTAAGGAGCAAGGAAGCCAAATTTATTGGATGCCTCAAAACTGGAGGATTCATTATTCTCTTTTGTGTTAGAATTCAAGCGATTAATTGAAAAGACATACCTAGCCCTGTTTCCTGATCCTCATACTGAAACAGTTAGTCATGAATTAGATCTTGTGATAACCAAGAATATTCAACACATCACCATATCCAAGGTTACTAAACGTGGTTATGTGCAACACAAGTGCTGCAAGGTATGACATTCATCCATCAGTTATTTTGCTGCTCAAAAGACATAAATTCGTTTTAAACCAACAATATTGCGTCCAGTTGGCCGCTTGGGAAATAGTATTCAGTCATGTGATCATTGATTACTCCCAAATGTGTTTCCTAACGGTAAGTATGAGTCAATTTGATGCTAAGGTTCAAGAGAGAAAGTAAGGTGCGGAGATACAGTCCTCTGGTTTTGAAATAACCACTGATTTTGAATTTCTTTCTCAATAAATCATGAACCACTTATCAGATCAACTCAAACTCTGTGCCAAACTCTAAGTTGAAATATGATATGGTCTATCAAAAATTTGAAAAATGGATAATTTGGATTTATACCGGATGAGCCAGAAAAAGTTCCCACTTTTGAAAATTCGTAACACCAAGAGTACTTCACTGATTTGAATGATTCAAATTCTTGTTGAAAGCCGAAGTATCAAAGTATTTTTGTGATTTTTCTCGATGTGTAACGAGCTCTATGAATACAAGTAAATTAAATTTTACAAAAATTTTATGGTTGCAAGATGACTAAAAAAGGGCCTAAAACATTGATCAAAGCATAAAGGACTCCTCGCACCGAATAATGAAGGAAATGCAACTTCTCATGGGTGAGAGATATCCTCTCTACATTAATTGCCAAGGGATTGAAAATCTTCGTATTTGTTTGAAAATTGATTTCTTACATCTCTTGAGGGAGGTGAAACGCCCATTGCATATTGTTCGGTGTGAATAGAGTCCTTACGATTTGATCAATGTTTTAGGCCCTTTTTCAGTCATTTTGCAACCATGAAATTTTCATAAAGTTGAATTTATAACTACTTCTAGTGCTGGTAGGGTAGCGAGAAAAATCACAAAAATACTTTAATCTTTCGGCTTTAACTAGAGTTTGAATGATTCAAATCCGTGAAGTAGTCTTGGTGCTATGAATTTTCAAAAGTCGGAACTTTTTTCAGGCTCACCCGGTAGTTCCATTGCAGTAGCCATTCAAAAGGCACAAATGTTTTTGAGACACGTTGTATACGCAGACAAATGAAACAGAGGTGTAACAGGAATAGCATAAACGGGAGGCATTCGAAAATGTGCCGCTACAGTGTAAACAAGGCCTAAGATCTGGAATATGTAGGTTTATTTTGAAATCGATTTTGGGTCGTAAAGGAGATGAGGGTAGAAGAAGTTTAGGGGCAATTTTTTGTTTATTTGGTGATGTGAGGCTAAAAAACATCTACCACTAGGGTACTTCAAAAGAAAGCAATTGGGAGTCGATAATTTCTTCAGCTCAGAAACTTTTCATTTCCAAAATATTTTGATCCGTTCCCTGTAACATTGAAACCTTTCCCAAAGCGACGAATTCCCATTTGGGTCGATATTGTGGCTTGATTTAGCTCCCATGGTTAAAAAAAATCGCAAGAAATTCTTTCACTGGGCATAGTTTTGAACACAGTGTTGCTGCATTACAAGCAAAGTTATATCTACTGTTCTCTATTGTTCTAAGAACACGCACCAGTCAGCAGCTGCTTCCAACAGCACTGACTGGTGATCAGTAACGATCAGTATGACGAAGCACCTGAGCGTCAGTTGATTAAAAGAACTTCTTTCAAACTGTTGAGGCAGCTACCCCTTGGCGTTTTTTAAGCCTGGGTATCATATGATTGCGATGATCACAAAAATCAATTTCTTGGCTCTCATCAATCCGATTTTGATAAATCTTCTTTTATGTTGATTGTCAACAATTGCTCTTTCAAATGAGCTATAGTTTGATTAATTCTGAGAACCTTCATTTTTCGGCATTTATTACATTTGCTGGATCACTGTGAGCTCTTCCTCTGTCCCTCCTTTGTGATTGCGAAGCTATGGCGTAATGCTTTAAGAAAGAGATCGAAAGCGAGGTGCGCGAACAAATCAAAAGGAGGCGAGGACGAAGAAAGAGAAGCGCTTTCGATCTCTCCCTTAAAGCATTACGTCATAGCTTCGCAATCGCATAGGAGGCTCAGAGGAAGGCCTCTTTATCATTGGGGGGTGGGGTTATACAGCTTCCTGGGGCCCCTGTGAAAGAAACTGGCAAATTTTGAGTAGGGGTTTCGTTTAACAGCAATCATAGCCTGGAAATCACACTGTAAGTCACTTGTAATATGTCTTTGCAAAACTGATGAAATGACTAAGACTCTGTCATAAAGAAATCTGCAAGACTCTGTTCACAAAGAAAATTATCAATTTTTTGGGAGTTCGCGATTGGTTTTTATTTGTATATAAAACTGTAAATAACGCTTATAATCGTGTAGAATAGTTAGTTGATTGTAATGTGGTAATTATGGATGATTTCTCGGAAATCTCGGGGTGCATTGCAGCATTGCTGCTGCAGTTCTGATGCTCTGTTGAAGAGTGATGTTTGCTCGCTGCATCGTGACCCGGAGAAGGGGGGTACATGACTAGCGGATGGACGGGGTCCTGCCGACAGTTGCCGTCATACCCAATTTTTGCCAATTTGTGGAAAACACAACCATGGAGAATTTACCGAAAAAGGGACCCTTGGTTAGAGGATTTAGGACCCAAAAACCCACCCACATAGGCGGCACATACCCGTACGCTCAATATGTCATGTTACCCCCCGGGCATCGTGAAAACGATATTGGTACGTACTTTTGGAGAAACGTTAACTTCTCGTTGCAGCTTTCGCGACAGCTTAATGCATCGTTCAATTTTTTCCCGGGCCCGGGGCATTCGACAACCCCCGGGATTTTAAGATGTGTACCGTATATACTGTATAGAAGCATTAAACGTGCATTACAGTGGTAGTGCACATTTCTTTGAAAGGTTGGAGATCTTGGCATTTTTGGTCTCCAATTTCGGCATCGAAACATGGTCTCTGAAAGCTGACTTGATATCCTGAATGTTATAAGGTTATGGGCCGTTAATATTTGTTGAACGATATCCCAGACTTCAGTTTGCATCTAGGGTAGTATTTTGAATGCAATAGACTACTGCACATCGCCTATCGCCTTCCAGATATTGAGGAAGAGCCTTGCAATCGCAAGAACATTCTTTTGAATTACCTAGTAGTATTGAACAAGAAGTTCAGCTTTGCTATTTTGGAAATTTCATTGTTTGTTACAGACCTGTTCCAGTTGTTGTACCCTTTGAGTTATTCTTCTCTGAAACATTTCTTCATAGACGTAGGAACCGGGGGACACTAGGGGCACGTGCTCCCCCCAAGATTTTGCAATAAACAAAGAAGTGCCCTTTTCATTCTTAAAAATGCCCCCTTTTTCTTAAGGAAAAAGTGCCCTCGAAGTGAGGTGCCCCCCAAGTTTGAGATACTTCCTACGTCCCTGCATTTCTTGACAAATTTAGATTGTATTATATTTCTGAGTGTGGATCTTCTATTGCGTCGTTGATACCAGTAATATTTTAGACAGTGTTAAAAGTATCAGAAATCCTTCGTGTTCCTCCAGAATACCAAATATTAAGATAATTAACAACATCGCTGACTATAGCTCCTATATTTCAATGGCAAGGCTGTAAGCAAATTTTCCGGCCCCCCGGGCATTTCACAGTCAATTTTTTCCCCGCCCCCGGGCATTCGCCTGAAAATATTTTCCCGGCCCCCGGGCATTTGTACACAATGATTTTGTTGACCCCCGGGATGCCCGGGGGATGGTCAGGGTAAGAATTGAACGAGACATAAGCTCCAGATCTATATGTCTTGAAAGAAAAGATGTTATAAGACTTTGCTATAACTCTACGGTGAACTTTATGATATCTCGAATCTCGATTATTTTCAAGTTCACAGCTCTTTTTTTTCTTCTTAATCGAGTTGTGAAATCCCCCCGGGGGAGGGCACTCAACACTTGGACATACGGGGAGGTAAGTCCCATATTTCTGGATTAGAATATTGCCGAAGGTGATATTTTGGGTCCAAATAAAACTGAAATTGAGGTCATAATACTTTTTTGGCATCAAACAGCGTTAAACTGATATTTCTGGGTCCTTTAGAGGCAATTCTGATCTTAAATCTGCATTGTTTGGGGATATATCATGTTCATGCAGACGTTTCTATGTGTAAAATGCCATAGAAAGAGCTGAAATTTTGGGTTGCAATGAAGCTGAACTCATATTTTTGGGTTACCTGAAAATTGTTGGACTGACCCCCTTCCCTCCGTAAGCGTACGTGCTCGTGTCCCCTGGTGTAAAAGCACTTTACACTACCTTTTTCAAAGCAACGTTGCTCTATCAGGATAATATGAGGATTACTATAAGACTGTTTAGGGGGGCTGCTTTAGCTATTGGTTGTCGACCTGAAATGTTTAAATTTCTACATTTTTCATATAACACATTTTTTTCTGGACTTTTTTTGGGCAGTGCTAACCATAACTTCTCTGATGAATGATTCAGGCGGGTTCAATAACAATCGAGTTCAAATGCATTTATCATTTCATTTCCGTGTTTACTTGAGCAGAATTATAATCAGTATATAGAAAAACAAGGGCAGATTTTGTAATACAATAGCATCAGTGGCTTTGGTTCACACCTCAGTTCAAAGCGATTAGCGAATACAGACAAAGGAAATTCTCCCAACCAGAAATTCAAAACAAACATAGCCGCAAAGTCGCCGTGAAACCAGTGTGGCAAACTCTCACTTGGTGCGGGCGAAGGGAGGTTTTTCAGAGAAGTTGTGTGCTTATAATGAAAGAAGAAGGGTAAATCTAAAGCTCTGTCTCGCGAATTTTGTTTATTTGATTCAGGAGCTGAGGAGTAACTGTCTACTTTTGAGCAATAAATATACAACTATTGCAATGCCCTCTGCTCAGCTTCTGAAATACGTAAGCAAAATCTGCCTGACAGAAGTTTAGTTTTACCCTTCTTCTTTAGTCTTAGGCACATAACTTGTTTTGAAAACCTCCCTTCGCCTGCACAAAGTGAGAGTTTGCCACACTGGTTTCACGGCGACTTTGCGGCTGTGTTTGTTTTTGAATTACTGGTTGAGAGAATTTCCTTTGTCTGTATTCGCCAATCGCTTTGAATTGGGGTGTGAACCAAAGCAACTGATGCTATTGTATTACAAACTCTGCCCTTGCTTAATCAGTAGATTTAAAGTATGAATTGAAATGGTAAATTATAAACAGTATATTATAAAACTGGACACAATGATTCTCTTTGATATGTTCTTCCAGAATGGTTATTGAGTGGCTTTTGAGTTGTACGGACACATGAAATTGCATCGTTGTACGACTTTTTTGGTCCTAACCCGGGTTGTAGGAAGCGCGGAATTCAGAAAAAAGACTTACTCTTCATAAATCGAGTTATTCCAATCCGAATTTATCATTTCTTTCGTGATTTATCGACTTCTTTTCCTTCTATTCGTACTTTACCTGCGAAGGCGCCATTTTAATCCCCGCGCGTGGTGGAAGATTGAATGACCTCAAGTGACCTGGAAAAATTGTGCCACTCGAAAGGTTTCAATCAACCAGACACCTGAGTGGCATAATTTCTCCAGGGCACTTGAGGTCATGTCAATCTGCCGCCACGTGCGATGATTAAAATGGCGCCTTCGCAGGATAAATACAAGAAAAAGGAAAAACGTCGATATACCGCGGACGAAATCATAAATTAGGACAGGAATAACTCGATTAATTAAACGTAAACTTTTTGCCAAATTCATCGTTTCCTACAGCCCATGATCGCAAGTACTTAAGATCTGAGAGGCTTCGGGTACTGAAAAATCACAGGAAAGCATTTTATGCTGTTCAAAGAACGTATTCTCTTTACGAAGCAGTTTGCAGAGAAAGTGAATTCGCCCCGATGGAAGTACTTAGTGAAAAGTCTTGTCACCTAACTTTCTTTTAAAATCATTTTTATGATCAGCAGATGATTTTATTAAAACATGCCAGTGGAGCACTAATTTCTATTTTGTCTCATGAAGCAAAAACATGAAAATCAAACATGTACACATGAATACCAAACATGTAAACAGAGGCATTAATCTATTCATCACATTCTCAATATCTTGTAGGATGTGCACTTATTGCTTATTTTTCAACTGAATTCAGAACGTTCGTGGTGCAATTTAAGCAACAAATTCGGCCAAATAATTTTTATATCAGATCTTCCAAAAATGTCCCAAGCGTGAAAATAGATAGGTATTTCAGTGGGTCACCACTAAAGTCTACTAAACCAATCGGACATTTTCGTTGGGAGAGGGAGACCCTTAACAGAGTGTCCTACGAAGTATGAGCGTTTGAATAGTTACTGCAAAGGAGCATTTCTTTCGAATATTTTCAGTTTATGGTATGGATGAGCTAAACCTAAACCTTTCATTTTGTACCTGAGCAATCACAACTGCAACGAAACTTTGATGAGAAAGTTCCTTTAGTAGTACAGGTCACTATTGCATAATGCTACTCTATCTGCGCGTAATGTGAAGGAAGAATCGAGTCAGATCGAGTCGAATCAACGTAACTTTGAGCCCCCGTAGCTCCCTGTAACATATCCCAAAATTAGGCCACACTTGATATTTTCTTTTTTGGGCCTTGAACTCATGATTTATCATTTCAAAAAGCTTTTCTGTCATTGGTCGGGATACTGCGAATTCCCCCCTTTTGTAAATCACAAAGGAAAAGACGTTAACTCTGATTGGCTTGCTGATCAATGGGATGAGCGAAGCGTTTTGGGGCATGCGCGAGTTAACAAAGAAAGGATGAAGGGCGATGACCCTCAGATCGATACTGCGCAGACTCTAAAATGCTTCGAATGGCGCGTCTGGCTCTTCAAGAGAAAATCCGGAAGACTTTCCCTGATTGTATCACGAACAAGATATAGATGAGATCATGAGATCGACAGAGCAGAAATTGCGTAAAATGACGTCAACGACCAATCTGAGATAGGAGATAAAGAAGTGTTCACAAAATTGAAATGAAAGTTTCAAGTAAGACCCCGTTTACACGATGCCGGTAGAATTTTAAAACGACCGAATTTTATGCCGCCTTGGAAAATGAGCTCCCGTTTACACGATGCCGGTAGAATTTGAAAACGGCAGAATCACAAACTTACCGTTCTGCTGACCGAAACAGAATTCTGCCGGGAGAATTTGGAAATTCCGGCGGCATCGTGCAAACGGGAGGCCAAGACAGCACTTTTTTATGCCGTTTTCAAATTCTACCAGCATCGTGTAAACGGGGTCTAAGGATCCTCGGCAGGAACTGTTCAAACGCATGCACTTTTTTGGCACATCAGGTAGTTACAGCAAAAGAACCACACAAGGAAGTAAGCGTTTGCATTTCAAACTTTCAAGTCACTCAAAACTACAGCGATGTTTCATCAGTTGATTCAACTAATTAATGGCTTTGACACTGCTTTTTTCCGTACCCTGGGTACCAGACTCTCTCTAAAAGAAAGTTAGAAAGAGTCTAGTACCCAGGGTATGCTTTCCGGAACTTTTGAGACACATTAATTCTTACAGATAAACGTTGTCTGTATCTCATGAGACAATTTAACTAATTAAACGTTATACAAAACTAAGTTTGTAACAACACCAACTATTTCCATCAAGAGAATCAACATTGTTCACTTCAACTCTTATTCAATTTCTGATCGTATCTATGTAAATAATTAAAAGAATAGACAAAATCGGCTAAGGTTTGTTTACACCCATTTCAGTTCATGTGATCACTCTCTTCATAAAACATCTTTTGATTTGTCTAACATTTCGTGCCATGCAGAGTTGAGCCATGAGTAGGAAAAGTAGCATGATGCTAAAACTTCCCAAGAGCATGGTCACATGACTTGAAATGGGTAAAACAAACCTTTGTCATTTTGGTCTGGTCTATTTCTGTTTCACAATTTGAAAAAACACTTTCTTAACCGAAATTGAAAATTAGATACAGCTTGACATCAGCAACTTCAAGTCTGTGTGCAGACTTAACGGCAGTGCAGAAACTGCAGACGCATGCGCAAAATCTGTAACATTGAGCCCCCGTAGCTCCTTGCAACAGATTCGCAAATTAGGCAACATTTCATATTTTCTTCCTTGGGCCGTAAACTCTTGATTTATCATTTCAAAGAACTTATCTATCCAAATACCTCCTTTTAACTCATATTGCTTGATGAAGTCATTGTGCACAGAGTTTCTGCTCCTGCTACTTCAATTTTAGGCATTCGAAAAGTTCTTTTTTGCAGAAAGTAGGTTCAGGACTAGTGAATGTTAGGGCATTCTCAGTTAGGAGTTTCGTGAGAATTTCTGAACTTTCTGCGCTTTGAGTGGTCTAAATAACTAAGGGAGCGGTCATTTTTAATCCTGGGTACCAGGCATAGACGTAGGAACCGGGGGGCACTGGGGGCACGTGCCCTCCCAAGATTTTGCAATAATCAAAGAAGTGCGCTTTTTATTTCTAGAAAGTGCCCCCTTTCTCTTAAGAAAAAGGTGCCCTTGAAGTTTCGTGCCCCTCCAAGTTTGAAATGCTTCCTACGTCCCTGGTACCAGGGCGGAGGATAATTTCGCACAATTAAAGAAAATTTCATACCCAATCTTCAACAAAGAAAAAGTTTTCGTATCCCATCATTTTACAGCAAAATGGTTTAGTACCCCATCAAGAAGTCTTTGTCCATAAAATATATATATCTGGAGAGATATCATGTTGTCCCAGGCAATTGTCATATCGGTCAAGTAAGTGATTCATCATTTCCAGATGTCTGTTAACTTTTCTTTCAATCTTTGATTGATGACTTCATCCATAATCTTTTCAAGCAAAATAGTTTTGTACCCCATAAAAGCTGCTCTTAAAATTTTCGTACCCCCATAAAGTGGTAGACAAATGTTTCATACCCCTGCCAAAAATCCTCCGCCCCTGCAATGACTGCTCCCTAATAGCAAAAGGGCTTGCAAAGTAGCTACAGTACTTTAAAATCGAGAAACATTAAAAGTTTCGGAAAAACAGCTTCTGAAAACAAATTTTCGGACTCTTTTCACGATTTTCGGACAAAAAACTGTCGGACAAACACGATATCAAAATACAAGCATGAATGTAAAATATGTGGTAAAACCAATCATATTTCTATCATAAATATCAACTTGTGTGCATAAGCATCACCTCATAAGAACATTTGAATGAACTTTTCGTCAGATTGCGCTATGGCAAATAGGTCTATTTCTGGTCTATTTCTGTTTCACAATTTAAAGAAAAACACTTTCTTAACGAAACTTCAAGATTATATACAGCTTGTCATCAGCTACTTCCAGCCTGTGTGCAGACTTGACTGATTTCTTTAAAGAGATTTGACCAAAAATTCCAGACAAATTCTAGACTGATGAAAATCGTCATAGTTTCGCTCCTTGTTCGGCTGATAATCACTACAACCACTTGCAGCGGAGTGCAAATATCAAATTAAATAAACAAAGCGAAAACTAGGACTGAAGTAGTTAGTCTAGACACACTCTAGAAGCTTGGGACCTGCACTTCCTGCTGATGTAAGTCAGATTCCCTTACCTCAAACGCTGTGAACTTCTAGATATGAACTTTAATGTTTTACTTCTAGATAAAACATTAAAGAACTTTAGCATTATTAGAAAAATAATGATTGATTAACTTCTTATGTGACTTTTCTTTTTTACTTTTTACTTCCTGCTGATGTAAGTCAGATTCCCTTACCTCAAACACTGTGAACTTTCTAGATATGAACTTTAATGTTTTACTTCTAGATAAAACATTAAAGAACTTTAGCATCATTAGAAAAATAATGATTGATTAACTTCTTATGTGACTTTTCTTTTTTACTTTTTTACTTCCTGCTGATGTAAGTCAGATTCCCTTACCTCAAACGCTGTGAACTTCTAGATATGAACTTTAATGTTTTACTTCTAGATAAAACATTAAAGAACTTTAGCATTATTAGAAAAATAATGATTGATTAACTTCTTATGTGACTTTTCTTTTTTACTTTTTTATTTTCATTGAATTTAAAAGTATCAGACATTCCCTGACTTTGGACAAGATCTTCTCTTGGAGTTTGATTTGTAAAGTATATATTCAATCTTAATGCAGTACGATTTGAAAAAAAACATCATTAGCAGAAATCCATGTACAGTGTCAATATACCTTTGATTCCCCGGAAAATTTTGCTGCAATCGCAATGACTTTACAGTTTCTTAATTTTTCAAAAATTGAGCAAAATGATTTCAAAAATAATCCCTATGCCCTTGTGGTTTGTGTGAAATAGCATCGTGAGTTGGTATCGTCGTGTATATTTTTGCGATGTGTACATTGCAAGTGCCATGAATCTCCCTTTCTCAGGATTCACAAAGCCACTAGGTACAGGTAAGAAAAAGGTTTTTTGTACCCTTTAAACCAATCGAATGGCTCGAAAATTTGCACACGGCCAGGATAGACTTAGTGCTTGGAGGTGTCCCTACTTCTTTTATTGGCTCTGGTCCGCATTTTACAGCCAAAGGCAACTGTGGGGAGGGGAGGCAACAAAATCATTCGCCAATTTTTGACAGCGTATCAAGGGGAGAAAGAATTTGAAAAATTCCAGATACACTTCAGAGGCAAGGGACCTGCACTTCCTGCCGATGAAATTCAGATTCCCTTACCTAAAACCTCAAATGTATGGGCACAAAATAGTGATACACACTTTAAAGCGATAAATTTGCCAAATTTGCTTGGAAAATAGCATTCTACAATATTTGCCAATTATTTTGACATGGCTGCCAGCTGAGCGGCTGAGCCAGAAAAAAGCTTCCACTTTTGAAAACTCATAGGACCATCAGTATTGTACAGATCTGAATGATTCAAATTCCAGTTAAAAGCCGAAAGATCGAAGTATTTTTGTCATTTTCCTCGCTGCTCTACCAGCACAAGAAGTATCGGTAAATTTAACTTGGAAAAACAATTACGGTTGCAAAATGGCTGAAAAGGGGCCGAAACATTGATCGAATTGTAAGGACTCCGTACCACAGTACAATACAATACACCAAAGGGTGTTTGACCTTCAGTTACTTAATATTCAGTCCAATTGCAAAGCATAGGTAGTGGATATCTCTTTCTCATGGACAATTGCTTTCTCTTGAAGTGTGCGAGGAGTCCTTTATGATTTGCTCAAATGTTTTAGGCCATTTTTCAGTCATTTTGCAACCAGGAACTTTTCGTTAAGTTGAATTTACCTATATTTGTAATGTTCGTGAGACAACGAGATAAACCACAAAAATACTTCGATCTTTTTGCTTTTAACTACAATTTGAATCATTCAAATCTGTGAAGTTCCATTGGTGCTAGGAATTTTCAATAGCGGGAACTTTTTTCTGGCTCATCCGGTAGAATCCCCACATTCTTGTCCATCGAATAATGTATAGTTCTTGCATCTAAGTTGATCTGCTAGCTACTGTACACAAGTATTATCAGTTTATAGGAATCTGATAAATGGCTTGAAAGCGACAGGTTTTAAATCGTCTGAATATTTTCCCGACTCATCTGGTAGTTATTCATAGGCCAGGTCAAAAACGCGGAGCCCGCGGACCTTCTCGAGAAACATGACTTTCAGGTCCGCGAAATGTTCATATTTCCAAGGTTAGAAATAGCTGATGCAAACCGCAGTTTATACTTTATATTGCTGTATTTGCTGCACACAGTAGACATATTATCATTAAATCAGATTAAATCAATAAAAATGGTAATCATACATGCATCAACTTATGGCTAAGCTACAATTTTTGACATCAAAAAAGCTAGTCAATTTCCCTTTCAGAGCATGTGTAAAAATATTAGATATTTGAAAGGGGAGGTGTTTGTTTTGGGCAACTGTTAAAGGTGCTTTGTAAACCTGACACAGAGGCAGATCCACCTGGAGGTTGAGGGGGGCCAACCTGGAAAGAATATGGTGCTAAAATAACATAGAAAGTATGCGTGGCAAGGTAGGTGAAAAGCCCTAGACACTTCTATCAAAGAAAATTCTTTGGTTTTTCCACTCAATAGACAACACCTTAATTTAAATTTTCCCAAACATCCAGGATGAAAGATTTAAAAAAGGGTGTGTTTGGGAAGGGATGAGGGGTGATATTCTTGCCAAAAAGGGGATAACGCTGAGTCGTCATTGTGAAGTTGGCAGTTGTCTGGTAGATCTGCCGCTGACCAGACATATGAAAATTCTTGCATTTCAAGAGGGCTATTTCCTACCTTTCCTATGTTTGACTTGCAAGTTCCAAAAAATAATACCTTGAATCAAGTGGTGGCAATGCTTCTATCAGTGGAATCATCTATGAACTTATGTTAAAAATCACTGGCTAGAGAGATACCTGCTTCTACAGTACAGGCCTTTTGCATAAAATAATAATATACAATTATCATGAAATAATTTAAGGTGGCATGATGATGTCAGCTAAAAACTAATAATAGCCAACCAATTTAACATGGCTTCTGTAGGATATTTTTAGTTTCTTATGATTTCTTGTTTTAAAATGTACATTCTTTACACCCCCCAGTAACAACCCCGCCGGACATTAAAAATACAGCGGGGAAGTTATGAATTCATATATTTTCAGCGGGGATTAAAATAATATTGACGGGGGAAGGAAATTTTCAAATATAGCCATGATGGAACTTGTATAAGTTTTGACGGGGAAGCAAAAATTTCGACGGGGAGACAGCAGAAACATGGCGGGGAAAGCTTTTAATTTCAAACTTGGCGGGGAAACAAGCTTTCTTGGCGGGTCTTCCTTCTGCCTTGGCAGGGCAGTGTTTCAGCGGGGTTGTTACTGGGGGGTGTTTCTTTCATATGGTTCAAGAACTCTAATTGTAGTGTGAAGAATTCTTGAAAATTTTGGAGAATTCTTGTCATACCAATGTTTGCAAGGCATGTACTGTATTGTCCTTCAGTGTCAGTGACATAACCAGGAATTCAAAAGGGGGGAGCTGAAGATTGCTTCCCTTCATGCTATTTACTTAAGACCTGGCATATGGTAATAGATTATACAGCAATTTGTTTATAAAAATCTATAAAAAGGGGGAGTTGTGGCTCCCAGGGCTCATCCCCTGGGTATATCTTTGTTCAGTATATTGATTACGGGTAAATTCAGTAGACAAAGACAACCTCTTCTCCCTTTGGTGTATGTCCTCCTACATGAATTCAATCAAAAGAAAACATTTCTATTTTCAAAAAGTCTGCAGTAGAATACATCTTGATCAGTGCAACTACATGAGCTCTAAATCATCTAAGAACATGGGGGTAAACAAACGCTGATGTTCTAAAAGAATCTGGCATCTGGAGGTATGTCCCACCAACTTTTGATAAAAATCTGCTTCTGATTTCTCCAGCAGATGCTGGCCGTATTGGGCTTCTATATGTAGCGAATTCATCCTTGTTGTTCTCTTGTTTCCACATCAAAGGCTCCCTTTCAGCTTGCTTTGATACAACATCTTTCATTGCTTCCCTCTTTAATTTGTTGAGCTCTCTTTGTTTGGCTGAGTGGTTCAGCACACCTTTTGAAGCATCCCACATGTAGAGTAACACACTAGTAAGCAATGCAACACAAAGACAAGCACTAAAGAAGACCTCCAGAATAAGATAGCCACTAGTGTCACAAATCTTCCCTGCAGCAATTGCAACAACGGCCAGTCCTAAATTCTGAATTGCCTGCATGAAACCATAGGCAGTGCCAAGCTGATATTCTGGTATCACCATAGCAACTAGGGGCCATAATGCGCAGGCTAGCAGAGAATATGATACACCCATAACACTCATTGCAAAATATGGAGTGATGAAGGTGAAGGCTAACACTGCATGGCTCCCTAGTGTAAATGCTATAGCAACAATCAACCAAATAAGATTTCTGCCAGTTTTATCAACAAGAATTCCAAGAACAGGGGATGCACCAGCTGAGATCAAGTAAACCAGACTGTTGCAAATATTTGCTTGACTTGGTGTGAGATCCCATTTTGCTTCAAAGAATGCAAGACCAATACCAATGAATGGAAACACTGCCACATAATATGTAACACATATTAGGAAGATGAGCCAAGCTGCCATACCAAAATCTTTCACATCTGTCAATCTGACCACTTCTCCAGTCTTAGCATCATCTTTACCTAAAATTCTGCTTGCTCTTTTATCAAAGAATGCCATGGTGAGGGCTGCACCTAAAGACAGTAGACAGAACAACCCACCAAACAACAGCGTATATGCAAGGACTTTGTACAGCTGATCAGGTGGCTCTGTGAAGATACCTGTGAACATTGTATAAATGGGTTGCATTATATTCATGTTAACTGTGCTGCCAACTCTGGAGAAGCTAAGTTGAAGACCAAATACCATATTAAGTTCATTTCCTTTGAACCATCCAACAGCATACGTGTTTTGGGCAACTGCAAGTGACTCTCCTCCAATGCCAAATATGAACCTTCCTGCATACATAACATAAATGCTGTTGAAGTAGGCACCAAGTCCAAAAATCACTTGGCCCACCATGACGAAAAGGGAAAAAATCAAGGTGCCCATTCGAATACCAAAAACACTGTCAAGCAGATAGCCTCCAAAGAAGCACATGATAACATTAGGCCAGGAATACCAAGCATAAAGATTCATGAACTGTTCGTGTGTTACGTGCATGTCTTTTATGATAACTTGTTGCAAGGCTGCTGGGTTGTCATAACAGAAGTAACTCCCAAAACTCAGGAAGCAAATGAAGCCAAGCACCATAAAACGGTGGGGAGCTTGGCGAGGATCGCAGCAAGCTAGAGCCCCACATCCTTCTAATTCATCACTTTCAACGAACTCATTGCTCAGTCCTTCAGGTTCAGGAGACATCTTGGTTGAGTAGTCGCAAGGAATTTGAATTTTTTGGTTGTGTGTTGACTTCTATGTCATCCTAACTGCTCAACTGCAAGTCATGTGAGGGAAAAGGAACTTCGAAATCAAAAAATAGCAAACCAATCTCTGTTTCGCGTAGCCTCTATTTCGGTAGCCTGGCTGTCCATCGATGTATCAGGTACGAAATGCAACATAGGGATACAATATAGCGTTACAATTTCGTACCAGGTACGAAATGTCGGACCAAGTACAAAGTGTCTAGAATGTCGCACAGAGTACCTGCGTGAGTATCTACAGCACGTAGGCTATTTAAGCTGTGTGGGTAGTGGTTGATAAGTGGATGAAGTGGATACCGTGTACAGTTTGCAGGGTAAGTGGGAGGCGTGTGTACGATGTGAAGACAGTGCAGAGTGTGTAGGAGTCGGTTTGCGTGCAAACTGTGGAGACAGTGGAGAATGTGGAGCGTGGATTGGATACTGTGAAGATCGTGGACAGTGAGGAATGTGTGGATGATGTGGAGAACGTGGAGACCGTGGAGGGTATGTAGCGGTCAAAGTTGTGGAGATGGTGCAAACGGTGGCGGGGGTGGCTGATGTGTAGAGCGTGGAGAGCATAGAGAGTGTGGAGATAGTGGAGGTGTAGAGCAATGAGTGGGTACTGTGTAGGAGTCGGTTTGTGTGCAAACTGTGGAGAAAGCAACCTCGATTCCAGGGCTGTCATTGTCTTCAGCCTCACCTCACCTCTTCAGCACAAATGATACCCAATGATACCCCTGGTTCCTACCTGACAATTCGTGGTTAACGTATTCTAATTTATGTCAAAAATTATGCAAGCCTTATTCACAGTAATGGCGTCATATTCAGATTGGAAAGCTGCGGAGGTCATTTGGCTGTTTCCCGCGCTTTGCAAATTGATGGCGTGATGCAAGAAAAGATTGGTTTATTGCATTGTAGCAATGTCTAGAATTTGATAGGAGTGGGCTACAAGTAGAAAAAATTTTCTGAGGAAAACAAAGACATCACGCAACCCGGTAAGGGGCCGGTAAGTTTGCTTTGTGCCTTGATTTTACACAAGTCAAGTCAGTTGACTATTATGTCTCTCATCCATTAGTTCTTGCAATATTTTGATTATCTTATATGATTTTCTGACATCTTGCCCATGTTGCAATTATTTAGACATTTGAAACATCGGCATCTGGCACTAGAATGGTCTCTTTCCGTTGCACCACCATGCACGTCTCACATGAAATCAATTTCATTCATTGACGTGAACAAATTTAAATAATGATTATCAAGATTTGAACGTCGATGAGAAACACTCAATCATTTATCTACTCGCTTTGCATCGCATTTTGAGGTTGCAGAATGTTCTCAGCTTTCGCTCGAAGTCTTATTTGCTCTTCAAAGTAAAATCGACCACTGGAAGTTTCACAAGTTATTTTGCAAGGAAGCAAGAATGAGAAGACCTTTTAAACGATTTTATGAAATTTGATCTGAACTTGGCAAGAGTGCAACTACATTGTTCACAAGTCGTTGGCTGTTGCTGACAAAGCAGAGGTGAGTTCAATGTGGGGGTTTGAATGGTCGGAAATTCATTGTTTCAATCAGAAAAGATAGTGACAAAGTAAGTCGCACGTATAGCCTTCAGACTTCATGATGGCAAACCCAACGAAAAAAACCTCAATTTGTGCTCAAAGTTGTGGCCCTACAATACAAATGTGCGGAATTTAGAAGAGCTTTCAATCTTGCCATTCCGTTGTGTACTTTGCACAAACTCGGCTTCGATCGGCAAACCTTTATAGCTCTAGGGTACTTGCAAAAATTTGTACAGCGAATTTAGACTTCGGTATTTCTTTCATGATATTTCGAATTTGATTACTTGCTTGAGGGTGTTATTGTTTGGTGTTGTCACTGCAGATACTTTGTAGTTTTGACAAGACTTTAAGAGCACAAAATGATTGCAAGGTCCGGTCATTTCTCTGAAGGTCTTAGCTTTGCAGGATATTGTTCTTACCTGTATTTTTAGTGCTCAGTAAAATGAAAGAAAGATTGAAAAGTTGAATTCATTCCAATCCATGTAGCACCAGGGTCTGGTAGCACTTAGCACTGTGAAATTATTTTAAGAGGCGACTTCTTTGGTTCACCCAGTGAGCCAAACTTTGTCGAATGCAGAAACACAAGTATCTTCTTTGAAAGGAGGTCTGAGTGGAGCATCACCTGTGAGTTTCTTGTGAGCTTCTGTAATTTCATGATCGAAAATTTCTCGAGAGTCCAAGTCAGGTTTAGGGAGCGCCCCTGGTCAGGTTGATTTATGTTGCACTCATACATTGGATAAAAACAGGGGAGTAAAACGGTTTATATGATACAGCTGCAGATGTATTTCTTAGCAGATACTGTAAGATGCTCATATCAAGAGTTGAGTTTTTAAAATCACAGCTCTGTGTATCTGAAATAAAGATGTGTGTGCCTAGCGTACAAAGCGCAGATATTTTAGAAATTACACCTTAGTTTAGGATATTCATGATAAAAGAGAAAGGATCTTCCGCTTTGCAAACTGTCACTTTTTAATTCTTTGTTTGCAAAGGCAAGCATTTCCTTGTTTTGCTTTTGCACAGCCAGGCCATTCACTGCAACAGGAAATCAAACTTCCCGTGTTGACTTATTACAATTGCTTAATCTCTAACCCCTTTTACGTTTCCCCAGGTAATAATTCCATGACGTCATAAGTGTTATGATGTAATGGTAAATGTAATAAGTCTGCCTTACCGCCGTAGTTTATTTATGCAAAAAGACAGTAATTTCGCATTAGCCAATGAAAACGAAGAAAGGGTCAGGTAGGCACCAGGGTAACAGCTGGCCGCCCATTGTTACCCTGGGTTCGAGGTTGTGGAGAAAGTGGAGAATGTGGAGCATGACTTGGATACTGTGTAGAGTGTGGACAGTGAGGAGAGTGTGGATGATGTGGAGACGGTGGAGACAGTGGAGACTATTCAGCGGGCAGAATCGTGGAGATGTTGCCAGCCGTGGAGGGAGTGGCTAATGTGTAGAGCGTGGAGAGTGAGGAGATAGTGGAGGTGTAGAGCATGGCGTGGATACTGTGTGGGGTGTGGATAGTGAGGAGTGCATGGATGATGTGGAGACCTTGGAGACAGTGGAGACCGTGTAGCGGGTAGAGTCGTGGAGATTTTGCCGGCCGTGGAGGGAGTGGCTAATGTGGAGAGCGTGGAGAGTGTGGAGGTAGTGGAGGTGTAGAGCATGGCGTGGATACTGTGTGGGGTGTGGATAGTGAGGAGTGCATGGATGATGTGGAGACCTTGGAGACAGTGGAGACCGTGTAGCGGGTAGAGTCGTGGAGATGTTGCCGGCCGTGGAGGGAGTGGCTAATGTGGAGAGCGTGGAGAGTGTGGAGGTAATGGAGGTGTAGAGCATGGCGTGGATACTGTGTAGGATGTGGATAGTGAGGAGTGCGTGGATGACGTGGAGACTGTGGAGACAGTGGAGATTGCGTAGCGGGCAGAGGTGTAGATATTGCCAGCCGTGGAGGGATTGGTTAATGTGGAGAACGTGGAGAGTGTGGAGATAGTGGAGGTGTAGAGCATGGCGTGGATACTGTGTAGGATGTGGATAGTGAGGACTGTGTGAATGATGTGGAGACCGTGGAGACTGTTTAGCGGGTGGAGTTGTTGATTGGCTAGTTGGTACAAGGTGGAGAGTGTGGAAAAAATGGAATGTATGTAGCATTTAGAGGATACTGTGTAGATTGTGGATAATGAGGATTGTGTGTATAATGAGGAAACTGTGGAGACTGTGGAAAATGTTTAGAGGGTAGAGTTGTGGTAATGCTGAACTTGAAAGTATGGAGAGTGTGGAGAATGTGAAGATAGTGGAGTATATACAGCATGGATTTGATGCTTTGTAGTGTGTGGACAATGTGGAGTTCGTTGAGAATGCAGAGACTGTGGGGGTATTTGGGTTATAGATAGTAGTGTCAATGTGATGAAGGTGTGGGAGGAGTGGACAGTGGAGAATGTTGAGATTCTGAAAGGTGTTCAGCATAAAGTAAATAGTACGTATAGCCATGTATAGCGTATATTCCATTTCCATTTCAAATATGTAAGGAGGGTAGCCCTTCAGATATGCTGATTTTCAATTGGCCCTCCACACGAGTAGTAGGATTTGCAGTAATCTTTGCAGTTGGTACATAGCATGCACTGCTACGTTTTGTGGAAGCCTGCAAGAGGATTATAGACAACATTGGTGTCGCTGGGGCTGTCTTGACGAACCCTTCGAAGGCGTTTGCTTGTCTAAATCATGAAATATTAATTGCAAAATTGAATGCATATGCCTTCAGTAGATCTGCCTTGCTGTTTATTCATAGCTCTGTCACGGACAGAAAGCAGAGGGTAAAGGTCAATGGTTCATTCAGCACATGGACAGAAATCGTCCTAGGAGTACCACAAGGTTCGGTCTTGGGACCCCTTTTGTTTAACATATACTTGTATAACCTTTCTATGTTTCTGGAGGAGAGTGAAATTTGTAATTATGCAGACGACACGACTATTTATGCAAGTGGTCCTAACATCGAAATGTCTTTATGCATTTAGAGAATGAGGCTCTTAAGATAACTGTGTGGTTTCCTAACAATTGCATGAAACTAAATGAAAAAAAATGCCACTTGATGATTATTGGTGCAAAAGGGAGAAATGAAACGACAATCAAAATAGACGAGGCCTGTGTGAAAGAAAGTAAAGAGGAAAATCTTCTTTGTGTAACATTTTATCAATCATTTTCTTCCAAGCAACACATTAAAGCTCTTTGTAAAAAAAGGCTAGCCAAAAACGCGATGCTCTTGCTCGAATATCGTGATACGGTGGCGGGTGGCGATACATGGACACAGAAAAATTGCAGCGGTTAATGAGGGCGCTCGTTTTGTCTCATTTCAGTTACTGCCCTCTTGTTTGGATGTTCTATGATAGAGCTTTGAATGACAATGTAAATCATATTCATGAAAGGGCATTACACATTGCATACAACGACTACGAGAATGATTTTGGTTTCCTCTTGGAGCAATCTAAATCGGTACCAGTCCATGTCGCAAGGGGGGGAGTACTTGGTAGTTCAAGGTGACGTATCCGTTGCAAAATGTTGTAAAATCCTAAACCCTTGGCGGTAGTAGCTTTTAGCCTAGGCGGTAGTTACTTTTAGCGTAGGTGGTGGTAACTCGTTACCTAAGCGGTAGTAACTTTCTCCGTAAGCTGCAATAACAAAAGGTCAATTGTTCCAGAGACAATAGTGCTATTGCATAGCAGACATGAGCAAGAAAATGACTTCCATGTGCCTTGACAATAGTGCCTTGTGCCTTGACACCTCCAATATCAAACTTTCCTAAATCTACGAATGAGTCATACCAATTTTCACAACCCTAAGTGGTAGAGAATTTGAAAATTTTTTAACCCTAAGAGGTAGTAAATGGCTGAATTTGAGACCCTAAATTTTGCAACGGGTACGTCACCTTGAACTACAAAGTCCCCCTCCTGGGGTCCATCTAAGGAATCTACAGTTGCTCATGCCCTACATCTCCATTATCTCCACACTCTCCACGCTCTACACATTAGCAACTCCCTCCATGGCGGGAAACATCTCCACTACTCAACCCGCTACACAGTCTCCACTGTCTCCACCGTCTCCACATCATTCACACACTCCTCACTGTCCATACACAATACAGTATTCATGCCATGCTCTACACCTCCACAATCTCTACACTCTCCACGCTCTCCACATTAACAACTCCCTCCATGGCTGGCAACATCTACACTACTCTGCCCTCTACACAATCTCCACGGTCTCCACTTCATCCACGCACTCCTCACTATCCACACCCTACAAAGTATCCACGCCATGCTCTACACCTCCACTATCTCCACACTCTCCACGCTCTACACATTAGCCACTCCCTCCACGGCCGGCAACATCTCCACGACTCTACCCGCTACACAGTCTCCACTGTCTCCATGGTCTCCACATCATCCACACTCTACGCAGCATCCAGCCATGCTCTACACCCTCAACTATCTCTACACACTCCACGATCTACACATTGGCCACTCCCTCCGCAGCTGGCAACATCTCCACGACTCTACGAGCTGCATAGTCTCCACTGTCTGCACCGTCTCCACATCATCCACATTATCCACACTCTACGCAGTATCCACGCCATGCTCTACACCCTAAACTATCTCCACACTCTCCATGCTCTCCACGCTCTACACATCAGCCACTCCCTCCACCGTTTGCACCATCTCCACAACTTTGACCACTACACACCCTCCACGGTCTCCACGTTCGCCACATCATCCACACATTCCTCACTGTCCACATTCTACACAGTATCCAATCCACGCTCCACATTCTCCACTGTCTCCTAAGTTTGCACGCAAACCGACTCCTACACAATCTGCACTGTCTTCACATCATACACACGCCTCCCACATACCCTCCAAACTGTACTCGGTATCCATTTCATTCACTTGACATCAACCACTACCCACACAGCTTCAATAGCCTACGTGCTGTAGACACTCTCGCAGGTACTCTGTGCGACATTATAGACACTTTGTACTTGGTCCGACATTTCATACCTAGTACGAAATTGTAGCGCTATGTGTAAATCCCAATGTTGCATTTCGTATCTTATACATCGACGGACAGCCGGTAGCCTCTTTGTCGATTTATTTCGTGATCATATCCTGAAGTACTGCTTAGTTCTTCTTGTTTCTTCCTGACCACTGAGCTAAGATAGTGTTCAAGAACATTCGTGGTAAAATCAGTCAGTTTTTCAGTATCTCGGTAAGTATTAAAGCCATGAATTCGTTCATCGATTTTGATATAGAGTCAAGGAAACTCGTTGTTGCCTCACAGTTAATAATATCAGTCGCAAAAAGGAGGGTAAATATGTGTTCCTGAAGGAAAATTGTAAAAATATGCACACTCTTGGCAGCGGCTTGTGTAAAATGCAGGTCAAATTTTTGCAGGTCACCGCGGCAACCGCGAGGACCGAGGGCTCATAGGCTGCACAAAGGAATTCTGTTGTTTATCAGATACAGCGAACCGCTAGTGTATTGACGTATTCCTTAATTTGTATGTATTGCTAATTTCAGGATTCGCAAAAGATAAGAGGGTGGCAAAATGATTTTTTTATTTCTCCGAAAGCTCACAAAACTGTGTGATAATGCCTCTTCCTTTTGGTGTTAAATGGGAACGCAATCCTAGCCTCGCTTTTGTCATTACACAATGTCTGGTTACACTGTGAGAGATGGTTATCAAATCCTTTTGATTTTCATGTTACACAAAGCGACGATAACTTGACATTGAAGAAAGCCGCCCTAACCCCATGATGGTACTCTGCGCATAAATCAAACGACTGAAAGCATTAACCAGCTGGTGATGTAATTCTGATCAGAGAATTGGTGCTATAATTCTCAATAATTAACTGGTGATAAAGTCCTCTTGAGTAAGGAAGACAAAAGCGGTCTTATTGCACACACCCAGAGTTGCATATTTCCCTTCGAAAACTTTTGGTTGAGGTGAAGCGAAAAGTTGGCAATTTTGTCCAAAAAGTGGTATCTCATGGCACTCTAAATGGGGAATTTGGCCAAGGGTATGATTTTCACGAAAGTTAGTCTAGTCAGTCACGGTTTCATTTTTTTATTTCTCCGAAAGCTCACAAAACTGTGTGATAATGCCTCTTCCTTTTGGTGTTAAATGGGAACGCAATCCTAGCCTCGCTTTTGTCATTACACAATGTCTGGTTACACCGTGAGAGATGGTTATCAAATCCTTTTGATTTTCATGTTACACAAAGCGACGATAACTTGACATTGAAGAAAGCCGCCCTAACCCCATGATGGTACTCTGCGCATAAATCAAACGACTGAAAGCATTAACCAGCTGGTGATGTAATTCTGATCAGAGAATTGGTGCTATAATTCTCAATAATTAACTGGTGATAAAGTCCTCTTGAGTAAGGAAGACAAAAGCGGTCTTATTGCACACACCCAGAGTTGCATATTTCCCTTCGAAAACTTTTGGTCGAGGTAAAGCGAAAAGTTGGCAATTATGTCCAAAAAGTGGTATCTCATGGCACTCTAAATGGGGAATTTGGCCAAGGGTATGATTTTCATGAAAGTTAGTCTAGTCAGTCACGGTTTCATTTCGAAAATGCTTGCAGCAAGCTTAATCTGAAATTTTCAATAATCCTGCCATCTGTGCTGAAGACCTTCTCGTCTTGGCTTAGTCCTGGGGCACATCTAGCCGCTTCACTTTGACACATCAGACGTCAACACACTAGCGGCTCTCAGTATCTCATACACAACAGAATTCCTTTGTGCAGCCTATGAGCCTTTGGCCCTCGCGGTGACCTGCCGCAGTGACCTGCAAAAATTTGACCTGCATTTTACACAAGCCACTTTTGGCAGCATATCAGGGAGGTACGTCACTTTTCGATGAGATCTCTGATGTGCACAAAAAAGTTCAAGTGTACAGTGAAATGTTTAGCAAATGTGCCAGACTGGAAGTTTTGTACTGCAGGTGCAATATCAGATATCTTGCACACAGAACGCATGCAGTCCTCAACCTGACCTGCGCAGTTGGCAATAAACAATGGATCTATTGTTTTGATACATTCCACTCTGCAAATTTCTGTGCGAATGTGGTCTGGAACAGAATCTAGTAAATTGTCCGTTGGTCTTTAATTGTTTGTAGTGTAGTTGTAGTTGGTTGAACGTTGCATGTTTTTATATTGGCCATGGGGTAGTCATTGTCTTTCGCTCCCCATGGTATCGCACCAGTAGTGTTGTATAGAAATTAGAATAGGTATAATTAAATGAAAGATATATTGTAAATATTTCTATTTGATTAAAAAAAAATTCCGGGCAATCTTAGTTATAGGCCATCTCAACTTGCCATTCTTTATGATGTTAAAAACATTCATACTCTTGATCAACACTCTCCTTTGGCTAAAAGTATCATTTAAAGACCCATTGCTAACCATGATCCTTCGTAGTGCCAAAGTCAACTTTTGTACTATCTGAAAGTCCTTTTTGGCCTAAATTGCCTTTGTCTTATCAGTCATTTGGCGCACTAAGGGTCATGGTTAGCAATGGGTCTTTAAACCACCATAGACTGGGGATATAATGAAGTTCTTCTGAAACCTACAAGATGTTTTAAAATCAGCATTCTCCAAAGCTGGGAAAACAAAATGATTGAACCAACATCTTTTGCCTGCCAAGATTATCGTGAACACAATGTTTTGACGGAATTTTAATAGACAAATTGGTTCCAGAGTTATTAAAGTAAATGAACGGAGATATAGCGACATAATCTAAACATAGCAGAAAAGAACCGCAGGCGCCACTTATCGTCCTTTTGTTTCATAGATCAAAAACATCAAATACAATAGGCTATATTTAGATTTACCCAGTCCCCCATGCTAAGTTTGCTTTTAACCCCGTTGATTTGCTTTAACAAATTTCCGAGGAGAACAATTTCTAAAGACTGGCTTTCTTTCCTTGCTCATTCATGTGGAACGCAGAGGAGAGCTTAAGATGGCCTAAATGCTATTCCCCAATACCAAGCTTTCTAAGCTTCTCCAATTTGTTCATTTCAAGGAAGGAGGTAACCAGATATGCCTAAAGTCAAGAGAAGTCGCAAGCCACCACCAGATGGCTGGGAATTAATTGAGCCAACATTGGAAGAACTGGACCAGAAAATGAGAGAAGTGGAGACAGAACCCCATGAAGGAAAACGGAAAGTTGAATCACTGTGGCCAGTATTCAGAGTGCACCATCAAAAGTCTCGCTATATTTATGATTTGTATTACCGAAGGAAAGCCATCAGCAAAGAACTCTATGATTACTGTTTGAAAGAGAACTATGCTGATAAAAATTTGATTGCTAAGTGGAAAAAGCAAGGCTACGAAAATCTTTGCTGCCTGCGGTGTATACAGACGAGAGATACAAATTTTGGCTCAAACTGCATTTGCCGTGTGCCAAAAAGCAAGCTTGAAGAAGGAAAAGTCGTGGAGTGTGTTCATTGTGGATGTAGAGGCTGTTCTGGTTAGATTTGACAATCTGTGAAGAGAAACACTTCATTTAGGTATTTTGGTTCTCATTATCTATTTAAAAAGTTATATACTAAAATAGACAACTTTTGTAATTTTGTCTGTTTCTGTACTTCACAAATATAGCACGAAATAAATGCATTTAAAGGGTCTGTTTCATCCAGCATTCCTTGCACGTGTCGTCTTTTGGTTGACCTTTGTTTGTTGCCATTTTCATGGCGACAACAAAGACAAACCATGGATGAAACAGACCCTTTAAGGTAGATACCCTGGATTTGAATAAAATCTCTCCTGATGCAAGAGATTACATTAGTTTCATAATAAAATGATAGAACAAGTGAAATTATTGTTGAAAATAAATTTTGGCATTCAAAATGGTAGCCTCCGTTTCCATAGCAATGGTTTTTATATAAAATAGACTTAAATTTGGGGCTGCAATGAAAGCAAATCTGTAAAAGATATTTTAATGAAATTAATGTGGTAAATTCATCTAAATCCACTCCATGCACTGGACCAAAATCCATTTGAATATCTTTTGGGAGAAAATTGTAATAACAATAATTATTTTTTCTTCAATAAAAATTGTTGCGGTATTATTTCAAAGCTTTGGAAAAGCAACTGCAATCACACATGAAATATCTAAGAGGTTTAGTGCACATCTTTAGACATATACTTGGCATACTGAAAGTTTGAGGTTCATATCTAATGTCAGTGTGGAGAAATCAATGCCCTAATGACACAGGGTAGGCGGAAATCTACTTTTTCAGAATAAGAGATTAAAGTAAGGACTGATGAAATTGTTGTCCTTTGCATGCCTAAAGCCAGAAAACATAGATAATTCAAACATTTTCAAGCATGTACACTTACTTCACATAAAAATTGCATCACTTTGTCCAAAATGGCTATATCTAAGATGCCTTTCAATTCATTCAACAAAATTTACATAACAACAATCACTATTTGACGATTTCTCCATTGAGAGTTTTGCCCAGGAAATAATTGTCAATTTGTCTACCTCGTATTCAAAAGTGAAGTGATAGATAATTTTGTTGGTTTCTTTGATAAAATAACATAATCTATGCTCTTGTTAATTTTGTTGAGTGAATTGAAAACACCTTAGGATTGGCAGTCTGGTGGTGCAGGACGTATGCGAGGTAAATTTACATTAAAAAGATCCTTGTCCATAAGTTTTCCCCTCATTTTCTTTGTTCTTATCTTCTTTACTCTTGCGCTTCCCATGCAGAATTCGATGTCGTGTCTTTGTGTTTGGATGGTTTTGTTTACCAGCGTTCTTAAGTCGGTCATTGTTCAGCTTCTGGCATCCAATAATGGTGTATTTTCCTGGTTTCATACCCTCTGTAAGTTTACCCTTTCCTCCAAGACCTTTCACATTCTTTTTTAACTTCCGTAGCCTAGTCCCAACTCTTTTCTGAACATGTCCTATGCATTCTCGTTTTATTACCTTCTTCTCTGGGTATACGTTCTCAATTGTTGAAAAACTCTTACTGTCCCCATCCCCATAAAACTCAACATATCGAAGATTGTTCTTGGCCACAGATCTTTCAAATATTCTCTTTGCCCCAACTGCTTCCATATTTGGAGCTGATCCATGATAATTGGCTTTGCATTTATGTTCTGCTTTCACAACTTCATATTTATTTGGATCACTCTCTTTTATTTTTTTATTTACTACACAAACTTTGCAATATCTGCTCATTGGCTCAATGTCCAAGACCTTTCCAGAATCAATTGACATGCAAGCAAATATTCCATTTAGCGAAGAATAGCCCCGATGTTGCCACGTTCCATCACCTGATACTGCAACCTCCACAACACCCTTGTCATCTTTTACTCCTTTCTCAGCAATTTCCTCTACTGCCTTTGACATGGTTTCCTCCGCCACTTTCTTAACTCCTACAGATACTAACTTTGAAATAATGTCATAATTATTTCTAGTTAGCGTTGGAGGTAAATTCAACATGACATGAAATCTCTCTAGTCCACTGTATCCCAGGCCACAGGCTCTGGCACCATATACCATCCTTCTATTGATGTCAAATGCCCCATTTGAAATTTTTTCTGATGACCAAAATTCATGTACCCATTCACAACTGCATGCAACTTTTAACTTTCTTGCTGAACCTTGCTTTTCAACTTCATGAAGGGAAAGGGTTGTCTCCTTACAGGATGGACACCCAAGAAGAGCAATGACACTGCATAGGCTCTCAATATCAATTATTCTGTTTCCAGTGACTTTGCAATCACGAGCATCAGCATGGATCTCGTTTCCTTGAAGCTTTGAAAAAGATGAACTTGAAATAAATGACCCTTCATCAGTACTTGTGTTTGGTGTGCTGTTTTTAGAACTGGTAACTTCTGGCCTCGGCATGGGCCTAAGTGGAGTGGATGATTCCGTTGTTCCTCTTTCTTTCAGTTCTTTCACAACACTTGCTTGAGTATATTGGTTTCCATGAAATTTACGCTTTTTCTTCCTCAGAGATCGAAATTTTGTTCTCCCCATCACTGACACAAAATATTCTCCTGTTGTTAAAATTCTCTACAAAAAGCTGGAAGTTTTCTGGCTTTCCCGCGCTCACAGGATTAGAGTCAAAGCTATTTCATGTAAATGTCACCAATTTTGCATATCCTAAAACGCAGACCATGACTATTGGACAGAAGGAGCTCTGAAGTTAGAGACATCAGTTCGTGTGAAATCTTTTTTACGTTGCTAAGGCGTTGCTAGGAGAAAATTATGGAGTCCTGCCTACAAAATTGTATATATATTTTAAATTAATGCCGATATACAAATTTACGGTATACAGATATCTTTGCCACTAATTTCTGCTACAGAAAGAATAAAAATCACAAAATGACTGAAAAATTAATTTTTCAATGAAAAAATACGGGGTATCTACCTTAAAAGGAATCAATATAGTTATGTAGCTGGGGAAATAACTGGTGTGCAGCGTTTCTTTCGCTTATTTGTATAGCTGCTACGAGATTTTGCTATTAAAGTCAACAGAGTTAACAGCAACGTAGCCCAGGGGCTGTAGGAATCGCTGAATTTAGAAAAAAGATTTACGTTTTTTTAATCAAGTTATTCCTATCTTAATGTATTATTTCGTACGCGTTATATCGGTTTGTTTTCGTTCAGTTTGTACTTCTACTTTGAAGGCCCCATTTTGATCCTTGCACGTGACGGCAGATTGACATGGTGTCAAGACACTCATATGGTATTTGACTTTCGTAATTTTAAAATCACATGATTTTCTCATGTAATTGTTGTGATTTTTAGTGATTTTTATGGGTTCTTAGTTATTTTTCAATGATTTGTGATTTTGTACGTTTTGCACGTAATTTTTTGTGGTTTTGTGATTTTTATGTGGCTTGTTCGTGATCTCAAGGAATCATTGATTTTTCTTCGTACAACGTTGTACGAAGAAAAATCAATGATTTGCCCCACCATTGAGACCGGAACACTTGAGGGGCATCATTTCTCCAGATTATTTGAGGTCATGTCAATATGCCGCCACACACGGGGATAACGAGAAAAAGGATAAAGGGAAGTGAGCGTGTGGCCGAGTGGTTAAGGCGTCTGACTCGTAAACCAAAGGTCAGAACGGCCGTAGGTTCAAATCCCACGCTGGACAGTTTGGTCGCTGTCCGTGACACTAGCCCGGGTCGACCAGAGCCATGTGAGGGAAATCTGGTAGCTGTGGCGGGTAGCTGCGGCAGACTGATGGTTAAACATCCGTGGCCCCTGCTGGAAATAAGTCTCTTAGACTTTCGCGGGCTAACCACGTTAAATATAAATACCTACCTACCTAAGACGTTGCCATCGCAGGAGAAGTACCGAAAGAAAGAGAACAAGTTATACATCACGAACGAAATAATAAATTAGGATAGGAATAACTCGATGTATTATACAGAAGTCTTCTTCAAAATTCTGCGTTTCAGACAGCCCGTGGTTTTATACCTAAATTAGGAGTAATTCTGCTATACCGGGTGTCCCAACGAAAATGCAACAGGTTTAAAAAACTCTCATACAAGATGTGTCAAATTAACAATTAAATGATTATTTTTCTCTAGATCTATAATGATTAGATTAGATTTTGATATATCATCAGAATTTTTTGGTTACTTGGTTGCAGAGTTAAAAATCTACAAACTTTTGAATTTGTGATCAATGCGAAATCAGAGATGCCAGCATTAGTGCAAGGTATACTGCAAAATTACAAACATGGCGTTATCTGTAATTTCACAGGATTACTGAAAAGGACACAAATTTATGATCAAGAAAAGAAATTGTAAGGAAGGGATCCCTAGCTGATTCATGCGTTATCAGGTCTCGTCGGAGTTCTCACTCACTGTTCATTTCCAGTTGAAAGCATAAATCTAATAATGGCCTAGTCATTCTAGAAACAGCAACTGCATCGTGAACAAACATTACAAAACTATGAAATTGCCCTTTCAATTAACTTGACAAGTTGCATTTGCGTGCTTGTCAGCAATCTTTGGTAATTGCTGAGATATTTTGAAGTTTGCTGATTTTTAACTTTACAACTAAGTCCCCAAAAATATTGGAAAATGTATCACAGTTTATTCTAATTATTGCAGAGTTTAACAAAAATGATTGTTTGATGGGCCTTGATGAGTACGAAACAGTTTCCTCAAGAATTTTTTGAATCTGTTGCGTTTTTTCTGGGACACTCGGTATGCTATGATGATGAATGAAAATATCGCTGGATCCAAACGATCTAGACTCTGTCGTAAAATAACTACAAATACCCCATATAGGGGCAGGGGCGGGCGGGGCAAGCCGCCAAAAGTGAGAGTGAGAGGTGAATGGAACGAGTGAAAGCTTCCCCAGGAAATTTTTTATGGAATTCCCCCAGAAAAATTTTTAGGACCACACCATCTAGAACGTCGGAAAACGCTCTTTTGCAAGATGGGATGAAATTTATGTTTGTCATTGCAAGCCCAAGCGTGAAGGCAAGCAGTTAAATTTGACAACTATCTCAGAATTACCTTCATACGTATATAGATGAATAGGATGAATATTCTAAAGATCAAAGAAGTGAAATTCCATATGATAGATTTTAAGCTATAAAAACCGAACGACAACTGATCACTGAATTGGAAACGTGGGAAATGAGCATCGAACTTACAGGAAAAATGACGCCCCCCCCCAACCTTTTTTATCGAATTTGAACGCATTATAAGATTGAAAAAGAAAAGTGGGTACGTCTACCCTTTCACGCCACCCCTGCTTTTGGGGAGGCAGTCAATCAAAACATTAGACAAAGCAGTCAGTCAAAATGGCATTGGTCAAAGGTCAAAGGATCAGAGGCTCTGAACTGGTCTGGTCAAGGTCCATAGCCAAGTCCATAGTCCATGGTCCATGGCGGCGCTCCCTGGTCCATGGCTCCCTAGTCCATGGTCATTGCCTTTCCGCCTCGTTTGCAAGTAGGCTTCAGGCCTTGCCTTCTTGTGATTTTGGAAAAAACCAATGGCGCGAAAAAATACTCACTGAGCTGGGTGAAAGAAATGAAGAAAATTGTGACATACGGAAAGCATAAGAAAAGAGAAATCCACGTAAACGTGCGTGACAAGTTTGACGAGATAAGTGATGATGATAATGAAGCTGCTTTTACCAGCTTTGTTTACAACCATAGAAATGGATGGTAAGTTAAAAGTGTGCTGGTTTAGGCCTTCTAAATTTGAATGGATGTACAGTAGCTAGGCCTAACACGATCATGATTCACAGTTTGAATCTCATGTGGACTTCCTCTAGCTTGTGGAAGCTTGAAGCTGAAGTGTGTAGCCAGACTTCTTTTTATGTTGTGCTCTCAAAAGATCATTCGTTCACATAAAATAATAGAATGAACACTACTAGATTCAGACTGGAAAGTTTGCATTTTGTGAGTGCAAATTGAGATGACCGAAGGTGGATTTTCATGGAAATTTTGCAATCTCTGCAGTTGAAATCAATGGGGTAAAACAGTGGATCTTTCCTTAAGTGCCAAATGCGTGGTCCATGCTGAAAACCACATAAATTCCAGTGCATGTAAGATATTGGATGCGCTATACAAACTTTCCAGTTGCATCTGATTTGCACCTTGCAGACTTATCAGTCCCGCCGCAATGAAAAAGCCAACCAGATGTAGGTTCTAAAATTCCTGCGTGTGATTATAATCAGCTGAAAACAGGAATTAAGTGTTTGTTTTTTAAAATTTCTGCTTGTGACCCTTGGCCAGAAACCACCAAAGCCGCAGTTTCATGGACCAATCAGATGGTAAATACATAAAAAAGACAAAAGAAGCCATTAAAGACTTTTCTAAATTTACCTTCCTTCATCAAAGGCAATCAGGATGAAACACTGCATGATGAAATTTCTCTATTTTTGTAAAGAAATCTTCTCTGCAGACGTTTCGGTATCTAGGTTTGGATGCATATCTCATAGTTTCCAGGAGTCATGGCATCTCCAAAATTGGTAAGACACTACACTTTAAGAGGAGTTCAGGCCAAGAGGCAATGGTTCTAAATTTACCTTCCTTCATCAAAGGTAATCAGGATGAAACACTGCTTGATGAAAGTTCCCTATTTTTGTAAAGAAGTCTTCTCTCCAGACGTTTGGGTATCCAGGTTTGGATGCATAAATATTTCATGGTTTTCAGGAGTCATGGCATCTCCAAAAGTGGTAAGACACCACGCTTTAAGAGGAGTTCAGGCAAAGAGGCCATGGTAATAACAAATAGCAATAACAAATAGCGTAGTTGAGAACCACCCAGAAGTGACAAAACTTTTTGTTCTGAATGGTTCTTACCATTGTCTTTCTGCAATTGTTTCTTTTGTTGAAGATTCAATGCCCCTGTGATTTCTATGTGAACTGCAAAAATCTGCTGGCGTATGTTTACTCATTTCAGGTCATATGGCAATAGTCTACTTATACTTATACTTGTACTATATGATTTTTGCACTGGCTTACGGCCCGTAACAAACTCCTACAGGGACCACACGGGCAAAAGGGAAGGATGTGGGGCAACTTTGGTAGAAACAGTGAAATATTGAGTCAAATAGTCTAGGGAAGCTTAATACGTTTTACTTTACTGTTTGCATTCATGGCACAAGTTTTCGTGGTGCAAAATATAATCCAAAAGAGGTCTTACCAAGAGGCTACATCACCTGACTTGGAGTGAACAAGCCTTGACGAGTCTTAATTGCTTTGTCATTTGTAGTGGCTACAAGTTCTTGAAATAGTGATAAACTGGCATCCAAACATGTATAGCAGTCATTTGGAGAGTATATCCCTACAAATAATTCTTGAAAGTCTTTTCCCTGGCTGCTTCTTATGGAGGTAAAAAGCTTCACAGGTTGGTCTAGTCTTCTTTTGGGCTAAGGTTTGTTTTACCCATTTCAAGTCATGTGATCATTCCCATGGGAAGTTTTGGTATCATACTCCTTTTCTCACTCATGGCATAACTTTGCATGGCATGAAATATGTTAGAGAATCCAAAAGATGTCTTATCAAGAGATTGATCACATGACTTGAAATGGGTATAAACAAATCTTAGCTGAATCTGTCTATTGCTGTGAAAATTAGGCTTACAGGTTTCTAGCCATAGAAAGGGACCGCGGAGCATATTTTGGATTGGGAGGGCTAGGAAGTGAGAAAGTCTGAGGGGGTGTGGGGGCAAAGCCCCCAGAAAAATTTTTGCAACCATGCCCTCTACTTTGGCCATAAAGGCGACCAACGCCCTTTTTCATGGACAAAAGCGCCTTGGAAAAGACATTCAATATCAGCCCATCCAATCACTAAATCACCCAAAAAAGCATCATACATTGAAATGTACTGTACCACAATCTTTATTTCATAGCGAAAGCTCAGCGCTCAGAGGGAAGGGCCTGTAAAGAATGCACTGCTTTGTTCTTGTATGTTATGAAGTTAAAACTTTCATTGTCCCGTGGAAAGACTATTGGAATTACAGTCTCCCTACTGTTCAAGAGCAAGCATTTCAAACCCTATTTAGACATACAGTATAACAGGACTGAATAAGGCAAAGATCATTTCAATTCATAATTTTGCAGTACCAATAAATGCAAACAATTTTTTCAAATTTCCCAAAAATTTTGTATGCTGTTTTTATGTCTATTGATAAAAATAGTTGAAACGTCAAAGGAGCTTACATCATCTGTCTTCTTCTATTAGGAACTACTAAACGTAAGTACTTTTTGGACATCCTGGAGTGTGAAGCCAAGTTCTTAGATGTCTTACTAGAAACAGTATCAATGCACTTGTTGTAGGGTTGACATATTAGCAACAGGTTTATGGACAGCTTTGTTTATCATTAAATCTTTCAGGAACCGAATTCATCTCAGAGCACCCATCATATCATGAAAGCATTTACGTTTAGCATCACTTGCTGAAACTTTGAATTTTTGGAGCTTCGGTAACACTGATGAAACTGTTATATATTTTGGCATAATTATTTACACTTTAAAGTATTTACACTTTTGCAATTTCTAACAAGTCTGTCCACCCGAAAAATTATTTTCAGAAATTCAGCCTTTTTGAATATGTTAAGCTCAACAACAAGGGGGGGCTCTCTCCTCGATTAGTTTAACTACTGAGAGAGTTCCTCCTTTAAGAATTCTCTTACCTACTTTTTTTCTTTTTTTTTTTTTATTAAATCTTCATTGTATGCCTTTATATTGTATTTTGTTATTTATTATTTGCAGTAGTTGGTTGTTGTTGTAGGTAGAGAATTTGAATTTATAATGAACATGAACATGAACATGAACATGAACATGAACATAATACTTCTTGGACGTATCTCATTCGAGACAAAATTTTTCAAAACATTTTTTTCTGATATTAATGCACGAGAAACATTGCCTGAGGCTAGAGAAACAGTGCTGTGGGGTATGCAGAATACAGGTTTTGACAATTTGATATGCTGAATCGCGATGTTTGATCATATAAACATTATATACTTTGCTAAAGAACTGAAGCTATCTCTTGAAAATCATTGGCGGGGCTAAAGCCCCCCAGCCCCCCGCCTCCGTGGTCCATGGGTTGTCACAAGCAGAAATAGCCAGAAAATTTGATTCCCATCTGAATTACCTGGCTTTTCACTTTGGGTTTTTCAACCTTCTTTGCAGGGGGTAAATGTTGTTAGTTTTAGATGTAGTGTGCTTCTACCAGGGTGAATCTCCATGCTTTTCACCACAAATATGCTTAAATCAATCATTTTTGTGCCACTGTGCACTAGAAAATAATTGAAACTATTCTTTTATGCAATGAGGCAATAAATCACTATTTTCTTTGGCTTTTTCTTGCAAAAAAGTGCATGAAAACCAGATGACTTCCTTTTCTGCACTAAAATATTCTGAAGATAGGAACTGAGATTCACCCTAGCCTAAAAATAATATTTCATGCCTTTTCTGTTATAAAGGCAGAGGCTTAATATTCTCTGCTAGTTTTCTGCATTCAATCAGCCTTTATAACAGAAAAGGCATGAAACATTATTTTTAGGCGAGGGTCAATCTCAATTCCTATCATGCATGCAGAATGATCTTATGGTTTTTGCTGTTCACAGAAAAGTTACTTCTCTGCTTTGGGAATCTTCTCCATCAAAATAATACTGTAGGACCTATTGCTCTCCTAATGCTCACATCCCTGCACAACCAAGCAAAATAGAGAGACTTAAGTCTAACATGTGACCAGGACTCTAGGCTTATCTACATAGACATAGGAACCAGAGGGCACTGTAGACACATGCCCCCAAGATTTGGGAATACACAGAGAAGTGCCCTGTTTTGTAGAAAGTGTCTTCTTTTTCTTACTGAAAAGGTGCCCTCTGGAGCCCCCCTAATTTGAGATGCTTCTTACGTCCCTGCTACTCTAGCATTGATAATACTCAACTAGTACATAATTTCTCACACTCATTACATGATAATTCACAGATCTTCTTTTTTCTTATCGGTTATAGCCTTTTCATTTGTCCTTTGTATACTTTTTTCTATTGTTTAACTTTCTCTAGGTGCCAAATGCCCAAGAGAAGTTTGCAGGTTGATGCACACAAAAGCAGCTTTGATGCCAGTTTTTCACCTGTCATTGAGGATGCACCACTCAAACAGCAGCGAGCAACAAATTGGTACTTGGCATCAACTCCATGTTCATCAAAAAGAGTAAATCCTCCAAAAAAATCATATGCTAGAAGCAAGGATGTAGACCTAAGAAAACAAATCTTTGAAAAGGAAGCCATATCAAAGAATGGAAAATTGTTATCTGGAAGGATTGATTTATCAGATGTTGAAGAGCATGAACTGGCAAACAAAATAAAAGCACTTTCCATTGTGAACAGTAGTCCAATTTTGGATGACAATGATTCAAATCAAGGGGAATTACGAGATAAAGCTCGTCATGCAACAAGCTTCCAACAAAGTTCAGTTTCAAACAGTAGTCCAAGTTTGGTTGACTGTGATGTGACACAAGGAGAATTGAAAGATGGATCTAAACATTCATTGAGATTCCAACAAAGTTCAGCTTCAAACAACCTAGCTGAAGGCAAAAGTCAGTTGGTCACATCACACTTATCCTCATTGCCAATGAGGCATCACATGGCATCTTATTCTGTGTGCAACAGTAAAAGTCATTTGTCATTTTTGGTAAGTCTATGACAGATTTTTAGATTGATATGTTTGATGGAAACAGCCTTCTGTATCCTCAGCAATAATCATTTGTAGAAATATACTAGCATCCCTAAAATGAAGCAAAATCTATAAATGTAGGAAATGTTTATAATGAAATAAGCAAGGATGCACTGAAAGTAGATATGTTTTATTCGTCTGAAAAATGTTTTCAAATTGTTCCGGCATCGTGTGAGCGCTAGCTCAAATTTTGCTACCTTCACATTTTTCACCGTTTTCAAAATGTGCTGGCTTCAAGTGAACACAACCTAAGAGCCAAAAAGTTTGAATGAATAAATTTCAGACAAAATATATTTGGAAAAAGATTTTACGGACTTTTTTCATAGAATTTCAGACATTTGTACATAACTTTGAGACGAATAAAACATATCTACTTTCAGTGCATCCTTGCTTATTTCATTATAAACATTTCCTACATTTATAGATTTTGCTTCATTTTACAGATGCTTATTCATCTATTTCTACAAATGATTATTGCTGAGGATACAGAACGTTATATCTTTCACCATTCAACCCATCTCACCACATTCCTTTTCAATGCAACAAGGACAGATTTTGTAAGACAATAGCATCAGTTGCTTTTATTGACACCAAAATTCAAAGCGATGTGTGATTGCAGATAAAGGAAGTTCTCTCAAGCGGAAATTAAAAAAACCAAAGGTGCAAGGTTTCTCTGAAACCCAGGTAGCTATCTCGCTTTTTCTGCATTCCACAAATGGTTTTAAGAGCAAACATGAGCGTATATTGAAAGAAGAAGGATATATCTAGATATCTACCACAGGCATTTTACTTGTTTGGTATAGGAACCGATTTAGAGGCGATTCAATTCTCGTATTGTTTGGGTGCAATCAAAGCACTTACTTCTCAGCTTCTGAACAGCAAAAATAAAATGCCCGCGGTAGATGTTTAGATATGTGTTCCTTCTTTCAACATGCGTTCATGTTAGCTCTTAAAAACCATTTGTGGAATGCACAAAAAGCGAGTTAACTACCTGGGTTAGAGAAACTTTGTGGTTTCGTTTGTTTTGAATTTCTGCTTGAGGGATTTCCTTTGTCTGCAATCGCAAATCTCTTTGAATTTAGGTGTCAATAAAAGGAACTGCTGCTATTGTCTTACAAAATCTGTCCATGTTTTCAATGCAAAGCGTTTTGTCAGCAAGATCTTTCTTTCTCAAACAGTAGAAATGATTTTCTTATGCTGCGAAAATTTCGGACACTAAATGTTTCAGACTGCCAAGATTTCGGACATTAAATTTTTTGAACATATGAAATGGCTGAAGATATCAAATGTCTGAGATTTTTTGCTTTTAATGAAAGACAATAATGAAAGGGTACCAAAAGCAGGGCATGAAAAAACACTTCCCTACCTGCGACCAAACAAAAATAATGCTTACAGTTCCTGCAGGAACACAATAGTAAGAACATCGAGCATCCTTAAAGAGGTCATGTCCCAACAATTGGCAATGAACTTGGAGGAAGTTTTGAGCTGATTAAGTCGGAAAAACATTAACTGAATCATCCATAAATTCTTGGAGGCATGAGGGAAAATAAAGTTCTCCACTTGTAAACAATATTCGTAGGAACTGTACCGGAGATACAATCTTTTTTAGGTAACTTGCTTGATTTTATAAGCAATTTTCATCACGAAAATTGACAAAACAGTGCATAATACACGAAGAAAAGATACTTTTGAGAAATTTCCTGCAGGATGGCCCGGTCACACGGTCAGGTGGGTTTTCATGCCCTGCCAAAAAGGCAAAAAATATTCAAAAAGTAACAGATAAGTTATTTATTTATTTACTTATTTATTTGTTTAATTATTTATTTATCATTTTAGGAAGCATTGACTCCATTTCGACTCCAAGATAAGTCGCATCTCCTGACAAACAGCCGAGCTACACCAGTGAAGTTTAACTATTCAGTATCACCAAAGGAAAAGGTTTTAGAGTTATGTGACCAAGACAGCATCATTGGTATTACTGAATATTTTACACCAAGGTACCTTAATAACAGACTGGTTTAATAGTATAGCATTTTGATAGATAAATGAACAATTTCGACTCCATAGTGAGTTCTCTACTCTACCTCTACTTTGGAATACAAAAAGCCGTTCGGCGATTTGATTGGCTGTAACTCCGTTTTGCGCCGTTTTATGCGGGGTAAACATCCGCAGCATATCAAAATTCAACGGAAAACTGCATTCTTTACCCATTTCAACCATGATTTGTTTCTGATCTTTAAAATTCTGAGACTAATGAGCCATTTCATTTTCGAAGCTGTGGTGAAAGTTTCTCGAATTTGCAACTTAAGCCCATTTTCGCACCAAACAAATATCACTGAGGTAACGGAAAATAAAAGTGTGGTTGATGACAGGAAGGGTGAAGTTTGAAGCAAAAGTTTGTTTTGGTATGTACTCTCTTCAGTTTTGTTTGAAATTATTTTGTAGGCTGTTGGAGTCTATTAGAAAGATTGGAGAAGGAACGTATGGAGAAGTGTACGAAACAGTGGATCACCATGGGAACATAAAAGCCATAAAGGCAAGTAACTGTTGCTTTATCCTCCCCATCCTCAAGTCGCACAGGGCACAAATATTTTGCAAAATTTTAGAATTACAGGGTGGCCCATTGAAGCTTCACGAGCTGATCATAACAGGCTTAGCGCAATGAAAATCTGTTTTCAAATGCTTTGTATCAGGTTTACTTGAAAGGCCTAGCTATCTTTTGAGATGCTGCACTGTCATTTTAAGCAATGATTACTATCTAGAAAACCAAATTCAAAGGAGATTTCGTATTCTGGATCCTCCATTACGAGTGAAATAGTCACAATCATTTTCCAGTCAACGCTTAGTGAAATTGAAAATTCAATGTAGCGATGGATTTGAAGTTGTTTGTGGGGAAATTTGTTGTTTCCAAAATGACTGACTTCCCTTCGTCATACAAATTTCGTGCTCCAAGAAAATTTGGAATTCAGTTTCTTTCACGCGTTCTAAGACATCGACTGGAAAGCGGGTGAATAGTCTTGGATGTGAATGAATTACCATGCATTTGAAACTGTTTTTTGGACAGTTAGCATACCTTAAACTGACCAAGCAACATCTCAAAAATAGCTGAGGCTTTCAGCTACATTTGATACCTTGTTTATGTTCATGGCATGTACTTTCACGGAGTAATGTGCGATCTAGGTAGTGAAGGTTTTTGGGCCACCCTGTATATAAATGTGTACCAAGAATATTATTTCCTAATTCTTTCAGCTGAACATATCGAAGGAATCTTTAGCTCTTTTGCCATAATTGCAGGAAGATCATACTGATGTGAGTATTATTTTTAGAATTCCAGTGTTTTAAAGCTTTTTTTCTATCAAGATTAAAAACTGCAATATACGTCATATCACTCTGTGCCATCCATAGTGAAGAAAGACATAAAGTCACCGGGTCTTCACTATGGATGGCACTTACAAATGAAATTGATTTTCTATACAAAAAACAAAGAAAAAAACCGCCAAACCAAGACATAATACGCACAGAAAACAACAACAAAACAACTGAGCCAAGGCAGATTACTGGTCAAAGAAATTTTAAATTTGAGCTATTTCAACTCGTAGCTGCAAAACCAGCGAAAAACTATTTCAGTGCATAGTATATCCCAGTAATCCACCTCAGCAAAGCGGAACAAAACAAGAGAAACAGAAAAGGGCACAAACACGATCATTTGGAACTAGGAATATGGAACTGCTGCCGCTGGTTTGATATTACTGTATCAATCAGATCGGCCAGAATTTTTTATGAATGAGATCGTCGCTTCCGGTATTACTCTGTTTTCAATAGTGCCTAGAGGTGGATCTTTAAAAGCTTTATGACTGGATGTACAAACAGAGACATTAGAAGCTTCTAAAGCATTAGAAGCACTATGAATTGTAAACTGACTGATGAATCTCAAGCTGACCAACACAAGAAATACTCAGTTTTTTGAAGATCTATGAGATGGTAACAAGCAAATATCTATAGATTTTATGGTTTACGATTTGATAGTTTGATAAAGTTACAACTTCAAAACAAGCATGAATTTTGAGAGTGATGTAAATTTGAAAATAGTGGCGATACTATGGATGGTCTTTTTGGAATCATTGAAAATAACCAATAGTCCCCTTCGATCTATTCAGATGAAAGAATTAGGCAAATATATTCCACACATTTGATTTTTAAACTTTTGCAAAGATTCACCCTGTATGCTTTCTCAAGCCAATGCGAAGTCGCTTCGTACAGTAGAAACCCGCGTAAAAGAACCTTTTTTATAAGAACCTTGAGGCTGAAATTTGGTCTTTTAAACCTCCTAAATAAGAGCCTCCCAGAGACTTAAACTGGGAGAGGTTCTTATATAATTGGTTTCATGTCTTCAGAATTCCTAAGAGTTGTCAAGAATTCTTGATATTCTAATTAGAATTATTCAATGGTACAACAGACTGTCAGAGTTTTAAACAAGAATTCTAACCTAAAAATTTGTCAAGAATTCTCAGAAACTCTTCAGAGTTCTTGCCCTGAAAACCGTATTAATATGTGAAAAGTGTGTACTTTATATATAAGAACCTGTTTAAGAATCTTGCAGGCTGGAATTTAGAATGACAGCTATGTAATTAAAGGCATTGAGTCAATATAAATAGCGCTCTCATGCCCAATATCAACTTCTTTTCAATCATGAAACAAAAGTTGTCATTTAATCCCTATTGAATTTAAACCAAAGAAATTCCTTAGGATAATGCAAGGATTAAGAAGTCTTTTGTCTTCATTTCTAATGACTTTAGTACTATTGTGCGACAACAAAGGGACATCAGCGGTTTGTCAGCAAAACTTCAGGACAGCGTTAACGCTCAACTATTTATATGGACTTGTTCGGGATACTATCAGCGAAAGTCTTTTGGATTTTCCCCTGAAGAGCCAGACGCCAGTCGAAACGCTTTGGAGTCTGCGCAGTATCGATCTGAGGGTCATCGCCCTTCATCCTTCCTTGGTTAACTCGCGCATGCCCCAAAACGCTTCGCTCGTCCCATTGATCAGCGAGCCAATCAGAGTTAACGTCTTTTCCTTTGTCATTCACAAAAGGGGGAATTCGCAGTATCCCGAACAAGGACTCAGTTCCTTTAAGAACCTATTCAGGCTGCTCAAGAAAATTCTACGTTCTTTTATGCGGGTTAGCATTAGACTCGATTACATGTTGTAGTTTCGCTTTTTGCCTGACCTGATATCGCTACAACTACGACTTATTCCCAAACGCTTGCGGAAACGGTAAAGTTCTGTACTAATTCTATTTGAAACCTTTCCGCTGCTCCAAAAAAAAGTTCGATTGAGCAGTGTTGGAGTCTCTATCACTATTGTGTACATTCGAACATTCTACAAAATGTATCAATCTGTCGTTCGATTCGCATTCTCTTTTAGAATGTAGCTGTGGGCCTATATCATCTGCTACTTTTTCCTCACAACCACTGGGTCTAAAATGCCATAAAAATGAGTTTTCTAGAACTGCTGTACCATCAAAATAGGTATCAGTACTTCGGCAAAGGATCATTCTTGCCACAAAAACAAAACCGCCTTGCTCTAAGCCACATGCTGATCGGTAGACGACGGGGCGACAGAATCCTGTCGCCGATTGAAATTTTTTGCCGTTTTTACAGCTCTATGTCCGTAAGGCCCTCAGTGGAGCGATAACAACAACAACAATTCAACTCAATGAGATGAGCGTAGCGTGAGGGTCCTTATGGTAGTGAGGCTGGGTTAGCATAGGTTTCAAATTTTTAAATAGCTGGATGTATAATTCTATCACCTATTTCTTTGAACTGAATGGCTTCAAAGAAATGTGAATTATTTCACAGTAAATCTACCGTTTGGACTTTTCTGAAATCTTCAATATTTTCAGAATTACAGTGTTTTTCTTCTTTTTTAATAATTCAAGAAAATTTTCGAACAAAACTTTAAACTATCGTAATTTCTAAACCTGTTGACGAAAGATCGTATAACTTTCAAGAAAACCATAGTTTGTGGATGCCTGCAATATGGTATCAAGCAAAACTCTTTCACTCTTTTGGTTTGTTATTTAGAAATTTGATGACGTCACATCATAAAATGAGCTGAAATATGAAAGAGGCTGTAATTTCCACAAATGTTTAAGATTTCGGAAAAGTACAACGGTAGAATCATAGAAAAGTGGCTAAAGTTTCAAATCATCCAGTTTAAAGAAATGGGTCGATGAATTTTACACCCGCCTTCTTTCGTAGATTTACAGATTTGGAACCTATGCTATGCGGGTTTCTACTGTATCGCTTCATTCTGATCAAATCAATGATCATCTGGAATTTTTAAGGTGCTCTAATTACAAGCGCCTGTTATTTTCTTCTCGGCAAGACTTGTTTCAAATTAATAATGTTCTCTACTTTAGATTGAGAACTCCATTTGCTATTACCTACGACTGCTAAGATTTAATCATTAGTCTTGAAAATTGGCCTAGCTGGTGTAATATTTGTCCAGGTCTGTCAAATGGATACATTTCTTTTTGCACCTGTTATCGCATAACTTTATTTGTGAAACTTTCTCGAACGGGAATCTCCCGTGTGATTAAATCAGAAGACAGTGCAGAGATTAAGAGAAGGAAGGGTTCCTTGAAGTGCATTCTAATCACTGTGTATCAAGTAGATTGAAATTTGAAGATTTTACCCAGTGGTATAAGGATTCTAACATAAACATTTATGAATTTTTTAGAAGCTGTTGTCTAATGGCCGCTGTTTAGACAATTTAAGCGAATTCACATTGAATGAAGCAGTTATCTTGTGATGGCCGCCTGTGAAATGACCTAAGACAGTCGGCAGCGCTGTGATCTTTGGAGCTTTTGGCGCTGTTAGATTTGGATGTAGAATCCTCAAACCTGAATTACAAAGCTCGAAATATCGTTTGCCCGCCTACTTCTTTAAGTTACATAACTTAAGTGGCTCATTACAAACACATCTTACCAAAAAAGCTTTTAACAGTTGATGTTGGAATCATAATCACACTGGGGATCTTCAACTGTGAACTTTCCAGTGCCAATCAGTATGGAAAGTACATACTTTCCATACATTCTGTCGTTACCGCTGCAACGAAAGTTTCAACATGGCCGCCACGCAGTTGAGTTCACATTTCGGTGTTCGACATTAAAATCGCCTTAGGCCTGGTTCAAACGTCACGCTTCTCATGTGCCGAACTTAACTCGAGAATTAAGTACATGAGGGGCACCACGTTTGCATCAATTGGGTACGGCAGATGACTTAGGAGCGGCAGGGCTTGCCGAGCTGCACGACTAAAGCACTGCTTGGTTTCAAACGCCGAACTTCTCATGTGCCGAACTCCAGGCATAACTGCATTTAATTACATGAGTTGACGTGCCATAAACCAAACTAAATACTTCATGTAACAATTGCAAAACATATTTGGAGCGACATGATTTAGTTCGACGTTTGAAACGGAAGTTGCGCTAAACATGCATAAGTGTCGCTCTTAAAAGAGTTAGGTTCGGCACATGAGAAGCGCGACGTTTGAACCAGGCTTTATTGCATTATGCAGTTCGTAATAGACCTGTCCACAAGTTGCTCGAAATTTCTCGAAAATGTTGTATTAACTTGGCTTCTGCTTTCGCTGAAAGCGCATCGCCTTGTTTTTAATATGGCGATTGTTGTTGTGTTGATATACCGACTGGATTGAAAAGATTTCCAACTGTTTGAAATTTCATTATGCAGAGAATACGTGGGGTATTTTGATGAATCAAAAGTTTCTTGATAAACAAAAGGGCTGAAGTATTTTCCCGGTTTTTTCTTTCTTTTTTTGAGCATTGTGAGTTTTGGAAAAATCGGATGAAGGGACAGCGTCCTTCTCATTAACGGCAACTTGAAAATACTTTTCATTTACATCCTGGCGTTAAAGGACAAGTCCGGGGTGGATAAGATTGTTTTCAAAAGCAACCTTACCAACTTTTGGAATTTGATGTAAGCTGGATGGGGGGGGGCTTGATAGAGAGAGGGGCTCAATAGATCTTTTACGATACTCTTGCCTTTTATCAGATCGTTCCAATTGACGGAGAATTTGAAGTAAATGGAGAAGCACAAAAGACACTGGCGGAAATTTCATCAGAGATCGCCATATCAAAGTAAGATGCCTAAAATTTTTCAGCGTACATCAAAAAAGCCAAGATTTTCGGACTGTAATTTTTTTCGGACATTTCATACGTTAGAAGATTTTAATAGCAAAATTTTTTTAGTTTGAAATATTTACTGCCCGAAATGCTTCCAACATATAAAAATTACACTATAACCTACAATCGCATATATTTTTTATGAAAAAGCAAGAATTTGGGCCTGTAGGGAACAGCGCTAAAGTCTTTCAAATCTTTCAAATCTGTCAGATCTTTAAAAAGGTGGATGTGAAACAGCAACACATCATTCTTTGGCTGCGTTCACATGATGCCGGCACATTTTGAAAACGGTCAAAAATGTGACGGTGACAAAATTTGAGCTAGCATTCACACGATACCGGAACAATTTGAAAACGGTAGGATATCTGACAGTAAAAAACTCGTTGCAAGACTTTGATGCCAAAGAAATGTACCTCACTTCTGGTTAAGGATTCGGAAATTTGATGACGTCAGCCTCAAAATTGATGAATGCCGCCCCAATCAAGATATCAAAAAATTGCCACGGCAGATTTACCGCAAATTACCCAAAGTCCCTTTCAAGAACTTTATTTCAATGAAGAATGAAATAGAATTTTACACCCACCCTTTAAGAGCCCTCTTTTGGCCAGTAGTGAGAGTTTCTCAAAATCATCAGATCCATACTCCCCCCTGAACATTTCAAAAAAGGCTTTTTGAGACCTTTTCAATGTTTGGAAATTACTCGTATACATTCCGAGTAAAATTACTAAGGAAAAAAACGAGAGTAAACGAGCAAACGAGAGCAAGAAAACACGCAGGATTTTCTTAAGTTTTGGCGATTCAAGAGTCTGAGTTTCTTGGAAGAGGTTGTTATAAAAACATATATGTATGTCAAAATAAATGTCACCTAAGATTTGCAGCAACGCAAAATTGCTTTTCTATTGGTTTCATTTGCAGAAAATTTTTAAATGACTATGTTTTACTTATTATCTCTTTTTCAGGGAACTAAGTGCATTGAATGAGAAGGTAAGTTTATCCTTCTTACTGGGACAACCATTCAGCTTAATTTCATTGATAACTTTACAATACGATAGTTTTGCTGCCAGACACAACCAAAAACAAGAGCATGGCTAAGTATATAAGTCACTTTATGCCGGATGACTCACAGTTTTAAGCATATTGCTGCAAAAGTAGTTGTGCTTCAGTCATACGAATTAATTTTTCTAATAGCTAGAAGCAATTTTCTTATTTGCAATAATTTTCTAAATAGTACACTCGACGATTAGAAGAATCAGTTTTAAGGGCAGCCAGAAAATTACCTAGAACCCTCGATAAAATATACCAGATCTTTTTAAATCCATTGTATATTCCTGTGAGAATTGGCATGACCAATAATTGAAAATTAGACGTAAACTGGAAATAATTTCTTAGGGACTGGTCATTATTACTTGCTTGGATGGGGGGGATGGAAGACATATTCTTTGTATCCATTAAACAATTACAATATAAATTTACAAACTACACTCCTTTACAAAATTACGGACAACTATACAATGCTACAGGATTGATACCACAACGAGCAAAAGGCTATGGCTACCCCGACACCATTTCAACACAGAGATAAAGACTACTGTCTGTCTCAAATTTCATGTCACCACGAGAAATTTCTGCGATCAAAACAACATCTGGGGGGGGAGGGGGTACTTAAGTCTTACCTGCATAAAGAGAGAGGAGGGACGAAAAATAATGCACATTTTCGGGAGGGGTATAAAAGGTAATGCACATTTTCGGGAGGGATATGAAAATAGTCTGAAATTAAACTTGTAAATGCCTAAAAAATGCTAGTTCTCAAGGAAGTAACTTTAATGATAATGATAATATTTTACGAATATTTCAAGTGGATAATCATCAATATTAACAAATATTGCTTTCCTGATATATATAGTAATAAAGAAGAGAAGAAAGATGTCCATCTTAAACTTAGAATTACAATCACAACGCAAGTGGAATTTAGATGCTTACAGAGTTAAATTTCATTAAAATGGCTATTTAAAAACTGTCTAAAAAGAAGTCGAGATTTGATTTTCCTTGCGTGCAGAGGCCTGTTGTTGAATTCTTTGGCAGTCAAGAGATGAAATTTCTTTCGTCCAAATTCCGTTTTCAATAGTGGTAAATGTACTGACAGTTCCTCATTTCTTGTGTTCTTTCCGTGCGTATCTTTAATGAAGTATTCTTTCATCATGTCACAGACATTTCGTTGTAGATTATCAAAGACTAAAGTACAAGCTCTTTTCTTAATTACTGCATCAATTTTAGGTACAGCTAGGTCAACCGTCAGGTTATTTGACATTATAACAACTCCGGCTCTGCGTTCAATCCTTTCCATTCTGTTCTTGTACGACTGAGACCGAGCTTGGAGGATCAATCCGCAGTACTCAAAAACAGGCATTATCGTTGTTATTTGAATCAATAGACGAAATCGGCTAAAATTTGTTTATACCCATTTCAAGTCATGTGGTCAATCGCTTGATGAAACATCTTTTGATTTCTCCGACAAATTTCATGCCATGCAAAGTTGTGCCATGGACGCAAAAAGTAAGATAATACCAAAACTTCCCATGGGAATGATGACATGACTTGAAATGGGTAAGACAAACCTTAGCCGATTAGGTCTATTCCGCTTCTTTCTAGCACACGATGATTCATCTTACAGTATTTCTTAATGTAACTGCTACCAATTTCTTTTCTCGTCACATTTCAAATGGTATTTTTCTTTAATGTGTTGATCGTCATCCGAGTCTTCAAGCACTAAAAGTCATGACAGCATGATGCCGTTGTTGCCATATATACATGTACTGGGAGGGGGGCTGAAAATATTCTCTACAATGTTAAAGGCGGCACCAAGGTTTTCAGAAATATCAGAGAGAGGGCTACGAAAATATCATGAAATATTTGTAATTATCTTCCATCCCCTCCCCAGCAAGAAGTAATGACCCGCCCCTTATTTATAATTCCGAAAAGGATTACTGAAAGTAGTAAACCAGAGAACGTTGCTTTTCTTTCATTTGAAATGCCGTTGATCTTGTTTTCCAGGTCGTTTTCTTTCTCTTAATGTAAATTATCAATTATTGTAAATAGGTTTTAACATTATGGTTTTTTATAATTTGGTTTGAAATGTTTTTATCTTTGATTATACCGGGTGAGCCAGAAAAAGTTTCCACTTTTGAAAATTCATAACACCTAGAGCACTTCACCAATTTGAATTATTCAAATTTTAGTTAAAAGCCGACAGATCAAAGTATTTTCGTGATTTTTGTCGATGTCTCACGAGCACTAGGAAAATTGACGGTTGATGACTGAAAAGGGCGTAAAACATTGATCAAAGCTTAAAGGGCTCCTCGCACAGAATAATGAAGGGAATGCAACTTCTCATAGATGAAAAATATCCTCCGCACATTAATAGATGATTACGCTCAAGATGGCGGCGAGGAACTTTTTACCAAGATGCATTGCGTTCTAATTACGAATCCTTAACGATTCCATAGGAATTCGATTAAAAAACGCAGTGCATATTGGTAAAAAGTTCCTCGCCGCCATCTTTAGCGTAGTCGTCTATTGCTATGGGATTGATAGACTTGCTCCAAGTCTATTTAAGAAAAGAAATAGACTTGGAGCAAGTCTATGGGATTCACAATCTTTCGTATTTGTTTGCAAATCGATGTTTTTGTTCGGTATGAAAAGAGTCCTCACGATTTGATCAATGTTTTTGCCCTTTTCAATCATTTTGCAACCATGAAATTTTTATAAAGTTGAATTTACCAATACTTCTAGTGATGGTATAACAGCGAGAAAAAGAACAAAGATGCTTTGATCTTTCGGCTTTTAACTAGAATTTTAATGATTCAAATCCGTGAAGTACTCTAGGTGCTATGAAACTTCAAAAGTTGGAACCTTTTCTGCCTCACTCGGTATTGTAAATGTTTTTAATGTAGGACCCCTTGAAACACAACTTTGTTGAAGGGCAACCCACCCTAAATGAATGAAATATGATATATGAGTGTTTCATGCTAAAAAATCTTCCCGGTTCATCAGACCCTAGAAAGAAGAACTTGTGTGCCGTTACTGTAATGTTGTCTCCTTTCCAGGATGAAAATGGAAATAAGGTCATGGGATTTATTCGCCTTGATCGGTAAGTGAAATAGGCAGCCATAAGATTTTATCAGGAAGGTCATAACAAGGCCAGACCAAATCAGCAGTTGTTTTTGGTTGACACCAAAATTCAAAGCGATTAGCGATTGCAGACATAGAAAATTCTCTCAACGAATGATTCGAAACAAACACAGCCACAAAAGCTAACCCGAACCAGTATGGCAAACTGTCGCCTTGTGCACGCGAAAAATGGTTTTTAAGAATACTAACGAGCTTGAAACAAGACAAGAAGGATCAATCTAAGCATGTTGTGGGCGGATTTTGTTTATTTGATTCAGAAGCTGAGCGATAATTGTTTCATTTAGGCCCTAATTATGCGAGAATTGCAATACCCTCCACTCGGTTTCTGAATGAAATTAACCAAATCCGCTTGGCAGATCTTTGACTTGATTGATTTTTTTATTTGATTTTATCTTCAGGGTTCAGGTATGATTAAATACATCCTGATTTCCAAACTGCCCCGTTAAAATGTCGAGAACTGCTATGCTTTGCAGACTATTGTAGCAAAAACACTGAACTGCTGTGAGTGTCATGCTTGTATCTTTAGGTACATCTTTCTTCTTTCGCTATAAACTCAGAACCTCTCTTGAAAAGCTCCTTTCCCGTGCACAAGGCGACAGGTTGCCCTGACGGTTTCAAGGCAAATTTTGCTGCTTTCTTGTTTTGAATTTCTGGTTGAGAGAATTTCCTTTGTCTGCAATTGCTAATTACTTTGATTCGTGGTAAGCAACTGATGCTATTGTCTTACAAAATCTGCCTTTCTTGAAGGGTATGGTCACAACAGCACAGGCGTCGAATCTTTAAAATTGATTGCATGAATGGTTACAGTTAAGCACCACCTAAAGTTTTGTAAGGATTTGGATCGAGCGTCCAAATTTGGTAGAGTTGTGAAGGAAAACAAAACCATGACCTCTGTTCTCGGTATAATGATGCTAGCTGTGGCAAATAGTTCCTGCGGGTTTTAGAAAGGAGAAGAGAGGAAAGAAAGTGGTCTTCTTTTAGAAGTAACTTTAATGTGGATTCGCCTCATTCACCAGAATCTTTGCAGAACACAATGGCTACGTGTGTGCAACAATATAGATCCTAGTGATAACAAATTTGTTTACGGTGGCGTGACCCTACCCCTTTAAAGACATCAAAATAAGTTTTATCAACAGATTGATCTCTTGATTTGAAGTGAGTGTATACAAACTTCAGCCGATTCGGTCTTTTATAGAAAGGAAGATGGAATTATCATTTCTTCAATCTCTTAAAAGAGTAAACGTTTGCTAGTTGCATCTAAGTGCCCCAAGGACCCAAGAGTCCGTTAGACCAAGATGTGTCCACATTTCTGTATTATTTTTTTCAGTACAGTATGCTGCCAAGGGACTTATCCAAAAAAATTATTAACAGAATGGTTGGTTTGGGATGAAGAGCATAAATCAGAGAATGATAATCCAGGTAAACTTGTAACTTCAAAACTAACATGATAAATAGTTAGTGGTGAGTTCTTACCATATTAATTTCACCACACATTTGTTCAGAAGTTTCCTGAAAGAAATGTATATCTGCTGGGTGGACAGAAAAAGCTTGGGGGTGTTTGCAAATATTTATAGATACAATTTTCTTCGCAAATCCATGTCTTTCAAAACTAATTCGTAAAATAGTGGCCAACTTAGATATGAAACTTGTGGTTGAAATTTGTTATTCCGTTCCAATCTTAAGAAGCTTTTGATAAAGCCTTTTTTTTGCAAGATTCCTCCCATTTGATTCAGGCCCCGTTTACACGTATCCGGATCTTTTTGAAAACGCATCGTTTTTATCCGTTTTGGAATGGCGTCCACATGGAGACGGCATTTTCGGTAACCGAAAGACAGAGCAGAAACTGCGCACGCATGCGCGAAAACTCATAACTTCGAGCCTCCTTAACTCCCTGCAACAAATCGCAAAATTAGGCAACACTTGAACCTAATTATCTAAATAATTTTCTTCTTTGGACCTAAAGCTGTTGATTTATCATTTCAAAAAGCTTATCTATCAAAACATTTCCTTATCTCAGATTGCACGATGACGTCATTTTACGCAGTTTCTGCTCTGTCTAACCGAAAACAAAGCCTTTCGAAAATGCTCTCCAGAGTGGATCTTTCTATAAAAGCCGTTTTTCTAAGGAAACCTTTTCGAAAACGCTGACGTCACTGCGTCAGTTTACCACCCATTAGAGCATGCGCTCGGTTCTTTGAGGATCGCACGAGGGATTTTGCTTGTCTGTTTTCTTTTATCGAAATTCGAATGTCGAATGTTGAATTTTGTATCGAATATCGAATTTCACTTTCGAATAGCGAATTTTAAATGTCACAGCGTTTTCGTGGGACGGGGATATTTTAGAAAACGGTCATTGTGTGGACGCAGATCTTTCTTATACGGATAAAAAAGATGCGTCTTGGAAAAGATCCAGATACGTGTGGACGGGGCTTCATATTTATGCATATATGAATTTCTAAACCATGAACAGCATACTGGATGTCCCAAAAAAGTGTAAGCGTTTGAACTGTTACTGTGAAAGATTCTTGGATTAAAATTTTTGATTTTCAGCTTTTGGTATAAATGAGATCTCTACTTAGATTTTGCAACCTTGTATATTCAAATCGGGTTTGCATTCGCAGAACAATTCAAATTCAAAGCGCCATATTTGAACTATGTTGTGTTTCCTTAACCAAATAGCTTGTTTCAATATGGCACTTTGAAAATGAAGTTGATTTGGAACAGCAGTTTTTTGAACGTCCAGAATTAAGGCGACTGAAGATATTATCAATGCATTGATGATGCACAAAGGTAGGCCTGATGCTTCTGATGCTTTCCAGCAATATATAATAATAATGATAATAATGAATCAAGACTAGTGTCTCCACAGAGTGGCTCTTCTCCTGGCCGCTAAGAACTACATTACAGTGTTCAAATGAAAACTATAGTTAAAATATTTACAACATAAAAGCCATAAGTTTAAGAAAGTAATAAAGTTCATAAAATGTTAAATTAAAAGCCTTCCCTTTGCAGCTATGTACAAGTTTTTTTGCGTTTGAGTTGAAAATTCAGTTGCAGTCTTCGCATTTCTAATTTCAGCGGACAGTTTATTAAAGAGTTCCGCAGCATCATTCCTTAAAGCGTTGGAAGTACATGTCGACGCGATAAGCGGTGCAGAACTAGATATTAAGTTTCTGGTATTTTCTCTCAACGATATGTCAATATACTTGGGCTTTTGTTGATCATTAGCGTACTTAAATGAAAGCTTCATCATATGCCGGTCTCTACGCTCTTTCATTGGCAGAGCATATAATCTCATACAACACATTCCACGTTTCCAAGTACCCATGCTTGTCCTGGTGCACCCAGTAGTGTAAATGAGTCATTAATTGAAAGCCTTAAATGATGTTGGAAGCATTTCTATGTTTGTAGGTAGCCGTAATTGTTTATTCGATCTTTTACAGAATGCTTTGGAGATGACCAGCTTTTCCTGATATTTGAAACAGAGTCTGGTGGGAAGTCTTTGGAGGATTACCCAATTCAGAATATAGCTGAAGCAAGAAGTGTTTTGCATCAGGTATTTCTGTCCTTTTTCATTTCAAAATTTCAGACAATTTTTTTGGTCCTCTAGGGCTCTAGAGCTTTTACATTTTACTGGTTTTTAACAACCATTGACATAAATGCTTCCTTATAGTGTGCAGTCATAAAGAAAGAACGGAAGGGGGGAGGGTGGAAGGGATTTCTAGATTTGTCCAGAATTATGTAGCCCAATGCAAGAAACAGAAACTGCTTACATAGCCTCTAAACATCTGTAAAAATGATTGGATGACCCCAGGGGTTCAATTTGAACTCTGTGGCTCAGAAACTTCTTCAAGAAAACTTTCCGCACTATGCAGCTCAAGTTTCTTCCTATGCATCATGCTGCCAATATCGTATTTTTGGAATCCGGTATCACGTTTCAGTAGGGCAGAGAAGGACTTGCAGATACCACTGTACTAGAAACTGATATGGAGAATAATATCAATGATCAAGAGAACAGCAAAATGACGCTGACAGTGTTGGAAACAATTGTAAAATATTTTAAAACAAATTCCGAAACAAATAACTTCATGATCCATGCTTATCACTTCAAGTAGTTAGTTTGCCCAACATTTTCCACCTTGTAGTTTTGGTGACCCTCCCCTCTATAGAAGAAAACTTCAAGATAAGCTTTCTTAAAAAGTTCCTTTTTCTTTCCATCACTTTGATCTGACGTCTAATATGCATCAGACGTAGGTATCAAATCGTTGTTATTATCCGTATGTGTTGTTTTTGGTTGTGTAGTTAGAGGCTAAGTAGTTTCTCTTTCTTTTATCTATGTTAATTCCCTTGGGGTAGACACAGCCTTTTCGTCCCCGGGGGTACTTGTCCCAGTTGCATTGTAAAGTAATTCTTGTAAGTAGTGTAGACTGTAACATGTATTGTAACATTTTATTGGATTATATAAAAAAATTCCTTCTTCTCTCCTCTATTCCATACTTTATGACAGCTCCCTTACGTAGAACATTTTTGAAAAATGTAACTTGGATCAGATTGAAATATAGCCTTGATAACCGTAGCTTAGTTTAACTCGAACTGTAAACACCATCTCGGACAGCTTAGCGTTTGTTATACAGAAAACTTTGTAAAGCTACAGGCAACTGTGACTGAAAACTAGGCAAAACTTTACCCAGAGTGTTTAGTGATTGTGACTAAGAAGATTTTTTTATAAATCTTAGAAACTAATTCGAACACAATACTTGTAATATAACTAATGTACCATCCGTAGCCAAAACAGACACAAGGTCACCGAGTTGTGGCTATGAATGGTACATGCAATTTTCAACTGCCTACACAGTTCAAAAAAGAGAAAAAAATAAACAAGTTAACTAACAAAAGGGGTCGGAAAGTGTATCTCAAGATAATTGCCTGTTGTTTCCACGGAACCAAGGATATAATATGATCTTGGATCATAAACCTGATTTTCAGAGTCACATAAGAGAATTAATGCATCTGGACTAAAGATTAATGTCTTGTTCGAATCCTACCTTGACCATCCTCTTAGAATGCCAAGAAAATCTTTTGCATAATTGCCCTGAGTGCTTAGCCTGGGGGTGGGGGGGGTACATAACATGTTGGGGGTACGGGTATATGCCGCCCCATATGGGTGGGTTTTTGGGCCCAAATTCTCTAAACAAGGGTCTCTCTTTCAGTAGATTTCCATAAACATGGTGGGTTATCCAGAAATTGGCGAAAAATAGCCAAAAATGGGTCCTTTTCCGCCAAAATTCATCATAATAGTTGGTATGACAGCAAGTTTCGGTTATTAGACGAGGGTGCCTTTCTGAAAACCAGGCGGCAGCCCCCGTCCATCCGCATTTCATGTACCCCCCTCGGGGATGCTTAGTAATCTTTTTTGGGAAGGCAAAGGGGCTGGGCACTAAGAGCATGCCAGTTTCTTAGCAATTCTTTTTAATGCATGGTGTCAAAGAAAGATATGACTATCTATAATGCAAGTAACCTAGGCATTGGAAATATCTCACAACATTTTAACGAAAGAAAAACTTAAAATTCAGCCAGTTTGTTTTGAAGGACAAGTCCGAGCTCGGTACGATTAGTGCTAGAAAACAAACCTATCAACTGCTACTGCGAATTATGAACATCTTTCCACAGACTGACGTTCGTACTCTCGGGTGCCTGATACAAGGGGGGACGCTTATTAACTTTTGAATATTTTATCCACCCCACCCCCGGCCCTTATTAACACCGTCCCGTTTATCAGTTTCAGGAGAACAATGTCCAAGGCTCAATATGATTTTTATACGAAATTTTGCTCGAAAGATGAGAAGTCATTGCAATCCCCCCGTAAACTAATTAGGAAAAGAAATCATTGCAATTTACTCGTAAACGAATTCAAATTTACTCCTTGAAGACTTGAAGAGTTCTAAGCATATAAAATGCACTTATTTCCAGTAGATAACGTAAAAACCCGTTTTTTGCGAATTTTTGACCCCTTCCATTCATTAGGACCGACCCCCCAAAGATTTATTCATTTCTTTGAAAGATTCCCATCCCCCCCCGTTTATTAAGACCCCTCTTGTATTAGGCACCCGAGAGTAGCAAGTATAAATCAGTACAACGTTCTCAATTATCGTCGCCATTTCTTCATCAAAACACGATGACGAGGCTAGCAGGGATTAAGAGGTAAGGAAAAATTGGGGGGGGGGGTATCGTTTTCGTTGAGTGTAGCATAAAAAAATCAGAGATTCTTTGCTGTTATGACGTCACCATCCTCTGGTCGTTTATTTGAGTGCGTGATTTCGCAGAGTACTGACGAGAAATGGTGGGAAATAGTGCGATACAGCATTCATATCAGACTAATTTTGTATTCCATCATCAAGTATACCCACCCCGGCCGTATTCTTTAACATGATGTTTACATTTGACTATGTTTCAAGGTAGCTGCTGCGTTAGCTGTAGCCGAGAGGGCACTTAACTTCGAGCACAGAGATCTTCATTGGGGCAACGTTTTGATCAAGCCAACAAGTGAAAAATCATTGCTTGTTCATATCGAAGAATGTGGGGAAGAAATCATCTTGACATCAGGAATCAAAGTGGCAATCATTGACTTTACATTGTCAAGACTAGAAAAAGGTACGAAAAATTTGCAATTATTTATCATATTTGACGTGAAGTCCGTTTTAAAAGAAACTTTGAATCTTTGAGACAGTTGCATATTGGCAAAAGTGGTCCAGTCGCAGACTTGATTAATAATGAAAAATCTCAGTGTAATTAGTCGTAGGCCCCGTTTACACTATACCGGATAGCTATCGTCGCGCTGCAACTTTCGAATTGGATAGGGGTGCTGTTTACATCACACCAGAGCTATCCGATACATGACACTCCACAAATCGGAGCAAAAATCACTTTGCTTCATAGGTGAGATGAAAGTCACTTCGGCATGGTTTTGTCATGATGTAAATGCTATCCGATATGTTTCGTTCTGCAACCACATTTCTTTTCTTTTAGAACAATGAAAAACAATTAAATTGAAGTTAAGACGCGACGATAGCCATCTGGTATAGTGTAAACGGGGCGTTAGGGAACACTAACGATGTTGCTTTAAAGGTACCGGTGAGCTAAAAAACGTTTCCACTTTTAAAATTTCATCGCACCAAGAGTGCTTCACAAATTTGAATGATTCAAATTCTAGTTAAAAGCCCAAAGGCTGAAGTATTTTTGTGATTTTTCTCGCCGGCCTACCAGCACTACAAGTAGCGATAAACTGAATTTTGTAAAAATTTCATGGCTACAAAATTACTGCAAAAAGGCTTGAATCATTGATAGAAATGCAAGGACTCCTTACGCAGAAAAATATGCAACTGCCGTTTCACTTCTCTAAAGAGTTATAATTAGACATCAATTTTCAAACAAATACTGAATATTTTCAGTCCAATGTGAGAAAATGTGCAGTGGATATTTCTCACCCATGAACAATCGCATTTTCTTTATTGGTCTGTGCGAGGAGTCCTTTGTGGTTTGATCGACGTTTTAAGCCCTTTTCCAGTCATTTTGCAACCATGAAATTTTTGTAAAGCTGAATTTGTCTATATTTCTACAGGGTGTCCCAGAAAATTTGTGCCCCGTTTGCCTGAAGACCATGACAAAGCAGCAAAAGGTCGTCACCATATTTTGGCATGATGTTGCTCGCAAGATGTTAAATTGAAGTTTGCTTCTATCCCCGTAAAAATCCGTTAAGAAATGATGGAGCTATGACGCTCAGAAGACCAAATTTCTCTGATGACTGAAACCAGCGGTCGGCCATTTTGTATAACTATTTTTGCAACGATAAGCAGCTTCATGGATGAGCTGAAACAGTAGCCTCCAATCTCATAGCTCTCGCGAAAGTTTCAATAATCATCAGAGACTTCAGCTATTTCTTTCCCCACGATCCTTTATTGAATGTCAAAACGAAGATGAGGATCCCATGATAAAATAAACAATCGAAAGGCAATGACAAAAATATAGTCACATTTTGTTTGCAGGTGTGGTGAGTGTAGCAATTATTTAGTTTATCTATCAGCTCAAAATGAGACAATACAGCTCCAAAAATCTTTTGCCCTTCTCGTTTCTTTTAGTTCATTGTCTTCGGTAGTAAATCAACAATTGCTTGTAACAAATGAAGGGAGAAATCTGAGTAGGGATACGCTAGGGATGGCGACAAATTAAATGTGAAATATATTTTTGTCGAAGCTTTTGATTTTTTATTACTTTGGGAATTCTGATCTTCACTTTTGCATTCTATCAAAGATTGTGGGGTAAAAATAGTCTAACTCTCTGATGATTATTGGAACTTTGATGAGAGCTATGACATTAAAGGCTGCTATTTCAGTTCATCCATGAAGCTGTTTATCTTTGCAAAATAGTAAGATAAAATGGCCGACCACTGGTTTCAGTCAACAGGCAGATTTGGTCTTCTGAAAGTCATAGCTCCATCATTTTTCGATGGATTTTCACGGGAACGGTGGCAAACTTTAATTGAATATCTGAAGAGCAACGTCATCGAAAAGGTTGGTGATAATCTTTTGCTGTTTTCTCACAATCTTCAGGCAAACGGGGCACAATTTTTCTGGGACACCCTGTAGTGCTCGTGAGACAGCGATAAAAATGAAAATATAGTTATAGTTATTTATTCAAGTCTTCAACTATATTATATAAAAGTGTTCTAGGGAATGTACAAAAGTAGAAAAGTTTACAAGTTATAAATTATAAGCTGGTCTAAAAAAGCGTGTTTCATCAATGATTTGAAACAGTTTATGTCCTTTGCACCCCTTATTTCCAACGGTAAATCATTCCATAAAGTTGTTCCTGCATATCCAAAAGACCGAGTACCAAGAGTCTTCCGTTTGCAACGACGAACTTCTAGCAGTAATGTACTATTAGACCACAGTGTCCTCCTAGGTACATGCCATCTAATCATCTTTTGCAAATAGGTTGGCGCCTCTCACTTGAATATTAGGAAAAGAATTTTATACTTTGATGTTTTGGTCTTGAACTAGAACTTGAATCATTCAAATCCGTGAAATACTCTTGGTGCTATAAATTTTAAAAAGCAACTCCTTTTTTCTGGCTCATCCGGTATACCTAGCCTGCGTGCAGACTCTACAGTCAATGCGGAGGAGCGAAAAGGAGAAGGAGGCTCCCTGTAGAGTCTGTTAACGGCGACCAATTTTGTGTTTTGAGTTCTCAGATTTTGTGGAACCGTCGGGGATTGCCTACACGATTTAAATATTGTTCTTACTCATGTTCAGCCTATTTTGCGTGTAACAAACATTATACCAAATTTTTTTTCAAGCAGAACGCGCTGAACACAAGCAAGAACAAAAGTTAAATCGTGCAACCAGTCCCAAACGGTTCCACGAAATCTGAGAACTCAAAACACAAAATTGGTCGCCGTTGCGCAGACTCTACGGGGAGCTTTCTTCTCCTTTTCGCTCCTCCGCACTGATTGTAGAGTCTGCACGCACGCTAGGTATACCCGAAAATGAGGTCTTTCACTGCGTTATTTGACACCCCATAAGTAATGAAAACAAACCTTTTATCATTTTGAAATATATTCGGATCATTGATAAAGGGTTCAAACAGAAAATTTCGTCACAGGGTTGATGATCAAATCTTGGTGTTTTGCAAACGGAATTACTCTTTTTAGACACCGGTGCCTAAAAAATTTATTCTTCGTCTGATTTTCCTTTTTTCAGATGGCTGTGTTGTATTTTGCAATTTAGAAGATGATTCAACTTTGTTTGAGGGACAAGAAGATTATCAATTCGAAATCTACCGAATGATGCAGAAGGAAAATGGGTAAGTTACTAAGCTTTGAATGTCTTTTATCTTCATTGACCTGCTAGAAACCCAGAGGAGTATTTGAGACCAAGTCAAAAAGTGATGGCTTCAAAACGGCACTTCTGGTGTTCTCAAAATATGTCAAAGTGAAGCAAATTCTGAAAGAAAGGGTTCTACCGATTGTGCTTGAATATTTTCTAAATTTGAAATGAATAATGAATGATGAATAATGAATAATGCTCTTTATAAACACAAGTAAAACTTTTTAAATGTAGAGCAAAAATGAATGAAATACCAGTTTAGTTGAAAACTGACATAAGCTTGATATACATTAAAATCGAAAACTTTCGGACAATCAAACTTTCGGACAAAAGTTTGTCCGAAAGTTTATTTGTCCGAAATGTGGTGATGTCCGAAAGTTTTGTCGTCTGAAAGTTTTAAATTCATTGAAATAGAAAAGCACAGAGAAACGTAACATAAAACGTTAATAAATCAATGTTTTACCAGTAGTACTTAGGTTTCTTGAATTTTTCTATCTAAAAGTTTGGCTCCTTGAAGCGTTTCTTGAAAAAAGTTCACATTTGGCAGCACCTTTTAATGTGGTTTACAGCTGGTTGTATCATTGTTCAATTTAACGAAAATTACATTCAAATGTCCTTGTTGATGTGATAATCATCATGTACCTACTGTAAATTGATATTCATGATGGAATCACAATTATTTTCAACATATAGTTTGGTATGATGCTTGTTTTTGATGTCGTGTTTGTCCGAAAGTTTTCTTTCCGAAATTCCCAAAAAAGCGTCCGAAAGTTTTTTGTCCGAAGATTTTTTGCCGAAAGTTTTCCGTCCGAAAGTTTTCGATTTTAATGTAGCTAGAGAACAGCAGAATTGCTGTTTTCGAGGCAATCGCTTTTTTAACTTTGTCATGTCATTAATCAGCAACCATCCGTTTGATTGGCAAAACCAAGGTCTCAACCTCTAGGTTGACGTATCAAGAAAGAGAGAAAAAAGTACACGCCTCCTCCACAGCAACCACACAAATTAGGGAAAAGTTTTGGGACACCCTGTTTTCCTGTACAACACAAAAATGCTTAGTATGTGCATAATGATAACTTCAATGATTTATCTTTTAGAAATTCTTGGAATGAATTCTGCCCAAAGACGAATGTAATGTGGCTTCATTACCTCACTGATAAGCTGATAAAACATAAACTGAAACGTAAGAGCAAGAAGATTTGTGCATTCTTTGAAAGGATACTTAATTATCAATCTGCTTTTGAAGTTTCAATCGACGATTTTTTTCTCACGAGGTAATTTTTGTATTGTAACATATTCTCACCTTTATTTCGTAATTGCTGATCTTAGATAGAAAGTAATTTTTAGACCAGGTTAAAAAAGGACACTCGCAGTTTTTGGAGAACAGGCACTATTCGATTTGCTATAAGTCTTAAAGGACAAGTCTGGGGTTGATAAAATCATTGTTAAAAGCAACCTTATCAACTGCTGAGCACCAATCGTGAGTTCTTTCCTACATTTGATGCCTCCGACTTTCATAAATTGGTTAATGAATCTTCATAAGTTAGACCAAATATCGTCGCCATTTCGTATTTTGTGCGAGTGTGCGAAAGCGCGATAAGGAGGCAAGCAATGTGAGTGGTATAATATCATATAATATCAACACATCTGGCAGCCTCGTTGTGGTCAACGTGAAGTGACGTCATATAAAATGATGTCATTCTGCGCCTCTTAGCAGATTGAAATATGTAGTTTCGCTGATTAAAAGCGAAATGATTGAGAAAAGTCTACAAACCATTCACAACAGTGTGATCTCTAGAATAATCAACAATTGTAGCAACCCCGGACTTGTCCGTTAAAGAGACTCCTTCGCAGCATAGAGCCCAAATCTTTAAAAGGGCGGGTGTATAATTCCATCAAATAATCTTTGCATTGAAGTGCCTGAAAGGAACTTTGGGTAAATTGCTGTAAACCTACCGTGGCAATATCTTGATATCTTAATTGGTTTCAAAATGGCGGCTTTTATTAATCTGGAGGCTGTAACGTCATGAAATTCCAAATCCTTAACCAGAAGAGCTGCAGATTTCTGCTTGCCACCATATTGTAGACCTTCATAAACTTTGGTTTTCTTTAAGATTGCGTCAATTTCATTTGGTCAATTTAAAAGTTTCGATAATTCTTTAACTTTTCAAAATTTCAGATGAATTTTAGCAAAAAAAATTTCAAACGCTGCAGTTTTGAAAAAGATTCAAGATATCAGAAAATTGCCACGGCAGATCTACAGCAAATTACCCAAAGTCCCTTTCAATTCACTCAATTCATAGAAAAATGTGATACAATTTTACACCCGCCTCTTTAAAGGTTTCAAAGATTTGAGCCCTATAGTAACTGTGTCGCTAAATTTCTGTCCAAACGGCTGATTTTGCGGTTTTTTAATAGAGATATCTCACAGACTTCCCATCCCTTTCTCAAAATGATCTTTGAGAAAGCGTTATTATTAAGGTAAACCATGATCGATAGGGAACCAAGCGTGTAGAAATTTGGTGCGAAAACGAGCCTAGCCCTGTTTTTTAGTTTTTCGTAAGTGAATCAGGTAGCCACGGATTAGATTTTGTGAAAATCAATCAAAAAACACATCTTGAGTTGCTAGAAATGGTTATTTGTAGTAACTGCCACAGGCCATGGAATGCGTCGATCAGTTATTTTGCTTCTCTGAAGTCATGAAATCGACTTAAACAAACAATATTGCTTTCCAAAGATTTCTTTCCTAATATTATGAACCCGTTTTGGTCATTTATTACTTCCAGGTGTGTTTCCTGGTAAAAATGTGAAGAAGGGTTCAATTATTACTAAAATTCAAGTTATAAGGTTAAGTACTGAGCTAAAAACCTCTGGTTTTGAGGCAGCCATTAAATTCGACTTTCTTCCACCATAAATAAGCAACCACTGGTTGTCACATTTACTTAAACTCAGTGCCAAACTCTAAGTTCTACTCTCTTCTGTTCATAAATTTGAAAAACAGGAAAATTGGATTCATGCTTCCTTCTTGATAGCCGCTCAAACAGCGCACATTTTTTGGGACTCCCTGTACAATTTATACATATATTGTTTACATGTATATATATGTATATGTATATATATAGAAACTCAGAAAGAACACATTCGTTTAAACGTTTCGGCCAAAGCCTTCATCAGTAATAACTGTTCAAAATCAGACGGAGCATACATAAAGATATCGAAGTTACAAAGAACACAAAACAATAGCCTAAGCGGGTCCTACCTATTACAATGCGTAATTATGATGTGTTAAAGCAGCCGGTAATTACAAAGGTGGCGGGAGAAAGATCAATTTATTTACAATGTTTATACTTATTGTATGCTATTAACTGTTTTCAACTGGGTGTCTAAAAACCGCACAAAGTTTGAAAACATACCGCTCCCTGAATATCGAAGCAATGATACTGAAAACTGTCTTGTTTCATTGCCCATATCCGGCTTTAATCGGTCATTCCCTCCCATCTTTATGGAATATTCTTTGTAGAGCGCCATACGAGAGATTCTCTGGAGAATTCTCCCATAAATGCTTATTTCTGGTGAAAAAGGTGGGCCTATAACCTTTCCTTTTTGTGAATAAGAAGTACTGCCAAAAATTTCAATATTTGGAAAAAGGGAGAGCATATAATATAGCTACTTTTTGGTCGAAAAAAAACTGACTTAATGTTTTTCGCAAAAAAGGTAAGCCTATAGCCTTACTTTCTGGTCGAAAATGAGTTTTCCGAAAATGAAAATTTTTGTTGGAAAGGAAAATCTACAGCCTATTTCTTTTTGGTCGAAGAAGACTTTTGCCGAAAATGCCAGTTTTGGTAAAGCAACTTAAGCCCTTAGCATTACTTTTTAGTCCACAATGAATGTTTATTTTTGATGCAAAAGGTGGACGTTTCATTTTGGTAGAAAAAGAGTTCTTGCAAAAAAGACAAACCTGAAGCCTTACCTTTCAGTGGAAAGGGACTTCTTCCTACAATGTCCATTTTGGTCCAAAAAGCAAGTCTTTAGCATTATCCTTTACCCAAAAGTGCCAGTTTTTTTGTGAAAAAAGTTCAGCCACTAGCCTTAATACTTGGTCTGGGAAAAGTCTTTAAATAAATGCTTATTCCGCGGATAAAAGTTAAGACTATAGCCTTACCTTTTGGTCAAGAAAGAGTTCTTCCAGAAATGCTTATTTTGTGGAAAAAAATTAAGTCTATAGCCTTACCTTTTGGTCAAGAAAAAGTTCTTTCAAAAATGCTTATTTTGTGGAAGAAAGTTAAGCCCATAGCCTTATCTTTTGGTCAAGAAAGTGTTCTTCCAAAAATGCTTATTTTGTGGAAAATTAAGCCTATAGCCTTACCTTTTGGTCAAGAAAGACTTCTTTTAAAAATGCTTATTTTCGGTGAAATTGCCAGCCTATAGCCTTACCTTTGGTCAAAAAAGAGTTCTTTCAAAAATGCTTATTTTGTGGAAAAAAGTTAAGCCCATAGCCTTACCTTTTGGTCAAGAAAGTGTTCTTCCAAAAATGCTTATTTTGTGGAAAAAGTTATGCCCATAGCCTTACCTTTTGGTCAAGAAAAAGTTCTTTCAAAAATGCTTATTTTGTGGGAGAAAGTTAAGCCCTTAGCCTTACCTTTTGGTCAAGAAAGTGTTCTTCCAAAAATGCTTATTTTGTGGAAAATTAAGCCTATAGCCTTACCTTTTGGTCAAGAAAGTGTTCTTTCAAAAATGCTTATTTTGTGGAAAATTAAGCCTATAGCCTTACCTTTTGGTCAAGAAAGAGTTCTTTCAAAAATGCTTATTTTGTGGAAAATTAAGCCTATAGCCGTACCTTTTGGTCAAGAAAGAGTTCTTTCAAAAATGCTTATTTTGTGGAAAATTAAGACTATAGCCTTACCTTTTGGTCAAGAAAGAGTTCTTCCAGAAATGCTTATTTTGTGGAAAAAAATTAAGTCTATAGCCTTACCTTTTGGTCAAGAAAAAGTTCTTTCAAAAATGCTTATTTTGTGGAAAATTAAGCCTATAGCCTTACCTTTTGGTCAAGAAAGAGTTCTTTCAAAAATGCTTATTTTGTGGAAAATTAAGCCTATAGCCTTACCTTTGGTCAAAAAAGAGTTCTTTCAAAAATGCTTATTTTGTGGAAAATTAAGCCTATAGCCTTACCTTTTGGTCAAGAAAAAGTTCTTTCAAAAATGCTTATTTTGTGGAAAATTAAGCCTATAGCCTTACCTTTTGGTCAAGAAAGACTTCTTTTAAAAATGCTTATTTTCGGTGAAATTGCAAGCCTATAGCCTTACCTTTGGTCAAAAAAGAGTTCTTTCAAAAATGCTTATTTTGTGGAAAATTAAGCCTATAGCCTTACCTTTGGTCAAAAAAGAGTTCTTCCAAAAATGCTTATTTTGTGGAAAATTAAGCCTATAGCCTTACCTTTTGGCCAAGAAAGACTTCTTTTAAAAATGCTTATTTTTGGTGAAATTGCAAGCCTATAGCCTTACCTTTGGTCAAAAAAGAGTTCTTTCAAAAATGCTTATTTTGTGGAAAAAAGTTAAGCCCATAGCCTTACCTTTTGGTCAAGAAAGTGTTCTTCCAAAAATGCTTATTTTGTGGAAAAAGTTATGCCCATAGCCTTACCTTTTGGTCAAGAAAAAGTTCTTTCAAAAATGCTTATTTTCGGTGAAATTGCAAGCCTATAGCCTTACCTTTGGTCAAAAAAGAGTTCTTTCAAAAATGCTTATTTTGTGGAAAAAAGTTAAGCCCATAGCCTTACCTTTTGGTCAAGAAAGTATTCTTCCAAAAATGCTTATTTTGTGGAAAAAGTTATGCCCATAGCCTTACCTTTTGGTCAAGAAAAAGTTCTTTCAAAAATGCTTATTTTGTGGAAGAAAGTTAAGCCCATAGCCTTACCTTTTGGTCAAGAAAGTGTTCTTCCAAAAATGCTTATTTTGTGGAAAATTAAGCCTATAGCGTTACCTTTTGGTCAAGAAAGAGTTCTTCCAGAAATGCTTATTTTGTGGAAAAAATTAAGCCTGTAGCCTTACCTTTTGGTCAAGAAAGAGTCCTTCCAGAAATGCTAATTTGGTGGAAAGAAGTTAAGCCTATAGCCCTACCTTTTGATCAAGAAAGAGTACTTCAAAAAATGGTTAAGAAAGAGTTCTTTCGAAAATGCTTATTTTGTGGAAAATTAAGCCTATAGCCTTACCTTTTGGTCAAGAAAAAGTTCTTTCAAAAATGCTTATTTTGTGGAAAATTAAGCCTATAGCCTTACCTTTTGGACAAGAAAGACTTCTTTTAAAAATGCTTATTTTCGGTGAAATTGCAAGCCTATAGCCTTACCTTTGGTCAAAAAAGAGTTCTTTCAAAAATGCTTATTTTGTGGAAAATTAAGCCTATAGCCTTACCTTTTGGTCAAGAAAAAGTTCTTTCAAAAATGCTTATTTTGTGGAAAATTAAGCCTATAGCCTTACCTTTGGTCAAAAAAGAGTTCTTCCAAAAATGCTTATTTTGTGGAAAATTAAGCCTATAGCCTTACCTTTTGACCAAGAAAGACTTCTTTTAAAAATGCTTATTTTCGGTGAAATTGCAAGCCTATAGCCTTCTTATTTTGTGGAAAAAAGTTAAGCCCATAGCCTTACCTTTTGGTCAAGAAAGTGTTCTTCCAAAAATGCTTATTTTGTGGAAAAAGTTATGCCCATAGCCTTACCTTTTGGTCAAGAAAAAGTTCTTTCAAAAATGCTTATTTTGTGGAAGAAAGTTAAGCCCATAGCCTTATCTTTTGGTCAAGAAAGTGTTCTTCCAAAAATGCTTATTTTGTGGAAAATTAAGCCTATAGCCTTACCTTTTGGTCAAGAAAGACTTCTTTTAAAAATGCTTATTTTCGGTGAAATTGCAAGCCTATAGCCTTACCTTTTGGTCAAGAAAAAGTTCTTTCAAAAATACTTATTTTGTGGAAGAAAGTTAAGCCCATAGCCTTACCTTTTGGTCAAGAAAGTGTTCTTCCAAAAATGCTTATTTTGTGGAAAATTAAGCCTATAGCCTTACCTTTTGGTCAAGAAAGAGTTCTTTCAAAAATGCTTATTTTGCGGAAAATTAAGCCTATAGCCTTACCTTTTGGTCAAGAAAGAGTTCTTTCAAAAATGCTTATTTTGTGGAAAATTAAGCCTATAGCCTTACCTTTTGGTCAAGAAACAGTTCTTTTATTAATGCTTATTTTCGGTGAAATTGCAAGCCTATAGCCTTAATTTTTACTCGAAAGAGACTACTTCCAAAAAATGGCAAATTTTGCTGAAAAGGTAAGCCTTTAGCCTTGCTTGTTAGTTTAAAAGAGTGCTTCCAGAAATGCCTGCCGTTGATGAAAAAGGTAAGCCTATTGCCTTACCCTTTGGTCGAAAAACAGTTCTTCGAAAAACCTCGACTTTTTTGGTGAAAATAGTAGGCCAAAACAACTTATTCAATAAATTTCTTTTTTTTTGGTGAAAAAAAGAAGCCTAGAGATTTACTTTTTGATCGAGAAAGACTTCCTCTAAAATGCCTATTTTAGGTGAAGAAGGCAAGGAAAAAGAATTTTTCACAAAACGTGAATTTTAGTGGAAAAGATAAACCAATAGTCCTACTTTTTGGTCGAAAATGAGATTTCCAAAGATAAATACTCTTTGGCAGAAAGGGCAAGCCCATAGCCTAACTTTTTGGTTGAAAAAGGATTCTTATTCTTCATGAAAAAGGCATTATCTTTTCGTCTAAGAAAACTACTTTCAAAAATGCCTATTTTCGGTGAAAAAGTTAAGTCTATAGCCTTAACGTTCTGGTCGAAAAAGCGATCTTCGAGGAAATCCGTACTTTTGGGAAAAAGTCTTTGCTGGAAAAAAACAGAGCTTTACCAGTTTGCAGACGATTATTTATATCTGTCTCATTCACTACCAAACGGCATATCCCACCTCACCGAGAAAAGGATGATAACGTTCTGGCATGACGAGAAGGGATAAAAGTGGAAAATAATACTCGTTTAGTTGGCACCCTAGGTATCTCGGCTAGACGAGATCGCCCCACTTGGCTGGGCGGGATCATGTGAGTAGGCCCTCCCCACCCCTTTTCTTTACTCTGGATAATCTTACCCAAAGCCTATCCACCTTGTTGCCGTCTAGATAGGCACTCATTAACATCATTTAATCAGAAATCCACTTACTTGTGGACAATGCTTCATGTTCAAAGTACAAATTCAATGCATTCATCAGCAGCAGATACAGAAAGCACATCTGCATACAAAGGAGTCCCTTCACCGCAATCACGGATACCGATATGAACGAATTCTTCCCGTTGTATGGAATCTTGTCGAACATTTCCAACAAATTCGGACCAATATTGGTGCCAAATGCGAAGTAGGACATCATTGCGACAATCACAACAAATATTGTCGGTATCAAAAATCCGGTTGAGACAACTCTCGGTGCAGAATCCGGTTCTTTCATGTCTGAAACAAAAGTCGATAACACAGCATGAAGACCGAAGAAGCGAATCAAATTGCAAATCCCAGCTGAAATATGTGCTACATAGTTTTCGCTAGTTGTCGTATATTTGTCGTAATAAGGTGGGTTTCGCCTTTCGACATTTCCCAACAGAGTCGTTAATAAGAGGCCAGCAAGAACGCTTGAAATGATGCACACGATCGAAAACCACCAATAACTCTTCGGAGATCGGAACAATGTTAACGGCAATAGGCCCATACCGATGAGAGTTACCGTCACCCGAAGTTCGGCCGGGGAAGCGCTTAGGAACTTCGGAATATGTCCGTGTTTGTTTGATAGACTGGCGACAATCGTAGCTATTTCAACGAGCACTGTAGTTGCGGACAGCAGAAGATATAAAATGAACCCGAATGTAAGAATCGTTACCCAGCAGGAAGTTCGCTCTTCGTATGGGGTAATATATGAGATGAACATGTCTGGTTTCTTCGCCTTGATCCCAACGAAACCCTTCAGAAGAATATTACAAGTATATGCCAGGACCAATGCTATGACAACTATAGCACAGACGCCTCCCCAACCTGTGTACCGGAGAATAACAGGCGTGTTTATCATAGACATTCCTGTGAGGTAACTCATAACGAAAAATGTCACGGTTTCGGCAGATAGCAAGTTATTAGTAGTGTCTTCAATGCTGTCGTCATTGGATGAATCAGGGTAGCCTCCTGATGACTCTTCTGATAATGAAACGAGGCTGTATTTTCTGTAAGCACTCTCTTCTTGATAGTCAGTTTCACTGGAATGGTTTATGCTCTCTTCTGCTCCATTGTTTGGTACCTTAGTCTTCTCTAGAATTTCATCGCTTTCGTTTTCCCTTTCCTTTGTATCGTCTTCGGCCTGGTATCTGTAGCCTCCTGTACCTCTTGGATTCTCTTCGGTCTGGCTTTTGTGGTCTTCAAGTTTCATTCTACAGTCTTCAGTTTGGTCTTTGTCACCTTCGGTCTGGCTTTTGTGGTCTTCAGGTTTGTTTCTGTAGTCTTCAACCCGGTCTTTGTCAATTTCGGTCTGTTTTCCGTGGTCTCCGTTCTCTCTCTCTTTGGTGTCTTCAGTCTGGCTTTCGTACTCCTTATTTTCACATTTGTACTCTTTGCTCCCGTCTTTCTGGTCTCCCCTCTGTTGGTTGTTACGCTCTTCGGTCAGGTCTTCATGCCCTACCGTAGATTTAGTCTGAAGGTTTACTGTTCCTTGTTCATTGCCATCTATTTCTTCTTCCCAACGTTCTGCGTCATCTGAAGGTAAATGAAATCAAACTGCCTTGAATCCAAAGGCGGTCAAAATTTTGCGATGCAACTATATTATAAAACTTTAACTACCACGTAAAACCTCCATTACGCCTCCCGGCAGAGCCCCGGGGAAGGGGGTCACTAGACTTTCCCAGATACGGGGTTGGGCTATTCAAATCGTAAAAGTACCACCAATAATCCGGAGAAATTTCTCAAGAGTATACCTATAAATCCGGAAAATTTTCGGAAAATCATACCCATAAATCCGGGAATGCTAGAACAGCTCACCAATAAATGAATGTTTACAAAAAAACTGTACCCATAAATCGCGAAAATACAAAAAATTGTACAAACCATACCCATATATCCGGACTCTATCATAAAAAAGACAGACCCTAAACAATGGCACAACTTAATACCATGGACAAGTTAAGTTACCCCCCCCCCCGGGCGGCAGAGGGACGCCAGAAGAAGGCTTATTAGAAAGAGGGACTCATTCACAAAGTCAAACGAAAGTGCTGAAATTGGTAGCCTTTTAGGTCTGTTACGTCATAATTTGCGGAATAGAAATGCAATTTTACGGGTCACATACACGAATCAAACCCTGTAGTAATTCCAAATCATACCATCTGACTTTGATAAGCTATCGAATTTTGATATAATGGCAGGGGGTTAGCAAGAGCAAAGGCTTGCAAAGGCCGCACAAATAATTATCTTAGATCACTCTAACCCTCTTTTCAATTGATATGTGTGAAACACATCGAAACAAAGTCTGCATAGATTAACTTTCTATAAATCTAGAAACCGCCGCAGCAAGCTTTCACTCTTTGTTTCGTAGACCATTTCTTTTTTTGGAATATGGGTCTTCGCGTAGGCTAGGGCCTAACGTGAAGACTGAAAGTTGAACGGAACAAAAACAAATCATTGGAAAGCTATCTTAATAGATGTAGCACCCGCCGTAAACGCTTTTCTAAAGCTATGCAAGATACTGTTGCCGAACAATTGCAATTTATACCATCTAGCTTTTCCCTTGGATGTGGATCTGGACCTGGATCGTGCAAATGGTTCGATCCGAGTCAGGCCATTTCCTCTGAAACTTGCAGCTACAGTATCAATTTCTCAAGTATATGGTATCTACGGATATTACCTTCACTCGTTGGTAATCTTTCATATCCTTGTTGACTATTTGTCCATTCTTGAGAGCTTGCATTCATCTTCAAAAGCTTTTGCTGCAATCCACTTTGACTGTTCATTGAGACTTGCCTGATAACTCGTAATATTTAACTAGGAGTCACTGATATCACTTTGTTATTTAAATTTTCTTCAATCACAATGTTTCGGTGGTTTCCACTGATCTTGAACGTTACACAAAGATCTTTTATGCTTGAAAAACCAGGCTTTGCTTGACTTGATGCGAAATTTGTTAGGTCAAATTGGTCAAATGAAGTACAACACCACACAGCAATTGCAACTCATGTACAAAAGCATGTTTAAATTCTTTCCTCTGAATGCTAAAGGAGAATTTAGAAACTTTGTTTATTAACCATAGCGCTAACCCTTTCATCAGGTTTCACGTCGGCGGGCTTTCAGTAGAACAGTTCTTGTAGTACCCTTTTGAGCTTTCTTCAAGATCACGAAAGAGCATGGTGTGCTACAGAACGTTCCTCTACAGCAGACTTTTTGTGTCTAGCTTGAATGGAAGGGCCATCTTATTTGCACACTACTGTATATGTTGGTTTCAATCAGACTAGCAACTGAGAATCGTCTACTAATATCTCTTGAGAGATTGTGGAACTTACATTTTAGTGATTTTTATGTGCCATGTCTAAGTACAACCTGCAACAAAACAGCCTAATTTTGTACCTTGCTTTTCAAAACCCCATATACTCTCACTTAAACATAAAGACACAAATTCCCTATTCCAGGGTAATGTCTTAGATATTATTCTGGCATGTCTTCGTGGCTTTAAATTTATCAATATCGAGTTAGTGATTTATCAATCGCAAGAGACTCTAACAAGGAATAATCCTTTTTGTCCTCTATCTCAAAGAAGTATAAAACAACCTGTTGGTGTCATTTATCTGTTGTTCGTATGAACAAAACTAAAGAGTGTGGGATGGAACGCGTATTCAGTGATAAAATTTAGTGAAATAACGTTGTTGGTGAGTGCTTACTTGATTTTCTAGCAGGTTTAACAGTATTCTTTCCAGTTACAGGTTTACATTATATTTTGATTGTCATGCTAGAGAAAGCGAGATTCTAAATCATCAGCAGACATTATAACTCCTGACACATCATTCACGTATCCGAAAATGCTGACAATTACCCAGTGTTTAGGATGCAAATCTCATCAAAAACCATTGAATTGCGGTACCAAATTCTAAAAACCAAAATTTTAAAATAGCCCAAAACAGCGGACTCATCACGACAAACATACCCAACCCATGGACATACAATAAATTTATAACCTGTAGGGAAACACTATCAACTCCTGTAAAAGAACAATAATAGAAATATAAGATAAACCTGTAACTGGCGAGAAAAATGTTAAACGTGCAAAGAAAATCGTGTTATCACTTTCCAACAACTGAATAAGAATTTGGTATGATAACATTATTGGTAAGTGATTACTTGATTTTCTTGCAGGTTTAACATCTCTCCAGTTACAGGTTTATCTTTATTTGATTATTGTTCTTTGACAGAAGTTGCCAGTACTTCCCAACAGGTTACAAGTTTATTGTATGTCCATGGGTTTATCATCATTAAAAACCCGAGAATCTATCTTATACATTCATTATTCCAACATTAAAATAAAGCTATGAAGATATTTACACTACATGCAGCAATTTTAAAAGGCAAACTTTGAACATCAAGATACCACCAAGAATAAACGAGTAGGAGCCTAGCGCCCATGCACATACTAGCTAAACATGCTATAAGTTTCTTTTCTATCTTATATATGATGATCTGCTGTTTCAAAGAGCCTTTTCTTTTGAGACCATAGACCAAATGCAGTTCATCGGAAAATGCCAAAAAGTCTCTTTGGAACTAAAATCAAACATTCTACTACAATACAGTGAATCCCCACGTATAAGAACTTACTTTTTCGAGAACTAGGCTAAAATTGGTTCTTATTTCAAAGGTACTAAGGCTAATTTCAATGTATGCAGGTTCTTATTTGAAGGGTGTCTCTTGTGGTCCCCTTCAGAGTCTCGCAAAGATGTTCTGCCCCATTATTTGTTTTGGAAGCATACTAATGGACCTAAAAAGTAATTGGGGAGGAGAATAAAAGTTTCAAAGCCAACTCAGACCACAACCACCTGAATAACAGCATTCAAAAGATCAACTTTGCAACCCCTGCAATAAGAACCTATAGGCGTATTCTTTCGGGCATCTGCTGAAAACGGTAGAGTTGGTAGAAGATAAATTCCCATTCTTTTGGTAACTGAAACTTTTCTCTGCGAAGCCTACCGTTTTCAGAAGACTTCGAAGACTTCAGATGCCCAAAAGAATGCGCACTATGTTTCATCAAACTGAAACAGGTTCTTAATTGCAAGGTACATAATTTAGGAAAGACAGCCTCCAGGTTCTTTCCTTATGGCGATGGTGATGTTTTCAAGGCTTTTAACAAGACAGAGATGATGGAGGACCACGTTTCATGGACGGCAACGCCAGCCAGAACGCTATCTGATATTCCGTGAAGCAAATATCCGTACGCTAGGCCAAAATTAGGCCTCCTATGACCAAGAGATGCATGAAAACCATCTTTCTGACAACCCCTGAAACCCCAGCTTATGATAACTGTTTGATGAAATCAAGCAAGCCACTGTCGACGAAATCCTTGCTGCGGGAAATTTATCGTGCCGAAAAAAATTGCGAAAAATACTCGTAACGTCAGCTGGTTAGAAGCATTTCAATGGGCCTCTCGAGTTTCTTTCTGTAAAAGATAGTATTTGGTCACTTTTTTGGGTCACCCGGTATGGGCCAGAAAAGTATATTTTTGCATTTTGAAACTGGTTGAAAACGATTGAATTTTTGTAATCTACCACTGTGCATAAGTTTCAAAGGACAATTCTGAGGTTGATAAAATTATTGTTAAAAAGCAACCTTATCAGCTGCTGAACACGAGTCGTGAGTTCTTTCCAAGTTTTGATGCTTCCAACTTTCACAAATTAGTTAATAAGTCTTCGTAAGTTAGGCCAATATCGTCGCCATTTTGTATTTTGTACCAGTGTGCGAAGGCGCAATAAGGAGGCTAGCAATGTGAATAGTATATATCAACACATTTAGCAGCCTCTTTCAGGTCAACATGAAGTGACGTCATAGAAAATTACGTCATTTCGCACTTCTTAGCAGATTGAAATCTGTAGTTTCGCAGAGGAAAAAATTGAAAAGTACTAAACACCATTTACAACAGTGTAATTTCTTGAATAATCAACAATCATGCCAACCCCGGATTTGTCCTTTAATGATCTAGCATAGGGTTGTACCAATGTTTCAATCTTTTTCAATCCTTGTATAAGCATGGTATAAGAGCCTCTTCAGGCTGAGGTGCTTTTTTGGCATATACCGTAAAAGCTCTATTAAGCCCCCGGGGGGGCTTACTTAATTCCGGACCCTCCAAAAGGAGGAGGCTTAATAGAGAGGGGGGTTACTAGAGAAGGGGCCTATTCACAAAATCAAGTGACATCTTTGGTAGCTTTTCAGTTCTTTTATCCCATATTTTGCGGAATCAACATACAATTTTACGACTCAAGTACATAAATTCAACGCAGTTTTTATCCCAAACCATCAAAATTAACATGCAAGGTTGTGTCGCTAAGTAAATGGAAATATTTGGTAAGAACTTTGCATAAGTGGGGGAGGGGGCTTAATAGAGAGGGGGCTTATTTCAAATTTTGACTAAGAGGGGGGGCTTAACAGAGAGAGGGGCTTAAAAGAGCTTTTACGGTAAGGTGCTTTATTTACCAGAAATAGGCCTATGGAGGTTCTTAATGCGCAGTTTGTCTCATTCCCAATCAGCAGCTTCTTGTATTGAAACAGTTGCTGAAATCTAAGGTCATTTGATAAAAGCAATTGACCGTATCCAGGTTGATTGAAGTATATGTCTCCAAAGTATCTAAAGAAATTTCACTATCTTCACAGCTGACCATACGAGAAAAATACGATCTACAGCAGATCTTATCAATCCAATCCTAATTCAATTTACATTTTTGACAACCAAGGTCCATATGTTTACATTGCTACCAAAAAGTGTTTGTATAAACTTACAAGACCACAAAATTAGAATTCTAAACAACTATGAGAAAAACATGACTTGTTTCGTTCGTTTACGATGTAAACAACATATTGGTAATTCGCTACATTTAGCACCGCTACGTTCTTTGGTCGCACAAAACTCGGACAGAGTTTCAAAGTTTGGTCGTTAGATTCTGGTATGAAACGCAATGTAATAATCCAAATATGTAAAGCGAAGCTATGCGGGACTAATTCGCTTGATTATCACAGGGGCATATTTCATGTGTGCAGAAATTATAAAGCTCTGATACCGTTCATATGGACCTGGTTTATTGAGATATGGAAAGTCTCACGATGCATATTGGTTCTCAGCGCTCTGAGATAACCTTAGGTACATACGAGGGCCTTTGCTACTCTAGGGATTCACTACTACTCAGTGAAAATTCGCCTAGCAAGCTCAATCCAGTCCCCCGAAGGGGGGGGAGGGTACATGACATGCGGATGAACGGGAGTCTACCGTCCAATTTTCAGAAAGCTACCCTCTTCTAATTACCGACAGTTGCCGTTCTACTCACCTCTATAATGAATTTTGGCGGGAAACTACCCATGTTTAAGGAAAATCTGCCGAAAAGGGACCCTTTTTTCGAGAATTTTGGACCCCAAAACCCACCCATATGGGGGGCACATACCCGTACCCTCAACATGTTATGTTACCCCCCCCCCCCCGGGTCCAGTCCCCTGCCGTCGTCATTTTGCAGAGCTGCGCCCCCAAGGCATAGGTTTAACATTTTTACATAGCCTTTACTGCTGGTTTCAGCCCTTAATTGTGTCAACTCACGATGAGACAAACATCTAGCAAACAGAATTTTGATCTACATGTTGGGCATGGGGATAAACTAGACATCCATGACGTAGGATTATTCTGATCTTGTCGACTTGCAAACCATTTACCCATGCAATCAATACACCACATAGGCCTACAGAAACACTCTCGGCATTCATTACTGCCTGACGATTCACAGATCTTTTGTAGCTTTATGTTTGATGGTGTCTGCATGCATCCAATACACGGCTCTGGGTCCTAGAAAAGAAAAACAACGTCTGAAAAGCAAATGATACAAGAAACAAGACTGATCTCCAAAGCCCAACACTAATTCTAGACTTCAGTGAAAAAAGTCTTAATTATACTGCTCTAAAAATCTGGAATTCTATTCCAACACACATAAGAGAGTCTGACACACTCACCCGGTTAAAGAATGTGCTAAAAAGTCATCTTTAAGCTGAAGAAAAAATATTTTACGCACGAATCCATTGAACAGCAGTACTAGTTTTTATAGATGTTGATTTAGCTTGTTAACTGCATCAATACACCCCTATTTGTAATTAGGATTTTTTCTATTTTCTACTGAATGGATGTCGTGATAAAACATAGCCTGTGAACAGGCCTTATCAGGAAGCTGCGGAGGAGGGAAAGAGAGCAAAGAGCCTGTAGGAATGGGCAGCATTTTCGAATTCCATACACCCGATTTGAGGCATATAGCTTCTTTTTAACTGTCCCTTGAAATTGACATTCTAGCTTTGCACAATGATTTATTCGAGCAGTACCAGGTAGGATTGATCAATAACACCATTTTCATCACTTGTGGTATTGAAATTTGGGACAAATAACAATAGCCTTTTATGCCTCAGACAGATTTATAGAATTCAAAAATGTAGGCTATTCCTATAGGCTCTCTTCCTTTCGTATCATTCTGAAGTCTGTCCACAGGCTAGATAAAATAAAATGAATGGTACAGCCCGGGGGGGGGGTACTCCCATTATGGCCTAACAGGGGGGTCCGGTCGGTTTGAGGGTCCTGCCAAATGGCTACCAAATGGCCCAATTTAGAGAAATAACGCTACCACTTGGGGGTATTTCTAGTTGTTACTACCCTTTAGGGGGGTAATTCTAACCGACCCAGACTTACTACGAACAACGAAGAAGATACTTTTAGTTCTTATGCTAACATTTGGGGGTTATTGTAAAAGAGACACTACCATTTGAGGGTATTTTTTAACTTTTTAGCTTTGGCCCTATTAAACCCTGACTGGACCCCCCTGTCAGACTTTAATGGGAGTACCCCACCCCCCCCCCCCCGGGTGGTACAGTAGGTAAAGAGCTTACAGGCATATCTTCAGGTAACACATATCTCTGATTTGCATGGACTTGTTCTTTGAAAGCATCCAGGAATTTGTCGCTTAATGACTGGTGAATAACGATGTCTCTTGCATTTCGAATTGGTGCTTGCAACCGATCTTTCAGCTCTCCATAATCAAATGAATTCAATCTGAGTGTGAATGACTTTACAGCAGGGTTGATGCTGTGCACTATGATGTTTAGGTATTGTGTTGGTTGGTTGGTTTCATGTGAAATGGCAAAATGATCACTACCTGTAAATACAAGACGCAATGCTTGTCTATAAATGCTTAAAGTTAAAATGCGAAATACTCATATTAAAAGTGATTCATAACGAGGTGTACGTTCTAACGATCAATGCAAACTCTTCGCATAGCTTCGTGCCTTTGTAACCTAAATATTCTGATGATAGAGCACACACTTGGGGGGGTCGTAGTATCGTAGTATCCTTTCTGTTATGGATACCAACCATTTTTGGGGCACTGGTTTCAAAACATTACGGAAATATGGGAATCATTTCACAATTTTCAGGCATTTCGCAGAATCATAGGTATCCTTTCAGAAAATTTGCATAATTATGGAGAAAATGATGTAAATTTATGGGAATTACGGAAGTGTTTCATAATTTCAGGAACAAAGGCCAGATATTAATTCGATCAGCGGAACTATGGCTTTTAAATTCCTTAAAATTTGCGGCATTACGGGTACCTTTCTTCAGGCAAAATGGCATTTCTCCGTCAAATGATAGGTCGAGATTCTCTCCCCCGTCACCGACAGCAGGGAACTGATTCGAAACATCAACAACTTTATTAACAATGTCTTGTTTCTTTATAGACTGGGCGAAGAATGGGGGTTGAGTCACCCTCTGGGGAAGTAATTCAAATTAGGTCATCTTGGGTCGTTTTGGAAGGCTACTTCCAAAAATTGATGTTATACGGGCAAATTTGGGGCCATCGGCCTCTTTTCCATTTCAAATTCTCGCTTTCATGCAAAATACAAGTAAAAGCCTTGCCAAGGTCTCCCCTCCAGGGAAGTGAGTCGAATAAGGTGGATTTAGATAATTTTGGGGTGCTGATTCCAAAAATAAATGTTACGGGCTTATAGAGGGGTGTATAACCTCCATTTCATGTCAAAGCCTGATTTTCAAGCTGATAACAACTTTAGCATTGGTCGTTATGAAACTCAATTTATTTTGTGTACACAGAATATTACGTTCTTATGAAAGTCTAAGTATCAATGATTTCTTCATCAAATTTGCTTTCACTTTCTTGTTATTTTTCTGTGAGCCTGTCTTTTCGTTTTCATTGTCATCAATGTATCATTACTTATTAGCAGTTCTACAACATCATTTAAAAAGCAATCTGTCTCACTCATAATTGGCTGAGATTGTAAAAGGGGATTAAATATTTTTATAGCAGGATTATCCGAAAAGAATTGGAAAGAGAATGTTTTGCGAATTGAACTGAATTTTTATCATGCGATTAATTCAAAGAGTCTGGATTCTAGCTCTTTCCCTTCGTCTAAGCTTTGTTCTCTAAACCAATCACCTGCCTGACAGAGCTCCTTTAAGTTACCTGCTATAGATAAATGAGAGTCTGTTTGTTGTGCAACATGAATTCTATAAGTTGTTGATTTAATGATCCATGAATCTGTTACATAAAGTCCAGATCCACCAGACACTGCTGTGAATTTGTCAACTCTCCTGAATTCAATGTTTATCTGTCCAGCTACAGCCATCCATGTTCCTCCATGACTGGCCAAGACCTACAAAAAATTGTCAAAAGCCAATCATCAAAGTATGGGAAAAAGCTGAAGACTACAGTAGGAACACAAAGAGTCTGCCCATACTGACACCATACAGGCCTTGCGGAGATAAAAACAAATACCATTCTTGAGAATTTGTACACAAAAATCAAAAAAAAGAATTCCCAAGAAGCTGAGAAGGCATTCTTCAATGCTCCAGAATTCTTAAGCAAGAAAAACATATTAGCAAGAATTCCAAAAGTCGATTTTAACTATTATATATCTGCACTTCAACATACACACTGGGTGTCCCCAACAAAGTACTCCTGTTTAATTCTTGTTTGAAATATAATGAAAATTTAAGCGCAAGGCTGATCTTCAATCTTTGAGATCAAAGACCAGATCATTTTCCCATATGTAATTGCTAGTTGTCTTGCATATCTAACTCTTTTAGGGTAAGCAACCAGCCAACCACCCAAGCAAGTAAGCAAGCAATTTTTTTTGTTAACGTGTATGGGTAGCTACACAGCTGATGTGGGCCTGCGGCACTACAAGTTGTGCCCTCAAAATTTGGCCTTTCAATTTGGCCACAATTTGGCATTTCAGATTGATTTGGCCTTTCAAAAAAGTAAATACTATTTCTTTGCAGCACCCAATATTGTGAGTAAAATAAAGGTATCTCTTGTCATTAGTAAACAGACAAGGATTTCCAACAAAATGAGATTTTAAAAAGTAAGCGAATATTAGGGCTTTGATTACAATGAAAAAATTACTCCTACCATACCTTGCAAAGTGGATGGTTCCTCCAGTTGTTCCATGACCAAAATCTTACAATCAAGATACCACAAAGAGCCAATGATACACAGATTAGCAACAACACAGATGCAAACTGGCCGGATCTTCCTGGGTTGAATAAATCAAGCTCCTTTGATGCAAACCCAAGGCCTATGTAATAACCTGAAATGCAGGATGAAAACATAAGGAGGGCAGTATATATAAAGTGTTCTCTTCAGTCTCATATTAATACCACATCAGTTGCTATGAATAAAACAGGAAATCATCTTCTCCACAAACTATCAGACATCACACAGTTCTTTTGCATCTATGAATTCCTAAGAACATGGGCATAGGGGGTGATGAGCTTTGGGGGTCTGACTGATAAAATTTCCATTGTTTACTTAACTTTTGTCTGAATTAAGACAAAGTTCTGCATGATTTCAGCCAATTTGTGAATTTTTTCGAGGATTGTTGGAGCTAAAGCTCCCTTGCTCCTTATCTCGTATGCCTATGCTTAAGAGTTCTGACAAATTACTGAAAGAATTTCAATAGCATATTTAGAAACGAAAGATATGTGACAGCGTATATGTACTGTTGCCAGACTGGAAAGTTTGTCTTGCATGGCCCATTTCTCTGCCACGCACTTTAAATTTCAGCCACAGTTCCAGCTTCAAAATTTCCCTAAATAACAAAAGGAAACAATAGAACTATTGTTTAGTGACACAGATACAGCACACAAGAAATTTTGATGTAGGAGAAGAGATCCCTTGAGCCAGTATGGAATCGGGCCCCTTTCTACCAAAGATCTTTGGCGGACAGAGAAGATCTAAACAATAATGAGAAGAGAACAAAAGAAAATGGCATAAGTCTTTTTGGCCGATGGCATATACTGATTCCACCAGGGCCCCTGAGCATCCTGCAAACTTTCCAATCTGGCACTGTCATTGAAATTAATACTTTCAAAATATCTCTGGGGTGTTTGCTACTGAGTGCTGAAAAGTAAAAAAGATACAACAGGCCTATCATCCCGCTGCCTGATGTGACAAAAATCCCATCAGCAGCTGCCGCGGGCCCGGTATACGACAAAATAAACTCGAAATAAAATTGCATCTTCTGATAAATTCGATTTTTTTCAATTCTTACCCATTGGTATAAAAGAATGAACAAGTACTGTAATCGTTGTCCTCTTGATGTGATATCTTACAAAGTCAAAATCTTCACTGCCAAGGTATGATGAGAATATCTTTTGAACTGTCAATCCAGCAGTCTCGAATTCTTTTGGAGCCAAGATGAAACAGATAGAAACCACGAAATAAGCCAGCGTGAAAATTACTTCAGAATCCATCATAGACAGAATGCTGTCGTCTTCAAATTCTGCTGCTAATTCAGTTATATTAACCATCTATCTTTGTTAGGAAGGGGCGACTTGAAGAAGAGCAATTTTGTTGCCATCCATCCACCATTTTGTTGACGTATCTTCTGCTGTTGTTGTGTTGTTGTCCAGTGAAGCTTTCCGTTACTCCTCCGCAACAGAAGTTAAGTTTTTGCGCAGGCTAGATACCAGGAGGGTCATTAGCCGGGCCAGGAGGCAACCACCCTGGGAGAGGGGTACATAGTATATTTGTCCGACCGGGATGTGCCATTTTTCAGGGCATCGTTTTCACTCATCTATTATGGAACGGGGTATCAAAAGAGGGCAATCTTTCTAGAGCAGGCAGTCGAAACATGTCAGTTGGGGGAAATTTCGTTAGATCGGGTTGTTTATTTTGTCCAATCGGTCCAATTTTTGCATTTTAGTGTATACTTTAGCCACTTTTTTCTGGAATCGGGTATCATTTGAGGGCAAAACTTCTGGAGACGGGTAAAAAATATTTCTTTGCCGTGTGCAAATACCGTACAAATTTAGGGCAAGTCCACCCCTTGGGCTAACCATTCTTAGAATCCTTTATTTTTCACATTTTTTTTCCATTCTTTCTACGGCTTTCAGCACATGGCGTAAACGACAAAAACGGGTCCAAACATTCCTTTTATTGCTTTGAAAAAGCTTCGCTCGCAAGTGTCTCCAAAATCAAAAAGGTGGACAAACCATAAAGTCTCCAGAAATTTCCTATCAACGCCAAATCGAGTTCACTTCTTTGACTTGACAGCAAACTGAAATAAAACCCCACACTTTCTGTTTGCTGACAAAGGGAAACAATTCTTCTGAGAGTTGAAATAACTTTTGAAGCCATTTTCAACAGTTTAAAGCCTGTTTTCTTTATTAAATCGTAATTCATCGCCGATCATTGCCTTGCAGCATTGGCGATGATCAGCGATGCCCTAAGAAAATGATCGGCGATGAATTACAATTCAATGAAAAGAGGGGCTTAGGGAATTCACGGATTGCAGGTTTCATTTTAGCCCTCGGGTTTCGGGTTTTACATTTAAATCGTACGTGTTTTCGGGTTTTAAGATGTGACATGGTTGCGGGTTTGCACATTCATCTGTGCTCGGGTTTCAGGAATTCCATTCAAAATTTCTATCTTCTCGGGTTTTCCAACTCATACAGTCTGACACCGAAAAAAACCCAGATTTCGAGCGCGTGCAGATATTCAGTGAAAAAGAACATGCTGGACAAAATGGAAGATTACTGACGAAAATTGACGATTACTGTTCACAAGTACGGTTTCGGTTTTGGCTTTTTCTTGCGAGTTTTCGGGTTCTTGCTAATTTTATGCCGGGTTTGCAACTTCTAGTAACCGCCAAAGCCCTCAATAAATAAACCAGTGACATTGCTAGGTTTCATTCGATTTTTCAACAGTCTGGAAATCCAAATAAATCAGAAGTTTCTTCAAAAGTGTCCGTCAACAACATGAATGTCTTTTGGTCCATGTTCGCTCGCTTTATGGGCTTTTTTTCGAGCAGCTCATTTGTGTATGATGTGTGGATTTCAGCGTTTCTAAAATAAAACCTACGGCATAACATAAAATATTGCAAATATCAATGAAAACATGAGAAAGAAAACCCCGGGTACCAATCCCCTAACAAACCTAGCTTCACCTGGGTTATAAGCGAATATGGTACCATGAGTAAAAAGGGGGAGATCTGATGCTAAACTTGAAAGATTCAATGTTTATTTTAAAGTTTTATAACAACTTATATTTTTGACAATATCAACATGAGCATGCATACTCTCCTGAAATACTACTAAGGTATACTTTGAATTGCACTCCTTTTGAAAAACATTGGCATGCAAACATGCTCGCATCGTTTTTCCTCTGAGTTGCAGTTTGTCATTCCTATACACTTGACCATTTTTTATATTTATAATAAATTAAAATCAAACTAACCTAAATACATTAATACTGTACCGCTCTTGGTGTAAGAAGACACATGGTCATCTGACAGGGGCACCTGGCCTACACCAAGAACGGAACCTACAATTCTACAAATACAATTTCAAAGCTAGAAAAAGAACAGCAATACAAGGAACAATACGAAGCAAAAAAAGAAAGAAACATCACACAAATAGTTAAAGAAAAGAAAGGACTGGCAATTCCACACCAAACCCAAACCGTTCTATGGTTGTAACCCTTTTATATTGTAAGCTTCCATCAGTTTTGTACCATCAAATCGCAACTGGACCGCAAAATGACGATGGAAGTAAAGCACTATGGGAGCATTTGGATAGTTTGGTGTGGAACTGTCTAGCAGATGCGAAGGAGAGCTGATAGGTGATGGTATTATATCAACTGATTTAATGCTGGTCCATAGGTACTGACACAACCCAAACGGGTGATACTTGACTTGACATATTTTTAATTTCTCAATCTTACTAAATGCTTAATTATTGGAGAGCTAAATAATTACAAGTTTAATTCTACTTATACTCACATAGCTAAAATGTCTGATTCCTCCTTCGGAGCAAAAGTTACGATCAGTCGTTTAATAGAATTTTGTCAATAGTATATCTGTAGCCGAACAAGAACCCCACCCAAGGGCTGCACTCATTTGTTTGTACGGTACATCCATCTGGGCAAATTAAAAAGCCGTAAATATATTGTTCAGCGTGAATTCTACTTTCTGCACAAAAATACGTTTGACATCTGCGGGAATATCTTTAGCAGTTGATGCTTTGCATCAGTGCCAGCATTGCTTTCACCGCCAATGTGAAGGTTCCTCTCAGCAACTTCGGGCAATGTATCTAATTGCACGGGTCATCGAACATGAGACAGGACGCTCCAACAGTTTCTTGATAACTTCAGAATACTTAGTACTGTCTGTGGAAAATCCATATAGCCGATACCTGTGGAACCAATGTTACTGCCCGTTGTAGAGAGTATTCATTGATTGGAGAAGTTATTTGTCATTTCAAAGTCATTTCAAACTGCAATTTGGGATGAATATATTCGTCCGCTGTTCAGAGGTGTCCGTTGTTGAGCGGTGTCCGTTACCGGAGATCCCACTGTAATTCATCCGTCCGAAAATCATCGAAGGGTGTTCACAGCAATTCTTCTTATGCTATTGAGATGCTGCCTAATCATCCATACTAAGGTCCAAGTAAGGTTCAAGTTAAAATGCGGAACTGAGTTGCTGGACCAATTCCGAAGTAAATCTTTTGAAAGCAACTTTTGACTTGCAAGCTTCAGAAGACGATCGAAGAATGTTTGGATCCCAAAGCTTGTACCTGGTCGAGTGTCTCAGAAAAAAGTAAACAGATTTCATTGGGTCCAATCGTGAGAATTTAGTTCGAAAGCAAGAACACCGCGATGCGACGAAAAACTACAACAATAATAATAATAATAATAATAATAATAATAATAATAATAATAATCATCATCATCATCATCATCATCATCATCATCATCAATTTGTTTTAAGTTGGTTACAATTCTAGTTCTACATTAATCTAATGTGAACTAATTTAAACCAACTATTTACAATTTAATGAAAAAGAAACCTATGGTACAATAAAATAAGATGTCTATAATCATTATCTACAAATTTTGCACAGGCATTTGTCTCCACTCCAATTTTTTATATTTCTTTTGAATATTGCAGCGGATGAAGCGCTCTTTATTAAATCTGGCATGCTGTTCCACAAGAGGCTGCCTCGAAACGATATAGAATCAATGCCAAACCTGATGCTTTTCGCAGGAGGAATTTGCAATAGATCTTTCATCCTGAGGTCATACTTGGTATCCTTTCTGACAAAACACTCCTGCATGAATGATGGATTATTACAGTTGAGCGTTTTGTATATCTCAATCATAAGCACACGCAGGTTTTGGATGCGGATAGTTGTCTCATTGCTCTTTGCAAGTAAAACTTCAAACGTTTGCGAAACAACAGCAAATATTTGCGAAATTAAGAAATATAGATCCGATGCTGCCAATATATCGTCTTGTCATGCAGGAATCTTTCAGGGCTGTTATGTTGTCTTTACATTGATGATATAAATGCAACATTTATATCGTCAATGTAACTGCAACCTAGCAGCCCTGAAGAAGTCCAGCATGGTAGGACAAAAAATTAGCATATGATATATATTTCTTAATCTCGCACATATTTGCTGTTGTTCTTCGTCGCATTGCGGTGTTCCTGCTTTTAAACTTGTTCACGTATTTATCACTACAAGCATCCTTGGATCCGATGAGCAACATTGCTATCGTGTCCTATTCTTTTTTGATCGATGAGAACTTAGCTTTGATCAATGGCTGATCAATTATAAAATGCTCTTTGAGACTAAACTTGAACATAGATGCTTCATTTGTTGATACTGATGCTTAGACTGTTCAAATATCAATGTTGAAAGCACAAATTTGCTTTCATCTCTAAAACAGACGTTTGGCTTTTTGGTCTAAGCAAATTCTTGAAGCACAATAAAGAAGACAACAATATCCTTGAAAAAAAGTGAAAAACTGAGATCATATATTCTGTTTTCTACGGGGTGTCTCAAAAGAATTGTTCGACGCTTGATTAAATATAGAAAAATAATGATATCATGAACAGGCCCATGAGAAGCTAACCCTGTCCTTAAAGGCATTGAATCCGTATAAATAGCGCTCTCATGACCAATATCAACTTCTTTTCAATCATGAAGCAAAAGTTGCCATTTAATCCTTATTGAAATTAAACCAAAGAAATTCCTCAGGATAATGCAAGGATTAAGAAGTTTTTGGTCTCTCTTAATGACTTTAGTACTATTGTGCGATAACAAAGGACCGTCAACGGTTTGTCAGCAAAAATTCAGGACAGCGTTAACGCTCAACTATTTATATAAACTCAATTTATTCATATAAACTCAATTCCTTTAAGATTATGAAATAATTCAAGAGTCCAGAATCTTGTAAATCGGTTGAAATTCACTGAGTTCAAACTTCAAAGACTCAAAGTTCAAAGTTGAAATTCACTCCTTTCAAAGTTCAAAAATATGCGATAGCTGAAACCAGAGGCCCCCAGATTACTTGTGATGAAAAAACCTTGAAGACCGAGGTAAAAGAAGCTTATCCAATGTCATACCTCTCGTTGATATGAAAGCAAACCAAATAGGACTTCTATGATAATTTAGAAAAATCCTTTAATTTAGAATTTAAATTCATTTGATTTAGAAAATAATTCTAAAACAATCCTTGAGATCATTGTCAAAATTTTCTTAACATTGCATATGTCCAAAAATAGTGGTTAAAAAGACAAGTGACGAGAAACTGAATCTGTGTCCTCAAAGCATCCATATGCGTGAAAGTTAGGCTATCGAAATCTTGTTCAAATCCCATTTGGTTCGCCCTGAAACAATTGAGAAATAACAGAAACGATGGTATATGGGATTTTACAAAAAATGCAATTTCGAGGCCTTTGGTTTCAGCTTTCGCACAAATTTGAACTTCAAATGCTCGTAGCTTCATGACTTTTTAACGGATTCGCAAGATTCTTGCGTCGAAAATCAATTCAAAATCTCAGGAAAAGGGTTACTTGACCAAGTGTCCATTCGGCGTATCTTTCTAGTATTCTAGAATATTTTCTACTTTTTAATCAAACGTCGAACAATCTTTTGAGACACCCGGTAGAAGTCACCCATTGTACTACTTTTTTCATTTCTCTTCAACTTTAATTTCAATTTTCGATGTGCTTCAGGAATTTGCTGATACCAAAGTGATACATAGGTCTGGCTGGGGAGTGGAGGCAAATTTGAACGTTCAACAATTGAACTTTTGATATTTTAGCTCTGAAAGCACCAATATTATCAAATAAGGCTTCAGTAAAAACCCGCGCATAAGAACTTAGCGATTAAGAACCTACATGCCAAAATTCTGAAATTAGATCCACAATCCCGGGCCCACAATATAGAAGACCCCATTCAACCTTAAAATTTGAAATAGGTTCTTGTTTGTAGAGATTATCAAATTAGATCAATCAAACTCCAGTTGCTTTTCCATTGAACCTATACAGACTGATACTGCCATATGTGCATATTGCAAAAAACTCGAAAGATGCTTTGAAAGATTTTCATTGTATTCTGTAAAATTTCAGATTCTTCCTTAAACTGCTGTTGTGAATAAGGCCTCGTGAACTCAGGTGCTGTGAACTGACAGCGAATAATGGGCTTGAAGTTTCAAGCCAAACAAAAGAAATACCTGAAAGCCCTGAATGAAATGAGAACCAATTTAAGAACCTGAACAGTCTAATTTCCCACTTAATACCCAAAATGTAAGAACCTAGTCAGGCTGATGCGCAAAATTTTAGGTTCGGAGAGCGCGTGGCCGAGTGGTTAAGGCGTCTGACTCTTAAACCAAAGGTCAGAACGACCGTAGGTTCAAATCCCACGCTGGACAGTTTGGTCACTGTCCGTAACTCTAGCCCGGGTCGACCAGAGCCATGTGATGGAAATCTGGTAGCTGCAGCGGGTAGCTGCGGCGAACTGATGGTAAAACATCCGTGGCCCCTGCTGGAAATAAGTCTCTCAGACTTTCGCGGGCTAGCCACGTAAATTATAAATACCTACCTACCTCTTATACGTGGGTTTTTACTGTATGTATGGTCAAGACAACTCCCAAGAGCATTGTAAAATCGATTAGCCATTGATTGAACCTAAATTCTAATCGCTGGACCTGAACAAGTCTTTATACTTCTGTCTGAGAAACCTGATGCAGACAATGCAGCAACCAATTCCTTCATGTTTCCGAGTAATCCGAAAGTCTATGCATACGATAAACAAACCCTTTGAATGGCAGGCTATTTTCCCAAGAAGAATTCCATCCAGGCCATGTTTAGGCTAATTCGTTGTTAGGTTGTTGCTGTTTTCTTTGGTGAAACTTTATTCTATAACAAAATAAGATAATCTTGATTTGATTTAAATGAAGATGCTCTCTTTTGAAAGCAATGTCACACAATCAGCAAAAAGGTAAATCCTACCCAGACATGAATTTTGACTAAAGTTAAGAACAAGTCTCAAATAAAATGGAAATCATTCGATTAGAGAATTGAAGGTCAGGTAGACTTGGAATCTTGACTTGAATCCTTGGATCCTTGGATCCCTGAATCCTTGGGTGTATTTGATTGGTACTTCTTTTGAAACGGTAGAGTCGGTAGGCTCGGAATTTGTGTTTGATTGACTTCAAAATCCCAAAAACGGCAGGTATGACAGGTCTGAAAGGCCTACTAAGCCTTCTGCTCCAAGGAACAGAAGGTGTGGCAAACTTTGAAGAGGTTCTTATTTTCATTTGTGAAACTGTGAAGTCGAGGCATATTCGCTCGCTTGCGACGTTTGTAATCATAGACTTACGACTTGGAGTCCCAAGTTTCCCTGTGGTTTTTGACTTGATGATGGTGCTTCGGTAAACAGTGACTCATAATATTACCCTGAAAACCTGACCCTATTTAGGCCCAAACACCGAGCTTCCTAGAGTACCAATCAGATTGCGAGATTTTCGAACTACTATGGTTGCGGCAAATGTGACAGAAGTTTTTATTCGACTCAAGAACTGATGACATTCCCACGGGATTGAATATTCGAAGCCGTGATTCCATCATAATTCCATTGATGATTGCAGAAAATAGGGTCAGCTTTTTCACTGTTTGATTATGGGTCCTTGTAGAGCATGGTTTTATGCTGGGATACTAGGAACGCATTGATAATAAGTCTACAATGATCAGTAACTTTAGTTTTGTAGCCAAGCATCAGACTTGTAATTGTGCTTTCAACTGGAAACCTCGTTTCTTCAGGATGAATCTGAGACCTGGTGTTTCGAAGAATTTTGTGCTTGATTGGGAACTGTGCTTCCGTTTCTACGAAGTCTACCGTTTTCAGAATTTCGTAGATTTGCAATTACCAATCAAACACACCTTATGTACAAATCTGAAAAACTGGAGAGTAGGAATTATGGCTTCTTCATAGCAACCATTCAGACAGCGCACAAGTCTCTGCGAAGTCTACAGTTTTCTGAATTTGATAGGTTTGAAAATACCAATCAAATACACCATTATCATATAACGTTTTTCACTCTTTCAAAAAGTAAAAGACTGCTTGATGGCTCTAGAAATTCTTTCTAGGCAAGGAAACTGCTAAAATCTAAATATCCTGTCAGATAAATGTGAGACACCAAAAGGAAAGCACTATTGTATTACTAGCTTATTTTTGCACTACGATTTCAGTAATATTTCAAGAAGCAATGAAAATATGAAACTCACCTTGCTTGAACTGATTTCACTGGTGAGATTAGTTCGTGTGAATAATCCTAATTTCTTTATCTGAAATAGAAAAAGGGAAGTATGAAATAAAACGATGACAGAAAGAATAATATTTCTGAGGAAAAATTGAAGAATTTTTAAGCAATTACGAAATAAATAAGGATCAATTTGGTCGAAAATAAAATTTGACAACACAGAGAACTAGTGGTTTGATGGAACGATATATTCAAGAGGTAAATCACTCCAATTTTAAAAGATTATTAATCGCAAGAGATGAATTTAAGATTACTTTAGCTATTTTGAAAGTGTATGAGACTAGAATCAGTAATTTGCGATTTGCGCCAAGGATTTGATGCAGATCGTTAAGCTTCATCTAGATGCTTTCAATGCTTTATAAGAACAACTATGAAAATTAAAATTAGAGTTTTTATTCTGTAGTTTTATCTGATTCTTTCTGTGCCCTTCCAACAACGAAATCCTACATTTCTACTAAATTCAACAGAATCTCAAAAATAACGGGTGAGTCAATAAAACGCCTGGCGTTTCAGAATGAAATTTACTTATGAGAATGAAACTTCATACCTCTGGATTTCTGATACAATGAAATAAGAAGATAAAGAATCCCTGCAAAGAATAAAAAAGTCTCAACCAAAGTTTCAATTTCACTTTAATATACAGCGGTGCATTATTAGACTACGCTCATGCATCTTAGACTACGTTCACACGATGCCGGCACATTTTGAAAACGGTGAAAAATGTGACGGTAGCAAAATTTGGGCTAGCATTCACATAATGCCGGAACAATTTGAAAACGGTACGAAATTTGATGGTAAAAACTCGTTGCAAGACTTTGATGCTAACGAAATGTACCTTCACCCTAAGAATCGATCAACCTCGTTCCAAAAGCATCGAAAAATTTTCTCTTTTTATCGTTTTCAAGTGTTAACACGATGCCGTTTCCAAAATGTGCCGGTTAGAGTTCCGTTTTAAAAATCTACCGTTTTCAAAATCTGCCGACAAAAAATGTGCCGTTTTCGTGTGAACGGGAGGCCTATCCGTCACATTTTTCATCGTTCTCAAAATAAGCCGGCATCGTGTGAACGCAGTCTTAATGGAAGTTTGACATTCTGAAAATGATTAAGATAGCAAAGACTGCCAATAAACAATTATTGTAAAGGGCCTGCATTTCCTTTCCAGCAGTTATATCGACCGAACAATGCAAAAACCATTTGCGGGCATATCGGAAATAAAACATATCAAACATTTAATGCCTATGCGATCAAGGGCAATATGAAATGTGCAGGTGCATTTTTCCAAAACCATTCCAAATTGCTACTAGAATGCTTGCAGAGGGTAAAAAAATTGGCCAACGGATGATGAAAATTAAGTGAACATTTATCAATACTAACCGACAAGATTAGAATATCAGGGAAAACTGAGCAGCAGGAAAAGAAAGATATCACTGAGATATGATAAGAACGGTTCTAACTTAGGCCTAATCTACATACTTTATGAGACCCTAGATATATACAGTATCTAACAGTATGAAAAATGTAAAAATGAATAACAAATATAGATTTAACGAGAACTAAGTAGCAAGGAAAGAAAACATACCTGTAACGCATTCAATATTGCAAAAATTATTTGCATCGCTTTTGCTGCAGAACCGATAGCAAGTAAGCCAAATATCCAGGCTAGACCAAGCAATGGCAGTAAGACAATAAAAGCTTTAATGCCAACCCTATGGAAGAAAGAAAATGTACAGTTATTGAGTCAAAATCCATCGTTTACTGTTAAGAACTTGACCCAAAGAGGAACAGTCACAATGTTCCATGTTTACAAATGAGCGTTGGCAACAATGTGACTAAAAGGGCTGCATTGCCCTGTTTGCCTTTCAGGGGAGTGACATAACACCTTGCAAAGGTTCACCATGCGAAAGCCTGCAATCTGCAAATTTAATATTTTTTTTAGTTATTGCAGTCAATATAAATTAGATTGAGACAGCGCTTAAAGCCTCCTCAGTTCTATCTGATAACGTATACTTTTAGAAACATGAAGTTGAACATTTTTCGAACAAGTTTCTAAATGAGACAAAGTTCGGGTGCACAGTATATCTTGTGTTCTTCTAGAAATGACAAAATTTAGTGATGGAAAACCAAAAAAGTACAGCCTTGAAGTCCTCAATGCTTGACAGTTATTTTCACATCTACATAGGTTTCAGAAATTTGCTGTTTAATTTTACAGATCAAAAACTGTATCAGGCTATTAAACAAAAATGATTATGCACATTAAAAATTTGTTAAAAAGAAACCAGTGAAGTCATACTTTATTGATCTTTCCTAAAAGTGAAACTTCGTGTACCTTGAAAAGTAAAACCAGATAAGTAAAATGAAAAGTTAAAAAATTTGCAAACCAGTGACTTGCTGGTTGTTCATCACATTTCTTAGAGCTTATCACGTTGTTTCGCTATGATATCAGCTTGGATAATGTATTATTACCCAATGGTAAGGACAGCGACGCTGTTATTTGACTTGCCAAAAGTCTTCGTTTCTTATTCTCATTCTGCATTTTAAAATATTTTTCAAGGAGTTTTTAATCCTGTTCTGAAGCATTCTGAGATCAAATATTTTTATAAAATCCCTTGTAACTTTGGGACGATACACCCGATTTTAATCAACTAAATTCTAAAGGACAAGTCTGAGGCTCATATCATTGTTGATTATTCAAGAGATTAAACTGTTTTGAATGGTCTGTAGTACTTTTTTCAATTTTTTCTCTTTCAATCTACGAAACTACATATTTCAATATGCTAAGAAGTGCGAAATGATGTCATTTTATATGACGTCATTCACGTTGACCTGAACGAGAACGCCAAATGTATTGATATTATACCACTCCCATTGCTAGCCTCTCTATCATACCTTTGCACACTTGTACAGAACAGCAAATGGCGACGATATTTGGCCTAACTTTCGAAGATTCTTTAACCAATTTATGAAATTTGGAGGCATCAAACTTGGAAAAGCTCACAAGTGGTGTTCCGCAGCAGGTAAGGTTGCTTTTTAACAACAATTTTATGAACGGAAGTAACTTTTGGACGATGCAACCGATTCTAGTCAACTAGATTTTAACACAAGCTAACATGTATCCTACCCAATAATTTGCAGTTTTCGGGAATCTAGTGAATAGCAAACCACAGGCTTGGAAACCATGTTTACATTTGTCAACTCAACCAGTAGATCTATTATTTCTACTCACCTTATCTTATCTTTCTCACTCTTGGATCTGTTTACTTTGATACCTAGAGTTGCCTTTATTGCAATAACCAGTACGACTAGATTTATCTGTAATAGAAAACATAACATTAGAAATCAAGTAAAACAGAATAACACAAATATTTTCTAATAAAGAACAAGCATGTCTCAAACATTTCAACTTTATAAAAGATAAGTAGACAAAAAATGCAACTGTGGAAAATTGTGCTAATGAATCTAACGGATTGATTTTAAAAGATTATTGCTGTCATCTGCCAATAAAATTCTTCTTAAAATTTAGAGACCACGATTAGGCATCATTTTTAGCATTTAGGTGTCGCGACGGTGATAGTGATTGCGCATCTGTTTCACAGTTTTCGTTAGTCCTCCGCAAAAGGCTATCCAGCGTTGTGGTTTAACATGTTGGGAAAGGAACGACAAGCACGTAGCTAAATTACTTACAGAAAGGATGACAGTCATTGGTGCAGCAAAGGCCCAAATGGCCCCATTGTCTCTTCTTAGCCAGCAACTGAAAATAATATAGAAAACTTGATCTAACTTCTAAATTACTTTGGGCAGAGAAACAACTGTGAAGTAGCCTGAAGTTACTTTAAATATTATAGCAGCTTTTGTACCTCGTAAGGTTCATGTGATGTAGCTTAATTTAATGACTATTCATAATGTTTCTCCCATAATCATGTGGATTCATTTACGCTTTCCATTTATCAGAATTTTTTCAAAACACAAAAAGAATTTCTGATGAAACAGCATAGACATCTGTCATATTTTTGAGCCTCTAGTTTACCTTGAATATCTGCCATAAGATCTATTGATCTTCTTTGATCTTTAGTAAAATGATTGGGGATGAAGGACATTAAATTTAAAAGGGGAGAGGGAGGATATAGATGGTGTAGAAAAACTAAACAGTATCACATAGCAGCAAGTTGCCAAGAAACCACCAATGAAACCGCTTCAGTACCAAACTTATCGATGATGAAATAATATGCCCAGGGGTGGAAAAATAGCGGACCACGGTACCAATGGACCTAGAAATTTTCAGGGCTTTAGAAAGAATGGAAAGAAGAAAGGAAAAGGGATAAAGACAGAAAAGCGTAAAAACTGAAAGTCAAGTTTACATCGAAATCCTAAAGGTCCTCTTTGTTGATAGCCGTTATTGACTGAATTTAGCCTGTTACCAGACCAACGAACTTCATAAAAAGATGTTTTAAACTCTAAGTCTGGACGCGATCAGCTAAAGCCTAAACAAGATTTGTCCAGCCACCATAGTTTACGACTGTGAATTAAAGACTGAAAATCAATATTCAAATAGAGCTTTACACAAAATCGCAGCATTCTATTGAAATGCTGACTTGCCGGTTTCACCTCGCGTTGGAGTCACTATTATTATTATTATTATTATTATCATTATTATTATTATTATTATTATTATTATTATTATTATTATTATTATTATTATTATTATTATTATTATTATTATTATTATTATTATTATTATTATTATTATTATTATTATTATTATTATTATTATTATTATTATTATTATTATTATTATTATTATCATCGATTTATTTCAAGTTGGCAACTTACATAGCTATGTGAAATTAAAAAGCTAATTCAAGCCAACAAATTAAATACAATGTTACATAAATATATACAAGGAAAACAAGTCAATAAAATTACAAAAATTCATATCAATGTACAAAGTTCATATTAAAAATGGTGTAAAACTATAAAAAGCCGAGCCGAGGAATATACTGCCTGCAAAGTCTGCAGTCGCAGTCTTCATTGTTCCAATATTTGATTTTATTCTTAAATTGTTGCACAGAATTTGAATCCTTGATTTCCTGTGGAAGATAGTGCCAAATACGCTGCCCTCTGTATCGTATTGTTTCAGTACCACAATTAACTGTATGTACCATAGGAAGTAAAAAGGTATTGGTATTTCTCATATTATATCTAACACTTCTTTTCAAGAAAATTTCGTCCATAAAACTGGGGTTTAAATTATTTACTCAACGGCATGCGTCTTTAACGACAACCCACGAAATTTATTAGCAGTGTTTAGCTTTGGAAACAGAGTACCTTGTTTTTCAGGCTTCAACTCGAATTGAACTTTACTTTGTGTAAAGGTCAATTGTGTCCAATGTATTTAACTTTTAGAGGCGATTCTCGCAAAATTTTTTTCAACACTTGTTTTGGTACATTTTTCTTTCCACCCCTGAATTTGCCAAACTTTATGAAGAATAATATGAATTGCCAAATGTCTCAATGATATATCTATAATAATAGGATCTTCTAAGCCGATATGCCAGTACGGTGTGCCTCGCTGAAGAGCTGAACTTGCTTGCTAAATGACTGATTTCACAGAATTCGGCAAAAAAACAACAGTTCAGTTTGAACGATCTCTTTGTTGCTCCCTACCAAAAAATAAATGTGAAAGCAGGGATTTTTCATTTCATTTTCATTTCAAATTATTTATACACATAATCCCTTCAGCTAATTATCTTCCACAAAAATAAGCTATATGAATTAGTGTTTCATATAAAATACTGAAGGCTTAAGGCATTGCTGATCTTCCAGGGAGTCATGTTTTAATTGCCTTTCAGCTCACCAAATGTGATCTTAGTTGTCTTTTGAATTGGCACAAGGTAGGAAGCTCCCTGATACTTGTTGGGATTTCACTCCAGACTTTAAGAGCTGAATAGAAAAATCCTTGTTTAGCATACTACAGATAGTATATCGGAATCTGAAGATCTCTGCAGAATAGACCTTTTAGCTATTCTACAAAAGAGTCTGGATCGAGCGATATTTACATACATTTTTATGCACGAGGTTTGATTGAGTGGCGTTAGAGATTCTATTAGTATTGTGCACATTCGAAAATTCTACAAAATGTAATGAAATATCGTTCGATCCACATTCTCTTCTAGAATAGCTATAAGGTCTATTGCGTGTTATAGCTGGAGTACTAGGATCTTCGTTGGCATTTGTACCAGAGATTTTCTGAGCAGAGTCTGTGCATGATCTTATGGGCCACAATATCATGCATGCTCTTATAGGACAGAAGACTTACGCTTTATCATATCCATAACTTCTATTGAGTACCGCAAACAAGACAGCTACCATCAAAGCAGGTACACCTTCAATGAAAAAAGACGCCATAGAAAATGTTTCAAAAAAGGAAGAACTCAAAGCTGTGCATTCATTGTTCAGATACAATAATCAAATCTTTAAAAACCAGAGTCCAGAAAAAATCATGGTCCAAAGGCTATGAGCCGGTGAAAGGTTTGCTTTTTATAGCTTTATCATGGCTTTTCTCAATTCAATTCATTTTGCTTTTTAAATCATATTTGAGGAAGTTTGGCAATTCTTATGAGAAACCAAGAAAAATTTTGGCTTATTTTGGCAACAGCAAATGATGTATAAACTTTAGGGTTATAAACTATGCGAGGAGTTCGAAAAATCTGGTTCTATGACTTGGTAAAATGAGAAAAGTTTCATTGACGATATTGGTATCCGGAACCAGAAAGGCTTCACCTATTCCTGGGTTCTGGTTAAAAAGTTTATGTGATTCGATTGCCATCTTTGATCATTAGTTGAGAGGCCTTCACTGAAAATGAATGATTCATGTCAAGTAATGGGAGTAGTTTTCCAGTGACTGAGATCAAATCAGAATTTATCGCTTTATATTTGTCACATTATGATACCTAAAACTGTCTGCTTTCCACTGGAAAATCTCTGATAAATAATGATGATATTAGTTGTCATTCTTGTCCTTGCTTTTTGGAAAAGCATTGCAAATGCCAACAGAAAGGTTGGGAAATTAAAGAGGGAACAATTTTCAACAGAAAATGAATAAAACATACCCCATCCAAGAGCAAGGTAGCCTACAACATTTCTGTTTATGTTGAATACACTTCTAGTCATCCTTGTGATGTATATGCCCTCAGCTAGCATCCATGTTCCAACAGTGAGGTACAAATAGTGCAGCAACACAGCTGTAGCCTTGCAAGCTTTCTGAAATTAATTGATATGGTTAATATTCTAAATTCAAGTGAACGGTGATAAGATCCAAAAACTTATGGTTATTGCAAAACGTCAAATAGATCTGGTCGGGCAAAAGCGATGAATTTGGCAATCACCAGCCAACTAAGACTGCTTTCATATGATACCGGCACAATTTGAAAACGGTGAAAAATGTAGCGTAGCAAAATTTGAGCTAGCGTTATTTGCTTTGCTTTTAGCTAGCGTAAATTTGATGGTTACAACTCGCTGTAAGACTTTGACGCCAAGGAAGAGTACCTAGACCGTAAAAATTGATCAATCTCGTTCCAAAAGCGTCGAAAAACGTTCCGTTTTCACCAGTTTCGAGTATTCACACAATGCCGTTTCAAAAATGGGCCTGTTAGAGTTCCGTTTTCAAAATCTACCATTTTAAGATCCGCCAGCAATAGCTGTGCCGCTTTCGTGTGAACGGAGGCCTTTTGACACGTGGTGCATTGAAAAAGTATACCCAAAAGTATGTCCCAAAAAGTTCCGACGTTTTATGGAACACAGAGAGAAAGTTTTTGAATTGAATGATTTTTGTTTACTCTAGCTACATGCTAGACATCTCAACTTAAAGTTTGGCATATCGTGGGAAGAAATTAGTCATCTGAAAATGGAATCATGAGCTCTAACATCTGGCTTCGGTACGTGCTTACGATATGTCGAATACGAGATCTGAGAGGACCTACCAACTCCGCCAAAATTTGGCAACCGTTCAACCGGTACGTCTCTTGAGGTCTAAGAACGAGGTCGTCTCAGTTGAGGAATTAATGTTTCTAATCATTCGCCTCATAGCAGTGACTTGAGCACATTTTAATAAGAGTGATTCCCTTGGAAAGATAAATCAGTCGACGTAACTATGTTATGGTCCTAATGATGGTACTTTCGTCCCCTCAAAAGGTATGCCACATGCTAATGCTTATTAAGGCATAAATACTAGAAAAATTTGATCGTGACTTCATTCTGTTTTTGAACGTTTGTCTTCTTGAAGGGGCTTACTCTAGAAAATCTTTCATAATTTCAGAACGGACTGGTCAATTTCAGTCAAGTAATCTTAAAATCCATTTGAGAATGTCCATTATTTCATCTCATATTTGCTATTACTATCTGACTGAAGTTTCAAAAACGAGGCAATACAGAATCCCGCCAATCCTATTGGTTAATCGCACATTTCCCGCGGGTTTCCCGTAGCCTTGTTTGTAATAATAATAATAATAATGATAATAATAATAATGATAATAATGATAATAATGATAATGTAATAATAATAATAATAATAATAATAATAATAATAATAATAATAATAATAATAATAATAATAATAATAATAATACAATTTATTTACAGTTGGCTAGAAGAATAGCTAATAGATGCTAATAAAGGCCAACTCTACCCTATTTACATGCTCAAATTATGCTCTACCATTAAACCCCGATACAAGGAAGCGTTTTTGTCCTCACAGCAACTGCATTAGGCCTGTGAGATTTACGGTAAACTCAAACGACATGACTGTAACAAAATGTGTCTGACTAAATGATGTGAGTCAAAATTAGAAGCTGTCAGGTAGTAAAACTCATACTAACTGGTTTTGTCGTTGTTTGGGAAACATAACACCCTCGGTCTTAATGCACAGACCTCGCAAGCTCGGTCTGTACCTTCAAGACCTCGGGCTTTATATTTTCCTGTACAAAACCGGTTAGTATGCGCATAATATCATGACATCATCGCCTTGATATCCAAGTAGCAGTGAGGCTTTAAATGCGGAATTGTTATGCTAGCCCGGTATAGTTAGCTATTCGGCTCACAAGTGTTTTAATGACGTCTTACTCTAAACTGATGACTTTTGCCTAAGTTTTGCTCCATTGAATTGAATTGATATTTAATGTTTTAGTTACGGAATGGGTATTGTGGGGGTATCGTTGGAGAAAATGGAGCGAAAACAAGGACTCAAGTAATAAATCTAGTTTCACTCATCCGGCAAAAGGAAGCAAACATGCGCTTACCTTGTCTCCTGTAGCAGTAATCCCAAAGATGAACGTAGTTTGAGCAAGAAGGATCGCAATTGAGAGATTGAGATGGATCACACTGTTTGGCTTTTTTAAAAGTCTACAACAGAGGAAATATTCTAATTAGTTTTATCATCACGGGTGAAAAAGGTGCGAGAAGACTGAAAATATACATAGGAAAGGAAGGAGTACAGGAAAAATGAAAGCAAATCATTTATCATGCTGTTGTCATTCATATTTGTGTGATCAATGGAAGTTGTTAAGGGCAGCTCCTGTTCCTACACACAGGCTACTACCTACCAGATATCACCTACACTGCATTCATATTTGTAGTAACTGACTGCCAAGTTCAGCCTAATACTGTAATTTCGAAAATTTTCGGACGTTTTAATTTTCGGACAAAAGAGTAGCTCAAAAATATAATTGTCCAGAAATTTACGTGTCATGTTTTTATTTGTCCGAAAACTTAATTGTCTGGCAAATCACAATTTCAAAAACTTTTTTGGATAAGAAATGAATTTCTGCTTTAAGATTACTATTATTCTAATGGAGGAGCCCAGGAAATCTCAATGAAGGACAGGCAATGTCTCAATGAAAGAGAAACAAGGTACATACTTATATGGTTTGACATTTGCATCAACTGTCTCCATGGTATCCTTAATTGTCAGACCTTTTTCTGTCAAGATAAGTTCCTTGAAACTCTGCTTTCAGCTTCGAGTTTCGGTTGATCGACATCAACAAATCGAATTTGCAAACAGCCTGGTTCCAAAGGGCGCTCAAAAGTGCAACAAAGTCAGTCCAAAAAAATTGCCGCAATAGTATGAGTCCAAGTATGAGCGGTCTCGAGCGATTACTGGGACTCATCGCAATCAGTCTACAAAATCCATAACGCAATAAAAATACTGTAATCTGTGGAAAAAAATCTGTTAACTCCTGCAAAAGAATAACTACTAAAATAAACTTGTAACCAGGAAGAAAACTGTTGAATCCCTCATGAGAAAATGACTTGATACAAAACCATGAAAGGAAAAAAATTAGTTGGAAACTGCAACAAAGAGCAGCGTTGAAGAACCAAAAACGCATTTCGTCGCACACTCGTCAGTTCATTTTAATTGTTGTTCTTTTATAGGAGTTAACAGTCCTCTTTTCACATACTACAGTATTTTTGTCGCACTTATACAGGGTGTTTCAGAAAAAACGCAACCCAAATATGATTTGAAATCTTTAAAATTTGAATACATGTAATGTTTTCCATCTGAAAGTAGAATCTTCCTTCTTTCTAATTATCTGTAGTTTGGCTACGTTGATGGAATTATTCATCATTTGATTTATATTTAAGTAAGTATGCTCAATTTCAAATGCAGCATCCTGCAAAATAAAATCAACCTTCTTTTTCAGTAAAAATCATTGAAAACTTTTCAATGTATTTCAGGCTTAGAAGCACTCGAGGTGAAGCCTTGATGAGGGAAAGATAATTTCATCCCCATGAGATGCATTTGTAGATAATGATAAAATATGCTCTCCCAAAGATACATTATCGTCTATGTAAATTCCCAAGCATTTTCGGGCATTTAAGATAGACCATACTTGCGAAAACGTCAGTTAAGTAATAAAAATTAAATCAATGCACCCAACTTGGATATCGATTGTACGATGCAGCGATTGCTGGTCGCAATTGTTAAAGAGGATCGATTGTACTTTCAGATCATATGCGTCAAATTGCTTTAGATCTTATTATTTCCTGAAGAATCTCGTATGAAAATGGGTTGCATAATTTGTGAAACACCATGTACATTTGGCAGGATGAGTCCATCAGTCAAGACTATTGTAAACTCTGTGCTGCAAATCAATTGTTCAAACATCAAACTAGTTATGGAAATTAGTTTTGTTAAAATCAGTCCTTTCTTTCCACATTCATTTGCGACATCGTGTTTTCGTTATTTTGGTGAAAACGCACGGTTATTGTACGAGCTTTCAGCTTCCTATCAAAGTCAATTAAAATGAATAGTCCCCTTGGGATACAAGATAAATTGCAATGGCTTTGCCTTTGTGTTATGAAAAAATGCATGCCTTGTTTCAATCTTTTGGTAGAAAAACGTATGACTGTCATGCATGACTTACAAACTCATAAGTGAATGAATATGCATCAGATTGAAGGCTTATTTCAGAAATCTTACCAGACACCATTTTATTGAAATTACTCGAATTTAAGCCTGGTTTCCATTGATCGCAAGGATCGTTGGCGACGCAAGGATCGCACAAATTGCGACCAGCGATCGCTGCATCGAAATGGAAACTGTCTTGTTCAGTTTACCAGCGATCATTGCGTTGCCAGCGATCCTTGCGTTTGAGATAGAAAATTCTCTATCTCTGCGATCGCAGCGATCCTTGCGTCAAAGGCAAGCCGACTGAGCATGAATTTCAACGATCGAGGCCTTTCTTTCAAAAGATATTTCTTTGTTATCTTTTACAGCCATTGTGAGAATTGGATTTAGGCGCCAAACTTCTAAGATTTGTGCGATCGTTGTGATAAATAGAAACTACATGACGCAGGATCGCTGACAGTTGCTGGTCACGAATTTGCGCGATCCTTGCGTGGCCAGCGATCGTTTGAAGAGACCGATTTCTACATTAGCCTTTCTCCCATCCAATTGACTTTACAGAAAAAAAGTTTGCGAAGTAAACTGCCGAAATAAGAATTGGTGAACACCCACAGGTTTCCTGACTCACCGGTTAGAGCTTACTACTCCACTGATTCTTCCAGAAACAGCTTAGAGCCTAATCTTACAGAAATTCAACCATGGGCAAAATGGAACATTAGCTCAGAAGAATGTTTTTGTGGGATTTATGGAAACTTCTGATCTTGCATGATTCCAAACACCTTTGTCATGACAGCAATTCCCATCTCAAACACCTTTTTTGCTGAAAACTAAAGCTCAAATCTCGATAATCATTTAAAAATTTTCCTTCGGCAGAATATCACTCCAAAACTGTAACCAAGATCAATCAGGACATTGTGTTATGATATGCTATGTCCTACTGTTTGAAAGATCATTGCAGCAAAAGTAGCTGCACGATGACTATAGGGATCAATTTCATCAAATACTAAAAACTTGAAGTGTTTCTAGTATTCTCTTGGTAATTTTCAAAGTAGTATTCTCTTGGTAATTTTCAAAGTAGTATTCTCTTGGTAATTTTCAAAGTAGTATTCTCTTGGTAATTTTCAAAGTAGTATTCTCTTGGTAATTTTCAAAGTAGTATTCTCTCGGTGAATTTGAAAAACAGTCTTGCAGAGCAGCCAGAAAATGGCCCAAAACACACGATGAAATCTTCCAGGTTGCTTGAAATCTTGAAATATTCTCGAGAACTAGCATCACTGATAAAATGAAGAACTGAAACTGAGGCGGAAAATGATGTCTTATCTATTGCTTTGCAGAAAGGATTATTGAAAATGGTGAAACCAGCAGGTTGTATTCTTTCTGTTTCGAGTTGCCTTTTATCATGCGTTTCAGGCCTTTTTCTGGAAGTTATGCTTTGAATCTCTCGAAATTGCCACAGTACTGCTATCTAGCATAGGTTTCAAATCTTTGAAAAGCTGGGTGTAAAATTATGACTTAATTAGTTGAACTGAACGACTTCAAAGAAACTTGAACTATTTTAAAGTAAATAAGCTCTTGGACTTTTCTGAAATCTTCAATACCTTCTACAGTGTTTTTCTTCTTTTCAACAAATTCCAGAAATTTTCGAAATAAACTTAAAACTATCGTAATCTCTATACCTGTAGACGAAAGATCAAATAATTTTCAGTAAAACAATAGTTTATGGATACCTACAATGTGGTACCAAGCAAAACTCTTTCACTCTTTTGGCTTGTTATTTAGAAATTTGATAACGTCAAAGCATAAAATTAGCTGAAATATAAAATAGGCTATAATTTCAACAATTATTCAAGATTTCTAGAATTCCAACGGTAGAATCGTAGAAAAGTGGCTAAAGTTTCTTTCCAGTCATTCAGTTTAAAGGAATAGGTCATTGAATTTTACACCCGCCTATTTACACCAATATAAGGATTTGGCATTTATGCTCTGCTATCTTGAAAATCATCAAAAACAAAAAAATAGCTTGATCTTGTAGCTATTAGAATAATCAGTTTTGATGATTAAATAACTGATTTTGAGATTGCCATGATTATAAATTTGCTGCAGTGATTTTTCGAACAGGGAGACATTTGTTTGAGTCAGCCGATTCAAACTTGAAATTATAACAATTACCTTGATGCAACGATGAATATGATGGTGATCAGCAATCCAACATATGATAAACCAAAACAAATGTATGTAACGACATTCAATGCAAATATTTCACCAGGAGAAAACTGAAAGATAGATTATTGCAAGACATTATTGGATTACAAACAATAAAGATAACGTGCTCGCAAACTGATGCAAGCAACTTTCTGCTGAATTATGAAGTTTACCGAATAACTGACGAAATGAATGACCAATTCATAGAAAATCTTCCTGGGAAACCATTTCACCTACAAGTAAAAATGCTGAGGCTTTTATCCCGATGATGTTTCAATATTATTTTAAAATTTAATTTTTCACAGGGATGAACAATATACCTGAGTCCAGCAGCACAGCCAGCAGGATTGCTGCAACATCCCAATAACATTCCAAAAGAAATTGTAGGCAAAATGAAACGACATTGACAAGAAATTTTTTCTACCTTTTTTTAAGGGTTAATGATGCTGTTTATCATTGTAAAATCAAGGAATTCGAATGTAGCTCTAGCACCTTTCTTTCCGAGTTTACTTGATTCTGACATTTCTGAAGAAGAAAGGTGTTGTTTTTGAAGAGCCCACTTCTTCTGCCAAAAATCAGCAACCAGCAGTCCAACTGATTCAAGCAAGGTTTCAAGCTCTACGTTAGAGCCTACCACTGCAACAGTGTCAGAGCTGGGACAATCGATTTTACGACTATATGGATAAATTCAAACGAGGCTCTTATGCGAGTTTTACTGTATGTTGACAAGACCCTTACTAAAGACTTCAATAAAAGGATAGTTCTTGTGACTTTAAATCTTATCCACCAAACTGGTCGACTTGATTCAAAATCTAAAACTGAATCATAAGCTTCTCAACTACCGTATCATAGCCCCTTTAGTGTTGTTTTAGAGACCTGTATAGTTTGGTCGTTTGCTTCTTTTGTTTCGTTTAACATTAGTAGTTTTTTCCTTTCATGTTATGGCTACAGGGTAGACCCACGTTTTTACTCTTGCAGTATCGTTCTAGTAGTATAGCCGAGCAAATTTGTAGGTAGAGTGATTAGTAGAGTAATTTTGTAAACAGAATATTGGTAACATGTCATGTAATTTTTTTATTGGAATACAAAAAAATCGAAGTTATAGTTCCCCCACAGTACACAAACAAACAGGACATAACTCTTTTGCGATACCCAGTGAAAATTGCAATTTGATGACTTGACATACCATTTGACTTGAATCCAATGAAGTATCAACTTGCAATAACGATGCAAATGTGGTAAGATGATAACAATGACAACGAGTGATCTTTTCATCTGAATAAACTTTATAGCATCCATTTCTGGACCAAGAGTTTGTCCTTTAACAAAATAGAGACAAAATTACACACAACTATTTAAGATAACACAAATCTCTATTTTTTCGTTGCAGAGATCCTTTGAGTTGTATCGGGTGTCCCAGAACAAATACTCCTGTTTGAAAATTACCAAAGTTTTGTCACAATGCCGATCCTCAGATTTCCTTTTTAGCAGATTGAGGATCAAATTATTTTCCCAGGTTTAGCTGATCTTGTCATAGACCTTTTCACAATTTCGAGAAAGGGATTGAGGAGAGCACGGCCCATTCTGACAGCCTTGGCAACAGTAAGATAGGAGATCAAAGGAATTCCGCCCGCTACGGTGATAAGCGTATGGCTTGTGCTAGGCCGCATCTTCCTGCAAACGCGAAATATTTTCGATTTTTTTGGGCCTTTCAAGAAGCACACGATACTTGTTTGGACTGATGTTTTCTTTGGATTATTTAGGAATTTGATCATCCTTTCACTCACTGGTGAGTGCATTTTGAACAACTCTGTGGAAGCTTAGGCCCAACTGATCAACAGGCCAAACTTTAACCTTGATCGAACCAATGACATAAAGTGGCTCAAAATATACTCACAACGGGTATAAAGATGGCAAGACGCCTAAATAATCTAGAGAGAACACTTACAATGCAAAATTAGGCCCCGTTTACACGATACCGTTTCCGTTTCATATCGGATTGGGTAAGGCAATCCGATATGAAAATTTATCCTGTTTACACGATACCGTTTTCATTTCATATCGTATTGGTTTCATGCCACTTTCAGAGCGTTTTCATTTGAAAACGCGAAAACGGTATGAAGCATATCGGATTGGTGCGTTCTCGTGTAAACAGGAGGCCAACCCGATATGGGATGAAAACAGTATCGTGTAAACAGAAGGCCAATCCGATATGAAACCAATCCGATATGAAATGAAAACGGTATCGTGTAAACGGGGCCCAAGTATCATGAAACTCTTGAAAGGTGCAAATGAATCGAAATCAACTCGACTTTGCAGGGAAATGTGGCTAAGCGCATGCCATACGCTAATCACCGAAGCGGAGACGATTCCCCTAATTTTCTACTGTTGCCAACGATGTCAGAATGGGCCGCGCTCTCCTCAGACCCTTCTTCCGCTGGTTCTAAAATAGACCTTTTAGCTATTCTGAAAAGAACCTGAATCGAACGATGTTATGATGCATTTTAAAGAATTTTCGAATGTGCATATTAGTTCTAGAAGTTATAACGCCACTCAGTAGAACCTCGTGTAAAAAACTGTATAAAAATAACGCTCGGTCCAGGCTCTTTTGTAAAATAGCTAAATGGTCTATTAGCAAATTTAGCTATCTGTAGGGTTTCCTACTCTTCAAGCATACTGCAGAAAGCATTGATGGTCACAAGATTCACCGTTATATATTTAGCCTCTAGTTTAGTCACCAATGTCAGAAAGAAACACAAACAACTGACAAGCATTGTAGACATGAAGGAAAATAAAACTTTCAGTATCATGGCCCCGACGCAAGATTTACCAACTCGTTTATAATCGAGTTTATATCGAAGGGCAAATCACCTCTCAAAATAGCGTACGTGATTTTTGTGATTTTAGAACCACATGATTTATTTTCTGTAAATTTTGTGATTTTAGTTGATTTTTAGTGATTTTTTCGTGTGATTTTTCAGTTATTTTTCAGTGTTTTGTGATTTTGGTGCTTTTTGCATGCGATTGTTTTGTGATTTTGACAGTTTTGTTTAACATTTTTTTACTTCAAGGAAGATCTACGAAAAAAATTAGTGATTTGCTCCCTCGGTTTACAAAGTATATCTCAAAATAAGGTTTTCAAGGTGTTATTTCATACCCTGCAAGTAGAGAAAAAAAATATCTTGTCATCTTTAAATAAGTTTGAGTCATTGAAAAAGGAGCTGAGAGAAACTTCATGACAGGTTAAGCAATCGAGATATGGTGAGTTTTAAACGGCTGTCCTTTTTTGGGCCACCCGGTAATCAACGATACAGGCATCTCCACTCAACAATCGAAAAGTATTTCATAAACTGTGACAACACGGAGTGTTCTCACAAAGAAAAATAAATTATGATAAACGACTTTAACCCTTTCACGCCCGGTTAAAATTAAGCTTAACAGGAAAACCTAATGTAGATTGTCGTTTTCCAGGGGGTATCATAATCAGAGATTCAGTAAGCAATAGATAAATGCAATGTGCAATACCTTTCAAATCAATCAAAATTCCAAATTCTTTACCCCCTGAAAAATTCGCAGTTCTCAATAAATACTGTTGGGCCATATGGCCCTTCCGGGGGTGAAAGGGTTAAATAAACAGCAAGGCGTATTTACTTACGATGTATTCCAGAAGGCACATGTTGACTTTGCTTGGATATTTGTCTGCAAAAATAATTTTGATTCAGTTTCCCTATCTGGAAAGGCTATCAACAATATAAGAACTAAAGACGACAGACAAGCACCTTCACCAAATTTTAACCATCTTTTTCGCCATTTCAGCATATAATTCTACAGTGGCACCATCAGTAACTCAATCATTTCTTAGAGAGTGCTTGATTGATACTAATTCTGAAAAGAAGGCTTTGCAGGATCGCAATTCGGGCTTGATTGAACCCGAATTCCCGATATCGGTATGCTTGGTACGTTCGGAAGGCTTTCTGGACCTTCTACTCCAAAAGGCAGAAGGATTGGCAAACTTTAGAGAGGTTGGTGAGTTCTCCATTTTAAACTCGAAACCTGATGGCTTTAATTTCAAAATCTTTGTGTTCGATTCTGAGATATGTATCCATCTCTTTGAAGACTACTGTTTTCAGAATTTGGTAAGTTTAGAGTTACCAATCAAACACACTCTTAATTTGCAGTTCATCAAGAGGCTAAGATATTTGAATCTGTGTAAATTTTTCGCGATGGTTGTTAAAAGAAGACAAAATCTGGCGGAGGCCATCCAGTATAAAAACATAAAACTCACTAAAATATCACAAAAACAAGAGAGCATGGAGAGACAGAGAAACAAAAAGCCGTAATTTAATGGGTCTGTCTAATCCAGCATTCCTTGCACGCGCCATGTCTTGGTTGGCATTTTTGTCGCCATTTTCATGGTCCATGAAATTGGCGATAACAAAGGCAAACCAAGAGACGATACGTGCAAGGCATGCTGGATGAAACAGACCCTTTAAAGTCATAGGGCATAGACTTTGAAATGAAAGCAAAAAAGCTCAACGATTTATCCAAAGACAAAGAAAAACTAAACGATAAACGCAGAGAACATACGAAAATCATTCCCTCACTTTGATCAAATTTCCAAATAAACTTAACAAGTGCCCGTACTTGTTGAGAAGTAAACTTGTATAAAATCATAAAAAAGAAATAAATAAAAATTACATCAAAGGAATATTCAACAAATGTAAAGGAACTGATCTCTTTTAAGGCATCAATAACCTTTTCAAATCAGATTTACAGCTGATAAACTTCAGATAATGAAAATAACCACAGAATGCAACTACTTCCTACCTTATAAGCGTCAATCGTTTTAGTCAAAACTAAGGAAACTTCCATTCATAAAAGCGGAGATATAGCAAGATTAGCAACCGTAGCACTATCAGCGATTTCTTTGGGTAATTTAACAAAACAGAAGAATCCTTCCGCAGTATATGATAGTGGTTAAAGTTCGTGATTATAATAGTCGCAGTATAGGATTAATGATTGATAACTCGGTAGGGCCACGTGCATATTCAATAAGATGGTGTACATTTTAATTTGCTGCGGTTGGTACTTTGTCTTGCCATGGGTATTGGGAAACGTGGTATGTGTAATATGGGGTTATGTATTGTGTAAAGCATCAGAAGCATTAGGCCTACCGTTGTGCATCATCTGTGTATTGATAATATCTTCTCTCATCTTGATTTTGAATTTTCAGATGGCTGCTTTCCCAAATCGACTCCACTTGCACAGTGCAATATTGAAATAACTTGTTGTGTTGTTCAAGCTCCTTCAAAGGAGAGAGAGCGCAGTGGTCGCTCTGCATTCTCTCTTTAACGAGAAGTGTGTTTCAATTCTCACGTTTTTAGCGAGATTTTGTTTACTAATATATCTCAAGTGGGCTGGAAGGACCCCCAGCTATTTAATGCAAATTCAAGCCACAATGCATGCCGCATCCAGGCATAGGGCCCCTAGTTTAACGCCCCTTCCCAAGGACAGCGAAGTGAGTGAAGTTTGATCGCACAAGGCTGAGCTTGACTCAATTAACTGACGAAAACTATCTACTGTAGAAGCTGGTCGGCCACTCGCCCTAGACTAACGACCTGGAGTCCCTTGTTTCCGTGAGCTATTTAACTTGATGATGCCTCTTCGGTCAACAGAGACTCGTAATATTACTCTGAGAGACCTGACCCTAGTCAGGCCCAAACTCTGGGCTACCTGGAGTACCAATCAGATTGCGAAATTTGTGAGTTACTCTGGTTACGGCAAATACGATTCGATTGTAGAACTGATAACATTCGGATGAGGGTCGAGAATGGGGACCGTGATTCGCAATTCGAGGCCGTGATTCGATTGGTGAATGCAGAAAATAGGGTCAACTTTTTCACTGTTTCATTATGGGTCCCTATTGAGCTAGGTTTACCGCAGAGATAAAAGGGACTCATCGTCATAGATTTACACTCACCGCACGGATATTCGGTGCTACATATATGCAAGGAGCCTTACCTGTTTCCTATTTTGAAAAGTTAGCACTACTGGATTGCTGAAGTTGAGTTGGTCGTACAAAACAGCATACGAAATAACATGTGAATTCAGTCTCCACAGGACTGACCTGAAAAAGTGCAGTAACGTTAAATAGGCAAACAACTCAAAATAGTGCTATACCGTTAGAAAGAGTTTCTCATAGGCAGATGGTTTAAATTCGTACCAAATAGTCATCTAAAGTCGATTTATATCTAAAACATCGGATTGTCTACAACATTCTTTCACCACATCATCTGGACACAAAAATATAACAGTCCGGGGCAGCTTTAGACTTTTGATGTAAATGCTCTACAATGCTCTATTAGCAAACTGTTTTGGCAACTAACCCCGGTATGTGCTAGTTTCATCTTTAAGCTGTAAATCTAAGTTCGTAAATCTAACTTCTTGCAAGTGGCCAAAGTTCATTTTGCTACAAATTTTGAAATTATGTCCGAGACAGCTTCGCATGAATAGAGGCGTTCAGTGGAAATCAGGAATCAACAACAATTACCCTTAGCATATTTGCTCATTAGTGAGTATTAGCTAAGTAGCATACAGATACAGATACAGAAGGATTGTCTCTTTTTCCGATACAGTAAATCCCCGCATATACGAGTAAGAAGCTACCAAAAGAAGAACCTAGAGGCTTTTTTTCCTAAATTTCTTTTCTAAAGTTCATTTTTTGCCATTTGGTAAGTGTGATTCTCCTCCTCAATTAGTTATTAGGTCCACAAAAACCCTTCCAGAGTAGATAATGGGGCTTAACATCTTTTGTATAACTCTGAAAAGGCCTACAAACGATATCTTTCAAATAGGAACCTCTATACCTTCAAATTGGTATAGAGATCGTTTTATGTTAGATTTGTAGGCTTATTTTTATTTCACTTTTGCTTTTGTTTTAGTAGGCTTCAATTAGCTGTAATTTTGCTATTCATTTAAACGCCTACTATAAAGTAATAATAATAATAATAATAATAATAATAATAATAATAATAATAATAATAATAATAATAATAATAATAATAATTGGTGTTAGTGCCTCTGAAATGAGAACCTATTTCAGCCTTTCTCTCAAAAAACTAGGTTTTTATATGCGGGGATCTTCTGTAATTAGATTCCCAGAAGTGAAGTTCCTGTAAAATTCAATTCAAATTCACATAGGGAAGCCTAGACACAGACATGTTCCTTTGATATGGTTTAAAGGCAGTCTGTCACGCATTTGATTGGGTGATAATGACAATACAAATAATAGGAAATTTGAATGGCTGATGATCCTCTGACTTTCTACGGCCATAAAAAGTCAAGAAGACTAGCCCTCCTTTGTTTCAAATACACAGATTCACAAAGAAATCCGTTGTGTTGAGCTCTGATTGTAGCGGCCAATCAGATACGTAACAGACTGCCTTTAAAACCTAGAGTTATTGATATGTAACAACGGCGCTTATCTGAAATCTTTGTGAAACATTGCAAGAGATTCGCATTAGTGAAATATATCTTACGAATGAAATAAAGAAGAAATCATTTTCTCAATCAACGAAGAGCAAACTTAGTTCACTATCGTTGTACAATCGATGTTAGCTATCTGACTGATGTTTGCTATGGCTAAGGTTTAATTAGGCCTAAAAATGCGCTTTTGGTCTTTCAGTTATTCTAAAAAGAGTCTGGGTCAAGCGACATTTTATACATTTTATGGGAAAGGTTCCATTGAGTGGCATTTGAGTTTTTATCACCTATGCACATTCGAAAATTCCACAAATGGATCAAAATATTTGTCAAAATACACGTTTTTTTATAAGAAACTGGTTTATAAGAAACTAGTACTAAGATGGCCAAAATTTTAAGAAACTCTAGTACTATGTCTGAGAAGTACTAAGAAACTTTTCAAAGTTAAAAGCATGGATATTATAGCAAATAGATTGTTGAACCTTTATTCTTGAGCAATATTATCTAAACATTTGTGTTTTCGACATAACAGAACACTGTTTATTCCTTTATGATGTTTTAAATGTCAAGAATCTTATCTGCCGCAGTGTTAGCGACCACATTGATAATTCCGCATTCAAAAAATAAGAAACCAATTAAGAAACTTTTAGTACTATGGCCTGATCCTAGTTTCTTATAAAAAAACGTGTAGCTAAAACGTCTATTGATATCTCTAGCGGTGACTTCCTAACCCCCCTGGACGACTCGTATTCTTCATTTGCGCAGTTCACATACCCCCTAGCCTGTTCTCAACGTTCCATGGGCAGTACACTCTCAATGCACTTTTAGAGGCATGAAAATCTAGGGAAACCCCCTGGACAACTTATTAATTCCCTTGGGCAGTTATAGTAACCCCCTGGGCAATACATTGGTCCCCTTTGGTAATTAAGATAACCCCCTGTGCAATTGAAGCACCAGCTGCTGCTTAAACTGGTACACTAATCTTGATTTTCAAAAAGCATTTGTTCTTAAATCACGCACTTAAATCTATGGTGAGACGGTTAAAAAACCACAATGCATTCACAATACAGTTGCAGTTTTGGTGAAAAGAGCTCGCAGTAGGTTTCAAGTACACCATTTCTTGCCTCGATAGTTTTACAAGATTAGCAACAAAACTTAGATTAGTTCAACAATTGATTAAAAACATATCTAAGTTGAAACTCAGTGGAAAATCAGATTAAGAGTACCTCAAAGTTGGGATGATAAAAAAGGCTTAGATTTGGGATAATAAAGAAAGGAATATGATTGGAAGGAAACCCGTGACAATGTAATAAAATATACTTCTTGATCGTGGTCTATCTGCTAATTTGTGTTGGATTGAAGTTAAAGTTTCTATTTCCTCTCAAACCGTTGAATCTCATAAGATTTTCCGTTCGTATATTCCAATCTAATTTGTAACAAAGTTTTCGGTAACAGAGACATTGTTCTGTCGCTTAGAGAGGAAGTGATTAATACAGTTGCTTCAATGCTCAGTAACACCGACCTAAACGATGGGACGAAGACAAAGCGCTTCATCCGTTAGTAAAAGCCTGATCATCATATGGAGGCGAGCCAGCCCGCTTACCGGGCTAGAGCTCTTTGCCGAGATCTCACCTCATCCCTAATAGACCTTTTAGCTATTCTACAAAAGAGCCTGGATCGAGCGATATTTTTATACAATTCATACACGAGGTTCGATAGAGTGGCGTTAGAGCTTCGATCGCAATTGTGCACATTCGAAACTTCTACAAAATGTAATGAAATATCGTTCGATCCACGTTCGTTTTCAGAATAGCTAAAAGGTTTATTCCTATATAAAATTCAATTTCTGTTCAAATGAGCAGGCGGGCTGGCCCGCTTAGCGAGATCTCGGTAGGCGGGATGAAAATTTTCCTTACGAGCACTCCATCCCGTCTACCGAGATGAAAAATATCGCTATTGCTCGTGCGCTACTTATTTAAACATGGGCAAGAGTCTCATTTTTGAAACGTGTCCAATTTCTGTCTCGGCAAGCGGGCTGAAATTTCTCCATATGAACACAAGATGAAAACTGTCTCGTCAACCTAGCCAGCCCGGTAAGCGGGCTGGCTCGCCTCCATGCTGAACAGGCCCTAAGTTGACAAGTCCATGGGGTTTAGTTTGGAAGACGGAATGTTTACAGGGCGGAAGCGGAAAATTGCTTCAAAAGGGAACTCAGCTCAAAGATATAAGCATCAAATTTTAAAGGACAAGTCCCAGTTTGGTATGATTAATGCTAGAAAAATAAACTTAGCAACTGTTGCCGCGAATTATGAACTTCTTTCCACCTACTGACGTTCGCAACAGTTGTAAATTAGTTCAACATTGCAGATTATTGCAGAATTAAAGCAATCAGATTGGCTCTGCTTGTGCTGGTCGCAAAAAAGTTGAAGTCAATCCAACTTCCAACATCAGTCACGCGATCGCGGATGACTGGAAAATCTTCGTCTATGAACCAAACTAAACATGCCCAGACAACTGGTCGCAGGATCGCGCGACCAAAGTCGCAGAAGTGGAAAACCTGCCTTTATACTTCACAGAGGGCATACCACAAAATCATGTCTCTTACGATTGCTGAGATGTCAAGGATATAACTTTCTGGTGTTTTGTTTGTTTTTGTTTTCAATTTGTTTTGAGTGGGCTCGTCAGGATTTCTAGCTACTGAAAGCTAATTTAGGCCCACTATGCATGTCTCATCCAGGCATGGGACCCCTAGTTTAACGTCCCTTCCGAAGGACGGCGAGGTGAGTTGCGAGGTCAGGCCTCAGAGGTCACCCATCCGAAATCTGACCTCACTCGACCAAGCTTAACTTCAGTCACCTGACGAAGACTGTATAAGCCACTCGGCCACTCACCCCGCATACCACAAAATCATGTCTCTTACGATTGCTGAGATGTCAAGGACATAACTTTCTGGTTTTTTGGGTGAAGCCATTAAACAAAAGGCAGAGCACAATAGGCACATGCCTGAAAAACGGTGCTTACGGATTCGTCCACAATTTGGTGGCGATGCCCCTTTGATGATCAGATTTGGCCAAATTTTTGACTGCCGATAAATCTTTTAAGAATACATACGAATCGTTAAGTGTTGTCTTGTTTTGCAATGCATTGTTTTCACTCAGCGTTCCATACGCAATCCCAACTGTTGCAGCATATGTAGATGTCACGCTTTCGGCTGCAAATAAAAAATCAGTAACTATACCGGGTGAGGCGAGGTCAAATTTCGTAAAATAAGATTCAGGTTTCTGAGAGACACAACAATTAGCATTCGTCATCGTGGAGAATAAATTTCACTGAGTACATTCAATAAAACCAAAATAAACTGAGAAGGCAAGGCAAATAAAAATATGATCGACTGCGTTGCAGTAAAGCAGCATGTATCAGTTTTAGTTCAAATCTTAATTTCCTTTCCTTAACGTATTTTGAAGGCTCTAATTATTTATTTACTTATGTACTCAGTAACTATTGTAATCATGTTTATAACAGGGCAGTTTCTAAATTAATCTTTTTATTGAAGCGTTAACCATGTATAAAGAATGTAAAATGAAATGAAATTCATTGAAGGTGTGAAATCTATTCTCGAGGCTGTCAAATCGCTTTGTCTTAAAAAGAACTGCATCCTTTGTATTACACAATTCATTCTTGCCCCTAGGTGAGTCAAAAAACGCTTATGCCCCATTCACACTGCAAATTAAACCAGCTTACTAAACCAGGTTTTTGAAAAAGGCCTTCTGATTGGTCAATCCAAGAAATCCAGCCATTTGATTAGTTGAAATTTAAACTGGCTTAGATAAAGCTGGTTTAACTGTGTCAATGTGAATGCAGTATTAGACATTTCAAAGCTTATGGCTCTAAACCCATTTTCCAGGTTCACATAAACTAATAATACATGTTCCGCTAACATATCAACTCAGATGAGAAAATGTAATTTATCAAAATCAGTTGCATCTTTCTCAGTTTACAAGCAATTTTATGCAAATTCATTATCTCAACATCCTTCAAAAACAGGCCTAAAGTCCTGTATCATAATCCTGTATCATAATCTTGGTGGTTGCTTTGCACACAGCTCAAGCTGGAGCGTTTGTTATCTAATGTGTTTATTTTCACTCATCAAGGACTCATAACCAAACGGATAGGGACCAAAACTGACGAAACATCTGACGAAACATAGATCATCTCTCCTATCTTTCGAATGTCGAAAGAAGATATGAACGTCGCTTCGAAAATCACTTCCAATGTCGTTTCGAATGTTGCTTCGCTTCGAAATTCGAGCTCTGAACTAATCTCCAATCAAACTCTAAGGATAGGTACGTGGGTTGACGATGAGAGTAGTGATCTAATTGGTCGCGCCGTAAATTCGGCAGACTTGGCCTAAATAGACCTCTTAGCCATTCCATAAAAGAGCCTGGATCGAGCGTTATTTCTATACATTTTTATACGCGAGGCTCGATCGAGTTGCGTTAGAGCTTCAACTACCATAGTGCACATTCGAAAATTCTACAGAATCTAGCAAAATAACGTTCGATTCTGATTCTTTTCAGAATAGCTACAAGGTCTATTAGTCCCCGTTTTGAAGCTATTTTGTTGTGAGTCTCAATTGAAAGCCATAAACATCATCCAGTTCAATGCAAAAAGCTGAGAGTCGTGTAATCAGTCTACGCCCATGCTCTCCGAGAGAGGATTTCACAAAGGCTGTGACTTGAAAATCAAGACATTTTGGCTTCGCATAAATAAATTGAAACTCACCTTCAAAGATACTAGTCGGAAGTTGTACTGAAGCCGTAGTACCAGGCGAGCTGAAAGAATCCCCTTTAAAATTCTGTACAGCGTATTTACTCAACCTAATCACTGCAAAGAAAGACAAAAAACTTAGCGATAAAATCAAAGCACTGTTCTATTCCAAGTTGTTGAAAAGTAAGCACTTCAGTCGTTGGTTGGACTTGCCACAAGTCTCTCCCGCGGCAAAAACGGGACAAGGAATAAAAGCGAGAGAGACTTGTAATACTTCGTAGCCTGGGTCGTTTGCTGGACAGGATTGTGTCCAATCGGTATCCTTTTACAAAAAACTAATATCCAATCATATGCTTAGAAAGGACAATGATAGAACAGAGCGAGGCTCTGCAATGTTCTTTGACAATTGCCGACTCAAGCTTCGATGAAACAGTTGAGAATCACCCCGTCATTTTTAAAATCGGAGCAAGGCTCAATAGCTCATGAATATTAATGAGCATGCCAAGTATTACAAGTCTCTCTCGCTTATTTTCTTTCTCCTGTTTTTTCTGCGAGAGAGACTTGTAGCAAGTCCAGTCGTTGGTAGATCTATACGGCTACAGTTCGTTTACACATAATCAAAGTCAAATGACCCATTTCTTAATGAAACATCTGATTCCTTTATCATATGACTTGCCATTAAAACTTGTGCATTCAGTTGCAATTTGATGGCACAAAATTCACTAAAATTTTTCATGAATAAGGGTTAGATCCACTACATAGTTTGCTATCCAACTGACTGCCCCTTCTTGACCATGTGTATATTGTTTTTTGTTTCCTTGTCTTCCTTTGAAGTTGGATTTGTAAATTTGTAAGTACCATGCTTGGTGTTGATCAGATGACCTTGTGTCTTCCTACGCCAAGAACTACAATTATACTATAGGTATACTATTTATGCATCTACTTTATTTATTTTTAATTCATCATGAATGGAAAAACTGATGCCATCAATACAACTAGTAGTATGAAGCTAGAACTTCCCATAAATTTGGTCACATGACTTGATTTGGATGCAAGAACCTTGTTAGCCTAATAATTCTATTCGTAAACAGCATCGTAATAGCAATAAAAATATTACCGAAGACAGAACACGAAATTAATGCCCGTACCTAAAATTCAAGTCATAAGGTTAATAAGTACGGGGATACAATGCTCTGGTTTTGAAACAACCACTGATTTCGACTGTCTTCTTCAATAAATTAGCAAGCAACTGTCAAATTTACTCAAACTCGTTGCTAAACTCTAAGCTGAATCTCTGCTATGTACAAATATTAAAAACTGGAGAGTAGGAATTATGGCTTCTTCAAAGCAACCATTCAGACAGCGCACATGTTTTCCGGCACCCTTTGGATAGTTTGTCCAAAAGAAAATAGCCATTTCTACCGGGTGTCCCAAAAAAAGTATAAGTGTTTCAACAGTTCTTGCGAAGGACCCTAGGTTTCAAAATCTTGCTTTCAGTTTATTTCACAGACGAAACCTTGACTTAGATATTGCAGCCTCGCTAGTTCAAATCGGATTTGCATTCGCAGAGTAATTCGCCTGAACAGGCAAAAATTTATGAAGCAGCTTAAGGCAAACGGTTATTGAATTATATTTTTTTTTTTATAATTCGACACAATATCAATAGATACATGGTCTAATCTAACTAGGACTAAAAACAAAGGATAGTCTAATACAGCAAAATTGATCAGTGAATTAACAAAGTAATACAAATGGTACGTTGATAAGTTCTAACAAAGGAAAAGAGTTCATGTACTATCTAAGCGTATTTTGTAAATTCTATCTAGGTATTCGGCAAATATTTGCAGGTATTGTTCATCGTCATTTGTAAATAGAAAAATCATTTTTTGTTTTCCTGTTGGGATTTTGATAAAATTTGGGTAAATTGTGTTGATTTGGCCCATGAAGATTGCTCTTTCTGTGTTGTATTTGTTGAATTATATCAATGGTTGGTACATGTGGCTGTGATAACACGATAACACGAAAATTTAAATGTAAACAATGCAAATAGCCTTGAATGTTACGATAAGACGTTTCGGGCATGACCCTTGATTACTGATGAAGGGTCATGCCCGAAACGTCTTATCGTAACATTCAAGGCTATTTGCATTGGTTACATTTAAATTTTCGGGTTATTGAATTACGCTACATTTATCTACGGGTATTATTCGAAGAAGGTTTTCAATCAGCTGAACCAGTAAAATTCCTACTCATGAAACTTTACTGATCAATTAAACTTTTATATCGATTGGGAAAATGTTAAAGGCACACTGTCGTGGCTGTGAGTGGCTAGTTGTGATGTTGAAATCAAGACAAAGCTCTGGCCTTTGAGTAATTACCAAGCCTTTATGCTCTTGGATCATACTTTGTTTCGAGAATAAAGGGAATCAGATCATTATCATCTTCGTGAATTTCACTGTACAGCGAAATTACTGAACCTTGCCTAATTCTCTTTTTCGTGATTGTCTTGTTTATTCAATCAGCACCATGACAGTGTGCCTTTAAGAAAAGATGCTTTTATTTTACACATTAACAGCTCACAGCGCAAGCTTCTAGCACTGAAGGAACAGGAACGATGTCAAGCAGTGTCTTCTAATACTAAAGGATCTTTCTGGCAGAAGTTTAGTTACAGCGGTGAAGAATAAATTGCACTTTCATAGCCCGACAAACTGCCAAAATTGATGTGTTACTGAGCAGCCTCAGAAGCTTTCTTCCAAATCAAATATCAAATATCGATAATAGCCGCAAATTCAATGACCATCTGTCTTAGGCTGCCTTAGAAATTTTGTGTATCTGAGTGAATTACTCTGCGAAAGCAAATCCGATTTGCACATGAAAGAGTCTACGCTGAGATCTCATCTATACCACAAACTGAAAATGGAAGTCATTGAATCCAAGTCACCTTCAGAGGAACTGTTCAAAGTCTTACATCTTTTTTGGATGGTAAAGGCGTTGTGTAGCAGTGATGTTATCCTCTGACTTTGCAGTCAGAACAGTCAGGCGGAGTGGGATCAATGCCCAGTAAGGCACCGCCACTTGAGCGACACGAGAAGGGGTCACGGACTTGCTTAGGTCCGCTACATTTCTGCGCTTGGCGCTAAAAGCCACAACTTTACCTTCACCTACTAGGAGCACCCGTTATTTCGCTCAATTCGCTTTTAATTGCGTCCTGTTGTTAAGACGCCATATTATTTCACGCCAAAACAAGACTTACTTAGTCCAGCGATTTCTACGGTTTCATTAACATCCGTTCTATTTGAGTTAAGAAGATCTTTTGCAGCGCTTAATCCAACCTTTTCCAACTCCAATACAGGGTTTCCTCCGTCAGCTGTCCCCTATTCAAGTAAAAATAACTCGATTAAGCCTGGTCTTCATATTTTGATAACAGAATCGGGATGATGGTTCGACTCATCTCTAGTAACATGACACAAAAGAGGAAAGATCGGTTGTCTTCTAACATGATGCACAACGATCATATGTGATCCAGTGTATCGTTTACTTTATCATTAGATCAGTTTATAAAGATTGCAAACGATGATTTTAAAGACAAAATGACGGAGATATAAGGAGACTTAAATCAGGGGCCTGGGCAATCTAAATATAGTCTATTGTATTCCATTATATTTGATGATCTCGATAGATTATCAAAACAATTGGACAAATGATGGCAGGCGCCCGTCTTTTGTTCTATTTTTAAGCTAGAAGCTATATAGCCGTCATTTGTCTTTAATAGAATTGTACAGTTAAGCTCGAAATTATTCATACCCATGCCATATTTGGAGCAACTTGAATCGTGATATTTGAAGGTGTTTTAGTTCGTCAAATGTCTCTTCATGTGCTTTCTTTTAGTCATTGATCATATTCTTACGAAACTTCAGCCACATTAAAATTGTTCCTCAAATAGAACGATGCAATATACTCGGAATTTGTAGCAAAACGATCGATAATACCTATCAAAATATACTTTAACGCCAGAGGAACCTGAGGAACCTGGAGTTGCTCATGGTAGAGATCTACAAAACAAAATATAATCTAAATCCCAGCTTTATGAAGCAAATTTTTGAGGAAAAAGAAATGCCTTACAACCTAAGGTGTTCTGCCTAAGGTGTTCAACCAAAGGCGAAAACAACCTGCCTTGGAATCGATACAGTCAGGATTTATGGGGAAAAAGGTATGGGACACACTACCAACAGAGCTGAAAAACTCGGATTCTCTTCAAGTTTTCAAAAGAGTTATCAAAGCCCATAAATGCCATGCCTGCAACTGCAGATCATGTAAAGTATTTTATCCCAATTTAGGCTTTTTATTGTAAATTATGTCTTCACTTCAATCTTATATGTATTTTTTTCAAATAGTTGGCCTTAATTAGCAATTTAGCTATAGCATTTAGCCAACTTTAAATGAAAGAGTTAATAATAATAATAATAATGATAATGATAATAATAATAATAATAATAATAATAATAATAATAATAATAATAATAACGCCATAGAAGATAAGAACTAAACGTATCGGGCCGTGCCCTTCGTCAGTAGTCTTCGGAATTTGGTATGGGTATGAATAATTTCGGGCTTAACTGTAAATAGATAATAGGCCTGACTGAGCCGTAACATTGCGATGTACTTCTTGAGCATAATTGAAGCAAACTAAAGTCAGATTCAGATTCAGGTTATTTCATTTACCAATCAATCCTAAATACAATTCTACACAATACACTACAACTAAACACATACAAAAACACCGTATTGCACAAAAAAGTAAATTAGAATTGAAGATTACAGAAAAAAGAAACTTTACATGATTGTACATTTAAGATTGACTAATTGAGGAGGAGCTCTCTAAATCGGTTAACATATCGAGAGAGAGCCCCCCTCCCCGCGTAGAAATAATAAAAACTACGACATATTACCTTAAAATAACATCAAAAACAAACGGCTTGCCAGATTTTCAAGAATAGACTGAAGAAAATCGCCAATCCACGATTACACTAAAGCTGGCGGCGAGGAAATTTTTACCAAGATGCATTGCGTTCTATAATCGAATTCCTATAGATTCATTTAAGACTTCTGCTTCGAGTGCAAAGGATCTTGGTAAAAAGTTCCTCGCCGCCATCTTTAGCGTAATTGTCTATTTATGAGATCATCACAGAAATCTAATTTCAAACAGATAATAATGTCGCAAGAACATAATCGTATCATTGCCGTATGAATGCAAGTCCAAGCGATACGATTCATGCCGTCTTCATCGACGGGCCTATTATTCCCTGAACATCTCGTCAGTGTTTGGCAACATCTCTTTGTTTCCAAGAAAAATCCGTAAAATCCCTTTGTGTTCAAGAAAAATCCTTAAAATCCTTTTGTTTTCAAGAAAAATCTCTAACAATCCTATTGTTTCCCAAATGTCTCGATCGAACACTTCCTTGAAAGACTGACATGCACCCATCGGTGTTCATTTCACAATGGGTGCAATGTAAACAGAGCCCAAAGTCTATATGTCATATCGCAAGTGATGAGATCGCACAATGATCGCGACTATACAGAAGCAAGGGTTTATCTAACACAGCTAAACAAGGATTTAAAAAAAGACGTAACAGAGACAGCTTCACAGTTGAGGAAAAGGAGTGGGTGATGTGGTCAGGACTGGTAAATGACGATTGTCTGGGGCACACATCAATTTCATTGATGTTGCCCAGTATCAAAAGATTTCACTAACGGCTTTCCAAGTTGTTAACAGTGCGGTGAAGGCGTAATGAAACAGATGCCTCCTTTTTCTGAAAAATAGACTGAAAGCTGTCTTTCATGAAGTTGCTTTTATCATTGAGCATAGTCTACGAGATATCCCAAAATTTGTTCGACATTTGATTCAATATAAAAACAATAGCATAAGCAGGCTCCAAGGTATGATAACCTGTCCTTAAGATTTCAAATTAATTTTGTACAGCGGAATCTCGCAAATCCCCTGAATATTCACGCAGAGTTGAGGCTGAATTCCAGTCAGTGGAATTTCCGAGCGGGCGGAAATTCTTTTGTTTGCCAAAGAAAATGTCGCTCGGAAATCGAATAGATAGTTACGGCTGAAAATTAGCCTTTAGATGAATTATTTGAATCGATTGGAAAAAGAAAAAACCTCATGTTTTAAGACATTCTGTCATCATAAAGCCATGCCCGTATCCGGTGTGGGTCTATATTGCACAAGAGAAATTACCAAAATAGAGGCAAATAATTTGAGTCTGCTTTTTCTGGCTTTATGGCCTTATTAAAAAGCCATATTCAACCAGCGTCCTTTGCGAGCATGCTGCAATTTCACGTTGAAAACAACGTTGGCAACTGCTACCTCCATCCCTCCCACAGAGTCTCCACCGCTCTTCGCATGCTTGTCAGGTTAGGGATTGGGTCACGATATCATGGGTCAGAAATACTGGCGATTTTGAGAACAAATTTTTGTTGAATGTGAAACATCGAATGTAAAACAGACTTTCAAAAGATGTGGGGAAAACGTAAAATTGATACAGTCGCAATAACTAACAGACGTGTCACATAATAGCCTGCGCGCAGCCTAAACACTCCTCCGCAAAAGTGCAAACTCTGCACTTTTGCGGAGGAGTGTTGAGGTTGCGCGCAGGCTAGTCACATAAGTGATACAGATTAGAGCAGGACTCTCATCTTCGCTCTAGTTCTTAGATTACCGTTTATTTAGTAACAATAACGCAATATTACCTTCAAGAAAACATCTTGGTAGGGAGCAAGTAGTGGAGACTGCTTGAAAAGCGCAATAGTGTTGTTGATATTTGAAAAGATACCATTTGAAGATATATTAACAAACCCTAGGAAAAATGGCAAAATTTGATTCAAGATTGTAAACGAGAAAATTTTTAGCAAAATGCAGAAATGATATGAGGATACATAAAAAAGAAATGGACAAATGTTACCATTTGCATCGGGCAACTTGTATACCTAATTGGCATTACAATATCTGCATATTGTCATGTGTTACTCAAACAATTAATGCTTGTCTTCTGAGTTAAATACATGAGCAGATTTTTCTGTGATTTTCACTTTCTTTTATCTCTGATCGTTTCTTAATAGCCTCCTTCTATATGCAGCTTGGGTGAATTTGCCAACCTGGCTTCGCAGCATCACTTATTCCTTGCTCTTTCATACTTGCGGTTTGACTAATAAGACGTAGAAATCTATTTGTCCACGATCGCTAATCTCTTTGTGCTATCGTGTAAATCACAAGGAAAGGCAGTTATTATTACAAAATCTAATTTTGTTCTACTCAGCTCTGTGTGGATAGCTCTAGAGAGAAGCGAAAAGTTACTTTCTTCCTGTTGCGAGCAGAAAAGATGAATGCAGAATGTCTTGCAATAAAAGTTTTGTTTTATCGCGTCAAGTATTTTGTCGTACTGTGGAGGAGCGTTGACCGAAACATCTTTGGAAGAGTTTTGAAATGGAGATATCGTAGCATTTCCTGTGAGCTGCGCTTTGTTAATGTCGTTGCTATTAATGTTGTTGTTGTTGCTGCTGCGATACATCAATACAAAATTGCATCCTCGTTTACTCTTCCCATCCCATTTTTTATTTCGCTTCAATTCAAACAAAGTTAAACACAGGGTGACAATATAAAAAAGTTCTCGATGCACAATTGATCCTATTGAAAATAAAATAGATCTTTTAACCATACCGGAAAAATCTGAATCGAACGCTACGTCTACACATTTTGAAGAATTTTCAAATCTTTATCATTTCATTTTAAATTTATCACTTAAAGTTTTTTTGTATTTCATTTAAATTGTTTTAATATGGTTACCCCGTCCGTCAAGAAAGACTGGTTTTCAGGGCGTCGTTTCAGGACAAAATTTTTCAATCATGGACTTCAGATTGGCTTAAAATGCATTTCAGAGAGTTTCCTGCAGTCAAAATGTCAAAATCTTCTTTTTATGAGGCCCCTTTGACCCTGAGGCTCGGGGGCAAATTGCCCTTCCTATCCCCCCTCTCGGCGTCCCTGATAGAAGATGTAACGCCACTCAATCGAGCCTCTCGTATAAAAATGTATAAAAATATCGCTCAATCCAGGCTCTTTGTAAAACCGCTAAGAGGTCTATCGAATAAAGATATAACGTTTGCAATATTTCAAACGAAATTAAGACTGCGTTCAAACGATGCCAGCGCATTTTTTAAACGGTGAAAACTGGGACGGTAGCGAAATTTGAACCAGCGTTCACACGATACCAGCACAATTTGAAAACGACAGAAAATTCAACGGTACCTAAGTCGAAATAATCTCTCCAAAGATTTGATCCCAAAGAAGTACACTTACACGCTGAGAACTGTTTAGCTTCATTGTGAAAAGGTTATAAAATGGTCCGCTGTCATCATCATCGCGTGTTACCACGATGCCGCTTTCGAAGTGTGCCGCCTAGAGTTCTGTTTTCAAATCGACTACTGCCGGCAAAAATGGGCCGAAATACAAATGGGCAAAATACAAAATCTGCCGGCAAAAATGGGCTGTTTTCGTGTGAGCAGAAGACCTATCTGTCCCGGGGGGGGGGGTACTTAGTATATTTGTCCGACGGGGATGTGCCGTTTGTTCAGGGTATCGTTTTCGCCTATTTTTTCTAGCACAGGGTATCAAAAGAAGACAAATTTTCTGGAGCAGGTTGTCAAAACATGTCAAAAGAGGAAATTTTGTTACAACGGGTTATTATTTAGTCAAATTTTGTGTTTTTGAGTATACTTTTTACCAATTTTTTCTAGAACAGGGTATCATTTGCAGGCAAAAATTCTGGAGCAGGGTGAACAAAATTTATTTCGTGGGCACATCCCCGTACAAATTTAGGTCAAGTACCCCCCCCCCGAGCTATCTGTCACATTTTTCACCGTTCCTAAAAGTGTTGGCATCGTTTGAACACAATCTTAAAAAGATTCTTCATAATACAAAGGAAAAGGAAATCAAAAAACCACTAAAAGAGGCATGAGTGGTATCAATTATCTTATCAAAAAAATTTGCTTGCTGCGTGTAGTGCCATCATACAAAGATAAACAAGTAAATAACATAAAATATACAAGCACTTTGATGTGAATTGAAAGAAGCATATTGGAGAGACGTCAAGACAAATAAACAACAGATTCGGTGAACATTTGAGGAATGTTAGGAACAGGACACATTTAGATGAAAAACACGAAAGCGATCCAGACAGCAACATTTCACACCATTTCAATCTACCAAACCATTCCACCGATGATACGTCCATTCTTGGGATTCTACATGCATCTTCAAAACGCATAAAAAGAAAAACATTGGAAAAACGGATTATTTTTCCACTTGGAACTTTGTATCCTTCAGCACTCAACAAGCACTTTACGTATCTTCAATAACATTATATTGATCACAGCTTTATTCCTTAAACTCTTTCCTATTCCTAGTCTTTTCCACATCACATCGAGTCCCTTGATTACTATCCTTATCCTTCGAATCCGCCCTTCTTTTTGCTTGATTTGTGTCGGTTCTACTAATTTTTCTTTGCTTGATAACGGGCCATGCTCGAAACGTCTTAAGCTTCTTTCAATTCACATCAAAGTGCTTATACATTTTATGTTATTTACTTGTTTATCAATTATCTTACCTCTTTTGCAACTGCATATAGTCAGTTTAGTGTTTCCACACGGAATATCGTCAAATGCACGATGCAGAATACCATCTTTGTCCATTCTCGTTCTGTCCCATAATGCTGCACATCTACCACTCATATTTGGTTCGCCTGCATACCATTTAGAGTCATTATGCTTCAGTACAGTCCCATCTACCCATGTGAAATCAACACCCTTGGAAAGAAGTGAGATGGTCACAGCTCAATCTGACAAAGTGAGTCCACAGATATCTTTATTTATATCAATGTCAAAATAAAACTAACAAATACAATAAAATATTTTGTGCCGTTCATGGCAGAAATAGACATGACGTCATCTGGTTCTGGCTATGAATGGCACTCGACAATTATTTCTTTAACAACAATCAGAAAAAAGGAAAAAATATAAGAAAAGAGAAAAAACAAAAGACAAAACAAACAACTATAAAACAAATTTAAGCACTTTGCGCACAATGACATCATTCTGCCTTTACAGCCGCCAGCATGCGCCAACCAAGGTGGTTAAATTGATGTGGAAGAAAATCTGCACTGGCAACGCCTGTGCCAAGATGGTTGAGATCTGGGTTTTCAACGAGAGATGCCATGGCTCACAAAGAGCTCAATTAAACCAACTCCAAACACAAAAACAAGCAACAAAGGGATCACTGATCGTTCGGTCTCCAAAGAGCTCCCTAAAAGAAAACTATGCAAACCAAGATACTCTGCAAGCCAAAAACCTTGCGGGAAAACCCTACAAACCCAAAGATATTATCAGCATTTACTAAATTAACGATCCCGAATTATGCAGCGATTTCAATGATTTATGACTGTTTCTATGCGATTTTAGACACGAAAATCTGCCATCAAAATGAATTCCATCAAACAGTTCTAGAATTGAAAATTGAGGTGAAAGTTGAGTAAAAGTTTTCATTTCTTCTTGCAGGCTATTCATGAATATGCCTGTGCAAGGGCTAGAAATTTCGTCGCATCTTCAGCTTAACCCAATTAACTTTGAAATCCCCTGGAAAAAGTGCAGGTGGAATCAGACCATAAAATTGCATGTGGAATTAAATGGAGCCTAAAATCAATATGAAGGGTAAGGTCATAGATATTCAGCATGGGCAGCTACAGATGGAAATTGATGCTGCGAATATTTGAGATCACATGGAAACTTCATGTCTCAATATGGACAGTACCTTAAGCCCATGCCAAACAAGCAAAATCTGATTGCAAAAAACTGAGATTCGTTTGCCTATCAATGTTTCACGTTTGGCAACTGTCGACACATTGCCTGAACGAGGAAATGAAGCAAAATTTGTTGATGAATGTTTCTGTAAACTTTCAGCTTCTTAAACGCAGCAAATGTTTGTCAAGTAGATGTTCGCGACAAAAGTAGACAGCAAACAGTATGCTTGATAAGCAAATCTAAAATCTTCGTCGGACGATCTTCTGAAGCCCGAAACGTTTCGTCTTCTCGGCCAGCTATAGGCTATATACTATTTCTACCTTATTCTGAGTCAATCAATGTTTACTTTTTCGGCCAGGGCTTTAGGTTCCATTCACGATTTTGCGATAGCTGTGAATGAAGTAAAATTCTCATCTTACCGTCGTCCGTTTTGCACCAAGCCATAGAGTATTCGGTTTGTTGATAGCCACCATTTTGCTGTTCACAAAGTTGATAGTTTTTACATCTTTCAAGACTGGAAGGTCGATGCCTCGCCCAAGAGCTCTGCAATATTGCCTTGCACCATGGTACGTCATAGGAGAAGCAACTACGAAGCAAATACCCTCGCCAATAAATTGCCATGGGTAATTAACTTCGCATGCTATGGTTTGCTCACTCGAAGCTGAAACATGAAATTACAGTTAACGGCAACAACCAAGACTGTTTGTTTAGCTCTTGTTTTATTATTTTCTTTTTATTTTGTTAAGCTCGGGCTTACACTTCTTATCCCTGTTGCGTCACCACTATTCCTTTGCATTCGAATTCTATCTTTCGAATCTCTTCTTCCTTTACTACTATCGTTCTACTAATCTTACTTCACTTGATAACGGGCTCAGCTCGAAACGTCGTGTTTTAGAAAAACTCTGCTCAAGGTACGATTATTTTCATTCTTGAATGTTTTATTATAACAGCCAAGACTGACTACCTGAGGCATCGTCCTAATTGATCGATTGTTTTAGCCGAATTCTAACCGAAAGTATAGTTAGCTGAATTTGAAAGCGGCTGAATAATGTAAACAAGCTTCCTTCGAAACGGCGATATTACAGTATCTTTGATAGGCCATGTCACAGAGATTTGGATATTATAGTATCTTTGATAGGATATTACAGTATCTTTGATAGGATATTAAAGTATCTTTGATAGGCCATGTCACAGAGATTTGGATATTACAGTATCTTTGATAGGATATTACAGTATCTTTGATAGGCCATATCACAGAGATTTGGATATTACAGTATCTTTGACAGGATATTACAGTATCTTTGATAGGCCATGTCACAGAGATTTGGATATTACAGTATCTTCGATAGGATATTACAGTATCTTTGATAGGCCATATCACAGAGATTTGGATATTACAGTATCTTTGATAGGATATTACAGTATCTTTGATAGGCCATGTCACAGAGATTTGGATATTACAGTATCTTTGATAGGCCATGTCACAGAGATTTGGATATTACAGTATCTTTGATAGGATATTACAGTATCTTTGATAGGCCATATCACAGAGATTTGGATATTACAGTATCTTTGATAGGATATTACAGTATCTTTGATAGGACATGTCACAGAGATTTGGATATTACAGTATCTTTGATAGGATATTACAGTATCTTTGATAGGCCATATCACAGAGATTTGGATATTACAGTATCTTTGATAGGATATTACTGTATCTTTGATAGGCCATATCACAGAGATTTGGATATTACAGTATCTTTGATAGGATATTACTGTATCTTTGATAGGCCATATCACAGAGATTTGGATATTACAGTATCTTTGATAGGATATTACAGTATCTTTGATAGGCCATATCACAGAGATTTGGATATTACAGTATCTTTGATAGGATATTACAGTATCTCTGATAGGCCATATCACAGAGATTTGGATATCACAGTATCTTTGATAGGATATTACAGTATCTTTGATAGGCCATATCACAGAGATTTTCCACCGCCTTTCTAAAAATGAAGGTGCTATTTTGAAGGTGGACTCTTGAACTTCATAGAGAAAAAAAGAAACACTTATATGTTGTACGATCGCAGAGATTTGATGGATTTTTAGGAGTAACTTCATCGTAGATTCATCCCATCCACCAAAATTTGTGCAAGTTGGTAACAATACAGATCATAGAAATAACAGATTTGTTAATGGTTAAGTCACCCAGCCCCCTTAAGCATTCAGATATTGAAGTTTTGGAAATCAGTTATTCAGCAACTGAATTCGGTAATTTAGTGTGAAATAGCCGAAAAGAGAGCTATAAATATCCAGTCATTTTGGATAGCTAATCGATACATTGGCACTTCATATTTTCGGCATAAAATCAACTGTGCCGAAAGTTAACCGATCAAATCGGACAACCCTTAAGTCCCGTTTATCCCTGCGTAAAACTTTCCTCAACAGGGATTCATAATAGAATAGTGACAAAGATGGTCTGCTAAGGCCCGTTCTCAACTATCCCTTGCACAAGATACAGAAAACATTCAACTTGGCATATAATTAATGACGTAACCTTAAATAATGTAATTTTCATGCTGATTAGAGCTCAATAAAAATTATCTGACTGCAACTTTCTATAGAAAAGGTTCCAATACTCTGATAACCTTATCAATCAGCATATCTATTGCTACGATTACAGACAAAAATTCATTAACAATAGAACATCTCACCTTTCGCAGATTGAAGCAATACCTGAAAGGAAGAAAGATGAATTCAGTTTTACAAGACAACAAAAGCCTTTCTTGTTTCTGTAACAATAGGATCTGTCGCTTTTGATTGATGCGCCAGTAAAAGCGATTGCACGCCGAGGGATGTCTACAGCCGCTCAACATTCGCAAGATGCCGGTCGGTGTTTGCGAAGCTGCTTGATGTCATCTGCCAAGCGATTTCACGTGCTGTGGCTCACCCAGTGGCGGAGATGTTGGCTTGGGTGTGAGAACTGTCTCACAGTATACAGTGGAGTGCGTCCTTGCATCTTGGTGGGCATTTTTGCTGTGGGGTGGTGCATCGCGCGAAGAAATTGCTTGATTACTCAGAATATTCTTATATGCCACACGTCGGCGGGCATTTTTGACTCGGCCAGTGTATCATGTCAGAACGCTAAGCAGCAATCCCCTGTGAAGGTGTTGTGTAATCCTCTGGCACTGCAGCCAGAACAGTCAGGCGGAGTGGGTTTGAAACCCGGTAGGGCCCCACCACTTGAGCGTCATGACAAGGGGTCGTGGACTCGATTAGCACTTAGCTACTTCTGCGATCCCAGCGCTTGGCGCTAAAAACAACAACTTTGACCTCATTCTTCATTGCTCTTTTGCAGGTGCCACGTAGACTTGTGACGCTGAGTCCCTGGTATCTCTGCGGTAAACCTTGCTCAAGAGGGACTCATAATGAAACAGTGAAAAACTTGGTCCTATTTTCTTCAATCATCGATGGAATTATTTACAGAAATCGGAGTATTGGCAGGGAAACGGAGCTTGATTAAGAAACAAAGAGCAAGAATTGCGACGATAATCATGTTAGTGTATTTCATTCCAAGCGACAAATCCATTAAATATATTTCAACAAATCCATGTTAGACAAATCCATGTTAGACAAATCATGTTAGACAAATCCATGTGAAAATTAGAAAAGACTAGGCCATAATTGTTGTTGACGTTTCGAAGCAAACTTGCTTCATCATCAGAATACCAAGTTTCCAAAAGCACGAGGCTATATTTATATCCATAAAGACAATAAACTACCAAAAATGCATTTTTACAAATCCTACGTGAAAAATAAATAATGAGGCACGCCCAGAGGACAATACCTAAAACAGAACTTTAAGAACTATAAGAACTTTTTAAGAACTATAAGAACTTTCATGACGAAATTGTTCGAATAAAGGAGATCTTATCTAAAAACAGTTTTCCTAGGGCGCTGACAGATCGTATTATTAAATCCTTCCTGGATAAAAGGTTCGCACCTAGAGCCCCTGCCCCAGCAGAAGCCAAAACGGCCCTACTGTTTTGCATACCATATCTTGGCAGGTATAGTTTACAGATGAAAACTAGAATTTGTAGACTAATTAAGCAATGTTATCCGGGTATTCAGCTTCAGGTTATTTTTCGATCTTCAAAACGCATACAGTCTTTTTTTCCATTTAAAGACCGCTTCCCAACTCTCATTCGCTCCTCTGTTGTTTATCAATTTAAGTGTCCTGGCTGCCATGCCTTGTACTTTGGAAAAACAACCCGTCACCTGATTACACGCTGCAGGGAGCACTTGGGAATAAATAAAGCAGGTCAGAAAATTAAAGTTAGTCCCTCAGCCATCTGGGACCATATTAACAAATCAGGTCACGCCGCGTCGGTGGAAGATTTTTCAGTTTTGGACAGAGCTAACAATGATTTTGATTTGCTCACTCATGAAAGTTTATTAATTTTGCGTGATCGCCCGTCACTTAACTCTCAGCAATCTTCTATTCCCTTAGCTCTGTTTTAGGTATTGTCCTCTGGGCGTGCCTCATTATTTATTTTTCACGTAGGATTTGTAAAAATGCATTTTTGGTAGTTTATTGTCTTTATGGATATAAATATAGCCTCGTGCTTTTGGAAACTTGGTATTCTGATGATGAAGCAAGTTTGCTTCGAAACGTCAACAACAATTATGGCCTAGTCTTTTCTAATTTTCACATGGATTTGTCTAACATGATTTGTCTGACATGGATTTGTCTAACATGGATTTGTTGAAATATATTTAATGGATTTGTCGCTTGGAATGAAATACACTAACATGATTATCGTCGGAATTATTTACAATAGTATCTATCAAATTTACGCCGTTACAATAGTAATTCGCAAATCTAGCAATCTGATTGGAAGTTTAAGAATCGCGAAGTCTGGGCCTAAATAGGGCCAGGTTTTTCAGAGTAATATTATGAGTCTCGGCAGGGGCGGGCAAGTACTGTAAAATATTTGACCCCATGTTTGTCCGAAGGAATTGGAAAAAATAACCGCTTCGTTTATGACACAGCATGACTTTCTTGCCCAAAACTACCAGTTTTTGGGACAAAGGTCAAATTTTAAAATCAATCACCTTTGTCCATTAATTTCTCACAAAAATCAAGTTTCCTCACCTCCTATTTGGCCTAAAGCTTGCCAATAAGCTGGTTCCACCTTTGTCCGCCAAGTTGAAGCTCAAAAGACCAGATTTCAAATTTCCACATAAGTGGTTCTACCTTTGTTCGGCAAGATTCATAAAAAAAAGACCTGAAATTCCATTTTGTGCACTAAAGTGGTTCTACCTTTGTCCGTCAAATGATGATAAAAAGACCGGTTTTGGGACAAACCAGGAGAAATACCAAAATAGTTTTTAGAACCAAGGAACTATCTCGGAATTACCGCTTGAAGACTACCACTTTTGGGACACTGCTACTCTCTAGATATAATTACGACGATAATGATGCCTGCAGGATAAACACTGGATTCACTGCGAATGAAGTGGGATTTTGGTGAGCAAGAAAAACCGGTTTTGGGACACTTGTGCCTTCATGGCTGCGGGTACCACTTTCTTTCGAAAAAATGGTATTTGACAGAAACTACCGGTTTTCGGGACAAACATCGCCGGTGATTAAATTCTCCATTAAATCGAGAAAAAATAACAACGTAAATGTGTCATCAAAGAAGACCAGTTTTTGGGACTAAGATGGTGAAAAAGTTTTTCGTGAACTACCAGTTTTCGGACAAAGGTAGGACCATTGTCCTCAGTGTGACATGCCCGCCCTTGGTCTCGGTTGACTGGAGCGCCATCATAAAGTCAAAGAGCACAGGGAAACAAGAGATTCATCGTCATAAGTCTAGGTGTCGTGTTTCGGCGTGTCTCACTCGCAGGAGACGCATTTCATTTTTCCTATTGTTTAAGGGGGCTCCCTTGAAGGAGCCCGCTATTCAAGGACATTTTAAATCATTTACCGCAGATCTTGGCCATGTGTTGTAAGTGGTAAAATTAGAATTGAACTTTGCTGTCAACGCCTAAATATAATATTTGGCCATGATTACGAAAACATAGCTTTTCTCTAATAAAAGGAGATCTGATAGTTACTATTCCATATTACACCTGAGCTTAGTTTCAAAATAAATTCACACGAGGTAACGTTGAAAAGATTTCAATCCAGAAGTCACGATTTCAAAAATCAATGTTTGCAAGTCTCATTACCGATTCAAGAACGAAGCGAAATTTAGCTTTTCATGAAGGAAAGCATGTAACAACAAACTCATAGGTGCAGCAAGGGCTGAATGAATAATTTAAACTGTTCAAATTAGTGATGTGGTCTTTTGGATAGCTTTTGATAAAGGTAATATGAACTATTCCAAATTTTATAGCTTTAGAAGTGTAAGTAAACCTGGTGCGCAAAGCACATGCCGGCTAATAAGATATCGTCAAGAGAATTTTTATCGATTGACTCCTGAAGACAAGTTTTGATTAGCTGGCGGAAAAATTTCACAGAGGACACTCCAAAATGCTTGAGGATTCATGGTACCTTTTAAGGGGCCTACTCAACATCGATGCTTTGCGCGCATAGCATATTGTTGTTACCACGTACTCTTGATTTTCTGGTGTTTAGAAACTAATATGGCTGCTCTGCTCGCAGTAAAAGGGCTATAGCAATTCAGACTATCCAGAAAGAATGTTTGATAACAGGGAAAGTCAAACGAGCAAATTGCAACTGTTTGTAAGCTCCCGTAACCGTCAGGGTATCGTAGAGTTTCTCATGGTTTTAATTGGCCTGCAAAGTTTCTTTTAAACGGTGATAGCAACGGTTTCCACTCCTCACAACATGTTAAACCTTATCATAAGATTGCACTAGCAGGGACTTGAAGTGAACAATTCATAAAAAGAGTAGCAGCCACCTTAAGTTACGAACCTGGGCTGCGTGCGTGAAGAGAGTAGAAAGCTACAGTTCTGCCAACCAGCCGTTAGGAGTCAAGGAGCACTGTAGTCGTTCAAAGTCATAATAGCCGAAGGCTGCAAAACGTCGCTGTTGACCGGGCCCCTAAAAGAAAGCGGTGGACTGGAATAAAATCGAAGCAGAACTTACCAGTGCTTTCTAGTGCATAAACATGCAAGAAACATCTGAGATTTATGAGACATCCTGCACTTTTCTGCATTTCAGACTGACTATGTTCTTATGCATATGGTGCCTTTTCTGCATTCAGGATTCGTTAAGGTACGAACAGGCTATGTTGTGGGCCTCAAGGCTCCAAAAGGGCCCCAGATCACATTCGCACTAGCGATTTACTTCAATGACGTAATACGCAAAGAGCAAAAGGAAAAGAGCAAGAAACGACAGCACCCACAAGCATGACAGTGTGAGCCCCAGCGTTGATTCACTACCAACTAAGCTGAAACACAGTGTGTCAAAACTAAAGGGGGAGGGAAGCAAACAACCAAAGGGGGGAGGGAAGCATAGGGGGAAGGGAAGCAAAGAACTAAAATTTTCCGACGATTAAACCACCAACAATGGCAAAAACAACAGTTGTAGCTGTTGTTGTTAAATCTTTACGTTAAATCTATGCATTATATGACTGAGCCAATTCTTTCGAAACTTACATTTAGCCATAAATTCGCAATCCAACTGTGCAATCAACACGGTTAGTGAATATAGATAAAAATATCCCGCAAATTCAATAATTCGCCAGAATTTATCATTAAACGCCGATAACTTTATGCATCATTTCTCCTCACAATTAACCAAAAGTAGACATTTAAGACACAAAAAATTCTACACGAGAGCAAAATTTACGACAAATGGTCTCTTGAAGGGATGCTCTGCCCCAAGTACCCCATTGGTTTCGGCCCTACATACATTGGATCTGGCAATACTTCCTTGTCCTTTGATATCCTACTGGGTGAATAAAAGATTTGCATCCCATCAAAATCTCATTTTATTATCGGTCAAGAACTTGTTTCTGTGAGCCTATGTGTCAAGGTCCAAACTGATTATAGACATTGCAAAATCCTGGAAAGGTTTCAGATTTGAGAGAAATTCTACTTCTAGAGGCTACCTGGTTTTGAAGCATACTCTAGAATCACAAAAAAGATTATCAAATTGAATCGCCATTGAATCATCAAATTGAGTCATCAACATAAAAATGTCACATTGCAACTTAAATTGGTTTCTTGTGCATAGATTATCAAGGACAGATTTTGTAAGACAATAGCATCAGTTGCTTTTATTGACACCTAAATTCAAAGAGATTTGCGATTGCAGACAAAGGAAATTTTCTCAAGCGGAAATTCAAAACAGGCGAAGGCGCAAAGTTTCTCTGAGACCCAAGTAGCTATCTCGCTTGCTGTGCGTTCCAGAAATGGTTTTTTTAAGAGCAAACATGAGCGTATATTGAAAGAAGGAATATATATCTAAACATCTACCGCGGGCATTTTATTTTTGCTTTTCAGAAGCTGAGAAGTAAGTGCTTTGATTGCACCCAAAAAATACGAGAATTGAATCGCCTCCAAGTCGGTTCCTATGCCAAACAAGTAAAATGCCCGCGATAGATATCTAGATATATCTCTCTTCTTTCAATATACGCTCATGCTTGCTCTTAAAAACCATGTCTGGGTGCACAACAAGCGAGATAGCTACCTGGGTTTCAGAGGAACTTTGCGCCTTCGTTTGTTTTGAATTTCCGCTTGAGAGAATTTCCTTTGTCCGCAATCGCAAATCTCTTTGAATTCAGGTGTCAATAAAAGCAACTAATGCTATTTTCTTACAAAATCTGTCCTTGCTGCATAGATAAGATTACATGCAAGACTCGAAACCTGCAGCAAATTCGCAAATGATACCTTTCTGGTAAAAGCTGCCACTGAAGAGGCAGCCCACTTACAAGATATCATGGACAGGTGAAATCACACAGAAAGACAGGAGCAAGATTCGCTGAGTCAATCCATCAGGATGCTGACAGAAAAAGTTGGTTTGAGCTCATGGCGTGGTGATAGCACTGCATTGAGAAACCGTAGTTTCGGGACGTTCAGAAGCTGAGCTTATCAAAGCAGCCTCCTGGTCTCAGGGGGAGAGAACCATAACTGGGGAAGTGACGGGGATGTGTGGAAAATCCCTCCACATAATGTACCCTGTCGCATAAAAGAGCCCCAAAAATACACCCTGTCGCATAAAAATTTTGTCAAAAGTATACATGATCAATTGTTCCAAGATAACTCAAAAAATTCCATTCCTAATGATACCCTGTCGCATAATTTTCTAATCAACTGTGGTACCCTGCCACATAACTTTTGTCAGAAAAGGACACCCTGTCGCATAATTTTTACTGTAAAAGGATACCCTGTTGAGCGGCAGGCGTGCATAAACATGGGAACATGAGAACAAAGTTCCCAGGCAGCTTTTCCCAGAGCATTATGAAATGCAATTGTAATAAGTTTCCAAAAAAATACTTTGCAGGCAGTTTTTTCAGTAGTTCTTTATCAAATGTAGTTGCAGTAAGTTGATGAATAATAGCACACAAATTTTGACAAATGCCTTTTTCCAAGATAAATGCAGAAGGGGCTTGGCAAAAGATTTCACCACTCCCAAGGTCATATGAAGAAAATCCTTTTTTGACAAATGCATCAAAAGACAGATTTCGATGAGGAGAGGTTTACGATCTAAGTTAGACTCTTGGCTCGGTGCAAATTTTAGTTCATGACAATCAGGTGGCTAAATGCGATATCACAATCCGCTAAACGCCCAACGTTTTTCTAACTCACACCGTTGATATACCGTTTAAAGCATTACTGTATCTTGTTTTTATATACTTTCTGTAAATTTCATATTGAATCTTTTATGACATTGTTGCTGTCCATTTGCTATTTAGCATGTTATGTTGTTGAATATAGTATGATTAATCATTTTGTTGCTCAATGAGTTAAAACATACTATTTGATGCCTGCATGCTTACTGGTTCTGGTAACAGGCTTCTCTACCGTAGTTGTAAAAAATTGCTGCGCAGGCAGGTTTTCAGAGAATTCTACCATTCCCAGGCAGGTTTGAACTTTATGCAGGCCTGTTGAGCGGCACATCCCGTCAAGTCAAATATGGGAGTGCCCCCCCTAGGGCTCCTGGTCCTTCCTCTCGATGTGACCACAACTCGCAATTCGTTTGGCTCGGAATAACAGAGAGTTGGTGTGAGTCTCCTCAATCTTCATTCATAGCAGGTTAGGCAAGGCAGGGTGGGGAATCGAAACAACAACCTTCAGATTGGTAGACCATCGAGCTACCACTAAGCTACCCTAAGCGAAAACTGCAACATTGCGTAATATACTGTTGCTAAAACAAGCATGGCATTTTCATGTCGAAATTTCGCTGCTTCTTCCCTCAGAGGATAAAGTAAAGATCACCGATTCAGCTTATTCAATCATTGAAAAAAATACAGATAAAGAAAATCTAAAGATTGGTAGCACTATCAAGTTTGGATGATTTTCCAAAAGGCGCGCGTCTTTATTACTTACCCGGTATAATTCAAAAATCTCTCTCTCTCTCTCTCTCACACACTGCGCATTCGGCTTACAACTGTTCACCTTCTCTGACACAACAAATTAAATTAGTCAAGTTTTTCCACACATCACGAGATGTTTCAAGATGTTAAGGTCTTCTCTTCTTTTAAACTGTCTTATTTGCAATCGTTGATGGTATTTTCCTGCTTTTACTATGTCTATGTCAAGCAATAGAGGCAGGGTGATTCATTTTCTTCTAGTAGACATTTAAAGTAGTAATTCATCGACTGTTGACATGGTGTGCTTGTTAGTAATCGCAATATATGACCGAATGTTCTCCATCTTGCTTCCTTCTTTTCAGTGCTCAGTGGTTTTTCTCTACACTTTTTTCAAAACGAAAATGAAAAAAATTCAGTATATGATAAAAATTATGAAACGACTTTTACTTACCTGAAGGATCACAAGTAGCTGTGGGAACGTAAACAGCAGCATCTTGTGTAGCACTGTCAGATCTGCAAATGACTAGAAATTTCTGATTACATTCTCACTTTCAAAACCTCTGCGGAGAATTTATTGGAAGAGGCGTAGGTGTTTCCCGACAAGGAGGCTTGTCTCTCAGACGGCGAGCTTGGAGCCTTTTCAAAAGAGTTTATCTTGCTAGCGTTCTTACGTCTTACGTGGAGGCGTTATTTCATTTCTGTGTGAAAGAAACCAAAACAATTTCTTCATGATATAAATTGATTATCTAAACGCCAAAAATTGAAGGAAATCAACGAAGCCTAAAACAACCAAGCCAAGGGGGCTGGGTAATCTAATGCCCCATTCACACTGCATGTTAAACCAGCTTAAATCAAACCAGATTTTTGAATAGGGCTTTCTCATTGGTCAATCCAAAAAAGTCAAGTCATTTGATTGGTTGAAATTTAAACAGGCTTAGATAAAGCTGGTTTTTTTATATCAATATAAAAATTTTACAATACATGCTACATTCTACTATACTCTAACTACTATGCAACACTACGAGGGCGACACCATGAGGAGCAAAAGACAATGTCTACCCCATGGCCAACACATAAAGATATATAATTAAATAGACAACTAAATAAACACGTACAAAAAAAAGGTACACATACGATACGATACTATGAATGGTGGAAACTGTTTCACATTGGCTGCTAGGTCAGTGGAGGCGAAAATTTCACTGCTCAAGACATCGCCTCTAAGTTATTAGGGTTTAGCTGTGTCCGCGTGAATGCAGTGTATGACTACGGTCACAAGATGCCAACACATTTTGAGAACAGCAGAAAATGTGACAGTAGCAAAACTTGAGCTAGTATTCACACGATAACAGAACAATTTGAAAACGGTATAAAATTTGCCGGTAAAAAGGCCTTTGTAAGACCTTGATGTCAAAGAAATGTACCTACACCCTAAGAACCGATCAGTTTTATTCCAAAAGCGTCAAAAATTTTCTTTTTCATCACTTTCGAGTGTTCACAAGATGCCGTTTCCAGAATGTGCCGGTTAGAGTTCTATCTTTTAAAAATCTACCGCTTTCAAAATCTGCCGGCAAAAAATGTACCGTTTTCGTGTGAACGGAGGCCTATCCGTCACGGTTTTACCGTTTTCAAAAATTTGGCGGCATCATCTAAACAAAGTCGAAATATAGTCACCTATTTGGTATCCACTTTTTGACTGCACCGTAAATCTTATTCATAACATCATGTTTACTTATATCTCAAACCAGTCTTTACACACTTGTGAACATTCACACAACAATCTATTGCTTCAAAGGGACTTCATTAATACACATTTGTTGTCATGCAAACTCATCGTCACGAGAACTAAAGCTTGACGCAAATGAAATATATATGCAAATGACATGGAATACTCATTTTGTTGACTACCTGAAATGAATTGCATAGTGTCATCTACCTGACTCGCAGACTTATTACAATTCGTACCTGTTTTCGCTTGCAAATACGTAATTTTTGCCTACTTATCTATCAAATGAATTATTTTACATATATATTGAACTGAATTGAATTGAATTGAATTGAATTGTTCGCTCAAACGGATTAACGAAAAGTTTCAAATCAAAAAGTTAGTAAAAATAAGCGAAATGTACGAAGAACTGCAATCAGTCTACCAGACTTGGAACACTAAACTTGTTTAACAAAGTGCTATCTACTGGCCTTACAGAAACTAATACCCGCCAATACCCCATTCACACTTGCAAGTAAAACCAGTTTAAACTAAACCAGGTTATTGAATGGAGCCTTCTGATTGGACAGTCCAATGAATCAGGTGCATTTGATTGGTTGAAGCTTGACCTGGTATAGATAAAGCTGGTTTACATGTGTCAGTGTGAATGAGCTATAATACAACGTTTACACTGCATCAGGACAGTTTTGATCCGCAATGAAACTTCACAGCTCAAGAGCGTTTACACTGCTGCACAACAGCGTCACAGCCCCGTACCGAGACAAGGCTTTGTAATACTCCGAGCGCAAATTATAAGTAAAGTAAATTACGGAGGAGAGAGCTTCTCAAAGCCTTCTCAATGTTCTGTTTACTTCTCGTCTTTCTTGTTTAAACCGGTTTATGTTCATGAGGTTTGATAACCTTGTAGAACCAATGCAAAATGGCAGCAAAAACCAATCCACATTCAGTCCAACGTTCAGAAACGAGGAAATGTTGAAAGTGTGTCCGCTGAAGTGCAAACTAGCCCAGGGAAGCTCTTTGCGAGACACCCTGTATATTAGAACTATTAGATAAATGTGCAAGAGCCATTTGAGTTTGTAACAGAAAATCGTGGGTTCTTTCATGCAGGTTTACTGAAAACGTGTTCACCGAAGTGCTATCTATCAAACTCGCAGAAACTAAACGATTTTACCGAAGTGTTATCCACCCGTCTCGAAGAAACTAAGCGTGTTTACAGTTACCAGTCACTAAGACACCAAAGGCGATATTTGATCAGAAGTTCTATTGGGTGATGGTTGCAATTTTTATCACCAAATTGAATAGGCATATCCAAGGCTACGAAAAATTCTGTAATTCAAGTCAAAAGGTTTCAGCCTAAAAAGAAAAAGATTCAATTGACTTCACATACCTTTTTTACTTTAGTTCCCTAAGAAATTTTCCGTCCGAGCAAAATACACCTTCGCATAAAAATCTCCGAATTCCGAATTTCGAATTTCGAGCTTCGAATGATGCCTAAAAAGTAAAATACAAGAAATTTATACTCAAAGGGCAAATTTTTTTCAGTTCAGCCGTCTTTAAAGTATCAAATGAGGGTGTTTGTTTGACATCTACATTCATCTATAATATATGATGTTATGATATATAATTCATTCATATTACATCAACACATCCACGAAGCCAACAAGGTATAACTTTGTTGTGACTTAGTTCTTTCTTTTAATCTTATAAACTGAAAATCCATATAAGCAGTTCTCACTGAATCTTGAGACTTGGGCTACAGTAGTGTCCCGCGGGTAAGAAACAACTTTCTTCAATTTCAGGTCCCGACGCATTTCTTATAAAATAAGATAGACTTCAAATCAGGAAAAATTCAACATACACGTTTTTTATAAGAAACTGATTTATAAGGAACTAGTATCACGATGACCAAAATTTTAAGAAACTCTAGTACTATGTCTGGAAGTATCAAGAACTTTTTAAAGTTAAAAGCCTAGATTTTATAGCAAATAGATCGTTGAACCTTTATTCTTTTGCGGTATCAACTAACCATTTGTGTTTTCATCATGACAGAACACTGTGTATACTTATATGATGTTTTAATTGTCAAGAAACATTCCTGCAGCAGTGTTAGCGACCACATTGACAATTCATGCATTTAAAAAATAAGAAACCAAATAAGAAATTTTTAATACTAAAATGGGCAAAATTTCATGTTAAATTAAGAGTGTTATGATAGCGATGCGAAACAATTCATTTTAAATTATCCTTGTAAATGTCAGCTTCAGGATATGCTGCTATTATTCTACAAGGTGCGTCAAAAAAGGCCTGGCATTTGAAAGGCATCTACTCCCAGAGTATATAGGCATGGGTGAAAGGAAACGAAATAATTATTATTTAATAAAATGTATACGCAAAGCATGCCTGTGTCCTTTTTGTGGTTTCTTCCTGCCTTTCATGGCTTTCTTCTGGATCCCTTTCTCAGCTCAACTCATTTGATTCAAATTTGCAATGGCCTAATTCAGTTTTTCTGTAAAAGCAACGGTATCCTCTTTACAGAAAAGCTGCGACGGTATCCTCTTTACAGAAAAGCTGAATTAGGCCATTGCAAACTTGAATCAACGAGTTGAGCTGAGAAGGAATGCAGAGGAAAGCAATGAAAGACCGGAAGAAACCATGATAAAGACACAGGTATGCTTTGCGTATACATCTTATCAAAAAAGATTATTTCGTTTCCTTTCACCCATGATATACGCAAAGATAGTTCGCAATAGCTGACTGAGAAGCTAACTTGTTTAATTACTTTTAGCAATTTTCCTGGCTAAAATCGCTCACTCCGTTCAGATTTTGCAAGGGATTGTCCAACGAAATCTCCTTCGAGAAACCTTTAAAAACGTGTTTAAATCATGAGCAAGTTTCTGTAATATGTTTACCTTACAGCGATGACGTGGGCACGCTTTATCACGTGCCATCCTCTTGGGGGAATATAGAAGCCTTCTCCCTGGTATGAATAACTTATCAAGGGGGAGTCTATTCTCCCAAGAGGACAAAATGCATGGATGCATCTGACATAAGTGTCATTATTGCTAGGAAGGAAAGCAAAGGGACATTTTGCTTGTTGTTTTCACTAATTTTTTGCAGGTCTTCGAAGGGGCTTGCAGCAGAAAATCTCCCATTTCAACGGGAAGGAATGGTCGACTAAATTCGGGTAAATCATTGAACCTAATTGGAAATATCGCGAACAAACAGGACGGTTTTCAATATCATTGCTTTGATATTCAAGGAGAAACATTTCAAAAGTCAGGTCTTTCTATCGACTCACCCGGTCCGGTAGGAAGGTGCTTTGGCTTATTTTCCATAAGAAACAAGTTGATAAGAAACAAACTTTTTTCAGACCTGTACAAGTTTCTTCTAAATGGAGTATTTTTTTAAATCAGGTCTGTGTTTCTAAAATTTGCGTTTCTCTTAAGCATGACGCTAATGTATTTAATCGTTATAGAATTGAGAAATCTTCCAGAAACTTTTACAAAAAGAATTGACTCCATACTTAAGGAGCCGTGCTAAAAATGTTCTGAGCCAAGCTTCTGACAAAATGACTGCTCTTAATTTTATGACGAATTTCTTGATGGGAAATGTTAATAAGAAATTGACTTATGAGAAACATAACTTAAGAGATTATTTATTTTGATAAAGGAAATCCTTAACATATATTTACGTTATTTTCATTTGTTTTCTGTATCATACTTCTCAGAGAAGGTACTTGAGTCCAGGGGTAATGCCAGCCTTAGAAAAGTGGGATGGACAGGAGAGCGAAGCGAGTGAAAAATGAGGTTCTAGGGGCGTGCCCCATAAAGAATTTATGACCACGCCCTCCAGACCGTCGGAAAGCATCTTATTGCAGCATAGGATAAAATTTGTGTTTATCATTGAGTTAACATGATAGACTTTATTTGCAAGCCCTAATTCACCTGAAACCATGAAAGAGAAAGCAGAAAAGTTAACTTTGACATCCATTCTAAATTACCTTCACACGTTTATATGTGAATATTCTAATTGTCTAAGAAATAAAATCCTATATGGTTGGTTGTAAGCTACATAGACAAGACAACTACAACGGATCACTGAATTTTAAATGAGGGGAAACGATTACCGATCCCTGAGAAGACAAAAACTAGCCCCCCCCAACCCTTTTTTATCGAATTTAGAAGAATTAGAAAATCGATCCTCAAAAAGGGGGGTGAACATGTCCACCCAAGCCCACCCCGTGGCGCCGCCCTTGCAGTATTTCTAAGCTTTGGAGAAGCTGCTATTCAAAAATCTTTGTTTTGAAATGTTCCCGAAGGCACAGGTAGTTAACATGAAGATTGTTATGGAAACTTTGAGAAACTCGAAGAAACTCCGAGTACTCACGACCTGATAATTTTAAGAAACTTTCAGTACTGGTCTAAATTATAAGTTTCTTCAAACAAAATACTTTTACAATATATACAGTTAATGATGCTTCTAAAGCTACAGTAAGAAAGATTGAGATCAATAAGATTCAGAAACAGCAACATACCCAAGCTCAAAACAGCGGCTTCAAGTTATGCGTGTGGCTTTCACTTTAGCTATTCATATTCGAACTCCCTTTAATATGCATCGATCTGATCACGTGATGGAAGTCCTCAACATTTGTTATCTTATCAACAAAAACCTGTCTCAAAATAGATGTCACGTGAGATTTGCGATGACGCGAAATTCCTTTCGTAAACACCTCAACAGCTGTTATTCGCGAGCAGTTAAGTGAAATTTCATTTGAATCAGACACAAGAATTAGAGTATGTCTAAAATCACATGTTAGAAATGTTCGATATTTGTTATCTTATCAACCAAAGCAATAACAAACAGTAATCTTATTGACGTAATTAAAACATTGTAGATGTTTGTGATTTCAAATTTACGAAAATTCGTGCAAGCAATGACATTGAACCTTGCGTCTATTTTCTTTACACGAAACTGCTTTTAATAACAAACTCAGCTCTCGATCATCAAACAATTAAAAAACACCAATAATGCGAAATGATAACTCAAGCAGCAAGCTGCTTCAATAAAGAACTGAAAGACTTTGGGCACTTATAGTCTTCTGCTCTCTTTGGTATCAGCCTTGTAGTGCAGCAGAACAAGGGTGTTAGGACAAGGATGTTTTCATTGATTATCTATTTACCTCGTTTTGATCTTTGTGTCTTGTTTTCTCGTCTTGTTTTCTACTCTGCTTCGTCTTCCAACTGATGTGTGCAACTGAACGTTGTTTTAACTCAAACGCTCTCAAATTGTTCAAATATTACTTTTTTGTATCTCTATGTCTTAGCACGCCTTCACATAAGAAAGGTTTCAAACCGCCAAGCCATAAAAAAGCCTTTGATACGTTTCTTGTGCAAAGGCGCACTAAAACACAGAAATACGAGGGAGCAATACTCAAACGATTTGAGAGCGTTTGGGCCTAAACCTACCGTCAGTTGCACACATCTGTTTGAAGACGAAACAGATCAGAAAACAAGATAAGAAAAGAAGACACAAAGATCAAAACAAGGTAAATAGATAATTAATTAAAACGTCCGTGTCCTAACACCTTTGAGCAAAGTAGTTCGTACGTGTTGTTTTAAGAAATGTCGCTTTCGTACACTTGCAATTGTTTGGTCAAAAAGTGGTTATCGATGAACTGATCAAATGGCGAAGTTCGATTTTATGAGAAATTAAGATGCAATAAACTTTCACTTTGATAATAGGCCTATAATCAAGAAACTTCCACTGCAAGAATTAGGCCTAGAATTACGAACTTGGCCTATAGTTAAGACCATGATTCAAATTCCAGCGACAAGTTTCTTCTAAAAAACGAGTTTTTCTCGTACACCTAACAGAATATTCTAGAAGAATATTCATACGAGGTACCTACAAGTCTATCCATTGATTGATAAAATATACTGCAAGCACTATCCACATAATCTGAAAAAGTTCCGCTCCTTTTCTTTTCTGATACTGTAACCTGAATTTGAACATGCATTTGTAGTTTCTAGGCGCTGTTTTGCCTTTTAAAGAATAATTGCAAGAAAGCCTCTTTCTATGGGATTAGCTTCAAAAATAGATGTAAGCGGTCAATTTAGTTAGCTTACGCGTAGCTTCTGACCTTTCTTAGGTCAGGATAAGCACACAGGCAAATTTTGAATCACTGCTCCAGCCTAAAAAGTGATATTTAGGCTATGGGTAGTGCTACAACATGAATGAAAACAGTTAAATTTTGGATGATATCAAAAGAAACTATTGATAAAAGTCCATCCAAAACGTCACTATGTTCAAATTTGTATTCAGAAGTATTGTCCCTCAAATAAGAAACAACAATCACAGCTCTGAATGGATTTAGCCTTCTAGCTAATTGCAGAAAATTTCGGTCAACTCAACGCCAAGCAAAGTCTCTAATCATATTTCAAACAAAACAGTTTTTCAGCGATTTCTTTGCAATAGTGGAAATGGTTTCTTTATTTGACCTCGAAAATTTGGTGTTGTTGCACAACATTGGTTATCAAACGCAATTAAGGATCAATTGTCCCCCAAGGTCCCTTGCAGCCACCCTGCAATTTCTGACTATCTGAAAATAAAATTTTAATTTGAAGAAGATATGGAGATCCCGAGATCCATACAGCAAAAGTTGAATTGATAAAAGATTTTGATTTAGATGATGGAAATAGTGTTTACTCGGACAGCGTCCGATTCGTACTCTGTAGAACTTGACGATGTTAGAATTTTGGTTTTCGAAGGTTTTCAGAGTTAAAAGACATTTAACCGTTCTTTCATGGAAAGAGAGACTTCCACATCTTTCACTTACAAAGGCAATCGAGCTGACAACAATGCTGAAACTTCTATTGCATTTTCAGAATCTTTATGCAACTGACTAACTCTTAAAATAATTTCTGCTCTGTCTACAAGTTTCCGAATCTAGCAGGTTCAAATTCTGTTAACAAGGGAACTGCAAGCCTAGGCAAGCATTCAGATCATCTCAACAGACAAACTACTGAATCTTTGCCTTTCTGATGTAAAACGTGACGTAAAGCAATGTCTGTAGAGGAAGCGAATTTGCTCCCTGCAACACAATGCCTTGAAAGTAAACTGTTCCTTTGCCTGTGCACCATCAGAGAAATGCAAAACTCAGAACTTATAACTTACATATAAGTGTTTTCGTACCTTCAGTTGTACTTTCCTCGAGTGTTTCTTCCATCCAAGGATCTTTAAAATCACCGATCCAGACAGCTAGGCCTTGTTGCGTATAACCTGAAATAAGACAAAAATGAAACTCAGCACAGCAGAGAAATTCCAAAGAACATAGAACAGAGCTTTGTTATGAAATAGGTCATTCAAATCTTCTTGAATTCAATGGTGGGAAGTCGCGGTGACGAACTGCGTCGGTAAAACAAAAACTGATTTGCAAAATGAAACGTTTAGATATTTTAATCAACATAAACACTAAAGGATACCAAGGAATGCAGTCTTAATAACTGTGTTTATAATTCATAAAAAATACAAAAATACAAAAAGAATCAAAACAGGGGCAATTTTAATGAAGCCATCAGGGCTCTTCCTGAAAAATCGAAGTAATAAAGAAAAGACTGTCGGAGCTTACCCGTGAACTAGAGAAATAGGAGTTATATGAGAATTGTAGTTTGTTTTTCGAAAGAAAGGGAACATTTCATAAATAATCTTTTTGATTTCCTTCCAGAGATGATTTCCTATTCTTTGTTGCAAAATGTAGCCACAACCTTATTTGTCCCTCTGGGCAACAAAATTTCATTTGTGAGAAACATTCAGTTTGTTTTGATTTAGATTTTCATTATGCCCTAGTCATACATTAGAGTTAAACAAGCTTGAATTAAACCTAGCTATCAAAAGCAGTAACATCTCTGAAATAGTGGAGTGGAGATAGGATAGAACAGATTGCCAAAGGTATACCTGATGCTTTTCACATTGTCTTTGTCTAAAACGGAGTAAAAGAATTGTGACTATAATCATGTTTATATTCAAAAAGACATTTCAAGTTTGACAATCCACCTTTTCAAGGTTAGAGGCGCGAAAGCGGAAGTCTTTTGTTGTTAGAGATATTGTATCTGTGAGTCTAAATTTCTGTTCTACATACAAAGGTTAGTGTAGAGGCAAATTTTCACTTTCATATCTGTCTTTGTTTTGAAATTATGGCATCATGAATAATTTGAACTCATAAGGGCTTTGACCGTGAAATCAAAGTTTGGACAAAAATTTGTCCAAACATCTGATTTCACGGTCAAAGCTCTTATGAATTCAAATTCTTTAAATCGCCATAACTTCCAAACGAAGACAGATATGAAGGTGAAAATCTGCTGCCACACTAAAGTTTGTTCGTAGAACAAGATTGTAGACTCAAAAATGCAAAATCTCTAACAACAAAAGACTTCCGCTTTCGCACCTCTTACCTTTAAAAGGGGGATTCCAGTTAAGACGATTCCAAGGTTACGACAAATCCGATAGTTAGAAAATAATTAGAATTATGTGTTTGACTAGTCCATGATTCCTACCTATACTCCGGTTTTTGCTTAAGAACAAATACCGAACTGAGAAAAGTGGGGTGGGCATGTGCACCTACAATGCCTGCCAAAAGTCTTGGAACACCTCCGCTAATATTGCCTTGTTTTGCGATTTCTCCCTCTCCCCCTTAGAACAATGTTGTTTTGTGGTCTAAAAATCGGGATGACAGGACGATCCGCGACTCTGCTGGAATACTGGGACAATAACCTTCGAAATCAACATTGTTTCGGGGGCGAGGGGGTATTTGAACCTGATGGCTATGGTTAGAAATGCGGATTATGAAGAAATGGCCTAAGTGTTCCAAGGACTTTTGGCAGGCATTGTAGTCCATCCATTGGCACTGCTTGCAGGTTATCGGGGCCTTCTAACGCTGCGTTTCCATTACTCCGTTTTCAAATGTCTCCATTCTTATGCCTCCATAACTCCATTTTCGGATGATCTTGAGCTGCTTCCATTAGTCCATTTCCACTAAGGGAACCTGGTACAAAAAACAGGTTTATTTCCATTTCTCCGTTTTCATTCGTTTTTATTCGTTTTCATTTTCTTTTGTTCAGAAATTTCCTTTGATTTGTTGCTAGACGCTATGTCGGTTGTCGTTGGCGTTGTAGCGTTTTCGAATGACTCCGTTTTCAGTCTTACCATTGAAAACGATACGCTTTCTAATGTCTCCATTCTTTCAAATCATTCCACTTTGAATAGCACTTTCAAATGTCTCCGCTTTGATCGTTGCAAATGGAAATATTAACTCAAAAAGGGAGGCATTCCACGCCGTTTTCACACGAAAATGGAGAAATGGAAATGGGACCTAATAGGTCAATCCAACAAATTTAATGCATTTGATTGGTTGAAATTAAACCTAGTTTATATGTGCCTTACAGTCAAAGCGGAAGAAGCGTACCAACTATGTTTCAATATTAAGAACAGAATCTTACCTTCATTGGATTTTGTTTTCCTTGCAAGAAGAAATCATTGAGCATTCTTATTCATGGTGGTTTCAAAGGGAAAGAGCTCCTAATTTGATCCTTCATAAACTTCGCTAAACTATAACAATATTTAAAGAGAAAAAAGCAAATAGCGAAGTAATATTGGAATAGTCGTACAGGCATGAAAATCATCTATTTTCAAATATAATCTTCGTAATATAAAGTGTACTGTGAAAGAAGAGGGTCGACAACATAAGAAAGCAGGCATCAATTTGGTCTTTTGCGCTTTTTATTTGGTTCACCCACTACGGCATCTTCAAATAATCTTCGGATTTACATGGTACGCTTCTTCCACTTTGACTGTGACTGTTTAGGTCATCAAATACAGATGATAGAGAATTTACGCACCATGACAAAACACCAGCCAGAGCGTCATCTTGAATCCTGCCAACAAAATGTGTGTCCGTTTGGAACCTATTTTATGAATACATGCATCATAAATAAAATCGGATTTATTTGAAAAATAAACTTGCATTTGTTTCAAATTAGAGTATTTGTGGCGGTAATGTCTATGCACAAAAATAGTTGAATTCTTTAAGTAATCCACACATATTCAGTTTTTCCACAAGTAATTGAATAAATGCTTCAAATCAAAAGTGTACTGGGTGTGTCAAAAAAGTTCACCTGTTTGGCATGCTATAGAATAAAAAAGTATGAGGCCGATTTTCAAAACTGAAATGTGAATGTATCAGTCAAAAGGCTAACTTAGATGAGAATATTTTGTTTGGTAAAATCACACATCTTTTAAGACTCAACTATCACAAAAATGCCTCTAAGAGGTTTGTATGAGAATCGAAAATTTCACGTTCCATTCTGGTCCATGATTTATGTAGCATTGAAGTTTACATTGTCATTGTCACAAAAATATTTTCAATTTCAATAGCAATTAAATTATAGACCAGAGTGGAATGTGGATACTTCATTCCCAAACATGCCCCTTAATAGCATTTTCTTTATTTCTGGATCTAAATGATGAGCAACTTTACCAGAAAAATTACCAAACGAGCTTTGTTTTGTGTTGAATGCTTTTACCTAAAGAAAATACTTTCTCTTTGGGAAAAAGCATTCAACACAAAATAAAGTTGATTTACAAACTGCCCTGTTATAGAAGAAAAACCTGAAAAGTTACAATTCAAGATAAAAATATGTACCGGTTGAGCCAGAACTTTTAAAGATTCATAGCACCATACATACTGCACAGATTTGAATGATTCAAATTCCAGTTAAAAATCAAACGATCAAAGTATTTTTGTGATTTTTCTCGCTCGTTGACCAGCACTAGAAGCATTTAACTTGATAAAAATTTCATGGTTGCAAAGTGACTGAAACTAGGCCTAAAACATCAATCAAATCATAAGGACTCTCCATACACAGAGCAGTACACAATGGGCGTTTCACCTCTCTCAAGAGTTATATATATATATATATATATCTACAAGCAATATATATATATATATCTACATCAAGGAAATTTTTTTAAAGTTGAATCTACCTATATTTCTAGTGCTCTTGAGACAGCGAGAAAAATCTAAAAAAATACTTCAACCTTTTGGCTTTCATTGAGATTTTTTCTTGCCTTCATTCAGAAATTATATTTACTATCATTTCACTTTTACAAAAATTAATAAAGGGGGGTTGGAATAAGAGTGGGGGTTGGAAAGTATTTCAAAAATCAATACGTGGGGGACAATCATTCGGTACTCGAGAATACACTAAATTTCTTTCAAGTCCTTTGATTAAAGAAAATACGTAACAGATTATTACACTCACCCTTTTAAAGATCTGAGCCATGCTTTGGTCATGACAACCACATTGTTGACAAGCAATCAGGTCAGTTGTGATTTTACAGTTTGCAAGGTAGGTACCCTTGAAAATGCTTCTTTGCATGATCCCTTCCAGCATCTCAGCAGCAAGTCTTGGTGCATTAATGATTTCAAGGACACTGACAAGGGCTGGAAGGTTTATGGCATTTCATCTTTTCAGAAGAGTTGTTTCTGATGAACATCTGAGATGAAGGACAAAAAGAATGTTCCAAACATAAATTTTTAGGTAGCCACTCAGGATTTAACAATGAGGAACTCTAGTGATAAGGGTAGTGCAGGTGAGTCTCAGCGACACCTTTGAAAAAGTGGGGTGGAGAAGAGGTAAACTTGATTGCCAGAAGGTATACCTAATGTTTTTTATATTGTTTTTGCTTAGGAATAAATACCAACCTAAGGAAAGTGGGGTGGACATGTCCACCCAGTCCATCCTTTGGTGATGCCCTTGCCTCAAAATCATCATTTATGCATATGTACCCCTGGAATTCCTCAAACTATTTCTGACAAAAATTCAGATGCATCTTTACCAATACATGCAGCTTCTTGCAAATCCTTTAGAATCCATCTCTCAGTTCAGGCAGAATTTGAGCCAAGTGAATTCTGTGAAAGTTGCAGAAATGGTGGAAACTATTGTGTTCTCTTGTAAACAATGGTTTCCACTGAATGAATTTTCCATGGAATTCAATCTGGGTGTAACACCATTAAGAATCTGTGAATAGTCAATTCTGGAAAAACCTTTTGATTCTAACTTGCACAAACTAGAATAAACTGGTCATTTCTTGGTACCTCACAGCAAAACTACATGAATTAACTATCTATTAAAGTGCTTTAGCATACTTGTTTATTGGGGTTTGTTCCAGCTTAAAGTTAAAGCTTGTTTCTTTGATAAATGACCATTTATTTTCATTTTATGGACAAACTATAGTTTCCACATTTTCTGCTATTTCCACGACTTCTGCAGAATTCACCTGGCCCACAATTTGAAGGAAGTCTTACAAATGAAAACTGTGTCATTTACAAAGGAAATGTACTGCATATAAAGCATATTAATTATCTAATTATCTTATCATCACTGATGACAATGGAGGTGCCGCAGGGGGATTGGGGGAACTTGTACCCCCAAATCCTAAAAGTTAGCAAAAATTGTCAATGAAAGATGGCATAAAATTAGTTAGGTATACCTTTAGATTGAAAAATTATGTTAAACCCCCCCCCCCACTTCTTTCAGATTTTTCAGAGCTGGTGCCACCACTGAATGATGAATGAATCACAAAAAGCCATTTGCTTCCCTCTTCAACATTAGTTTTGGAGAACCTAGATCAGTTGAAGCAACTGTTACTGTCCTTGAATTTGTTTCATTTAATCTTTGTGGTTATGAAAGCAACTTTAGGGCTTTGGTGGGTAAATATAGCAGGTAAGGGAGGGCAAGACTGAAAAGTTTTCATACTGTGCGAGGATCTCTCCTTCATTCAAATAGCTTGTGCAGTTGTATTTGCATTGCTAAACAATATGGCTATTGTTTCCTTTCGTTTGTCACAAAAATTTGGCTAGTACCATGGCTGAAATCTAAACTGTGTGGGAAAGAACTCAGCCAAGCAAAGTCAAACTTTCAAATACAGAGGGAGAGCAGCTGACCTCATCAATTTCAAGGTTGTAGAGATTGTCAAAAAATATTGATTTTGTGCCCCACCATTGTAATATTGGTTGGAGAAAACATGCTTTTCATAGAAAGATTCTTAGTCACAACTTTTTATACTGGTCTCAACACTAATCAGAAGGAAAGGGGGCCACTAGAAACATGAAAGAGAGTTCACCTGGTTTGGTTCATCAATTTAGCAACCAATTGTACCCTCATTATTAATTAAGATTAATTGCATCCATATTTAAGTAACCATCTATATGATCATAGGGGAAATTCTACAAAAATTGCAATCACGAAAAAGTATATGAAGAAGTTCATAGGGGAAATCAAGTTTTGGTTCATCAATTTTGCTACCAATTGTACCCTCACCACACTGGAATTGGCGTATGTTATGCCACATTTATGTGGCGGACAGACTAACACTAAACAATAGAAATTTCAATAGAACAAAAGAAATTGGTGTATGTATGTGCAGTAGCGTAGCAAGGGGGCATGAGGGGGTGGCCGCCCCCCCAATCATCGCCAGAGATGAGTTGCGATTCTTCCAAATCCGTTGAGAAACTGAAGGGGGGGTAAGCTGCATTTTTCTCCAACACTTGTGGCAGCGTGGTTTGTCAATGTTACATAAGAAACAGGAATGAAATTCTTGAGCTAATAAATGACATCTTGGCACAATTTAGCAAACAAAAGTATCAAAAATTTTCTGCTCGCTTCGCTCGCACTTCCATACGTGCGTCACAATATCATCTTTGTACCGCCTGGGCTGCCGTCATGTCCCTGCAAGGCAAACAACTTCATTAGTTCCTTTGAATCCGACTTGGCACCCCTTTAATTTGATGTATGTATAAGTCTATTTGGCATAGAACACAAAATCAAGTTAATCGCATCTCACGAGCCTTTCTCGCTTCGCTCGCGCTTCAATCCAGACTTATCAAGACTTCCTTCCATGTGTACTTAGGTAGCCACTTGTATCCTTGAACGATTTCTGCATTTTCCTATGTATCAAGAATAGACCTTTTAGCTATTCAGCAGAAGAGCCTGGATCGAGCGTTATTTTTATACATTTTTATACACGAGATTCGATCGAGTGGCGTTAGAGCTTCTATCACTATTGTGCATATTCGAAAATTCAACGAAATGTAGCAAAGTATCGTTCGATTGAGATTCTTTTCAGAACAGCTAAAAGGTCTATTACAAGAATTTATGAACAACTTGAACCTTAACTTTAATCGACAGGCATCTCTTCTACAGTGATGTATCATTTCAATCATTCAGTGAAATTCAGTGTGGGCTTCTCAAAAATGTTCGACTCGCCTCACTCGAACTCCTTCATGTTCCGTATACCCCATAATCTTTGTTGCTCCTTTTAGAGTTTTTATCAGTGTTTTAAAACAATTAAAAGTTGAAATTTGTGAATGGCACCATAAATTCCATCATTCTGCAATGGTCTTGATGGCTCACCTCTTCCTCATAGAATGTTTCTAGTCGATCTGCCCAGCGTGATATGAATATTCTCCTGTTTCCTGTTACAAGGGACTTTCTAAATTGCTATATTTTTTACTTCTTTTTGTCCCAGGTACCCATGGTACTAAATTATGAAATTTTGGCGAAAATTGATACATGACTGTAAGAAAAAGAAAAGTTTTCGTCGCTTCCACTTTAAGAACGGCACAGAAAATTTTCTCTACTATTTTAGTTCAAGTGCATTCTTGTTTTTCCAATGGCGTAACTAAGAAGGAATGCGGCGTCCTAAGAAATTCTAAAACAATGTTGGCAGAGGCATTCTAAGCCAAAGTAGAGTGCAAGTCATCAAAAATTTTCCTGGTGACTTGACCCTGGACCCATCCATTTCAATATCCACTGTGACTCTTAGCCTGTACTAGCCTGCCATTGGCTATAGGGATCCTTATTTGCTACCACTCTGGAAAAAGCTCATCAAATGATGATCTGAAGAATCTGTACGCTGAAGAACAATTTCTTTTGCAAAAGATTATTGCAAAAGATGCTGTAGACCGACAAGACAATGATAAGTGAAAAGAGACAGTTCCTTGAATATCAAGATCGAACGACCAGCACCAAATCATTTTGCAGGAGAGCTGAGAAGATCCATTTCGTATTTCGTACTTGATATGTTGGACCGCTTGTAATTGCATAAGAATTCTTTTGCTTTCTTAGTAACTTGATCCAAATTGAACAAAACATCCTGCCTATTTTGTGGTCAATGTAGTCATGTTTATGATGCAAAATATAACTGAAAAGGGCGTTTCCCTCGTTTTCCGAGCATCTCAAGGGCGTGGCCCCAAAAACTTTTTCCGGGGGCAAGCCCCCAGACCCCCATGTCTGCTCGCTATGCTCGCACTTGCCCCCCTAAAAGCAGGGACCTAGCTACGGCACTGCGTATGTGGTGGACGGCGTACCCAAATTCCACTGGGGTACCCTCATTATTAATCAAGAATAATTGCATCCATATTATTGCATAATAATCAAATGGTGGTTAACATTACTCAATGATAAAGGTTCGAGAATTTCTGCACCGACATGATTGAATTAGTCTTTCAAAATTCCCCCTGATGACGTTATCTTGTCATATTACAGTTACTGTTCTTGGTGGTACTTTATTAGGCCATCACGATAATCTTAAATTTTATTATAATAATCAATTAGCAACAGCTTTAACGGGAGTACTTTCTGTTTTATAAACTTTGAATAAGCAGTGCACCATGCAAGGCATATGAACAATCTTACCACCATTCCAATTCAAGCTCCAACTAGTTGCTTGTTTTTCTTCGCTTGTCCCTTCCCTCCAGCAGACATTTTGTCTTCTGTTTTCCTTTTTCCTTTCGCGCCACAAGAACCGATAAGAGGCCAGCCTCTTTTTATCGCCAACAGAGAAGATGGAAGCAAAAAATTCGAAAATCGTGGTTCCTTTCCGGCCCTTTCCTTGTACACGTATTTTTTGTTAGAAACTGGTTTATAAGAAACAAGTACTAAGATGACCAAATTTTAAGAAGCTCTAGTACTATGTATGAGAAGTACTAAGAAGCTTTTCAAAGTTAAAAGCATGAATATCATAGCAAACAGACCTGGGCAAACAGATCGTTGAACCTCTATGATCGAACCATTTCTGTTTTCAACATAGCAGAACACTGTTTTTTTTCCTTATGATGTTTTAAACATCAAGAAACACGTCTGCCACAGTGTTAGCGACCACAGTGATAATTCTACATTCAAAAAATAAGAAACCAATTAAGAAACTTTTAGTACTATGGCTTATATAATCAAGGTTTCATATCAAAAAATGTGTATTCGTTCAATGTTTCAAACTCGACTTTTTACTTTCTCTACTATTTTCATTTTTTCCAGAATGGGCGCTAAGCATCCAATTCAATGAACAATACTGAGAGCTGACTGAGACATATGTGGCAAACTCTAATTTGAACACTTGTTTTTTTGTTGTTTGTTTGTCATCATATATTTATTCAATTTCACTCTAGCTTCTAATATGAATTTACCAGAAACTAATCTAAATCGAATACACGTTTTTTTTATAAGAAACTGGTTTATAAGAAACTAGTACTAACTAGTACTAACTAGTATAAGAAACTAGTACTAGTACTAGCCAAAATTTTAAGAAACTCTAGTACTATGTCTGAGAAGTACTAAGAAACTTTTCAAACTTAAAAGTATAGATACTATAGCAAATAGATCATTGAACCTTTATTCTTGAGCAATATTATCTAAAAATTTGTGTTTTCGACATAACAGAACACTGTTTATTCCTTTATGGTGTTTTAAATGTCAAGAAACATATCTGCCGCAGTGTTAGCAACCACATTGCTAATTCTGCATTCAAAAATAAGAAACCAATTAAGAAACTTTTAGTACTAAAATGGATAAAATTTCATGCGAAATTAAGAAACTTTTAGTACTATGGCCTGATCCTAGTTTCTTATAAAAAAACGTGTACCTAAATTCCATGATTGAAGCACCTCTTTGAAAAGGTCTGCCAGCTTACAGATAGGTAGAAAGCTGTACCCTTTCACCATCCCAATCCTAAGATTTTCTCATGTAATCAAATGTGTCGTTAGTTTAGTTTTTCGGCAAATTCAACATTTTGTCGACACTCTCAACTCAACAATCAAACCCAAGAAACTTTATAAGTTCTAGAAGTTGTTGTGGCACAGTTGTGCAATCGCTGACGTTGGCTCTACTTTGCAACAATTACCGACAGGAGGACTGGGGTCAATCCCAGGGAGAGCCCCATAGTAGAGTGTCATGACAAGGTGTCGTGGACAGATGAGGTTTTCTCTATTTTCTGCGATGCCACTCGACTCGGAGGAGGTACATAATATGTGCACGGTATGGGTATGTGCCCCCAATATGGATGGGTTTTCGGGCCCAAAATTCTCTAAACAAGGGTCCTTTCTCGGCAGACTTTCCTTAAAAATAGGTGGGTTTAGGGGAACTTTGCAAAAATAGTTCAAAATTGGTAGTTTTCCTCCAAAATTGGACATAAAGGTGAGCATGAAGGCAAGTTTTGGTAACTAGAAGAGGATACTTTCTGAATATGGAGCGCCAACCCCCCCCCCAAGCTACTATTCATGTACCCCTCCCTCGGGGAATCCTAGCGCTGATGCAAAAAACTGCAACTTCGCCTTCATAATAAACGTCTATTTAGTCGGCATATTCCGGGCCTGTATGTACTCCCCATCTTAAACTTTGAAGTACGACACTTAAATGGTGCTTTTTCCATTGAGCTAAAGGGATAATTCCTGAAATAAAAGGATCCTTTTTCATCGTATTTTCAAAATCTTGGGGGCACGTACCCCCAGTGCCCTCTAGCCCCTAAGTCTCTGCCTTAAGACGATTAGTGGAAATCTATTGCTCACTCTGCCAACTAGCAGGAACTCTTCCAAGAGCAGTGAAAGATGATATCCTTCGGAAGACTCTTGTTTGGGGTCATCTTGTTTCAATGACTCATTCACTGATGATCTTTCAATGAAGCACCCAATCTGGGAACTAGTTCTGCCAGAATTTGTATGAGCTAGTAGCAAGGACGTAGTAATTTCGAAATTAACGTAGCAAATAGTTGAATTAGCTCGCGATAACTTAATCCATCTTTATTCAGCTGATCTCTTTATTCATCAAAAAATTATTCAAACTAAACAGCGGTCCAATGGCCCTTGAGCTCATATTGAGAGAAGATATTTCTGATTAATCGAACTTGTAAAAAAAGTTAAATGCAAGAATGTCAGAGTGTAACATTACACGTAGGAGGGATGTATGGGGGATTTTGAGAGCCTCGTTATGAGGTCAACTTCAATTTCTTAAGATAAGATGTTCCACGGTCCACCACCAAAAAGCATGTACACCAACAACTTTCCTGTTTCGAATAAAACAAAGTATCGATATTACATGCACGTTTTATTTCCAAAACGACAGAGCGTTGTTTCATGTGGCGAAACTTAAACCAAATCCGCAATATGATAGGTACCAGTCCTGGTGTCTCAAAACCTTGTTAGAGCTTCCTTCTTCGAGCTCTGGTACCAAGGATATAAGCACAATGGGTACCATGTGTAGAAACCTTGATCAGTGGCGGCGCCAGCTCTGAAAAATCCGAAAGAAGTGGGGGGGCGAATGTTAGCCCCGGGGGGGGTACTTGGCCTACGAACATACGGGGACGTGCCACTGGAAAATCTAAAAAGCTACCCTGTCCCGGAGTCAAATTCCCGAAAATGATACCCTGTCCCGGAGTAAAATTTTCTTAAACAATACCCTGTCCTTTAGTTTCTTTGAACAAAGTTGTGCTCTGCAAGGAAATTTGTACGAAATCTATCGAAAAATGTGGAAATATTGCCATCTAAGCGATTTGAATCACATTCGCAGAGTGAAAATGGCTTAAAACGACCTTTCGGAGTCAAAAATGACAAATATGGACCCTGTCATGGAGCCGATTTTTACGAAAATGGTACCCTATCCTGGAGTTGGAATCCCGAAAATGATACCCTGTTCAGCGGCCCGTCCCCGTACGGAAAAATATATGAGTACCCCCCCCCCCCGGGACGTTAGCGCGCCGAATGAGTGAGAAAATTTTTGCACTCCAGATTGAGAAAGTTCATTGGCTCTCCACCAAAAGACGTATTGATTTGCATGTTAGCCCCACATTCTGATCGAAACAGTTAAAAAGAGTGTCTTTAGGCCACGCAACGAGGGATGCGGTTCTCGGCTAAAGGGGCACTAGGCTGAGCTTTCTTCTTGAAGGGAGCATTTGCCACCACTAAACCCTCTTAAATCTGCCACTGATTACCTATACTATTAGAATGAAAATGCAAGAAAAGTCGGGAAAATATATTCTGGTCTTTCTGTTCCAGTTACAATTTGGATAATTCATATCCATCAAGTAAGGGAGAGGGGGAGAGGGGGTAAGTTGTCACATTCTCATTGCAAATCGAAAACTTTGATCGTTATTGATTTTTCAGATAAATATGAAAGAACTACATCAAAGCGTTTCAAGATATTGTCGATTCGACAAACTTTCCCTTGGTTTGTGTTTGCATTCAATTTATGACTGTGCTCACTTAGCCAAGTGAAAAGTAGCCCCATTCTCCCTACCTTCGGTTCCAAAAAGTTGCAGAAAGCAAGAACTTTTCTAGACTCCCCCGGTTTTAAGATCAACTTTATTTTTTACGAGGGCTGGAAAAGATCGAAGCAATCCAACACTCGCTCAGAATCCTTGATAAATCTTTCGAAATCGTACGATATATCCCATCGGATTTCTGCAAAGTCTTGATACGTTACTCAAGGATGACGCATATTGTTCTTCAAAGATTAAACATACAATAATGGTCCACCTGTCTCTAGTTACAATCGTCAAGTTCTGGGCAGCTGCCGATCGCCTTCTACAATGAAACGATAAATATTTGAACGCTCATTCAGTAATTAAATTTGGTATCAGAAGGTACATAAAAAATGACTAGCTCTGCAGAATGTTTAAAACAACTTTCACAGTTTATCAAACTTAATCCAGCATTGCTTTTGAATCAAGAAACAACCAAACAATAAAAAATATTGCAAAAATTGTACATTTTAGCATTACACGTTTCCATAAAGGATGTACCTTGGGTACCAGAAGGATGGTGAAACATAAGAAATTCTAGTGCTTTGTTTGAGAAATGCTAAGCAACTTTTAAAGCCAAAGTCAAGAAAATCGTGGGAATATTGAGCCTTATTTCTGAGTAAAATCCACTGTAATTTTAGCTTTTAATTCTAAAAGAACTCTCTTTAACGCTAAAAATTGTGCTAGAGCTAACGAAAGATAAAACGTGTATTCTGATTGGTAACACAATTTATTTTGCCCAAACCAAAATTTTTGACGTTTTCAATCAAATTAACGGAGATATAGCAATGAAGAGAGAATAAACAAGCACATATTGCCACTTATGCGTTCCTACTTTTTCGTCTATCAAATACAGTATCTATCTTGGAATACCCATGAACTGTGTTTCTATGTCATTCCTTTCTATGATTTTGTATTCCACCTTTTAGAAATAGAATCTAGACTCAGTGAGATTCGATATTACTTCATGTATTGACGCCTACAGTCCTCAAGTTTCCTACACCTCCACTGCATCCGTCTTTGAAAAAATTTTGTTCATGGCCACTACTCTGCATAGTATTATCGCTTATAGTTGATAAACTGACCAGGCAGACCTCAAACTGACCAATACAAATTCAGCACCAACAGCGAAAAAGGTCAGAAGACGTTTCATCTTACTTTTTGTCCCTTCTATAAGATTCTTTATAAGATAAACCAACTTGACCTAACTCAGTTCTAATGAGATCATATTGCTTGCATTTTTGGGTTAATTGCTGTCCTCCAAAAGCAACTGACAGAAAAGATTCGCTTGCGTGCGAGGCATTAACGAGACATTTTCACCCACGATCCTTTGCGGGCACTGTTTGAAAATCTGAAGCTTCTGCGTACGTGCAAAGAACCTGGGTAACAATTGTCATTATGACTTATGATTATCAATTTACTTTTCGTTGGCTGAAATAACTGATAGCTAAAAATATTGAGCTAATTAAATCCAACGCTTAAAATGTATGTTAAAAGTGTACACAAAATATGCCAATGAAATTAAACAATTTACAATTCATCAAAGTATACTTATAAAAACAAATCTCTAAAAACATCATAAAAAACCCAAGTTCGGAATATAAGTGCGACAACTTTTAAACAGAATTATCAATGTGGTCGCTAACACTGCTGCAGATATGTTTCTTGACATTTAAAACATCATATAGGAATAAACAGTGTTCTGTTAGATGGTTAGGTTGAAAACACAAATGGCTAGATAATATTGCTCAATAAAGGTTCAACGATCTATTTGCCATTACATATCCATGCTTTTAACCTTGAAAAGTTTCTTAGTACTTCTCAGACAAAGTACTAGAGTTTCTTGAAATTTTGGCCATCTTAGTACTATTTTCTTGTACAGTTTCTTATGAAAAAAGACATGTACCCAAGCTTCTTGTCTGAATCTCATCAAGTCAAAGTAGGAAATTTCATGCACTGTCTGTACTGTATTAATCATGAGATGAAACATGATTTTAAACCCAGCGATGCTGTAAAAAGAGTTCAGCGAAAAGTATCAGAAAAATTTGTCACAAAAGTCTTGGACGCAGTTTCAAATTAATTTCGCCAAGTTCCGGCTCTTTCTGCTTGAACGGCAAAGATCCGATCCGAAAGTTCAACATTACTATGTATGAATAAATGAGTAGGCTTATATCCCTCTAAATACTTGATTAATTTTTCGAGTGCAGAAATAAAAGAGAGCTCAACTTCTTGGGGCAGGTGGGTATATTGTAAATAGACAATTGCTTCATCAGCTTGAAGCATGCTGAAAAGTTTAAGTCGGGTCAAGGGTTTCTGAACACCAATGGGCGAGTTTATCCTTAATCTTTCAAATCAAATTAAAGACTGTCCCATTTGATACATCGAACAATGCGACAAAGACTACATGGCAAAAATGAGGTAAAGTTTGCCACCTTTCATTAAATTCAAATTCACGAAGGATAAAGAAAGTTCAAATATACTTGACAAGTGTTTATCGGCGCGTCGTGTATTTGCTGTTAAAAATAAGACGTTGCTAGGATAAAGACAAAACAAGTTTTCATAACGATTTGCGCGCGAAAAGTTTGTTTGATGAGATTTCAAATAACAGACCGATCACCGGCAAATATTTAATTAACAAACCCGAAGAAGCTTCCGAAATTAGAACGGGGGTTAGCATAAGAGCAAACACTGTTTCAGAGAAAAGAGATTAGATTCAATAACATGGAAACCTTACCTTTGCTTAGCGATATTACACAACTGATTTGGACCATCCTATTTTCCCGACGAGATCATGTGCACATTGTTTTCGTTTTCATGAACTGCAAGGATTTTGCAAAATCCTTCGCCAAAGAAATCTTGATTTTAATGCAGATTGTTTCAGGTAGCCGCCTGGCTTTGTTTATGCAATCGATTTCTCTCCAGAATATCATTTTTTGTATAGAAATGTATGCCAGGGGACATTCTGTGTCCCATATGATTTTCAGACGAGACATTCGATTTTCGAAGGGGAAACCATTGCAAAGTTGTTTTTAATTTACTGAAAAAGTTTCAACAAGTCAAAAATCGCGATCGCTGACGTAACCTTGTCCGATTAACTTGTCAACTGCTTTTTTGTAGGAATTTGCACTTGTTTCGAGGTTTGTTCAAATGAACTATAGAAAAATCCACTAAAAATGTGATCGAAAGTTCTGCTGCTTTGAAATAACTTAAAACTTGAAAAGTGCTCGCCTATAGAAGTGTATGGCCTTGCGGACACAGAATCCTCGCGCGTTGAAGAGGAATTAGTTTGAGATCGCTTCCTCGTAGTTTCGGATTTCTACAGATCGAAAAGCAATCATAAAGTGCAAATAAGAAATTCTTCTCCACTGAAACCTTAGAACACAAATTCCAAAACACTCTCTTGGATTAATAACAGCCGTGGAAATTCTCCGCCAAAGAAACCACATTGGTGTAAACTTCGCAACACAAGTGAGAAATATTAACAAATAAAAGGAAACTTGTTATCATTTTCATTAATTTATTCAGATTTTCTCTCGTCAAATAATTTTTACATCCAAAGTAAAGGTTATATAGTACAAGTCTTGAAAATAACAATCGTTATAAAAATATACAACTATTGAATGGAAAATCAATACTAACTGCACGAAGTGCATTTAAGAATAACAAAGTCTAAAAGTTCATTGAAAACATTCAACAAGTGTGAATAAAATTAATTGATAAGAAATTTTGAATTCGAACGCACTCTAATAAACGATAAAAGGTAAAAAGAAGGCTGCAATTGCCAACTGTCCAATAAAACTCAATTAACTCCATACAAATTCAATTGATATCAAGCGAATACAATAAATTTTTTACAAAATTATGTATTAATCCCACGACCAGAAACGCTGTTACATGTAGGGAAAATTCCACGTGCTTTAAACCCTAAGTAGAAAGTGATCAAACGATTTTAAATACTAAATAATGCGGAAAGTGTCCTTGAACCATTTCAAATTAGAAATCTAAAATTGTTACTAACATCCTGAATACAATATATTAATTAAACTTCTAAATTATTTGAACATGGAAATATAGAACAATGTTACAATATCCGTAAAATACAATCCATCCAGTCCATTATTCTATAAGAATCAATCAAATGTAACAAAATTTACTTGAAAGGGGAATTCGTCCCTAAATTTCTCGCAAAACTAAATTAAAACAGGCATGAAATCCACGCGGAACAAATCTACAAATCGTTAAAGTTGTGAATTGAGTCTTGAATGACGCATTTCACCCCAAAATTAGTCAGGTTAAACAACGTTTTAAAGAAAGTACACACAAACTGGGATTTGAGCTTTATCAAAAAGAAACAGGCCGCTTCCGTGCTTTCAAGCTTTGAAGTGGACGATCTGTCAAATAATCCTTGCAAAGTTTGTTCAAGCAGTTTACTTTAGGGAAGACAATTAATCAGAGTTCTTTCTTTTTATTTATAGTTGATGAAGGGAAGGGATCAACTGTTTTTAATATCTTGAATGAATTCCTGAGTGCCGGCGATCAGCCTTATGAAAAAGGGCGCGAATTTAAATTCCCCTCTTACTTAGAATAAAATCTTAGATCTTTCCTACACAAAACACTGCTTTCACCGCTGCAACAGTCCGATTCTTAAATATTCATTATACTTTAAAATACCTGATTAAAAAACTTTTGAATAGCTCAATATCCCGTAATTTTATTCTGTATCCCGGTGAGTTGCAATGAAAAGGCTTACGAGTTCCCTTCTTTTGGGGTCATCCAAATCATCAGCAGCGTGGCTTGAGCTTTCCCGCGTTGTTAGGTTGCAGAGGACCGGGGCCAGGTCGCATCACTCTTCCACCAGGTCCACTGCCGATTGGGCCAGGACTTTGCTGCTGAGCTCTCCCTCCATGTTGGTTCAGGGGACAGTACTTGATCGTGTGCGAGTTGTCGCCATTTGCTTTACAAATCGGGCACGTGTATGCTCTCAAGATGGGGCACGTTGTTCGTCCTTCAGCATCTTTCAGGATGTGACTTGAGTACACAGCTTCGCTTTCTCCGTTATTTCGACAAAAAACACAGACTTGAACGCTGGCTGGTGGTCGTGGGGGGTTTGATGGAGGTGCTGGCATCTGAACGCCGGGCATGACTTTGTCTGATCGGTTGTTGATGTGGTTCTGGTATGATCCACTGATAATTTGATCCCTGACAGCCTTGTTTAGTCGCATACTTGGAGGTGGGAGATTCTTGAATGGCGGTTCTTGTATCTGGTTACGTTGGTAATTCTCTGGGAAGTCTCCATCATAGCTGTAAGGAGCGTTTGTAACTGTAGGCGAAATCACAACACTGGGATCACTTGCGTCACTTTCCCAACTCATTCGTCGTGCTGACTTTTGAAACATGCTAGAGTATGATTGTCGTTCTTGAAGCAGCGGATTGTCATCAGACATCTTTACATTCTGTAGCAGGTTTGACAAGCCGAAGTAGTCTTGAAATACGCTGAAATTGTCAACTTTCGAGCTGTGGAAAGGGAAATCTGAGGAGAGCGGCTTGTGTGAGTAGCCTCTGTTTCCTGAACGCGTGGTCCATGATTCCACTTCATCGTCGCAATCTAGGAAATTCCTTGGCATCAAGTTCTGCATGATAATGTCGCTCATCGACATGTTGGTTATTTGTCTTTGTGGTCTTGACTGTGATTTGTGCAAGAAGACTGCAAGATCGGAACACTGCGATCGAAACTTGTGGTTGTTAATGGCGGTTCGATGATCAACAAGAAATTTGTATTGACGCGTGTTTCTAGTTCCTGAGCAACGAGACAATGAGATAAATTTGATTGTCGTTTCTTTTCATCAGCCTTTTATCGCTGACCGGGGGCGTGACAAACACGCTTGCCACGGGGGTAATCAATCCAACAAAACCATGAACAAGTGCATCAAATAAAAGGATCTCAGATCCCATTATCATTAATAAAAAAGATCCCTTTACTTCTTATTTCCAAAATTAATTTTGTAGCAAATCTGACAGGGGGTTTCTTCATCTTAATCATTTTCAGATTCGGAAAATTGGATTGAGCTCGTTGTTGGAGTTTGATTAGCGCATCATATTAGTCGTAAGATTATTTTCTGATCACCCAAATGAGTTTTGCAACATTTGTTCTGATTACCCAAATTTCTCTCTCCACCAACTACAACACTAAACTGTAGTAGTTAAAGAGAGATTTCAACATTTCTCACTCCATTTATGGTACACGTATTTTTTTACAAGAAACTAAGAATTTGAGGCAGTACTGAAATTTTCTTAAAATAATCGGATTTTCAGTACTCAAAGTCTCTTAAGAGTTTCTTTACGGTTGAATAATAATCTTCATGTCCATGTCCTGTGCCTGCGTGAACATTTCTTAAAAAATGATTCTGGATGCCTTTTAAATGTTTAGACACTGTCGAGCGCGGGGCATTTCATTCCTAAAAATCTCGTACACTTTTGACGAAAGCCCTTTAGTTTCCAAGAAAAATCCATCAAAAATCCGTAAAGATCCTTTTGTTGTCAAAAACCTTGCACGCTTTCCGAATGAGTGAAGTGCCCCTCGTTACTTGAGTACCTTCCGAGAAAAATGATACAGAAAACAGGTGAAAGTGAAGTAAATTAATTTCCTTAAATCATATGTCCCAATACAGAGTTTCTCGACTTTTTGGCCATCTTCGAGAAATTTTGTGAGATTCCGGGAATCTTGGAATCTCGTACGCTATTTTGAGGAGTGATTTGCCCCTCTTCCGAGAGTTGAGTTTCTAATACCAGTTTCTATGAAAAATGCGTGTGACTTGAATTTTTATGACTTTAATCGTAAATACAAGACGAAAATCTTTACTGCTTCTCCAACAGGTAATTTTGTGGATAAAAATCCGTCGCAGAAGAGAGTTAACAGTTTCCAAGACAAAAGGTTCTTATTTTTTATACCATTACAAACAAAACTAAGGGTAGAAACCAGGCGGCTTGGCCATGATCTGAATTTGATTTTACAATTGGGAAAATTGCAAAACAGGAATGTAACAGATTGCAATAACTCAACATGCTAGAACACGGGGGATATGACTCCAATTTCCCTACGATATTTTCAAACCAAAATTATGAACAAGTCTTCATCTGGGTGCATCACTTCCGCAATCAGCGAACAAGATTTTGAATACTTGTGATTTCTCTCACTTTCAAATTACAAACGATACATAGTGAGGGATCTAGCTAGTCCGAAGGGTGATCCATCACGCACCCACTTTAAGGAAGAATCATTCAAGAGAAATATCGTGCATTTTTGACGGAAGTATTTCGTCTTCTTGAGAAACGCACGACCTTCTATAGGAATCGTTTTTCCTCATGGCAAAGCCTCTAATACTTTATGAGGGAATGAAAGACCCTTCAACCCTCTCTCTCAGTACCCCTAAGCCTCAGACCCCCTGGAATGGACGGAAACCTACACAAGTCCGCCGTTCGAAAAACGATCTGACGTGACCCCCGACGAAGCCATTGCAAAGAGATGTCTCACATTGTAAATTCGATCCTTTTTCAGTGCGCAAGGGTTTCAAGTGTTAAGTCTTTATTGTCAAAAGTGATAATTTACCTGCCAATCAAATTTACATTTTTATACAGGTCTTTGAGATTAACCAATCGGATCGAATTTCCCATTCACCTTGGGAAATGGAACTCCCTCAATGAGCTATTTTAGAGTAATCCTTCGACTTTGAATAACGTTAGCGCAAATAATAAAGCATGCTGATTAGCGCGCCAAATCGTACTTGCGAGATTTGGAAAAAACAAAGTTAGGATTTACTTCAAAGACTTATCCGCTCATTCTCAAATTCATCGTTACCCAAGGGATGAGTAAAGTGAGTGTTTATTGCTCCTGGAGGACTGCAAAGCTCAATTATCAAAAAATACATTTGCACCTCAAAATCTTGAAGTTCCCGCTCATGAATCATAACAAGCGTCATTTTAAATGGTTTGACCTCGTTCGACACTGAAATTTGAAAAGCAACTGTTTTCTACGAAATGCCAAAGGAGAAAGTAGTTAACGCGCAAACATTTGAATGTTTGAATGACCTTTTAAGGAAGCAAGAGCAAAATTCGAACTCAGGCCATTTTGAGATGTGCTCAACGATAGAATTTGGTTCTGAAGTTCTGAATAAATAGGGGGCAAGGGACCTCTTCGTCTTATTCGCGCCTGAAAACTGCGACGGGCACTTCACTCATTGGAAAAGCGTGCGAGATTTTTTTCAGAACAAAAGGATTTAGATGGATTTTTCTTGAAAACAAAAAAGGATTTTCGCCAAAGGTGTACGAGATTTTTGGGAGTGAAATGCCCCTCGGAAAATTGTATTTGTCTTAAAGAATGTTCCGAGGGGTGCATCATGAGAAGAAATAAGTATGGTCTCTCGTCTCTCAAAACTCGTTTGCTTTTGCTTACATTAATCAACCTCATCCCCGGGGGCCTTTTCGTCTCCGTCCAAATATGACAGAGGGCCCTGGGGATGAGATTGTACATTAATGTACGATTGATCGCCGCCTGAATGAGAGGCTCTGAACACATTTTGACTCTGATTTGTATCACTTCCTTGTACCTTATTTCAGTACGAGGCGAGTTCGAAAAGATGCTTGATGGATTTTTGTTGCTCACAAAATACCTCTGAAAGTGACAAAACTGAACAGAATCTCTGAAAAACCTAGTCATTGATGTGAAAAGGGCACGTTTTGCAGACTGAATTTAGTTGCAGCATATATCTTTTAACACTAAACATTTTGAAATCCCACAAGTCCAGGGGGATCCCACCAGAAATCCCTTCGAAAATTTCAAGGGATTGCAAAAATCCAGGAAAACTCATACGCTATTTTGGCTCGTGATACACCCCTCGGAGTGTTCTCTCTCGCTCTCCCATGTAACAATTTACAGTAGGGCTGGAAGAAACAGCAAGCAGTTTTTAGGTGCTGAAGCAGGTGTAATTTGGCATTCTTCAAACATAGTGTAAAAACATGCTTTAATTCTATTCCTAAATGAAGAAACGACAGCGAAGGTCTAATGAATCATGACTGGTACTGGTAGCAGAAATGTGGAACTGAGGGGGTGTAAGATTTGTTTACTTATCAATGTTTGTTAAAAAGAAACGCAAAGACTTCATCAGTATTTTTTACCACATCCTCCATTTTGAGGCGTCTCGAAGCACGGCTGGCCAAGAACTTCACAGATTACCATCACAGAATCACAGATAAGAATACCCTGGGTATTAAAAAAAATTTTGTTATCAGGCTCTGGTACCCAGGGTAAGATACGAAATCATGCATCCGAACTTGCGCAAGCTGTCCTTAATTTCTTGCATTTATTTCAAATGCTTTCTAGAAGCTGTTTCTCATAAAAAAAAAAACAATTAAAGTACTTCCATCCCCGAGTCCATCCCCATCCCCAGCAAGAATTAGTGCCCCATCCCCAAAAGAAAATTTCAACTTCATTTGGGCCGTTCTATCAGTTTCTGGCCCCAAAATTGATTGTGGTTGTGCAGTTGGTGCTCGACGTGAATGAAAAGGAAACGAAATGGCAGAAGATCTGCGTACACAATTGTTTTGTAACTTAAGTTCACTTTTCAGTAGGTTAGCTGCAAGTGCAAGTGCATTTGCAGGACCCGCTGTTTTGTCTGTAAGTTACCACAGGAGCAGACGCCGGAGATTGGCATCAATCAATGAAGAATGCTCAGGCAAGAATGAAGTTGAAGGACGAGTGCGCGTGGTGGAGGAATTTCGTCAGAGTTTGACTTGCTCGCTAGTGTGCATGTCACAGCACAAAAATGTATTCACATCAGGTATCGTGTAAACGGAAGGGCAAAGCGAACAAATACTTGTCCGTTGGTACCCTACCCTGAGTATCAGAGCCTCAAAATTTAAACTCTGGTACCCAGGGTAACTTGTCTGGTACCATGTAGACGTAATTTATCTCCACAAAAACTTGTACGGACAAAAACTTGTCGGACACCGTCTTGGTAAATGTTCACAATCAACCGCGTCTTCCAGCGCAACACATTGCACTCCTACGGTGATTGTAAATTGTTGTATCTGTTTGTGTGCGTTACCTGGAATTCATGACGCGATTTGTTTACTCTAAGAAGCATCAACATACCCATGCGACCGAGATGACAAACCAAGGCATATGGCGATATTTACATTAAAGATCCTCCATAAGAACCGGTACAGCTTAGGTAGACTGCCGGTGAAAGCTTTACTTTACTACAAACACAAATTAGTATCGCACTTATTGCAGCGTTAGCTGCATTATATATCAAAACAATTAGCAAGGTGCGATATCACTGTTTCTTTCTTTCTGTCGATTTGTGGTCAAATCAATTCAGTGCCAGTCTCGTCTCCAGAGTGACTTCGTTGCTCTGCCTCTACTCTGGGATGTGCGCGGAAATTCCGCGCGGAGTCAACTCCGCACGGTTTTGCGCGTAGTAAATGGCTTCGGGATGTCAAAATTCGATGTAAAACCACATACTTTACTTATTTTGATAATCATTTGTAATTTATTTCCGACATTCGAGGAATAACGAGCCATTTCATGTTGGAAGCTGCGATGAGAAAGCTCCTCTGTTTGCAACTTAGGCCCATTTTCGCCCCAAACAAACCGTGCTTTTTTCACATTACCACTCTTGCTAACCCCAGATTATTGTTCGCCTAAGACGCTGCACTCACTAACTAACGTTATTGCTAGTATAGATAAATGAAGTTTAAATTTGACACTGGTCTTTTCAGCGTATGCAGAAGTATACCTTTGGGTAAGGTGGGGTAATGTGGGTCCACGGGGTAAAATGTGTCTACTGAGGTTTTTGCTACAAATATTCTTCCTCGTCAAATCAGTCAATCAGGCTGGCTATTTTTATCGTAATGTCTTCATAATTAGCTGCCTTTTGACACGGTGGAAGAATTTTACAAACGAAATGATGTTTAGTTGAAAATCATTGAGGCGAGGGTTTTTTTCTTATTAATTTGTTACCAGGTGGGGTAAAGTGGATCTACTGAGAATTCATCCTGTATGGTTGCTTTGTGTCTAAAATGTGAAAAAGGCTTTGCTGTCACCGTGGTTGCTGTCTTAAAACCAGTAAATGGGGGTCTATTATAGGGTGATTCAAAACCGCAAAACAGCCAAAATGTGCTCTCTTACCCTTCAACCGTAAACTGTCAGTCCTCTTCAGTACGATAAATATTCTTCATATTCATATTTCACATTTGAATCTTTTAAGGAGGGTAGCCCTTCGGCAGAAGCCATTTTTCAAGAGGCCCTCCGATAAAAACTTAATTACAATATACCGATAAAAACAATAAGTCACTAATATATAAAAGCCATAATTCAAAAGCCTATTTACAATTAAACAATATGTATGATAGAACTTAAAAGTTAACCCATTGTTGATTTCTTAAAACCATTCAGGGAGGATGCCGTTTTAGACTCGGTTCTTTCAGGATAGCTCCTTGATGTAAATGAAGCAAGGATCACAAGCTGCTTTTTCTGAATCTGCAATTTGCGATGACCTTACTGTTACAATTAAGCGAAGGCCTGATTGATAACAACGGTTATCTAATAAAAGGTTCTACCAAGTAAGCGAAAAACCGTAAACCGTTCGTTTAGATTCCAATTTTCCGCAACCGCGTAGCAATACAAAAACCGTATACGGCACTGATTTTGTTGCAGCAACCGTATTCCGCATCCGCATCCAAAATAAGGCAGAATCTGCCTAACCGCCACACTATAATAGACACCCGTAAATGGGTGTAAACAAAATGCAAAAATTCTTATTTGATCCTTACTGTAAAATTTGATCGCTGCCTTCGAATTCTGAATGATGGCGGATCACCGCACGAGGATGGCAGTTTCATTTTCGTTGCAGAAACGGGATTACATGCGATAAAAGGCAAGGATAGCGATTTTATCGAATAGAAAATAGTTGGGAAACATTTCCCCATTACTCTTCTTATTAAATACCCTCTCAAAATTTCATATCATTAAGTGTTACAGATAGACCCACTTTTCCCGCTCGTCGGAAAAAGTGGGCCGATTTCAGTAAGCAACTTAGAAGTCTTTGTTAAAATATTTAGCTGCCTTTATCAGATAAGAGGGTTTTTTGCCAGGAAATACGAAGCATTGAATGTCTATTAAACGAAGAGTTTGAAAGTGTTTGCTTTATATTGTCCTTTACTAGCTACTTAACTTGAGATTTTGCTCAATTTAGGCCCACATTACCCCCACCCTACCCTATCGTTCTCTGTGGCAGTACTCTGCACCGCTACTTTGCACGATGCACAGGATAGCTCTCACCCGTGAGAAATTGCGCTTTCTGTATTGTTCTGTGCACGGAGTCCTTTATCATTTGATCAACGTTTTAGGCCTTTTTCAGTCATTTTGTAACTATGACATTTTATTAAAGTTACATTTACCTAAACTTTTAGTGCTTGTAAGACAACCAGAAAAATCACAAAAATACTTCAATCTTTTGGCTTTTAACTAAAATTTGAATCATTCAGATCTGTGAAGTGCTCTTGAATCTACGAATTTTCAAAAGTGGGAACTTTTTCTGGCTCACCCGGTATCAAAATACACATCTTCAGTCATTGGGCTAAGCAATATTCCTTTACTTTGGATCAGTCCAAGGAATACTTTGGATTAATTCAAGGAATGAAAACAACTGTTTTTCACAAACAGTCTTGGTTAGCCTGCATGACATTTTGGCGAAAAAGCAGCCCAACAAACATACAATACCCCCGTACATAGCGATGTTTCCTTGCATAAACATAATTTTTGGAACCTTTGCAGGCAGCCTATACCGAGGCCTACGCTTAGAAATCCAAAGGAAATAACGAAAAGATCGAGAAAACTTGCGATCAAAAATTTGCAAAAAGAGGACTGAATAATTAGTACCCAATGGCCTTTGTAAACAAAACAAGTACACGTATTTTTATAAGAAACTGGTTTATAAGAAACTAGTACTAAGATGGCAAAATTTTAAGAAATTTTAACACTATGTCTGAGAAATGCTAAGAAACTTTTAAAAGTTAAAAGCATGTATATCATAGCAAATATATCGTTGAACCTTTATTCTTGGGCAATGTTAAATGACCATTTTTGTTTTCAGCATAACAGAACACTGTTCATTCAAAGTGATGTTTTAAATGTCAAGAAACATGTCTACCACAGTGTTTGGGACCACATTGATAATTCTGCATTCAAAGAATAAGAAACCAATTAAGAAACTTTAAGTACTGAAATGGACAAAATTTTATGTTAAATCAAGAAACTTTTAGCACTTTTAGCACTAAAACTGGCACCCTCCCTTTACAAATTCAAAGAACATTTGGGTAGGTAGGTTTCTCGGATGATCTGGGGTCTGCCTGGCCTTTGGTTTTGGGCTTGGTTTCTGCAGAGTCGGCCATTGGGATTCAGAGTGGGCCTGGTGGCATGTGGTGGGAGATGGAGATGCTGCTGGGTCTGTTCTGGGTCTCTCTGGTCGATTTGGTGGGGATCGGGCCTGGGGCTGGGGGTCGGTGGATCCCTGGGTCGTCTGAGAAGCCTACCTGCCCATCATATTTTCTTTACTTTTTATCCTGCACATAATGTAAATATTGTATTTTATAAACATATTAGCTTTAATTTTCTTATCAAGCATTTATTTTTGTAATTATTGTATTTATTGTATTTTTAGATGGAGGGCCCCTTGAAAAACAACCTTTGTTGAAGGGTCACCCTCCTTAAATGATTGAAAATGAAAATGAAAAATGAATGACTATGGCCTGATCCAAGTTTCTTATAAGAAACGCGTAGCACGAAATAAGAAAAGAAAAACGACTGATAGTGGAAATCAAAAAATAAAATATTAATCGTTTCTATTGCAGTGAAATGCCATTCGCGCTTCCGTTTAATCAATGTCCCAGCACGACATTTTTTCAGACTTCCGACACTAAAAAGCGTTGACGCAAATTCGTGACGCATTATGACGAATAATATTCGAGAAAGTGAAAACTTCCTCTCGGAGCATGGGTCGCGAAACGAAGTAATTTTTAAAAATGTAAATGTAAACGCAAACATACATCTGTCTTTATCGTGGTTTCTTCTGCCATTCTTGGCTTTCCTTGGCTGCCCTGCCTCAGCTCAATCCATTGATTCAAGTCTGCAATGGCCTATGGCCTAATTCAGTTTCTCTGCAAAAGCGAGGCTGCCCTCGTAGCGGTTTGGTGATCGCTGAATAACAACCGCAAAAGAGGGCAGCATCGCTTTTGCAGAAAAACTGAATTAGGCCATAGGCCATTGCAGACTTGAATTAATGGATTGAGCTGAGGCAGAGTAGCAAAGGAAAACCAAGAAAGGTAGGAGAAACCACGATAAAGACACAGGTATGTTTGCGCTTACATTTTTAACAATTACTTCGTTTCCTGCGACCCATGCTCGGAGGTCTTCATTATCTTCAGTCAACTGGCGCTTGAGTATTTGCGCTTATTTTGTTATCTCTCAATGGCATTTGAGTACACTAGACCTTTTAGCTATTCTGCGAAAGAGATTGGATAGAGCATTATTTTTATACATTTCCTTAAGTGACGTTCGATCGAGTGGAGTTAGAGCTTCTATCAGTATTGTGCAGATTCGAAAATTCGGCAAAATGCAGCAAAATACGGTTCCGTTCTGATCCTTTTCAGAATAGTTGAAAAGTATATTATCGAAATGACTTTACCATTTTCATTTCAAAACTACTCACAATAGACAATAGACTTTTATTTGTTCTGAAAAGAATCTGAATCGAATGATATTTGTATACATTTTGTAGAATATTCGATTGCACACAATAGCGAGAGAAGCTCTAACACAACTAAGCCGACCCTTGTGTATAAAAATGTGAAAATGTATAAAACTATTGCTCGATCCAGACTCTTTTTTAGAATAATTGCGAGGTCATTGCGCGATACAAGGTGCCTGGGAATTTTTGAACAAAGTCCTTTGTATCTGAACGAATTTAGTATAGGTTTCAAATCTTTAAAAAGCTGCGTGTAAAATTCAATGTCCTATTTCTTTGAACTGAACGGCTTCAAAGAAACTTGAACTATTTTACAGTAAATCTGCCGTTGGACTTTCTGAAATCCTCAATATTTTCAGAATTACAGTGCTTCTCTTCTTTTTTTAAGAATTCAAGAAAATTTTCGAAAAAACTTAAAACTATCGTAATTTCTAAGCCTGTTGGCGAAAGATCAAATAATTTTCAAGAAAACCATAGTTTATGGATGTATACAATATGGTATCAAGCAAAACTCTTTCACTTTTTTGGTTTGTGATTTAGAAATTTGATGACGTCACATCATAAAATGAGCTGAAATATAAAAAAGGCTATAATTTCGACAAATAATCAAGATTTCTGAAAAGTCCAACGGTAGAATCATAGAGTAGTGGCTAAATTTTCTTTCAAGTCATTCAGTTTAAAGAAATAGGAATTTTACACCCGCCTTTTTTCGTAGATTTAAAGATCTGGAACCTATGCTAACGAATTTTCATTGAGTTTATTGGCTGATTTATGATGAAATCTTTTGAGTTATTACAGTATAAACCTGATATCTAATGGTAGACATTCTCCAGTACAGGATTTGCAATTTCCCGCGTGTTTTTGAAAAGGTTGCCAGCGGAGGAGCGAAACTGCAAAACAAGAGGGCTGTTTCGAGCTTGCTGTGGTGCTGATCGTGTTAGCTTGGAAAATGCGATTCAGAAAATAATTGCGAGACAGGGAAATGACAAAAAAGAACACTAGTAAGTTGTCTTTATATCTTAACAGTAGATTGGGTCAATTTAGGCCTTATTCGTAACTGAGGCCATTCAAATCACTCATTTTGTGCGTCCTTTTGCCCATGGTTTGCCAAAAAAAAACTTTACCATTTTCAAAGTTGTAAATCTAATTCTAAGAGGGGTGACAATCACATCTATTTCTTAGCCAAACACTAAGGCAACAAATTTTTTCTAGAAAGCCCCTTCTTCCCATTCTTTTTGGGAAGACTATAGTTGAAAAAATGCAAAAATCTCTTAGTACCAAAGGCGAAAATTCCCAAAGAGAGATCCTTAAGCATCCACAGGCATTTCACTGCCAAACACAGAAATAAAGCTGGGTTACCTGTGATCCAATATCAAGCTGGGTTACCTGCAAATAAATGTCCTTAAAGGACAAGTCTGGGGTTGGTATAAATGTTGATTATTCAAGAGATTACAGTGTTGTGAATGGTATGTAGTACTTTTTCCAATTTTTTTTCTCTTTTAATCCGCAAAACGACATATTTCAATATGTAAAGAAGTGCGAAATGACGTCATTTTCCATGACATCACTTCACGTTGGCCTGAAAGAGGCTGCCACATGTGTTGATATATCATACCATTCACATTGGTAGCCTCCTTATCGCGTCTTCGCACACTAGTACAAAATACAAAATTGCGACGATATTTGGCCTAACTTATGAAGATTCATTAACCAATTTATGACAGTTGGAGGCATCAAAACTTGGAAAGAACTCACGACTGGCGTTCAGCAGCTGGTAAGGTTGCTTTTTAACAATAGTTTTATCTTAAATGGTTTTTGGGCATAGAACTACCAATATTTTCCAGAATAATGCAAACCAGATATCACTTGAAAGAGTTTAGGGAGCAGAACTTTATTCTTAGAAGAGCTATGAAAGTAGTCCCTTTAGTCCCTTTTTGTTTAATTTTCTTGCAAAAAAGCTTGGTTTCTAATGAATCTATGATGTCTTATGATTAGGAATCTACAAGCAGAATACGGAAAAATTTGTTCCTTATAAAACAGCGAGCTCCGATATGCCCCTGGTCAAGGTTATTTCTGCCAAACTTTATTAGAAAGTATAGGAGTAAAAAGCTGACTACAGTTTATTCTATGATAGGAGACGGTCAACAGAATCCATTTATGCAAACTCTAACTTCATATTACTGTTCATGAAGACCAGCACTTTTGAATAATGTAAAAGAGGTACGAAAAATTTGTGAAACAAAAAACTTTTTAAAATTTCCATGGGACTAAAGTCCCTTATATGAAAAAAATTTTACAACTCTTGCGAGAATCAAGGTCCGTTCGCTAAGCTCTTTTGAATGATATCTAGATTGCATTAGTTTGGAAAATAACGGTAGTTCAAGGGCCAAAAACCATTTAACTATACATAGTTTTTAGTTTTACTTTCGTCGCTAGGAGGAGATTGCTTACAGGCTGATGTAAAAAACCTAATTCGAATACTCTGCAATCAAATATTTATCCATCCCAGTCTGATTTAACCTCAAAATGATTTGATAGCATGATTTACATTTAAAATGAATAAACACGCACAACAGGGATTCATATAAACAGGTACCCGTCAAAAATCTGTTGTCTTAACGAAAAATTCATTAGTAAACTTAAATCTAGTAAATATTCCAGGGGGGTAATACCAATGTACAATACAACACACCCGTCTTTGTTTCACTTTGCACTTTGATGGATAGGGACCAGAAATGTCAAATTTCAGCTTGTTTTTTACAAGCATGGCAACCAAACATACGGGAATTTGACGACAAGTGAACATTCACTTAAGAAAATTATATTTTTTGATTATCATTAACTCTGTGCTCCTTGTGGTATCTTGTAATTTTGCTGCTGTATATCCTTAGAAAATATAAAAATGCGAGTAAGAGTGACTGGACAGTTGTAAAAGTGCAAATAATGAATTAGCAAACAGGGCATCTATCTCTTTAACAAACAAAGTTGTGGGAAGCTCATGATATTACGGCACTCTTCTTTGACTGATTTAAATCGTCCGGCAGCCTATCAACAGCGATAACTACAACCACATAATCAGTTGAATCTCGGTAGGTACTTCAAATTTTTGAAGGCATGCAGCTTGAAGTAAGTGAGTAGCTAGACTTATGACGATGAGTCCCTTGTATCCCTGCGGTAAACCTTGCTCAAGAGGGACTCATCATGAAACAATGAAAAACCCGGCCCTATCTCATGCATTCGATCATGATTCGATCGATCGAATAAGGATCGATAGACTGTCGTAGCTCTGTTCAACGGTCACTCCTCGGAAAGAAAATGCGATAAAAACCACGTTAAGCAGGCGTTTGATCAAAGAAACTTGGTATAAATCTGAAGAAGGAAGTTCACTTTACCTGGTACGTCTAAAATGAGTCTTTCAACACTACATTTTCCATGCTTTTAAGACCAAAGCAAACCAGAGAAAACTTCAGCCACCTGCCGTAGCAACTTTGTTCAAAATCTAGTCAACTGCATCATTCGAATCGAGAATTCGACATCATTGTTCTCTGCCAAATCTCGCAATCTGATTGGTACGTTAGGAATTGTGAAGTTTGGGCCTAAATAGGGCCAAGTTCTTCATAGTAATACTATGAGTCTCTATTTCCTGAAGCGACATCATCAAGTCAAAGAGCACAGGGCAACAAGAGACTCATCGTCATCAGTCTAGTGAGTAGGTACCTTAAAAACAACAGAAGCTCGCGCTTCGCATGGACTGCGATAGCTAGTCTTGGTTGTTGTTGCAATTTTGATCAGTTTTGGGGTGTGTTTCAGTGGTAATTCCAAACCTACCTAATTCTGAAAACGGTAGACTTCGCAGAGATGGAAACACATTGCGCAATCAAACACAATATTCTTCAAAGCGGCAGGTTTCAGATTCAACCAGAAGAAAGCGAGGTTTCCAGTTGAAAAACGCGATTACGAGTCTGGTGGTTGGCAACAAAAATTAAAGTTACCAATTACCATCGCAATGCAAACATATTAGCCTCATTTTCAGAGTTTTGCAAATGAGAACGAGAATCTCTCCGAAGTCTACCAAACCTTCTGCCTTTCGGAGCAGAATGTTCAGCACCTTCCAAACCTGCCAAACCTGCTGTTTTCGGAATCTGGGAATCACTCAAAGACGAATTTGAGTGCACCAAGTCTACCATTTTCAGAATTGGCACCAATGAAACACACCCTTGGTTGCTGCTGCAATTTTGGTTCGATTGGATAAGCTCTTATTTACAACTTTACAAAACAGGAGCCGCAATCAAGCAACAGAAACTGCGCAGAGTTTACAGTGGATAATAAGTATTGGTAAAGTTTATCATAGCTAAAATTGCGCCCAAATAAACCATTATTTTTCGATAGTTTTCCATCATCTACAACATAACAAAAATTATCAAATTTTCTAATCGATACATTATTGAGTTAACACCATGAGAAAACCGGTAGTTTGTCGTGAAAACTTTGCACAAAACTATGTGCCCTACCATCCTTAGACTCTGCACCCCTTCGCCTTTGCACATACACTGACGTCATTTGAACTAATTCCGCAGGAGATTTACCTTCTCTGATTGCTTGAGCCAAATTCAGAATCTGAAAAAGAGAGCAGCAAATTTAAGTCTCTGGTTGTCCAACATAGTATTCGAGGATATAAACATATTGCGGGTTAAATATCTGGTATCCAAAATTAAAGAAAAAAAGATCAGTTCCTGTACAGAAACGAAGATGAAGCAACTGAAAGGTCTGTACTGTATTCCCTTTCCTCACAAAGTTTAAATACCGGGTGAGAACGAAAAATGCCTGTTCTCATTTTCATGCAGGTTCTGGATTTCGATCAAATCTCAACTCAGTCATACAATAAATCCCCGCATATAGGAACCTACTTTTTTGGGAGAGAGGCCGACATCGGTTCTTATTTCAAAGGCACGAATACCAATCTATACAGGTTCTTACTTGAAGGGTGCCTTGCATAGGCACTTTCAGAGTCTTACAAGAGGTGTTCAGCCCATTACTTGTCCTGGAAGGGTTTTTATGGACCTAATAACTAATTTGGGAGGAGATCAAACCTTGACAACCAATTGGCACCAAAACAAAGTTTTTGCTACCCCTACAATAAGAACCTATGTTTCATCAAACTGAAACAGGTTGTTAAAGGAATCGACTCCATATATATACTTGAGCGTTAAAGCTGTCTTGAATTTTTGCTGACAAACCGCTGACGGCCCTTTGTCATTGCACAATAGTGCTAAAGTCATTGGCAGTGGAGACCAAAGACTTCGTAATTCTTGCACTATCACCAGGAATTTCTTTGGTTCAATTTTGATAGGGATTAAATGACAACTTTTGTTTCATGACTGAAAAGAAGTTGATATTGGTCATGAGAGTGCCATTTCTATGGACTCAATGCCTTTGATTACAAGGTACAATGATTTTTGGAAAAACAGCCTCAAGGTTCAGGTATGTTCTTGCATGCAGGGATTTACTGTAGCTACGTTGAAGCTTGCAACGCTTTCAAAAATTATGTCCGTTTATGCAATTGCTACGGAGGAGCTGTAACTTCAATTGTTCTGATTTTGATCCTGCTACAAAGGATAGACTTCAACTCAGGGCTCTATAGGCTATTTTTAAGAGGCGGGGTGGCCCGTTAGCGAGCTGGCTCGCCTTCAGGTGAGATCCTGCGTACCTGTTCAGCTTATGTTTATGCAGCTGCTACGGAGGAGCCGTAATTTCAATTGTTCTGATTTTGATTCATTTACAAAGGGTAGACTTCAACTCAGGGTTCAAGGGCCTGGTTCCAGGAGGCGAGCTGGCCCGTTAGCGAGCTGGCTCGCCTTATGATGAGATCTTGATGATGAGACCTGGTCACAGATCACTTTGCGTTCATATGTATGTCGGGCTGGCCCGCCTAAACGAGGTACCGGTTATTGACTGCCAGCATTCCGACTCAAAAGGGTTGACTATTCCGATATAAACGGAAGAAACGGGCCAGCCCGCCTGTGACGCACGCGCAGTATCACATCTGGCGCCAGAGGTCTGCCTGCACACATTCTTTCTTTGTAAAATTAGAAGAAACAGGAAATATTTTTCTTTCTTTCAATTTTACACAATAGAATGACGGAACCTGGCTTGTTGGTGAGCCAGCCTGCCTCATATAAACATTCTTGCATCGATCTGACCAGTGGTTGCTGATTTATGCAACAGGAATGGCAAAAATTTATTTGTTGCTTCAAAGTAAGTGATCGTTCTCCAACTGAGTCAGAATGGTCAAAATCAAGTAAAAATTTCAAGTAAGCGCTGCTTTTGAAGTTTTTTGATATTCAAAAAGGGGTTAAGAATGGTGTTTTTTAAAAAGAAAACACTTTCAATCCTTTTCAAATCTTGAAAAAGTTGAAAAACAAAGCTAGAACCTTCTTTTGCACCGTTCACTTGATGTTGACATCGTTCGAGAACGAAGGAACTGCTGTTTCTGAAGCAACCACTTATTTTGACTTTCTTGTACCATAAATCAGTTGCAATTTGCCAGATTGACTCAAACAATGTCTCAGACTCTAAGTTGGAGTTTATCCTTTGCAAATGAATAAAAAACAGGACTATCGATACTATTATTCCTTAACAACAACTGTGCGAACTGGGCATGATTTTTTAGGTGATCGGAGGCGAAAATTTCTATCGATGTAAATGATTAGCACTGTTGACTGATAAAACTTCTGAATTTTTGATGTCTTGTTTAATTTTCACGTTATGCATTAATTTGCATGACTGGCTGATAAGAACGTTTTATTTGCAAAATGGAAAGGTTGATTATGTTTCTTTGGTAACGAGTGAAAACAGCGAGTAAAATATCCCTTTGTTCTCGTGCCTAACAATAATCACACTTTGATGCATTCGTGGGAGATTCTTTAGAAAATTCCTTGCAAAATCTGAACGGCATGACCTATTTCAGTCAGGAAAACATCCTTAAATAAATGGACATGTTAGCTATGTAATCGAATAAGCAAAATACCATTGCTCATATACTCAGGGAGCAGTAGCCTTACAAACGCCGGGCGTTTTTTCACTCACGCGATAGAATAATTTCTGAACACATAAGATCTTCGCAGATATATTCAATACTGCTATGTTATTTCTAGAAATCCCTGAATGCTTTGGAAAATATGCAAAACTTGATCAGGAAACTAAAGAAGAAAGCACAGGGACTCTTACCTGTCCCCGCATAACTGACATCTGCTTTTCGAAGAGGTTTCTATCGAATCCTTTGTCTTCCTGAATAGAGAAAGGAGTACTCATGTTAATGGAGTAAGTCAAAAATCCACTAGGTACAAGTAAGAAAAGCTATTTTGTACCCTTTGAACTGATCGAATGGCTTAGCTAAAATGCTACCAGTACAGAATACCATTACGCAAAGTGTGTGTCAAAATCTTTTTTAAGTCCTCTGGTCCGTCTTTTGTAGCCAAATACAGCTGAGGGAGGGAACAAAACTTAGCTGCCAATCTTTGACGGCGTATAGCTTAGTTTTAGAGGGAGGAGGAATTTGAAATTCTCAGACACACTTTGAGGGCTTAGGATCTAAACTATCTCCTGATATAAATCAGGTTTCGGTACCTCAAACTCACGGGTACAAAATAGCTTTTTGAAGGTGGTACTCTCTCTTAAGCAAAAAACTTTCCTGGACAACATCACTTTACACCCAGGGAGGGTACTTGACTAGGGAAATGACGGGGGTGTGTTGCAAATCTCTCCACATTCTGTACCCTGTCGCATAAAAATTCTGCCAAAGCATACATTATCTATTGTTTCAAGAGAACTCTAAAAAATGTCTTTCAACATAATACCCTGTCGCATAATACTCTTATCAATTGCAGCATCCTGTCACATAATTTTTATCAGAAAAGGACACCCTGTCGCATAATTTTTAGCGAAAAATGACACCCTGTTGAGCGGCACATCCCGTCAAGTCAAGTCTAGACAAGTATGAGAGTACCTCCCCCCGGGATTTTACAATTATTCTGATTTAGTTAAAATCCCCAAATTCTTGTGCATCGAATGATGTATAATTTAACTAGATTCTGTTAGTAATGTTGCTTTTAGGAGAGAAAACCAACTCTATGGTACGTGCAAGGCATGCTGCTTGGAAACAGACCCTTAACGTAGAGTTAGGCCATTTCGTCCTTTGTTTTCCTCCGTTCTTTGATTTGCTGATATCACTTCGTCGAAAGGGACTGACGATATTACAAAATGGGCCCACTCTTTAAAATGGCCTAAACAAGCGGGAGTTCTCGTACACTCAATAAATTAAAATAAAATTAAGATTGAAATAGGAACTTTCAATGCAAAGAATGATGTTGCCTTGAACCCCAATCGCAAGATGCACAACTTTCAGGGAGTAATCTTCCTTTATAGATACAAAATCGATCCATCGACGAAATCTTGACCAGGGACGTAGGAAGCATCTCAAACTTAGGGGGTACTACACTTCAAGGGCACTTTTCCCTTAAGAAAAAGGGGACATTTTCTAAAAATAGATACAGCACTTCTTTGCTTATTGCAAAATCTTCGGGGGGCACGTGCCCCCAGTGCCCCTCGGTTCCTATGTCTATGATCCTGACTGCTAATTTGACGACTCATTCCCCTGTTATTGCTGCATAAGCTAACTTGATTTAATATGGGCTACCATAAAGTAAATTTCACAAACAAGTTAAGCCTACGCATTGTAGTAACTTGAAACCTAAAGAAACTCAAGTGACATCATGGTGACATGGCATTGACTACAGGGTGTCCCAAAAAAATTACGCCCCGTTTACGTGGCTACTATGGAGGAGCTGTACATTCAACTATCTCGATTTTTACACAGCTGTATAGGTGAAGCTTCAACTTGAGTTTGCGGCCTTGTTTGAGTCAGTCTGACACGTGGTTGCTGATTTATGGCAGATAAAAAGCAAAAGTAGTGGTTGCTTCAAAAACAGCACTTTTGTTGTTCTCCAGCCATGTCAAAATAAAGTAAGTTTTCAAAGAAAGGATTTTGGCATCGTACCAAGATCTTCACTACATTTTTTTAAAGGAAAAAAGTGCTCTCTCATGAACAGACAACACTGGCAACCTTTTAATAGATTTCGCGAAACTCTCAATGCGACGCTAGAAACCTTCTTTAAAAACTTAGTTTATTTTGACATTTCTGGAGAAAAATAGAAGTGCTGTTTTTGAAGCAGACACTAATTTTGCCTTTTCTCTGCCATAAATCAGCAACCACTTGTCAGATTGACTCAAAGAAGGTCTCAAACTCGTAGTTGAAGCCTGACCTATGCAACTGTGTATAAACCGAGATAATTGAATCTACAGCTCCTCCACAGCAGCTAGACAAACGGGACACAGTTTTTTTGGGACACCCTGTAAATAAAGTGTCATCCATAGGATCTCAAGGTACATCAAGATCAACGTGTCCTCTTAGATGCATCATGCTGTAGAGCATTGGTCGGCAGTCCAGCATTCCTGCGCCTAGACGAGACTATCATGTGAGTCACAGAAGGAAACGAGACTGCATACAGGCTGCTCTTCTAAATCGCAGCATCGTTTTAACGGACGTTTGGAGTATTAACTTTGAACGACAAACAGGCAATTAACCGTCGCACTAATCAACACAAAAGCGATGAATGAACATTCCGAGCGGTTTCAATAAAACTGTAATACGCCTGGAAATGCCGACCTACGTTTAATTCTTTGTAACTCGACTTAATACAACCGCAAAAAGATCTTTGCGCTAGAAACGAGGTCAACTCAACGATTTTTATCATTACGATTGAGATGAGACCCTGATGAGACTCCGTCTAGGGCATGACATAGCTTACAATACACTGCGACAGTTTATAAAATTGGATTAGGTCACGGCCTAAATTAGATTAAAGTCAACGTAAGCCCAGAGATTTCACATTTTAATGGCAAGTGTATCTTAATATGCAAAAAGATTGTGAAGAAAGCACACAGTTACTTGGCAACTGTATCATGGAATATTGTCCTGTTGCCAAAACAAAGCAAGCAACAGTCCAAATAGAAGTCAAATTCGAATGGTTCTGCCGTTGCAAAAACAGAGTCTTGCATTCGTTGAGATTCACAACACCCATGCGCGTATTTTTTATGAGCAACTGCTTATGATAAACTCAACTCTCAGATCGCCAAAAAATTAAGAAACTCCAGTACTAGGAAATATAACTTAAGGAAATATCTAACATCACAAAGGAAATCCTTAGCATATTTAATTTTCACTTCTTTCCCGTCCGATATTACTTCGAAGGTACTTGAATAAAAAAGAGTCTAAACATGGCATGACTTCACAAACTTAGTTTTGGACTGCTCAGGAGGGAACAGGTTGTGAACATAGAGAATGTTATGGAACCTTTGAATAACTCGTAAGAAACTCTGACAACTGAAAATCTGATAAGTTTAAGAAACTTTCAGTACTGGCCCAAATTCTTAGTTTCTTATAGAAGAATCGTGCATTCTTTAGAAGAAACTTCTTAGAAGAAACTGCAGGCTAAATTTATCGGGGCAACTGTCCACCTTCAAGATGAAAATTCATCTTTGCGCCCCCTTTGACGAAAAGAGCGGCCCTCATCCTGATCGTAACGCACTCCTTTTATATGCATCTGGATGTTAGGGAAAGACGCATTGCACTCGATGATCATATTTCTTTATAATCACTGTTGAACTAACTGTTGATTCCATAACAGAACGTATTGCATCTCGGTCAAATGTCCCCCGACGCTATACTGTTATTGTCTATTAAGAGGCGACAATTTTCGCGCGCAGGCGCGCTTACTTTCTATTGTGTTATTAGCGCCCTCTTTGCTGTCTGCCCCCTTCAAATTCAAACTGGATCCGCCCCTGAATTAGGATACCTGGCTTTAAAGGGGCTGAACATTGTAAACTTCCAAAAACCAGTACTTTTTCTCTCCAAATTAAGAAGCGACTACATTGCAACCGAAGACATTTCACACAAGTTTGAAGTTGCTTGAGCTTGGTTCCATATCATCCTAGCAGTCGGCGACCTACTGCGAAACATCGGCGACGTGTCCCCGATCAGTCGGCGACATATGGAAACGATCAGCTTTCCTAGGTCATGCAAAATTTTCAGAATTATGCAGTATTACTGTAACAAATGTTTTGAAACTGTTTTGAGTGCAATACCTTGCAAACATTTGCATTAAGATCTCAAAAAATTAGAAAAATTAGTATTTTTTAAAGCCTTAACTCAAATGAATTAGAATCAATTAATATTACCTTTAGAGCATTAAAACTTTAAGAAACAAAAGAAAAACTGTTTGAATGACCTAAAATGTTAGAAACTACCTACCAACCAAACCTGTGTAGGAACTAAACAGGCCTGAAAGCCTCTGGGACAAATTTCAGCAAAGATCCTCGCAGTCAAACTATGCAACAAGGAACTGCAGAGATCTTCAGTTCCTAGATTAAACACAGAGCATGCAAAAAAAGAGTTATCGATATTCTGCTATAAAAGTCTGGAACGAAATTCCAGTTGCTGTTAGAGAACTCCTGACTATTAGTCGCTTTAAAAAAGAACTAAAGGAGTACTTGAAGAGCTGACTGAAAACACCAATCTAATTAAAAACACGACCCCCTGGAAGAACAGCATCTTAGGCTTGTTTTAATGTAGATTCTTTTGTTATGTAATTAAGCTGAAGGGATTTCTTTTCGTGTATAAATAATAATATATCATATCATTATCATATCGTGTAGGAACTGTTTAAATGCGCAGGTGCTATCAGAATTTGATTTCTAGCACTGGTTATGCTTCAGCTGAAGAGAAAGCAACAAAGAAAAGCAGTAATAACGAGGAAACAAACTTCGCTTTCTAAGCTACAAACACGGTGCCCATGGTATTTCAAACCCTTTTTCAATTGAGGTGAGTCGCACTATTGTCTGTGACAACTGTGTCATAATTGTGCATCACCATTAAAAACCGTTGGTGATGGTGGTGATGGTGGTGGTGATGATGATGATGATGATGATGATGGTGATGATGGCGATGATGACTATGATGATGATGATGGTGATGATGATGGTGATGATGATGATGATGATGATGATGATGATGATGGTGATGATGATGGTGATGATGATGATGATGATGGTGATGATGGCGATGATGACTATGATGATGATGATGGTGATGATGATGGTGATGATGATGATGATGATGATGATGATGGTGATGATGGCGATGATGATTATGATGATGATGATGATGATGGTGATGATGATGGTGATGATGATGGTGATGATGATGATGATGATGATGATGATGGTGATGATGATGATGATGATGATGATGATGATGGTGATGATGATGGTGATGATGATGATGATAATGGCGATGATGATGATGATGATGATGGTGATGATGATGATGATGATGGTGATGATGATGATGATGATGATGGTGATGATGATGGTGATGATGATGGTGATGATGATGGTGATGATGATGATGATGATGATGATGATGATGATGGTGATGGTGATGATGATGATGATAATGGCGATGATGATGATGATGGCGATGAAGATGATGATCATGGTGATGATGATGATGATGATGATACCAAATTCATTTCTAGCCTAGGTACCGCTTTATTTGTTTCATTCGGCGAGCAAGGGATCATAGTTAGCTACCATTGGGTCTTTAAGATGGACTGATTGCAAATTCGTAGTTATCGCTATTGATAGACTGATGGCCGTCTTAACTACGACTCATGCCCTTACGCTTCCAGAAACGGACATGGCCTAAATCATCTGCAGTTTTTTCTCAAAACCAACCATCCTAAAAATGCCGAAAAGCAGTTATCCTGGAGTGCTACACTGTAAAAAAAGCTATCCGTACTTAGATGGACGTTTCTTCGAGCTATTTCAGCAAAAAACGCCTACCTACACACGATATTTTGCTTATTTGGGGACGTAAAAGATCTCCTAAATTCATCCGGTACTTTGAGATTTTGATAGTAGCGGCCGTTCAATCGAACGCAGTTTTGTTGGGGGCCTATTACAGGGGGTCCAAAAGCAGCGAAACCGTGCAAAAATCAGCTCAAAGCCGTAGTTCGCCATGAAATGAAGGGCGAAGCCTTTGTTTGCCTTTGGCGGGAAATTTAAATTGAAGAAAAATAATCCAATCTGATCACGTTATTCGTCATCTTCCATTCTGATTGGTCGGGAACAGATCTGTGCGCAAAGGAAAGTTTTGTCCGCTTTGACAACAGTTGCGACATAAGGCCCTGACTGTAAGCGACAACATCAACATAAATTCAATTCAATAGGATAGGCGTAAGATGACGGCCCTTATGGAGTTGGGCTATCTTTAAGACTCGAGTAATCCGTCATCAAGAAGTAAACTAAATGCAATCCATGTAAGCCTCAGCTAAATTGTCCCAATAAGTGTTCTTTAGCCACAACGTTAAGAGCTGATTATTACTGAGGCCTAATCTATTGTTACTTGACCCAAAAGCAATCCTAACAAATTCTTACGCAAAACCAATACTTCTACTTTGAGTCCAGGGTATAAGGTTTGTAACGTAATTCACTCGCTTTACGTTACGGTCGCTCAAAGTATCGAGTTCCTTATCAAGTATACAGTTGCAGAAGGATCTGGACAGACTACAGGCTTTAGGAAACTCCAGATTACAATATAAATTCACCTTTTATCAGGGACGTAGGAAGCATTTCAAACTTGGGGGGACGACACTTCGAGGTCAATTTTTTCCTTAAGAAAAGGGGCCAGTTTCTAAAAATAGAGAGGGCACTTCTTTGTTTATTGCAAAATCGTGGGGGGCACGTGCAGTGTCCCCCCGGTTCCTCGTCTATACCTTTGATATATCGAGAAAAAGTTAGTTTTTTATAAGAAACTGCTGATAAGAACTCAGCTCTCACGAGTGATGGAATTGAGGATACTAAACACTTCTTGCTGCAATGCCATGCATGTGATCATCAGATGTGTGATCTCCTTGGCACGGTTAACAAAGTATTCCAACTACACAACATCAACAAGGACAGATTTTGTAAGACAATAGTATCAGTTGGTTTTGTTGACACCTAAATTGAAAGCGATCTGCGACTGCAAACACAAGAAATTCTCTCAAGCAGAAATTCCAAACAAACAAAGCCGCAAAGTTTCTCTGAAACCAAGGTAGCTATCTCGCTTGTTGTGCATTCCACAGATGGTTTTTAAGAGCAAGCATGAGCGTATATTGAAAGAAGGTGAATATGTCTAAACAACTACCGCGGGGATTTTATTTTTGTTGTTCAGATGTTGAGAGGTAACTGCTTTGATTACACCCAAAAAACACGAGAATTGAATCGCCTCCAAATAAGTTCCTATACAAAACAAATAAAGTGCCCCCGGTAGATATTTTGATATATCCTCTTCCTTCTTTCAATATACGCTCGTGCTTGCTCTTAAAAACCATCTCTGGAATGCACAACAAGTGAGATAGCTTCCTGGGTTTCAGAGCAACTTTGCGGCTTTGTTTGTTTTGAATTTCTGCTTGAGAGAATTTCCTTTGTCTGCAATCGCAGATTTTTTCAACTTAGGTTTGAACAAAACCGAATGATGCCATTGTATTACAAAATCTATCCTCGTTCCAACATCTTAAACATGCCAAATAAAACCCTTGTGCAAATAATGTTGTATGGTGATACGATTGACTCATAACCAAAACAGACAAATTTTGGAATCAACGCTAAAATTCATTCATTCATCATAGCGTTTCTCGTAGCACCAACAATACAAACCTAGGTACAATGATCTTTCGTCTTATCCTTCGCTATTAATCTTTGATCTTCTCACTGACAAAGGCACCTTTTCCAAAATACGCATGCGGAGGAGCAAACCGTCAGACAGAGGTCACGCAGCCATCTTTGGCATGGAACAAAAATCTTGCTCCGGTGCTGGCTGTATTTGGCAGTAATTGCACGGAGGCCCAATTGCCCAATCTGTCTGTCCTGTCGCTCATGAGTTTGAGTTCGTGCCACCGCCACACCAAAAAGCATAGCGCAGTAGCGCAGTGTGACTCTCGCTTAATGACTGAACCAGGCCTTTGAGACACCTGATACTATTTGTACAGCTGTGAAACTGGTTCGCGAAATATTGACATCAAAACTGGAACTATTGAAGAACTTTTACTATTCTCTAAATGTAAACGTTTACAGTAGTGTTGGCAAGAAATGACCTGTCTGTTGTGATGATAACCATAATAATATAACTGTTGCACTGTACATGCACAAAATTTCCCTGTGATAAACTCCACATTCTAAAAAGCAGCTAGACGAATTCCATTGTATTAAATCTATTTCTCTACACTGCGTTTAAACGATGTTAGTACAGTGTGAAAACGACACAAGATTATCAATCTATCAGTCAAAGTCTGCCTTGTCTGCCATATTTGGTTTTGTTTGTGGTTGTAGTTGTACTTGTGGTTGTTGTTGCGTTTGCAGGGAGGGAGGGAGGAAGAAGGCCAAGATGAAGAGGGCTTCATAGAACTGCTTTATCAAATAATATTCTCGTTGGTTTGTATCTTGATATCATGAAAGGTACCAAATGATATTTCGATTTTTGGTCATACTCTGAGACTTAATAAAGTGAAAATAGAAGCGAAAATTATGTTGGAAAAATCACTCAACATTTAGACTCATGTCACTGAAATAACTTGCTACCATCATACACGTCGTTTTTTTATAATAGACTAGGATCAGGCTATGGTACTAAAAGTTTCTTAATTTGACATTAAATTTTTTCCATTTTATTGCTAAAACTTAATTAGTTTCTCTAATTTTTGCAAGCAGAATTATCAATATGGTCGCTAAAACTTCTGCAGATATGTTTCTTGACATTTAAAACATCATGCAGAAAATGTATGATGGTAAAGTTTTTTCAGTAAACCGTGTTCTGTTATGTTGAAACACAAATTGTTAGTTAAAACTGCTGAAGAGTAAAGGTTCAACGATATATTTACTATAATATCCATGCTTTTAACTGTTAAAAGTTTCTGAGTACTTCTCCGACATAGTAATAGAGTTTCTTAAAACTGTGGTCATCTTAGTACTAGTTTCTTATAAACCAGTTTATACTTCTCAGACATAGTACTAGAGTTTCTTAAAATTTTGGGCATCTTGGTACTAGTTTCTTATAAACCAGTTTCTTATAAAACAAATGTGTATTCGTAGTTTTCTGAGTCTCAAAATGAGTGATTTTTACAACGCACATCTTCGTTAGCTCTTGACTGATAAACTTTTCAGTTTTGAATATCGGTTGCAAACTTGTTATTCCGCCATATGTGTTAAAATTTTTTAATCATACGGTACATTGTAAACATTTTTTCTTGAAGTGCGTTCCTGGCTCAATTTAGATGTTTTAAGCCCCGGCTAAATGCTCTCGACTTTTCACTCGACAGCGCTCGACGTTGTTGTCGAGAGCGTTTGGCCACCCGTTGCTCGATAACGCTAGACAAGGCTCGACTTTTGTCGAGCGTTGTCGGGTGAAAAGTCGAGAGCGTCTGACCGGAGCTTTATGAAAATGTATAAAAATATCACTCGATCCTGACGCTTTTGTTTTGTAACTAAAGAGTCTACTGCTGTGCAACAATCGTACTTTTCGTGCAACAGTCATACTTTTCGTCGTACTTTTCGACTTACGACTTTACGTTTCTCGTTTCCCAGCGTTCTATGATCTGGTAAAGCTGGCCCCCTGTTTGAAAGGGCCTTACTGGCGGGAATTCTCGTACATTCGACCAAATCGCTTTAAGGTCTGGTCTAAAGAACTAAAACACTGAAACGGCAGTTTTAGCACAAAGAATGATGTTTTCTTGACCTACAAATCGTAAAATGCATACCTGTCAGGCAATAATCTAGCCCTGCTGAGAGAACTCTAGGCCTCATCAACTATTTTTTGTATGCAACAACAACAACAAAGGTCTAAAAAACGCTTTCTGATTGTTGGTTAAAATCTAAGTTCTAGCAGTCAGATCGCTGAATACAAAATCACTATGCGTGGCCCTAAACTAGGCCAACTTTTTTAGAGTACTATCATGCGTCCCTTTCAACCAAGTGATACAAGCAAATAAAAGAACGCAGCGGAAGGGACGAAAAGGCATAAAGTCTACAGTCGTGCTAGATAGATTGGCTCGGCGCGACTTTTGCTAGACATCTGACCGGTTGCGTAAAATTTACCGAGATATTGTTAAATGATAGCAGATCTTCTACTGCATTTCATCTGATCAGTTCAAAACTGCTTAGAAATCAAACCGGGTTAGAAGAACTTTTAATACTGTATTCACACTGAACAAATATAAGCCAATCAAATCAAACTGGGTTAATAGGTGGACTAAACCAGGCTCAGAGCTCAGAGCCGGGGAATAAACTAAACAAACGAAGGTACGTCATAATCTACACAGATGAAACTGGCTAAATCCACAAGAAGTGAAAGTTGTCTGAGACTACAATTCGTTGCAAAATGCTGAGCCATTGACGAAAATTAAGATTTCTTCCCCCCCCCCCCCCCCGGTGCAATGTTGATTGGAAATAATCGTGATTTTTCTGTTGGTAACCAACGAGCTACAAGTTTCCACCTTATTTCAAAATTGCAAAGGGGGGGGGGGGCGGCGGTCGCAGTGCTAAAAAGTTATTTTTTAGAATTTTGGCAAATGACTGTAGACTGACTACATGTCGCACTTCCGCTCCTTGCGAAGCCACAACAATAACCATTCAATTCAATTCCATGAGCGAAAACTGAGGGGCTTAGATCGCAAGTCTAGTCTTAGATCATGTGACAGTAGAAAATTTTGCAATTTCAGCGGCAAAGAAGCTAGATTTTGACAAAGAAATTTATCTTGGCTATCAAAATCAATCAAAATGGAAAGAAGAATTTATAACATTTGTGAAATTTCTCACAACTCTTCAAAAAAAGCTTCCAGCTAAAATTTTCCATGAGTCCTGTACTGCATGACCGATAGAAAAATGAATTTTTTGCACCTAAGTTAGTCATTTTGCCTAAAAATGTGACGCGTTAATACCAATAGGTACACAACGAATGCTTTACAGTTCGGCAAACGCTAATATATCATTTTTAGAGCAGTTGATACTGTTCTTTCCAAATACACAGTTAGTCAACAAGGGCAGAGTTTGTAATACAATAGCATCAGGTGCTTTGGTTCACACCTCAATTCAAAGCGATTAGCAAATACAGACAAAGGAAATTCTCTCGATCGGTAATTCAAGAACAAACATAGCCGCAAAGTCGCCGTGAAACCAGTGTGGCAAACTCTCACTTGGAGCGGGCGAAGGGACGTTTTAAAGAGAAGTTATGTGCTTATAACGAAAGAAGAGGGGTAAATCTAAAGCTCTGTCTCGCGGATTTTGATTATTTGACTCAAGAGCTGAGGAGTAACTGTCTACTTTTGAGCAACAAATATGCAACTATTACAATGCCCTCTGCTCGGCTTCTGAATAACGTAAGCAAAATCCGCCAGACAGAACTTTAGATTTACCCTTCTTCTTTCTTCTTAAAAATGACTTCTTCAAAAAGCCTGCCTTCGTTTGCACCAGGTGAGAGTTTGCCGCACTGGTTTCACGGCAACTTTGCGGCTATGTTTGTTTTTGAATTACTGGTTGAGAGAATTTCCTTTGTCTGTATTCGCTAATCGCTTTGAACTGAGGTGTGAACCAAGGCCACTGATGCAATTGTATTACCAAATCTTCCCTTGTTCAGTTAGTCATGACCGGGAGCCATAACAACTTGGTGAGCTACGGCAGATTCTGCTCGATGAAATGAAAACTTGTCGAAACATACTTTGTATCAGAATTCAGCTGGGCCACTTTTTCAGACCCTGAATGATCAATTTAAGCTCCAACCACCCTCCGAAACCCAGATCCAAATAAAATCTAACGTTCTACCGGGTGAGTCAGAACAAATTTACGCATTTGGCGGGCTGCAGAATAAAAGATATGGTGCTGATATTCAAAATTGAAATGTTAATCGATCAGTCAAAGGCTATCTTAGATGAAGAAAATTTTTGTTTTGTAGAATCACTCATCATTTAGACCAAAAATTCCAAAAATTAGGGAAATGGTGGTACACGGAAAGTTTGGGAACAAAGATTCCACATTCCATTCTGGTCCAAGATTTACTTACAATCGAAATTTAAGTTCTATTTCTGAAGTTAACAATGTAAACTTCATTGTCTCATAAATCACGGACCAGACTGGAATGTGGAATTCTGGATTCCCATACAAACCCCTTACAGACATTTTTCTTATTGTTGGGTCTTAAACATGTGTGATTTTACCAAACCAAATTTTCTCATGTAATGCCCCATTCACACTGCAAGTTAAACCAGTTTCAACTAAACCAAATTATCGAATAGGACTTTCTGATTGGTCAATCCAACAAATCCAATCACTTGTTTGTTTGTTTGTTTTCAATTTGTTTTGAGTGGGCTTGTCAGCATTTCTAGCTACTGAAAGCTAATTTAGGCCCACTGTGCATGCTGCATCCAGGCACGGGACCCCTAGTTTAACGTCCCTTCCGAAGGACGGCGAGGTGAGTTGCGAGGTCAGGCCTCAGTGGTCACCCATCCGATATCTGACCTCACTCGACCAAGCTTAACTTCAGTCACCTGACGAAGACTGTATAAGCCACTCGGCCACTCACCCCACAATTTGATTGGTTGAAATTTAAACTGGTTTAGATAAAGCTGGTTTAACTGTGTCAGTGTGAATGCAGTATAATTTAGCCTTTGAATGATAGATAAACATCTTGGTTTTGAATATCGGTCTCATACTTTTTATGCCATGGCCCACCAAACGCGTTCACTTTTTTTTACTCACCCGGTACATTGCCGTTCAGCGTGAAATGATCGCACACCTTCTTCCAATCGGTGCTTTATCAAGATTTTAGACAGACTAGAAGGCGCCTTTGGAAATGTACTATGCAAACAGTTTGAGATATGCTACTTTTCAAATTTCATGTTCACAAACCAACCTGGAATTCTTAAAGCCATCTATTCCAGAATAAGGACTGGAAAGACGTGTTAACAGTCCAACTTCAATGAGAAACGGTAAACTTAGGCCGCGTTCATACAGGAATACAGTACGTATGTATGTATCATTTGCCAAATATAAAATACATACAAGTTATTGTAATAAATATAAAGAATAAATATAATACAATACTTTAAGGTTTAAAAACGTAAAGGAAAACACCCCTAATTACAGTGGCAGGGATAGCATTAAAGGGTCAAGCTGACCTTATTTCCATAATGGTCCCCTTAGAGGTGCTGGTTTAACAAAAAGAAAAATAAAGAAAAGAAAAAAACAGGAAAGTAATGTAGTTGTTATCAGTGCGAAAACGGTTTGTGCGACGGAAACATGGTTGGGAGAGATGTGGAAGGGTCTTAGTAGAAGACGTATGTGTCATCTTCCTCCTTTTGTATTTTTTGGAAACAGTCCCTCCGTTCCATATCGTTCCGTTCCGAAAGTGAAACGCTCAAGGATTGCGTTCACTCGGGAACGCTTGGAATAATATCGTTCCGTTCCAAAAAGAGGAGCGATGAAAGAGTGATACAAAAAGTGGAACGATACGCAATCGTTCCGTTCCGTCCAGTGTGAATAGGTGTTAGAAATAGACTTTGTACCTTTCGTTTGTGACTCATGTTTATTGATTGACAGCTAGTTCCTGTTTGTGTTCGTTATTACCCGCTGTGCTGTTGTTTGTGAGTATACAGTTTTGTTTATGTTTTTACTGCATGCTTAGGTTTTGAGTTCAATTCGTGCAACGATGTGATTCCACATAGATTTCCTAAAACTTTATCAATTTATCAATAGGCAATGAGGTGCAACACTGGTCCAAAAACACCGAGCGATTATGTTTATGCCATGTGCGCAAGTGAGCATGTAGCTGTTGCTAGAACAGATGGCAAGGACCAGGGAGCGCCGCAAGGACTGAAAGAACAACTGTGAAATGGAACGATTGCGTTCCCATGTGAACAGAAACAAAAACCGAAACGCACTCGTTCCCGTGAACCGTCAAATTTCGTGTTCGAGATACTGGAACGAAGATGGCACGGAACGAATGCGTTCCCATGTGAACAGAAATAAAACCTATACGCACTCGTTCCCGTGAACAGTCAAATTTCGTGTTCGAGTTACTGGAACGAAAATAGCACGGAACGAATGCGTTCCCATGTGAACAGAAATAAAACCTATACGCACTCGTTCCCGTGAACAGTCAAATTTCGTGTTCGAGATACTGGAACGAAGATGGCACGGAAAGAATGCGTTCCCATGTGAACAGAAATAAAACCGAAACGCACTCGTTCCCGTGAACCATCAAATTTCGTGTTCGAGATACTGGAACGAAGGTGGCACGGAACGAATGCGTTCCCATGTGAACAGAAATAAAACCTATACCCACTCGTTCCCGTGAACAGTCAAATTTCGTGTTCGAGATACTGGAACGAAGATGGCACGGAACGAATGCGTTCCCAGGTGAATAGAAATAAAACCGAAACGCACTCGTTCCCGTGAGCCGTCCAATTTCGCGTTCGAGAAACTGGTACGAAGATGGAACAGAACGACTGCGTTTCCTAGTGAACAGGGTCTTGGCAATTTTGGAATCTGCTTTTGGACAGCAGTTACAGCTTGAACTGGTCGAGAAGCATATCAAAAGATATCAGCCTTTCAATTCAGAGTTGATGAAAAAATTTGGTGATAACATTTGGTTTCGGGAAGCGCGAGGCGCGATTTGTTTCATGAAGTTTGGCTCAGTCACACAATAGATACAATTTCCAACTTTATCGCAACGTCTTTCGGCTAAGAACAGCGCTTGCTGATGGACTAACCTGAGATTTCAGTGTCAAAATAAATCATCGTTAACATTAACCTTCCAGCTATAAATTCTCAGACAAGCCAAAGGCCCACGGACTTTAAGAATATTTGTAAATCTCCTCCACCGCTAGCTTAACATTACGTGTGTACTTTGCTATGAGGAACTTTTAAGGTCGCTGTGGGCATCGTGCTGTTTCTCATAAAGGACATAAGCAAAATTGTGGTAGCCAATAAAAAATTCTAGATATTACTTGGTTGCTTTTCACTTCAATCTCTGCTTATTTTCGACATATTCATACCTTTAAAGAGTTGCATGATACATTTTTCCTACGGTAACGATTCGAACGATGTGACAAACTTAGGCTCCGTTCACACTGCTCCGTTTTTGTGACAATGTTCACACTGATCCACACAAAAACGAAGGCTTTTGAAAACGAACTTGATCAATGTTAACGTACAAAACGGAGGTTTTTTGAAAACGCTCTGATATTCAACAATGAGTTTCACAAAACCAGAGCAATGTGAACGCCAAAAACTGATATCTTTGGCTGCGTAATTGCGATCAGGTGGATCAATATGAAGGGACAAAAACGGATGTTTCCCCCACGTTTCAGTACGAAAACGGAGCAGTGTAAACGGGTAGCTTCGATGCATCAAAACAGATCATAACAAAAACGGAGCAGAATGAACGGGACCTTAGTTGGTATGTTAGCAACGCAGGTATTACTATTTTATATGACAAATGGTTTGAGAGTTGCATAATACATGGCTTTTCTTTCCCGGTATGTTCGTGGAGTTTATGGAACTGGTAGGTTCTCAGGTTCTTGACTGATACCAAAGTACGCTGTTTATGCAAAGACCAAGATTAAGGGGGGCCACAGGGGCCATGGTCCCCTAAAAAATTCTTAGTAGTTGCTGCAGTATACCTTTTATTACTTTATCATTTTATCATTTCAGAATATCAGATAGGTACCCCATGGACTCTTTTTCTTAAGTTTCATTCAATTTCTACCTTCCATCAGTCTAGGGGAGCCCTTTACGGTATATGGGAGAATAAACTTATCTCACACCAGATGTCATACCTCTGCATGCAGTAACTTTTGGGTAAATTAAGCAGTTTTTGTTTACATTTGCCTATAAAGTCAATCTGCAGTGAGAAACAAAAATTAGCGTCGTTTTAAACCAATCTGAAAGGCGTGGTGTCAGATTTTTCCGGGAAAGGGCATCCCGGCACCCTTTTAAGAATTATGGCTCGCTTCGCTTCCCTCCGATTGGCCCATGGCCCCAGGAAAAGACTAGTACCGGGTGAGTAACTAAAAGCGCCTGGTGTTTGAAAAACCCTGCTCCTGAATATCAACGCAATGATGTTGAAACCTGTCTTATTTCATCCCCGATATGTCAAATTAGGTTCAGTAATTTACCCGGGTTTAATCGGCCATTCCTTCCCATCGAAATAGGAGATTTCCTACAGAGAGCCCCTTCAGAAACCTGCAAAAATGAGTGAAAACAGCATGCAAGATTTCCCTTTGTTCTCCCTCCTAGCAATAATGACTCTTGGATGTGTTCATGTATTTTGTCCTCATGGGAGAATGGAATCCCCCTGAATAAGTTATTCACACTAGGGGGAAGACTTTTCAACCCACCAAGAGGAAAGTACGTGCTAAAGGGTGCTGAAAGTCATCCCTGGGAGGTAAAAGCATTAGGGATCCTTGCTTGTAACTTTAGCACGTTTTTAAAGGTTTCTCAAATGGATTTATTTTAGAAAATCGCTTACAGTATCTGAACGCAGTGACCGATTTTAGCAAGAAAAATTTCTGAAAATAATTGAACATGTTGGCCATTCAATCAGGTATTGCAAATTATTATTGCTTTTACACTCAGGGAGCAGTAGCCTTTCAAACGCCGGGCGTTTTCTTTTTCACTCACCCAGTATCTCGTTCCTTGTGTTTATGTATGAAAATAGCTATGGCAGTAATAAGATAGCGTACGATTCAAAGGACATATTAGGTCGGAGAATTCCGCTGACTGGAAAACAGCCTTTACACAATCGCTTATTCAAGTGTCACGTGCAACATTCTATTCAATTTCAGAATGCCATTTTCTCACGTCAACCAACGATTTTATGCCCAATCGGAAGAATTGACTGAATGGAAATCTGCCTTACCAGGTGAGTCAGCGATATATAGCTTTGACGCACCTGGTACACCCAATTTTTTTGTAATGTATGTTTATTTTTGTTATACCAGATTTATCGTTGTACTAAATTGTTGTAATATGTCATTCGTAGTGGGAACTCGATGACCTTGTGTCCCTTCTCGTTACGAACGACATAATTTCCTTTGTGTATTCTAGTTTAACGGTTGTTGTTATTTTTTCGCATATTTTCAATATTTTAGGATGATATATATAAAAAAACATACTAGGTATCTGTACAAGTTTCTGGATGGTTACCAAGGAATTCAGCTGTATTTATGAACGGCAATAGTTACACTTTTTGTTACAGTACAATTTATTATTTGCGGTTTGATTCCATTTGAAAACTATCAGTATTGGTGGCAAATAGTTTAAAATTTATGGCCTCCAATCTTGCGGCTGTTTTTGATGACCAATTTATTACTAGCGCGTGGGCAATTAATAAACCTTTAATCTTCAATGTTAATACTCTCATTTAATTTTGGATATAAATTGAAGGTAGATAAAAGTATCAATAAAATCCAGACCTGCTGCTAAACTGCATGACACTTTTGTTGCAGAACAACTGGAGCGTCGTTTTCAGCGCATTCCGGATAGCAATGCGATGCGGTGACGCAGTGCCAATGAGAGAATCAATTGAAGTTTAATGCATTGCGTCGTGCCCAGGGCCGAAGCCAATGGGGGCTGGGGGCGGAGCCCTCCCCCCCACGAGACCAGCTGTCGGAAAATTTTGCTCTCTTGTCGGAATTATTGTGATTTAAATGACTAGTTTTGGAGGATTTTGAGGATAAATAATACATAAAACATAATTTTGTTAATGTTAAAAGATGAATCCAACAGAAATTATTGACTTTACGGCATATTTTTTATTCACATTCGCCAATTGTGTTGGTTTCAAAGTCGGCTGGCGAAATGTGGCCAAATTGTAGTCACTGACGAGTTAGATCGGTCATGTAATGCATAAGTTTAATGTATGTTCCTACAACTGCTGTTGTTGCTGTTGTTATTGATCGTTTATTGGTCGGAAAATTTTGGTTTTTCGCCCCCCTACGCAGTCATGGCTGGTATCGGCCCTGGTCGTGCCGCATGGCACCACGAGCAATTATGATGCATTATAAGGTAACAAATGTGATAACAAGACAAGAACAAGATGCAAACCAACCAACAGCATGGTTTCCAGAAAACTGTATGAAATTAAAAGAAGATAAATTTCGTCTCATTCTGTTTCGGTTCAACAATGAAAGAGTTAATGCCTGGGGGGGTACATGACTTGCGGATGGACAGGGGTCCGCCACCCGATTCCCAGAAAGGTACCCTCTTCTAATTACCGAAAATTGCCACCATACCAACTCTTATGATGAATTTTGGTGGAAAACCACCCATTTTTGACTATTTTTCACCAATTTTTGGATAACCCACCAATTATTAAGGAGAAATCTGCCGACAAATGGACCCTGGCGCAGAGAATTTTGGGCCCAAAATCCACCCATATGTGCGGCGCATGGCAGTACCCTCAACATGTTATGTACCCCTCCCCCCAGAGTTAATGTACACATTGAAGAAGCCCAAATTGACATAATCGGTATATGCCACATAAACGGTGCATCATTGCTTATGATAGCACCACAATATCGCCTCGAGGGCGAATTCAGGTTAAGAGTACCATCAGTTAATTACAATTTAGGAAAATGTCTTGATTTTAAAAGCGGCGGTAAAAATTATGGCAAAACCTCTATTGAATCATTTCCTAACTCAATGCCGAGATCATATTCTTCTAAAATGGACGACTCCACAAAGGATGGCGGAGCGTAGCATGTTACTTTGATATTCCTGATTTCTTAATTAAATTGACGGTAGGGTCTATTTGTGATCGACTTAATGTGTTTATTTCTTGATTTTGGTTCTGTAATCAGCCTGTTTATGTTTAATTGTACATAGATTAAATTGTAAATTTTTGCCACGGGCGCCTTAAAGCTTTTTTGTCAACGAGGTTCCATCTTTATTTAGAGAATACAAAGTGATCGCAGTGAATCATGAATCATAAAAGACATATATGTGTCCTCAAAAACTGCACATCCTCTCTCACATTCATGATTTGGCCTTACTAAATTATGCTTTACCAAAAAGCACATAAAATTATAATGTTTATTATATTTGTAAACCTCTGAGGTGACCATTATGGAAATAAGGTCAACTCGATCTTTTAATGCTATCCCTGCTACTTTAACTAAAAGTGTTTTAACTTTTACTTATCAAAATTTCCAATGTAAATTGTATTGTAAATATTTCATTTATTTATCTATTTATTCTTCTTTTTTACGATTGTAAATTTATTTGTCATTTCATGGTAATTTTTTTATTTCTTACTCACTTACTTAATCATGGTAAAATGCCCATGCCGCCATCTCGTTGCGAAATCACCAATTCAATATCAAAATTTAAAAATCTTAACTGGTATGCTATTCAAATTCCCTGGCGCGACATAATTTTGGTATGTTCTGTTTGAAATATAGAGAGATTCGTGGCAATTTGATTAAATATTCATGAAAAGTCACACACTTTTTCAAACTCAAGTTGTGTTTTAATAAGAATTGTCTCGATTTTTCTGCGAATAGCAGAAATGAAAACATTGCAAAAATCGATTTTCATCTGTCATGAAACGATCAATTTGTCAAACCCTTTTCATTCTTGGTACTATGGATGTAAAAATCCGTTTATTTCTCCCGGGGGCGGGGGGGGGGAATAACTTCAATAGGCGGATGACGGGGGTGTGCCATTTGTTATCTGAAGTCACACCCTAAAATTCATAAATTTTCGCGAAAATGATGCACTAAAATTTGCAAGCCATTGAAAATACACCCTAAACGTGTCACAAGGATCCAAAATCTTAACCAAGTACGTGAAGTTTACTTGTGATTTTACATAAAATGATACGCCAAAATTAATTTTCTCCTCGAAAAAGGCACCCCAAAAAATGGCACATCCCCTACCAGCAAATATATGATAGTTGGTTATTTCTTTGGCCCTACTGGTACCATCACGAATAACATCAAAACTTATCATCCTCTAGACAAAAAGCAACATAGTCTGAAAAACTACAGCCAAAATCGACATAACCTCCATCACACTCAGGTTCCATGAGCCATAAGGGCTACAGGAGGCAGTCTGACTTTTACACTGCACAACCGCTAAAGCTAACGCCGACAATTTTGATCTCAAAATTAGCGAAGATTTATCAGTAACCAAACATATTATCAAAGCAACGGAATGTTGACTGGTAAAATTGAAATTAGAACATTTCCATCGAAAACGTACACGGTGGTTTCGCGCATGAGCTCTAATTACTAGCGCCTTTTAAAGTAAACAACCGTATCTCTGGGCAAAATCTAATTAGGGGTGCCAAGTACAATCATGATATGACTACCGCTAAGAGTTTCTCTGTTTGGTTTCCTCTCTTTTCACTCCTGTTTACTGACTCATATTCAAACTTTAAAAAATTGCGGTTCGAAGCCTGGGGTCTTCAATTTTTGGCAGGGGGTTTAGTTTGATTGATCTCGGACGAAATTGTGTCAGTATGAGAAAACTTTGAATTTCCAAATACTATTTCGTGCCAGACTTCGAGTCTTTTAAAAGAAACCACTCGTCGGAAACTGCAGAGCCCCTTCCAGAAAACTATGAAGCTCAGAGTAAACTTTCACTTCTTCTAATGAACTGCAAGTTGTTCTCAAACAGAAAGTGCACTGGCAAATATCTTTGCTAGCCTAAGAACTATAAATGCGTTCATTCAAAGGGCTTCACTAAATTCAAATAAATAAAAGACCAGAGATGGGTGCTGGGTTTTCCAATAGCTAGACTATTCCAGTAAATATTGCTACCACGTAGTTTTCCAAAATTTCATATGAAATCTCACTCGAATCCATTTTGTTTGGAGACACAGGGTTGCCAGTCGACTTCAAAGAAAACTCAGTCGACTGCTAATGCACCTAGCTTCTCGGCGCGTTTAATCGAAGTATGCTGGGGTGTTCATTCGGCTTCGTGACGAGCGTATGACCAGATGCGTATGACGTAAAAACACCCTGAGAACGAGGTTGAAGAAACGGAAAAATGTGAAAACTAAGAAGACGTTCACTTACCCTAAAAAGTTCGTATAAATCTGCCACTAAATCCTCCACGAAATTCATATCTGACAATTTTGGTAAAACAACTTCTTTTATTCGTTCGCTGAATGGAATTTTCGCATATGGTAGCCACACCCAATGATAAGGATCTGAAAGTAATAAAACATAAAAGAAAATGCACGGGAATGTTTGCACAAGGTTTGCATAAGGTGCAAGACTTTGTAGTGTAAATGTTTCAAAGAGAAATCAACTGAGGTGAAACCATAGATATAAAAGAACGAGTAACAGCATGAGCGATAGGACACCCAGTGTGTAGCAGTTCAGATTGATATCAGTAGCGAGCCACCTTAACTTATTGTTTTTTTGTGTCTTGAACTTGTTTTTACTTCGTACACAACCACCTTTCAATGTTTCGTAATTTTGAAATTTTCAGTAGTGAGCCACTTTAAGTGAAGGTCCACCTTAACTCGTAAAGCTCTCACGAGTTAAGGTGGATCTTCACGTAAGGTGGCTCACTACTGCAATTTCAGAATTACGAAACATTGAAAGGTGGTTGTGTACGAAGTAAAAACAAGTTCAAGACACAAAAAAACAATAAGTTAAGGTGGCTCGCAACTGATATAAATTTGAACTGCTACACACTGTGTATCCTATCGCTCATTGTAACAGAAATATACCTCCCAGTGTGAGTAAAAACAAGTTTAAACGTCTGCACGCCTTTAGATTGCAAGCTATTCGCCGTATTCGGATCTTTTTGAAAAGGCATCTATTCTGATCCGTTTTGGGTTGGCGTCCACACGGAGATGGTGTTCTCGGTCATCGAAAACGAAGCTTTTCGAGAACGTTCTCTAGACTGGATCTTTTTGAAAACGCCGTTTTCCCAATGTCGTGTGGTCGGGTGAAAACGGAGTTTTTCGGAAACGCTGGTTTCACTGCGTCGATTTACTATATATCAGAGCATGCACTCGAGTCTCTGCGATCACGAAAGGGCATTTCACTGGTCCGTTACTGTTATCGAATAGAATTTAACTATTGAATAACGAGCCTCGAATGTTAACAACGTTTTCGCGTGGACGGGGATATTTTTGAAAACGCTCCTCATGTGGACATTCATCTTTCTTTAAAGAAATAAGAAAAATAACTTGCAAGGAACGCTGGGTAAGTTTTCAAAGAAAGGGTTCTAGCGTCACATTAAACTTTTTGCTAAATCTTTTAAAGGGTTGGCAGTGTCGTCTTTTGATAAGAGAGCACTTTCTACCATTTACAAAATGCAGTGAACATTTTATTACGATGCTTGAACTCTTTCTTTGAAAATTTATTTCATTCTGACATATAGAAGTGTTGTTTTCGAAGCAACCACTAACTTTGCCTCTTCTCTGCCATAACTCAGCAACCACGTGTCAGACTGACTCAACCAACAATCCTTGCCAAAACAACTTGAAAAAAATTCATTTTGCTGCTTTTTCGTCTCCTTAGCCATACAAAATATATCGCTGGAAACTTTTTTCTCACGCTTTTTTCCGCACCCCCTGCCCCCTTGAACAATGTTGGTCCAAATATATGATTACCAAACTTGAAGGAAAGCAATTCGGCTGCCTGGTTGTGCCCTAACCCACTGCGTAATCGCACAAGAAACCGCCATTGTATGGGGGGAGGGGGAGAGAAGAGGGAAAATATGCGATTTTTTTCAAGAGTTTTGGCAAAGACTGAATTCATTCATTCATTTTTATTTATTTAGGCACGGTAGCCCCGTCAGTCCATGAGAACTGCTTTTCAGGGGGCCGTGGCACAAACGTCAGCTTATGATATGATTCTTCTCTTAAAGGTGGCAAGGGATGGGTCTTTTCGTGGACCTAAGCTTTTTTTTTGGAATAGCCTTGAACTTGATGTTGAACAGGCACCATTTCTTGCCACCTTTTAGAGAAGAATCAAATTGTAAACTGGTAACATTTGTGCCACGGCCCCCTGAAAAGCAGTTCTCATGGCCTGACGGGGCTACCGTGCCTAAATAAATAAGAATGAATGAATGAAAATGAATGCCTGTTCAACATCAAGTTCAAGGCTATTCCAAAGCTTAGGTCCACGAAAAGATATAGCCCTCTGCCCATTGTTAGTTTTTCCTAAAGGTATTGAGAGATCAGTTTCGGTGTTTCTGAGTTCTCTGAAATTTCGAGTCGACTTTTTTTCAAACAAGCTGGAAAGGTACTCCGGGACGAGACCGTTAAGCGATTTTTACACTGTAGTTGCGGTTTCGCCTCTAATGATGTCGCTTACAGTAGGGCAATTTAAACTTTGTATCAAACCTATAGAAGGGGTATCAAAACTTCTTTTCGTAACGATTCTAGCCGCTCGATTTTGCAACTTTTGTAAGGTTTGCAGCTTGGTCACCCCGCAGCATCCTCATACCGAACAACAGAACCGAAAATGGGGCTCAACGATACCCGAATACATTTTACTCAATGTGTTTTGAGGTAAAAATTTCCTGGAGTATTTCAGAAACCCAATGGCGCGAGAAGCTTTGGTACGGACATGGATAATGTCCTCTTCCCAATTTAAGTTCCTATCGATTATATTATTGAAGGTCCTTAACTCTAAGTCGAAGCTTGACCTATCCAACTTTGTAAAAATCGTGATAATCCACCTTTTCAAGATAAAAGATGCGAAAACGGAAGTCTTTCGTTGTTTGAGATGTTGCATTTTTGAGGATCAAATCTTGTTCTGCATACAAAGTTTTGCATAGAAGCTAATTTTTACTTTCATATCTGTCTTCGTTTGGAAATTACGGCGATTTTAAGAATTTAAAGTTATAAGGACTTTGACCGTGAAATCAGATGTTTGGACAAGTTGTTGTCCAAACCTTGATTTCACGGTGAAAGCCCTAACGGTTTCTAATTCTTCAAATCACCTTAGTTTCCAAATGAAGACAGACATGAATGTGAAAATTGGTTCATGCACTAAAATTTGTACGCAGAACAATATTTTAGCCCCCAAAACACGAGATTTCAAACAACCAAGGACTTCCGTTTTCGCACCTCTTGTCTTGAAAAGGTGGATTGAATCTACAGCTCCTCCACAGAGCCACACAAACGGGGCACAATTTTAAGGGACACCCTGTGCACTCATTGGTATATAGGTATCAGTTAAAGGCCACTGCATTATGCCCTGAACATTAAAACAATTACACTGACACATGGCCTTTCCATTAGCCGTAACTATGTTCGATTGAAATAAAAAATCTACGTCAATCTAATCGACAACTCCATTCGAATATTGCGCGGCATTTTTTCGCGAAACCTACTTCAGGAAACAAAGGTGGCCAAAAAAACACGAAAAGGTTTCCTAATTTATCCCTAAAATAAAAGATTCGAGCGTGCGTTAGTACGTGTGATTTTCTTGAGAGGAAGATCAAATTCTAACTCTGTTTGAATATGTTGGTTACTAAATCCTATTGCCTGACTGAAGATTCAAAAACGACGCAATACAGAATCCCGCCACTCCTGTCGGTTAAGCGCACATTTACCGCGGGTTGCCTTGCATAATACGATACAAGGACGCGTTTTTATCAAGAAGAGTTAAAGACAAAATTCATAAGACAAAATAATTGCAAAAATATGATAAGGCTCAATAAAACTTACACGCTCGCCAGGAATCTGGATGCTTGAACGGAAATGCTAAACCATTATCAATCGCTGCAATGAATATCTTTGGAACAGAAACAACATTCCAGTCTTCTGAATGTTTCTCTACGTCTTCCGGATCCTAGAAATATAAGAAATTATCGACAATCAATCAAAAATTAAAAGTTGTCCTTCAGGCTCTTCTATTTTGACTTGTATCTGAAATTGCTCTGAACATGCAATGTCAGCGAAAAGCAGTACGAAAAATTTTATCATCGTTATCAATATCTACAAAGTTGGTCATATCAAAAATAGCTAACTACACGAGCTATGAGACAATGAACTGACAAGAACATATCAAGAAACAATTTTATCTAATTCAAATACTTACCTGCATCAACAGTCAGCAAAAGGAAATCCAAGGACACCGTTATGAGCAATGTTTGAGCGATTATATAATTCTTACCTTTTCATTCGTTTATCAGTCTTTAAAAACTTACGTGATGAGCTATCTATATTGTCAGATACACTGTTGCAAAGGATGCTTTCCTTTGAATGCTAATAAGACATATTGTTGTGGTTTTAGCTTTTGGAAGAAGTAATAGTGAACCGGATCGCAAATCATATGTAACTATCCGGCTACTGATTTTCAAATTTACATCACCACTCCCTACGTGAATTACTCTACACCAGCTGTTGAAGCTGATAACATACTATGATCTATGTCTAACGACCTTCCTCTGTCTTGCTACAAGCCTGGGCATATTTTCCCAGCCTTAATTCACAAATATTTGACCTTAACCTAAAGGTACCAAGACGAGACCATCAGATACCTGATCATCTGCCTTTATGCTTAGTATGCGGGGTGAGAGGCCAAGTGCCTTATACAGTCTTCGTCAGATGACTGAAGTTGAGCTCGGCCGAGTGAGGTCAGACTCCGGATGGGTGACCTCGGAGGCCTGACCTCACAACTCACCTCGTGTTCTTTCTGAAGGGACGTTACACCAGGGGTCCCATGCCTAGATACGGCATGCACAGTGGGCCTAGATTAGTCTTCAGTAGCTAGAAATCCTGAAAAGCCCATTCAAAACAAATTGAAAACAAACAAACGGTAGTGTCCCACATGTAAGAAACAGCTTTTTCAATTTCAGGTCTGATGCATTAGGGTGAAGTTTCTTATTACAAAATCATGTACTATGGATCAACTACTCGGAAATAAGCTGAATCATTGTGATACAAAATATACTATTTTGAATTAAATCTGTAAATGTTCACTTCCAGGAAGATAAGTTGTGCTTAGTTTGCACCAACAAAATTCTTGTTTTCATCTGAATCGGCAAAATGCTATTAAACCGGAAAGCTGAAATTCAAAGGTTTCAGTGAAAATGTTTTGAGATAAGACACGAGCATTTTTTCAGACCTGAAGTAGCTTCTTATAAAATGGGATATAATTTTGAAAATCGGAGTCTATGTTTCTTAAATTGATGCTCCTTATGATCGGGACAATTCTGTATCTATTCCAGAATAAAGGTTAAAATCTGGAACACCGCCGAAAATGTTGAGGCTAAATATTGTTGTCATCTCATGCGAAGGGCTGGAAGATTACTCTGAAATTTGGAGCCAAAAAGACTTTGAACAATGACTTCTGGTATAAAGGCAACAAGTTACTTTTCATTATTTTGTCTAGATAAGCGATGCTTACTTGCGTCGCGCAGAGTATAAGTATTTTTCGATAGATTCCTAGTTCATCGTAGCAGCTTGTATCTAACGAACGAAACTAAACTCAGCTGACCTCTTTGGGAATCTACTGCCTACTATTTCAGCTTTGGGAAACAGAAATTCTCAGACAAGATAGAACAGACAAAAATGAGACTACAAAACTTTTTGAATGTTGTCCTAACTGCAAGAAAAAATTGTTACCCACACAAAGTTCCTAGCAATGAAATAAATTGCACATACCTGACAATCTGATTGGTCGCATTCTACACACGTGGTTCTTTCGACGACAGGAGTGTATTCGTACCTTATCAACCAATTGTCGTTTCCTCGATCTAACAAAAGAAAAGAAATTTTCCGTGAAAGTAACATACCGAAGCTCGAGTTGAAGTTATGATTCATTGGCTGAGTAAATATTGACATATCAAGGATAAGATTTGCGATAGAGAGAAATCATTTGTGCAAAACTGGATAATTATTCTCTCGATTCGAAGGCTTTCGTAATGGTATATCAATTTGACATTGTGACCGTAACAGGTGGCATGAAGTTTTCTCTTAAATGAGAAATATAGTAAGTAAATATCGAGAAAACCGTGAACAGCTGCAGACAGCAAATTACCGCTGTGTATTTTCAGAAAAAATTCTGAATGATCTTTTACGGAATAAAGTAAAATGTCAAAAAAAGATCTCGAGCCTGCCAGCCTTATACTGACTCCAATTATCAACCAGTTACTAGGAACGATGGATCTGCGATGGATACTCCAACCTTTGACGAGCAAGCAGCACATAAATCTCAGACAATTAGATAATTCTAAACTGATAAATGCCTTTTACAAACTATGTCTTAGACCACTGTATTGCTAAATCTGAGGCTGTAGAAAATTAATGGGCATTTTACTGTTTTAAAAACATTTTAATTATGAGGTCTGAATGCTCATTTCTCGCCACTAAAGAGCCTCCTGTTTCTGCTCTGACTAGGCGTACCCAGAAAATTTCCGTGTGAAAATCGTTTTCTTTGGCGCAGAATGCCTATCTCCATCTCATTATCACTGAAACTAAGCTTTCTATTTGCGCAAAGATATTTTGCACTGCCTTTTAGACTGCTCCTCACAGTCCAGTGTTGCATGCTTCCAACATGAAATGCCTTGACAAATTTGTCTTCGAAAATTTTTGGAAATTTCAGCCTCTTCTTTGGCCCTGAACGACTATCAATAATTTTCTAGCTTTTCATGCAAAAATTCTTATCCTACCACATATACACTCACTTGCTATTCATTTGTCCTTGAAAGAATCTCAAAAAGCATCCTTTGACAAAAGTAGGGGGCATTTCGAAAAGATATAAATCAAACGTTTCAGATGCAGAGCATTTAGAGGATATACGAGAAATGTCCTTTTGAAAAGGGCATTAGCTGCCATCGCGCTGCCCCTGTACCATCAGGGCGACGGGGCAGCTGCCCCCACTGTCCCCCATGCCTCCGGTGCCATCGAAAAGACGGAGAAATTTTATGGCACACTTAAGTAAAAAAGATATTGAATCGAACCCCCGGTACGAAATGAGAGAAGTAGCAGGGTAACTTGATCTAGAAAGTTATACCAATAACTAAAAATGGAAGACGCCTGGAAAAGTACTTATAAGCCAAGCCATAGTTAACTATTAGCAAACATATATTCTTTCACTGCGTTGGCACTTAAAGATAATTAAGATTTTCCACCTAAGTTTGATTTACACGTTTACCTTGCGGCTGGCATTTTAAAACATCGGTATCAAATTCTATCAGATTTTGCAGTTGGGTTTTATGAAATTCTCGCTGTGGATTTAAGACTGTAGGAATGGAAAGCTGAGGGCAGCGACTGTATTTGTGAGGCCCAAATGAGCTTTAAGGCAGGCCTAGTCCAAATAAATCGTTTTATGCCTTGGATACTGCTGTATCAGGAAGGATTTATGCAATCGACAAGCTTTAATGTAGTCTTCACAGCCTTGATTTAAAACAAAGAACACACCTTTCTAGCTACATTTGAATTGCTCGGGAGTTTGAAACTTATCTAAATATCATTTGGATCCAATTTAGTCTTTACGCGAAATTCAAATAACGTAAAATGAGTAAGTGATTCTTTCTCTGACCTTTTACATCGGTAATCTTTCTTCAAAAATCTTCAAGGCTTCTTGTAGCCATGACTATGTTGTAGCATAAAAATTGGTGAGAAAATTACCCAACAGCGCCTTCAACTTCCCAACTATCATGCTCAATTTCCTCACTATTGAGGTGCCCCTTTTCTGTCAAAAATCTATTCCGAATATGATCATCGGAGATTAAAGACAGGTTTAATACAAAGCATAACAAACTCCGCATTTTCACAACACTTCTTTGTATTAAGTATTTTCCTCACGTTTTTGTCATAATATTTTACAGTTTATGTTGATGATGCATTCACGATTATTACTTTGTTTCAATGAATTTATTATTGTGAGTGACAATAGGCAAAGGGCTATATCTTTTCGTGGACCAAAGCTTTGGAACAACCTTGAACTTGATGTTAAACAGGCACAACTCTTGCCGCCTTTAAGAGAAAAATCAAATCGTTGAAATCTGACAATGTTTATGCCACGGCTCCCTGAAAAGCAGTTCTCATGGACTGATGGGGCTACCGTACCTGAATAAATAAAAATGAAGTGAAAATGAAATCAATGAAGTGAGCTATAAATTGATAACGCTTACTTTGAAGGACAGCTAAGGTCTAACTTCAATTTACTAGGGGAAACTCTATAACCCCCTAGGCCACTCGCGCAGTGGCGCAACGCAGTTTAGGGCACCTTAGTTCAAATGCTAAGGGACCCTGACTAAAAGGGGCCCCAGCAAAAGATTTCTTTTGTTATCTATTTTCAAGTAAGTTTCCTAGATGTGGTGAAACTTTTACAAAACGATCAAAGTAGTACGGTAAATATGGGATTGAGATTGGTCTTTTCAGCAACATTACGTGATGTTCTCTCAAAAAGTTGGAATGGATTTGGGAGATGCGTTTTGAGCTAAAATACAGGGCGTTTCCTCAAATTTTTTTGATGGCCTTGCTCCCAGACTCCTTCATTTTTCAGTCTCTCCTACCGATTCGCCCCTGCTACGCTGCTGGCTTCGACAACACATTTGTTGATAGTAGATCATTGCCAGTGTTTTATCTTTTCCTTCCGGAACTTATTTACTTCAAGTTTACACTGCACATGGTAACTATTTTGACGTTTCTATCATGTCACTTACGAATGCTTTAGCTAGGGGGGGCCTCAAGTGGAAAAATCCCTAAGGGTCCCGATTGTCTCCGTTACGCCACTGCACTCGCCCCACAATTAATTCATTGACCAAATAATAAATATAAGTGTTAATCACCTGTGTTCCTAATGATATAATCAAGTATGACCAGTTTTTGAAAAAGATATTGAAATTCTATCAACGTTTCTTCTGGCAGTGGTTCTACTTCAAATGTTCGCAAATAAAATTCAGCATCCTTGTAACCCTCTACAAACAGCTGAAAAGACCCAACCTGCAAGAGAAAGGTATTCACTAAAAGATGAATGAATATAATGTGTGAAATCAACTACGTCAACGTCTTACTGTCGTTATAAATAAAGTCATAGCCTCGCTGTTATCAGTTGCCTTTGATCACCACAAACAGGGACATAGGAAGCATATCAAACTTGGAGGGGCACGACACTTCGAGGGCACTTTTTCTTAAGAAAAAGGGGGTACTTTCTAGAAATAAAAAGGGCACTTCTTTGTTTATTGCAAAATCTTGGAGGGGCACGTGCCCCCAGTGCCCCCCCCGGTTCCTACGTCTATGACCACAAACTTGTTTTCGCTCCATCTACCCCAACGATACCCCCACCTATAACAGTAAGTAACAATTCAATTCAATGGAGCAGAACTTAGACGAAAATGATCAGTCTAATTTTAGTCTAAGTGAAAATTTTCGTAACCTTAGTGTTAGCAATTTCAATTTTATGAAGATAACAAATTTGCAACTTTATAAGGGATTTGACGGTGAATGATGACTGAGGGCATAAAGTTACAATCTGGACGACTTTGAAAGTCAAATCCCTTGTAAATTCTCAAATTCATTATCACAATAAAATCGAAGTCACAAACTGTAGGGAAAATGAAAATTTGCAATAAGTCTAAACTTGGGGTGCTGAATCAAAATCCATGGTCAGAAATTTCGTATCAAGACATTTAAAACATTTCCAAAATGCGGTGATTGATTGAAAAAGTATGTTCTGCAACCTCCGCTGCCGTACTCTTGCCATTAGACTCACGAGGGACTCATAATGAAAAACTGAAAAACTTGGCCCTATTTTCTTCAATCATCAATGGAATTATGAAAGAATCACGGCTTCGAATCTCCATCCCGTGGGAGTGTTTTCAATTCTTCAATCGAATCGAACATTCTATCACATTTACACCTTAACAATAGTAATTAACAAATCTCGCAATCTGATTGGTATGTTAGGAATTGCGAAGTTCGGGCCTAAATAGGGCCAAGTTTTTCAGAGTAATACCATGAGTCTCTATTGCCTGAAGCGCTATCATCAAGTCAAAGAGCATAGGGCAACAAGAGACTCATCGTCATCAGTCTACCTGTAGTGTTGTAAAGTAACTAAGACAGTATAGTAGAATGAAACATACAAGTTGTAAAATGTATTTATGAATAACAGAGACTTTTCAGATTTCTTAAATTTTGTGCCCTACCTTTGGTGGTAAACCAGCTCTAACATGTTTTCCAATTGAGTCTGGAAACCTTTCAGTAGCAAATTTCTTTGACCTTGCTTTAGCCTTGTCGATTGGTGTATAATTGAATGTTTCACTGACAAGACTGACAACCTAGATGCAAAAAAGACACATAACATTTAATGTCTGAACCAAGGAAGTATACAGGAGATTTTCAGCAGGGGAGCAGTGATGGATGAGAGGTGGGAAAGGAGAATGGAGGTCCATGGGCTGGCCTCCAGAAAATTTTAAGATTACGCCCTTTAAATCACAGGAAAACAACCTTTTACACCGCTTTAAGAATGATCTCATGAAGCCCATTCTTACAAGTTTATACATATCTCAAATAGTCAGCTTTGTACAAATCTAGTCAGTTCATTGGTTGGACTCCTGTTTAAGAAGGAGTTGGAAAAAGCAACAAATCGTTTCACAAATGAATTATACGCAACTCACAAAGATATTCAACTTCACCACACCACATCAGTCATGGGTCTATGCATCAAACATCCAATACGCCACTTCGATTAAGCAGCCTCGTTTTGGAAATCTGTCAAGATTCCTTCCTATTGTTCTTATGAAAATTTCGAGCCCAGATTCGGATTTAGCACCCAAACATTAGTCCAGTTACTTGTTTTTAACCTGCTGGCATTTGTGATGTTGATTATATGACAATGTGAATTCCAATGATTTATAAGGGATTTGACCGTTAAAAATCGTTCGGAGTGAAACTTTACACCCTGCACACCCTGAGTCATTTTCACGGTCAAATCCCTTATAAATTTTCAAACTTTACGTCGCCATGAAGTTAACACCACGATTGCTAGCAACATGAAAACATGTGGTTAGACTAAAGTTTGGGTGCTAAATCCGAATTTGGCCTCCAAAATTTCATATGAAAGAATTTTGAATAATTTCCAAAACGAGGCTGTTTATTGAAGTGGTATATTAAGCTGAAAGAAACCTATGCATACAGAACAAAATTTACCAAATTATTTCAGTATGACTTTTCCTGAATGGTACCAGGCATTTTGGGCTGCAGTCAGTTCCATTCAGAAGTCTGTCTATGTGATAAAGTCTTTTTGTCCATCATTTTATAAGTTGTTGGTAATTTGAATATCCATATGACTTCAGGTGTCAAATGCGATAGATATTTCAAAACAGAAAAACCTTCAACTCTTAAAATTTCTTAGTAAACTATGTAGTTTTGGTTTGGACTGAATTAAATTTATGTTGAACTAGATGATAAAGTAACTACAGCACAGAAGACAGAAGAATGCCTTTATTCTTGCACTGGGCATCCAAGAAAATTGCTTGATATTTGTTTGAAGATTCATAAAGATTATGAGCAAAGAATGGGCCATAGCAACATAAATCAGTCCCATAAGACTCTGAACCATAACTGAAGACATTACTGCATTGCCTTATTCTGCCTAAAGGACAAGTGTGGTAGGGCAACCCAGAGGGGTGAGCAAAGGGGACAATTTGCCTCGGCCTGGGTCTATGGAGCCTCTGAAAGTAAAAGATGCTCTAATTCTGCCTGCTTAACTTGCATGCAAGGGGCCCCATTTCAAAGCTTTCTCTCTGAGCCTCCAATCCCTTTGGCGGCCCTGATGTCTGGAGTTGGTACGATTAACCCTAAGCAAACTTACCAAGTACTGACGCAAATTCTTACCTTTCTTTCACATTCTAAGCTTCCTAATTGCCCCCAGTGCCTCAAATAGTCAGAAAATTTAGACCTAATTTGGTTGCTATGTTGTTATTTTCTTGCATCTTCTTGTACAAGATTATATACATTATATATGTATAAATGTAAGGAATTTTCACAAGCAAACTGACAAATGTTTGGTACAGAAGATTCTCTATAAGCAAATGTGCAACTTTGCAATGATCATTGTGTTTTAATGATCAAATTTTCATTATGGTTAGTTGAGAGTCATAACACTACAAACGTACTACTCTAAATTTTGCTACAACAATAGGCAAACAACGGGCTAATTGAGAAAGGACTGAGGTATGAAGTGAGTATCTAAAAGGTTGGACTTACTTAAATTCTCAAAGCACAAGTGAAACCTTTTCCTGGTTATTTCAGAATAAAATTCCACAAGTGTATTTTTTCACCCTCATAGTTCAGTTTTGTGAGGGTGACCAGCCACCTGAAATAATCTTGCCTTTTGTATTTTTATTCACTGATAGGCAATGAAAGTTTCACCATAGTTTTTCCTGGCATTTGTAGTGATTGCTTCCTTCACAAGATATATATATAATGGCTTTGCAGTCAAGAGAATCTACTGACAAGCCAGAGCTTCCTTTGAGCAGAGTTAACAGATTTTATTTTGTTGAGCTTGCAATCTTCTTCCTTGTTGCTCCATCGTTGATCGTACGGTTATCATCAGCATAGAACAAAGCAAAGCAACCTCATATGTTGGATATCTTGCAACTGCGATCAATATAGATAGTAAATACACATACCCTAGTTTTTGGCACGATGTTTAAACCCAATTTTTCATCAACAAGACTTGCACCAGCTTCTGATAAGTAACCTTGATTTGGAACTAAACAGCTCCTACCAAAACAGCATGGACAGCAGGTTTTGTGCATCCATTTTGTCCATTTTGGATTTAGATGACCATATGGCTCTTCATTCTTTGGTTTGAATACACCAATTATCCTCTGGAATAACAAACACATTATTATATATCATAGAAAGAATCTGGCAGGACATCTAAACTGTAATGTTTGTCTTGGAGCAAAATGCCATCATTTTCAATAAGGTTACTACTGGGTGAGTCAATAAAAGGAAACACTGTTGGCAACACAGCTGCTCCCCAAATATCAAGGCAATAAGATTGCAAAACTAATAAAGTAATAATGATCATGTTCAAATAGATTTCAAAATTTACCCTTACTGAAATCAACCACTCTGTTTTGAAGTTAAGAGGGATTTCCTTGAGAAAGCCCTTCAACAAATCTTCAAAAGTGGTATGAAATCACGATTGAATTATTTCACATTCCACTACCCTTAAGGCTGATTTCCACTCAGTAGAATTTCTGAGCAGACTGAATTTGGCACTGAGAATAAATTGTTGTTCAGGCATAGCATTCTATTCAAATTCAAAGCAATATTTTCACATGTAAACAAAGATTTCCTGCTCAGTCAGAAAATTCTACTGAGTAGAAATCAGCCTTTAGAACAATGACTTCAACACATTTTGGCACACATGTTATCCTCTTAGGAGGATGAAAAGTGCAAATTATTGATGCACTTTGGTCTGGGATGATCTTTTTATGCTTGTGGGCATGGCAATTTTTGTCCACCCCAAGGGATAATACATAACAAAGCATGATGAATCATCGCTGAAAATACAAAATGTTACAAAAATTGGACCATTACATCATGCTGTTCTTGAAGGTACCTTGAAACTCTAACTCCACAGAAAACCTTGACCTATAATTTCAAAAACAGAGAGGCTTATTTAGTCAGTGAGTTTTGTAATGAATTTGAATATGTCCACTATTCGCCATGCATCTTATTGCCTTGATATCTAGTGAGCAGTGGCCAAGGACTGTTTTCACAGACTCACCCATTACATGCTGGTGAGCAATAATGCATTTCCTTCTTCTGGCTTATAATTCAGATATCTGATGATGCTAAAATATTTTAAGTCTAGTGCTATTCTCAAGGGTATTAATATTTAGGGTAAGCATTCTCGGGCTCCAAGGAATGCAAAAATAAATATTTACTAAAGTTTTTTTTCCAGAATTCATCAAATCTCTTGAACTCTGGCTGTGTGATGCATAATTTCTTTGACATCACGTGCTATCAAAATTACGTGTCAACGTCTTGTTTTCAAACAAAAGGAGCAAAGATTTGAAGGTCAAAGTCCACTGTTGTTCCCGTCAAAATTGAGCATCAGTCAGCTCTAATTCTGACTGGCTGTGACCCATATTTTCAAATCTCATTGTTGCTCCCACTAAAAATCTTCCTATTCAAGGCTGTAGCTGATTGTAAGCATGCCTGTGATAATCAAAAACCTCATTTCTATAGATGGAGCAAAGGGTAAGATCAGGCAAAGTGGTCTATAAAATATAAATACTCCTTTGCAGTAGCTCTTGACAACAAAGGTCAGTAGCAGGGCATGAGGGAAGGGGGGATGTCTAGTTTTGATGGGTGGTATCAAAGATTACGATTCTAGTGACGAGATGACTTTAAAAGAAGGAATTAAAGTTTTCAATCTAATAACTATATCTATCAAAGCAAGTGTTGAAATCTGACTGATGCTTGAGCATCAATAACAATGATACTGGATGCACCTGAATGATTTTGACTTACCTTGCGGATACTGATTTCATTATCTACAGTAGAATTCAAAATTTGAATACACTAATCCCCAGGGGGCACTAAGCACATGCACATACGGGGAGGTAAGTCCCAGTCTGCAGAGTATGGCACTTTCAACAAGATCTCTGGTGTGCAAGAAGAAATTTCTTTTGTTCTCTACTGCCTACTTTGAATAGTCCATTGAAAATCTCCAGTGTGCAAGTGCCGTACTCTGCACACCAGGGTAAGTCCGATATTTTTAGGTCAGAATATTGCCAAAAATGATATTTCTTGGTCCAAATAAAACTGAAACCATATTCATGCTATTTTTTGACACAAAAAATTGTTATACTGATATTTCTGAGTTCGCTGGAGGCAATACTGACTTCTATTTTCTTTATTTTGGGATATTTTACATCGGTTTCTAAGTATAAAATGAGCTGATATTTTTGGGTTGCAATGAAGCTGACAGAATACTTTTGGGTTGCCTGAAAATTTCTTGGACTGATTTGTATGTTCACAAGTTCAAAAACTGTCTGCGGACGCAACTTTTTTGGAAGAAAAACTATTGTATTGCCACAAAAGCTTCATGTTGTTTTCTTCCCAAAATGCATGTGCATACAAAAAAAGATCAATGTGCAGAGATAGGTTTTTTCCCAGCACTGTGAATTTGTGATTGCATAATTAATATCATAATTATTTAGTACTTTTCTAAAAACATTTCCTCTCTCTGTATCGGGTCACAGGGTTACCTCTACCAGGTCATTTTATATCCCACTGCATCAGGATGAATTATCATTTGGATTTGCTCGGCTGAAAATTATCAACTTCAGCATCACAAAATTATATTGCGTGACTTCATACTGAAGGCGGAAAATTTTTTTTTGATTTCTTAACCTTCTCTGACCCAGTCGATCAACAACGCCCAAACATAAATCAACACCCTTCCTGTGACATCCAAGAAGGAACAATAACTGATCAGCGGCATACTTTCGTTTTGTCTTTGACGAAATAACTCCCACTGCTTCCTTGATAAATCCTTTCAGGCAAGATCCCCTGATAAATGGCTTCTTCAGCTGCCCGGTAAACGGGCCTAAATTCATGGTCTTCAATAACTGCCTGGTTGTTGTGGTGTACGTTATCTGAATCACTGTCCATAGTTCGACTTAGCAAAGGGCTTTGCTCACTGCAACTAGGACTGTAATGATTTGCAGATTCCAGTTTGGCTTCTATTTGGGTTGAACCTCGTTTATTGTCTGGATAGGAAGCAAGCAGGTCTTCTTCTTCCACGAAGCTCACCAGTCGGTTTTCAGCTCGCAACTTAGGCCTTGGCATTTGTCCGCTCCAATGGTGCGTTACTGGTGACTTATTTTGTGATGTCTCTTGCTACATTCCGTAATCACAATGAAAAAGAGGCGTTTCTTTATTGTGTAAAGCCAAGCATAGCCGCATACAATAGTATTTAAATGTATAAAATTGAAAAGCAAGCCTTGGTGACCACAGTTTCTTCCGTGCTGCTTTGCTTTCGTCTTTTCTTTCCTCGATGACGTACTGCAAGAAAAACGTCAACATGTGACCAGTCACCCGACCTCGTTTTCGATTCTGCACCCATATGTCGGAAAATTTGGTCAGCGGTCACGCAGAATTAAACCTTCATATTTGTCACCAGCATGAAACCGCTTATAAGAAACTCAACTCTAAGATCCCCAAAATTAAGAAACCCCAGTGCAGGGAGAAGAAAAGGGACTAATCATTTTGATAAAAGAAATCCTTGATGTACTAGTTTTATATCAAGTTACTATGTTGTTACAACCTACTATTTTAAACTAGGTAGTTTTAATATATTTCCACTTATTTCCTGCCTCATATTAGTCTCAAAACGATCGATAATACAACGGCATTGAATAAAAGAACTAACCCAAACGTATCGTGATGTGCCCTTCGTCAGTAGTAAACTCATATTACTCAGAAGGTACGCAATGTCTAAACATTGAAAGGACTTTAAAAAACCTTGCTTTGAAATTTACACGAAGGAACAGGTGTTAAAAACCTGGAGATTGTTATAGAACCTTTAAGAAACTCTTAGAATGAGTCATGTACCAAGAGCAAACATCACGCTAGACGGAGCAGAAATTAAGCAAACAGCAAATATGGTCTATTTAGGGCATATGGTGACAGAAGATGGCAAGAATGAGACTGAAATTAAAAGAAGGATAGAAATAGCTAGAAATGCATTCTATAACATGTCAAAGATGCTAACATCAAGAAGTATAAAGGTCGAAACAAAGAAGCGGCTAGTTAAATGTTATATCTGGTCAACTTTACTGTATGGTGCAGAAACATGGACATTAACAAGAGCAATGATTGGAAAAATTGAGGCCTTTGAAATGTGGGTATACAGGAAGATTCTAAAAATATCGTACACCGAACACAGAACAAATATGTATTACAAAAGATGAATACGAGACGATCGCTGATGAATACAATAAAGCAGAGGAAATGTGTTTATTCTGGACACCTGATAAGAGGAGACGGACTGCAAAGGCTTCTACTAAAAGGGAAGTTCAATGGGAAAAGAGGAAGAGGCAGGCCAAGATTTACGTGGTTCAGTAACATCAAGGAATGGACGGGAATGAACTATGCAGAAGCCATAAGGAAGGCACAGCATAGGGAGGACTGGGCATCCATGACAGCCAACCTGCTGAGAGCAGAAGGCACCTGACGACGACGACGAAGAAACTCTTGTTTCTTAAGAAATTCCAAGTACTCAAAGTCTTATCAAATCTGGTTATTGTTACTGTCATTTCTAAAATCCTTAATCATACCATAAGACCAAGTAAAAATCTGGTAAAAATTTCATTTGTCATTCATACTTTTGAAACATTTAAAGCAATTCTATACCGGGTGTCCCAAAAAAGCTCAGCGGATTTGAAAATTCTGACACAAGCTGTTTCAAATCAATAACTGAATGATTATTTTTCTCGAAATCTGCAATGATTAGTTTTGATTTTGACGTATTTTTCAGAATTTTTAATGCCTTGGTTGCAAAGTTAAAATCAACAAACTTTCAATTGTAAGGGCAAAACCATAGCTGCCTCGTTAATGCAAACTATACTGCAAAATTACAAGCATGGCATACATGCAACTTCATAGGATTACAGACAAGCACACAATTTGATAAAGAACAGTGACAAAGCGATCCCTTGCTGATTCAAGAGTTATCTAGTTTTGAGGGACCTTTCAGTGTTCATTTCCAATTAAAAGTATAACTCTCATGATAGCCTAGTCATTTTAGAAAAGTAACTGACTTGGCCAAAATCTTTATAAAAAGGGCTTGTTAAATGTTCAGTCAAGTTGTGCTTTGCGTGCTTGTCAGCAGTCTTCGGTAATTGCTGGGATTGTCATGTTTTATGATTTTTACAATATAAAACTCATGCAGCAGCTCTGGTTTTGATCTATGGAAAATTTTGAATTAAATCTGGTGTGTTATTCAACTGTAATTCCTTCTGATTAGGAATCTTCGAGCAGAATATGGAGTCTTTCTGCCAGATATTAGGTTCTGTTGTTGGTCGCATCAAATCTCGATCTTGATATTTCTCAATTGAAAGAGTAAATTTCAAATCTTACCCTACCAAACCAACAAAAATTTTCTATTACTAAATTTACATCTTCACTTCTTCTAAAGAAAGAGAAGAATAATAGCAGGAAAAAGAGTATTTTGTGAAGTTTACCAACATCGATGAATATATACAAAACTATCATCAAAAAAGAAACTATCATCCCAAAAAGAAATAAGTCATTTACATTATTATTATTATTATTATTTTATCATCTACAACGAGAGTCTTTTCAACTAAATATTGCCTAAAATAGATTTACTTGCTGTCCTACCAGCTTGCAATTTTGCCGCCCTTTCTCTGGTCTTTTCTAATTCTGTCCATCGCTTTTCTTCAAGGCTTTTCTGTGAAAGAGAACGTAGAATAATCTAATATTTCGATCTTCCATGGCAATGAATCAAAAATTTCTAATCATTTGAATAGGCCAGTTGAATCGGTTTTGAACAGTCGCGGCGCCAGCTCTGAAAAATCCGAAAGAAATGGGGGATTGGAGCTATTTTTCAATCTAAAGGTATTAGTCAACGAAATAAGTGCCGATTTTGAGGACAATCGTGTACTTAACCCAACTAATTTCATAATATAAACCAAACTAATAGATATAGATTAAACAATATATACCCAACTAATTTCATAACATTTTTCTTGACAATCTTTGCAGACTTTCGGATTTGGTGAGTCACATTCCCCCAGTTCCCCCAGTCCCCCCGTGACGCCGCTAATGATTTTGAAGCATCCTTTGAGCCTCAGGAGAGGCTACTCGATATTTCATCGCTTGATTAGTTTTGTATTTCACGGAAAATGAAGAAGAAGAAGTAGAAGATGATGAAAGTGCTTCAAATAACTGTACGCAAATTTTTAGTGACAGATTATGTCTGCAAGGCAGTTTATTTTAAAGTTCTCGTTTGATATGAAAATCTAATTGGTCGAAATCGGTCTTTCCAATCCATAAAAGAACTTTGCAATTCTTAAAAAAGAGGTTTGGATCGAGCGTCCAGGTCCAGGAAATATGTGAAGGACAAAAAAGCATGACCTCTGTTCTCGGTGTAACCTGGTGTAACGATGCTGGCTGTGGCAAGAAGATGCTTCAGATCTCAGGACACTTTTCAAAGTGATAATCAACAATAACTTTACTTGAAGGCTAGGAATGATTTAGATCATACAGGTGAACTTTTATCTGCCCTTTGGCCTTGTTTCTCGTTGTTTTCCTTCATATTTACTTGATTTTGTGAAGTGCGAGCATGAAAGGGTTTCATGCAGGGTCAAGCAATATTACGCAGACTTTACTTGAATTTCATCTCAAGAGCATATGATGAATCCAGTTCCCCTTTGCTGACACAGACATAAAGAATATCTTCAAATTAACGTCCTTAGAGGTGTGCATCCTCAACAGTTACAAGTTTGCATTTTATTTACGGGAGGTCAAACAACTTTAACTGCATATTTTCGTACAAGAAACATCATTTAAAAAAATTTGTCCTTGAATTTTCAGGAAATTACTTTTACTTACTTTTCCCAAGTAAGAAGTAAGATGTGCTTTATACTGGACCCCTGAAGTATCGCTCTTGTTTGTTCAAAGTGTCGCCACAAAACTTGCTAGACTGACACATACTACAACAGGGAACAAGGGGCTTACACAGTTCCCTATTCCCTTCCTTTGTATAAGTACCTTTAGATCTTTGTATCAGTAATTAATAAAGTTATTTTTGATTGAATTATATGAATTAGAAAATGATGGCAAATAAATGATAAATGAAATGAAAGAAACGACTGATTTTTACAGACTAGGGCCCTGTTTATATGAGAAAAACCCCATCTCACCTGCCAGACCTGGGGCTGAGAGATGAGACTCCACATTCCCATAGAATCCTGCGTACTTTCACTTCGCGTTTACTGGACGAACGTAACACCAACGACATAGTGAAATCCCACCTCACCTTCCTCATATTAAAAGGGCCCAAATTTCCTAACTACTTCGATTTTTTCCTCTACAATATAAACGTCAACGATGCCCATTTGACTTATTTTCACTAGATTGTGGTTTGTTTACCACCCCACGTTTCTTCTGACTCACTCGGTAGATAAATATTTTTGAGCAAATGTTTCCCTTGTTATCATTGGCAAAGAATTACATCTTTTGTTGACATGAACCAGTGGACCAGCAAACCGACCAGACAATACATACCTAAGAAAACATACCTTTTCCTTTTGGAGCTCCTTTTGTCGTAAACTGCGAACTGGTTTTGTACTTTGCGTCTCCCGCATTCTCTCTGAAGAAATAATTACATCTTATTCAGCAACTAAAACTATAGTTTGGGAAGTGAATCAATTAAGCAATGTCGGTTGAAAAGGTAGTGGGTCTATTTTGAAATGGCTATATCGACTCAATTGAATCAAATTAGCAATTTTCATTCACACAATGCCGGCATATTTTGAAAACGGTGAAAATGTGACGGATAGCCCTCCCGTTCACACGAAAATGGCACATTTTTTGCCGGCAGATTTCGAAAACGGTACATTTTGAAATCGGAACTCTAACCGACATATTTTGGAAACGGCATCGTGTGAGCATTCAAAAAAATATCAAAGAGAACATTTTTCAATCCTTTTGGAACGAGACTGACCAATTCTTAGAGTGCAGGTACATTTCTTGGGCATCAAAGTATTGCAATGAGTTTTATACCTTCACATTTCCTACCGTTTTCAAATTGTTCCGGTATCGTGTGAAGGCTAGCTCAAATTTTGCTACCATCACATTTTTTACCGCTTTCAAAATCTGCCGGCATCGTGTGAACACAGTCTAAAATCGATTGTTTCATGTTGCAAATACGCAATACACATATAAACAAGGGCAGATTTTGTAATACAATAGCATCAGTTGCTTTGGTTCAAACCTCAATTCAAGGCGATTAGCGAATGCCGACAAGATAAATCCTCTCAACCAGTAATTCAAAACAAACATAGCCGCAAAGTTGGCCGGAAAACGTACCGTAAAACCCCGCAAACAAGAACATAGCAAAATAAGAACCTGCAGACTGATTTTGTGGAAAAAGACACCCAAAGATAAGAACCAAAGCAGACTGATTTGTTCCAATCTTCTTATGAGATGGTGCACTTCATTAAGAAATTTCATCATATCAATGTAAAAAACCTTCAACTTTTGACAGCTGAGCACCTCTAACAGTTTTCAGGAATATGCAAATTCTTTTGTCTAGCTGTATGATATAAACTGCTTTGTCAACAACAAAATACCATACACTCTAATATTTAAATACAGTCATTCTACCCTCAAGTTTATTTAACACATACTGTATAGCTGTATGTATTCATCATGGTAACAAGTGTCCTTGCGATAAGAACCACACCTTGAAAATGTCATAAGTACCTCATTTATAAGAACCTTGTCAGTATGTTCTTTAGAAAAGTATGTTCTTGGTTGCGGGGTTTCACTGTATGGCAAACTCTCGTTTGGATTTATTTTTCATTGATTCATCGTTGAGATTATAAAAGATAGCTACATTAGACAGCTAATTAATTCCAACTCTAAAACTTTAAAATACAAAATAAGCTTTTAAAATACAGATATTACTAAAGAAAAACGTGGATGAAATATTTACATGCCATTAAAAATATACAGTGCGGGCGGAGGGAGGTTTTTTTTAGAGAAGTAAGGTGCTTAAGACGAAAATAGAAGGGTAAATCTAAAGTTCTGTCTGGCGGATTTTGCTTATGTGATTCAGGAGCCGAGCAGAAGGCATTGCAGTTGTTGCATATTTATTGCTCAAATATAGAAATTTACTCCCCAACTCCTGGCTCAAATAGACAAAATCCGCCAGGCAGAACTACGGATTTATCCATCTTCTTTCGTCATGAGCACTTAACTTCTCTTAAAAATGTCCTTTCGCCCGCACCAAGCGAGAGTTAGCCGTACTACTTTCAGGGCAACTTTGCGGTTATGTTTGTTTTGAACTACCGGTTGAGAGAATTTCCTTTGTCTGCATTCGCTAATCACTTTGAATTACTTCGATCTTTCGGCTTTTAACTGAAATTTGAATCATTTAAATCTGTGCAGTACGCATGGTGCTATGAATTTCTAAAAGTGGGAGCTGTTATCTGGCTCACCCGGTATTTTTGTGACATCACGTATAAGACAAACCTGCTCTTTTTTCTTCAAGCTTTTGTTGTAAGTCCAATACTTTCTGATCTTTAATCTCTTTTTGCTGTTGCTTTTTCTTTTCCGCAATTCTAAGAACATAAAATAAAATAGTGTATAAAACCGTGCTCCATTCACGACCATGCCTTGAGTTCTTTGAACAATTGGGTTTTTTCATAAAGTAAAGCCTGGTTTCAATATGATCGTAACAGTCGGTGACGCATCGCCGAGGCAGGCTCAGGGACACATCGGGGAAACAATTTCTGAGTGATGTATTCAACGTCGCCGATCAGACCGAACAGTACGGTGGGTGACGCATCAAAAGAGTTGAGATGAGTTTAAAGCCTGGTTTCCATATGATCGTAACAGTGATCGTTTCCATATGTCGCCGACTGATCGGGGCCACGTCGCCAATGTGTCGCAGCAGGTCTCCGACTGTGATGATCAAATGGAAACAAGGTTTAAGTGATGTTCGTTACACCTCAGTACAGATACTGGTGATCTTCTTCCAGCTGTTTCTAAGGGCGTGTTTGATTGGTAATTCCAAACTTACCAAATTCTGACAACGGTGGACTTCTGTGGACTTCGTAAAGACAGAACCACATTTCCAAATCAAACACAAAATTATTCAAAATAGCAGGTTTCAGATTGATTCTGGCAAATACGAGGTTTCCAGTTGAAAAACACGAAGAAGAGTCCGGTGCTTGGCAACAAAGATTGAACTGACTCAATTGCCATAGCAGCACGAGCGAATTCGCTTCATTTTCAGAGTTTCTCAAATGAAAACGAGAATCTCTCCAAAGTCTGTCAAACCTTCCGCCTGTTGGAGCAGAAGGCTCGGCAGGCCTTATAAACCTACCAAACCTGCCTTTTTCGGAATGTGATAGTCAATCAAACACAAATTTTGAGTCTTCCTAGTCTACCGTTTTCAGAATTGGCACCAATCAAACACATCCCAAATGGGTGAGAAGCACAACAAAAAGTTAACCACAAAAATTCGTCTATCTTAAGTTGTCCATTCTTTCCATTACTCCCAGAAAGCTCGCAATAATCAAAGTAAGTGGTTTCTGCATTTTGGAGTGGACATAATGCTGTAATCTCTACTTTGTAAGAGATTTCAAACTTTACTTTGCTCTAATAGCAGACATACCGTTTTGCATTTTCTCGCTCTTTTTCAGCTCTTCTTTGTGCAATTGTCTCAAGGGTATCCATTAGAATTTGATCTTTCTCCTGCCAAAAAAAAAACATGGAAACTCAACAAATCCGGTGATTAAATGGAAAGGTACATAATTCATAATGACAGGAAAAAGAAAGTTTCCATTTCTTTGCTAAAATTTCTTGTTTCAAAATTTGTTGAATATTAGCATACGGCTCAGATCTTTCAAATCTTTAAAAAGGTGGGGTAAAATTGTATCACATTTTTCTTTGAATTCATGTGCTTGAAGGAAACTTTGGGTAATTTGCTGTAAATCTACCGTGGCAATTTTTTGATATATTGATTATTTTCAAAATGGCGGCGTTTTGACTTATTTTGCAAAAATTCATCGAAAATTTTGAATAAATTAAAATCATCGTAAATCCTAAATTAATCGAGAGAAATTGATACAATCTTCAAGATAACCATAGTTAATGAGGGTCTACAACATGGTTGCAAGCAGAAATCTGTTGCTCTTCTGGTTAAGGATTTAGAAATTTGATGATGTCACAGCCTCAAAATTAATAAATGCCACCATTTTGAAAGTAGTCAAGGTATAAAGAAATTGCCACGGCAAATTTATTGCGAATTACTTGAAGTTCCTTTGAAGCACTTTAATTCAAAGAAAAATGTAATAGAATAATACACCCACCTTTTTAAAAGATTTGAGCTCTATGCTTTGAACATTAGAATTCATAATGTTAGAAAGTGAACATTGAGTTACCCGATCCCTGAAATAGTCCAGCATCATCTTAAAGGTGATCTAAAGCGAAAATTTTTATTGATTCAAATTAATGGCACTGTTGAATGATACGGACTCCTGTTTAAATTTCTTTGATATCTCACTTCGTTTTCAAGTTATCCACTGATATTAAGTTTCAGTTGATGACGTCATGTTTTTGCAAATTGCTAGGATGCTAAATTGAAATATAGCTGTATCCAAGCTTTGAAAGGCTACAGTAGTCGGAGACATTTAAATCAAGCTGAATAAATGTAATAGAAATTGTTTCATGGACTGATATGATGTTTAAAAAGGTATGCCAATTTAAGAAATGTTCTTGGAGTCAATTTCCTTTAGGAAACATAGCCAGCCTCGTACATTTTCATTACTTTTTGCAAACAAAATGACGTCATCAGCAAATTATACAAAATAGTGTATAATTCGAAAATGAAACAAGGTATCACAAAATGGTAAACGACATTCTTTACCATTCAAAAGTGCTATCCATTTGCATCAATAAAAATTTTCGCTTCAGATCACCTTTAAACAAACACCAAGAACATCTCGCACCATGCATTCTAGCATTCAAACAAATTTCGTTGGAAGAAAAAGGCAAGAAAAGACAATTCATAAACTCTTAGTTTATGATCCGATGGGATGTGCCGAGGATGTGCCGCTCAAGAGGGTGTCCTTTTGTGGTAAAAATTACGTGTCAGGGTATTATAACTTGTAAGAAATTATGCGAGAGGTATATATGGAAAGGAAAACTTTAAGAGGTCTCTAGGAACAATTGATCATGTACACATTTGAAAAAATTTTCATGCAACAGGGTTTTTTCCACACACCCCGTCACTTCCTCAGTCAAATACCTACCCCGGTTTAGCTGCATACTTTCTATTGGATGGACACAAGAAGCGAAAGAATTTGGCGGGCTAACGAGAATTCCATACTCGGTACACGTCCAAGGCTTATTCACCATTGAAATTTAAATTCAATACAATTGTCAGTTTCAGAAATAGAGCTTTAATTTCTGTAGCATGTACATTATGGACTGAACGCGGGATTCTCGCTCCCAAAAAAAACCCCTCACGAGGATTTCTAAATTTCTAAGTCTAGAAGGAAGAATGATTTTACCAAAAACACATCAACTTTAGCCTGTGAAACTGAAATTTAATTTTTTATATCAATGGCGTGCATTACATTTCACAGCTTGCCAAATAAGTCAACCTTATTTTAACTCACCTAGTAAAAAAAAATTTAGTACTTGCATGGCAATTGTAATAATGATAAGTTAACAGTGTATTTTATTTTCTAGCTATCATATATCTAAATTCATTTATCCAAGAAACAACCCAGGCAATTATGACAACCACACACACAAGAAGTTACTTTAATCTCCCAATAATGGGATTTTCATAGACATCAGATTCAGCAAAGTAGCGAAACAATGAAATACTTACAACTTTGGCTTGAATAATATCATTTCTTTTCTTTTCCTCTTCCTCTCTTTCAGCAACTTTCAGCAGTGCAAGTCTTTCTTTTAACTATGAATGTATTTAAAAGTATGCAGAAAATAAGGTCAGCTTTTTCACGGCTTAAATGCTGAATGCAGCTATCATTTTGCTGTCCAACCCCCCTCCCAACCTCTCTATCCCTGGAGAGCTGGGGCCATGTTAGCTATCTACCTCCTGCTCACTGAAAATTTTGCTGCGGAGTGCAGGGATATTTGGGCGATATGTATACATACTATTGCAAAGCACACAAATGCAAAAGATTTAAAAGTATATATTTCACATAAATAATATCTGACGGATGTACATTTCCTTATGTTTGTGGAATGGACCTAAACTTATTACGGTGAGTCCTGAAATCGCTGCCACCTACCCACCAGATTCGCTCAAAGTATGGGCGAGAAGGGGGTGGGCGGTAGCGATTGACAGGACTCAACGCAATAACTCTAAGATAGACTGTTTTTGTGCCTACAAACATTTTGTGCAAAATTCAAAACTTGCATTCGCAAGGAGGAAACACATGTAGAAATATCCCATTGAAATCAAAGGTGGACACATGAAGATACAATGCCGTGTTTGACTATTTTCATTGTTCTATCTATAGATATGTATTTTAGTAATTTTTCGACAAATGGAAAAGTGGAAAAAGTATGACGAGATCGAGTCTCGAACTCGCAACATTCTGTTTTCATGGCAGACGCTCTACCGTTTGAGCTATCCCGTCATCAAACCTTTTAGTCTGGCTCGTGGATATCTAGCTCAGTATGTATATAATGATAATATAGATATGTATACATACTATTGCAATGCGCACAAATGCAAAAGATTTTTGAAACATTTTCCCTACTTTTTGCAGCATATCTGAGGAGTGACTTAATGATCTGGACAATGAAAACACCCCAAGCACCAAAACCCGGCATATAAAATATAGCAAAAACATTTGCCGGGGAAGAAACTGGTAGAAAATGGCCTAAGCTACAAAACATAACTTCTCTCGATATCTTGCAACCTCGTTCCCAGGGTGTTCTTACGTCATACGCTGATCACGAAGCCGAATGAACACCCTGGTACACTTCGATGAAATGCACCCAGAATCTGGGTGCATTTGGAAGCCATTATGGATTTCACCGTTGGCTAGGCAACGCCAAGCGATGGAAAATGGCCGTTGCTCTGGCGCTAATTCTGCAGAAGATGAATGGAGAAATTGAAAACAAACACTTTGAGGGACCTTATTTGAATCTTTTTGAAGGTATTTAAACATTAATCTGGGGCGTTAAGTGTGTTTAATGGGAAAATAAGCTCGCTTTGTTTGGAGCGAAAATGGGCCCAAGTTGCAAATTCGGAAAACTTTCACCGCAGCAGCTTCAAAAATAAAATGGCTCGTTATTCTTCGAATTTCGGAAAGAAATTGCAAATGATGGTCGTAATAAGTAAAGAATGTGGTTTTACGTCGAATTTTGACATGCCAAGGTCGTTTACCCCACGCAAATCGGAGTTACGGCCCAAAATAGCGAACAGCCAATCAGATTGCCGAACGGCCTCTTGTATTCCAGAGAAGAGGTAGAGCAACGAACTCACTCTGGTGACGAGATTGGATATCTTGCGATCTCAACTGAATTATCTTTTTTTTGTTGTTCACTTATTTTATATCGATTATGTACATCTAGCTTACTATGAACAATTTCATATGTTCAAGCAAACTAATCAAAATAGAAACAAAATTAAATAGATAAATCAATTGTATCATTAAATAAATGAACATGAATAACATTTTTCCACCGTTTTGCAAAAAAAATTAATTTGAATACACAAAAACTAACTTTCGGAGACACACTGGCAGGCATTGCATTTACAGTTTGGGCCATTCCACTGTTTTATCATGCGTTTGAAACTACTTAAATTTTCAGAGGACTTCACTTCGGTGAATTTTACCTCCTCATGTGTCTGGTCTGATAAAAAGCCTGTTGGAGCATCTCATGAAAATATGCAGTCTATAAAACCGAAAGAAATAGTACGCTGGAAGTCAACAAACATCTTGAGAATAAAATAAGTTTCAATATATGAGTTAGCCTTTTGTTTCAGAATTGCAGGCAGCTCATCCAAAGATGTGCATAGTTCATGACTAATCAGTTGGGCCAACGCCGACTTATTACTGTGGGAAACCAGGTTGTTTTAATAAAGAATCATTTAATGATGGCTTACTTACCTCAACAACGGACATTTCACCAAGAAAACCAATTCCTGAAGTTTCTGTAAGGTCGACGTACTGAAACAAAGTGTGAGGAAAAATGCTTCAAAATATCCAAAATCCAAAGCATTTGTTACTGACCAGCTTTAAGCCTCGGTCGTTACTGGGACTGTAGTAGCATTATATAGAAACAAACAACCACTTTGTAGGCCAGGCTTGATTAGCTCTGATTTTCTAAGATCGAGTAGAAACAAGTATTCGAACATGTTATTTCATTAGTAGATAGTACAGGGTGACCCAAACAAACCTTCATGACCTTCATCTCATCTTGCTTATTGAAACCAAACTTTAGAAACAGAAAGCTTTCATCAGCATTTAGTTCGAAATTCCAGCTAGCCTATTGGGATTTTGCTTGGTCGATACGAAGCAAGTGACAATAGCATTTGACTTCCAGAGATTAAAAGCGATGTCAATCACAACGTTTCTTTGGGTCAATAGCATTTGACCCAAAGAATTACCTTACGAATAAAGATTTAATAAAGCGATTTTACGAATAAAGATGAATCATGAAATATTATTCATAAGTAAAACCAGGATAACAAGGAACGTTCCTTTAAACCTACCTTGAATCTTATCACGGGCACGCTTTCTATTGCTCTAATCTTTGCAATTAAAGCCACTCTTTGTCTCATTTCTTCTTCTGCCTGAAAATAAAGTCACAAGAGGTACAAGCAATAGCTAACGAGGCAAGACTGATCCCCTAAATAAATTCGCTCTACATAATAGTAAATCTCTTCACTGCAAATACCATTTGCAAAATTGCTTTACAAGTACCATGAAGAGGAAAATTTTTCGGAGAAAACACGGAGAAAACAAGATAGAAATTCGGTGTAAAGCGACGTTTGCGTTACAACTGACAATCAATGTTTAACGAATAAATCATTGTATGATACAAAAAACTAGGCCATGATTATTTAAAGAATATTTAGAGACGAGCTTGTCTTATCCCCAGCTAACTAACAGTTATGCAACGATGGATTTTACAGCAAGATCCTTCAGACATTAAGTAAGAATTAAGATTACGGTTCGTTAAATATGGGAAACTATTGAAACAAACAAAATAAGAAAATCTATCGAGAAAATTGCTAAAACTTATCAGAAGATTACAGAAACAAGTAAAACAAACAGAAAATTTGGACAAACTCAGCTCTACTAACAAAACTGTTTGATAGAGTATGATATTTAAAGATTTAACCAAGTTTTTTCTGAATCTCTTTTATTTTTGTTAAAATTTTCAAAAATTGCAAACTTGTTACCATCTTTCGATCCTTAATTTCTGCTGTTATCAGTAGATCAAGAAATTCATATTCTGGTACCAACAGAACTGCAATTTCACAACAGAAACAGAAGAGTAATTTCCAACAAGAATCTGCAATTCCGGGCGAAACTCGTTGAGACAAATGAGTTGTACGTCAAAAGATGCCTTTCCTGCCATTAAACTATTACCTGTCAGTGTTAAATGGCCCCCTTGCAATGTTGGTAGATTGAAGCAAACACACTTGTGAACTCATCTATGACATTTCCATCGGCTTCCAACATTGCAATTGGGGGGTGGGGGAGGGGCTCTCAACTCAAAAGCTCCTCCAAAAAGCAGAGTGTCTCATGAGTTTTGTCCGGGATTGTGGTTGATTTGTTCATCTAATTTCAACTTTAATGATTAACATATCTAACATGTCACTGTTCTAGGCAATCCAAATTTTAAAAACTGTGCAATTCTATGGCGTGTCAGACAAACGAAAATCCTAAAATATACCTCTTCAAGTGCAGCTCTCATGAGATTTTGACTTTCTCGATTCACTTCTTCAACTAAGAAAAAAATGAAGTAGACGGTAAGGAGAGAAAAAGCAGGATTGAGCCTTAGTCTGTCAATACAGAAAATGACATGATATACAGGGTGAGTAAGAAGAAAATGCACACCGTTTGGGGGGCTGCCTTCCTAAAGCAACATCAAAGCAATAGCATCTGCTATGGATTACTGCATAGTTGACATATTCAATTCATTTTAGAATTTTTCTTGGCTGAAATTGGGCAATACATCCCGATTTGATGAAGGATTTTCTCGGGAAGGTCTCCTCGCGAACCTTGTAAACTGGCCTAACATCACGATCAATTTTCCTTTACATTTCTGCCTTTTAAAGATGACTTGAACACATTTCAAAACGTATTGCCCTTCTGGGATTCCATTGCCTCAACAGGATACTTTATGTCAACACAGAGAATTTTCAATGCCATTGAGGTAGGAAAACAAACTAGTTTTTTGATTGCCATCTTCACTCAATCTTTCCATGTTTTTTAAAGAGGCTTTCTGCAGAAAATCTCCCATAGCAATGAAAGGGATGATCGATTAAAGTTACGTAAATGTCTACATCAAATTAAGTATATCTGCAATGAAACAAGACATCTTTCAGATTATTGCTTGGACTATCCGGGACCAGTAATCTTTCATATGCCGTACATTATAACTGGCTCAGTAGAATAGAACAAAAGGTAAAAAATAAAAAAGTTGTCCACTCACCTATTTTCTTTTTGTACTCATGCAGTTTCACTTTCGCTTCTTTTGCATTTTTGTGATCTTCCATAGTTTGCTGTACCAAATTTCTACGAAAATTTGAACAGATTCACTATGCCATACGACCAATGTTCTCTTGCAGCTTTTCAAATAAAAATCAATGTTGCGGTCCAATAAACCTAAAAAAGTTAACTCTAAGTACTTCTTAGATTGCAATTTATACAGTCTTCATCTTCGCGTGTCCTGCTTGTTGTTAACTTTGGCGGTCAATCCAGTCAAACTCTTTCAGTTTTTTAGCTTCAGGGAATATCTTTGCAATACCATAGCCATCTAGCTGATTCTTTACCGTGTCTATATATTTATGTCTTTGTCGCTCGCCCATGTTCCTTCGTAATGTACGAATGACGCACAAAAGTGAGATCACTGCTGCTATGCTCCCAGAATATTTATTCTCTTTGCAGAAATTCTACTTTATTATTGATTGTCAAGGCTTAATTCTATAAAGCTGCATTTCTCGCTCTTCCGGAGATAAATGAGGGCAGTTTTGCTATAAGACGTAAACACAGCTGACCCAGAGATTTCTTATGCTTATGAGCAGCTCATGAGCTCAGTTTCAGTTTCATTTGATTATCAATCTATCCTACACACAATTCAATACATTTACAATACAATTAAATACAAATACAATACTAAAATTAACAACATCAAAGGGTTACATAACTACGAACTAATACAAAGGGAATGACTTTACATCATTGTATATAGGATAAACTGATTAAGGACGAGCTCTCTAAATAGGTAAACTAATCGAGAGAGAGGCCCCCCCCATAAAAACAAAGGAACTAAAAACTTTATGAATAAAACATAAACCAGATAAACTCAACCAAATTAAACATATGAGTCAATGAAATGGGTTTTTAATTTAGACCGAAATATTGAGATAGAACCAGCAACACGTATGAAAAGTGGAAGAGTATTCCATAACTTAGAGCCAAAATACTGAACTGTTTTGAGTACATAGAGGGTGGTCCTTTTTAGAGAAAGGAATAGATCACCTCTGGTGGCCTGACGAGTTCCAAAGCCATGGGTAGAAGAACTTGGAGTGAGGTAGTTATGAAAGTAATTTGGTGACAGTTTATTGATAGCTTTAAAAATAAATGTTGAAATATTTAAGTGAATCATATCGTAAAGTTTTAATATCTTTAATGGATGAAATAAAGGTGCAGATGGGGCAGTAAATGGTTGGAATTTTATGCATCTTAGGATTTTCTTTTGGAGAAGAAATAATGGATCAAGGTAGGTGTCAAAGGTAAGACCCCAGACGGAAATACCATAATTGAGAAAAGATGAAAAAAGTGACTTGTACAAACAGACAAGAGTAGGCAATGGAACATGATGTCTAAGTTTGAAGAAAAGTCCACTTGCTCTGGAAAGTTTTTTGCGAAGTTCACTAATGTGGTATTTTCAGGAGAGGTGCGCATCAACAAGAACACCCAAGAATTTAACATACTTTCTTCTTTTAATACTTCTCTTGCCAAATCTAAGGTCCTAAAGGAGCTAAAGGAAACGTTAGACTCATGCGACTTTTGCAGCGCACCATTTTGCTCTCTATCTCTAATAGCCAATCATGATTCAGTATTCTATGAAATAACATGTTAAGTGGAGTTATGTTGTTGTTGTTTATAGCAGCCAAATTTGTCTTCAAAAGACGCACCAAAGCGGACAACTTTGTTCCATGGAAATCATTGAATTGCCAAGTGCAAAGTGGTCTCGAGCATTCCCCGCTTGAGCGGAAAATGCAGTTTCATGGAAATAAGTCTTTACTTCGAAAAGTCTAGGGTCCCAGAAGAACTTACATAGCAAATCCTTCAGAGAGGGGCAGACCATTTCTTCAAGGGTCATTACATATGACGGTTTACTGCTAGGCTTGCAACAAAAGATTCTACTGCTTACAACAGATTCTCAAATGCTTCAGCAAAGTTTTGAAAAACAATACAGCTACAACAAATCATCAAAAAATTAAGACAAACAAACCTCATTTCGCTGTCTTTCTTTAACTTTTCACGCAAGTACTCCTCCATCATTTCTTTCGTCTAAAATATACCGAAATGAGTTTCTGCAAGTTGATGATAAATTACTAAACAACGAAGTAAGCTATCCTGTTAATGAGGATTGTAAAAAAACAGGTTTGGATTTTGTGCCGTTTCCGATTCCGGCACAAAATCCTTCAAAACAAACTTAGTGTTTCTGGCCACTAAAGCCAAGAAGAGAAAGAAACGTTTAGCACCAGACCAGAGGTCAATCAAAATTCGTCATAAAAACAGTTCTCATCCACCAAATCTCAAATAGCCACTTTGTATCGTTAAAATAAAGAAGAAGAATGACACTCAAAGAAAAGACAAGCATCTAGAGAGAGGAATTTGGGCTATTACATGTGTAATCCAGTCATCCCCCTCCCCCGCATCACCCTCATCCCTTTCAGTGTAACTCAGAAGGAGACTGAAGTCTTCCTTTGTTGTTGTGCTGTTTGTTTTTGTTGCTGATGTTTGATGTTGATTCAAGTCAAAGCAGCTGAAAATGGCAAAACGAAAATGGCCAACTTGTGTGTTATCCTGTGAGACACTGGCCTAGAAAGGAGAAAATCCACAACTCTATACAACGCTGTACAACGATATTGTATAACGCTGCTTACAAATTCTGAAAAGTTAATTCAGATTTGAGGACCCTCCTGCTATTGTTTTCGTTTCTCAATTTTAACAAGTTAGTGCTTATTTAGGAACTGCATTACTGCACTCTTAGAAAATGTTTTATTTGCTTTGCTAGGAAAAGCAGGTCGAAACATATTTGAATTTAAAGCCGGGAAGCTTTTTACGACACATCCTGTAGCTTGAAACACTCTGATGGTAACGTTGGTTTGAAGGGCCTCTTTGAGCCAATCCTTTAGACTTCTTTCGTTTTATAAAAAGGTAAGTAGGTAGCGAAAAATCTGTGTGAAGTATTACTTACCTCCTTCTTGATTTCTGAAACTTTCTGTTGATTTTCTTTGATTAAATTCTTTCTAGCAAGAATTGCTTCTTCGAAAGTGATTTTGAAATCCTGGAAAAAAACAACAACAAATTCAAAAGCTAGAAAGGAGAAGCAGGTGTTAGCAGAATGTAATAAAGGCAATTTTGACAAACAAAATCCTTCAGCCTGCATCAAATGGTGGCATTCCCTTCTTCAGAAATTATAATTACACCTGAAGAGATTTGTTATTCTAAAAGAAGACAAGAAATATTGAGCATGCATTGTATGGAGCTTTGCTACCTTGATAAATTTCAGAGAAAGTAATGAAATTAATTTCTGGTTAGCGCCATATCGTAGACCTTTATAAAGTACAGTTCCTAGAAGATTGTACAATTTCCTCCATTTTTTTAGGATTTACGAGGATTTTAATATTTTTTCGTGGATTCTTTCAATAAAGAGAAAACACGGCAAAAATTCTAAAAAAATCGAGATTTCAAACATCGCAAATGACCACATATAACGAAGTACCTGAAATTCCTTTAAAGTCAGTAAATCAGACGAAAGCTGCGTCCACCTATCTTGCAGTGTTTTCAAGCTGCTAGTACAGGATGTCGCAACAAAATTGTGCCCCGTTTGCGCAAGGCCTAAAATAAGTGTGGTTCTGACTCATTTTGTGGTTTTGTAAATTAAAACTGTGGCTCTGCAATTTGGAAAGTGTGGATTTGAAAAAAAAGCAAAAGTTGTGGACATTGCAAGGGGGAGTAAGAAAATAAAATTCACTGATAATGTGATAATAGAAAATAGCGTTTAAATCATAAAATTGAAAGAAAGAGTAGTACTTTCCTAATGAATACAAACTATGTATTCTTCTGTCTTCCTCGCTTATTCACCGTCTGATTGGTTCGTGCAAATGAGGCTTTGAAGGTTTCCAGCCATTGGCCACGAGCAAAAATCGGCTAAAACATTTGATACCTATGTTTGTGCAGACCACACCCAACTTTCAAAAATGTGCACTTGTAAAAATTTGTTATTTTAGGGCCTGCGTTTGCGCGGCTACTGTGGAAGAGCTGTAGCTTCAATTATCTCAGTTTTTACACAGTTGCATTGGTCAAGCTTCAACTTAGAGTTTGAGACCCTGTTTGAGTCAATGTGACACGTCGTTGCTGATTTATGGCAGAGAAAAGGCAAAATGAATAAGTGATTGCTTCAAAAACAGCACTTCTATTGCTCTCCAGTATTGTCAAAATAGAGTAAGTTTTCAAAGAAAGGCTTCTGGCATCGTATCAAAATTTTTGCTAATCCTTTAAAGACCCTGTGCTCCCCATGATCCTTTCTGGTCTGACAATGAATTTCATACTGTATGAAAAAGATTATGGCCTAGCAATCGCAAGGCTGTGCATTGTCGTGTCAACTTTCAAAGGAACATTACGAAGTCATCGTTTTGAACTCAAACAAAAGACATTCCCAAAAGTAATTGAAGGATTAGGGAAGCTTTTCTCCTGAGAGCTATTCATTCCCCCATATTCTGTGGTTGAAGTGCGTTGTTTACAGTAACTGTGATATTTTGCTGGTTTGTGCGCGTGCAAAGGATCTTGGGCAGCACAGGGTCATTAAAGGGTCAGCAGTGTTTTCTATTCATAAGGGACCACTTTCTTCCTTTCAAAAAATGTAGGGAAAATTTTAATACAATGCCAGAACTCATTCTTTGAAAAATTACTTTATTTTGATATTGGTGGAAAACAACAGAATTGCTGTTTTTGAGGCAACCACTAATTTTGCCTTTTCTCTCCCATAAATCAGCAACCATGTGTCACATTGAATCAAACAAGGTCTTTACCTCTAAGTTGAAGCTTGAGCTATGCAACTGTGTGAAAACCGAGAAAATTGAATCAACAGCTCCTCAACAGAAGGCAGACAAACAGGGCACGATTTTTTGAGACATCCTGTACAAGCCCTGAAGCAGAGTTGCATATAAAGAGATGTCAGCGGAAGATTTCACACATCTAAATTATTCACTCCCTGTAAATGACTAATATGGCTGATTGAAGCTACTATTTGCTGATTTATGATTGTTGTTGTTGTTGTGGTTCTTCTTATCAATTCTCTCTGTCTCATTCAAGACATAAGCCTTGTATAGTTCACATATTTTCATATTTCATATTTGATTCTTTCAAGGAGGATAGCCCTTCGGCAGAAGCCGTTTTCAAGGCCCCCCCCCCGATAAAAACTTCATTACAATATACAATTTGGACTTGCCCAAGTCGACTTGGGCAAGTCCATTTTCAACTAAAAATAAGATATCACTAGAATACAAAAAAAATAATTTAAAGGCCCTTTTACAATTATATAATATACATAATAGAAATAATAAGTTAACCCGTTCTTAGAACCATTCAGGCATGATGCCGACTTAGACTCAGCAGGAAGACTATTCCATAGTTTAGCACCCCGGAAAGAAAGCATTTTCACCCATTTGCTTACTTTTTCTTTGGCAACCTTGTCACTGTCCTTTTCCGTTTACTTCGCTCGTACTTTTTCTCTGCTAGTTCATCTACTATTTTGTTTATAGACTATTTATGACTGTACATTTCTATAAACATTTAAACAATATTTGTTTGATGCAGATGGTAACAAATGTGAGGGAAGCTGGAATAAAAAATTTTACTTACGAGTCGTCTTCGCTCAATCTCAGCGAGTTGTTCATCCAGGTCTCTCTAGGAAGTAAAACATTGACTCAATACACCACTTCGATTAAGCAGCCTCGTTTTGGACATTTGTCAAAATTCCTTCCTATTGTTCTTATGAAAATTTCGAGCCCAGATTCGGATTTAGCACCCAAACATTAGTCTAGCCACATGTTTTTAACCTGTTGGCATTTGTGATGTTGATTTTATGACAATGTAAAGTTCAAAGATTTATATGGGATTTGACCGTGAAAATCGTTTGGGGTGAAACTTTACACCCCGAGTCATTTTCACGGTCAAGTCCCTTACAGATTTCTACACTTTACGTCGCCATAAAGGTAACACCACGACTCCTAGCAACATGAAAACTTGAGGTTAAACTAAAGTTTGGGTGCTAAATCCGGGCCTCCAAAATTTCATATGAAAGAATTTTGAATAATTTCCAAAACGAGGTTGTTAATCGAAGTGGTGTATAGAATATAAAATAGCATAGGATCTTGCCAGACAAATTTGATATGAAGGAAGTAACAAAAAAGTAATATAAATTTGTAGCACACATCTGCCGGGTGAGCCAGAAAATTGTTCCCACTTTTGAAAATTCATAGCATCAAGAGCACTTCACATATTTGAATGATTAAATTTCTAGTTTAAAGCCAAAAGATCAAAGTATTTTTGTGATTTTCTCGCTGTCTCACAAGCACTAGAAATATAGGTGAATTCAAGTTTATAAAAATTTCATGGTTGCAAAATGACTGAAAAATGGCCTAAAACATTGATCAAATCATAAAGGCTCCTTGTACAGATCAATAAAGAAAATGTGATTGTTCATGGTTGATAGATATCCACTGCACATTTATTGTTATTGGACTGAAAATCTTTGGTATTAGTTTGAAAACTGATGTCTTATAACTCTTGAGAGAAATGAAACGCCCATTGTGCATTGTTCTGTGTAAGGAGAGTCCTTAGGGATTGATCAATGTTTTAGGCTCCTTTTCAGTCATTTTGCAACCATGAAATTTTTATAAAGTTGAAATTACAGATAGTTCTAGTGCTGACAAGACGGGGAGAAAAATCACAAAAATACTTCGATCTTTCGGCTTTTAACTAGAAGCTGAATGATTCAAATCTGTGAAGTACCCTTGGTGCTATGAATTTTCAAAAGTGGGAACTTTTTTTGGCTCACAAGGTAGGCTTTTGACGCTAAGAGCTTTTGCCGGAATTGTTCAAGTGATAATGCAAATAAACTCCGAGCGTGGAGAAAACCATTAAATCTACATTCATTAAACCTATGATATTCGTCTACTGAACATGAATGGCTTTGAAATAAAATAATGGAAAAATGAAAGGGTTCTACTTTATGTCAACCAAATCCTACCGAAAAAGGGCTAAATGAAGGGCGACGGCAAGATCTGTTTTTCTGAAATATATTCCCCTCTACATCCAAGAAGCTTTCCAATTTTACGAGGGGAGTATCACCCTGTAAAAATCTCGTACATTTTTGGCAAACAATCCTTTCATTTTCATGAAATATACGAAAAAAATCTCGAAGAATCCCATTGCTTAGGAAAGGTGATTCGCTCTTAAAGGTATCATACGACAGTTCTAAATTCATTTCTTCTATAAACGAGGCTGCTTTTAATCCGCAAAAATATACTTCAAATGTTGAAAACTAATATCAGTGCACCAGGGGCGGCTGGGGCCAAAAATGAATAGGTATTCAAATATCAGGAAAGAGAGCCCTCCCAAGAGAAGGGTGCAGAGCATGTCCCCCAAGAAAATTTTAGTTTTACAGAATTCTAAAACGCTGCAAATCACTGCCTGCTTTTAAAAAAGAATTAAGAACCTACACAATAGAGTGTGACTGTAGATTGTGTAAGACATTCATTTCGGGTTTAGGTTTTATTTAGCATCTTTTCATTAAAATCCTTTCTGAACATTGCAACATTTTTTATATGTATGATAGATAGTTGGCATTAATTAGCTTTTCATAGCTATTAGAGTTGTATGCCAACTTTAAATAAATTATTTATTATTACTATTAGTATTATAATTATCAAGAAAACACAACTGCTAAAATTCGGACGTTTCGATAAAAATCTTCTTCAGCACAAACTTTCCAAAGGACAACCGAGAATTTATAATACATGATAAACAACCTAACTTAAAAATAAAATTACAATTACATTTTGTAAAAAAGAACCCCATCCTTAGTAAACATATTATTATAGTATTATTATTATCATTATTATTATTATTATTATTATTATTGAAATTATCATTATCATTATTATTATTATTTCACATTTACCACAGCTTTTGATGTTAAAACTGGTTATGTAAAGTTCTTCATCAGGTGCAAGCACTTAAGATAAAGACTTGTCCTTCTTTCTTCTTCAAACTTCGTAATCATAAAACTTTTCGTAAGATCCCAGCAGTTCCTAGCAGTGCTGATTTTTGCCATATCATAAAGTCATTCCTTATGCCCAGTTTCTCAGCAAATGAATGTAGTCTCTTTGGGATTGACCCAAGGGCCCCGATGACTATTGGTATAACGAACGTCTTCTTGTTCAGCATCCGTGAAAGCTCTACCTTTAACTCAGAATATTTACTTATTTTCTCAAACTCCTTTTTATCTATGTTATAATCCGCTGGTACTGCAATGTCAATAATGAAGCATTCATTAGTTTCTTTGTTGATCAAGAGAATATCAGGCCTCCTGTGCTCAATAACTCTGTCCGTTTGCATATCAAAGTCCCACAAGATCTTAACTTTCTCGCTTTCCAAAACTTTATCAATTCTGTGTTGGTACCACTTATCGCTGACATCGAAACCAAACTTTTTGCATAGATTCCAATGCACATTGCTGCAAATTTTATCATGGCGGCGTTTGTACTCATTCTGAGCAAGCATCTTGCAAGAGCTGATGATGTGGCTCACATTTTCCTCTTTTTCCCCACATAGGCGGCACAGCGAAGATTCACTGCAAGCATATATGTGTTTTTTTATGCAATTTGTGTTTAAGGCTTGCTCCTGGGCTGCCATTAGCAAACTCTCTGTCTCCCTTTTTAAATCTCCATTTTTCAGCCAAGCCCACGAGTCTTCTGTTTTTAGATCTCTGGTTTCTCTCTCAAATTGACCATGCAGTGGCATTCCTATCAGTGCGTCCAGTTTCTCTTTCTGAATCCTTGAGCTATACTCATTTTTCCCCTCTATGTCATCAGGCTGTAATGGTACCTCATTTGCCACAAAGCTTAAAATTTCCTCTTTGCTGTTAGCAATGTACTCGTCTAGGTTTCGAACTTCACTGGCCACACACTCCTCTATGCTAGTAAGCCCTCTCCCTCCGTTTTTTCTCTTCATGTACAGCCTAATTACATTTGACTTTGGATGTAGCGCGCTGTGCTCAAACATCAGCTTCCTGGTTACCCTGTCAAGTTCTCTAACTTCTTCCTTTGTCCAGTCAATCAAGCCAGCGCTGTATCGAACTACTGCCACTGCCCAACTATTCATTGCCGTGATCAAATTTGGAGAGTTCAGCTTACTTTTCAATATGAGCTTGAGTCTTGTCAGATAAGTCTCTTTCACCTTTGCTTTCATGTCACCACTCATTATGGAATCAAGTTCTAAGATACCTAAGTATTTATAACCTCTGCTGTCAGCATCTGCAATCTCTTCATCCCTTGGTAGTTTGATTCCTAAACTCTTCACATGTTTTCCCCTCTTCATTGTTACAAGTGCGCATTTTGATATTCCCATCTCCATACCAATGTCCGAACTACAAATCCTTACCGTATGCACTAACGAATCAATCTCATTGTCATTCTTTGCAAATAGCTTTATGTCATCCATGAACAGCAGGTGATTAATAGTGGGTCCTGTTTTTCCAAGTTTGTATCCCATCCCTGATTCTCGTAATGCCATAGACAGGGGAATTAGTGCAATAACAAAGAGCAATGGTGAAAATGCATCTCCTTGGAATATCCCCCTCTTTATCTCAACCGTTCCTAGTTGTTTACCACCCGAAAAGATAGTAGTCCTCCAATTATTCATACTTTCAGACAACAGCTCTACAACATTATCAGCAATACCAAACATACGTAATGATCCTATGATCCACGAGTGGGGCACCATATCATAGGCTTTTTTAAAGTCTATCCAAGCCATAGACAAATTTGTATGCCTCCTCTTGCAATTTCTAAGGATAAACTTGTCTACGATCAGGTGATCCTTAGTTCCTTGACTCTCTCTCCTGCATCCTTTTTGTTCACTTGGGAATAGATCATTGCTCAATAAATGAGCTCATTATTATTATTATTATTATTATTATTATTATTATTATTATTATTATTATTATTATTATTATTATTATTATTATTATTATGCAGAGATCCCTTCATAGTTTGTTGTCGAGAAAAGTTTCTCTTCAGCAATCATCATAAAACAGAACTAAGTAGCTTGTCAAATGTCAAAAGAAGTTAAAGTTTTCTGAGACATCTCAGTCTTCTGGGTTTGGAAAAAAACTGGTAAAATCCTTGTCCTTATGAAATGCACTGCTGTTCTTCTAAGATACTTCACTTTATAGGGCTGGATCACGTAACCATAGACAAACTTGTTATCTCTAGGTCTAAATAGTTCCCCACAAGTGCAGCATAGAAGCTCAAATCTTTCAAAAAGGTAGGTGTAAAATTCTATTACATTCTTCTTTGAATTAAAGTGCTTGAAAGGAACTTCAGGTAATTCGCAATAAATTTGCCGTGGCTATTTCTTGATACCTTGACTACTTTCAAAATGGTGGCATTTATTAATTTTGAGGCTGTGACGTCATCAAATTTCTAAATCCTTAACCAGAAGAGCAACAGATTTCTGCTTGCAACCATGTTGTAGACCTTCATTAACTATGTTTATCTCTCGATTAATTTAAGATTTACGATGATTTTAATTTATTCAAAATTTTCGATGAATTTTTGCAAAATAAGTCAAAATGCCACCATTTTGAAAATAATCAATATATCAAAAAATTGCCACGGTAGATTTACAGCAAATTACCCAAAGTTTCTTTCAAGCACATGAATTCAAAGAAAAATGTGATACAATTTTACACCCACCTTTTTAAAGATTTGAAAGATTTGAGCCGTATGCTCACAAGTGCTTGTTATTTTCTGCGCAAATTTTGGTGGATGGGGTGAATCCACACTAAAGTTACTTCTAATAATCCACCAATATCTTTGCAATCGTACAACGTATAAGTGTTCTGTTTGTCTCTCTACGAAATTCAAGAGTCCATCATCAAAATAAGACATTCAATTTGAGAATAGAAATAGAAAATTTCTGTGATATGGCCTATCAAAAATACTGCAAAATCGTTGTTTCGAAAGATGTTTGTTTACTGTATGTGACTCTCCTTTAATACCGCTCTATTACCTGCTTCATTTCTTGCTGCCATTTCATGAAATCAGATCCATCAAGTCCACCGAAAGAGAAGTCTGTGAGCCTAGAAAAAAAGTAGAAACTGGTGACTGTAAGAATGTTTTCAAAGATTCGAAGCGCGCTTTCAAATTTTTCTCATTGTTCAGTGATCTGAGACAGGGAATATAGGAGCAAAGAAATTTCAAGCAAAAATTGTTTTGGCCACAAATTTGTACGAAGTCATTGGCAACAGCCTGCAGGAAAATGACTTCTTTTTATCAAATAACATAATTCCTGTTTGCGCAAACGAGGTGCACAAACATTGCGGGATGAGTGGCCAAATGGCTTATACAGTCTCCGCCAATTAGCTTAAACTAAACCAGGTTTTCGAATTGAGCCTTCTGATTGGTCAGTCCAACAAATCCAGTCATTTGATTGGTTGAAATCTAAACTGGTTAAGATAGAGCTGGTTTGTGTCAGTATGAAAGCAGTATTAGTTAAAGATTCTGGGAATTTAGGCCAAAGGTCGTCGCCATTTTTCATCAAAGCACGATAAAAAGAGGCTAGTAGCGATCAAGAAGCAAGGAAACAATAAGGTGGCCTCGTTTTCTTTGAAAATGACGCCAGGAAAGAAGAGAATCTTTGCTTTTATGACGTCACTATCCTCTGGTCACTTAATTGGATACGCGACTTCGCAAAGAATATGAAAAAATGGTGGGGGAAGTACGATACACCATAACAGTATAATCTTGTACTGTAAGGGACAAGTCCAGCCTCACTACCATAAGGACCCTCAAGCTACGCTCATTTCATTGAGTTGAATTGTTGTTGTTGTTACCGCAGCACTGAGGGCCTAAAAGAGCTGCTAGCTGTAAAAACGGCAAAAAATCTCAATCGGCGACAGGACTCTGTCGCCCCATCGTCTACCGATCAGCATGTGGCTTAGAGCAAGGCGGCTTTTGATTTTGTGGCAAGAATGATCCTTTACCGAAGTACTGATACCTAATTTGATGGTACAGCAGTTCTAGAAAACTGATTTTTAAGGCATTTTAGACCCAATGGTTCATGGTTGTGAGGAAAAAGGAGCAGATGATCTAGGCTCACAGCTGCATTCTATAAAAGAATGCGAATCGAACAACATATTGATACAGTTTGTAGAATGTTTGAATGTACACAATAGTGACAGAAACTCCAACACTGCTCAATCGAACTTTTTTGTGAAGCAGCGGAAAGTTTCAAATAGAATCAGTACGGAACTTTACCGTTTCCGCAAGCGTATGGGAATGAGTCGTAGTTGTAGCGATATCAGTTCAGGCAAAGAGCGAAACTACGACATGTAATCGAGTCTAGGACAAGTCCAGGGTTGGCATAATAGACGATTACGTTAAAGATAGCGGCTAGGAACTTTTTACCAGGATACATTGCGTTCTTTAATAGAATTCCTATTGAATCGTTAAGGATTCGTAATTAGAGCGCAATGCATCTTGCTAAAAAGTTCCTCGCCGCCATCTTTACCGTAATGGCCTATTGTTCATTATTTAAAAGATCACAATGTTGTGAATGAAGTGTAGCAATATTTTCCAGCTTTTCTCTCTTCTCTCTGCGAAACTACATAGTGACAATTGGATACGTCACAACTGGGAAAGAACTCACGATTGGTGTTTGGCAGTTGGCAAGGTTGCTTTTCGGCAATAGTTTTATTAATCCCCGAAAGGATTCGTAAGTTTTATTAATTACAGGAGTTTTATTAATCCCTTTAAGAATTAGACACTTACATTTTACCGATGTCATCTTCTTTTTGGGTGATGAGAGCACCTTCTCTCATAATAGCCGCAGCATTGAGTCGGATTGGTATACTATTCCCAGACTATAATGGAAGTGATGAAAACTGGTACATAACTGACTACTGTCGCTCGCAATCATAATTTGCGTTTTTACCGAATGACCCAAAAAAACTTCACGAGCTAGATGACACATACCTTTATGAAAGTAAATGTTATGAACGTAAACAAGGTACCGTAAAAGCTCTATTAAGCCCCCCGGGAGGTTTATTTAATTTCAGACACCCCAGGGGGTGGTTAACGGAGAAGGGGCATATTTGAAAATATGGCTCAGAGGAGAGGGGGCTTATTAGAGAGGGGGCTTATTAGGGAGGGGGTTAAATAAAGCTTTTACGGTATCAGTATGTAGCTGAAAGGCTAAGCTATCTTTTGAGGTGTTCCTTTGTCAGTTTAAGGTTTTCCATTGCTCGAAGAAACAGTGTCAAATGTAAAATAATTCATTCATTCCTTGGACTATTTACACGTTTTCAAGTCGATGTTTTGGTTACATGTGCAAAAAGTTGAATTCCAAATTTGCTTTGGAGCACGAAATCTGAATGAGGAACAGAGGCTAATCATTTTGCAAACAAAAAATTTTCCCAGACAACTTCAAATTCATCGCTACATTGAGTTTTCATAAAGTGTTGACAGGAAAATGATGGCTATGATTTCACTCAAAACGAGGAATCTGGGATTCGAAATTTTCCTTGAAGCTGGTTTCTCAGATGGTGATCATTGCTTAAAACGACCAGACAGCATCTCAAAAGATAGCTAAGCCTTCAACTAAGCTATGATACAAAGCATTTGACAATAACTCCTGATCTCAGTGAGCTAGTTACGCTTTACCCTGGGTACCAAAGCCAAAAAAATAAAAAAAAAATTACGCTCCAACTCGTCAACTTTCTTTGGGTCACCCGGAATCAAACAAACGTAATTGATGAATCTACATGTGAGCAGAAAAACTCTGATGTCTCATTGGCATAAAAGAATTATACCGGGTGAGTCAGAAAAAACGTGGGGCGTTTGGCGGACTGTGACGCCTCACTTAGCCATCCGATTGACGTGAACAAAATTTTTCCGTGCAGTCAAGAGCCTAACTTAGATCATAAACCTTTCCTCATTGAAATCGGTTATTTGATGCATTTGTTAAAAAGAATTTTCTTTGTAAGACCTTGTATGTAAGTCTTGCAAACTGATGAAGTGTTTAGCCAAGCCCCTTCAGCATTTTAGCCCTGCCAGAGTAGCAGGTATATGTGGTATTATCGGGGGATACTGAAATAGTTAGACCTGGTTCACATTACTAGGTTGTTTGGGTCATTACGGTCGTGCAGAGGGACCCAAAAGACAAAGACTCGGAGTTTGATGCACTACTCCAAGGACTCAAAGACCTAGTGTGCACTAGACTTTAGGGAAAAGTTTTGTCTGCAAGCAGTCCCATTGCGATTTACAGAGCGTTGATCTGCTTGAACAAACCTCTTCGCAAGACAAAGAAGTGTGCATTAATAATGTCTTTCAAATACATTCTTCACTAAGGGCAAGTTATGATAAGACATCCCAGGGGAGAAAATAGTATCTCATGGCTATTTCATTTTCCCCTGATAATACCACGTGTATCTGTAAACCTTGCTAAGATGAAATGCGGAAGGGGATGGGCAAAAGATTTCACCATTTTACAAGACTTCCATACAAAGCCTTACGATAGAAAATCTTTTTAACAAATGCATCAAATGACCGATTTCGATGGGAAAAAGTTTAAGATCTAAGTTAGACCTTTGGCTTCATGGAAAAATTTTGTTCACGGCCATCGGATGGCTAAATTCGATGTCACAATTCGCCAAACGCCCCACGTTTTTTCTGACTCACCCGGTATATATTGTCCATATTTGAAGTTACAAACGGCATCTAATGCATTGACAATAGAAAAAGTCGCAGGGGTCCGCTGCCTGCAACATGATTGATATTGCCTTATACCATCTTGTACCATAAAGTTGTACCTTATTTTATACATATGGTGTTTGATTCTCAAGGAATAATTTAAGATGAAAGAAGTCTGTGTTTTTCTTTCTGCACTCCTGAAACGTGAGCGTGTGGCCGAGTGGTTAAGGCGTCTGACTCGTAAGCCAAAGGTCAGAGCGGCCGTAGGTTCAAATCCCACGCTGGACAGTTTGGTCGCTGTCCGTGACACTAGCCCGGGTCGACCAGAGCCATGTGAGGGAAATCTGGTAGCTGTGGCGGGTAGCTGCGGCGGACTGATGGTAAAACATCCGTGGCCCCTGCTGGAAATAAGTCTCTCAGACTTTCGCGGGCTAACCACGTTAAATATAAATACCTACCTACCTACCTAAACTTTAAGGGCTTAAAACCTTCGCTTGTCAAAGAATCTCGGTGAGTTAAAACTAGGCGACCAGTTCTCGCCAAAAGAAAATTACACAGAAATTTGTTGCAGTTAAAGGAATTGAGTCCACATAAATACTTGAGCGTTAACGCTGTCCTAAGTTTCTGCTGACAAATCGCTGACAACCCTTTGTTATCGAACAATAGTCCTAAAGTCATTAGCAGTGGTGACCAAAGACTTCTTAATCCTTGCATTATCCTCAGGAATTTCTTTGGTTTAATTTCAATAGGGATAAAGGACAACTTTTGTTTTTTCGATTAAAAAGAAGTTGATATTGGTCATGAGAGCGCTATTTATATGGACTCAATGCCTTTAATCGACCACAAGATTCGGACAAATCCATAAACTTCCAAGCATCAATAGACGATATAAAGTGAGAGATCATACCCTAGTTGGTGCTGATCTTGCTTTGTGTCTTGTAAAATCCAGCCTGAAAAGTAAACGTAGATTCTAAAGCAATGATTAAAGGGTCTGTTTCATCCAGCATTCCGTGCACGTGTCATCTCTTGGTTGGCCTTTGTTGTCGCCATTCTCATGGGCAATGAAAATGGTGACAACAAAGGCCAACCTTGAGACGGCACGTGCAAAGCATGCTGGATGAAACAGACCCTTCAAAGTAATCTCATATTTTAGCAAAAGACTTGACAAAACAAGATTTTCTCTTTGGAAATAAAAAACCCCCAATACAATCCACAGCTTGTTTCGAATCACAGTGTGCAGCCCTTGCTTACGCAGAAACAACGCAAGATAGCAGGCATATGAAATGAAATGACAGAAAAGCGCATCAAGGCACATAAAAACTTGCTAGCACTCTGTTTGAAGGAGATCAGAAAAGTAGATAAGTGCCATTATTAGGGGCACAGTTCTATCTAAAACGGGGATGCCAAACAGAGTTTTTTCCAGATCACAATGTGTCCAGTTACCAGTGCTGTCCAATTACAAAACGCAAACCATGTTTCCAAAATTAGTGAAGATAACCTGCAGTTTTTCTCAAAGCCATCCGCCCTAACTCCAGGAAAAAGCAGTCTTCCTGGAGTGCTACACAGCAAAACAAGTTATCAGCACTAAGATGGCTGTTTTTCGAGCTATTTCAGCAAAAAATTCCTACCTACAAACGATATTTTGCTTCCTTGGGGACGAAAACAATCTCCTAAATTCATTCGGTACTTCGAGGTTTCGAACGTTGTGGTCGTTCAGTTGAACGCGGTTTGTTTGTCTGTGGCGGGCAGTTTGAATTGAAGAACGACTGAAGCAATTTTGGGACCTTTCTCGCCGTCCTGACAGCACTAGAAGCATCGTTAAATTGAACTTTCTAAAAATTTTCATGGTTGCAAAATGACTGAAAATGGGCCGAAAACATTGATTAAATTCTAAGGACTCTCCTTACAAAAAATACACAATGAGCTTTTCATCTCTCTCAAAAGTTATAATGCATCAATTTTCGAAAAATACCCAAGATTTTCAATCTCATGGCAATAAGTATGCAGTGGATATCTCTCACCCTTGAACAGTTGCATTTTCTTCATCGATCTGTGTGAAGCGTCATTTGTGATTTCATCAACGCTTTCGGCCCTTTTTCAGTCATTTTGCAACCATGAAATTTTCGTGAAGTTGAATTTACCTGCATTTCTAGTGTTTGTAACACAGCGAAAAATTACAAAAATACTTCAATCTTTTAGCTTTTAACTAAACAAAGACTCATTCAAATATGTGAAGTACTCTTGACGCTATGGATATTCAAATGTTAGTACTTTTATCTGGCTCACCAGGTATGCATGTATAAACATATTTCTCGATCAGGACTCTTTTTTAACAATGGCAATAAGGTCTGTTATTACTTACTTTGAATTTTCCTCTTCAATATGTTTTTTTAGTCTTTCTCTAGCCTTCTCTGATTTCTCAGCAGTTGCGCAAGAAAATGCATTCATTGATGCAGCCATCAGTTGTTTCTAAAAAATTAATATAAAACTTTTCAAGAATCTGAGATGGAATAAGTACTGTAAAAAATGAAACCTTGCAGCAAAATTCTTGATACAATGTTGGCCAAATTGCCGTAATTGCATTATCTCCTGCCTGAAATAACGTAGCTGCCAAATCAGTAAATATCATATCTTCTTAGCTTTGATAAATACATTATATTCTATCATTCATTAAACGTCATACTTTAAGTGTATCAAACTCACGGGGGGGGAGGGGGGCTCTCAGCAAAATTTAGGGTAGGGTGTGCCATCCACAGTCTCAAAATGGTACCGTAGGCTAGACCAACTTTTGCAAAAATGATACCCTTGGCTAGACTAAATTCTACATCAAAAGGGCCATTAGTTGGCGTTTTCTAGACAAGAATTGCCAAATTTACACATTCTCTAGACCAAACTCACCAAAGTGTGGGTTTCTTTACAAGGAATACCAAGATGTGATCCTTTCTTTGATTAAAATTGCCTTGCCCATACTAAAATTGCCAAAAATATACCCTTGGACAGACTAGTAGTCAGAAATAGAATACCCTTACGAGCGACACATTTCCACGTACCTTTACTATAGAAGAACCCTCCCCCCGTGATGAAACTCCATTTCTGTGAGGAAGCCAGGGGTTAGTGTAGGGAAACTGTAAGTGCTTTATTCTCCGGTAGGACTTTTGAATCTCCGAAAAATCTACCAGATTTAGTACCGACTCACAGGAACAGTTTTGACCTGCAACCCATCCGCAATAAGTCGTTTTCTTCTACGTGCACAAGAGGAAAATGAGTTAGTGCAGATTTTTCAGGTCAAAATTGTTCCTGAGAAGTGATACTACATCTGCTGATTTTTCAAAGATTCAAAAATCCAAACTGAGATTGAAACACTAACAAGTTTCGTACTAGCCCCCGTCTTCCACACAGAAATCGAGTTTGATACATTTTCGATATATTTCATTTGCAGGAGTGTCATTGATGTTCAGATGAATCAAAGAATATAAGCAGATCATATGGTATGGCCAATTACATAGTAAAACGCTGCTCATGAATGCTGAAACGTTGGTTCAGATTTGACGAAGGCTTGTTCTAAGTGTAAATGTTGTAAATACTTGTTTTTAGGTTATTCTGAGTAATCTGTAACCTTTCAACAAAACAACAATGAGTTAATCTTGCAATAGACCGTTTTAATCCTTAAAAAGAGGTTTGGATCGAGCGTCCAAATCGGGTAAATTTGAGCAGGAAAACAGAAGGATGACCCCCGTTCTCGGTATAAAAACTGCTAGCTGTGGTAAGATGTTGTTTTGGATTTCAGAACACATTTCAGAGAGTTTATTATCAACAAATTTGTACAAAGTGAGTTAGCAGCCGTTCAGTTTACATAGAGGCACTTGTTATTGGTCTTTTTGCTTTGTTTCTCGTTCTTTTCATTGATTGTTAGCTAACTTATCTTTCAATTTGATAACAGCGGTTGAAAACAACAAACTTCAATTTGCAACTCGTAACATGAAACTCTTGCATGCTCACACTTTTCAGCAGTAACTGTCACCTACACAACAAAATCAGCTAGCAGTAAATGAAAAGAACGAGAAACAAGGCAAGAAGACAAATAAAATTTTCGTGTATGATGTAAATCATTAATAACTCGCTTTTTTGGGTAAAGGTATTGTTGATGAAGTCTCTAAGAGTGTTCTTTCAGTCCGAAGCAACTTCTTGCCACAGCTAGCAGTGGTTATACCGAGGACGGGGGTCATGCTTCTGTTTTCCTTCATAGATTTACCAGATTTGGGCGCTCGATCCAAACCTCTTTTTGTAAGAAGTAAAAAGGTCTGCAATAGACGATTACGCTGAAGATGGCTGCGAGGAACTTTTTACCAAGATGCATTGCATTCTTTAATCGAATTCCTATATAATCACTAAGGATTCGTAATTAGAACGCAATGCATCTTGGTAAAAAGTTCCTCGCCGCCATCTTTAGCGTAATTGTCTATTGAAGTAGCTAAAATTCGAGAAAATCTTTGAAGCAAAAATGTCGTAAGATCTAAGAACCTGAAACCAGCCTAGGAACTAAGTATCTTATAAACAAGAAGAAAACAGTGTAGCGTTTTGAGAAATGGGAACAAATTGCAGCATACGGCTCAAATCTTTCAAATCTATAAAAAGGTGGGTGTAAAATTGTATCATATTTTTCTTTGAATTCACGTGCTTGAAAGTAACGTTGGGTAATTTGCTGTGAATCTACCGTGGCAATTTTTTGATATATTGATTATTTTCAAGATGGCGGCATTTTGACTTATTTTGCAAAGATTCATCGAAAATTTTGAATAAATTAAAATCATCGTAAATCTTAAATTAATCGAGAGAAATTGATACAATCTTCAAGAGAAACATAGTTAATGAAGGTCTACAACATGGTTGAAAGCAGAAATCTGTTGCTCTTCTGGTTAAGGATTTAGAAATTTGATGACGTCACAGCCTCAAAATTAATAAATGCCACCATTTTGAAAGTAGTCAAGGTATCACGAAATTGCCACGGCAAATTTATTGCGAATTACCTGAAGTTCCTTTCAAGCACTTTAATTCAAAGAAAAATTTAATAGAATTTTACACCCACCTTTTTAAAAGATTTGAGCTCTATGCTACAAATTGCATTATCATATGGAATGGAATAAAAGTAATCGACCTTTCTTATTCTGTTGAGATTACATGATGCCTTGCCCCCTCCCTTCCCTCTCTCACAGCTCCTCATTCTCGCAATCAGTTCAGTTCTGTTGGCATTGTATTACAACATGACTCTTCCCGCCCACTGTCCAAGACGAAGTCAGGCAAACACGCATTCATTTCATGGAATAAGAGAAAATTAAGATGGCTTTGATGACACCGCCTCTGACGTTTTCGTTATTGTGTTGATAAAAATAAGTTATGCGATGTTTCCACAAAACGACAGAGATATCGTAGCTTGCTGCTTCCTTGAGAATATTATGCAGCTAACGCTGCGAAAATACGTGTATTATGGTTGTGGCTTCTTTCATGTGGGTTTCTAGCTTAAGGGAATCAATCAAATCTAGATTTTCAATAACCAGATAAATACGAAATGAACATATGACGTATGACATTGAACGAAGATGATGCTCATCTCATAAGGCCAAATCCTTAAAAAACCACAAAACAGTTCACAGGAACAACATAATCAACCTATGGTTGAAATTCATCAGTTTTTAGCATCTGTGTGACTTTGAAAAACCTCAAGCCATTGCTATCCGTTTACTTTGTGAATGACTAATGTCCGCCACAGTCATGATTCGTGAAAACAGACTGTTCATCACGGTTAGGGCCTCGGGGGCTGTTTACATGGAAAGGATTTCCTCACAAGGCGATGGTAGTAACGCATGGAAAGATGGTAAATCATTTGGAAAGGGAATCGACATAGTTAAAAGCTGGCCCGGGCCAGGTTAAAGATATAATCTATTGAATTTGATAACTTCGACACGTGCGGCTTTATTGTGGAACCAAGGAAACAATGAAAGCATAGGCGTTTTCTATGGCCTATTTTTAGCGACTAAGAGATATAGCTATGTCTATTCCTTTTAAAAAAATGAAATTTCTGATCGGGGCTTATTCGTGATAGGGGCAAATGTAGGGTGCCCAAAATAATTGTGAGCCATAATGTGACTGCTGTGGAGAAGCTGGATGCTATATTGTTCCATTGTTGCTACAGTTGAATAGGTTAGACTTCTTATTCGGGATACTATCAGCGAAAGTCTTTTGGATTTTCCCCTGAAGATCCAGACGCCTGTCGAAGCGTTTTGGAGTCTGCGCAGGATCAATCTCAGGGTCATCGCCCTTCATCGTTCCTTTGTGAATTTGCGCATGCCCCAAAATGCTTCGTTCGTCCCATTGATCAACGAGCCAATCAGAGTTAACGTCTCTTTCTGTGATTTACAAATGGGGGAATTCGCAGTATCCCGAACAACTTCGAGTTAGAGTTTGAGACCTTGTTTTAGCCAATCGGACAAATGTTTGCTGATTTATGACACATGAAAGTAAAACAGTGATTGTTTCAACAATAGCACTTCCTTTGCTCTCCCAAAATGCCAAAAGTCGAGGAACTTCTGAAAGAAAGGGCTCAGTTTTGCTCCATCTCAAGACCCCGCCCGCCTCAGCTGTTGTGCGATATGTTTGATCTAGTCCAAAAGACCCCTGAGTACTATCTGCTTACAGTGATTTAGCACAAATTTAGGTATTAATTCTTTTTTATTTGTTACTTAGTTTCTTTACCATTATTCTTAAATTTACTAACCACTAACCCAACCTATGCGTAATACCTATTTTATAGGTTTTGCACAATAATTTATAGATAGATAGATAGATAGATAGATAGATAGATAGATAGATAGATAGATAGATAGATAGATAGATAGATAGATAGATAGATAGATAGATAGATAGATAGATAGATAGATAGATAGATAGATAGATTGCGTTGCATTCAAATCTCTTTTAATGTTTAAATGGTTTAGTGTTACTGTATTATTGGCCCTACTTAATTGATATAATTAGCCATATTTCAAAATGTAGAAAGAATTCCTATACAGTACTAGAACCCTCTCTTGGCAGAGTTTCCTTGATTTGACATTTTAGGGGAGTAAATGTCTTCTAAGCAATCACTTTTAATTTCGTCTGCCATGAATCAGCAACCACTTGTCCATCTGGCTAAAACGAGGTATCAAGCTCTTAGTTGTTATCAACAACCGAGCAACAGAGCTAGCAGCTCCTTTCCTCTCCCATAAATCAGCAACCACTGGTCAACTGAACTCAAAGAAGGTCCAAAATTCTATATTGATGCATTTCCTATGTAACTGCATCACGAAATGAGCAACAGAACTCACCAGCCACGTAAATGAGGCACAGTCCTAAGAGGCACGCAAAAGAATAGCAATGTTATACCGCTAGCTACTCAAGCAGATAAAGATATGGGCAAAAGAAAAAAAACATAAAAAAATTTGAACCATCGGGTGAATCAGAAAAAAACTTCTAGAAATCTGAATGCCTGCATGTGCAATCCAGGTCAAAATAAGCTGGGACACAGGCAAATTTCGGTGTTGTCATGGTTTTTCCTAAAATATCGACGCATAAACTTACATTTAGGACCTTCGAATCCCCCTTCCCCCTAATTCAATGTTGAGATGGTCGAATGGCGTTTGATTCGAGCAACATTGAAACGGCGGGGGGATGGAGGGCCCGTAATCAAAGACTGAAGTACTGCAATTTTGTGACTTGTCCCAAGTATTTTGGCCAAGATTATAGCTCTCAAATCATTCATCAGAGTCCTGTGAAGTAATAATGATGAAAAATAGAATTACCTCTGAACGTTTTTTATTCTCTTCTCTTTTCTTTGACAATACAACTCTCTCTTTTGGAGTTTTATAGGTTGTTGATGGAGCCTGAAGGTGAGAAAAGAATTTAACCCTTCAAGGGCAAGTCCGGGGTTGGTATAATTGTTGATCATCTCAAGGATTACACTGTTGTGGATGGAATGTAGTACTTTTTCTTCCAACTTTTTCTCTCTTTTTTCTCTGCGAAACTGTGTACTTCAATCTGCGAAATGAGCGAAATGAGTCATTGTATATGACGTAACTTCGCTTCAACCTAAACGAGGCTGCAAAATGTGCTGATTTGATATGCCCCTCACACACCGCTATCTTCTTTATCGCACACTCACACAAAATATCAAATGACGATAACATTTGTCCTAAAAAATGAAAATTATTTTAAGTATTCATGGCAGTTGGAGATGTCCCAACTTTGAAAAGAACTCACGATTGGTAAGGTTGCTTTCTGACGATAATCTTATAAACACAGGGCTTTCCTTTAACAATAAGCTTTAGTTTCAAATTTGATTTCAAATCTTAAAACAATTCTACTGTTACATACTTTCTGTTGAAAAGTGGTTAAACAACATCGATTCTACGTTAAAATGAACTTGTAAATCATTACCGGTTTATGTTTCTCTAGCTTGGGTATCTAAAAGTAAGAGAGTAATGTTAGGTTAGGTAAACAAAACTTGAAGCATGGGCGATGATGCACCGGTTCTTTAGAATTCTTTGGTTTGACCAGGGGCTTAACGTTTAGGCAGGTAAACCGAACTTGAAGGGTTACGGTTGTCCTCAAAGGACACAGGGAGACTGATTCTGGGACTAAGATTGTCGATATGTGTATCTTAGAAACCGTTCATGGGATGTGCCAGCTGATTCACTTCAATTCAAGTCTTGAGCATGGTAACAAAGCAATAAAGGAAAACGCAAGCTAAATTAACACAGGGAGGCTCAGTTTTGATAAACATTTCGAATTACTACTAGGAGAATAACAGCAAGAAGGGAGTTGCGAAAGTGATGTAAAGTTAAGAAAGAGAAAGGAATTTTTAAAAGACAGAACGAAATGAATTTCAGTGTTAATTGCGTTTAGGGGTCTAGGGCGATGTTATTCAAGGCTGCTTGCAGTTAACTAGCTGTAGTCAGGTTACAGACAAAAAGAGAAAATTTTTGCCAAATCTACCCTAGCAACAAAGGCAGGATATTATTAAAATTCACAGAAGAAGGCAAGGAGATAGACACTTTAGGTGATATCTTTAAACATATCACCGTCTTAGAACCCTCCTCCCCCCATCCTTAATGAAACGTTGCGTTGGTATGAGCAGGGGTTTAAACACTAATGTTCATCACCTAAAATTACAAAACAATACTGAAATAACGGGGACAGGGTTCCTCTAATATAACAGTATTTTTCCCCTGAACAAATAATCCAGTAATTAGAAATGCATGCCACTTTTAGTCAAAGATTGCAGCTTATAAAGATTACGAGTTCGTATTTTCTTACCTTTTCAGGTATCGGTACACTTCTTGGTCGAGGCTTTGTTAGTGCAAATGGTTTTACAACTAAAGAGTAAATGAAAATATCAGTTCAAAGTTTACCTTGCAGATAATTTGAGTTGCCATAAAGGCCGGTTTCCAGTTCGGCGAATTTGGTGGCGCGCCCCGTCTAACAACTATCTGAGAATGCGTAATTCATAGCAAGCTCTGAAATCAGGCGATCGCAGGCGAGCGCGCGACCAGTTCTGGGAGTTGAATCAAGTTCAACTCTTTCGCGACCAAGACAAGCGCAGCCAATCAAATCACTTCAAAACTCATTGCATATTATGTGATTTCGTCACATGCCACATTCACCACAGCAACAGCCAAAACTTGGCCTAAGCAAACCAACAAAGTTTTAAGCGATGATGATGTCGCAAGAAGCTCTGTTTCTGAAAGACATACTTGCAGCAAAGATATGGCTGAAAATGACGCTTCAACGTTGCAAGATCTGGCTGGTGGTGCTAGCCAGTTTGACGACCTCAATCAAACGCAACTTCAGAACCAATGGACAGAGGAGATTACTTGTTCAGGAGGTCAGGCAATGCCGATGCCTGTGGGACACTTCTTGTAGGGCTTACAAGGATGAAATGAAAAAGCAACAAGCTGGGCGAGAAATCAGTGACAAATTTGGTGCCTCAGGTATGTGAACTTGATCCCTACGCGTACTTGCATCCAAGAGCAAATTAGGCCCGCACTTTGAGCCCCAAAATCGCCATCTTTGTTGTTGGGAAGTTGGCGCACTTTTCGCTAGAACTGGACACTGGTTGAGCGACCACGGTCGCGCGATCGTATGGTGAGCGCGACCAAATTCGCCGAACTGGAAACCGGCCGTAAGAGTAAATTAGATTTGGTTTGATCTGACGTTAGATTTGGTAAAACTAAAAGTCCTAATTCTGCAGACAGACAGGGATCTGGAATAAACGTAGTGGGTAAGAAATTGCTTGAATCCCAATAAATATGAGTCTGGAAATCAAACCGGGTATGTGGACCATTTCCTGTCATCTCACAAAAGAAGGTAAGTTATTCATTGCAAAAAATATGTAAAGTAAGTAAAGAATCATTAAAACTATTGAAGACAAAAAATACAGCTCGAGTGACAACTCAGGAAACACGATGTCATATGTTTCAAATTTCAAGTATGTTTCCCATTTCTAATAAACGATGAGTCTGGAATAAGGATCCCCCTTTTGGTCCGTTAGTGGGTGGGGCATCACTTTCATGGGGATGGCAGAGTTGAGGCTTACGGGGTCTCAGGCATGCTGCCTTGTCGGGATAATGCTTTGCTCATGACTGGGCCGGGATTCGATGGAGCGTTGCTCATCGGCTTGGAAGTCTGGACACTCTTGGTTATTTTGGTGTATAGGGAATGACTCGTTCGATGGGTGTGGCTTAGCGTTCATTTGCGGGAACTAAGTGGAATTACCAATAGGTGTTGTTTAGATGTAGACACTTTTCATTTTCATCTCATTTTATCATATTCAAACACAAAACCCTATCAGCTAAAAAAAAGAAAAAAATTAAACTGTACAAATATCTATTTACATATATATATATATATAAAATCTTAAGTTTGCTGGTCTTCCTAGGGATAGTGCTTCGGGAAGGATGCTAATTTCGTAGGAATTCTTTCAGTTTCCTCTTGAATGTGGTAATCGTGGAACTCATTCTGATTTCTAATGGGATTTGATTCCACGCTTTTGCACCAGAATAGAAAAAACTGCATTTGGAGAATTCTAGGTTCTGCCTTGGAGTGTCAAGATCTAACTGACTTCTTGTTGGATAGTTAGATATTTGAGATCTGGTAACCAGTCTCCCTCTCAAGTTGTCCGGGCAGAGACCATTCATTAATTTATAGATCATCACGGCCCTGTCAAATATTATTAAGTTAGAGACTGAAAGCCAGTTGCAACTCCACCCATCATTTAATCTAGAGCTTTCTATCAGTGTTCGTGCTCTTGTTTGCAGACGTTGAAGATGATCAAGCTTTGTGTTTGACAAACCGCCCCAAAGTTCATCACTGTATCTCAAATGACTCTCGAGCAGTGCCCCATACACCTGATCCAATTTTGATTGCAGTAGTAGGTTCTTTACTTTCCGCAGGAACGAAAGGGCATTTTTGATTTTACCTTTGAGGCTCTTATATTGCTCATTCCATGAAAGGTTTTCGTCCACTGTAACTCCAAGGTATTTAACTTTTTTGACTCGTTTAATTGGTCCTCCATTTATGTTTACCTCTAATGGACCATTGATACGGTTAGTTTGTCTTTTGTGACCGACAACCATGTCCTCAATTTTATCAGTGTTCAAACTAAGCTTATTCTGCCGTAACCATTCTGCAATATTGTCCACCTCAGTTCTTAGATCATTGCAGAGTTTGTCAATATCTTCAGCAGAGCAAGTTACGCTAGTATCATCTGCATACATGTTTGAGGTGCATTTATAGAGGCACTGCTCAAAGTCGTTGACATACAGGATGAAGAGGAGAGGCCCCAAGCACGAGCCCTGAGGAATACCGCAGTGAACAGTTTTCAGGCTGGATTTGTGGCCATTCTCTTGACAGTATTGTTTTCTATTCGTCAAATACGATGTGAACCACCGAAGAGGTGTTCCTACTACGCCGTATTTGGTAAGCTTGGAGAGGAGAATTTCGTGGTCCACCCTGTCGAAAGCCTTTTTGAGGTCGAGAAGTACGCTTATGTTAATTTTGCGTTTGTCGATGTTAGAAAACCACGCATCTGTTAAGTTAAGTAGTGACGTTAAGGTACTATGCATTTTCAAAAATGCGTGTTGATTTTTTGAAAATTTCTTGTGCACTTTCAAGTAATTTGATACTTGGTCGTGCCCTAGTTTTTCGAGCAACCTCGAGAAAACAGATAACACGGATATAGGCCTGTAATTGCCCATGTCGTTTTTCGACCCAGACTTGAAAATAGAAGTCACTTTTGCTATTTTCCACATGTCAGGAAAGATACCCTTTTCAAATGAAGAGTTGAATATGGCAGCTAGCGGCTTACATAAAATTTCTGCTGCATCTTTAACTAACTTTACAGAAACTTTGTCATATCCTGCAGATTTGGAGCATTTCAACTTTTTGATTTCTTTTTCGATAGTGCTTGGATCAATCGGGTGAAATTCGAGAAGAGGTGTTGTTAAAGGTCCTTCATCAATCAGGTATCTTAGTGGGTCATCGGATTCTTTAGTTTCAATTTTTTCCGCAAGTCTTGGGCCTATGGTGGTAAAGTGGTTTTTGAATGCTTCCGCAATTTCCTTTTGCTTTTCAATCAGTTTACCCTCGTACATAACGGATCTGGGAGCCGTGGAACATTGATTTTTGTTTAGGACTTTGTTAATCGTTTTCCACATCTCCTTGGGGTTACTGGAATTCTCATCTATCAAGCTGCGATAGTAGCCTTCAACAGCTCTTCGGAGTTCACTGGTCACCCTGTTTCTTAGGCGTTTGTATTCAGGCCATATTGAACGGTCTTTTTCAGCTTTCCTCTTAGCCCGGTCTCTCTCACGTAGAGTTATCCAGGGAGAAGGTACACTACACTAACACTAACACTAACACTAACAAAGTACACTAACACTGTACTTGTTTAAAATTATAAAATTCTTTTGTTACATGCATACATCTGCCATATTTTCTTTTTTGGTACACACAGAGTCCTAGTTACTTTATGGTAAATATAGAGCGTCTCGCAAATGGTTCGTTCTTTGCAGCGTAACATACCTGTTGGCGGTTTAGCTGCTTTACTTTTCACTTCACCATTCAACCGAGATGAAAGATTCTCAAGCATTTCGTTCAATTCTGGTATCCACCTTGAAAAAATAAGAGACACAAATTCAAAATGGCAAAAGCACTAACGTTTTTCTATGTTTAATACAGGCGAACGAAGCTCAAATGTGGGGAGGGGTAGGAAAATGAAATAGGGAGAGAAGGGCGAAGAATTCAATTAAAACTGTTCAAAATCTTCTCTGACAATAAGGCCATAATGTCCTTAATTACGTTTATTCGTAGGCATCCATAATATTTCTCTTCATTTGGCTGGGCAGAGAAACACTTCTTACGACCAAAGACAGACGCACAAAATTTTGTTTTTCCTACCCTGACTATTATTTTCCTTGCTAATTCTGGACTTCACAACATGAATAACAGTTTTCCAGCCCAATGAAATATCTGTATCCAGAGATACAAAAGAACGTCTCGGCAAGCCATATCTCATACAATAAAAAGCGCAAAAATCTCTGTATCTTGGATGTAATTTCAGAATGAAGGAATTTGGCTAACTGAATCCACAAATCTAAGTTAGGATCCTCATTCTCCAGCCATGAATTTACTACAAAGCTATACCACAAAGCTATACCACAAAGCTCTGATCGTAGCACAATTACTAATATTCTATTCGTTTGTTTATCAGTGTAGCATTGCGCAACACGCATAAAAAAGTTTGTTTATGAATTTACAAAGTATAGAAGATAAATACCTACGAAATTGCGGCCATCAAAATTGGTCAGTTGTTCCTCTTCCTGCTGTAAGAGCGTATTGGAACTGGACAAAATTGCTTACCTCAAAATTGGAGACAACAGATTTATTTGGACATAACTGTGCTCGTAAAGTCTGCACCACTGCAAATGAGATAATGGATGCATGGATTAGTACGAGGAATGTATATCTATACATGAATGTGAAGTTATATCTTTTTCTGATGCCCACCGGGACCGCAGAAATAGAGAGAGCCTAATCGAGCCCGCAACCCCTTGCCGTGACGCTTGATTTACGAGGCTTGAATGTGAAATTATGAGTTTTAACGGTCAAAAACTTCAAACTATGATGAATTTTGACTGAAAACATGTTCTAGATCTAAAGTTAAAAAATGTAAAAAGCTTATCACTTGTTTTAGTATTTCAGTTTATGCCACCACTGATAATGTCGTTGTTACAATATAGTGTAGGTAATTTTAAGTTTACAAAATTTATGATTTGAGCACAAAGTCATGCTTTCAAGCAAATCTAATCTTTCTTTTGCGAAATGAAGCAAAGATAAGTATGTTATATTTTTCGACACGAAATTTAAAGACAAATGTGTACACACACTCATTTTTGCTAATTTTGGCCAAGAAAGGAGGGAAACTGTTGATGTCATCGAATATACAACAGTTACAGTAAAATGAACGGCATATTCAAATTTTAAGCATAAAATTGCGGAAGGGGGGTTGAATCCGTCCCCTTGGCCCTAGTGATGTCGTAATGGCCCGTCAATTAGGGTCAACAATAAGTAAGCTTGTTTTAAGATGCACGGGAGGTCTACCTAGACTTATGACGATGAGTCTCTTGTTTCCCTGTGCTCTTTGACTTGATGATGGTCCTTCAGTCAAGAGCGACTCATAACATTACTCTTAAAAATATGGCCAACTTTGCAATTCCTGAAGTACCAATCAGATTGCGAGATTTGGCAAGGAACAATGTCATCGACTTTTCAATTCGAATGATGCAGTTGACCAGATTTTGGACGAAGTTGCTACAGCAGATAGTTGAAGATTTCTCTGGTTAGTTTTGGTCTTAAAAACATAGAAAATGTAGCGCCGAGGGACTAATTTCGGACTTACCAGGTAAACTGAACTTCCTTCATCAGATTTATACCAAGTTCGTTGATTAAATGTCTGCTTAACGTGGTTTTCACCGCATGCTCTTTCCGTAGAGTGACCGTTAAACAGAGCTACGGCAGTAGTGTGATCCTGATTCGATCGATCGAATGTAGGAGATAGGGCCGGGTTTTTCACTGTTTCATTATGAGTCCCTCTTGAGCAAGGTTTACCGCAGGGATACAAGGGACTCATCGTCAAAAGTCTAAGGTCTACCAAAGAGTTAAACCAGGGGCGGATCCAGCCCAAAGTTGAAGGGGGTGCAATTTGCAGAGTGGGCGCCAAAAACACAGTGAAAAGAAAGCGCGCCGAAGGCACGAAGAAATTTCTGGGCCTTTCTTCAGAAAAAATTCTCTGGTTTTTCTATTGAATAACGCCTTAATTGATATGTTTCTAACATTCAGAACCAAACACGAAAAAAGAGTGCATTTGGGCGCCCTGCTTGCCGAAAATGGGGCACAAAGTGGAAACTTTCATCATGAAACTTTCAGCACCCCCCTAAATCCGCCACTGACTTAAACAACGGGAATGTGTCTGCCCTATCAAGCCTGCAGTAGAAAGAATTTTTGGAGCAAAACATTTGAAGACACTATGGTAAAATGGCTAGTATTATTGCTTTTGGTGCCTTCATAACATTTTTGACCTACCTTGAATAAAGCATCTGTATTAAGATATCTGTTCCTGGAGCCAAAATGCAGGCAACTGTTCTATCCTATCCTGGATCGTTTTGATGAAATTGATACCAAATCGGAAGGCCCATTCCCGGATGTTTGATCTGCCAAATAGACCCTGTAAGTTATCACATCATCTCAAGAAACCTCGGATATTCCTTCCAGTGATGACCATTAGACTGATTACAAAGAGTCCCAGTTATCATTATTTCAAAACGAGGCTCCTGCACCAAACCGAGACAGCTCATACTGGCTGTCTTTCAATAGCAATAACTACGGCCATATAATCCGTCCAGATGACCATACTAACCTATAAGCAAAAACTTTGCTTACCTCTGCAAACATCCATGTCTTTAAATTTGTTTCATCAAAAACGAACTCCAGAAACTGCAATAAGAAGGATTCCGTGATACTCACAAGATAGAACAGAAATAAATGTATTGATGAGCACTACAATACGCATACATTATCGGGAATATAGTGAACACCCGTGTATAAGAACCTGGTGGATTAAGTTCGAAGACAAGGAAGCACTGCACTTCGGAACACAAATTTTTAATGTTTGTGAGTAATCTTCGATTATTTACAACATTCTCAATTTCACTGACTCTCATTGCTCTTTGTGTATCGCTTGAAGCATCCGAAAGCTTGTTTTTCAATCTCAGTTGACCACGTGGACTGTATGGCTTTGAAAATTCGGAAACATAAAAATTCTTTAATGAAATACTAAAACCTGAAAACAAAAATTGGCCAAATCAGCAATACGCGTCACATATCAAAATCCGAAAACGCGCACGTAAAAGTAAAACCCGACACCCGAGGACTCAAAATGGCCAAACCCGCAACCTGTGAAACCCAGAGCCCCCCTCAATCAGCGGTTTAAAGGAAATTCTCTCTAACTAAGAACAAACAAAGCCACAAAAGTGTTCCGAAACCAGTAGGGCAAACTGTGACCTTGTGCAAGCGGAAGATTGTTTTTGATAGAAGTTTATAGCGCGAGAAGAAGCATAAATGATAATCAAGAGATCTGCCTCGTGGATTTTTTTCTTGATTCTGAAGCTGAGTTGCAATTCCAGGGGGACACTCAGCACATACGCATACGGGGAGGTCAGTCCAAGAAAATTTCAGGGAACCCAAAAATATCACTTCAGCTTCATTGCGACCCAAAAATATCAGCTCATTTTATACTCAGACACCGGTGCAAGAACATAAAATATCCTGAAACAATGCAAATAGAAGTCAGGATTGCCTCTGGCGAACCCAAAAATATCAGTTCAACGATGTTTGGTGTTAAAAAATATCACAAACACAGTTTCAGTTTTATTTGGACCCAAAAATATCACTTTTGGCAATATTCTGACCCAAAAATATCGGACTTACCTTCCCGTATGTACATGTGCTGAGTGCCCCCCCCCTGCGGTAGCAATTGTTCGCCCTGCAGAATTGCAATCCCAATACCTACAACATCATTCCTTGTGGAAAATCTAAACTGAGTTTGCTATGTTGATAAAATTTCAGATGAAAAAGCAATCACAAAAGTCATGCAAACCTGGATCATTTTGTTTAAGTTCTGAGACAAGACAAATTTTCTGAAATGGGCAATACCAAGTTCATCCAATCGGAACAGAGCCAAATAACATATGACTACAATGAGAAGAAAGATGGCATTAGTGCGTCAAGTGTAAAAACGGGTGTGCAGGTTGGGAAAGCAAAGGTTTTAAGGTTGGAAAGCACATGGCAAGGGGGATAAGAGTCTTGCCATTAAATGGTCTGTTTCATCCAGCATGCCTTGCACGTATCATCTTCTGGTTTGCCTTTGTTGTCGCCATTTTCATGGCCCATTTTTCGACCCCAAGTATTGGAATGAACTCCCTGTATTGAAAGTTATGGAGTACCCCCTTGGGATGCATACAAAAAGGTTGTTTGTGCATCAATTTTCCATTAAGGTGGCATAAAAACAGGAGTGGTGCAAGAAATTTTCCAACAGAGGGGCTGGAGCTTCCAACAGGGGGGCTGAAATGACTGAAAAATGGTGTTGTCGTGCGGTATTTTGCCAAATTTCTCTAACGAAAACCCAAAATTTCTTCGACGAGGGTCTAGATGTCTCCAACAGGGGGCTGTAGCCTCCCCCTAACCCTCCCCTGGTGCCACCCCTGCATAAAAAATGAAAAAAGACTACTAACCAATGTATTTATTCTTGTCTGACACCATGCAATTTTTGCCATCAGTTTTGTAGAATCTCTCAACAATCAACTAAAAAGGGATAATATGCTAATGTAACTATTGGAAAGTAAACGATTGAAGGAAGAAATACTAAACCAGGTTATCAAACATTGCATTCTAATTGGTACCCTGGGTACCAAAGCCTCAAATTTACATTTTTGCTCTGGTACCCAAGGTGTCTAATTGGTCAATCCAACAACTAAATATTCCTTCAAAAGATGTTTCAGCTATTTTAATGAGATAAGCTATTTGTGAGATGAAATTTTTGCCTTTTACACACCTTTGACCAAAATTTGCAACTAAGCTAAATTTCCTGAAATGCTAACTTCACCAAAAGTTTCTCCCTGCCAAATAAGCTAAACACAGTGCATAATAAAGCATGCAAAAATCAAAATCATTTCATTTTGCAACAAGCCCTTCAAACTGTAGAATTACATGGAAGATTTGGAAGAGTTATTGAGGAGTTGTGGAACATTTGAGGCATCATAAAATCTGAAACTTAAATCTATTCCTGCAAAATTCCACATTTTGGGTGATCCACAAAAGTTAATTCTAAAAGATATTCTGCGTTTTCCAAAAGCCTCTTCCCAAGAAATTGTCTTCCCTTCACATGCTCTAAAAATTGTCATGTTAAGATGTTAATTAAGTCTATTCATTTTTAAGCAAAGTTAATTGAGTGGCGTTAGAGCTGCTTTGTCCACATTTGAAAATCATATGTACAAAATAAATAAAAATAGCATTAGATCTTGTTTCTATTTTGAATAGCTCAAAGCCTTCTGTATGGACCATATTGGCTAAGGTTTGTTGTACCAACTTCCAGTCATGTGAACACATTCTAAAGAAGCTTTATCATTATGCTATTTTTTGCACTCATGGTGCAACTTTTCATGGCACAAAATTTGTTAGAGAGACCAAAAGACATTTTATCAAGAGACTGATCACATGACTTGAAAAGGGTGAAACATACCATGGCCAGTTTCGTCTATTGTTGAGCTTACAGCTATGTAAATAAAACCTGGTTGAACTGTGTCAGTTAAAGCTAGGGTATGGTACTAAATGTTAAAAGTTTACATTAACTGCCACAAGTCGTACAGTTACTTGCAAAAGATCTTTCATACCCGGGCTAAAAAATGAGTTAGCGTGTTGGGGGTGCTACCAGGAGGGTAGCTGAAATGCTCAAATTGCCCAAGGAAGGAAGAAAATAAAAATGAATGGAAGGAAGAGGAAAAGAAAAGAAAGGAAGGGGAAAGAAAAAAGGGAGAAAGGTAGGGGGACATAATGGAGTTGTTTATTGGGAAAGGAGAAGAGTAAAAAGTAATGAAGGTACTTGGCTGGCTACCAGGAAGAAAAATATTTTTTAGCCCTGTTTCACACTCTCACTTTTGATTTTGATTATTCTGTAAAAAAATCCCCTGGATTCTTGAATACCCTCCCTTCTCATGTTTTTTTTTCTTAGATCTCATTGTTTCATTCTTAAATCTTAGCTGTTTCATTCTTTAGATCTCATCGCTTCATTCTTGAGGGGGGATTCTAGAATCACTCCAAAAATTCAAAGTGAGACTTAGAGTAAGTCTAAGATAGACAAGACTCACTTTTAACGCATTTGAGAATCTTATGCATCCAGAGAACACTTCTGTAAAGAATGTTGCACTTTCATTGTCTAATGACTAGAAAAGAAATAAAAAAAATGTTTTAAAACCAATAGAATATTTTTAACAGACAACATTTCCTTGAAACCAACACTCAGTTTTTCCTCATGGCTAAGCTGTTTTGGGAATAGGGTACTGTTGGGATTTATCTGGCAGACAAGGGCTGTTTACTTACCAATCAAAGTCATTTCATCCATGGCAATCAAAGCAATTCAATAAGCATATTTCAAACATTCCTAACAAAGCTAATGCTGCTTGTTGGTCAATCTTTTCACAAGTGAAAGTGTTTAAACACAAAGTATTTTGTCCATTGGCGGAGATGAATTTTGCAGACTACCAAGATTTATCAGGCAGCCTGGAATAAATTTAGCAACTTGAAATAGATTAAAACTTGAATTTTGAAGTCATAAGTCTTCTTTCTGCTCCATGTTAAACTCCATAAGGAGACACAATCATACTTGTCTGTTTTGTATGTAAAAAAACACAATTCTGCTTGATATTTGAAGTGAAGGTATGATACAAAAGACTCCTGTTGTCCAAACTGTAGCATATAGCAGAATTTAAATTCTAATTTGTGACATTGACATTGGTTTGCATGCCTTAACACCTGATGCAAAACAAGGAATGGAATATATCTTCCTAGGCTTTCAACCAATTAGGCTCCTCTATAAAAAGGACAAAGAAACCCAGAGCCAGACCAGTATGGAAAGTACGGCACTCTTTGACGAGATGCATTTTTTCATGTTTCTTTCTGAATGTAGGAAACATATGAATTAAGGCATTATTCAATTGACAAAACCAGAGAATTTTCCCTGAAGAAGGGCCCAAAAATTTCTGTGCGCCTTTGATGTGCTTACTTTTCACTGTTGGCGCCCACTCTGCAAACTGCCCATGTTTCAACTTCGGGCTGGATCCACCCCTGCCCTCACATGAACATTTTCAGACCCGTTTTAGAATATTAAACAATGCATGCATGTGTAGGGCATTCAGAATAATTGTGATTGTTTTGTGGAAGATATTGGCCTTGTTTCATAACATTTACATTCACCTGGCTGACTTTGAATTAAATCTTGATTGTTTTAAATGCCAAATAACGCGTGGAATGTCAATCACACTATTGCTTTGAATGTCATTTTGCCCCAAAATGACAATTTTTCTGCTCACATGAAAATTTCAGGTCAACCTAATAGCAAATAAGTTAAAGAGAAAGCAAATAAGTTTCAGCTTGACTTGAGCTTCATTTTGCCTGTGTCATGTGAGCATCCCAAGGGCTTTAACCAGAGATCAGACCGGTATGAGTTTGCTCATGTGAGGGCACTCTAAAGTGATTGCCAAATTTCTCGTTCCATATCAGTATTCATAATTGCACTCTTAGCCTTCTCTCATTGCTCAAATCTTTGGTCAATCTATGCAACTTCTATCCATCTGTGTTGTTCTTGGGTATCCCGTGATCATGATCCTTTGAGCTATAGGGGGCTCAAAATTGCAAAGTTTCATGCTTGCACACACAGATCTTGCTCTGTTGCTTTTATCGTAAATCATTCAGATGTGTAACTAACGAATCAAGCAACAATCTCAGGTGTGCATCTGCCATACTTTCCATACTGGGAGCCAGACACAGCATAATGTCTCATTCAATTCCTACCCTGACCATCCCCCCAGCACACCCCCGGGCATTTGCACAGAAATAATTCTCAGCCCCCAGGCATTTGACAGTCAATTTTTCCCGGCCCCGGGGCATTTGACAACCCCCGGGATTTTAAGATGTGTATAGTATATATTGTATAGAAGCTTTAAACGTGCATTATAGTAATGCACGTTTCTTTGAAAGGTTGGAGATCTCAGCATTTTTGGTCTCCAATTTTGGCATCGAAACATGGTCTCTGAAAGCTGACTTGATATCCTGAATGACGGGGCCGCCAAGAGCTTTTCAAGGCCCAGGGGCAAAACTGTGAATTGAGGCCCCTTGTGAGCGGAGCGAGCAGAAAATTTTTCGATCACCCCCAATAGATTGGCTTAAAATGCATTAGAACATTTCATGCAGTCCAAATGTCAAAATTCTCTAATTATGAGGCCCCTTACACCCTGAGGCCCTGGGGCAAAGTGCCCCTCCTGCTCCCCCCTCTTGGCGGCCCTGCTGAATGATATAAGGTTAGGGGCTGTTAATATTTGTTGAACGATATCCCAGACTTCAGTTTGCATCTAGGGTGGTATTTTGAATGCAATAGGCTACTGTACATTGCCTTCCAGATATTGAGGAAGAGCCTTGCAATCGCAAGAACATTCTTTTTAATTACCTAGTAGTATTGAACAAGAAGTTCAGCTTTGTTATTTTGGAAATTTCATTGTTTGTTACAGACCTGTTCCAGTTGTTGCACCCTTTGAGTTATTCTTCTCTGAAACATTCCTTGACAAATTTAGATTGTATTGTATTTCTGAGTGTGGATCTTCTATTGCGTCGTTGAAATCAGTAATATTTTGTTAAAAGTGTTTAGACAGTGTTAAAAGTATCAGAAATCATACATGTTCCTCCAGAATGCCAAATATTAGAATAATTAACAACATCGCTGACCATAACTTTTATATTCCAATGGCAAGGCTGTAATCAAATTTCCCGGCCCCTGGGCATTTGACAGTCAAATTTTCCCCGCCCCAGGCATTTGCCAGAAAATATTTTCCCCGCCCCCAGGCATTTGTACACAATAATGGTCAGGGTAAGAATTGAACGAGACATTATTGTTTCTTAGCGAGATAAAAATCTTATCGTTATGCTATCCTTGCCAAACTTTGACTTTGGAATTGGGTATTAGTTTTTCTGTATGCAAGCTTCTAAGGTGTTGCGGTGCAGTGGTCTAATCCTCTGGCTTAGAAGCAAAAGGACAGTCCAGTCTGCAGAGAATGGCACTTTTCGACCAGACCTCCGGTGTGCAAGGGGAAATTTCTTTTGTTCTCTATTGTCTTAATTTCTTAGGTCTGCTCTTTTTCTGTGATCCCAGCGCTTGACATTGAAAAACACAACTTTAGCTTCACCTAAAGCCTACCTGCAATCAGTTACAAAATTGTTGAGCCATCCTCGAAAAAAAATTTTTTTCGTCCCCCCTTTCCCCCATGCCAATGTTGTTTTGCATGAGGGGAAAACAGGGGCAAGAATTGACAATCTGGGGGTGTGGCTTAACAATTTTGTAATTGAATTGTAGCAGCAGGCCTAAATAGCAGCAGTTGTTGGTCCAAAAATATGGGCCTTCTTTCTACAAACAAAAACATATCACCTTGCAGCTATCTTTGATAAATCTTGCTGCATATTCTTGAACACCTTGTTCTTGTGATTTGAAGTCATTCAAAGCTTTAACTGCAAGGTTGAATAGTTCTTTATGGTCCATCTTTCCGAGAATGTTCCCGTGAAGATCACTTAGGCCTATCTGCCTGCAGCCTGCAGTGTCCTCTTCAGTGTTTACTTGGCAACGCATAGAATCATTACATTCATTATACCTTTGCTCCCTCATAGCTTCAACCAAACGCATCATTTGAAAGCAATATCTTTTCATCTAATGCAATGAAGTAATTGAAACTAAGATTAAAGTAGTAAGTCTGAATGAAAACGAGATCGAAACATACTGCGCAGGAGCACTAGAGTGCCAGAATTTCAGCATATTCCTGGACTCTCTTGTCGTCCTGGAAGAAGGGCTGAGACCAAGGATAAATAGTTATCCCTGGCTGAGACGAATTGGGCAAGTCCAGCATCTTCCTCATTCTTTACAATCTTCAATCCACCACGCCACAACAGCATTCTCTTGGGGTTTAGGGGTTCTAGTTCCTTGGTGTACTGATGGATGAGCACCTTTCCTGGAAATTTCACATTTCTGAACTTACTAAAAAACTTTCAAGGACGTCTGGGATCTTTTCTAAAATTAGACATCTCCTTCCTCTTGACATACTGAAAAATCTTTACTTTTCCATCTTCTCTTCCTTTCTGAGTTATGGCTCATCAACTTGGGGTCTCTCCTATGATACTCATCTTGAACCAATCTTCTCGCCGCAGAACAAAGTACTCCGTTCTATTTCCTTCCAGCCCTTCTTCTCTCCCTCAACACCAATCTTCTTCCTTTAAAAATTCTAAAACTAAAAGACATGATTCACCATATGATATATTCAAATTCGTGTACAAGTCTCTCAATGGTCTCTCGCCATCTCATTTTCACAACTACTTTCAGCTTAGTAACACTGTTCACAGTCATGAAACTCGTCAAGCAGCTAGAGGTGACATTTTTCAATCTATAAGAAATACATTTTTCCATGGTCTCAGGTCTATAAAGTATTTTGGTGCTAAACTTTGGAATGGCATACCCACTTTTATTAAAATGTCAGTTTCATTCAATATTTTCAAATCAAAATTGAAAGAATTTCTTGTAAATGGCTATGGTCTTTAATTCTACACCTTCATAACTGAGGAAACATTCTTTAATTATCTCACTCTTTGGAGACATTTTCTGGTCTTGTGTTCTTTTTTGAATAAATTTTTCTTTGTTTTTTTTAGTTTTTAGATGAGAGGGGGGGGCTCTCTCTCGATTAGTTTAGCTATTAGAGAGCTCCTCCTTAGACAAATATACCTAAATATACATGAGCATGGGTTTCGGATGTAGTCTTGTTTGCTGCCTCCGAAACCTATGCTCATTCTATGTTCTGTACTGTATTGTGCCTTTTTTTGTTCTTCAGTGTCTGGCATGGTGTATTTTCTAGTTGTCTGTATTAGTTGATTGTCATGTATTTTGATTCTTTTAGTTAATGTAGGTAAATTCATTTGTATATATTTGTATCACATATTTAGATATATTTGCCAATGAAAACTGAAAACAGAAAAACTGAAGCCTTACAAAACCCTCAGTACAAATTCCGGGAGGAAAGGAGGAAATACTTGACATTGCGGGGTGCGGGGGGCGTGTGTGCCCAGAAATTATTTTTCCCCGGCTCTAGAATTTTTCCTTCAGGCATAGAAAAGTTGGGTTCTCAAAAATCGACGAAAAGTGAGTGAACTCCAAACCAGCAAATCATAAAAACTTAAAGACCCAGGGCCCCGGGGAGGGGGGTACTTGGCCTGCGAACATACGGGGACATGCCGCTGGAAAATCTAAAAAGCTACCCTGTCCCGGCGTCAAATCCCCGAAAATGATACCCTGTCCCGGAGTAAAATTTTCTCAAACAATACCCTGTCCTTTAGTTTCTTCGGACAAAGTTGTTCTCTGTAAGGAAATTTGTACGAAATCTATCGAAAAATGTCGAAATATTGCCATCCAAGCGATTTGAATCACATTCGCAGAGACATACGGGGAGGCACACGCTACTATATACGCCGATAATACAGTGATCTCCTACTCTTCGGATAAAATCGAAGAAATTAACGCTGTTGTCAACGCAGAACTTGCCTGCCTCGAGAAATAGTTGCAGGGTAAACGGATCCGTTTCCTTCTCCTTCGCTTTTCCTTCGCAGCATCCTTTTCGTAGTTTACGCCCCCGCAGAAGTAGACATGGTTCTTAGTGCTGATATACCACGGAATAGACTTGGAGCAAGTCTATTGCTGCAGAGATGAGGGTGGCTCTCAGTTGATAGAATTGTCCATAGGGAAACATCTACCATGGTATATAAATCCCTAAATGGACTGACACCCGACAACCTATGTCAGATCTTCTCCCGACTGTCTGATGTTCACAGTTGGGTCTTACGAAACACGAAATGCGATCTAGTTATACCTCGAATGAGAACAGCTTGGTCAAAACTCGTTTGCTTTCGGGGTTGATACAGAGAACAAACTCCTTTCTAATATCAAGTTAGTTCCTTCCATCAAGTCGTTTAAAGCCAAACTCAGAGCTCATAACTGAAAATATTCAAGGAAAGGTGATTTTAACTTTCCGTTTTCCTATTCAAGTTTTTGATTAATAGGTGTATTGTATATTTATAGGATTAGACAATTATATGTTGTTATTGGGTTATTTTTTTGTTTTTAGTTGCAGGGTACATTGTAAAACAGTTATCCAAACTGAATTGTATCCCTGGGTAAAGAATTTTGAAATGAAATGAAAAATGAAAATGAAATATTCTTAGGTCAGAATATTACCAAAAGTGATATTGTTTGGGTCCAACTAAAACTGAAACAATGTTCATGAAAATTTTTGATACCAAACATCGTCGTTGGGCTGATATTTCTTGGTTCGCTAAAATCCTGACTTCTATTTGCATTATTTCGGGATATTTTATGTTCATGTACAGGTTTTTAAGTAAAAAATAAGCTGATATTTTTGGATTGCTTGAAAATTTCTTTCATTGACCCAACCTTATGTGTATCAGCAGAATGACGAGGGTGACCCACCTGAGACTTTAAGAAGTGTGTGAAGTAGATGTTTTGAGCATCCCAAATTTGTGATGATTTTTCACATCTAGTGAATAGATGCTCTGTTTGTTTGGACTGCAAGACTCTGTTGAAGTCTCACTTCGATGGAATAGATTAATGAAACGACATGAACGTTCTAATGAATTGTCACACTTATTTGATCGTTGTAAATAAACTTTTCCTCCAGTATAACAAATATGTGAAATAGATGATTTTAGGCATCCTAGAGTCTGTGATGATTTCTCACATCTAGTGGATAGACGTTTTGTTGGGACTGTAAGTCTCTGTTGAAGTCTCACTTCGATGGAATCCATGTTTAAAACGATTTAAAAGTTTTGTTGAATTTTCACACCAATTTGATAGTTGTAAATAAAGTTTTCCTCAGTTTAACTAATGTGTGAAGTAGATGTTTTTGAGCATCCCAGATTCTGTGATGAATTCTCACATCTACTGAATAGACGTTTTGTTGGGACGGTAAATCTCTGTTGAAGTCTCACTTCGATGGAATAAATGTTTAAAACGATTTAAGAGTTCTGTTGAATTTTGAAACCTATTTGATAGTTGTAAATAAATTTTTCCTCAGTTTAACTGATGTGTGAAGTAGATATTTTTGAGCATCCCAGATTCTGTGATGAATTCTTACATCTAGTGAATAGACTTTTTGTTGGGACGGTAAATCTCTGTTGAAGTCTCACTTCGATGGAATAGATGTTTAAAGCGATTTACATATTTTTATTGAATTTTCACACTTATTTGATAGTTGTAAATGAATTTTTCCTCAGCTTAACTAATGTGTGAAGTAGATGTTTTTGAACATCCCAGATTCTGTGATGATTTCTCACATCTACTTGATAGACGTTTTGTTGGGACTGCAAGTCTCTGTTGAAATGTCACTTCCATGGAATAGATGTTTGAAACAATTCAAACGTTCTCTTGAATTGTCACATTTATTTGATAGTTATCAAAGATTTTTCTTCGGTATAACTAATGTGTGAAGTAGATATTTTTGAGCATCCCAGATTCTGTGATGAATTCTCACATCTAGTGAAAAGACGTTTTGTTGTGACTATAAGTCTCTGTTGAAGTCTCACTTCTATGGAATAGATGTTTAAAACGATTTAAAAGTTCTGTTGAATTTCCACACCTCTTTGATAGTTCTAAATGAATTTTTTCTCAGTTTAACTAATGTGTGAAGTAGATGTTTTTGAGCATCCCAGATTCTGTGATGATTTCTCACATCTAATGGATAGACGTTTTGTTGGGACTGTAAATCTCTGTAGAAGTCTCACTTCGATGGAATAAATGTTTAAAACGATTTAAGAGTTCTGTTGAATTTTGAAACCTATTTGATAGTTGTAAATAAATTTTTCCTCAGTTTAACTGATGTGTGAAGTAGATATTTTTGAGCATCCCAGATTCTGTGATGAATTCTTACATCTAGTGAATAGACTTTTTGCCTGGACTGTAAGTCTCTATTGAAGTCTCACTTCGATGGAATAGATGTTTGAAGCGATTTAAATATTTCTATCGAATTTTCACACCTATTTCATAGCTGTAAATAAATTTTTCCTCAGTTTAACTGATGTGTGGAATAGATGCTTTTGAGCATCCCAGATTCTGTGATGAATTCTCACATCTAGTGAAAAGACGTTTTGTTGTGACTGTAAGTCTCTGTTGAAGTCTCACTTCGATGGAATAGATGTTTAAAACGATTTAAAAGTTCTGTTGAATTATGACACTTATTTGATAGACTTCGATGGAATAAATGTTTAAAACGATTTAAGAGTTCTGTTGAATTTCCAGACCTATTTGATAGTTGTAAATGAATTTCTTCTCAGTTTAACTAATGTGTGAAGTAGATGTTTTTGAGCATCCCAGATTCTGTGATGATTTCTCACATGTAGTGGATAGACGTTTTGTTGGGACTGCAAGTCTCTGTTGAAGTGTCACTTCCATGGAATAGATGTTTGAAACGATTCAAACGTTCTCTTGAATTGTCACATTTATTTCATAGTTGTAAAGAAACTTTTCATTCAGTTGAATAAATATGTGAAGTAGATGTTTTGAGCATCTTAGATTCTGTGATGAATTCTCACATCTAGTGAATAGACGATTTGTTTTGACTGCAATTCTCTGTAGAAGCTTCACTTCAATGGAATAGATGTTTGAAGCAATTTAAACGTTAAGTTGAATTGTCACATTTATTTCATAGCTGTAAAGAAACTTTTCATTCAGTTGAATAAGTGTGTGAAGTAAGTCTTTTCAAGCATACCAGATTATGTGATAGTTTCTCACATCTAGTGGATAGACGTTTTGTTGGAACCGTAAGTCTCTGTTGAAGTCCCACTTCCATGGAATAGTTGTTTGAAACAATTCGAACGTTCTCTTCAATTGTCACATTTATTTGATAGTTATCAAAAGATTTTTCTTCAATATAGCTAATGCGTGAAGTAGATGTTTTTGAGCATCCCAGATTCTGTGATGAATTCTCACATGTAGTGGATAGACGTTTTTTTGTGACTGTAAGTCTTTGTAAAAGTCTCACTTCAATGGAATAGATGTTTAAAACGACTTAAGAGTTCTGTTGAATTTTCACACTTATTTGATACTTTTAAGTACATTTTTCCTCAGTTAAACTAATATGTGAAGTAGATGTTTTTGAGCATCCCAGATTCTGTGATGAATTCTCACATCTAGTGGATAGACGTTTTGTTGGGACTGTAAATCTCTGTAGAAGTCTCACTTCGATGGAATAAATGTTTAAAACGATTTAAGAGTTCTATTGAATTTCCACAAATAATTGATAGTTGTAAATGAATTTTTCCTCAGTTTAACTAGTGTGTGAAGTAGATGTTTTTGAGCATCCCAGATTCTGTGATGATTTCTCACATCTAATGGATAGTTGTTTTGTTGGAACTGTAAGTCTCTGTTGAAGTGTCACTTCCATGGAATAGATGTTTGAAACAATTCAAATGTTCTCTTGAATTGTCACATTCATTAGATAGTTATAAAAAGATTTTTCTTCAGTTTAACTAATGTGTGAAGTAGATGTTTTTGAGTATCCCAGATTCTGTGATGAATTCTGACATCTAGTGAATAGATGTTTTGTTGGGACGGTAAATCTCTGTCGAAGTCTCACTTCGATGGAATAGATGTTTAAAACGATTTAAAAGTTCTGTTCAATTTTCACAACTATTTGATAGTTGTAAATAAATTTTTCCTCAGTTTAACTGATGTGTGAAGTAGATGTTTTTGAGCATCCCAGATTCTGTGATGAATTCTCACATCTACTGAAAAGACGTTTTGTTGTGACTGTAAGTCTCTGTTGAAGTCTCACTTCGATGGAATAGATGTTCGAAACGATTTAAGGGTTCTGTTGAATTTCCACACCTATTTGATAGTTGAAGATGAAGTTTTCCTCATTCCAAGTGAAGTAGATATTTTTGAGCATCCCAGATTCTGTGATGAATTCCTACATCTAGTGAATAGACTTTTTGTTGGGACGGTAAATCTCTGTTGAAGTCTCACTTCGATGGAATAGATCTTTAAAGCGATTTAAATATTTCTATTGAATTTTCACACTTATTTGATAGTTGTAAATGAATTTTTCCTCAGTTTAACTAATGTGTGAAGTAGATGTTTTTGAACATCCCAGATTCTGTGATGATTTCTCACATCTACTTGATAGATGTTTTGTTGGAACTGTAAGTCTCTGTTGAAGTGTCACTTCCATGGAATAGATGTTTGAAACAATTCAAATGTTCTCTTGAATTGTCACATTCATTAGATAGTTATAAAAAGATTTTTCTTCAGTTTAACTAATGTGTGAAGTAGATGTTTTTGAGTATCCCAGATTCTGTGATGAATTCTGACATCTAGTGAATAGATGTTTTGTTGGGACGGTAAATCTCTGTCGAAGTCTCACTTCGATGGAATAGATGTTTAAAACGATTTAAAAGTTCTGTTCAATTTTCACAACTATTTGATAGTTGTAAATAAATTTTTCCTCAGTTTAACTGATGTGTGAAGTAGATGTTTTTGAGCATCCCAGATTCTGTGATGAATTCTCACATCTACTGAAAAGACGTTTTGTTGTGACTGTAAGTCTCTGTTGAAGTCTCACTTCGATGGAATAGATGTTCGAAACGATTTAAGGGTTCTGTTGAATTTCCACACCTATTTGATAGTTGTAGATGAAGTTTTCCTCATTCCAAGTGAAGTAGATATTTTTGAGCATCCCAGATTCTGTGATGAATTCCTACATCTAGTGAATAGACTTTTTGTTGGGACGGTAAATCTCTGTTGAAGTCTCACTTCGATGGAATAGATCTTTAAAGCGATTTAAATATTTCTATTGAATTTTCACACTTATTTGATAGTTGTAAATGAATTTTTCCTCAGTTTAACTAATGTGTGAAGTAGATGTTTTTGAACATCCCAGATTCTGTGATGATTTCTCACATCTACTTGATAGACGTTTTGTTGGGACTGCAAGTCTCTGTTGAAATGTCACTTCCATGGAATAGATGTTTGAAACAATTCAAATATTCTCTTGAATTGTCACATTCATTAGATAGTTATAAAAAGATTTTTCTTCGGTATAACTAATGTGTGAAGTAGATGTTTTTGAGCATCCCAGATTCTGTGATGAATTCTCACATCTTGTGAATAGACTTTTTGTTGGGACGGTAAATCTCTGTAGAAGTCTCACTTCGATGGAATTAATGTTTAAAACGATTTAAGAGTTCTCTTGAATTGTCACATTTATTTCATAGTTGTAAAGAAACTTTTCATTCAGTTGAATTAGTGTGTGAAGTAGATGTTTTCAAGCATCCCAGATTCTGTGATGAATTCTCACATCTAGTGGATAGACGTTTTGTTGGGACTGTAAATCTCTGCAGAAGTCTCACTTAGATGGAATAAATGTTTAAAACGATTTAAGAGTTCTGTTGAATTTTGAAACCTATTTGATAGTTGTAAATAAATTTTTCTTCAGTTTAACTGATGTGTGATGTAGATGTTTTTGAGCATCCCAGATTCTGTGATGAATTCTCACATCTAGTGAAAAGACGTTTTGTTGGAACTGTAAGTCTCTGTTGAAGTCTCACTTCCATGGAATAGTTGTTTGAAACAATTCGAACGTTCTCTTGAATTGTCACATTTATTTGATAGTTATCGAAAGATTTTTCTTCAATATAGCTAATGCGTGAAGTAGATGTTTTCAAGCATCCCAGATTCTGTGATGAATTCTCACATCTAGTGGATAGACGTTTTTTTGTGACTGTAAGTCTTTGTAAAAGTCTCACTTCAATGGAAGAGATGTTTAAAATGATTTAAGAGTTCTGTTGAATTTTCACACTTATTTGATACTTTTAAGTACATTTTTTCTCAGTTAAACTAATATGTGAAGTAGATGTTTTTGAGCATCCTAGATTCTGTGATGAATTCTCACATCTAGTGGATAGACGTTTTGTTGGGACTATAAATCTCTGTAGAAGTCTCACTTCGATGGAATAAATGTTTAAAATGATTTAAGAGTTCTGTTGAATTTTCACACTTATTTGATACTTTTAAGTACATTTTTCCTCAGTTTAACTAATATGTGAAGTAGATGTTTTTGAGCATCCCAGATTCTGTGATGAATTCTCACATCTTGTGAAAAGACGTTTTGTTGGGACTGTAAGTCTCTGTTGAAGTGTCACTTCCATGGAATAGATGTTTGAAACGATTCAAACGTTCTCTTGAATTGTCACGTTTATTTCATAGTTGTAAAGAAACTTTTCATTCAGTTGAATTAGTGTGTGAAGTAGATGTTTTCAAGCATCCCAGATTCTGTGATGAATTCTCACATCTAGTGAAAAGACGTTTTGTTGCGACTGCAAATCTCTGTTGAAGTCTCACTTCCATGGAATAGATGTTTGAAACGATTCAAACGTTCTCTTGAATTGTCACATTTATTTCATAGTTGTAAAGAAACTTTTCATTCAGTTGAATAAATGTGTGAAGTAGATGTTTTGAGCATTTTAGATTCTGTGATGAATTCTCACATCTAGTGAATAGACGATTTGTTTTGACTGCAATTCTCTGTAGAAGCTTCACTTCAATGGAATGGATGTTTGAAGTAATTTAAACGTTGAGTTGAATTGTCACATTTATTTCATAGTTGTAAAGAAACTTTTCATTCAGTTGAATAAGTGTGTGAAGTAGATGTTTTCGATTATCCCAGATTCTGTGATGAATTCTCACGCCTAGTGAAAAGACGTTTTTTTGGGACTGTAAGTCTCTGTTGAAGTGTCACTTCCATGGAATAGATTTTTGAAACGATTCAAACGTGCTCTTGAATTGTCACATTTATTTCATAGTTGTAAAGAAACTTTTCATTCAGTTGAATAAATGTGTGAAGTAGATGTTTTGAGCATTTTAGATTCTGTGATGAATTCTCACATCTAGTGAATAGACGATTTGTTTTGACTGCAAATCTCTGTTGAAGTCTCACTTCCATGGAATAGATGTTTGAAACGATTCAAACGTTAAGTTGAATTGTCACATTTATTTCATAGTTGTAAAGAAACTTTTCATTCAGTTGAATAAATGTGTGAAGTAGATGTTTTGAGCATTTTAGATTCTGTGATGAATTCTCACATCTAGTGAAAAGACGTTTTGTTGGGACTGTAAGTCTCTGTTGAAGTGTCACTTCCATGGAATAGATGTTTGAAACGATTCAAACGTTCTCTTGAATTGTCACATTTATTTCATAGTTGTAAAGAAACTTTTCATTCAGTTGAATAAATGTGTGAAGTAGATGTTTTGAGCATTTTAGATTCTGTGATGAATTCTCACATCTAGTGAATAGACGATTTGTTTTGACTGCAATTCTCTGTAGAAGCTTCACTTCAATGGAATGGATGTTTGAAGCAATTTAAACTTTAAGTTGAATTGTCACATTTATTTCATAGTTGTAAAGAAACTTTTCATTCAGTTGAATAAGTGTGTGAAGTAGATGTTTTCAAGCATCCCAGATTATGTGATAGTTTCTCACATCTAGTGAATAGACGTTTTGTTGCGACTGCAAATCTCTGTTGAAGTCTCACTTCGATGGAATAGATGTTTGAAACGACTTAAACGTTCTATTGAATGTTCAAATTTATCATCTAGTTGTCTATAAACTTTTTCTTCACTTTAACCCTAGGGGGGCCACTCAGTACATGCAAATACGGGGAGGTAAGTCCGATATTTTTGGGTCAGAATATTGTCAAAAATGATATTTTTATGTCCAAATAAAATTGAAACTATGTTCATAATATCTGTTGACACCAAACATCGTTGGAAGCTTGCGCTGCCTTTTCTTAAAAACTCGCTTGCTTTCTTGTTCAATTCATCCATTGAAACAAGTCGTTTTCCCAACCCATGGAATTGGAATGTTGCTAGAGTTAATCCGATTTTCAAAGATGGCGGTAAGGCTGAAAAGTCTATCGACCAGTATCAATCTTGCCTGTCATCTCAAGGGTCTTTGAAAATTAATGACAAATCAGCTGTACCAGTATATGAATGATAATGGCCACTTTCCATCTGACCAATCCTGCTTTTTGCGGCTTTATTCAACAGTTACTAGTTTACTTAAAATTACTGACGACTGGTATAGTGGAATGGATTTTGGAAAGCTTGTGGGTCTGATGTTCATTGATCTTATAAAGGCATTCGATACCGTTGATCAAAACATTCTCTGCAAAAAGCTCAATCTTTACGGTATAAAACAACGTGAACTCTCTTGGTGTAAATCCTATCTAACGAAGCGGAAGCAATTTTGAAGTAGGCTTCGTAACACGGGGACCGACTTGAGGTTACCGATGAAAAGGTCATCTAATGGCGAGAAATGTTGCTCTTATAGAAGTGCTAAACTATGGGATAACCTGCCAGCCGAGTCAAAGAAGGCAACCTCTCTGTATAGTTTCAAAATAACCAGTTAGAAACAGGCACTTTCTTCTTTTGCTTTTACTGTAAATTTTGGATATTATTGTACATAAAGTTTTAGATATTTTAGAAAAGGTTGTATAGTTTGATTTGATTCATAGCTTCCTTTCTTTTATATCATATTGTAATCAATGTTTTTACCGGAGGGCCCCTTGAAAATCAACTTGTTGAAGGGTGAGCCCTCCTTAAAAGAATTGAATGTGAAATATGAAGGACCGCGGAGTGATCCAAAAAGTGGATAGGCTAGGAGAAGAATTTTTTAGGATCAAGCTCATTGGATTGCTAGAAAACGCCCTTTTCATAATAGTATGAAGAAACTAGCATCATCATAGTGAGTGGTTTCAAGTATTCAATTTCATCTGCGAAATCAGTGGATGCTAATGCGGCCAATACCTTGAGGAGTAGCAATTCGAGCTGTTCGCATGCTTAAAATTTGGCTGATTGAATCGTAGATCTATAATGTGTACTACAAAATCAAGAGCTTCAACACGTATGTATATATTGTATTGCTTTGGTTTCGCCTTTAACGATTCCAGTTTCAGCTTCTCTTTCGGCCGACTAAGTGCTAATTATTCAAGACTTTGACAACAAAAATAAAGGCATTTTTTGGCAAAAAGTGGGTTACCCAGCCTACCATGCCCCGCGGTCCCTGAATATGAATATGGACTGATACTTCTTGATTCGCTAAGAGCAATCCTGACTTCCATTTCCATTATTTCGGGATATTTTATGTTCATGTACAGGCTTTCAAGTATAAGATGTGCTGATATTTTTGAGTTGCATTGAAGCTGAAGTGATGTTTTCGGGTTGCCTGTAAATTTCTTGGACTCACCCCACTGTATCTGCATGAGCTGAGTGACCCCCGTGGTTAAAGAGAAATTTAATACTGACACTAAGTAAACTGAAATGACACCCCGCTCTACCAAAATACCCCTTTTGACAAATTGTTCAAGAAAAATTGCTTTCTTTCGATACGAAGCCCTGGAAGGAAATAAAAACATGAAAAGTAAACTGCATTATCTTCGAGTAAACCATACCCGCCATACCTCGCCTGCTCGCAGAAACTCTGCAAAAGTTCTCAATTCTGCGCACTAGCCCACGCGCTCTTTAGCCAAATATACCTGGTTTCTTTCGGTCTGTCTTTCTCCCAGTTATTGGTCACATGATTACTCCAAATCTGCAAAATGTATGAAAATTCGAAATTGTTTGTTGCCAAGAAAGTCCTTTCCTTCCTTTCAACACTATTGAAATGATAGATGTCGGAAACATGTTCCAATTAATGAACGATGGTATTCAGTTTCTCAATGCTCTGTCCTCAGTGCACAGTCCTTTCTTATTCATGGTAACGTTGATTCTATTTGTGCCATTTCTGCAACTCAAAGGAACCTATTTTCCCAGGGCCAGGAAGTCTGTACATTTTGAATCGAGCCTACGGGCCTGTGCTTCGCTAGCCTGATATAAACCTGGTATCAGGCTGATGCTTAGCCTGCGAGCAGCCTCAACTCTAAGCTAGCAAATGCTTCGTCGGATGCAATCTCTGCTTTCATTTGAGCCTTTTTTCGTTCTCGTTAATTGATGATCATACATTATTTTCGAGACATAAGCTGTTTACAGAAATTTTATAGAATCCGTCTTCGCAACATGGCCTGTGAAGCTAAGATCTGTCAGTTTTGCGAATTTTCATCTTGACACTATCCATCCATAAAAAAATCTATGAAAATATATGGAACTTTACCCCTCTCTGCTCCTTCCTTGTCTTGTCCATGCTTGTCACAAGTTTGCGGTCCACGCCTCCTTACGTCTGCTATTTTGAGACGTCTAAATGCAAAATAGAACGATATTATTGGTTGATTGATAGACAGGAAGGCGAGTTGGGGCGCAGCAAAATGGACAATTGTGTCTGAAATAGAGCGTGAAGCGCAAGTTGCGTCCCTTCAGTCTTTCTCACCAAGCCATCGCAGAGTGACTACCAGAACTGAAGTCTTCACGTCGTCAGTACAACATTTCTACTTTGTTTTTCTACCGTATAGATTTCAAAAAGGTGAGTTTTGAATTTACAAGCAATAACTTTTTCTACTGATGGAATACGTGCCGCGTGCATGCCACATTTGTCGTCGAGTTCGATTCGGGTAGGCTAACTTCCTCAAACGGTGTGGACTCGAGGGGCTAGGCCCAAAAGCAGGTACGATTTTCCGTTCTTCAGCGTGCAATCGCACATTTTTATGGAGCAGAGGCGATTGCATTAAGATAGCAAGAAACGTGCATCTTTCCCACCAAGTAATGAGCATTATTATACCTATGGGAGCTGCCATATCTTAATCAACTCTGATCTTCTCATGACTGTTCTTTGCTTGCCAAAAGATGGCCGTCGAGCTATGGGCGTGTAATCTACACCACATATAACGTGGAATTTACTGCGTGATTGACCCAGTTTGCCTGTGGATTTTTGTCAAAATAATCAGGATGTATATTTCAATTTAATTATACCAGATTGTTTCGTTGTGCTTTTTATGGACATTTTCCTTTGGCGGAAGTTCCTTGTGTCCATCTTCGATGTGAATCTAATTCTTTTCAGGTTTTGAGAATAGGGTCGCCAGCTCTCAGAACAAACTGAAGGGAATAAGAGGACTGTAACTACGTTTTCATCTTTTGTCATCAAATTGGTTATGAGTTTTGCCAGCAAAAGCAAGATTAGAATCTGCAGGTCGGTATTCTGTGGTGGGATTGCATGCATGATTCGTGGAAGAGAGGGGAAGGTGGGGCGGAATGAGTAGTCGGCCATTATTGCATTGGAGAGAGGTTGGGCTGAGCAGTGCCCGATCGACAGAAGCACCCAAGGAAGTGCTTCCACAATGGAAGGTATTTCTCGCTAAATTAAGGAAGCTCAGGCAGTATGATAATTTTTGTTAAAACGAAGTGCAGGGTGTAACTCTCTTAAAATTTTCTGGGAGGGCTTGCTATGTTGATGGAGGAAATGATTTGGATTGAGGAAATATGGATCAAGGAAGTTGGCAACATACATCATTTGACCACAGATATTCTGAAACTTAAATTCCACAGGGCATATCCACCACCAGCAAGTGGTTTGTTTAGTTCAAAGTTGCCAGGAAGTAGGTCTTAACACAGATTTGCCCCCATTGGGGATTTAGATTCAACCCGCTGCCTGGTAAAGACCCAGTCTTCAGTGAAGGTGGAGATTAAGTTGGGGTCACAGCCAGTATAGAAATTATGGCAGATGGACACCAAAGATTTCTGTTTGAGTTGCTGGTTGCACACCTGAGTGATTTACAACAAAAGGACAAAGCATAAACTGTGCATTTAAGAAAATTTGTAACTTTGATCCCCCCAGCTCTTCTGGTCATGATCTTGGAATATGCATAGATAGACCAAAGATTTGAGCGAAAAAGAGAAGTCTGAGAGTGCAGTTGAGTACAGATATGGAACAAGGAATTTACCAATCATTTGAAAGACTTTTCAGCACTCTTTATTTGAAAGGTTTCAAAATGTGCACACCTGTTTACAGTTGAACACTGCACACTCTGAATTTGTTTCGCACACGCCTAAGATCTTATTGAAAAGTGCAGCATATACTTTCAATGCTGGGATGACAGAAACATGAAACACTGGATTCGCAGAAGTAGCTAAGCGCCAATCATCGATGACCCCTTAACATGATGCTCTGGAAGTGGGATCTACTTGGTATCAAACCCTTTCCACCTGACTGTCCTTGCTGCAAAGTCAGAGCATGAGCGATAGGACACAAACTGAGTCGATCAGGCCTAAGCTAGGGTAATCTCGTAGTGATTTTGCCGACATAGTTAATTCAGTTTGCAGTTAATATGTAATGATGTGATGAATACGTACTTTTGTTCTTCTCTGTCGTATCCTAACCTTGCACTTGCCAAATACAGCAAGTAACAGAGCTTGATTCCCCTTCCATGACAAAACTTGGCGACTTTCCTGTCAACGGTTTGCAAACTTTGTTTTCACTCCTCCGCAAAAGATGCATGCGGAGGAGCGTAGTTTTGAACATGGTTTTGAAAAGGTGAGTGCGAAGGGGCAAAAACACATTTTGCAAACCGTTGACAGGAAAGTCGCCAAGTTTTGTCATGGAAGGGGAATCAAGCTCCGTTACTTGCTACATTTGGCAGGAATTGCAAGGTTAGGATGGGACAGAGAAGAACAAAGTAAGTATTAATTACATCATTACATATTAGTTGCAAATTGAATTAACTACGTCAGCCAAATCACTACGAGTGTACCCTAGCTTAGACCCAATCAACTCAGTTTGTGTCCTGTAACTTGTAGCTCATGGTCAGAGAGTAACACTACTGTGCCACAAAACCTTCAGTGCACCTGTAATCCTTTAGGTGGAAGGGGTTATGCAATAATAAGGGGATGTGCTGCAGTATTGAGATAATTTTTGGCCAGAAATTATAAGGGGGTCCACCCAACTTTTTACTTACAGGCCAGCTTTGTGCACATCATTTTATAAAGACTCCTTGCAATGTACATAGCTATCATTTTATTGCGCATACCCCACCCTGTAATAGGGTGGTGCTGTCAAATCTTGCCTTGAAGAATGAGGATACTTAGGACAATTCAATTCTCCTTTACCAGTTAGAAACCTGATAAAATACGAAGCAAATGCTAGGGATTGTACAGGGTGTCTCAAAAATTGTTTTCCTTTTGATTAAATATTGGAAAATAATGATTATATATATACACGAAGGGTCTCATGGGGAGGTAACCCTGTCCCTAAGATTTCAGAATAATTTTGGAGACCAGAATGGTGCAGATGAATTGAAAATTTGTTGAGCTGAGAGCTTTAAAGACAAATGACGGAGATATAAGGCAACTTAAATCGGGGGCCTGGGCAATCTAAATATAGTCTATTGTATTCAATTATATTTGATGATCTCAAGAGATTATCAAAACAATTGGTGAAATGATGGCAGGCACCCATCTTTTGTTCTATTTTTAAACCAGATGATGTATATCCGTCAGTTGTCTTTAAAGATAAAAAATATACAACAGCTGAAACCAGAGACTCCCAGATTACTTGAAATGCAAAAAGCAGGAAGATTGAAGTAAAAGAAGGCTTTAACCAATGTCATACCTCTTGTTGATATCACAGCAAACCAAACAGGACTTCTAAAGTAATTTAGTTGGTTTAATCGTTGTCTAAATTTGCTTACCATCGCATGTATCCAAAAACAGTAGCTCCAAACATCGACGAGAGATTGAATCTGTTTCCTCAAAGCATCCATACACTTGAAAGTTAGGTTATCAATAACTTGTTCAAATCCCATTTGGTTTGCCCTAAAACATGAGAAATAACAGAAACCATAGCCCATCGGTCTTGTACCAAGATAATACCATTTCAAGGCCTCTGGTTTCAGCTTTCACTCAAACTTGAACGTCAGTGGCTTGTAACTCAATGAATTTTTAGCGGATTTGGAAGATTCTGGTGTCAAAAATGAGGTTAAAATCTCAGGAAAAGGGTTACTTGACCAAGTGTCCATTTAGCATGTCATTATTTTCCAGTGTTTAATCAAACATTGAACAATTTTTTGAGGCACCCTGTATGTATCCTCTGCCGATTTAAAAAGCACAAAATGGTGAAATTGATTGAAAGTGGCGAGAAGATGACAAAATATCAACTACATAGAGCATTCTGCTTATATTCAAAAATTAAATGTTGGCCAGAAGTTTGGATGGAGCAAGTGGATGTAAATGCTTTGAACTGAGCCTCTGTTCACACTGCTCCATTTTCAAATAGAAAGGGAGCAAGAACTTATCTGTTTTGGCCTTGCAGGCATATTGCACTGCCATGAAAATGGAACCTTTTGAAAATTTTAATGAAAACGCATAAATTTGAGAAACTTGCATTTGGAAAACGATCTGTTTTCCGTGTGAACACCAAAAATGAGACATTTGAAAATGCTTCACATTCCATTGATAGCTGAGAAGCAGCCATCTATTCCTGCGCAGCAGCTTCGCTGGGCTAGATCGATTCTGAATGCTTGTATGTTTTTCTGTCAGTTTTCAACAATTTTGCAGTGACTTTGGTCAGCCGCTATTGAAATGGCATTGGAATGGTTGGAATTCTTTTATTGACAGCAAAAGAGCATTTACGTCACATCTGTTCTCCTTTTGTTAATTGACTCAAAGCTAATATACCGATTTGTCATGCATCACACTTCAATGAATGTAAATTGCGGAATCAGGGAATGGACCTGTGCAAAACAATACAATGCGCAGCACTCACTGACAATTGTCATTTATAATAATAGGCTGCTAATTACAATGGGATTCAAAGTCGTTATTGGCAGTTTCTTGACAGCCACCAGGCTTTGTTTTTAAAAGGGGATTAACAACACCATTTTGCTGGACCAGTGTGAACACCCAAAATTGTTTTCAAAGCTTATTGGTATGAAACAGAGCAACAGGGCTGATACCAGCCATTACTGCTTTGGAGGGGGGAGGGCAAAAACCAAAATTTTCTAATGATAAACTATGAACAACAACAACAACAACATTTGCAATTTATGCATTGCTGACCGATCTGACTCCTAAAATTTGGCCATATTTTGCAATGTAACCTTGAAATCAACACAATAGACCCATTTCACAATTACATTCCATTCAGGGCCAAAGATGTGATTCCCTGTGCAGTGAGAAATCTATGTCATATACTACAGGTACAGAAAAATTTCCTCGTTTCTAAGAGCAATGCACACTTTTGAGATTTCAATCCACGTTAAATCAAGGCAAGTGATTTTTCTGGAAGAATTTCAAAAGAACTGACGTCATTGTGAAAAGGGTCTATTAGCGAATGTCAATAAAAATATGCCACAAGTTGAATAATTTTTGTTAGAATTCATGTTTAGCATTGATAAATTCATGTTTTTATGCGTTATTTCTCCTCAAAATCCTCCAAAACTAGTCATTTAACTTGCAAGGATTCTGAAAAGAGAGCAAAACTTTCTGGCAAGTGGTCTCCTGGGGGGGCTCAGCTCCCTAGGGCTCAATCCTCAGCCCCCCATTGGCTTTGGCCCTGTAGAGCCATGTGAATGGGCAGTGTTTTCAGCAACAAAAGGGGAGGGGATAGAAACAAAAACAGAGCTGTGAACATGGACCAAAACTTTGTCAATACCTTGAACAATGCATTCATTGTTTTGAATGTTAGAGAAACATAACAAATGTCAACCACACCAAAATTGTGATGTTACAAATGACATTGCCACTGCTTTTAACATAAAGTGCATTAATTAGTTCCCCATAAAGTCTATTTGTGGCATTCATAATCCAATAGATTTATCTTAACTTGTTCTCAACTCTAAGTTGGTTTCAAACTACTATTAGGCCATATAAAATTGATAAGCTGATTCTCATCAGCACCTGTATCATATTTTGATGCCACCTTGATTTGTTAGAATATCAGGTTTTTGCTGTGGTTGGATTTTATGAAGTAATTTAAATTTTAGAAAAATCCTCACAGGTTTCTTCTGTTTCCTTCACTCATTTGCTGTCTGATTGGTCCATGAAAATAATGCTTTTGAGGTTTCCAGCCATGGTTGATGAGCAAAAATTAGCTAAAACATCTGATTCATATCTTGCCAAATGCACAAATTTGACAGTTTTTAAATCTATAAAGAAAATCTAAAAGAAAATCTTTAATGCTGAAACTGTCATCACATGTCGCTCCCAGTATTTTATTGCACTAGTTCCTAAATGTTTGTTTCTTTTTTGCAGCATCATGAGTTGGGATTCATACATAGACAATGTTATTGGCCATGCAAAAGGACAACATATTGACAGAGCTATCATTTTTGGTCAGGATGGAGCACCATGGACAAGTGCTGGCCATGCCAATGCTGTCAAAGCACAAGGTAATGAGCTGAAGGTGATTGCAGATGAGATGAAGAAGAATCAAAATCATGGATTTGGTGCCACTGGAATTAGGGTAGAAGGCATAAAGTACCAATTCCTGAGACATGATCCTGATCACAATATCGTTTATGGCAAAAAAAAGGGCGAGGGAGCTATCACTGTTGAGGCAACAAAAGCAGGCTGCATTTTGGCACACTGTCCAGAAGGAATGCAACATGGTATATGTAATTCTGCTGTGCATACTGTTGCACAGTATCTGGTGTCACTGGGTTATTAACAATTAAATTACATTTTATAGAAGTGGAACTCCTGAATAACATTGACTCTTTAATTGATCAGCGCATTAGTTACCATCAATCACGCTGTATTATTCCCTTCTTTTTTGCCTCCAGCTTTGTAAATTATCTTGTCGCAGTGTAGCTTTGCCAATTTCTAGCAGCAAAACTTCAGTGGCCTATACTTAGTTTTGCCAGATGAAAAACCTGTTGTACCAAATGCATGTGCAAAGAGATGTCGGAAATTTTTTAGGTGCCAAAATTTGAATCACTAGTTTATGACTCATGATAGAAGTGATTGTTTTTGTGATTATTTTCCTTTAAATGGTGTTTCTTTATGTATTTTCTGCCCCAGGTCTATTTCCTCAATTTGTGTTCCCATTTTTGTTGTTCCTAGATCTGCCATCCCAACATTCCATCGATTGCCCATATAGAATTGTTGCAGCATATGCCACAAACAATTCTCAAAGAATCAAAACACTGCAACGTTTCTCTGTGGAAATGTATATGGAATTATGGCACTGTCATCACACGATCATGGACATGTCAGAGGCAGTGTCTACAAGCCTTCTTAAAGTGATGGTCTGATTTCTTTATTGTCTTGAGATGGGGTTGGGGAGATGGCATTTGATTATGTGATGTAATGCCAACAGAACTGAACTGATTGCAAGAATGAGTGGGAGGCAGCATCTTGTAATGCCAAAAGAACCAGAAATACCTGTTATTTACTTTCATTCCATTCCATGTTGGTGCAGTTAGTTTTCACTTTGCAAAACACCACACTCACTAACATGAGGCACCTTTACACAACCTGCTTTGGATAAATGCATGCATCATTGGGTGCTGATTTTTAGGTGTTTACACCAGAATAACAGAGAAGTCAAAATAAGACATTTTACAGAATCTCAAGTGTATCAGATCCAGAGTGCAGCCTTTGCCAAGCATGCTGCTGAATGCCTGTACACAGACTTCACAGTTATTGCCAAGGATGAAGCTTTCTTTTCGCCCTCCGTAAGAACAGTCGGGTCTACACAAGCTAGGTGGCTTGGATAAGGTGGCTCTGCACTTAAGTTGCTTCACTACCAAAAAATTTAAAAACTACAAAGCAGTGAAGGGTGGTTACATACCAAGTAAAAATAGGTTCAAAGCACAAAAATATAATGGATTAAGGTGGGGGTCGTAGGGGCTAACGGTTTGCGGTTTCTAGCTATTTTTGGAACGGTTTAACGGTTTTTGGCTGTGAAAATGACGGTTTTATGGTTCCTCTCTTCTCTCAACGGTTTCCAGATTTCTTTACAAAATATGACTTGAGAAGTCAAATTATCACAAAATTGGCAATAAAAGCTACGAATCGTTGTCCAGTACGATATAATTTTAGGAACATTGTACTAAATTTCACCTTTACCAGCGAATTTTTTTTTATATAATCTCATAAAAATACAACAACTACACAATTACACAACTACACAACTACATAACTACGAAAGATTATAAAAAACGATGCCACAAGGAGAAAGGAAATACATATCAACCCTGTGGCCATTTAACATATAATTATAAATCTAAACATAAGGAAATTATCTAATATAAATCTAAGGCTACATATATACAAGGGAAAGATGTGTCCATGTGTTGGGGTTTGCAGCAGAGATTTAAAAGCTTAGTCCTGTGAATGAATTTCAGGGTAGCCTCTATGAGTCGTTTATTAACATCAAATGGTAACCTTTCATTGCCATACAGAATGAGTTCAATTAACAATTCATTTGAGAGGTTAGAAATGTCACAAGGAGGCAAAATTGCGTTGAGACCATTGAGAAGCTCGCGTCTAGGTTCTTCATAAGATTGGCAAAGCAGCAGGTAATGTTCCGTGTCCTCAACACCATCGTTTGCAGGACACATCGGGTCTATTGTGTCTCTAAAATTATGCCTAAATTTGTGAAAATTTGATTTGCTGAGACCGACTCTTAACTGTGTAAGAATAGCTAAACCTTTGGGGTCATGAATCCCATATACTGGTTTTGAAGGGGGCCGAATTTGAGCAAGTATTTTTGATTTAAAAACACTTAGCGAAGGCGCCTGCCTAACTTCAGGAAGTAGCTTGTCCCATTCGTTCAAACAATTTGGGTAAAAGCTGTTTTTAAATCTCTCTGTTCTCGCCTTTATTTGCCCAATAACGTGGTGCTCACGAAGAGAGTACACAGGCTGTTCAAGTTGCGGTATAGGATGCCTTGTATATTCTGGCGTAACGTTATTTACAATCTTATAAAACATAACAAGGTGTCTACTCCATCGTCGCAGATTCAAAGATTCCCAGCCGAGCTCGTTGTACAGTTTCTCGCGGGATGTCCCCCTCCAAGCACCAGTTACTGCCAACGCAGCAGAGTACTGAACAGATTCTAGTTTCTCCATATGGGTATTCAATGTAGTATCATGACTGAATTCACGGGTTTTCGCTGGGGTATGGTAGATAACATCACCATAATCTAGATGCGGTCTCACATAGAGTTTGTACAGCTCATTTAACGTGTGACGTGGCAAGTACTTTGACAGATATTTGATCATACCTATTCCCTGTCTAGATTTCGAATCTAGTATAACACCGAGGTGCTTGTGCTCCTCAACTTTCACTACTGGAACACCTCCAAATAGAATATCAGGATGATCTGTTTTGACTCTTTTCGTGGAAAACGTCACTTCTACAGCCTGTTTATTTGGATCAGGATTGAATGACATTCTCCATTTAGACGCCCAAGCTTTTATGATTTCTAGGTCATGGTTCATGTCGGAAGCAGCAGCGTTTGCATTATGGACAATAGTGAGAAGGGACGTATCATCAGCAAAGAGTTTAGCATTGCATCTAAGGTCCTCGGTCAAGTCGTTGATATACACAAGAAAGAACAATGGACCTAGGATTGAGCCCTGGGGAACACCTGCCGTAACTGAACCCCAATTTGATGTCTTACCGTTCAGAACCGTACGTTGCTTTCGATTTGCAAGGAAGCTTCGAATGACTTTAAGTAGGTCATTGTGAATACCACAACACTGCAGCTTATAGATAAGACCATCGTGCCACACTCTGTCAAATGCTTTAGATATATCAAGAAAAACTGATCGAACATCTAGAGTAGGATTACAGTCAAAGGCAGTGAATTAGGATTAGGATTACAGTCAAAGGCAGCGAATTTCAGGCATTGGAAGTCATAAAAATGATAACGAGGCAGTCGTCAGCAGCAGAGCAGAGAACAAGAGAACAGTGGCAGAGAACATAGAACCGAAGAGGTACATGCAGAGCACGGAAAAATGTGAAAACGGTTTTAGCTGAATTTTGAGACGGTTTTCCGGTTTTTCTGAAATATTTTGGCGGTTTTACGGTTTTTGTTGACCCCCTAATGGAAAATTGAATTTTCAGTTTTCCATTCAACTAGATTCGGTTCAATTCGATTTCGGTAATCCAGTCCAGCACCGAAAACTCGTCACGTGTGCGTTGGCAAGCAACAACAACAGCAACTCAGTGGAGGAGGCTGAATGGAATCGAGATTTGCTTTCAAAAGATCAAAAAGTCATTCAATTCAACCATATTGATTCAACAGCAGTCAACAACGTCAACAAAGTCAGCCAACGCAACAGACCGAAAGTGTCCACACCGCGAGCTGAAATCGAAACACGATGGCTTCGGCTTTTAGTGATGTCCCAGTTGCACCTCCTGATGCTATCTTTGGATTACAGCAAAGCTTCTTAGCGGATTCTAACCAACAGAAAGTGAACCTTGTAATGGGAGGTAAGTTGTGTTGTGGTTGGTTGGGCCTCAAATCACAGTCAGTCCCAGCCGAGCCAAGCAGCCAGCCGCCTCGCGCGCACATGACAGGTTAACCGGCGATGCAATTCACACCGACCCCATATAATGCAGTCACAAGAGTGTAGCCAGCGATGATCCAATTGACAATTGTTGTTCAGTGCAATTGTTACTGCCTAATACTACTGATTTGCATTGCAAGACTTCCAATCAATCAGGGTGCATACCATGGCATGTATGTACGCCATCCGCCAAAGACTTCCGCCATTTCTTTTGTTCTATGGTCATTTCTATTGTTTAGAGTGACGCCAAAGGGGCCCGATTCCATAGTGGGTAAGACCTACGCCAAAGGTACACCAATCCCTTAAGCTTTCCTACGCGAGTTACTTTCAGGGAAAGAGAGCTGCTATGAATCTCAGTACTGACAATTTTAGGAAACGTTGAGTTCTGGCCCAAATTCTCAGTCCCCCATAAAAGAAATTCATGTATTATCAAAACAAAAACTGCTAAAAGGTCAAGCACAACTTCACATTCATGTCAAGGTACCTAAGCAAATTTTGAAATACCGTCAGGCCAAAACCGATTGTACTGAGAAATGACGCCAACGCCAAAGATCTTTTAGGCGTAACTGCATGAAATGCACCCTGGCCAATCGATGCTCCCAATGCAAGTGTTCCCTATGCAAACATAATACCATTATGGCATTTGCATACAAGAGATTTCAATAGGTCTATTCAAAAAGCAGTAGAAAACGAAGGAACTTTTCCTTGCATCTCGGAGATCTTGTCAAAAGTGCCCTATGCATACCATCCACAGCCCAGACTGCTATGCCATGCACACGGAAGTGCAATTCCAGGAAGAACAATAACGTATTGTTTCAAAAAATGGCCAGGCATGCATCTTCCGTGTGCACTATGCTAAGTTATCTGTCTGGTCCACAGCCAGCAGAGCAGTGTAATGTCTCACTCAATGCCCTGACCATCCACCAAGGCAGCTGGGGGGTCAAACAAAAGTTTTTGCACAAATGCCTAGGGTCTGGGCAAACTTTTTTGGTGAATGCCAAGGGGGCAGGCATCAAGAAAATTAATATTCCCAGTTGGTAGCCACCAAGAGCTTTGGAGGGCAAGTGAAAATGGGGAAACTCCTAGGACATTCTTCAGGGCCATGCCCTCTGCCCTTAGGAAACCCCCTGTTCATTGCTAAGAAATGCCCATTTTTCCTCAAAATTTAAGAACTAACTACCTGTGAGTACAGTAATGAAAAGTCTTAGGGGGTATGATTTGTGAATGGCCAGAGGTCAGTTGTCTGGTTTTCAGATAGCTTACCTCTGCTAAGTGCCAAAAGTTCCATTCATACCATGTTTTACGATGAATTTGGTGCAAACTGCCTATTTCTACTGATTTTTTGTGAATTTTAGTCTAAGCCAAGCCACCCATGAGGAAAAAGATGGTTGTTTAGGGAATGTTTGGCCCAAAAACCCACCATATGGGCACACAAACTCATACCTGCAACATGTTATGTAATATATACTTACTGGCAAACATTCTTCACTAAAGTTATTTGTATCTTTCTAGTGTACAGAGATGAGCAAGGAAAATCATACACCTTGCCAGTGGTGGCAAGTGTAGAAAAGGCAATGGCACAAGACAAGACATTAAATCATGATTACCTTCCAATCGCTGGCTTGAAGGATATGTGTGAAGCCGCTACGAAACTTGCCTTAGGAAGTGAAAGTACAGCTATTGTTCAAAACAGAGTAAGTATCATGTTTTGAAAAGCTCAGCATTTTTCGTATATTTTTTAAAATGTAAGTTAGCCTTCGCATTGTCCTGCATATAAGAAACAATTTGGTCTGATGTGTTTCTTTTAAGATAAGATAAAAACTTCAAATCAGTGTAAAGTTTCTTAATTTTCTGTTAAAAAATATTGTATATACTATCAATGAACTATTTAGACACAAGCCCTATTTTTCATCAAAGGGTAATTCCATGTCAATGAGGGCCAGCTTGTTAACCATGTACTCTTAGATTTTGCTGATTTTTTGTTTGTGATTTAAGTTTGATGATAGTAGCAACATATCCAAACTTTAGCTTTCTACCTTTAGTCATTCTGGAAATATCAAAATTCATTTACGTTTTTAGGCGCAAATCTTATTGGCCACCATTTTGAATTTACACTTTTCGTACAATTAGCTATCTTTTGATCAACTTTTCAGAATCGCGCCATCCAAGCGTGGTTTCCATACAATTATGAGGTGCAAGCATTAGAATAGCCTGAAGATGGTGTTAAAACAAATAAATATGGCCATAAATGCACAAATAAATTTTGATTGCACCATTTGCTTTTTTTCATATTTCACTAATTTTTTTTTCATGTTGCTTGACTTTGACCAAATTGATCTTTGCTAAGTTCAAAGAAGACACATACACCTACTTTCATGGAAAAAGTCTTCTTGGACAAACCTGTCACAAACCTGATTTATCCATGTTTAAATATTTTTGCATATATTTGTATTGTACGCAATCCTCTTCCTCAGCTGTTTTAAGATTACTTTGTCATGTACCAGCGTTCTTCAAACATGGGCCACTTTAATTTGTTCCATTAACTTTAATCTTGTTACCGGCCTGCTCTGCTTGTTATTGGCTTAAGGGCAGGGGTGGCGCCAGAAATTTTCCCGACAGAGGGGCTGGAGCTTCCAACAGGGGGCTACAATGACTGAAAAATGGTGTTGTCGTGCGATATTTTGCCAAATTTCTCCGATGAGAACCCAAAATTTCCTCCGATGGGGGGGGGGGCTAGATTCCTACAACAGGGGGCTGTAGCCCCCCTAGCCCTTCCCTGGCACCACCCCTGCTTAGGTGTAGTTCTGAAAATTTTGTACTTACAAGCACTGTCATTGTTTTGCAGGTTTGTGCGGTGCAGTCTCTATCAGGAACTGGTGCATGTCGATTGGCTATTCAATTTACAAAGCAATTTTTTCCATCTCCAACAATTTTTGTTTCAAAGCCAACTTGGGGTAAGGGAAACCACTTGATTTATTTTGGCTCATAGTTTAGGTAGAAGGATTTTGTGTGCTTATCAGATGCTTTTTATCCCTCTAAGTTATTGGACTTGTCAAATATATTCTCAAGTACTTATGATGTCAAAATGAAGTAATGATTTCAATTCAGTTCAATTTTATTCACAAAATACCAATTGGCTACAATGTAAGATAAATTTTTGAAAATTCTTGTATTCTCCACTACCCAAGTAAAGCTTTGATTTGGAATTTTGACTTGAAAGTAGCTTTTTGGGAAAAACTGGATGGGTAGGAGAAGATACAAACATACTGTAGTGGCTGAAAGATTAGCAGAATTTTTCTGAAAATATGGAGAAATCAAACTTTTATAACATAAGAAATTGGTTTGCAGAATTTGCCTAATTTGATCAAAGATTGGTAAACAGCGTGACCAAAATACTTTCTCACAATGCGGACAAGAACATAGTGGACAAACTTTTGATGGAAAATTTTACTGTTAGAAATCTTTCGATTTTATTTTTGCATATATTTATACAGTTGAGCCCAAAATTATTCATATCTACACCAAATTTGGATTTTTTTCAATTGTTTTATTTATGGACCAGTTCAAATGATATTCTATTCCTTGAAATACTGTACCTCTTGTGGTGCGCCTTTCCACCATTTGTCACATTCTCACAAAACTTCATCCACAGATTAAAATTGATCATCAATCAGAATGATGCAGAATACGTAGAAGTTGTTATGGGCATCAATGATTTTGGGTGGATGAAAAACAAATCACTGCTGAAATATATAGTGCACAAGGTTTTAGGATTTTTAAAATCTCTCAGATTTTTTTAGATTTTTCAGATACTGTCAGAGATTTTTTGAGATTTCTAAGAATTTTTCAGATTATTAGACTTTTGAGATTTACAAGATTTTCGAAATCTTGTAAACTCAACAAAGTCGCTTCAAAGTCTGGTTGAAAAAAAGATCTTGAACATTAAAAAGGAAACTTCCAGCACAAAGAATGATGTCTCCCTGACCTGCAATCCACCAAATGCATGCCTTCCAGGCAGTGATCTTCCTTTGAAGAAGCAAAGTAGATTCATAGCCCCTTTACTAGCACGTTTTTGTTGTTGTAGTTTCGTGTCTTTTTTAGTTTTTTCTTTTATTTCACTTTAACATTTGCAGTTTTTACCTTTTATGTTATGCCTGCAAGTTAGACACATTTTGATCCTTGCGGTATCGTTCTAGTAACATGTCATTATAACATTTTATTGGAATATCAGAAAAAGAAAACCGATCCATTGCAGCTGCAAGAACTCAGCTGCGAGGCCTTATCAGCCACTTTTTCCATACAACAACAATAACTTTCTGAAAAGGGACTCTTGATTGGTTAAAACCTAAATTTTAGCAATTTGATTAGTGAATGCGGAACAACTCTACGTGGGCCTAAATTAGGCCCACTTCCTAAGGGTAATTTTATGAGTCCCTATTAACCAAGTTATCTCAGCAAATCAAAGAGCGCAGGGAAACAAGGGACGAAAAGTCATAACCCTAGTGAAAATGTGGGATTTTTTGAGATTTTAAAAGATTTTGCGGTTTTTCTTAGGAACTTCTAAGATTTAGTGAAGAGTTTTGAGATCTTCGAGATTTTTTGGATTTTTGAAGATTTGTAAGATTTTTTACAAAAGTGTGCGAGATATTTGGAGTGATTTGCACTTCGATAGTGGGCTTAACTTTACCTTATGTGGTTTAAATCACTGGAGCTCCGCTACTCAAGGCTACAATACACAGCTGCTGCTGGAAAGGGGGCTTTTGTTTGTTATACATTAGAGAAGAATGCATCTCATTTAAACTATAGCATCAATCGTTTTGAATGTTGCTTTGGGACTTAAATTGTTTACACTCTCTTAAAGGGAATCATAATAAAATTTGCAAGCATGCTGGATATGATGATGTAAGAGAATACAGATACTTCAACCCAAAAAATAACGGACTTGACATTGAAGGCATGTTAGAAGACCTCAGGGTATGTTTTTCCAATTTTTCCCCATTAGTTTGTTTTGATGACTTCTCAAAAAGAAATAGACCTTTTAGCTATGCTGGAAAGAATCTGAATCGAACGATGCTATGATGCAATTTAAGGAATTTTCGAATGTGCATAATAGTGATAGAACCTCTAACGCCACTCGATCGAACCTCGCGTATAAAATTGTATGAAAATAACGCTCGATCCAGGCTCTTTTGTAGAATAGCTAAAAGGTCTATTCTTCATCCATTGATGCAAATTAAAGCGTCATCCCATTTTTCAAGCCTGTGAACAGGCCTTTTATTAAAGCTTTTATTCTCAGTTTGAGCCTGTACAAAGGACAGATATATATATGGTCTACCATGATCGTCAACGTCAGTGGACATGGCACTTAGATCTATAAATCGTCATGCAAAAAATTTTACCTGCACGATGCACTTGTTCATTAGCCTATTTTGTTTCGAAGGCTTTTTATAAACCCATATGTGATGTCACAAGACGTTGACGGAGAATTTCAAAAAGCTGGCTTCAAAATTCGAAATCTACATTTTCCCAGTTAAATACCCCTATCCCGAGGGGGCTTCTTATGGCTGTAGAATTAATTACATTCATCCTCTTTCAAATACTTTTATGAAACACGTCTAGACAAAGGCTGCATAAATCAAGGTCCAGAAATCTGTAACTGTAGCAGCAAGCTTTTGCTCATCGATTTGTAAGCCCCTCTCCATTTGGATAATGGGTTTACACTTAGGTCATACCGCCTATTTTATCATAGTTAATTGTTTTGGATCCGTTTTGCTGACGGGTATATGTGGAAAATGTCTTTACTCCCTGTACCCTGTCGCATAAAAATTTTGCCAAAAGTATACTTGATCCCTTGTTTCAAGAGAACCCTAAAATGTATCCTTCTGTATGATACCCTGTCGTATGACTTTGTTATCAATTGTATCACCCTGTCGCATAATGTTTGTTAGAGAAGGACATCCTGTTGCATAATTTTTACCATAAGACGACGCCTTGTTGAGCGGAATATCCCGTCAGGTCAAGTATGGGAGTATATCTTTAGGTAAAAGCCGAAAGACTAAACTATTAGCCGCTCAACCAGTAATTCATAGCAAGCAAAGACGCAAATGTCGTCCTGAAACGTCCTGAAACCTGTAGGGCCAACTGTCACCTTGTGCATATGAACGGTGGTTTTTATTGTTGGTTTGAGTTAGCTTTATATTTTAAGTTGCCAGATTTAAACAAATTGCTAATAATAATGATGATATGTATTGAAATTTTGTCATGGAAAGTGATGGGTTTTAAGCCAAAGGAGAAAGATGAATTTAAATAATAAAATCCGGGGTTGTTATAATTGTTGATTATTCAAGAGATTACACTGTTGTGAATTGTGTGTAGTAATTTTTTCAATTTTTTCCTCTTTTGATCTGCGACACTACATATTTCAATCTGCTAAGAAGTGCAAAATGACGTCATTTTTATGGCGTCACTTTACGTTGACCTGAACGAGGGTGCCATTACTTTGTGTTGGATCCAAAAGTGAACGATGTGTGCAGAAAACAGTGTGGCTCCTGAAAGATGCCCGATTTCTTCGCATTTCACAACACTGCAAAAGGAGAAGCAAAGATAAGCGAATCACTAAATGACTAACATAGTGAGTGACAAATCCAAACACCATTCTGGCGTATCTCTTTCTTGCAAATGGGCATCTCATGAAACAAATGAACACATTTTTAGGCCCCAGTTACACTATACGGGATTGATATCGGGGAGGAGTGATTTTCGTATCGGATGGGGGTTTGAGTTACACTACCTCGCACCAATCCGATACACAACGCTCCGATTAGCAGAGTGAGAGTCACTCCGTTCTGGAGGTGATATGAAAATCCCTCCAGAATCACTCCGTAGCGAAGCGTTGTAGTGTCATCGCACGAATTCGATATGCTCCGCTTCGAAGCAATGAAATTTCAGATTAGCAAACAATAAAATGTGGCGCCAGACTGCAAAAGCACGCTGCATTGTAGACTAGAACTGCGGAGGAATATGGCGATGTGATGTGTTATATTATTATTTATACACGAAAATAAATCCCTGCAGCTTAATTATGTAACAAAAGAATCTGCAGTAAAACTAACCTAAGATGCTGTTCTTCCAGGGGGTCGTGTTTCTCAATCAAATTGATGTTTCAGTCAGCTCGTCAAGTACTCCTTTAGTTCTTTTTTAAAGCGCCTTGTGTAGGAGCAAGAGAAGCGTCGTAGTGTAACTGTAGTGTAACGGATTGAAAGTCACTTCGTTCTGCTCCGCTCCGATAGCTATCCGATTTTGGCTAGGTGGAACCCTAGCCGTATTTGCTACCAAATTTTTGGGACACGTGCCCATTGATGGAATTTCAAATTTCATTTGCAGAATGCACCAGAACGTAGTGCCATAGTACTGCATGCATGTGCGCACAATCCAACCGGAGTAGATCCAAAGAAAGAAGAATGGGAAAAGATTGCTGATGTTATCGAGGTTAGATCTTTCAGTACGTTGTTGTTGTTGTTTTTATATTCTCATTAAATTTAGGAACACTAAATAAAGAACAGCATGAAAATGCATAGCAACTCTGCGACCATAACATTTAACATAACGATTTGAAACTAGTATTACATTTAGATATTAGAAGCTACGTATTACAAATAGTAATTACGAAAAACAATATTGAAAATAACAATTATAAATAATTCCGTCAACGAATAATCACAAAAACAAGGTAAGAAAACATGAATTACGCGAGAAAGGATCTTTTTAACAACGACTTATTGAAACTTTTTCCAAAGCCTGAATGTGTATTAAGTTAGCCTCGAGAATTTTAGTATTTGAATCAAAAAGATATTTTTTCTTGGCCATACAAGATGATTTTGAGTTAATTTTCAATTGAAAGGCTTGTTAATCTATTGGGTCGTAATGTAACATTTGCACTGTTGAGAAGATCACGTCTGTCTTCATCATAAGCATGGCAGGGCAGCGAAAATTGCTGTTTTCGTTGTCATGTTGGTAAAACTATCTTTCTCGCAGGAAAAGAAGCATTTTACAATCTTTGATGTAGCCTATCAAGGATTCGCTTCTGGAGATCCTGACACCGATGCGATGGCAGTTCGATACTTTGCCAGCAGAGGCATAGAATTCTTTTGCGCACAATCCTTTGCAAAGATCTTTGGCTTGTACAGTAAGTAGAATCATTTCATATAGGGTGTATTCTTTTGGGCATCTTCTGAAACGGTAGAGTTGGTAGAAGATAAAATCCCATTCTTTTGGTACCCTTCTACCGAAAACGGTAGGCTTCGCAGACTTCAGATCAATTTTCATAAAAGCCCATTCTTTTGGTCATTCTGTTTTCGGTAGACTTCCGAGAGATTTTTGACGTATTCTTTTGGGCATCTTCTGAAATCGGTACAACCATATAGAGTTAGCTCGTCTTCTGTACTTAATTTATGATGCCGAAAGGATAGTCTGCAGAGTGTCGCAGCATTTTAACCAGGCATTGCAATGTTTTTCTCTCGCTTTACAGCTACCAGTCGCATAGCTCTAATTTCTTTGACCAGTAATCTGCCTTGGCTCAGTTGTTTTGCTGTCGTTTGTACGTATTGTATCTTGGTTTCGTGGTTTTGTTCTTTGTTTTTGTATAGAAAATTGATTTGATTTGTAAGTGCCACCCTTAGTGGAGACCCGGTGACTTTCTCTTTTTTCACTATGAATGGCACAGTGTAGTATAGCATTATATATTGTAGTTTAATCTTGATAAAAAAATATTCTGCAGGGAGTTAAAAGTAAAATTTCTTGGATCGAGATTGTGTGATTTTCAACCAGGTTCCCATTGCCGTTAAGCTTGTTCCCATTAAATCGCAGAGTGCCGCAAAGTATCGCAAGGTGTCACAGAATTTTGGTTCTGCAACATGTTGTGACGGAAAGAAGCTTGTGTACTAAAATGCTGCAACACTCTGCGACACAGTGCGATCGATGTAAGCACCTGTCCTAAAATTTTGCAGCCAATCGCGATCCCAGAACAAAAGAGTAAGGTGATGTTGTTGTTGTAGCTGTGGGCCCGTGAGTTTATTGTTATTGAAACATTGCACCCAAAATTCTGGGACTAATGTAAGCGTCCTGTTGCAGAGAGTTCAGGTATGTTTGATTGGTAACTCCCAAACCTACCAAATTCTGAAAACGGTAGACAACGCAGAGACGGAGACACAGTTCCCAATCAAACGCAAAAACGCAAAAGCAGCAGGTTTCAGATTTATCCTTGCGAAGGCGAGGTTTCCAGTTGAAAAACACGAAGACGAGTCTGGTGCTTGGCAACAAAGAGTAAAGTAACCGATTACCGTAGCAACGCGAGCAAAGTTGTCTCGTTCTCAGAGTTCTGCAAACGAAATCGGGAATCTCTCCTAAGTCTGCCAAACCTTATGCCTTTTGGAGCAGAAGGGTCAGCAGGCCTGCCACACCTGCCAAACCTACTGTTTTCGAAATTGGGGAGTCAATCAAATACAAATTCCGAATCTTCGAAGTCTACTGTTTTCAGAATTGGTACCAGTCAAACACACTCTTAAAGATTGCCTTAGTTGATCAAATCTGTACGGGTAAAGTGTAAACACGGTCTTAGCTTGAAGCGATGTCTGTCGTAGGTCTATGTAAAACATGTATTCTACTTTAAAAAGGTGGCCAGATTGTGCCTTGCTTAGTTTGCACTGTGATGGAATGATGTTTAAAGACAATGCAACTGTCCTTGAAAAACAAACAAACCCAGCTTTTCTATCAATTATTCATGGTGGCCTGCTGTTGCTAAGTTAAATTCTGCTTATGAGGTATTGTAAGGTTGAATATAAACACCCTCAGGTAGCTGCAAATGGCAAGTTATGCTTTGTAACCCGCGCACTATTTAGCTTTTACTAAAAGGCTGTAACTGTGAATTCATAACGTACTGCTCTGCTGCTAAGTTAAACACTGCTTATGAGTTATTGTACGGTTGAATATAGACTAACTAACTACTTCGGGCCCAGTTGTCGCTTTGTTTATTGAATTGGATGATGGTACTTCTCTTCAACTGGGACTGATACTCAACCTATCTGAAAATTCGGCCAAAATCGGTTTGAAATTGGCGCAACCAGTGAGATTGCATAGTTCCAAGCGATAGTTGACAATGTTCAATTGACTAATTCGTGTAGAATGGGCGTAAGCTCTTGGTGTCTGGCATGAAAGCGAGGCTTCTCAATTTTTGGCCAAACTTTTAATTAATTTGATTATCAGTCGTAGTTGTAGCGATTATCAGCCGCAAAGGTGCTCGTAGCCCGCAGCCCATACGACGATTTTAAGAAGTCTATGGTTCAATATAGATACCATGAGGTCATTAAAATGGCTGAAAATGGGAAGTTTTTCTTTCTACTCTAAGCGCTGTATAACTACTGGGTGAGTCAATAAAAATGCCCCGCGTTTGAAAAAATCTTGCTCCCTGAATATCAGAGCAATAACATTGAAGCTGTCTCATTTTATCCCCGATATGTCGAATTAGGCTCAGTAATTTACCCGCCTTTAATTGGCCATCCTTTCTCGTCGAAATAGGAGATTTTCTGCCGAAAGACCCTTTCGAAAGCCTGCAAAAACGAGTGAAAACAGCAAGCAAGTTTTCCCTTTGTTCTCCTTCCTAGCCCCTTCCTAGCAATAATGACTCTTGGATTTGCTTGTATATTTTGTCCTCTTGGGAGAATGGAATCCCCCTGAATAAGTTATTCACACTAGGGGGAAGACTTTTCAACCCGTCAAAAGGAAAGCACGTGCTAAAGCGTGCTGAAAGTCATCGCTGTGGGGTTAACACATTAGGGATTTTTGCTTGTAATTTTAGCATGTTTTTTAGAGTTTCTCAAAGGGGTTCATTTTAGAGAATCGCTTACAGAATCTGAACGGAGTGTCCTATTTTAGTCAGGAAAATTTCTAAAATAATTGAACATGTTGGCTATTTAATGAGGTACTGTAGAAGATCATTGCTTATATACTCAGGGAGCAGTAGCCTTTCAAAAGCCGGGCGTTTTTTTTTTACTCACCCTGTACATTTAAAAGGCCTAACTATGAATTTGATAGAATTTGCTTCTAAGGGATTGAAGGTTTGAATGTAAACACTATCAAGCTGCACATAGCAAGCTTTGCTTTAAAGTATGAGAGCTACTTGGGTGGAATTCCATTTCCCAGAACCGCCACCCAAGCGCATTCTCGAAGTTTTATGCCCGTTGATAAACTTTCTGAAATAACCTACCGGGTGAGTCAAAAAAAAGTTTCGGCGTTTGGAGGGCTGTGGAATAAAAAGTATGTGACCGATATTCAAAACTAAGTGTTAATCTATCACTCAAAGGCTAACTTAGATGACAAAATTTTGTTTGGTAAAATCAAACATCTTTGTGACCCAATAATAATCAAAATGCTTGTAAGGGGTTTGTATGGGAATCCTGAATTCCACATTCCATTCTGGTCCATGATTTATTTGGCATTGAAGTTTGCATTGCCAGTTTTGAGATGCTGAATTCTAATTTCAAAAGATGGTAAATTATAGACCAGAATGGAATGTGGATCTGTTGTTCCCAAACATGCCCTTTACCAGCATTTTCCTAATTTCTGGGTCTGCAAGATGAGGGATACCACCAAACAAAACTTTCTCGTCTAAGTTGATATTTGACTGATAGATGAACATTTCAGTTTTGAATATCGGTCACATACTTTTTATTTCACAGCCCTTCGAACGCCGAAACTTTTTTTACTCACCCGGTAGTCATGGACTTATAAATGGAAATGAAGTGCGAAAATTGATTGCTGAATTGCTGACGCATTATTCCTGCCTTACATTCGCATTAGCTTGTTTCCTGTAAATTCTTCTTATGCCGAGCTGAGCTTTTCCGACGCATTTGAAATTTCATGGTAACTGTACATTCATTTCTCGATTCATTTTATTCAGCAGCGTTTTTGTTTTGATTCATTTACATTGTAACATGTTGGCAAAAGTAAAATACCCTGTCTTGCAGCGATTTTCAACCTCTTTGAAGGAAACATTCGAAAAAAGAGAGGAAAGAGCAAAGGAGAATTGATCTTTGACAAAAAGCATCCGAGTTAAAGGTCTGCAGTTGTCCCAGGGGGGAGGGTACTTCCTAACTTCAAATACGGGGAGGTCCATGCCAATATTTGGGGTCTGAAATTTTACGTAAATCAATATTTGGGGTCTGTGAATTACAACATGGACAAATTTTTAGGGTCCACAAATTTGAAAAAAGGAAGGATCGTGGAATTTGGTGCGGGTCTCCAAAATTTTGGGGAGAGTCCCCCTTGCAGTTGTGGCAAATGTTGCCAGCAAAATACGGAATCCAGAGACAAGGGTTGAAATTTGGTACGGAGGATACTGTTCTTGCAAATTATGCCGCACCTTCGTTGCAAACTTGAGCGATCTTTGATAATTGTTTTTAGGTATCCGTTTTAAATCATATATCTTGATGGCTTGTAGTTATCTTTTCTACTATTTTCTTATGTGATATTGTATATACATCTTACTGTTTCCCATTCTTATGTTCTCATATTCTCGCATTCTTACAGGCAGCTCACACCCTTTTCTCTGTAGGCGTCGTGTTGTGATACTTTCTACCAATAAGCTCTAAATTTTTCTTTTCTTTATGTTAGATGAGCGTGCAGGAAATTTAGTTTTTGTGGCCAAAGACAGTCAAACGGCTCAAGCAGTCCGTTCTCAGTTATGTGCACTGATTCGTCCAATGTATTCAAATCCACCTAATCATGGAGCCAGAATTGTTGCCACTATTTTAAATAATCCTGCATTGATGGCTGAATGGTTTGTAGTTCATATTCTTACTGCATTGGCGTTAGATAATAGATAATAAATGAAGGTGTTGTGGCGCCGTGGTGTAATCCTCTGACATTGCAGCCAGAATAGTCAGGCGGAGTGGGTTCGAGTCCCGGTAGAGCCCCACCACTTGAGCGTCATGACAAGGGGTCGCGGACTCGATTAGGTCTGCTCTATTTCTGCGATCCTAGCGCTTGGCGCTGAAAAACGCAACTTCACCTTCACCTTCACCTTCACTTATGACGATGAGTCCCTTGTATCCCTGCGGTAAGCCTTGCTCGGGAGGGACTCGTAATGAAAGCGTGAAAAACTTGGGCCTATTTTCTTCAATCAGCAATTGAATTATGATAGAATCAAGGCTTCGAATCTCAATCCCTTGGGAGCTTTTTCAATTCTTCAATCGAATCGAAAATTCTATCACATTTACACTGTAACAATAGTAATTCACAAATCTCGCAATCTGATTGGTACTGTATGAATTGCGAAGTTTGGGCCTAAATAGTGCCAGGTTTTTCAAAGTAATGTTACGAGTCTCTGTTGACTGAAGCGCCATCATCAAGTCAAAGAGCGCAGGGTGCGAAATTTTTGATTGATGAAAATAGATACCACTGTTATGGCGTCATGTGCTATGATAAAAACTGCCGTTAACATTTTTGGGGTATCCACTGATTTCAAAGGGTCTGTTTCATCCAGCATGCCTCGCACGTGTGTTCTTGGTTTGCCTTTGTTGTCGCCATTTTCATAGACCATGAAATTGGCGACAACAAAGGGCAACCAAGAACCAACATGTGCCAGGAATGCTGGGTGAAAATAGACCCTTTAAGTTTCAGTTGATGACGTCATTTTGTTTGCAAATCATAAGGGTAAACACATGGAAATATATCTCTTTTAAGGACAATTTCCAGTCAGCGTGATTTTCCGAATGGGCGGAATTTTAGACATGTTAGCTGCTCACCCGAAACTATCTATTCAATCCACCTTTTCAAGGTTAGAGGCGCGAAAGCGGAAGTCTTTTGTTGTTAGAGATATTGTATCTGTGAGTCTAAATTTCTGTTCTACATACAAAGGTTATTGAAGAGGCAAATTTTCACTTTCATATCTGTCTTTGTTTCGAAATTATGGCATTATGAATAATTTGAACTCATAAAGGCTTTGACCGTGGAATCAAAGTTTGGACAAAAATTTGTCCAAACATCTGATTTCACGGTCAAAGCTCTTATGAATTCAAATTCTTTAAATCGCCATAAATTCCAAACGAAGACAGATATGAAAGTGAAAATCTGCTGCCATGCTAAAGTTGTACGCAGAACAAGATTTTAGACTCAAAAATGCAAAATCTCTAACAACAAAAGACTTCCGCTTTCGCACCTCTTACCTTGAAAAGGTGGATTTCAGAGTGACAGTTTCTCCCACAAACAATAGAATTTCCGTCCGCTCGGAAAATTCCACTGACTGGAAATCAGCCTTTATAGTTCATAGTTTAATGCTGTAACTGTTGCACTGAAATTGATTCCTGCCATTTTGATTAATATAGTCCTCAATACTCCAATATAGTCCTTGATTTTTGTTCTCAAATATTGGTATTTGTTTGCAAAGTGAACAATCATAAAGACGAAGAGGGGCAACATCTTCAGAAAGCAGGCATCGAGTTGATCTTTTGCGCTATTATTTTCTTTTCAGTCATCTGCTAACTAGTTTCGGCCACAAGGCCATCATCAGAGCAAATGAAGAATTTTATAAATACAACGGCTTTTATAGAGAAAAATTTAATTAAGTATAGTAAATGAACACTGAAAGTTAGCACTGAAAAGAAAAAGCTCAAAAGACCAAACAGATGCCTGTTTCTTTGAGTAGTAAGGCCCTGTGTGAAAACATCCTGTGTGAAAAAATCAACAGATGCCTGTTTCTTTGAGTAGTTAAGTTAGCACTGAAAAGAAAAAGCGCAAAAGACCAAACAGATGCCTGTTTCTTTGAGTAGTTAGGCCCTCTTCTAACCGTACACTAGATATTTGTTTGCATATATGGACCTCTGTATTTAGAAGTGCATAAGCAAAGGAACAAAACGAAATATCAGAGAATATCTAAGGCCACTTCTCAAACATTTATCAGAGTGATGATACCGGGTGAGTCAATAAAAACGCCCTGTGTTTGAAAATATCCTGCTCCCTTAATATCAAGGCAATGATGTTGAAAGCAGCCTTGTTTTATCCCCGATATATCAAATTAGGTTCAGTAATTTACCTGGCTTTAATCTGTCATTCCTTCCCGTCGAAATAGGAGATTTTCTGCAGAAAGCCCCTTTCGAAAACCTTCAAAAACGAGCGAAAACAGCAAGCAAAATTTCTATTTGTTCCCCTTTCTAGCAATAATGACACTTGGGTGTGTTCTTGTATTTTGTCCTCATGGGAGAATGGAATCCCCCTGAATAAGTTATTCACACTAAGGGGAAGACTTTTCAACCCGCCAAAACGACAGCACGTGCTAAAGCGAGCTGAAAGTCATCGCTGTGAGGTAAACACATTAGGGATTTTTGCTTGTAATTTTAGCACGTTTTTTAAGGTTTCTCGAAGGGATTCATTTTAGAAAATCGCTTACAGAATCTGAACGGAGTGACCGATTTTGGCCAGGAAAATTTCTAAAAATAACTGAACATGTTAGCTATTTAATCAGATACTGCAGAATATCATTGCTTATATACTCAGGGAGCTGTAGCCTTTCAAACGCCGGGCGTTTTTATGACTCCCCCGGTATTAGCATATGAAAGCAGATTAATGGGTTCTTTATTATGGCACCTGCTCTTCTAGAAGTTTTTTTTGTGACTAGTTAGTTGGCTTTGGCTGGTTGGGGTTAGTCGAAAGTAAGTAGATTAATATTCGCCACAATATGAAAAGAAATAGAGGCCCTTTGTAACCTGCATACCGCACACGAGTGATCGGTTTGTTGGTGGCGATTTTGGTGGACCATGAAAATGGCGTTAATTGAGGGACAAGAAGAGAATGTTTTCGCAAAGCATCTTATAGCGGCTGCAAAGGCCCCTTCAAAAAGTATTTTCACAAACAAGGAGATGGGCAAGTGTGAAAACTGTACCGGGTGATGACCCCAAAAAAGTGACCCGACGCAATCTGTTGTCGAAAAATAAGTAAGAAGGCGATTTTTAAAAGTTTCTTCTGTCGCTAAACATTATGATTATTTTTTGTAATTTTTTCGGCACAGTTAATTCCTCAAATTAAGGATTTCGAGGCAAAGGGCATACTCTCAACTGGTGATTCAAAACAAGCACGGCCACAAGAGTTGCCCAGAAGCAATTGGGCGAACTCTCGCATTATGCAATCGAAAGGTAGTTTCTAAGAGAAGTAATGTGCTTATAACGAAAGAAGATGGGTAAGTCTAAAGTTCTCTCTCCCGGATTTTGTTTATCTGATTCAGCAGCCGAGTGGAAGGCACTATGATTCTCGAGCATTTTTTAGCTTAAATGAAACAATTACCATGCAGCTCCTGAATGATATAAACAAAATCTGCACGACATAACTTTAGATTTACCCTTCTCCTGTCGTTATAACCACAGTGCCTCTCTTAAAACCGCCTTTCGCTTGAACAAAGCTAGAGTTCGAGAGAGTTGATTTGAGAAACTTTATCGGCCGTATTTATTTTGATTTACGGGTTGAGACAATCTCCTTTGTCTGCAATCATTATTCGCTTTGGATTGAGGTGTCAGTTAAAGCCACTTTTGCTATTGTATTGCAAAATCTGCCCTTGTTCATTGATCGATTGATTGATTGATTGATGGATTGATTGAATTATCGATTAATTGATCTATTATTTTATAGGAAAGACCAGTTGCGTGGAATGGCAGACCGCATCCGTAGCAGTCGGAAATTACTTTATGAGAAACTAAAGGGCCTTGGCACACCTGGTGATTGGCAGCATATTCTAAATCAACTAGGGATGTTTACATTCACTGGACTTAATCGTGAGTTCTCTTATGTCATTCTTGTAAATTTTGCTTTGCCGAATGCACGAATGTCGCTACCAAAAAATTAATTCAATAAGTAACTAAAGAAATGAAAACAACAATAAATTTATTGTCTGTGACTAAAATAATTTTGTTATACTGCATTAATAACTATGGTAATTTTGACTAGAACGGTCCTGCCTACTCCTTCCTAGCAATAACGACTCTTGGGTGTGCTCATGTATTTTGTCCTAATTGGAGAATGGAATCCCCCTAAATAGGTTATTCACACTAGGGGGAAGACTTTTCAACCTGACAGAACGTGCTAAAGCGTGCTGAAAGTCATCGCTGTGCGGTAAACACATTAGGGATTTTTGCTTGTAATTTTAGCACCTTTTAAAGGTTTCTGAAAGCGATTCATTTGAAAAAATTGCCTACAGAATCTGAACGGAGTGACCGATTTTAGCCAGGAAAATTTCTAAAGATAATTGAACATGTTAGCTATTTAATCAGATATTGCAAAATATCATTGCTTATATACTTAGGGAGCAGTAGCCTTTCAAAGGCCGGGCGTTTTTTATCTCACCCGGTGTCAGGTTGATTTGTACCGAATTCTGTGCATTTGAATAGAAGATTCAATATTTTCTTTGACAGCAAAGCAGTGTGATCATCTAATGAGAGTTCATCATGTTTACCTTCTAAAGAATGGTAGAATCAACATGTGTGCTATCAATCCTGTTAATGTTGAATACGTTGCACAAGCAATACATGAAACTGTTACGAATGCCGATTCATCTTTGTAGCTGCCTTACTCGCAGGTATGATATGAGATATACTTGCTTTGGTTCGAAATGCCATCGTGATAGGCCACTTAGCTATTCTTAGTAGCATAAGCGTACGGGAAGAAAAAACCTAGGGGGGCTGCCCAACGCAAACCCTATTTTTTACTAACAGCTTTGCCCGACCAAGGGCAAAATTTTGCCCTAGTGGGGCTCATTTACGATGATTTTTCGAAAGTTTGGGGGCTACCGCCCTCTCGGCCCCCCTGCCTCGTACGCTTATGCTTATTAGAGTCTGAATAGATAAAAAGGAATCCCTTCAACGTCTTCAAGGCGAAAAAGAAGAAAAGCGTCCTCTCCAATTACAGATTTATTTGATACTATCGCTGTTCTTTTACAGGAGTTGATAGTGGTTTTCTTGCAGGATACGAGTTTATTGTGCGTCTATGGTATATTTAGACGAGTCCGCTACTTGAGGCCATTTTAAAATTTTGTAACACTAATCATTTGTTTAGATCAACATTTTGTGAAAACTCAACTCAGTGATTGGTTTTAATTCGTCTGGGGAAATTTGTTGTTTGCAAAATGATTCAACTCTTATCCTCTTTCAAAATTTTGTGCGCGAAAGCAAATATAGAATTCAGTTTTTTCGACGTCTTCGAAAACATGGACTGGAAAGGAGGGAATAGTCTGAAGTGAAAGAATTTCTGTAGTTTTGAAGGCATTTTTTCCCAAGGAAGGCATAACTTAAACTGACCATACAACGTCTCAACAGATAGATGCTACATGCTCAGCTACATGCTCATACCTCGTTTGTGATCACAACCTTGTCTTTCGGGGAACTATGTGCAATCTGGCTCGTGAAGTTTCATGAGTCACCCGGTATTCTTAAAACGATATCTTTTTTTCAAATGCAGGTATCCATCAAAGACGAGAGGTTTGAAAGAAAATATGTTTGACTCCCTTAGTTTGTGTGGTATTTCAATTTAGCATCAGATGGAGTGCCCAAATCATATTCGAGTTCGGTGGGTGATTATTGGTTTTAACATAATTTTATCAAAAATTATTTTCTTATTGTTTCATATGGGTAGAGAAATATATCCATGACGTAATTATGGTAAACTCGCTATTTTAATGTCTTGATACACCATGGGCAATGAGGCATCGATTTTTGGGGAACGGAGAACATGAATTCAGCTTCGTTCTCAAAGAAATTTTTTTAACTTTTTAAATAACTGTATTCCCCCTGATTTCAAACATCTTTTTCTGCATGCTTCGCATTCCACGCAAAAATGCAAGAACGCAACGATATAAAAAAAGTGAATACAAAAAAACTCTCCATCTTGGCCAAACTTCATACACAGCCAGATAATGTTTCAGTGTTTTTATGTTTTGGTATGTTTAGAATTTCTTATTAGAACTGCAATTATTAGTTCAGGCTGTTGGGTTGAAAAAAGAACTATTACAGTTATTCGATTATTCGTTGTTTTAATAAGAATGTGATTTCTGGATATTTGGCTGTGTATGATGACCAACGCCATTGCTCCTGATATGTAACTTTCTTCTGTCAATTCTTGGAAAATTAAATGGTAGCTATTCTATTTTTGGCTCCATCATGAAGTGATGGATAAGAAAATGAATTGTGGAATTTCTTACCCGCTAGTTGCCCAGGTCCCTAGTCTTAATCTCTGTTGATCAATTTGAATGAAGAAGATCATTGAACTTTGCATTGAACTCCTCGTCTCTCTCTTGATTCTGCCTCTACACTTCATTTAGGCCCTTGAGAGCATAGAGTTCGCATCTAGATGCTATTGCCAAATTCTTTAAACTGAATAGATCGAAGGGAACTTCAGGTCTTTTGCCGTAAGTCCAGAAAAAGCTTTTTAGATATCATCATCTAGATATCTAGATTTAGGTATCTAGATTTAGATATCTAGATTTAGATATCTAGATTTAGGTATCTAGATTTAGGTATCTAGATTTAGATATCTAGATTTAGATATCTAGATTTAGGTATCTAGATTTAGGTATCTAGATTTAGATATCTAGATTTAGATATCTAGATTTAGGTATCTAGATTTAGATATCAAGAATTAGGCGATAACATTTTACATATTTGATTTCAAAGTTTTCCAAAGATTCGAGACCTGTGCTGCCCGTGAGTGAACTGACAAATTTCAAATCTCTGTCCTTCGTTTTGGCAGTTCATTCAAAGGCCTAAACGAAATGCAGAAGCAGAACCAAGAGACGAAGAATTAAGCAACATATGCAGCGGTCAATAATATTGTTCACTTTAAGGCAGTGTGCCCATGTAAGTTGAAGGCTTCAAAAGAGGTAACTCAGAAACACGTGATCTTTTATCGTGTTTTTATGTGACCTGTTGTTTACGCTTTGGCCCTTTATTTTCGAAGCGTCACACACCCTGAGTCCACAACTTCTGTCCGCCTGCATTGTCATTCGGAATAGTTTCGTTAGCCCGACATTACTTTATAATCTCTGTTCATCCCTCCTGCTATGGAATGCTTTTAAAATTACCTGTGTTTCACCACTGTTATTGTCAAACATCAACGTTCGCTTGGTCGAAGCTAGCCTTGCTGCCATTCCGCTATTATTCCACCATTATTCCGCCTATGCTCGTATGGTCTCGACAACGAGGCTCTTATTTTCATGTGATCAGTTTAAAACAATCGGCTCTTAACCACTCAAATTTTCGAACAGTTACATGCATGTCAGCATCGTGTCAGCAGTTTCATGGTTTGTGCATGTAACTTATTTATGTACGGACACGCTGCCTTTAGATTGATCAACAAAGATGCAGAGAGATTACGGGGCAACCAATTGGTAGGAAATCCTGTGATTATCGTCTGCCCTTCCCAAAATTCGATGCATTATAACCCATGGACACACATTTTTGCACAGTTATCTTCATCAAACGCTTACACATCCCTAGATTCCCTTTAACCTGAGTTAATACCTGTTTAGTGTTTTTCCTGACGCTCCCCATGTAAGGAGTGCTTTTCATGGCGCACGAGCAGAAGCAAATCTTTTCTGGTCAGTAACAACGAAAACTCTTGGAAGTGCTAAATTCATTTCATTAATGGTAGCAACCTTTTTGGTACTGAAGCTTTTGGATCAGTCCGAAAGATGACGCTGGATGTGCCAAAAGGGGATGCACTCAGTAGGTTATTCCGTATAAATTCGCTGCTTCGTGTGTGTTAAGAAATATCAGTTCCCCAGGGGGTACTCGGGCATATCTAGGATAGGAGTGCTAACGTTATTTTTTGGTCTAAAATTTGGTCAAAGCTTACTCGTTTGGGTGTCAAATATAGGGAAAGGTCAGAAAATTGGGAACACATACTTTACGAGCAAAACCTACCTCGTCCCAGGGCCTTTTGTCATATTGGGACGGAGACGAAAAGGCCTTGGGGACGAGGTTGGTTTTCGTCTCCGTCCTCACATGACAAAAGGGCCTGGGGACGAGGTTGGAGCAAAGCTTAAAATTCCTAAAATCAAGATACTTAAATATCCCGATTCCTGAAAGATTATGGCAAATCATGGGATTCCAAATGAGTTTGGGCACTTTTCCAAAGAGTTAACATACTGACCTCATAACGCTTGGGTATGTTGGATCGGAAAAATTGATTTTTTGGGGTTTGTTTTTATGCCAGAAATTATATCTTTGGGTAAATGCTTTGTACCCAAGCCTGAGCTGCCTTATTCTAAATACACCCAAGAACCCCCAACCCCCGGGGTCAATTCTAATCCAATATTTAATGATAAAGCTATTCTTTGCTAGTACTTCGTATGATAGTTAAGAATATTGTGAAAATTTATCTAGGTTGTCCTGAAACTAAACCTATACCGGGTGTCCCAAAAAAAGTATGCAGATTTGGTCGACCCTAGCGACTAGAATATAGCGTGAATCAAACCAAAATGATTTTCAGAACATACCACGATAGCTAACATGAACATGGATACCTCGTTTGTTAATATCGGTGCGTTGAGAGTGAAGATATTAGTCTTCAAAGGACAAATTTGCCTCCACCTCCAAACCAGAGCTTTGACGTTTTGGCCTAAGCAAATTCTTGAAGCACAGTCAGCAAACTTTGAAGACGGCATAACAGATGTGTTTACAAAATACAGCTTTTGTGAGACTTATCGTCAAGGGAGCTGCGAAATCAGCTTATTCATCTCTCAATATCGGCAATCTACTTTACACATACTGTTCATCTGTGAAAGTACTCCCTTGAGTATCAAAACACTCTTGGAACCGTCGAATCATTATTCCTTGAAAAAGAATTTGTTTTGAGGTCTCTCGGGAGTCAAGACAGCAAGGTCTGCAGATCCTTTAGGGCAAAAAGATGTCACCTCTCTTGTTGATGACCCACCTGCTGGGAATTTGAAGATACGTAATGATCAATCTGGTCTCGAGAGATCTGATAAAGATTCTTTTCAAGGAATTATTCCACGACGTCAAAAGTCCGTTGATTCTCAAGGGAGTACTTTCACCGATGAATAGTATGTGTAGGGAGTACTTTCACCGATGAAGAATGTGTTTAAATTAAATTGTCGATATGACATTGAGATGAATGAAGCTGATTTCTGAGCTCCCTTCACGATAGGTCTCACGTGGACTGTATCTTTTAAACGCATCTGTTGTGCCGTCTTCAAATTTTGTTGATTTTATTCACTGTGCGTCAAGGATTTGCCTAGGCCAAAACGTCAAAGTTCTGGTTTGGAGGTGGAGGCAAATTTGTCCTTTGAAGACTAATAACTTCACTCTTAACGCACCGATATCAACAAACGAGGTATCTATGTTCAAGTTAGCTATCGAGGTAGCTATGTTTTGAAAATCATTTTAGGTTGATGCGCGCTATATTCTTATCGCTAGGGTCGTCGAAATCCGTATACTTTATCTGGGACACCCGGTATTTTATCTGTAATTTAAATGAATCGAATTTTCAAAAAATAGTTGATTTCTTGTGTACTGACTCGTTTCAAAGAGGCTCTAGACACCCTCTGGACTAGCCGTCGCGTAGACGCATTACAACAAAAGAAGTAGATCCTTTCTTCTTTAGAATAGTGGGTCCACCAGTCGCGTAGGCTACCTCTGGATGTGAAGGACAGAGTTATAAAAAGGGGCTTCCACCGGATACCAATTCCTTTAGTTCAACCTCCATCCTCGTTTCAACACAAATCAACTTCGAAATCCTAGCACTGATTGTAACTCGAAAATTTATAGAACAGTTGCTGTGGAGAAAACGACCCAAACTTTTCCTTGGTTTGCTGACGAAAGTATTGAACCTTCATCAAATATAACATTTAAGACAAAGATAAGAAATAGACTTGGGGCAAGTCTCAGTTGACCGAAGCGTATTGGAATGTCAGTCAAAAGTAGGGGACCCAATTGTAACATTACCTCCCCTTGTTAACAGCATAGCGAAAGCAGAAGACAAGTTTTCTTCCCCACACACGTTTCATTTAAAAAGCACCCAGAAAAATTGCTTTGATGCACACCATTTTAAATACAGTTTGTTTGCCAATACTGAATAAGTCAGCGTGAAACCAATTTTGATAAGTTACAGCTGTCTTCATGTATGCTTAGGATACGCTAAAAATAAATAAACAAAGATATCAGCAGAATTGCTAGACCTAACTCCTTAGAAAAATGTTTAAATTTCACGATTTTCAAAATTTTGGACTGCAATTCCAAAACCCAATTATTTGGCTTGTCAGAACATTTCTTCGGAAATTTATTACCATACTTTGCACACAAGATGTTCTATCTCAGCCAGTTTCAAAACTTGCAATAGACCTTTTAGCTATTCTGAAAACGAATGTGGATCGAACGATATTTCATTACAATTGTAGAATTTTCGAATATGCACAATTGCCATCGAAGCTGTAACGCCACTCTTTCGAACCTCGCGTATAAATTTGTATAAAAATATCGCTCAATCGAGGCTCTTTTGTAGAATTGCTAAAAGGTCTTTTCCATCGGATATACTTTACAATGCACAAGCTTGCAAATTTAAATATTCTATTCTTTCTATTTGGCTCTAAACATTGAGAATTTTGCCAAATTAATCCAACGGCCAAACCGTCCTCACGACACCAATATCATTTAGTATACACGTATATTTTTCCAATCATCGAATCGGAATAACCAGGTTTTTGAACTTCTTGTGTTGTCTATAACCCAAAAATTCATAAATTAGTTGCTGCCAATTAGTTGCTGCCAACTCGTTATTATTGTGTCTTATAAAAATTAGTAAAACTTCCTCAAGTCGTGGTATGGAAAAGATTTTGATGTTCAACAATGCAATTAAATTCGATGATTGTCAGAACGTTGCACCTTTTGGTCATGACAGTGTAGTCGACAAAATCGGTTAAGGGTTCCTTACACCCACTTCAAGTCCACTGATCAATCTTTTGATAAAGTATTTTTTAATTCTTAAACATATTTCGAGCCATCGAGACTTGCGCCATGAATGAAAAAAGCAGCAAATCACTCAAACTTCCCACAAGTATGGTCACATGAATTGAAATGGGTAAAACAAACCATAGCCGATTTTTTTTGTTTATTTGATTCATTTTACTGGCATTTGCGCAAAGCAAAATCTCGAAAATGAGCGAAAGGCCCCGGGGCGCTAACTTCCATATGTGCCCTACGGGTATGTGCCGCCCATAAAGGCGGATTTCCATTGAGTGCATTTTGTCGCCCGCGCGACAATTTGCAATTGATTTGCAGTCTAGGCATGCGTACTTTGCGTAAATTGGTAGCACGGTCAGAGCGCGCGATTACACAAAAAAGTAGAAGCTCATCCTACTTTTGCGATCGATCACCAGCGTTGCAAGAGACCCAGCAGAGAAAGAAAGGCCATACGATGTGAGCATTTACCCTGATTCCTATTATTCTTCTCGTTTTCATCCTCTCTTTCGTAGGAGTAGCAACAACTTTAATCGTCTGTTAATTGCAGCCATCTTTGATCACGTTATTATTTGAGTTTGGAGAGCTTGGAGATGCTGCCGCACTACTTATGGGAACTGAAAGGAAGTTGTGCGATCGCTAAAAGACGATAGCTAACTGTCACGCTCGTGATAAAAATCACTGAATGGAAATCCGCCTTAAGGATGGGTTTAGAACCTCAAAGATTCTTAAATATGGGTCTCAGAATAAAAAAATTTCCACCAGAAATTGGAAGCTGAAATAGGTATTTTAATAGTAAAAAAGTTGTTGAGTTATATATTTGCAACGTTGGATATTTATCGTTTTCGGCAGCTAAACCTTCATATTGTACATTTAAAGTGAAATGAATCTTGATTTCTGAGAAGCTCAAGAGCTATTTTCTCCCAAAAATTCTTAAAAGTTAGTATGAAAATGGACAAAAAAATCCGTAAACATGGGTCTTACCCCTAAATGTTGGGCGGCACATTCCCGGCATCCTCATACTGCATTCACACTGACACAACTAAACCAGCCTTATCTAAACCAGTTTAAATTTCAACCAATCAGATGTCTGGATTGTTGGATTGACCAATCAGATGGTCTTATTCGGTTTAGTTTAAGCTGGTTTAACTTGCAGTGTGAATGGAGCATATGTCTCGAGTTACTACCCTGGGCAAAAGGCATACTTTTTTCCTTGGCCATCAGCTAGCGAGACTAAATTCTGTCAATCCTAAAAAGTGTTGAATCTTAACGTAAGGGAAATTCCATTATTAAAACAAAAAAATCAAAACAAACTGTTTTTCTTTGCACTACTTGAATGACATGATCGTATCTGAAATGATACCAATACATTCCCTCAGCTCCTCCTCCGTAATAACCAACGGTGGCGCGAATCTGATCTTATCACCATGTGTTGGTTTGGCCAACAAACCGTTGTCACGAAGGCGCAAACAGATCTGCCATGCATCATAATCTGCCAAGGGAAGAGAAAGAGGATGATAACTGATCACTTTTACATGAAGAAAAGAGGGTTGCAGAGTAAGCAAACTGACTTGTAATTAAACAGCTAAAAATTTCCCAAAAAATATGATGAAGAAGGGACGAACAGCTCGATTTACACGACTGGTAGGGTCTTTCACAGTAAAGGAACCCTACCAGGGGATGTGCCGCCGTCAAGGCTATATTTTTCAGATTCCTAGCCTTCTTTCTGTAGACTTCCGGCAGTATTAATAAAGGGTAAAGTATACTCTTTTCCCAATTTTCGTCCAGCAAAGGAATGGAACAGGAATTTCGTTTTAACTGTTCTAGGGAACAACTGAAAGGAAAACGATGACTGACCACTTTTATATGGCCAAAAGGAGCTTACTGAGAAAGCTAACTGACTTTGTCCACAAACAGCCAAAAATGGGTAATAGCACAGGAAAAATATAAAGCAAGGGGAGCAATATAGCCTGGGGCTCAATTTTGTAAATGCTGGGTCTAAAATTCTATGACATTTTTCTTTGAATTAAAGTGCTTATAAGAAACTTTGGGTAATTTATTGTAAATCTGCCGTTGCAATTTTTTTATCTCTTGATTAGTGTTTCAAATTGGCAGTATTTATGAATTTTGAGGCTGTGACGTCATCAAATTTCTAAATCTTAAACCAGAGGAGCTGCAGATTTCTGCTTGCTATCATATTGTAGACTTTCATAAACCATGGTTTTCCTGAAGATTGTGTCAATTTTCCTCGAGTAATTTAAGATTTATGATGATTTTAATTTCTTTTAGATTTTCGATGAATTTTTACAAAAATAATCAAAATGCCGCAATTTTGAAAATAATCAAGTTATCGAAAGAACCCCACAGCAGAATCACAGCAAATTACCTAAATATCCTTGCAAGCCATTTCATCCATAGAAAAATGTGGTACAATGTTACAACTACCTTATTACGGATTTTAAATATAAGAAAGGCAAGATGTGTACCACCCTTCGAAAAAGCGTGCGAGATTTTATAAGATAACATGATTTTCAGGGATTTTTACGGATTTTTCTTGAAAACAAAAGGATTTTTGCAAAATGTGTACGAGACTTTTAGAGAAGAATATGCCCCTCGGAAAAAGTTCTGCATTGTCTCATGTCAAATCTTAAGATAATTTGATCAATGTCTTTCTATCGTTTAAAGTGTTTACCGGAACGAAACTTCTAAGACATTAGAACTGCAGCTGATGAAACAGGAAATGAAGATATAAAAAAACCTAGAATCTAATTCTGAGTTAGCTCAAGATTAAGTCAAAAATCTTCGAAATCGGTGCAGTGCAGGGTTGATCATGGCCTATTGAAAGTGGAACGTTTTCGTGGCGAATCCGGTACGAAGAGTAAAATTAAAAAATGACGCTGATAAGCTGAAACAAAGGCCAAAAAGTTTATATTCACTTTCTGTAAAGTTAAACTTTGAATTGAATTCAAATATCCCTGGTAGCCTATTCGGCTGCAAGAGCTTACCGTAAAAGTTCTATAAAGCCCATCCTCTCTGTTAAGCCCCCCTCTCTAATAAGTCCCTCCCATCTGAGTCAAAATTTCAAATAAGCCCCCCTCTCTATCAAGCGTCCCCGCACTTATACAAAATTCTAGAATTTACCAACTATTTCCATTTATTTAGCTACACAACCTTGCATGCTAATTTTAGTATGGTTTGGGATAAAAACTGTGTCGATTTCATGTATTTGAGCGGTAAAATTGAACTTTGATTCCGCAAAATATGGGGTAAAAGAAACTGAAAAGCTACCAAATATATCCTTGTAACTTTCTCTATTAGGCCGCCTTCTGGAAGGTCCGAAATCAAATAAGCCCCCGAGGGCTTAATAGAGCTTTTACGGTACTTGCTCAAACTTGGTCTGAGGTGGAGCTGATTCGAAGGTGGGGGCTTATGTACTCGAAGGAGTAAATACCTGGGTTGTCTTTGATGACGATGGCATTGAGTAGTCCCTTCCCTCTGACAGTAGTGACAATATCTTTAGGCAGTTTGTTCAGTTCTTCTCTCAAAATCACACCAAGCTTTTCTGCATTTTCTGCAAGCTTTTCCTCTTGGACAACCTGTAACACAAATTCCAAAACCAGTAAGAATTACAAAATAAGCCACAACCAATTTTCGTTTGACACTGCTAACATGACACAAATGAAATGAAAAAAAAAAAAAAGAGAAAAGACATTGGAACTGGGAAAACTGTCCACGCAAATTATACTGTACTTTCATTCCGAGTTTTGGGCTATTTATGATACAGGTTTTTAGATATCCGTTTTACACTGAACACTTCAGGACAACTTATAAATATTTTACCCACTACTTTTCTATGCAATATTGTAAACAAGTTTTTTGACGTTGGAATTTAACAGCTATCACTTTTATTTAGCTACAGTAAATCCCCGCACATAACAGCCTACCAAACTAAGAACCTAGAGGCTGTTTTCCTAAATTATGCACCTTGCAATTAAGAACCTGTTTCAGTTTGATAACAGATAGGCTCTTATTCCAGGTGTAACAAAGATTACTTTTGCTTGTTCTTATGAAGTTCAGTTTGGCCCCAATTGGCTGTTAAAGTTTGATTCTCCTCCCCAACTAGTTATTAGGTCCATAAAAACACATCCAAAAGATAATGGGGCTGAACATCTTTTGTAAGGCTCTAAAAGGGCCTACACAAGGCACCCTTCAAATAAGAACCTCTATACCTCGAGATCAGTGTTGGTACCTCTGAAATAAGAGCCTATTTCAGCCTCTCTCTTAGACTTGCTACAAGTCTCTCTCGCGGAAAAAACCGGAGAAGGAAAAAAGCGAGAGAGACTTCTTATACTTGGCATACTCATTAATATTCACGAGCTATCGAGCCTTGCTTCCATTTTCAAATGCCGGAGTTGTTGTCAACTATTTCATCGATGCTTGAGTCGGCCATTGTCAAAGAACATCGCAGAGCCTAGCTTTGTTGTATCATTGTACTTTCTAGGCATATGATTGGATATTGGCTTTTTGTAAAAGGATATCGACTGGACAGAATCCTGTCCAGCCAACGACCTAGGCTGCCAAGTATTACAAGTCTCTCTCGCTTTTATTCCTTCTCCCGCTGTTGCCGCGAGAGAGACTTGTAGCAAGTCCACCTCTCTCTCAGAAAAGTAGGTTTTTGTATGCGGGGATTTACTGTATCATATGTTTTAATCCAACGACAAATAAACTGATAATAATAACAATAATGACATCATCAAATCACAGCTTATCAGGGAATATCAGCGACCGTTTATATGCACTATTACTAGAAATAGCTATCGCTAATTAATGCCCACGCTTCATAGCTTCACTGGAAGCCTGAATCACATTAGGAAAACGCTGCAACGGCTGCTAAAAACTTTGTTTTGAAATGTGCACGAGACCATAAACAGCGAAAAATATTCTCGCACGGTGGAAGACCAAGCTCCTCGTTGATAATACCTAGAATTTTGGTTTAGCCTAAATTAACCTACCTGTTCAATTTGCAGCGAGAACACAGGCGAACTTCCTGCTAGGGCTTTCTCAGTGAAGCCTGCATGGTAAACAAATCCCCAATCAAAATGTCAAAGCCATTTAAACATCAATAATTCGAAAGAACGAAATCCTTAAGCCTGTGTGGCAATTCAAGAAACCGGAAGTTTTGCGAAGACCAAGACAAAAGCTTGTTCGTCAACCAGTACAATATCGATTGTCATGAAATCGATTGTCATTGAGCTCCGGATATCATGAAAACATTAGAACAAAGATCTGAATTGTTTTACGTCATAATACAAGTTGGTGGAATTTTTTTGCTGACGCACTTTCGTACTGAACTTTCAAACAGGCTTACTTTCCCGCGGCAGACTACTATGGAACGCCGTTTGCACAAAAATGACATAAACTATGCTTATGTTACATAAACATAGTTTATGTGCACATAAACATAGTTTATGTAACATAAATATAGTTTATGTGCACATAAACCTAGTTTATGTACATAAACATAGTTTATGTTCATTTTTGTGCACATAAACATAATTTATGTACATAAACTACGTTTATGTGCACATAAACTATGTTTATGTACATAAACATAGTTTATGTTCACTTTTGTGCAAACGGCGTCGTAGCCATTGTTCTGAGACGCGTCTAAATTATACCCTGAAGAGCAGCCGCAGATTACATCACTCTTTCTTGTGAAAGCCTGGGAGAATTAGATTGAAATCACTTAACACCTCCCTCATGAAAGAAGGAGAAGACTCTTTCTTTCCTGTTTGGGTAGTGCAAATGCGTAGCGTTGAAACATTCGATCGTGCGAGCGACACCAGCTCGTCAAAGTTTCCAGGAAGCTGGAAATCATCGCTGTCGTCGCTGGATAAGACCTCCATCTTCCTTTGACGGTTAACAACTCTAATGGCTAGACACGAGTCGAGTTTGCTAACGATATTTTAGGAAAAACACATTGTGATTGTGACTACCCTACAAGGAAATCCAAAGCTGTGTTCACAATAAGATATAAGCCGTCTATTGATTCCAACATGACTCTACAGAGAATTGTCATCGCTACGATAATGACGCCTCCTGGAACAATGACTACGACGCCGTTTGCACAAAAATGGACATAAACTATGTTTATGTACATAAACTATGTTTATGTAACATCAGAGTCCAGAAAAGTACTAAACCTTCCTCCGGTCAAAATTTTTACTTAGCAAAACCTTCCTCCAATTTTTTACATACCAAGGCGTGGCTAATTCATAGCTAGGGCGTGTCAGTCTTTGTCTTTTAAATTATAAGGTGACATACCTTTAAAAACGATATAAAGTCATGACAATTTCTTGAATTATTGCTGCTATGGTAGACTTACTACCTAAGTTCTACATTGTTCTACACAACTTGTTGTAGCAATATAGCGAAATACAGGATTCAGGTAGAAAGTCCAAATTCATTTTGTGGAGCAACGACAACAACAGTGGATATCGATGGCCTAGGCAAATCGCTCAATGAATGTCAATTTGAATCAGATTCAAATGGAAGAATTGGGTTCCTACAAACTGCGTAAACATTTAGTGATATGGTTGCTTGTTAGAGGAGCCAGCTTTGGTGAAAAGACATTGTTGTTTCACATGACACGGAGTTCGAATCAACAACTCGGAATGCTAGGTAGTGGACCCTCACTTTTGAGAAAGTGGTGACTGACACTGTATTGTACCTCTCTGCACTGATACAGCCAAGAAACAAAGATCTTTTGGAACACATGAGAAGTGAATAGTGGTATAATTGATAGATGCCCAGCATCTTTTTGCATCATAAGATTTATTGTGGGAAGTCCAACGTTTTGAAGATGAAATACATCAGGAGAACTAAATGATTTGAAGTTGGTTAATTAGGCTTGTACCATGAAAGACACTGCATGAAGTTTTGATTGAGGATTGATAGCAGCGAATTTCAAAAACATTATGTAGACACCGACAAAGGATCAGGAAGGTATTAACTGAAACTAGGATTGAAAGATGTCTCAACTCTGATTGACCCTCAACCCAACTGTTACATTCTCTGCTGTCTGTACAGCAACAGTGGCACCATGTTTGGTGAAGTTGGTAGACATCATCCTGTTTCTATGAGTTTATGGTGAAGCTTTACTAAGCTTTGCAGACTTTCCAGAATACATATTACTGAAAATAGCCCCCTTTCTTTGGGAAATGAAACTGTGTTACACATGCAGCAAGTTGAAATGGAAAGTAAATCAAGAGTATTGAAGTGCATAATGAAATTGAGGAGATATACCAGTTATCAATGCTAAAAGACTATTATGAGACAAATCATTTGACATGTCATGCCAATGCACTTCATTGCATATGACAGTTTCTTCCAATATTTTATCTCAATTTTTATTGTTGTAGTATTTATCCAAACCTTCATTCAAATCTCTATTTTGACAAACCTTCCTCCAAATTTCCATTGTTTTACCAACCTTCCTCCGGTCAATGACCGTGCGACCGTAATGTTTTCTGGACTCTGTGTAACATAAACATAGTTTATGTCATTTTTGTGCAAACGGCGTTCCATATACTACAAACCCACACGGAATCGCTATCGTGATTCCGCGTGGGCAACAAAACCATGATGATGTGTGTATAACATCAAATGGAATTGACGTCTTTTAGCGATTCACGCTGGTTTCCTCCCAAGGGGCTTAATAGGGTTTTACGGTACATCAACAATTCAAGTTTCGAATATCGACCTCATACTATTTATTCCACAGTCCGCCAAACGCGTAAACTCCTTTTAACTCGGCCGGTAATTTCAGAAAGACCAAAAGGATATGTCAATTTTTCAAATCAGTAGGCCTGCAGGGTTTCAAGGGTAATGAACGTGTTTCTTTAATGAAAAACATTCCCTTTACAAGCAAAGAATTCGTTATATGCCTTTATCGATTAGAACTGGAAAAAATTACTGTTACCGACTGATCCCAGCTAAAGTCTGTCCAAATTAGATGTTAAGTGAGATTTACGACAACGCAAAATCAATCATGCATAAGATTGCAACTGCTTCTATTCGCGGAGATTTTCACATGACATCTACTGGGTGAGTCAAAACAAGTTTACGTGTTTGGCGAGCTGCAGAATAAAAAGTATGTGGCAGATATTGGAAACTGAAATGTTGATCTACCAGTCAAGGCTAACTCACATGAGAAAATTTCTTTGGTAAAATCACTCACCTTCAAGACCGAAAAATTAGGAAAAACCCAAGAAGGGGTTTTTATGGGTATCTAGCAATCCATGTTCCATTCTGGTCCATGATGTACTTGGCATTGAAGTTTAAATTCAATGCCATGGTCAGTTTCAGAAATGAATCTTAAATTCAATAGCAAGTAAATGATGAATCAGAACGGAATTTGGAACACTGGTTCCCATACAAACCGGTTTCCATCATTTTCCTAATATCTAGGTCTATAAGATGAGTGATATTAGCAAAAAAAGTTCCACATCTAAGTTAGCCTTAGGCGAATACCGTAAAAGCTCTATTAAGCCCCCCTCTCAATTAAGCCCCCTCTCTAATAAGCCCCTCCGCTCTGGGTCAAAATTTGAAATAAGTCCCCCTCGCTATCAAGCCCCCATTCTAGAATTTACTAAATGTTTTCCATCTATTTAGCTACACAACCTTGCACGTTAATTCTAGTATGGTTTGGGATAAAACCTGTGTCGAATTTATTTATTGGAGCCATACAATTGAATGTTGATTCTGCAAAAATATGGGATAAAAGAACTGAAAAGCTACCAAATATATCCTTGCCACATAATTTTGTGAATAAGCCCCCCCTCTCTAATAAGCCCCCCTCTCTGGAAGGTCCAAAATTAAATAAGCCCTCCCGGGGGCTTAATAGGGTTTTTACGGTACATCAACAATTCAAGTTTCGAATATCGACCTCATACTATTTATTCCACAGTCCGCCAAACGCGTAAACTCCTTTTAACTCGGCCGGTAATTTCAGAAAGACCTTACCTACAAAACATTATCAAACAGACTTACGTCAAGTGCTGCCATAGCGACTCTGCAGGAAAGTGGATTGCCACCAAATGTAGAGCCATGCTGAAATTAGAGAGTTTGTACAATTTGAAAATTAATATTGATGAATACAGCTCCGTAAAGATTTTCAAAGATAGCAGCTTTTAAACTATTTGAATTCAGCAACTTGTAGGTCCCATCAACGACAAAAAAGAATTACGGTCAGGGTGAACAAACTTCCTGTGGTCAAAGGATGACAGGATATGCAGTTTTGGGATATTGACGAGGTGGTGGTAGACCATAGTTGAGCAAACCCATTGAACGCTGCTGAAACTAGCACTTATTTCCCTTCAAATGTGTAACAGAAATTCCATTTTAAAATTGCATTTCGTGTCTCTTCAATGCACTAATCTTTGACTGCAGGGATTTTCTCCGATCTATATAACTAAGTCTTTTGTTTCCTGTCAATGGCTACATTACAAAATGTAATGACGAGAAAGCACTGAAAATATTTTCTAAAAAATGCTCTCCCCATGATTCTTATTGGTCTAACAGGGACTAACATACAGCGTGAAAACGATTTTTGCCTAGTAATCAAAGGCTAAAAAATATCCTATTTTCAATGAACGTTGTAATGATTGAAGGAGCAGCAAAGTGCTTTGCTCCTTGGAGCTACTTACGTTCCTACAATTGTATGCTCAAGATGTGTTGTTTTTGGACAATATATTGTTCTGATAGTTGATGTATGTGCAAAGGATCAGGATCTTCAACATATGACAGGAAAGTTTATCTTCGCGAGGTCTTTATATTTGATTTAAACACAAAAGAACAGGAACATTTTTTGCAGCGATTTTATCGACTACAGTTTTATTTGTAGTGCTTTTACTCGTGGAACTCCTAAAACCGTGAGATATTCAAACAGGCATCCAAAGAAGCATACCTAAAAATCTGGAGAGTAGGTCACTTGGAGAAAAATCGGGAAATTTCCACCAGTTTCTTTTGTCCTGGCATGGGCACTAATGCACCGTGTTTGTAGCTATGAAATTAAACTTTATTACCTCAATATTATTGTTTTACCTTGTTGCTTTCTCTTCGACTGAAGCCTGGCCAGTGCTAGGAATCAAATTCAAATGGTTCCTGCTTCTCTGAACAGTTAGTTCCTACACAGCGGTTATCCTCGTTTCAGGGAAGTTTTGAACGAGGTACAGCTCACACGCACAGGAGGCATTTGAATTTGATTTCTAGCACTGGTTAGGGTTGGGCCAAAGAGAAAACAACGAAGTATGGTAATATCGAGGTAACAACTTTAATTTGCAAGCTACAAACACGGTGCATTATTGCTCATGCTCCTGGTTGGCTTTTTTTAAAGGGAGGTAGAATTTAGTAAAATCTTCATGGGTACCCTTGTCTTCTTCGCTTATTTGCCATCTGAATGAGGCTCTGGAGGTTCTCGACCATGGAACAAGAGTAAAAATCTGCAAAAACATTTGACCCCTATGTTTCTGTAGTTGCAGCCTAAATGTTGCTGTCATTTGTGATGAAAAACAAAAATAAAAGCAAGAACCAAAACCCGACAAAAGCTTTGTCATCTTAAGACACATACCTCCCCTGGCTTTATTGTCAACATAACCTCATCATCAGCCAAAACAGCAGACACCTGGAAAACAAAAAGACATGACGAAACACGTGTGCTTTTGTATCAAATGAATAAGAAGTAGCAAATTTTTGAAAGCTGAATCTTACATTCAAAGGCCAAGTCCGGTGTTTATAAAATTAATCTTGACCACGTTATCACTTCCGTAACAACTGTAAATTAGGACATTTGCCACAAGTTAGGTCAAATGTCGTCACCATAGTCACCATTTTGTATGAGTACGTGATAAGGAGGGTAGCCTCAGTTTTGAGGTTTGGTCGAAGGCTAAGAAAGGCGACATTTGTCAGAGCATGCGCGAAGCTAGCAAATATCTTTGGGGATGTCCGAGGGCAATTTTGCAAAGTGGTTTGGGATCTGAGATGCAATGGTTACTCCATGGTTTGGCAAGATTCAAATGTTGTGTTTTCATCGTGTTTTACAAAGAACGGTAAATGGTAAGAAAGCTCAAAAGCAAAGATGCGACACAGCCATTCCAACCAAAAAGGCGAATATTTTCTCTGCGATGATGGCTTATCCAACCTAGGCATTTTCCGGACATTGTTGTGATTTAGGCCGATCGAAGCTAAGTGAAATCGTGAACGTGAATCACTACTACGGAAAGGCTGAAAATATAAATATGTTGCTATAAGATAGTAAAGGGTACCGAGTAATCAGCTACCTTCAAGGATATCATACAGGAGGGTCTATTGGGGTAACAGGAGGGTCTATGTGTAGGCTGCTGGGGGGGGGCAAAGAGGAGTGGCTACTGTTGATTGCTGGAAAACTGTGCAAGCAGTAGGCTTTTGAGGCCTGTATGCACGTGCCTGTATGTACTGATAAATCAATATTCACACTTGTGTCAAGGAGGGAAGTTCATGTAAGTTCAAGCGACTCTGGCTAGAGGAAAGCTCTGAGCAAAGAATTGGGCAGAATTTATCGTAATTTGCCAGCCTACCCATTTTACAACCCCAAAATTACCCATTTTCCCCCAATAGACACTTTGTTGTTTGGATCTCTAGTCTATTTCGTTCAGCCAAGGGCATGCTTTTATTTACATTTATTTTGGCCTAGGCCGAGGAAGCAGTAGGGTATACCTTTTTTGGTAGTTTTGGTGGTTTTAGTCTAGCAATGGCCTACATTTGATAAACCTGTGCCAAAAGATAACAAATATTGATGGTTTTGGCATAAAGAAGGCCAAAATTGTGGCAAGCTTTGTCCAGAAACACAAAATTTAGGCACTTAGGCAAGAAATTAATCTAGCTGAGAGTGTGATGTCCACAAAACTTGGTCTTGCAACCAGTGCAATACCAGTATGGAGTCTCAAAGTATTGAGAAAATCCTTTTGGCAATGAGAAAAATGTCTACGACAGGGCATTATTGAAAAGTTTGACCGAGAATGCCCTGTCGTAGCCATTTTTCTCATTGCCAAAAGGATTTTCTCACTACTTTGAGACTCCATGAGGACAGCACATGCAACAAACATGAGTAAGAATTGGACAGAAATAATACAGTGCTACTTTCAAAATATTTGTTTAATTCAGATTACATTCATATCTTAAAGTGGTACAAACTTTCATGTCATCTTTTGGTAGCTACCCTTAGTAAAATATGCGGAAGTTTGGAGCATGCTTCAAGCTTGATTTGAGTAAGAATTTTGCACCACTTGTGCCAGCTTGCAGCATGTATTTTGGAGCTGGAAGGCAAACTCACTCAAGCTTGATTGCGGTGTGTTTGAGAATGACTTTAGCATGTCATTATTGTCAAGCTTTATCAAGCTCTAATCATCATGCAAACTGGCCAAAATTGTTTGAACACACTCATTTCAAGCCCATCATGCCTTATGCTCCTTTCAAGCTTGTGCAAGCTTGTTACAGGCTGAACTTTTTTTGAGGGTACAGGGAAGGGTTGCACTCATTTGAATCTAAGATATAGACCAGCGTGCAGCTTTCAGAACAGATTGCTGCAAGTACTGCAAGCTAGGCAGGGAATGTGTCAAACAATCTCAAAGGCCTTGGGCTGAATAAAAAAACCATACTTCACAAACATGGAACTTGCATACGGCATCAGTGTGAGGCACCCACTCCATGCCCTTTGACATGTCTTCACAAAATTTAGTCTTTTGAAGGGTGATATATTTAGTGCAAGTGAAGTAACAGAACAAAATTAGCATTTACTCCAAAAACTTAATTCTGATTACATTTCAGATACACTGAAACTTCTTTGTTCAAAGAGTGAAATTGCAAAACTAAGGTAGGTTTCCTTCATTAGTTACGTTAGCCTAAATGCATGGCAATTCTCAGTTGACTGAAAATTAACTGGGAATGAATGTTCAGCTTCACACTTGTTTGCTAAATATCTATGAAACTACTACAAATACCAAGTGAACCAGAAAAAGAAAAAGTTCCCACTTTTTAAAAAAACTCATAGCATCAAGAGTTGAATGATTCAAATTCTATTTAAAAGCCAAGAGATGAAAGTATTTTTCTGATTTTTTTAACCGTCTTATAAGCACTAGAAATCTAACTAAGTTCAGTTTTACAGTACAGAAAATTTCAAAGGCAAAATGACTGAAGAGAGCCTAAAACATAGATCAAACTGTAAAGAATTTCCTTGCAGAGAATAATGCACATGGGTATCTCATCTCCTCATAGACATAGGAACTGGGGGCACATGCCCCCCAAGATTTTGCAATAAAGAAAGAAGTGCCCTTTTCACTTTAAAAATGCCCCCTTTTTCTTAAGGAAAAGTGCCCTCAAAGTGTCGTGCCCCCAAGTTTGAGATGCTTCCTACCTCCCTGCATCTCCTCAAGAGCTTATAATACCTCAAGAGTTTATAACACATAGATTTGCAAACAAGATTTTCAATCCCATGATAATAAATGTGCTGTGGATATCTCTCACCCATGGAAAATCTAATTTTGTTTACTGTCCTCTGCAGGGAATCTTTTATTATTAGATCAGGGATTTTAAGCCTTTTCAGTCATGTTCCTGCCAATATTTGGGACAATTGCCCCGCCCCGCCCCCCACTTTCATCAAGGATGGTCCCTGAGATGCCTTTAATACCAAAAAGAAAGTGGTAAGAATTTGTCTGAGAAATGTTGGAAGAAAATTGCTTACTGTAGTTGAAGTGCCAAAATATGTTTAAAGTTGAATTTACTTAATATTTCCAGTACTCTTAATAGGGCAAGAAAATCACAAAAAGTGTTGACCTCTTGGCTGTCAAGCAAATATTCATTATTCTAATCCACCTAGACTCTTGATGATAAGGAGTTTTCAAAAAAGAAAACATTTTCTAGATCACACATAATGAACCACACATAATTCGGATTATTTTTGGCATTTGCCAAACCTGTAGAAAGCAGATTTTGTACCAGAGCAGTTTACAACAATTTGTTTTGCAAAAATTAAAAACCAGGTTAAACAAATTCAAAGGCAGCATGCAAAGTCAAAGAGAACACTAAAGCAACTCTGGTGCAAGCACATCGCAGAGTTTGTAGAAGTTGAATTTTTCACTGAAAGCTGAATCCAAGATACATCATCATCATCATCATCATGGCATGATAATAATGCACTACCTAATTACAGGCATGGCTGCTAAAAAATACATGCAGGAGGCAATTTGCACATCTCCAATAAATGTAAATCTATGAAGTATGAGAGTCTTGGGGCTGGATCTTGAGCTGATGCATCTACTTCAACTTCCAAACTTGGCTTCCTATAAAAGATAACAGAAAACATAACATAAAGCTGGGCAGAAAACACACTGTAAGTGTTCCCATCATCATAGATGGGTATTGGGGAAAACTGCCCCCCCCCAATTCCATCAAAAAAAGGATGGTCCCTGAGATGCCTTTAATACCAAAACGAAAGTGGTGGGGTAATGGGGGTAAGAATTTGTCGAAGAAATGCTGGAAGAAATTACTTACTGTAACTGAAGTGTGTTGTCAAAGCTTCCATTTATTGCTATACAGTAGAACGAAATCCAAAAGGACACCATGCAATTTTTTTAACATATCATTGTGTCATAAGTTTTGAATACAACATTCCTTCCATGCAAAAAGTACGATAAATTTTTCAACTTTTTACTGAAACTAATTTATCTACATCAGAAGACTTCTAGATTTTCTGTATCACAAAAAAAGGATAACAAAATATTGGAACATCTTTGAAGGGAGCCGATGCAACGAATTCTCAGGCTTGTCGGCACTCATACCAAAAGGACCCCCGGAAAAAACATTTGCTACAGGCACAATGGATGATAGATTTTTACGTTTTTTGTTGAAACATATTCATTTGTGTCAGAAGATGTCCAGATTTTCTTATCGTTAGGTATCACGGGGTCGATTAAAAAATATTGGACCACCTTTGGAGGGGGCCGATTGAACAAATTCTCTGGCGCGTAGGCCTTCGTGCAAAAAGGACGCCCGGAAAAAACCCTTCTTGAGTGCACAATGCACGATAAATTTTTAAATTTTTTGTTGAAACTTATTCACTTGTGTCAGGAGATGTCAAGATTTTCTTATCGCGAGGTATCACGGGGCCGTTTAGAAAATATTGGACCATCTTTGGAGGGGGCCGATTGGACAAATTCTCAGGCGCGTAGCCCTTCATGCAAAAAGGACGCCCGGGAAAAACCCTTCTTGAGTGCACAATGCACGATAAATTTTCAAATTTTTTGTTGAAACTTATTCATTTGTGTCAGAAGAGTTCAAGATTTTCTTATCGTGAGGTATCACGGGGCCGATTAGAAAATATTGGACCGCCTTTGGAGGGGGCCGATTGAACAAATTCTCAGGCGCGTAGCCCTTCATACAAAAAGGACGCCCGGGAAAAACCCTTCTTGAGTGCACAATGCACGATAAATTTTCAAATTTTTTGTTGAAACTTATTCATTTGTGTCAGAAGATGTCAAGATTTTCTTATCGTGAGGTATCACGAGGCCGTTTAGAAAATATTGGACCACATTTGGAGGGGGCCGATTGAACAAATTCTCAGTTGCGTAGGCCTTTATACAAAAAGGACGCTCAGGAAAAACCCTTCTTGAGTGCACAATGCACGATAAATTTTCAATTTTTTTGTTGAAACTTATTCATTTGTGTCAGAAGATGTCAAGATTTTCCTATCGTGAGGTATCACGGGGCCGATTAGAAAATATTGGACCACCTTTGGAGGGGGCCGATTGAACAAATTCTCAGGCGCGTAGCCCTTCATACAAAAAGGACGCCCGGGAAAAACCCTTCTTGAGTGCACAATGCACGATAAATTTTCAAATTTTTTGTTGAAACTTATTCATTTGTGTCAGAAGATGTCAAGATTTTCTTATCGTGAGGTATCACGGGGCCGATTAGAAAATATTGGACCACCATTGGAGGGGGCCGATTGAACAAATTCTCAGGCGCGTAGCCCTTCATACAAAAAGGAAGCCCGGGAAAAACCTTTCTTGAGTGCACAATGCACGATAAATTTTCAATTTTTTTGTTGAAACTTATTCATTTGTGTCAGAAGATGTCAAGATTTTCTTATCGTGAGGTATCACGGGGCCGATTAGAAAATATTGGACCACCATTGGAGGGGGCCGATTGAACAAATTCTCAGGCGCGTAGCCCTTCATACAAAAAGGAAGCCCGGGAAAAACCTTTCTTGAGTGCACAATGCACGATAAATTTTCAATTTTTTTGTTGAAACTTATTCATTTGTGTGAGAAGATGTCAAGATTTTCTTATCGTGAGGTATCACGGGGCCGATTAGAAAATATTGGACCACCTTTGGAGGGGGCCGATTGAACAAATTCTCTGGCGCGTAGGCCTTCGTACAAAAAGGACGCCCGGGAAAAACCCTTCCTGAGTTCACAATGCACGATAAATTTTTAAATTTTTTGTTGAAACTTATTCATTTGTGTCAGAAGATGTCAAGATTTTCTTATCGTGAGGTATCACGGGGCCGATTAGAAAATATTGGACCACCTTTGGAGGGGGCCGATTGAACAAATTCTCTGGCGCGTAGGCCTTCATACAAAAAGGAAGCCCGGGAAAAACCCTTCTTGAGTGCACAATGCACGATAAATTTTCAAATTTTTTGTTGAAACTTATTCATTTGTGTCAGAAGAGTTCAAGATTTTCTTATCGTGAGGTATCACGGGGCCGTTTAGAAAATATTGGACCATCTCTGGAGGGGGCCGATTGAACAAATTCTCAGGTGCGTAGGCCTTCCTACAAAAAGGACGCCCGGGAAAAACCCTTCCTGAGTTCACAATGCACGATAAATTTTCAAATTTTTTGTTGAAACTTATTCATTTGTGTCAGAAGAGTTCAAGATTTTCTTATCGTGAGGTATCACGGGGCCGATTAGAAAATATTGGACCACCTTTGGAGGGGGCCGATTGAACAAATTCTCTGGTGCGTAGGCCTTCGTACAAAAAGGACGTTCGGAAAAAACCCTTCTTGAGTGCACAATGCACGATGAATTTTTAAACTTTTTGTTGAATCTTATTCATTTGTCTCAGAAGATGTCAAGATTTTCTTATGATGAGGTATTAGAAAGCAAATCCAAATGATTTTGGGCCTGCCACACGGTTAACGTGGGTGGCTTGTCGAGTTGGAGCTTGCTTATTAGGCCGTGTGTGTATTATGTATCAAATCAGGAAAGATCAGGAGCAAATTATACGCTTAGATCACTCACCTTTGCCTCACATGTCTGCCTTATTCTAGCTCACACTCTGTTGACTGAAGAGGCCCTTGACTGTCATGTTCTTGCTTCGAAAATTGCTTATTAATAGGACGCCGCTCGATTGCTCGATCCCACAACAAAATCAAACCACGAGGCGAGGGATGTTGTTGTTGATTCCACGATCCCTAAGCATCTTGGTCAGCGGTATAACGAATGTCGCCTTTCTTTCGAAGGCTACGATTTCTTGGATAATGAATGGAAATATAGCGAAATTCATCTTTGAAAGGTTACAGTTGCAAGAGACTTATCGTTACAGTAGCAGCTTAGCAGTTAAAGTTACAGTTAAAGGTTACAGTTGCAACTTAACAACATAAATGGAATATAAAATGTTCAACAAACTAATGTGATGCTTAGAACGGCAGGCTACTTGAAAAAAATTCTGAATAGATTCGCCTATGGAAACATGTCAACCTTGCATGTTGTCATCAGCCGATCCTCTTGCTTACAAGGCTCTCCACACTAAGGATCCCAATTATATGGAAGGGCCATTTCATAGGTTTTCTGATACTCGAAGTAGGGTGCTATGCAACTCCAACACTGATCTACGTATTTCTGAAAAGCTTTGAATTTAGAGGGGCATGTATTTGGAACAACATTAGCAATGAGGCAAAAACCGCAAGCACATTCTTGGCTTTCAGGTACAAATTATGAAAGTCAGTCCTTACTATCACGCCACTATGGCAGCATGCATCAGTTTCCGTTAAAAATTAAATTTTCTTTTTCACTAAAGTATTTTGAGAGGTCTATTTATTTACTTACACATTTAGAAACTACCGGGTGAGCCAGAAAAAAGTTCCCACTTAAAAATTCGTAGCACCAAGGGTACTTCACAGATTTGAATGGTTTCAACCTCAGTTAAAAGCCAAAAGATCAAAGTATTTTTGTGATTTTTCTTGCTGTCCTACCAGCACCACAAATATAGGTGAATTAAACTTTACAAAAATTTCATGGTTGCAATATGACTGAAAAAGGGCCTAAAACATCGATCAAATGGTAAGGACTGTCTTCGCCCAGAACAATAGGTAATGGGCCTTTCAACTCTGTCAAGAGTTATAAGACTTAGGTTTTCAAACAGATACTAAGGATTTTCAATCCCATGGCAATGAATGTACACAGGCTAGCTCTTACCAGTGAGAAATTGCATTTCCTTTATTGTTCTGTGCATAGAGTCCTTTATCATTTGATCAACATTTTAGGACCTTTTTCCGTCATTTTGTAACCATGAAATTCTTTTAAAGTTAAATATACCAACATTTCTAGTGCTCGTAAGACAGTTACAAACATTAAACAAATACTTCAATCTTTTGGCTTTAACTAGAATTTGAATCATTCAGATTTGTGAAGTGCTCTTGAATCTACGAATTTTCAAAAGTGAGAACTTTTTGCTGGCTCATCAGGTATTGTTATTAGGTCTTTAACAGGGCAGTTTGCAGCAAAGGTTCCCAATCTTTAAATCGGTGAAAAAAAGGTTGCTGTAAAATTCTACGAAATATTTCCTCTAACTAAACGTCGTAAGAGGAACTAACTTTAGGTACCTATCTATAATTCTATGATTGGACTTTTTAGAAATTTTGAATATTTTTTAAAGTTACAGAACTTTAAAAAATTTCAGCTGATTTGAGGATGTGATGTCATCAAATTTCTGAACCATAAACCACAAAAGTGACAGAAATTAGCTTGATATTATCTTGAGAACATCCATAAACTATGGCTTTCTCGGAAATTGTTTCATGTCGCATCAGACAGTTTAGAATTAGCAACAATTTAAATTCTTTTGAAAATTTCTTTCGAATCCTTGAAAAAGAAAACAAAAACACTCTAATTCTGAAATACTGAAGACGTGAGAACATTTTCACCTCAAAGAAAGAGGTCATAGAATTTACACCCACTATTCTAAAGATTTGGAACCTATGCTGCAGTTTGTAAATCAATTTTGTTATTTTAAACTTTACTCTTTTTAAAGAATTGAGAATGAAATAAAACGAACTGAACTTTCTTTTCAATTTAAACAACACGATTGCGAGTTTGTAAGCACTTTCTGCAAGAGCGGAAAAAATGCAGCTTCATGGAAATAAGGCTTGATTCAGCCCAAAGTCAAACGTGATATGAATGTGTATTCATACGACTTACTGGTAATACTCCACCAGAGAGAGCTTTTCCCAGAATTGTGATGTCTGGCTTCACATTTTCATGGTCACAACAAAGCATCCTGAAAAAGTAAACGCTGTGTCATATGGACTTTGCGATTTACTTCAGACAGAGTTTCTATGCAATTTCTCTCCACTGTGTTTGTAAATGCGGGCATATTCCTTCACCCATCTAGTAGGACATTTTTCCCGTTTCTCTTGTAAGTCCGTTTCACATTTGATGTTAGGCACATGAAGCAAAATATGGGAACTTATCCATGCTAACCAAAAGTATTTGCGCGGTGTGTTGAGGGGTGGGGGCCTGGAGGAGCATCAGTGGCGATAGCAATTGCTGTTGCTGTTGTTCTCTCTTTCGGGGTTCCTGTTGTTCAGCACATTCTCCTATGCTGGCCTGACATCCAATGTGAAACGGATTCGAGTAATTAATCGTATATTTAGCGTTTTGTCGGTATTTATTTAGTTATTATTTGCGTGTCTTTATGTTAATGGCCACAGGGTAGTCATTGTCCTTTGCTCCTTGTGGTCCTGTCCCTGTAGTGTTTGTATAGTTTGTATAGTAATTAGAAAGTATAGTAGGATGTAGATGTAAAATATTTTGTAAAATTTTAGATGAATATAGAAAAAAAAAAAATCTAGTAGGAGATTCAAAATCACCAAAGTAATGCAAATCAGCATCTCCTGCAAACTAGCACACATATGCAACCATTCCCCTTAACCGGGGGTGCACTTTGCCAGATTTTGGTTGGGGCCGTGCCGTCCAACCTTCAAAAACATACCTGTTCTTTACACCATATTTTCTGAAAAGTACATACGACGGGTAACAAACTTTTCGAAAAATGCCGAATCTATTTGTTCCTTATAATAGTATCGACAAAATCAATACCCTTCCCAATGGAACGTCCTTGTATCCAAATACAAGGGGTTCCTTATAATAGTGCAAACTCACCTATTGTCAAAATGGATGAATTACCCGGCAGAAGCTGGAAAAAATTCCTTTTCCTTGGTAAATGTAAAAGTTACGGTCAAACATAGCAAAGGGTTAAGGTAGCAGGAACAAAAATCAATGTGTACAAGAGAAGAGATTTTACCATTATACTGCATGCAACACTTACTTTCCAGTTCGGGCAATTCCAGTTTGCACCTCATCAGCAATGAACAGAACCTTTTGAGAAACAAAGTAATAAAAATATCGAGCATAAAAACACGCACTCTTAATTCAGCATTTAGGGAACAGAGGTAATCCTGGGAGGCACTTAAATGACCGTAATCCTTCGTGGCACCAAAGTCGACTTTCGTGTTATCTGAAAGTCCTTTTTGGCCTAAATTGCCTTTGTCTTGCTTTTCATTCGGCGCATAAAAGGATCATGGTTAGCAATGGGTCTTTAAGGGTCTGTTTCATCCAGCATGCCTTGCACGTGCGGTCTCTTGGTTTGCCTTTGTTGTTAAAATTTTCATGACCCATAAAAATGGCGACAACAAAGAACAACCAAGAGATGACATGTGGAAGGAATGCTTGATGAAACAGACCCTATACGAATATACCTGTATCAAATGTAAAATAGTCCTAAAAGTACCCCAGGAACTAAACAAAAATTTGTTAATACGTTCATGAAGGTTATTAGAGACAATCATCCGCTTTTTGATATCTTTTTTCACCAAGGGTCAGACTTTTGTTAAAGGGAAGCATTTACAAAAAGCGCCATTTCACTTTCAAATTCAATTGCATTTAAAATGAGCAAGGAATTATTGAGGTTGGTTGTCGCAAGCAGATGTGAGTCAACAACTGCCACTGACTTATTTATGCAAGTTAAACCAGTTTAAACTAAACCAGGTTTTTGAATGGAGCCTTCTAATTGGGCAATCCAACGAATCCCATGCATTTGATTGGTTGAATTTAACCTGGTTTAGGTAAAACTGGTTTAACTGTGTCACTGTAAATGCGGTATTAGTCTCAGGAAACAATTTACGAAGCAATGTCTACTTGGAAACTTTGTGGCTCTCAACGTTGTTTGACCACACAACCTGAAAAGCGTACTTTTGAAACACACACTGCAAAGCTAGGCTGTCAAAGAGGCTGCCTCTGGCGGCTTTTTGGAAGAAAAGTGCTGGAAACTTAAATGCTTCAGAAAACTTCTGCATCTATGTTGTTAGCAAAGTTAACGTGTTGTTGCTGAAATAGCTTTCTGCATGAAAAGCACATTAAAGCCAAACATTTTGGACGAATAAATTTCAAACAAAAAATCATCGGACGTTTTTTCACGAAATTCCTGACGTTTTCACAAAATTTCGAATGACCAAACAATGATGAATTTTCAGTTTCTTTGGCATATTTCATCCAGAAAATGCCATAAATATCTGTCGATCGTGCATCATTTAAGGATGGAATTTGTTTAATAAGATACAATATTTTTTGCTAATTGACATTCTGAAAACATTCCTTTTCAATTCAAAGCATTTTGTGAGCAAGAAGAAATTATGTCTTCAAACGGTGGAAGTGCTTTGCATTGATTTTTCTGTGCTAGAAAAAATTTTGAACGTTAAATACATTGGACTACAAAAATTTCGGACAATGAAATTTTTTAACGCCAAAAATATTAACTTCCAACATCTTGGCTTTTTAATGTAAACAAATCCAAGATTTGAACATCAAATATCGCATTCTGAAAGGAGAAATTCCTTTAAAATAAGCAAAATTCAAAAAGAGGATCCCTAACTAGATATGGGCTGATCTTTTATGGCTGATATTTGAGAACGAAAATGCTTGTTGAAAATCAGTTCATATCGCAGCAATGCCAAAACATGTGGGGATCTTATTGATTCCATAATATGGTACAACGCACAATCTCCAAAACATGACATTCCTTTTCAGTTTATGTTGAATAGTTGCAATAAAATAGTCCATCAGAAAATAGCCAAATCAGATAGTTCTCTGATGATCCCTTTCCTAACTCCTCTCAATCAAAAAGCAGGCAGAGAAAACAGAGATACAGTAACAGTCATTAAATAAACAATTGGCCAGCATACAGCTCAAATCTTTCAAATCTTTAAAAAGGTGGGTGTAAAACTGTATCACATTTTTCTTTGAATTCTTGTGCTTGAAAGAAACTTTGGGTAATTTGCTGTAAATCTACTGTGGCAATTTTTTGATATATTGATTATTTTCAAAATGGCGGCATTTTGACTTATTTTGCAAAAATTCATCGAAAATTTTGAATAAATTAAAATCATCGTAAATCTTAAATTAATCGAGAGAAATTGATACAATCTTCAAGATAAACATAGTTAATGAAGGTCTACAACATGGCTGCAAGCAGAAATCTGTTGCTCTTCTGGTTAAGGATTTAGAAATTTGATGACGTCACAGCCTCAAAATTAATAAGTCCCACCATTTTGAAAGTAGTCAAGGTATCAAGAAATAGCCACGGCAAATTTATTGCGAATTACCTGAAGTTCCTTTCAAGGACTTTAATTCAAAGAAAAATGTAATAGAATTTTACACCCACCTTTTTGAAAGATTTGAGCTCTATGCTCAATTGGCCCCTTTAGAAGTACTTACATTGTATTTAGTGCAAAGATCACGAACTCCTTTTAAGTAACCATCATCTGGTACAAATACACCAGCCTCTCCTTGAATTGGTTCCACCATAAATGCAGCTGTATTTGGATCACTAATTGCTTGCTACAAATAAAAAAAACACATAAAGAAACCAAGATATTTCCTTCTCAGTAGAAATCAGTTTGAAAGCTGTGTAGATGTCCAGCCCTTGCAAACATAAAACTACATGTCGTAAAATGTTATTGACCTTTTCTTTCAAATGAATTGCTTGAAGAGAACTTTGGGTAGCTTTTCATCATCCCAGGGAGCGCATTTTATGAAATCAACATTTTTCAGAATTAAAATATAATGACGCAACTCTTGAAATAACTTTAGAATTCTGGCAAGGCTCAGAGTACTCAAAGTTTTGTGAAGATTTAATGCTGATGGGCATGACCACAAATATTAAAAGGGTGTGGTCATAGGTGCAGTCCCAGGGTTTAAGCGCCAAATGCTATCCTTTATACATGCTGTAACACAGCTGATTATCCAAACAATCTCAAATTAAACAAAAAAATTTCAACATTACACATATCAATGTTGGTAACAGTGGGGGGGGGGGGCGCTCTAAGTTCCTACATAGAAAATCTTTGCTTGTTAATGCAATTGCATTCTGTCAAAAATTTCAAAAATATGTTTTGTTGAAAATCTCTCAATCAGCATTTTGCCAGTTGAACAATTAAGCATGCTCCAACAAGATGCTAGCAATCCAACCCACATGGATGGAAGGACAGCTAAAAGCTGCAGTTTTTATCCGCAAGCGCTGGGAAGGCAGAAGTAGAGAAGATTTACAATTAAGCCCACAACCCTTTGTTGTGATACTCAAGTAGTGGGGCTCTGTCTAGGATAGAATACTGTCCACCTCAGTATTCTATCTGTAGAGTCAAAGGATTGCACATGATGGGAAAGGATGACTTTTTGCTGTTATCTATGATGGAAGATGTATGACTTTTACCAAAAAACAACAATGTCAACTGGGAAACAACAAGCAAGACTGGGAAAATTGTAAAAATGAAGTTTGACCAGGGAAACAAATCTACTTTGCCAAAGTAGACAGTTAATATGTTCTGCTTTCTTCTGTGGCCGAGAATCATTATAGTGGGATCATTACAACTTAGGGATTATTCTAATTCACTCACTTCTAGGGCTGAAAGATCATTGTATGGAACCATCTCAAACCCAGGCATAAATGGGCCATAGTCTTGATAGCAAGATGGATCACTTGAACTGGAACAGGCAGCCAGTGTTCTTCCCCAAAAATTGTCTTCAGCAAACACGACCTTAGCTTTCATGGCAGGAACACCTTTGACCAAGTATGCCCATTTCCTGGCCAGCTTCAAAGCAGTTTCACCACCCTCTACACCAGTGTTCATCGGCAGAACTTTATCATATCCCATCAAATCGGTGATGTACTTTGCAAACAAACCTAACTGGTCATTGTAAAATGCTCTCGATGTTAGGGTGAGCAGGTCGGCTTGTTCTTTCAAAGCTGCTATAATCTTAGGGTGACAATGTCCTTGATTAACCGCTGAATATGCACTCAAGAAATCGAAGTATTTATTGCCATCGACATCCCAAACATTCACTCCTTTTCCGCGAGCAAGTGCGACAGGAATTGGCCCATAGTTGTGGGCGCCATGTTTATCTTCTAAACTGAAAACTTCCTTTGCCTTAGTTGATCCAGCTTCTTGTGCGGCAGCACTGCCCAAGCTTCGTAAAATTACAGGCGATTTCAACGCTTTTTGAACGTATCTTGAGAGCATTTTGACTCAAAACAACAGCGGCTTTCACAGTCTGAAAAACTTCCCGTAGGCCCACTCAAAGAGGAGTTGCTGATGTAACACGTTTGTGTTTATTGAAATTGTTGTTGTGTTGTTGTCTGAGGAGACACATAATTTGCGGACCATGTGCATAGCTTCTAATTCAAAAATCTTTTGTTTTCACACGTGATTCCAGGAAATATGTGGCCCGCAAAATCTCATTATCGAATTAATTGAATAAGTTCGGAATGTGATCACATGAATATCTCAACAACACACGTTCAGATTGAGAGTCATTCGAAAAATCAAAGTTTCCCGCCAAAAACATGCTGCTGTGCTGCTGTGCAAAAGCATGGTCATGGCAAAAGCAGAGCTGCTCTGCCACAATTTGACAATGGGCAAAAGGCATGCCAGTCGGGGGGGGGGGGGGTGGAGGTAGTTGACCTAAATTTGTACGGGAATGTTCCATCGAAAATTTTTTCTGCCCTCAAATGACACCCGATTCTAGAAAAAATCGGTGAATTTTTTCTCCAAAACACAAAAGTTGGACTGAATGATAACCCGGTCCATTGAAAATTCTTTATTACTTTTTTGAAGGGGTAACTGCCTGAAGTTGAAGTCGCCCGAAGTTCCCCGGCCCTTGCTGAAGCAAAACGAGATGAAACTTGAAAGCTAGTAACACAGGGATACAAAGGAATCTTTGCGGCACAAATACAAAATGGCTGCAGACTATCTTCTGGAAGGATTCAGTAATGAGACTCTTCTACTCTTATTCAGTGTGATTTTTACATCGCTACTGGCTACCTATTTATGGGCCAACCTATCAGACCCCGATCAAGCTATACATCCAGATCATAGAGCTGCTGTATTGGAGACAAGAGGACAAAGAGCTGCATCAGACAGAAATGGGCCTAACTCAACCCAAAGACGAGAGATTCCAAATGACGGAAGATTTGAGCAATGCCCTATTTGCCTTGACCAAATGGCAATGGCTACTGAAACAAACTGTGGACATGTGTTCTGTGGACCTTGTATCATTGCATATTGGGAGAACGGGGCATCAGCACTGAATGGTATGCATTGTCCAATATGCAGACAAAGTGTGTCACTTTTGTTGCCATTTTTTTCAGAAGAAGACACTGACTCAGATAACTCTCGTGAATGCCTTGCGAAGATTCATGTCTACAATCGACGATTCTCTGGAGAACGCAGAACATTGATTGAATATATTCAAGATTTTCCAGTCCTTTTCAGACATCTTCTTCGGGAATTGGTTTCAGTGGATGGGCTTGTCTGGATGTTTAGAGTGAGAATCATCCTGTATTTGTCCCTTGCAGTTGTGTATCTTATTTCCCCATTGGATTTGATCCCAGAAGCTTTGACTGGTGTGCTTGGTTTCTTTGATGATATTATTGTCCTTATGGTTGTGTTGGTTTATGTAACTGTCCTTTATAGACATCATATAACAGAACAGTAGACCTCTTATTGTATAAGCTGGTCCAAACATAGTTTACTGTGATATTGTAGTATATTGTGATATACTACACACACTACATAGTATACTACAACTGCAAGGTCATGCTGAGAAAGGTCATGGGCTGTTCACTCCATGTTAGGCATGAGAACCACAAATTTTACTTGAAATTAAAAAATATCTTCAAATTATCTTTTTGAACTGCAACATGCAAAATAAAGTGTTATCTTACTGGGTATCCCAAAAAAAGTATCCAGATTTGGTCAACCCTAGTGATAAGAATATAACATGAACCAATCTGAAATGAATTTCAAAACATACCTCGATAGCTAACTTGAACATAGATACCTCATTTGTTGATATTGGTGTGTTGAGAGAGAAAATATTAATCTTCAAAGGAAAAATTTGCCTCCATCTCCAAGCCAGAGCTTTGGCATTTTAGCCTAAGCAAATCCTTGAAGCACAGTGAGTAAAATCAACAAAATTGAAGACAGCACAACAGATGTGTTTTACAAAATGCGGTTTATGTGAGACCTATCATCAAGGGAGCTCCAAAATCAGCTTCATTTATCTCAATATGGACAATTTATGTTACACATGCTATTCATCTATGAAAGTACTCCCTTGAGCATCAACATGCTCTAACATCATCAAATCACTTTTTCTTGAAAAGAATTTGTTACCAGATCTCTCAAGATCAGGTTGATCATGGCATATTTTCAAAGCTGCTTTGATTAAAGCTATATTCTTATCGCTAGGGTCGACCGAATCCGGATACTTTTTTTGGGACACCTGGTACTATCAGGAAGATCATCATAGTATACTATGTTTGGACCAGACTGTCTAATTACATTTCGATGGTGGAAATGGGATTTAAGATAGAATAAAGCAGATTGGACAATTTGGTGGTTGCTATTCTTTAAAATTCAAAATGTGCTTAGTTTTAGTTTTGAAGAATCATAAAACCAATTTGCAATTAATTATCAAATCAGTGACCCCTTCCTCTTACAGGGCACTGTGGTGATTGAGATTTAAAGTTTGTTGAGAGAGATATATAGCTATGGCAGGGACTGTACACGCATGCCTATTTTTTGAGGGTGTATTATTTTGGGCATCTAAAGTCTGCAAAGTCTTCTGAAAGCGGTAGGCTTCGCAGAGAAAAATTTCAGTTGCCAAAAGAATGGGAATCCTGAAAACGGTGGAGTTGGCAGACTTAGCAGAGAAAATGCCAAAAGAATACGCATTCTGAAAACGTTACGGTTTTGGCAGACTTTGCAAGAAAAATACCAAAAGAATGGGAATGGAATGCCGAAAAAATGAGAATTCGAATGTTGTTGTTCGACCGAGCGAATTGAAGCCATTACCATACAATGTACTTTGTTATGCCAATCCCAAGAGAAAAGAATGTGCAAAGTTTGATTGTTTTTTCGAATGTTTTTGAAAACTTTTTCATTCACGAAACAATGCTCTCTGCGATCTTTCAAAAGTTTGCCAGCTTCAGGAGTAGAAGGTTTCCAAAGCCTTGGATCTCTACCATTTTCAGAAGAGCCCAAAAGAATACGTCAAAAATCTCTCGGAAGTCTACCGAAAACAGAATGACCAAAACAATGGGCTTTTATAGAAAGCGAACTGAAATGTGCGAAGTCTACCGCTTTCGGTAGCAGGGTACCAAAAGAATAGCATTTTATCTTCTACCATTCAGGGTGTGTTTGATTGGTAATTCCGTAGTAATTCCAAACCTACCTAATTCTGAAAACGGTAGACTTCGCAGAGACGGAAACACAGAGAAGAGAAGATGCCCTAAAGAATACGCCCTTAGCCTATTGTATTCAAGGGTGTTAGGACACGGATGTTTTGATTGATTATTTATTTACCTTGTTTTGATCCCTGTGTCTTTGTTTTGTTGTCTTGTTTTCTGTTCTGTTTCGTCTTCAACGAGCGTCGATAGGCCCAACCGCTCTCAAGTTGTTCGAATAGAGCTCCCTTGTATTTCTGTGAAAACCATTCTTGTGCGAAGGCACACTAAGACACAGAAATACAAGGGAGCTCTATTCGAACAACTTGAGAGCGGTTGGGCCTATCGACGCTCAGTTGAAGACGAAACAGAACAGAAAACAAGACAACAAAACAAAGACACAGGGATCAAAACAAGGTAAATAAATAATCAATCAAAACGTCCGTGTCCTAACACACTTGTTGTATTCTATTGTGTTTGAGAAGTCCAAACGTGCGTTGAATCGAAACTCCAACATGTCCAGGCTCGCCAGGCTGGTGCACAAATAGCTGCGCCATCCACTTTGTACCTAACTCATAGGAGCTTTTTTGGTCCTATTTATGGAAAGATAGGAATCAAATGTTCTAGCGAATTTTGCCAATGGCCATTGCCAATGGCTGGAAACCTTCAAATCCTCATTTTCACAAAATCAGACGGCAAACAAGTGAGGAAGACAGAAGGAATGTGTGAAGATTTTTCTAGATTTTACCTACCTTCATAAAACACAACAAGGACAAAAAACAGCTGGAAATTTTCGGAATTTTTTTTAAAGAAATCTCCTCGCCAGATGTTTTGATATCTAGGTTTGGATGCCGGTTTCAATAGTAGAACTTGGAGTTTTCCAAATTTGACAACTTTTTTAATACATTGCAGTACTTGCTCAACTTCTTAGTTTCTTGTAAAAGATGTGTGTGTTGTTTTCTGCATTAGCATAGGTTCTAAGTCTTCAAATTGGTGTGAAAGGCGAGTGTAAAATTCTATGCCCTGTATCTTTTAACTGAATTGTTTGAAAGGAACTTTAGCCACTTATCTATAACTAAACTGTTGGAATTTTCAGAAATATTGAATATTTGTCAAAATTACAGACTAATTCATATTTTAACTCAGGACCAAAGCCAATTGGGGGCTGGGGTGGAACAGCCCCCCCCCATCAGGAGACCATTTGTCGGAAAATGTTGCTCTTCTTGTCGGAATTTTTTTGATTTAAATGACTAAGTTTTGGAAGATTTCGAGGAGAAATAATGAATAAAGACATGAATGTATTAATGTTGAAACAAGGCTGGATTGCGAAATGTGACCAAATGTTTTAGTTACTGAGGAGTTAGATCGGTCATATAATGCATAAATTTTACGTATGTTCCTACAACTGTTGTTGTTGCTGTTTTTGATGGTATCATGGTCGGAAAATTTTGGTTTTTCGCCCCCCCCCCTAGGCAGTCATTGCTGGTATCGGCCCTGTTTCAGCACATCTTAGGATTTGACATCATAAAATTTCTAAATCATAAACAAGAATAGTGAAAGAGTTTTGCTTGGTAGCATATTTTCTTGAAAATTGAGCTTGGTAGCATATAATAAAAAGGGGCTGTTTCGACCGGCACGCCTTGCACGCTCCATCTCCTTTTGTTGGCAGCCAGGGACGTAGGAAGCATTTCAACCTTGGGGGCACCACTCTTCGAGGACACTTTTTCCTAAAGAAATAGGGGCGTTTTCTAAAAATGAAAAGGGCACTTCTTTGTTTGCTTGGAAGTGCTTGCTAGCATATTTTCTTGAAAATTGAGCGAACCTTCGTCAAGAGAGTACGATAGTTTTAACTTGTTTTCGAAAATTTTCTTGAATTCTTAAAAAAGGAAGAAAAACACTGCAATTCTGAAAATACCGAAGATCTCAGAAAATTCCAATGGCAGATTTATAGTAAAATATCCAAAAGTTTCTTTGAAGCAGTTCAGTTCATTGAAATAGGTCAAAGAATTTATGCGCACCATTTTAAAGATTTGATATCTATGCTGTTTGCATTTTCTCCCCTTGATTTTGTTCCTCCAAAGGCTCTCTTGTATTTCAGTGAAGTTAAAGGGGCCTTAGCAGCCAGCATGCTTTGTGAATGTATCTTATTTTGGAATCTTTAAGATGTCGTGATTGGTATTTCCATGTCTGGCCTCTATCGGCTTCCCTATCCACGAAAATGGCTGCCAACATAGACGTAGGAACCGCGGGGCACTGGGGGCACGTGCCCCCCAAGATTTTGCAATAAACAAGGAAGTGCCCTTTTCATTTTTAGAAAATGCCCCTTTTTCTTTAGGACAAAGTGTCCTCGACGAGTCGTGCCCCCAAGTTTGAAATGCTTCCTACCGCGCTGGCTGCCAACAAAAGGAGATGGAGCGTGCAAGGCATGCTGGTCGAAACAGCCCCTCAAACAGCACTTACACTGCATCAGAATGGAATATAAATTAGTTTTGTAATGCAGTCAGCCATTTGATGATGATAATAAGGAATGTTTTATTTCTCGACATGCTCTCGTTTTTCAAGAGCCATGAGAGAATATCTTTCATACTTTTGTGTAAGATTTCGTTTTAATTGATCGGTTATTTTTCAAGCTGAATTCTATCGAAAGTGGATTTTATTTGCAATCGAAGTATTCGGATATTACATTTTTGGAAGTCCGTGGCAAAATCGGCAATTGGGCATGCGAATTCAGCTGTTCGGAGAGAGGCAATCGAGCATCGGGTCCCAGGGGTTGGGGCAGTGGGTTTTATCATTTGAAATTCCCCATACATGGGTCTGTTTTTAACCTTCATTCTGGTAGATGGACGGCTTTTTCAGAATTTTCTCATAACTGAAGACATTTGAATAGACTTTTCATCTTCGAATTGACAAAATTCATACACATGGTATAGAAACTTCTTGATAATCATGCTAAAGAACAAGGACAGATTTCGTAACACAATTGCATTAGCTGCGCTAATTGACACCTCCCTCGATTCAAAGCAATTAGTGACTACAGACAAAAGAAATTCTCTCAATGGTAAATCAAAACAAACACAGACGCAAAAGTTGCTCCAAAACCATAGGGAAAACTCTCGCCTCGTGCAAGCGAAAGGTGGATTTTAATAGAAGTTCATAGCTTATGACGAAAGAAGAAGGGTAAAGTTCTAAACTTCTGTCTCGTTGATTTTGTTTATTTGGTTCAGCTGTGTGATAATTGTTTCATTTAAGTCAAAAATACACGAGAATTTACCCCGGGTACCAGGGCCAAAAAATAATAAAAAGAAAAACACAAAGGAGGAAAGAAAGTCCTTTCTTCCTGCTCTCTCTTCCTCTTCCCAATTTTCCTTTCATTTAAATTTTAAGCCACTGGTACCCAGGGTACCGAGAATTGTCATACTTTCTGCTCAGCTTCTGCATCAAAAACGAAATTCACGAGACAGAACTTTAAATTTGAAACTTTAAAAGCCACCTATCACTTGCACCAGGAGAGAGTCCGCGCTACTGGTTTCGGGAAAACTTTCGCGGCGGTTTTTTTTGGATTTACGATTTAAGAGTATTTCCTTTTCTGCAGTTACTAATTGCTATGAATTGAGGAGTCAATTAAAGCACCTTTTGCTATTGTGTTGCAAAATCTGTCCTTGTTATGTTATGCTAAATCTGCAGAATCACCGTTTCGGCAAAAAGGGCAGGTTTTGTAATGCCATAATATCAGTTGCTCTTGATTGACACCTCAATTCAAAGCGATGAATGACTGCAGACAACTAGAATTCTCTCAACCAGTAAATCAAAACAAACACGTCCGCAAAAGTTGTCCCAAAACCAGCAGGGCAAACTCTTGCCTTGTGCAAGTGAATACTCTCCTACGCAGATGTTCCCTCCTTATGATGAAAAACGAGAAAAGAAAAGAGAGCCTCTGCCATCTGCCAGCAGAAGAAATCCGGGGGTTGCAAATTGAGAACTCGACTTGACAGAGAGGATTGTTTCATCCTTGCATTTGCGAACTTTCAGTCAACAATGGCGGAACGAAGATGTGCTTTTCTTTCTTTCTTCTCGCACGCTCCTTCGCAGTAGTTCTGCTCCGCTAGGCACTATCCTTTTAATGATAATAATAATAATAATAATAATAATAATAATAATAATGATAATAATAATAAAAGGCATTTATATTGCGCCATTTATCCACACGGCTCAAAGGCGCATTACATAATTTACATTAAAAGTTTCAAATTTGTCTTTTGCAATGGGATGATTGAGGAACATCTTCATTGGAGAGTATTTGCAGCCGAGGTTTCATTTGTGAGGCATTTTTTACCGGGGAGATTCATAGCTTGGCTGGGGATTGATTTTGCTCCAATTTTTTCACCGGGGAAATCACCGGGGTAGAATGTACCGGGGTATTTAGATGGGGGTGTATCCGCCAGGTTTTTGAGCTCATGATAAGACAAGAGCAAAGGTGCTTTCGAAGTACAGTAGTGTACCGCATATAAGAAGCATGAATTTAAGAAACACCAGACCTTGATTTTTTAAATGATACCCCCTCTTATAAGAAACTGTTGCAGGTCTGAAAAAAGACTTGTATCTTATTCAAAAACTATGCATATATTAGAAGTTTGAAAAGTATAACAAATTCAGCTTTGCAGTTGAATCAGACTGTACATATTTACAAAAACAGGAATTTACATGCAAATGAAGCAAAAAGCACTTTCCTGGAATAATTGTACCCTTTCTCGGCAGTGAAAGTTTACAAATGCGAATCAAAATAGTGTAGTTTATATGACAATGGAGCTTGTGTCTCAGTAGTTCATTGATAGTACATGATTTTTCTTATGAGACCCTGATTTGAACTTTATATCTCAATCTCATTTTATAAGAAACCAATCACACGTCAATTTGAAAACATTGTTTCTTATATGCGGGACACTACTGTATTCCAAAAATTGCACTCGTGATCTCTGAACAGTTACAAGTGCCGAGAATTTCTCTTTACCTCTCAAGATACTACGTAAATTACCGTAACCTTGGCTTGGCTTTATATCACAGAGACTAACTTGAACTCATTAGCCATTGTTATCATTCAACCCGCCACCTGTGAACGTCTTTGACTTGAAGATAGTTTGTGTAGCACAATCACAGCTTATCTCATTCTGCTTTCTTGAGAAAACAGTAATTAAAATAAAAGAGTTACTGTGAGCATAACATATGTGAGTTAAAACCAGCAAAACAAACGAACGCTCCTCTTTGTTTGCAAACAAAGTTGGTTTTTGCGGGACGAATATTTACAAAGTAACCATATAAACGCCTATTGTTCATTTTCTTTTACATTTATTCAGGTGTTTAAAACTCTTATTGTTTTGTGTGTGGAACAGTAGCGAAAACCGAAAGTTGATGTTGAGAATTGACAATATTTCTGAGAGGGCAACCTGCTAGGTAAGGCTGACTGAAAACAATTTGTCGACTTGAGCCAGCATGTTGCCGTAAATGATCCTGTCAAAATGAGCTTTCACCTTCAAGGCAGCGATGAAGCCCAATATCAAAGAATCCCTTTCGATGAAGGTTAGTGGGAAATTATTTTAAATATCCTAGATCTTAGTTTTTTTATGCGTTTTCTTCGAGGAGGAAGTTACAAAGCTATCAAATACATAGTAATGACACAGTGAACCGAAATTTAGAGATTTGTAAAGGAAATCTATATCGAACTTCCCTCTCATGATCAATCTCTTGAGGTTTTGGATTTGAGGTTTCTTGGAGGTTTCTTTAGTTGACGTGTAGTGAGCCTGAATTCACGATCACGTCTTGGAGCATAGTGGAAAACAAAGGCTGAGTGGTTTTACGGCCAAGCCACAAGAATAGATTTCACACCTTCAGCACAGTGGACCATGATCTTTTAACCTTCTCTACCCATTTTGATTTGCTTGAGTGCAGTCAGAGGTGTCAAATCTATTCTACAGAAAAGCGAAACGCTTTGTTTTTCGGAAACCCGAATCTTTTGTTTGCCTTTGCAGCGTCTTGGCGAAAAACTTAGCTGCTTTTAGCTTCCATGACGTTCAGATACGGGACCTCAAGATTCAAAGCTCGATGATATATCAACTATAAATGGCTATCTCTAACTTATGTCCGCGCTTCATAAAAAATTCAGAAAGAAACTACAGTCTTCCAAAAGTCAAAGCTCATGAGCCCAAAGAAGCCTGGCGGAAATATTGAAATACATGCTATGTTGTATCAACCATAATAATATACGGGGTATACGTCATCGGACATCCCTTCGACTACATTTTTAGGGCCTCATTTCTCAAAAATTCTCATTTTCAGTTAAATTAAAACTAACAGTTTTTGTGGAGGGAAATCTATCATTTGCAGAAGCTCTGTGGCAGCCATTTACCAGCAGAAACCGCTCTCCCCAATTTCCTGTTTTAATTATCGAAATGGTTCTTCGTGTCAGTCCTGTCATAACATGTTGACTACTTACTGTCTTTAGGGATCGGCCAGTGTTGGGGTACGAAAAGTTTAAGAGCAATTTTTATGTGGTACAAAACTAATTTGCTTAAAAAATTAGGTGAAGTCATCGATCAAACATTTGGAGGGGAGGGGAAGGGTTAGCAGGCATCTGGAAATGATGAATCACTCGAATGGTATGAAAATCGCCCGGGGCAACTTGGTATCTGTACAAAAATCTATGTTTATGCACAATGAAATCTGGATGGGGTACTAAGCCATTTTTCTGAAAGATGGAGGGGTACCTAAACTATTTCTATGTTCAAGATGGGGTAGGAAATTCTCTCTAATTGTGTGAAATTATCATCCGCCCAAGTACCCAGGATCAAAAATGACTGCTCTCTTGCATCATTCATTCAATCATCCACGCTTCGCTTCAACATGGTTGAGAGGCCTATAACTTTTATTACTTTCCATTGGTTGAGTTTGTTCCAATTTCTCAAAACGTGGCACTCATTGACTAATGTTACTGCTAGTGATAGTGACTTCATTACTTCTTAGATAACTTCTCAGATGAGAAAGAAGATGAATCTTTCGCAAAAGATAACGACAAAACCGAAGAGGCAGAAGAATATGAAACTGACCCAAGCACCAAATACAAGCATGTCACCATAGCAACCGATGATGAAACGCTTGAAGATGAGACTGCGAGTACGAGGCAACGCCAAGATGGACAACTATCATCTGAAATCGTCATCTTTTTCATAATGAGCTACCTCACTGGCATGGCAATGATAAATTCTCCAATTCTGTTCAGATACACAGGATGGGGAGGTGTCAGTGTCATCATCTTAGTTGCCATAGTAACTGCCTACACAACTGGGATTATGATCAGTAGCTCTGTTGCCTCGCAACGAGAGAATCCGGAACAGTTCTTGTTCTATGCCACTTCGTTTTCCCATTCGACAGGACCGAAATGGCAAACTATATTGACATTTCTATTCTTGCTGTATTTGTTCGTGAACTCCATGACAGTCATGAAAGAAATAACGCTTCTGTTGTTTGGACTTGTGAAAAATCAACTAACATCCAGAAAATTCTCTCCAGGAATGCAATACCGTTTGGTAGCAGTTATATTTAGCATTGTCTTGCTTCCCCTGATGTTTCTGAAGTCACCAAAAAGATATTGGATGCTGGCCGTGCTTACCGGCTCTGCGAGCATATTCGCAGGCTTATTGCTAACAACTTTACTCGGTAATTCTGAGCGCAAGAATACAAACTATGATGACCATGGGAAAATAACAAGCGGCGATTACATAGTCTTCATATCGACATCAGTATGCAATTTGATTCGGTTCTTTGGGCTCCATGCGATAATTCCAATCTTGCTGAATGACATGAAAGAAACTGAAGGGGCAACAAGGGCAATTACAACTGGATTTATTATCCCGACAATTTTCATCGTTATTTCAGCAATGATGTCATATTTCGCATTTGGCCTAAATCTCCTTCCCAATGTGTTTCAACTGATAGAGCATACAAGCACGAATAACAACAAGTTCGCCACTATTGCAGCCGTGACAATCAAGATTTTGCTATGCATAAATTCTACGTTTGTGATTCTGCTGAGCTTGAATGCTGTGAATTTGTACTTTGAGACTTCTGCACTTACAAAGGAAGGTAAGAAATATTCATTACCTTTTAGCATTTGGCAAGAAATTCTTTAGACCGTTCATACTTTCTGGAGTTTCTGTTGGCACAAATCAGACCAACACACATTGAGACTGAATTAAAAATGCAAACTGGGAAGTATTTTTCGTGTAATTTCTTGTTGAATCCATCCTTAAATAGAGGATTGCGCTAAAGATGGCGGTGAGGAATTTTTCACCGAGATGCTTTACGTTCGAATCACAAATCTTTATTGATTCTTGAGGAATTCGATTAAAGAGCGCAGTACATCTCGGTAAGAAAATTCCTCGCCGCCATCATTAGCGCAATCGTCTATATCGGTTGTTATCTATTGACGCGCCTTTGACGCGCCATTTCGAAGCGATCCGTGATCACAGAAAAAGGGGATTCTCAAAAGCAGCAAATCAAATAACTTAGCCGCAAAAAGATGCTCCTAAACCAGTGTAGCTACATCTCTCGTTGTGCACGCGAAAAGGGGTTTCAAGAGCTTGCATGACTTTATGTCAATGTAAAACTATCAACGTGAAGTTATTAGTTGCAATACAAGGTTCTCCTTTCTATCTGTCGCTGCGAATTCACTCTATGAAGAACAGTGATGTGGGAACCCCAATGTTGGTATGTTGGTTGTGTATTGCCCCAGTTTAAGCATGGGAAATGTGGACACAATTTGGGTGTTGATCGTGTCCACAGTACCTGGCCTCAATTATCTTTAATGATTAAATGTATTTCGTTACGTTGCTTGTCTTCAATTCACTGTTTATCTTCTCGTTCTTGTCTGGGAGCACATCAGCCTGCTATCAACGGTTCTGCATGGCCTAAATATTTTGAACTGCACTGCGATTCGAAAGCCGTGACCTGAGAAATAGTTCCCAGATCGACGACTTGGATGAGTCGTTAGAAGGCCGCATCGATCTGGGAACTAGTTCTCAGGTCACGGCTTTCGAATCGCAGTGCAGTTCAAAATATTTAGGCCATGCAGAACCGTTGATAGCAGGCTTATGTGCTCCCAGACAAGAACGAGAAGATAAACAGTGAAAATTGAAGACAAGCAAGGTAACGAAATACATTTAATCATTAAAGATAATTTAGGCAAGGTGTTGTGGACACGATCAACATCCAAATTGTGTCCACATTTTCCATGGTTTAAGTATCCATTTCATGCGTTTTGAATAATGTACCAGTTTTGAGGAAAGATTTGCAGAAACTTCCGGTTTTGTTTGGTTTTTGCACTTCCACAGTTTATAACACTTTTGCTACGAAGTTGGAATGCTCACGTTCATACTTTTAAAAGTTCATGGTGACCTTAATGAATGGTGTCATTTGACTGCCACGATTACGTCTGCAAAATTGTTGAAAGCTGACAGATTGAATCGACTGCGCGACTCGAAGAATATCACTTTGCTGCGCAGAAGAACATTTTGCTTCGCACTTATCAAGGCACTTTTCTTTTAGTAGATATGAAGGAAAATATGCTGGGAATTCAATAACGCCTACCAGCTCATCAGAGTAGGTTAATGAACCCATGTTCACTGCATCATTTCTACTATAAGTTATTTTAAACGCTCTGCCCCTTTTGCTCCCCCATTGGCTTTCACCCTGCTGTGAAAGCACACTACAATACTTTACAGTATCAAATTTTATATTCTAGACAATCGCTGGAAGCAATTCGCAATTCGTGCATTCTCACTGATCATGGTCACCCTATGCTCCTTCGCAGTTCCTGAAAGTTCAGCATTCATGGTTCTTGCAACGACAATCCTTTCCTGCACTGTTTGCATAATAATTCCACTTATCTTGACCACATCATCGAACAGCCATGCCCATGTTTTTATCATTCACGGAATAATAATTTTTGTGATTACAATACTTCTTGCTGGACTTATTTATGGATTTATTATCAGATCGAATATAGCTGTACTTGAATTTGTAACTAAATGATAAAAAATCATATGAGGTGCGAGGCACAGGGGCTCGGCCCAATGTTCTTCCCAGGGGCAATAATGCACGGTATTTGTAGCTTAGAAATCAATGCTTGTTCCTTCGATATAATTGCTTTACATGGTTGCTTTCTCTTCGGCTGAAGCGTAGCCAGTGCTATGAATCAAATGCAAATGGCTCCTGCGCGTCTGAACAGCTAGTTCCTACACAGCGTTCATCCTCGTTTTACTTTGAAAATTAGGGTGAACGCTGTGAGCATAGAGCTCAAATCTTTTAAAAAGGTGGGTGTAAAATTCTATTACATTTTTCTTTGAATTAAAGTGCTTGAAAGGAACTTCAGGTAATTCGCAATAAATTTGCCGTGGCAATTTCTTGATTCCTTGACTACTTTCAAAATGGTGGCATTCATCAATTTTGAGGCTGTGATGTCATCAAATTTCGAAATCCTTAAGCAGAAGAGCAACAGATTTCTGCTTGCAACCATGTTGTAGACCTTCATAAACTATGGTTATCTTGAAGATTGTATCAATTTCTCTCGATTAATTTAAGATTTACAATGATTTTAATTTCTTCAAAATTTTCGATGAATTTTTGAAAAATAAGTCAAAATGCCGCCATTTTGAGAATAATCAACGTATCAAAAAATTGCCACGGTAGATTTACAGCAAATTACCCAAAGTTCCTTTCAAGCGCATGAATTCAAAAAAAAATGTGATACAATTTTACACCCACCTTTTTGAAGATTTGAAAGATTTGAGCCGTATGCTAACGCTGTGTAGGAGCTAACAGTTCAGAGGAGCAGGATCCACTTGAATTTGATTTCTGGCCCTGGTTAGGCTTAGGCCGAAGGGAGAAAACTTTGGTAATATCTAGGCAACAATTTTGATTTCTAAGCTACAAACACGGTGCATTATTGGCCGAGGTTTGCAATATGAATCAAGGTAAATTATTTGGCTCCGGCTATTCAGTTTGCGTGAAGTTTACTTTGCAGTTTGCTTGAAGTTTCATCTATTTTGCGAGCTTGAGAGTGCAACACACTTTCAGTGTTCTACAGTATCCGTCAAAATGTGATATCATTTAACGCAACGAAGGCGATCTGAATGTGAATTATCAGGGCCTCCGACGACGGGGGGGCCGGGGGGGCCATGGCCCCTCCACTTTTTTGCAAAAAATGCAATTCCGAAATTTGTTGATAATCGTTTTAATTCTCTTTAAAACCATGTGCTCATTTAAATTCAAGCAAATCCCCTATCATCCATTCTATTCAATCCCTGTTCTGTTGATAAGGGAAATTTCATGTCGGAAACTAACAAGGTCACAACTTCACTATTGTACACAATCACAGACGATTTTCAGTAATATCAATGTTACATCTTTTAAATCACTACGAATATATAAGAAATCTAAAGCTATAGAAACTGCCCCAGGAAGCAGATAGTCAATGCAGAATGCAAAGACCTCGCATCTCTTGGGCAAAAATCTAGTAGGTAAGTAAGGCAAGTGCTGCTTGCCAGCCAAAGAAAATGCTACTTTCTAAAAACTATACACTTTCTTGGTAGGGTATCTTACAAATATTTACTTCTCGATTCTGCCTGCTTTAATTCAAAATGGGGATTTTACATGAGGTGAATGAAAGGCGTAGTCCAAAAATTCTTTCAAGGGCTGCAACCCCCAGACCCCTACGTTGGGACCCTACTTCAGGACTTTACCGGCGCTTCACGCTCGCACACCTCAGTCACTTTTCCCTCTAGATCTGTCTTTGGGAGGGCAGCTTATCATATTGGGCTATGGTATATTTTCATACTAAAGTTTGGCCCCTCCACTTTTCAGGTTTCGTCGGAGGCCTTGATTATGTTATCTTCAAATAATTTTTAACCCAAAACTAAATCTTAAAGGGCAAGTGACAAAAAATCTTTGCACCCGATTTTTATGGTTATTTTTAGAGACTGAGTTAAAATAAATATGCAGGCACCATTTTGCTTATTTGTGAACAAGTCTTGCGGCTTAAAAAATGAGCTGAAGATTGCTAATGTGGCGAAGCGAAAGGCAGAAATTTTTGAATTCACGCGCGACACTAAATCGAGGCTGTGACGTCAAAGTGAGAACCGCGAGGTCAGACCCGCACCGCATCGCATTCAGTGAAAGACAGTGTACTTCGCCTTCTGATGTACTTGGTACTTCTAGCTTTCATTTGGAATTGAAAGCGTCCACTTATCGTTTAGCGATGCCAAGAAGATGTGTTGCAGCGGACTGTAATCACCAGGACAGTCAACTTTTCAACTGGCCAGAACAAGCTTCTTTGGTGAAACAGTGGAATTCTTTTGTGAAGACCAAGAGGGACAAATGGAAGCAAACAAAAAATTCAGTTCTGTGTAGGAAGCATTTTAAAGATGAATGTTTCAGTAACCTTTCGCAGTTCAACTCCGGATTTGCTAAAAGGTAAGCCAGAATTTACGATTGCAATACTTCAGATGATGATGCACAAAGCTGTCAAAAGCATCATTGACAATATTATGCCTTTTAGGGGCAGTTGTTGACAAGGCACAATTTCCATTTCTCTATCAATTTCAACAGGAATGTTTTTACCTACGGCTTTTCCAGTGACGTTCTCAACCTGTTTTGCTTGACATCTTTGACAGTGATAGTGGCCTGTGGCTAATGTCTATCAAAAGTATTTCATTGCTCACAGAAAATGTACTTGTTGCCTAAACTACTCAAGTAAGCTGAAGTAAACTTTTGTTATGTAGCACTTCTCTTGAAGAAATCATATAATAGGGGTTGGAAGCAAGTAAATCCTTGCCATAGGCCTAACCTCACAAATCACCTTCTGAAGGGACATTTAACCATAAGGGGTGCCATGCCTGGATGCGGTACGCACAGTGGGCCTAAATTAGCTTTAAGTGACTTGAAGTCCTAACAAAGCCCACGCAAAACAAATTGAAAACAAAATTCTTGGTTTCTGTACGTGTAGTTATGAGATTTTCAATTTCTTTTCAGACTTCTACTGAACAGAAAAACTGCTGTGCCAACTATCCATTCTCAGAACGCATTAACACATGAGACATCAAGGTTAGCATTCAGTAAAAGAGAACGGGCACGTATACTGGAAGAAATATTAAAAGAAAAGTGTGAAGATAATATTCAAGATGCTGAACAAGATAATACTGAGAAAGACTTGGCAGTGGATACTGCCCATAGCAATAACATGATTTCAAGAGCTACACAGACTGACCAATTACAACTTCAAAAATCATTAAGTAAATTCACTCAGACAAAGAAATTTAAGCAAGATGCCTCCAAGAAAGACCAAAAGACAATTGGCTTACAAGCATCATTGGACTTCGTTCCTCCACCATCTTCTTTGCAAAACAAAAAAAGAAAATATGAATATTTAGAAAATCCAACACAGAACATGCAAGACATTGATGATGCCATGAGTGATGGTGATAGTGACAATGATGAATTTAGTGCCAATGAGGATTCAGACAGTGATTATGACCCAAATGATGATCTTGATTATTACTCAAGTGATGAAGATACACTGCCACAGTCTAGGAAAATGGAGCCCTTCCAAGACAGTTCAGATCCTCATAAAGAGCCTAAATACATTGTGTTTCACAACCAGCTGCTATTGTTGTTGTCAATATGCCATTTTTGTTTATCCACTGCTGTCACTGTCAGCTCTGTTTTGAAAGGTAGCATGTTAGTTGCTGTAATTAAGTGTTCACAGTGCAAATCTTTGTGGGAATGGTGCAGTCAACCAAAGATTAGGGGCTATGCTGCTGGTGATATATTACTGAGTGGAGCCATACTTTTCTCTGGTAATCTACCAAAGAAATCATTGAGGTTGTTCAAAAGTATAAGCATTGCTTGTCTTTCCAGAAGATCATTTTTTCGACACCAGGATAACCACATTCACCATGTTGTGACAAAACTCTGGAATGAACAGCAGCATGAGTTATTGCAAAATGTACAAGAAGATGGTTTATTAATTGGAGGGGATGGAAGATGTGATAGCATGGGACATTCTGCTAAGTATGGATCCTATGCAGCTGTTGACCTAGAGCGAAATAAGATTTTGCATGTAGAGCTTGTTCAAAGCAATGAAGTCAAATCTTCATATCATATGGAGCTGGAGGGTATACAACGAATAATCCAATTATTTGATAGATTTCAAGTGAAGGTTAGAGCACTTGTCACAGATCGTCACAGGCAGATTGCAGCATGGTTGAAGAAGAATTGGCAGGGAGTTAAACACTATTTTGATTGTTGGCATATTGCTAAATCCATTAAGAAGAAACTTAACTCATTGTCTAAAAGGAAAGGATTTGAACTTGTAGGTGATTGGACTAAGTCTCTTGTCAACCATTATTACTGGTCAGTTATGTCTACAGAGATAGATGACAAGGACCTAATTGAAGCAAAATGGAAATCTTTAATCAGGCATGTTCAGAACAAGCATGAAGGTCATGGACAGCCATATGCAAGGTGTTCACACCAGATATTATCACCAGAAACTATACGTGAAACAGTATGGTTTACTCCTGACTCTGAGCCCTGTGATGCATTGGAAAAGATTGTTTTGGATAAGACACTAATAAAGGATATTGCAAATAGCTCAGCATTCGGTCAGACATCCCAAGTTGAGGGATATCACAGTCTGGTAAATCAATTTGCCCCCAAAATGTACCATTTTTCATTTCTTGGCATGAAAAGCAGATTGCTTTTGGCTGCCATGCATTACAATGAAAATGCAGGAAGACACCAATGCCAAAATAAAAAAGGAAAGCCAGAGTTTACCATTGCATTTCCTAAGTACAAAAAAGGTGGTTACATTGTTAGAAAGATTCTAACTGAGTGCACTTACAACTATGTTGACAGACTATTCACTGCTTTGATATCCAGATTGATTTCACAGGAAGATGTTCCTGAGCAACAAGCCATAATTTCACCTCCCCCACTGTGCATCAACTTTGAGAAGCCAAACAAGAAGATTGCAATAGAGGAACACACAAGTAGATTTAACTGAGTTTCTGTACTGTTGAATTCTGAATTAGGCAGCTTTTCTCTGGCCACACAACAGTCTTAGATCTACTGACAACTAGTATCAGCCAAACATGAACAACCATTGGATGTCACTTTGAGGGGGTAATCTATTGCATATAACATTTACATCTGTTTGCAGTAAATACTGCCATCTAAATTTATGTGCATCAAAATCCTATTGCATTTCTTAAAAGAAATCAAATGTTTCCTATTTTATGGTATCTTGAAAATTTTCTCTCTTGAAATATATAAGCACTGACTTACCAATTTTTCAAAAGATGGGCACACAGTATTCCAAATTTAACTACCAACAGTAAAGAATTCATATCTAGAATTTATATCACAGGGAAAAGAATTGAAAATTGATTTGAAGGAAAGTTTGATGCTCAAAAACTTTTGTTGGCTGTCAGACATGAAACGTACTAAGATATTTACAGTACATCCAGACTTCTTTCTAGCCTCCAAGAAGTCATACAGTTAGTTAAGAAAACCAGATTTTTTGACCGTCTCAAGAACCAAGCCCATCATATTGATCCACTAAGCATTTTTTGCTTTAAGAAACATTGTTTGAAGAGAAACTTTGTACCCAGATGCCTGAGTTTTAAGAACCTTTAAGAAACCTTTTGCAGGCTGAATTTTGCTAAAGAATAGTATAACTTTGTTGAAGGTACTGTAATGATGCTTCATATTAGCATGATATACTAATGCAACCTAAAAAATACATCAACCATCATTAGAATGTCTTCAAAATACACAAGAATGCCAAATGATAAATATAGTATCTGTCAAAAATTTGAATTTAGTTATTCTTAAGAAACATTTAAGAAAGATTGCAGGCTTGAAATATGAAAATATTAAGAAACAGTCAGGCTAAACTCAAAACTTTCATGTTTCTTGTAGAGAAATGAGTACTGTTAATGTAGTTCTATAGCAAAACTCATCTTTAGGAGAGACAAGCAGTTTTTACTAATTGTGTGTAAACATTTTTAAGATATGAATTTAGAACTAAATGCAAATGCATGCTTCAATTTATGGCAACCCAGTTGTAATCAATTGACCAGATCTGGAATTGATGGTAAATGGTAACTAGCTTCAAATTGATGAAGGAACATGACTACAAACAAAACAAAATTTTTTGACATTTTTGATTTTGACACTGCATCCACTTTTGGCATTGTGCTCTGTGTGTAACAAAAAGTATACTCATGGTCTAAAGGTCAGGATATAAGAAACCAACAAATTCAAAATTTTCTTCATCTCCAGGTGGAGGGAAATGTGCTCTGATACAGCTGACCGCACAGGAGGGTATCACAACTCTAATTTCCTTTCCAACATATCCGTGAGTCCATCTTACATATTGTCTATATGCAATATGTCGATATTTTTTGTGGGTTGGTCCTTCATAAGCATTGTTATAATGTTGTTTGTAACCAAGCCAAGCAACTTGCAAAACAAATGGGTCAAGGCAGACACTTTGAAATCCTTTGTGATCTGTGATGCAATTAAAACAGTTCTCTCTCCTGAATAAATTTATGTTATCCGCAAGCTTTGCAGAAGTTTTTTCACATTCCTTGCAACACAAACACTCCACTGCTCTGTCCATCATTTGGCAATGCTCACAACTGCACCTATGGCAAAATATCAAATTTAAAGTTTGCCTGGTCTGTTTTGTTGTGGTCTTGGGGGAGGAAGTTTTGCAAAGCAAAACATTTTAGCAGTTCCCAGAATCTCTCTGACATGTGCATTTCAACCATTTAGTGGTGGATGATAGGCGTGAAAATCTATTAACATTACTGCTTTTGGTGGAAAATTTATAATCACAAAATGGTGAAATCAACATGATGAGCCAGCATTTCATCTGTTGCATGCATATTTACATCATTTTGCTTGAGTTGAGATCATTCAATACAGACAATTAAGATTCTGCAGCTACTGTACATTCAAATTGGGTGCCCCCCAGGTTGATTAGTAATTCTGGTACATTTAGTTCAAGGGGACGTCCCATTTTTCAGGTTATCATTTCACCGATTTTTTTGGAGTTGGTTATCAAAAGGTTGGCAGTTTTCTGGAACCAGTTGCCAAGAGCACATCTTACTGGTGCAGGTTGACAATTATGGAGCTGGTTATCTTTGTCTTCTTAGCGGCCGCATCCCCAAAAAGGAAAATGAAGTGCCCTTCCCCCCGGAATTAACCTGGAAATTCTAACTGGCTACTTGCTATACGTACCAATCTAAATTTCCCAAGCGGTCATCACCATCTTCACCATCGGCGTCATCAGCCATCTCTCTTTCAACAACTGCTCGCCTTGGCTCAAACATGTATGGCCGTATCTGAGGGCCATTTCCGTCATTAGACGTTGAATCCGAATCATATTCCGATTCTGAGTAGCTAGTGGAGGCAGTGTGAAACGAATCTTCGCTATCTGACGTTGCCATACCGAAAGAGTTCACAGCTTCACCCCCACTTCGCTTCCATCTGACACACGTTCTTCATACCTTCTCGGTGTGACGTCACCATAATCTGCGGGCGCACATGATTGAAAACGAGGATGCCTTAACCGCCGACTTTTAAATCGACCAAATAGTCATTAAAAATGCTTTTTCTGAGAATTTTTTTTTCAGCTCTGTCATTGGTGGTCAAAAGTAGTTAGTTATGAAGTTAACAGAAAATTTCAAAAATTTATGTCACTTGCACTTTAAAGTGAATGACCTGAGATATATAGCGCTTGTCTATAAATAGGACAAAGAAACACCTAATCCCTCCATTGTTTTCGTTGGCTCTGCTTTCTTTCGCCACGAGCTGGATTATCAAATACAATAGGCTATTTATAAACTTATAAGGTTATTCACTTTAAAGGGAAAAAACATAGCTATATCTCATAGTCGCTATAAATAGGCTATAGAAATCGCCTACGCATTCATTGTTTCCTTGGCTCCACAATGAAGCCGCACGTGTCGAAGTTATCAAATTCAATTGATTTTATTTTTAACCTGGTCCGGGCCAGCTTTTAACCATGTCGATTCCCTTTAAGATTTGCTACGCAAGAAAATATGAAGATTCCAAACTTGCACCAAAAACCTACGACGCCGAGCCTCTCTGTCAAAATTTGTTGTAGTACACTCCCTGGCAGTGTTTGTTTGCGTTTCGTTGATAATAGCCTTAAAGGTCGTAAACAGAATTCGCAACACCAGAGCTTTTCGTCAGACACTGCCCACAGAATATAACAACAGACACTGAGACTACGTTCACGCGAGGCCATGGCAGTAAGATTTGAAAACGGAACAAATTTTTACGGACAGGAATCCTGTTCACACGAAAATGGTACGCAATGTACCGGCAGAATTTAAAATCAGGGAATTTCAAAATTGAACTCTAGCAGGCACAATTTGAAAACGGTGTCGTGTAAAAAGTTGAAAAAGGTCCTAACTATATTGAAACAACAAACTGTAATCATAGATTAAAAACCAAGTGGACCAATGAAAGGGGGCACGCCTGCATTCTAAACTTTCTCTTCCAATTGACGATAATAAATGTAGTTTGCTGATCAAAACCTAGAGCGGAAACTTTCATCCAGGTTCAACACAGGGTCCTACGTGAAAAATTGTAGAATGCTTTGAGCTTTTTGTGCAAGTCTCTGAAAAAATTTAGATTTTTACGGTGTTTTAGATATTTGCAGAACATGAAAAAATGGTAGCTTCAGGGATCAATGTTTCAAAATGTCCTGCCTACATCGTTGCTTTGAACGAGGGACAAATTATCTCTGTTTCCCTTTCATCTAATCCCAACTTTTCTTCACTTGCTTCTTTTCATCTCTTCTGTTGCCAACTTTTTCCCCATTCCTTCTTGTCCCCCATGTCCTCCCTTCTACTCCTGTTTCTCTCTTTCTCTCGTTTTTAGAGTCATACGGAATTTCATTTCCTTCCAGAAACTGGACATCCCTGCGAAATTTCTTCGCAACTTCGAGTATTTTCAAGCTCTACAGGGGGGGGGGGCATTAAAAAAGTTTGCCCCTTGCGTGGCTGCTGTGGAGGAGTTGTAGATTCGATTATCTCGGTTTTTATACAGTCACATAGGCCAGGCTTCAACTTAGAGTTTGAGCCTTGTTTGTGTCAATCTGACAAGTGATTGCTGATTTATCGTAGAGGAAAGGCAAAATGAATAAGTGGTTGCTTCAGAAAACAGCACTTCTATTGTTCTCAGCAATGTCAAAATAAAGTAAGTTTTCAAAGAAAGGGTTCCAGCATTGTATTAAGGCGGTAGACCTGTATTACAACTCAGTTTTTGGTCAAAAATTCGAATTTTTTTTCTTGGATAAAATAGATAATACAATCTCTGTTTGCTACATTGGGCATGTTTTCATTCTTAAATGCGAGCCCTTTTCAACAAAAGATAGACTTTATTGAGGACAGATGTGAACAATTTTCCCCTAGCAACGCCTTAGCAACACAAAAACATTCGTTTTCTCTTCCTTTTTCTGCATTTGTGACAAATTTTTGCCCCCAAACCCAAATTTCTGATTTTTGCACCCTGTGTATGTAAAGTGCCTTCCATCAGGCTCAATTTGTTATTTATGGGGTCTTCTCCATCCGCACAAAGTTGCTTTGGTTGCTTTCCATAATGTGCGACATTTTGCTCAAGTAACTCAACACGATGTCAATATGCTTACTGATTGTTTTACTCACACGCTTTGGATATGGCCAAAGGAAGTCTACTAATACTTATCGTCGAAGGAAGAGAAGGTATTATGGCAATCAACATGAAAATTTCGAGGAAAGGCAGGAGTCAAGCTCTGAACAAGCTTCACATTCTCCAATCATGCCTAGGCTTAGCCCTAGGCCAACTGACACCACACTTTTGAAACCCATGAGAGCATGTGATGAAAGTGAAGAAGGTCAGTGCTCAAGTGCCAGAAAGTTAAAGCTAAGCAACTGTTTGCAGAATTTTGACAGAAATGATTTTAATTTGATCATAAACTTTATGATTATAAAAGAGGTTATTGAGCTTATAGGACACTGCCCTGACTGTAAAGGTTCGCTTGAACTTCAAGATGATCAGAATGCAAGATCTGGCTTTGTCCACAGATTAGCCCTTAGATGCACTAAGTGCAATTGGATCAACAGATTCTTTGCATCAAAGCGTGTCAATAAAGATGATTCTGCAACTGCTAGAGGCAACAGTAGGTTTGATCTGAATGTAAGATCAGTGCTTGCATTCAGAGAAATTGGCAGAGGCACGAAGGAATGCAAACCCTTGCAATGTTCATGAATCTTTCTCCTCCTGTCACAAGGTCTAATTATGATGCCATTAACAAAAAACTTCATGTTGCACTTAAAGAAACAGTTGTTGAGAGCTGCCAAAAAGCTGCAAAAGAAATGAGGCAATCATTGGATTGTAATGACGATGATATTATTCAAGATTGCCAAGTTTCTGTTGATGGAACTTGGCAAAAAAGAGGCCATATATCCTTGAATGGACTTGTAACACTGACTTCTAGGGAAAACAGAAAGTGCTTGGATTATCATGTCATGTCCAAGAAATGCAAAAGTTGCCAGTTTTGGGAAAAGAGGACAAATGAACCTGGGTATGCCTCTTGGTATGTAAACCATGATTGCCAAATTAATCATGATCGGTCAGCTGGAGCGATGGAAAGTGCAGGTGCAGTAGCTATGTTCAAGAGATCTATTGACTGCCATCAACTAAGATACACATCTTATATTGGCGATGGTGATAGCTCCTCTTACAGTGATGTGGCCAATTCACAGCCTTATGGCGATGGAGTAAAAATTGAAAAAAAGGAATGTATTGGTCACATACAAAAACGTATGGGTACAAGGTGTAGAGGTTTGCGTCAATCACTAAAGGGTGTCAAATTGTCTGATGGTAAGAAGATTTCAGGCAGAGGAAGGCTCACAGAGGAGGCCATCAACACCTTACAAAATCATTATGGAATGGCTATTAGACAGAATATAGGAAATCTGTATGCAATGAAAAAATCAATCATTGCCATCCTACACCATTCGTCCGCCATTGAAGATGATGATGAGCGCCACAAGTATTGTCCAAGGACAAATACAAGTTGGTGTAAATGGTGGCTAGACAAAATGAATGGAACTGATACATATAAGAAGAATTTAAACCTACCATTAGCCATAAAAGAGAAACTTAAGCCTATATTTCAAGACCTAAGTTCAGATGACCTTCTAAAAAAGTGTCTGCATGGCCAGACGCAGAATGAAAATGAGTGTTTAAATTCAGTGATATGGAAAAAGTGCCCAAAAGATGTTTTTGTTGGCAGGAATGTGTTGGAGCTAGGAGTCAGTTCTGCAGTTATTGAATTTAATGATGGAAGCTGTGGCATTATTGATGTTTATGAGAAGCTGGGACTTGTAGCTGGGAGAAAAACTGCAGAAGGCTGCAAAGAGAAAGACAAACTTCATATTGAGCAGCAATCGGTCAAATCAAGTGAAAAGTCAAAGAAAAGAAGAAAAAAGCTCAGGAGCTTGAGAAAAGGGTATGCAGACAAAGAGGAAGAACTAGAGGGAGGTATATCATACTCATCAGGAGCTCACTGACAGTGAAAACAAAGTTAGTGCTTAGTGGAATATGTTTTATTGTTTTTCTCAAAACTCCATTTCTGAGGGAGTACGAGTTCTGTTATCAAAATATCTCCATTGTTGAGAGCTTGACTGTGATGAAATTTGGCTCAAATGTTGAGTGAAGCTGTAGCTACAAGATAGACCTCTGAAGTCCTGTTTGGCCAATGTTAAGCCACAGTTTTAACCAAAAATAGCAAAAAGATCCTGGCGCAAATGCGTCAACCCAGCAAAAAATATTTATTTTGGACAAAATTGAAATCAGATCTATATGACTGAGGTCTATCTTGTTCTCCAGGCAATAACGCATCATTTGGTGAAAATTTGGGCTCGGTACCATGAGTAGTTTTGAAAATATTTTGATAACGGCAAAGTAAGTGTTTTTTTAAGGTGGCGGCACTTTTTTTCAAAACAAGTACGAAAATTAAAAATTAGTATCATTCTAAGCAATATATTTGGATATGAGCAAATTTTCACCTAAAATGCCAAAGATACAGGCATTTTTTGGTATTGCAGGTCTACCGCCTTAAAGGTTTCACTACCTTTCTTAGAAGGTAGAAAATGCTATCCTATAAATAGAAAACACTGTTTACCCTTTGAAAAATCTAGCAAAATTTTAATACGGCGCTACAACACTTTGTTGAGGCCCCCCCCCATAGTACCCCTGGATAACGGATTCATGTGTTGATTTTTCGTTTTTCACGCCATCACGGACTATAAAACAGCACTTTCACGTTCACGATGCAGAAATGTAAGAATACTCCAGATAGATATTTCTACGTAAATACATAGCTGGCGAAGACACACGAGGGAAAGCAGGGTAATTTTAACATGGATTTTAAAGCTTCGGAGCCAAAACTGTGTGTGAAATGAGATAAATAGGGGTCCAGGGGCTTGCCCCGGGGGGCTTTGGAGTATTCGCCCTCTAGAACATCGAAAAACGCCGTATTGTGGAAATTAAAGCCTGGTAACCTATCATTTGCTTCTTAGAAAAAGTCGATTTTCGTTCAAATAGACTGCATCTTTTACTTTGTCGGTGGCAATTTGAGTAGTACCATGTATTGTTTTTAGGTAACTCAGAAATTCTTCATGTAAGATCAATGCTATTTTTATCCAAGACTTTCTAGGAGACAAATATCTTTATTTGGGGTAGATTGCCAGGGAATGGAGTAAGAATGGGGGTCCGGGGGCTTGCTCCAGAATGACGGAAACAGCATTTCTTTGTGAAATTTGAAGGCGCAATCACGCGCTTTAAAAGTCCATTTCACGAAATAACGACCAAAGTTTTGGCAAATCACGCTGCACGACAGAGTCTTCGATCACGAATTCACGAGTCGAAAATATCAAAATCACGAAATCACGCGCCCAAATTAGCCAAATAACGCTTCACGTACAAATATGGGGGGGCCTCTTTGTTTGAAAACTTACTTTATTTTGACATTTCTGGAGAACAACCACAGTGATGTTTTTGAAGCAACCACTTATCTTGCCTTTCCTCTGCCATGAATCAGCAACCACGAGTCAGATTGTCTCCTACAAGGTCTCAAACTCTAAACTTAAGCTTAACCCAAAGAGCTGTGCGAAAAGTGAGATAATTGAATATACAGCTCCTCCACAGTAGCCACACAAGCGGGGTACAATCATTTTGGGATACTGTTTTCATCAGACGGACGTTTCGTGTTGTTGCTCTGTGATAAGTGTCTCGCAAAGATGAGTTTATTTGGCGGTTACGGGAGCTGACTAATCAAAAGTGTTGTTTGTTTTGTTTGTTTTCAATTTATTTTGAGTGGGCTTGTCAGGATTTCTAGCTACTGAGAGCTAATTTAGGCCCACTGTGCATGCCGCATCCAGGCATGGGACCCCTAGTTTAACGTCCCTTCCGAAGGACGACGAGGTGAGTTGCGAGGCCAGGCCTCAGAGGTCACCCATCCGAAATCTGACCTCACTCGACCAAGCTTAACTTCAGTCACCTGACGAAGACTGTATAAGCCACTCAGCCACTCACCCCGCTAGTTACTAGTTGGTTTAGGTATACTTATAGGTTTGGTTTAGGTATACTAATAGGTTTGGTTTAGGTATACTAATTCTGATTAGAATAAGATATATTCTCTATACGAAATACTGGCTCGCTTTCTCTTCGTCCAACCACGCATAAGTTTGGCAAGCTTAGGGGTCCTAAGCCTCGTTCAGGTTCACGTGAAAGGTAGTGTGTCCATGTAAGTACAGTTGCGCATTGTCAAAATATGCTGACAAGACGCTGACGAAGAAACCTCAAGCAGCAGACTGTGATTGGTAGAGTTTAACTGATCACATGCAAACTCAAAGTCAAATTTCATAGCGAGGCCTGCTGTGGTTCAGCTCTGGAAAAGCAACCGTAAGTCATCACTTTACTTGGATAAGAACCCCTAAGAACTGGCATCGCAAAATTTCACTTGTTTCAGTGATCATATGAAATTTCACGTTTAATTGCCATGCCCCCGCAAAGCTGCTGTACTTACATGGACACATCACCTTTAAGTTGTTGCAGTCGCTGGGTCATTTGAACACTTCTGGGACAAATTTTCCGCCACAAGTCTTGCAGAAAAATATTCTACCAAATCTAACAATGTTCAAAAACTTTTTGATGGTCTCAGAAACACGCCGTCAAGATCACGGAGCTTGAAAGAGCGAGTTGAAAGAACGGAAGCACAGACATTACTTACTCATAGTCCAGGGCAGTCAATTCATAATGAAATAAAAAATATCTGCAACAATTTCTACTATCTTTAACATTGGAAAATTCGTTATTCTCAACAACAAAACAACAGCTGATAGAACAATCGGCACTCAAGTTTTAATCATTGTAGCTGCACATTTACGTACATTAAATGAAGCAACGTGGTATCGAAATCGTAGCACCACAAAATGAAGTGCAGCTAAAGCCAGGATTCTTTTAGACTTGCTCCAAGTCTATTCCGTGGTATATCAGCACTAAGGAACATAGTTACTTCTGCGGGGGCGTAAACCACTAAAAGGACGCTGCGAAGGAAACGCGAAGGAGAAGGAAACGTTTCCCTCTCCTTCGCTTTTCCTTCGCCGCGTCCTCTTCGTGGTTTACGCCCCCGCAGAAGTAACTATGTTCCTTAGTGCTGATATATCTCGGAACAGACTTAGAGCAAGTCTAGGATTCTTTATGATCGCAAGTGACGCAAGGATCGCAAGTCGCAATTTTCAGCGATTCTTGCGTTAGGCTTAGGCTGCGTTCACATTGACAAGCTTTTGTAAGCGCGTAAACGCTCGTGCGGAAATCTTCCATACTAATCCCTTACAGTGTTCATATTGCAACATATTTTTGCAATCTGCACACTGTAAGGGATTAGTATGGTGGATTTCTGCACGAGCGTTTATGCGCTTTCAAAAGCTTGTGCAATGTGAACGCAGCCATACTTGCGACCCTCGCGATAATAAAGAAACCAGGCTTAACGTATCAGTAGCAACAAACGGTAAAAATTAGCTGCAGCAGATGAGAAGATTTCAACATAACATTTCGAAAGATCTATTCGTCTGAAATATGATTGCGGCTGAAATCTCTTTCCCATCAAGACTGTCGTCACAAAAACATGCAGAAAAATGACTTCGCATCTTTTTTCAAAGAAATTACATAACTTCTGTAAAAAAATTGATTCACCGAAGTCAAAAACTCAGTGGAAATTTCATCCTCCAAAAATGTTCTTGCTTAGGTTTAGTTCACGATTCACTCGCTGCATTCTATTTCCCGCAGGACGACTATACCCTAGCGCAGGCTGAATATTCCCCGGGGGTGCATTGACCAGATTTTGGTCGGGGACCTGCCATCGAGGCTTCAAACACGTACCCGTTCCTTTTACCAAGCTTTTGAAAAAGTATACCCAAACTTATACCAATTTTTCGAGAAAGTATATCCGACCTTATATTTCATAGCAAAATCTTGCAAATCGGTACCGTTCCTTTTCCCAAAATTGTGAAAATTGATACCGTTCTTTATACCAATATCTTGAAAATAGATACCCTTGCCAATGGCACATCCTCGTACCCAAAATATGTGCAGTGCAACCCCCCCCCCCGGGAATATTCACCTGTATTTCCCGGCATCGGAGTTAATATTGTGTTCTTAGGCGAAGGGAAATTCGAAGAATGTTCCACCCCATTTTGAATGCACTTCTTGATACCTTCCTTATCAGGTGTGTACGAAACTTTGGTAAATGTTTCTCGAATAACTGCATAACGTTGAGGTGGATGTCCATCGTTTCCGCTATCCCTATAGTATTAAAGCCTTGCTAAAAAATGCCATCTAATCCATCTCGAAAGATGATCAATGTCAGAACAAATATTTCACAAATAGTTCCCAAAACTAAAGCTTCAATCTATTCCCGAGGCTTTTTGAAACTTTTCAAATATGGGAACTTATCCATGCTAACCAAAAGTATTTGCGCGGTGTGTTGAGGGGTGGGGGCCTGGAGGAGGATCAGTGGCGATAGCAATTGCTATTGTTCTCTCTTTCGGGGTTCCTGTTGTTCAGCACATTCTCCTATGCTGGCCTGACATCCAATGTGAAACGGATTCGAGTAATTAATCGTATATTTAGCGTTTTGTCGGTATTTATTTAGTTATTATTTGCGTGTCTTTATGTTAATGGCCACAGGGTAGTCATTGTCCTTTGCTCCTTGTGGTCCTGTCCCTGTAGTGTTTGTATAGTTTGTATAGTAATTAGAAAGTATAGTAGGATGTAGATGTAAAATATTTTGTAAAATTTTAGATGAATATAGAAAAAAAAAACTTTTCAGTTCATAAAGCTTTTCAAGGTGCGGATCTCCGAGCAGCATCACCGAGTGCAACAATTTAAAAATTGGAAATGCATAATCCAATCATTGCCTGGTTCCTAAACAACAAGTAACAGAACATTCAATCCTCGAAAATTAATTATGAAAACGAAATTAACACAAGTAACCACATAAAAAGGGTGAGCAACATGCGATTCCAAATGTTCACAGCGATTTGATTTCAACACCTACCAAGTTTAAAAGCAGAATTGGACGTCAAAGGTATAACACACCGGATGATGAACCTGACGAGATTATGCGACAATGCGTCATAAACTGGCCGAACATTTGAGATTTTCTTCATCAGAGAAACTGGGTTAGTCAAGAAAAGGCTTGGCTGGCTTTGGAATAAGAAGTTCGCGGCCGACATTCAATACCAAACGTTCGTCATTCGTCAATCAGTTAAAGGCTAAGTTGGATTCTCAGCAAATTCGCTTACCATCCCAGGGCCGATACCAGCTATGACTGCATAGGGGGGCGAAAAACCAAAATTTTCCGACGAAAAAACCATTCACAACAACAGCAACAACAACAGTTGCAGGAACATACGTTAAATTTATGCATTATATGACCGATCTTGCTCCTCGGTAACTAAAATTTGGCCACATTTCGCAATCTAACATTGAATTTAACACAATTAGTCAATATCAATCAAAAATATGCCATAAAGTCAATAATTTCTGTTGGAATTTATGTTTTAACACTGATAAATTCATGTTTTTATGCATTTATTTCTCCTCAAAATCCTCCAGAATTAGTCATTTAAATCACAAAATTTCCGACAAAAGGGCAAAATTTTCCGACTAATGGTCTCCTGGGGGGGGGCGCTCGGCCCCCCCAGCCCCCCAGCCCCCCATTGGCTTCGGCCCTGTACCATCCGCAATCCTGGCCAAAGCGAGCTGGGAAATCTGCAAGTTTCAGTGTATTCCATATTTCCTAAATCATGCAGCTGAAAACATTTGTATTGGACCATTTGATCCCCTTTACCCCTAATCAAATGTTGAGAAGGTCAAATGGCATTTGATTCAAGCAACATTGAAACGGGGGAAGCGGGGGGGGGGGCACATAGACCGAAAAAGTGAAATTTTGTGAAGTGTCCCAAGTATTTCGGCCGAGACTGTAGACCCCGAAATTAAGGAAATAGGCTGTTTTAGCAAGGAGACGTTAGTCAAGAAGACGACAGCAAAATTCTTTTGTTAGATACAAAGCGAAATCAACTGCAAAACTTTTGAAGTACTTTTGACCCAAAGGAGTACTTTTGAAGGCCGCCCTCAGAAAAGAACGTCGAGAAGGGAAGCTAAATACTGTATGAGCATATTCATAAGCGATGGAAATGCGAGGATGCAAACCAGGCTTAAGAATTTTCTCTGTCTATGAGCAGCTTTCTAGGAAGGAAACACTTGAAGGATTTGGATGCTCGAAGGAACTCACAAGCATTTGCGTTTTCAAAGACGTCTGCGTCTTGCTGCTAAAACAGCCTTACTAGCATAAGCTTGCTGCTAACGCTGGTAAGGTAACGACCAAGGGAACGAGAAATCCACAATTGATTCCGGTCTAGAAAATACCTCTCATTAGAAGATGAAGGATTGTATCAAACGAATTTTTCACATCTAACTTTGCCTTTTACTGATAGATCAAAATTTCACGTTTGAATATTGAGCGCACACTCCTAATTCCACAGCCCGCCAAATTGTCCAAGTTTCTTGACTCAACTGCCATACGAATCTAATTTCTGGTTACAACCTAAAGTAAGCACAAACTGCAAAAAGTGGTAAATGAAATTATCCATCGTGCAAAACAATTCAACTCTTTTGTCGCAGGGATTTGCACGAAGCATCTTATTAGGCTTGTGCCTTTTTATCCCTTGTTTCCCTTCGTTCTTTGATTTGCTTATATCGCTTGATTAATAATATTAATCATTGATATATCATTGATTGGACTCATAATATTACTCTTAAAAAGTGGGCCTACACTTTCAAAATGGACAACCAGCAGGACTTCTGATACACTCAACAAAATCGCTCCAAATTCTGGTCGAAAGAGCTTGAATACTGAAAAGGAAACTTTTGGTAAAAAGAACGATTTTTCCCTGACCTACAAATCGCAAAATGCAAACATTTCAGGCAGTAATCTTCCTCGGTGGAAACAAAATAGATCCATCGCAGCTGGCAGAACTCTAGGTCTCATCAAACGCTTTTTGTATGCAACAAAAAACAAATGTCTAAATAGCGCCTCCTGATTGGCTAAAAACTAAATTCTAGCAATTTGATTGGTGAATGTAGAATCAATCTACGTGGGCCACTTTTTTGGAGTAACATTATGAGTTCCTATTGACCAAGTGATATAAGCAAATCAAAGAACGCCAGGAAACAAGGGATGAAAAGGCATAAGTCAAGCATTTAATTGAGATAGACTGAAGCTGGGGGAATAAGATTAAATCGTATTTTCACATAACTTGTGGATGTTTCACCTGACAGAAAACGGAAAAGTTGACGTAATTTTCACAATTTTTCATCTAAAATTGATGGATAGTGCATGGTTACACAGCTCGGTAAACGACATCAGATCATTCGAAACATTTGGTTTGCACAAACTTGTAATTTTTAGCTCAACATCAAAGCAGTTTTTTCAAGGGATTTTTGATCAAAACTAATGAAAATCCAAGTGTAACGAAACGAAATAAATTTTAAATCTGAGTCAAATACTTGATAACAATCAACGGTCGTTAGGCAACTGTAATAAAGTGTAAACATGGACATGCATGGTATATGAAGAGACCTTTAAGCTATTCTACAAAGAACTCAGATCGAGCCATATTCATAATAGGATTCAAATCTTTCGCATTTTTGAAAAGATGGCTTTAAAGCTGTATCACAAATTTTTAAGAACTGAAGGACCTGAACGAAGTGTAGGTAATCTGCTGTGGATCTACCGTGGCAACTTTTTGATATCTTGATCATTTTCAACATGGCGGCATTTTGCTTATTTTTTTAAGAATTCATCGAAAATTTTGAAAAAAGAAAAATCATCGTAAATCTTACATTACCTGAGGGAAATTGATAAAATCTTCAAGCAAACCATAGCTTATTTAGGCCTACCGTATGGTGGCAAGCCGAAATCTGTAGCTCGTCTCGTTAAGGATACAGATAAGTTATAGCCTCAACATTAATAAATGCCGCAATTTTGAAACTAATCAAGATATCAAATATAGCCACAGCAGATTTATAGTCTTTCGGGCACTTTCATTCAAAGAAAAATGTAATAGAACATTACACCTACCCTTGTAAAGATTTGAGTCATATGCCGCGATATTCTTACACCTTTGAAGTAGAATTTAGAATGGGCACAACAGTGATAGAGGCTCCAGCTCCACTCAATGGACCCCCTCATTGAAAATGTAAAAAACTATCGCTCGATCAAGATTATAATAGCTAAAAAGGTCAAATGGCCCACCGGATGCAAATTTTTTTCAAACTCACCAAACACTGAAATTGTAATCACTAGTACATCACAAATTTACATGAAAGTTCTAGTCCCATATGGTGTAGAAGCTTTATCAGTTGAAAATTTTTCCCAGTTTAGGAGAAATATGAAGGGCCGAATGTTTTGATTAATTATCCAGAAAATCGGATCTTTTAGCCAATATACTGCTGTTCTTCTCTAAATAAACACATTTATTTGCTGAATAACTGATTTCCAAAATTGAAGATCCGAATATCTAAGTTGCAAATGATATTTACTTTCGGTAGAATTCATCTAGAAAACAACGGACCAATTTGGGCAAGAAATTTCAAGAACGTCCAGTATCACTCAGCTCAGTTTGGCCTTTGACACAGATTCACACAAAGGAAAAGCCCTCTTCACAATTTGCAGAAAGAGACTGGCGAGAACGCGGCCCATTTAATGACGCAGAAAAGCGTAAAACAAATCCATTTCTTTCTTTCCTTGGGGTTAGAGTGGTGTGAAACGCGGCCCTAAATGGCGTTAGAGCCAATTTTGGGCCGATGTAAAAACGGCAAGCGTTAAAATTAGGACCGGCGTAAAAACGGCCGATAAGGCTTATACTTTAAGAGGGGGTTATACTGCAATTTTGGAATATTTTCTAGATTTTGAAAAGGGCTAACTGTATTCTTTAAAGATAACGCAATAACAGTGAGCCATTTTCAAATTAACTAAAGTGGAAAAGCACAAAGCTAGAACAATTTCCTTCAAAATCTACATGATTTCGACGTTTTAAGGGAACACAGGAAATAGTGCTTCTGAAAGAATCGCTTTTCGAATTCCTTGCTCCAGGAACTATCAACCACCACATGCGAAGAAGACAGGGGCTGGGGAACCCCCAAAAGTTGGAAAATTTTGCGAAAAAATCGGTCACAATGGGCCAGAAAATCAGCCTTAAGTCAGGCAAAAGTTTCGTAAACAATGGATTTTTTGTCAGGCAGCTCCCTAAATTTGATCCCCCCTAGGCCCATGTCAACCACTTTTCTGATTGGTTCAAATTCTAAGTTAACGCCAGTCCTATGCAGCTGTTTAAGAACAGAACAAGAGAACAAGCCGCTCCTCCACAGCAGCCTTACAAAAGGGCAAAATTCCTCTTGGGGCACCTTGTACAAAATTTTTCAATGTTTTCGGTCATCCGGTATACCATACCATACAATACAATACCATACCCATGCCTATGTCCATGCCTTCTCTGCAGCAAGGTAAATGGTCTAAACTCACGATTTTTATTAGAATTACCAGCTCATGCAAACGATAATCGACAAATCATATGCCATAGGTTGGTTGTCGCTGAACAGTTAATGAAGCGACTCATTCTGAAACTGTTAAACTTGTAAAATACAGGTCTCGTTCGCGATAACACATCTAGCTAACAAGCAGGACCAGTTCTCTACTACACCCACCTCCACCTCTAATTTTTCACCAGTAAGCTCCAATATTTGTTTTGGAAGACGTTTTGGCAGGGAGCGGCATTTGAGTGGAACTAATTTTAGAATATTCGAAGGCAGGAACACCACAATACAACGCAAAAAGAAGTGACGACTACTATTTGGATTACATATTGATCATATATTTTGATTAAATATGATCATACCATATGTAATTAATATTCAATCCAAATAATAGTCGCCACTTCCTTTGCGTTGTATTGTGGTGTTCCTGCCTTCGAATATTTTCACTCGTTCTTCGCTGCAAGCATCTTTTGTTCAAGGAAGATCCGACATACAGCCTGCCTTCATGGCTTTTCCTTGATACAATTCAATTTAATTTCAAGATGCTCTTTCGATCGATTAAGGGCCTGTTCATACGGAGGCGAGCCAGCCCGCTTACCGGTCTGGAGCTCTTTGCCGAGATCTCACCTCATCCCAAATTCCAATACAAAATTTAATTTCTGTTCATATGAGGAGGTGGGCTGGCCCGCCTAGCGATATCTAACTGGTGTACTGGCGAGATATCCTTAAGAGGGATGAAAATTTTCCCATATGAACATTTCATCCTGGCTGCCGAGACGAAACTGTTGCTATTGCTCATGGCTACTTATCTAAATAATGGGTATGTGTCTCATATTTGACACGTGTCCAATTTCTGTCTCGGCAAGTGGGCAGGAATTTCTTCATTAGAACACAAGATGTAACTGTTTCGCCTATCGGGCCAGCCCGGTAAGCGGGCTGGCTCGCCCTCATATGAACACTCTGCTTCTGGACTCAAGAAGTCGCTTGCAATGAAAGTTGTTAAAAAGCGAAAAAGTGCCAAGTATTATTTGGGCTATTGACTGAAGATTAAATCATCCATCTTCAAGATCGGCGTAGTGTACGATTTATCACAGCCTGTGAAATGTGGGCAATTTTCTTGGCACACCAGGTAAAACGATATCAAACAAACTCTTCAAACCACAATTCATTTACCTTCAATAGAAAATTGCTACAGTGAGCTTTGAGCCCAGTTTTGAGGGCACAAGCAATGCATAAAATGGAGAGGCATTTCACTGCCAAAGATCTTGCACACCATTGGCAAAATCCTTTTGCTTTCAATAAAAAATCCATAACAATTCTTTTGTTCTCAACACCGTCGTACGCTATTCTGAAGCAATAAAATGCCCCTAAATTATTGCTCCCAGAGTCAAATAGCACCGTGTTACTGCTCAAGCAAAAATAATCTGTGCCTACTAGCAAAATGACAGAATGACAGAGTCCTAAAAAATTCATAGCTCCACGACTGTGAGTAGGAGGGAGGTTTTGCTTGTGACGATGATTCAGTAGTCTTTATTCGAAACCTGTGAAAAGTTTGGGTAATTATGGCAACAGCAACTGCCTTCTGAATCTTTAGGTAATAAACTACGCAAGAAGTTAAAAAAAATCTGGTTCTTTTGACTTGATAAAATGAGTAAGGTTGAACAAATGACACTGACATCCGGAGAAAGTTTTGACCTTTTCCTGGACTTTGAAAATGAATGGGAAAAATGTGCTATTCTTATTCAATTGAAGCACTCTTGAGTACAGTAAGGTCCCGATATTTTGTGCACACGCGCAAAAATTGGTGCAAACGAGAATGTGTTATCGTGAAAGCGACCTATATTGCAACACCAATATAAAAGCTACAAACTCTGAACAAAACATTGCAAAATACTATTATAACCAACACCAAATAATCTACATCTTATGTACATATTTGCAATTGGACAACTATACAACTAATTACATCCATGCTAAGTGTTCATACTCCTTCCTTGATACAGAGCCTAACAGTGAGGGATCAGTACTTTGATCGGCAGTTTGATTTGTATAAAACCCAGTAGCTGCTCCTTGATACTGCGCCATGTTTGCCTGAGCGCTGAACATCGATGTTGCTACGGGGGTGTATCCAGCTGCAAAGCCAAACTGGGCAGCCTGTGCTGCGTATAATTGTTGTTCGTACTGTAGCTGCTGCGCTTGTACTGCATTTTGCTGAGCAAGCTGCGCCTGTGCCTGTGCAGCGGCGGCAGCGATCCCAAAATCTGCGTTCACAGTTTGTTGCATGCCAAACATATGAGCTTGCACTAACTGTTGCTGATATTGCTCTTGATTTAAAAATCCCGGCATGCCTTGCATGTCACTTATCTCCTGAGAGTTCGATGTGAACGACTGCGTTTCTGATGGTCTACGGTTTTCAAGCTTCTTAGGCCTATCGGCAGATGCTAAAATCCCTATTGATTTTGGTTCAGTATCATTTTCACTTTTGGCAACATCCGAAGTCTTTGGCTGTTCAGTTGCATCTTTGTTTTTATCGCTGTCAGCTGTCGTCGCTTTAGCATCACCATCTTTCTTGATCTTTTTTACTTTCTTCTTTTTAGTCACTAAATCTTTTTTGTCTTTTAAAACTTTCTTAACTTTCTTTTTCCCCTCACCATCCTTAGCAACTTTCGTTTTCTTTGCCTTAGGCGTGTCTCCAGTTTTCTTCAGTTTACGTTTCTTTGCCGTCGGGCTTGCATTTACTGCAGTGGTGCCTGACTTCTCCGGAGTCTTCTTCACACCATCTGGTTTCTTCGTGATCGTACCTGGCTTGCTCGGAGACTTTTCGGTGCCGCTTACCACTTTCGACGCAGAACTCTTTTGCACAACAGTGGGTGCTTGCTGTACCGTCGTTTTAATGACGTTGTTACCCTGCTTACCGGCAACACTGACTGTTGGTCTCGCAGGAGAATTAGACTGAACACCCGAGGGCTTTGACACCGCAGTTCCGGCTACGGCTGTAACCGGGGGAGCACCTAACCCAGGCTTTCCAGCAGTTGTTTTTGGCCTAAAGAAGGGTGATTTCATATCTAATGAAGGTGGATTTAGCACACAAGGTTGTTTTGGCTTAATATTATGCGTTGAAATAGCTACTTGCGAAGGGAATCCACCCTTTTTGTTACCTAACTGCTTAGAGGGAAGATTACTTGGTGAGGAAACCTTAGCTTGGTGGTTAGCTAAATTCTGCCCGGGCTTAATACTTACCCCCTTGACCGGTTTACCTTGAGTTAGTTTCGATGGAGCTGCCATCTTGGACACTGTGCCAGTCACTGGTTTCACCGTTGCAGCAGGCACAGCTTGTTTCCCTGTTTGCGGAACAAGCGATGTTTTCACAAGTGACTTTGTAACAGTACTTGAGATTAATGTTTTTTTATTACCGACTGGCTTGAGAGGAAGTCCTGGTTTAGCATTTGATGTGCCTACAGTAGCTCTCCCGATGCCGAACTGATCGAGCGGCTTGGGTGGCTGTGTTGGGCCACTCGACGTTCTCTTTGGTGTTACTGTGTCAGATGCTGACAACCCTTTAGCTTCACTGGTTGCAACTGCCAATTTAGGTTGTGCTTGATTAGGTTTTTGCTGTTGTGTGTTCGATGTTGCAATCTTTGGTATATCCTTCACAACTGGTTTTGGTAGTTCCCTTAACGGTTGCTTTTGAACTTGAGTTGATAGTTGTTTTGGTATCTGTGTCGTGGTTTGTTTGGGTACTTGAGTTATTGGCTGCTTTTGAGCCTGTGTAGGGCCTGGTTTTGGCAGTTCTCTCAATGGTGGTTTTGGCGCTTGCTTAAATGGCAGTTTCGCGATACTCTTGACAGGTTCCTTAGATAACCCCACAGGTGTAGAAACAGGCTTTATCTGCGTATTTTGCGTATTTGGTTTTTGCACACTACTAGCGACCTTTACAGGTAGGTCCTCGGTGGTCATAGCTGGAGCTATACTTCCTGTAGAGATTTTAGTACTAGTGGCCGGTAATGAGCTGTTGGATGTGCTATCATTTCCAGGCTTTTCTTGTTTGCTACTTGCAATGACATTACTGGGATCTTTTATCGCAGCCACTGAAGCTTCTCCACTCTTAGTCACACTTTCAACTGACACAGATTTTGATTCAGACATACTTGTTAATCCTCCATCAGAAACAGTAGTTGAGGTTTCTGTGCTTGACTCAGAAGCCTTACTTTCAGAGTTTTTGCCATCATCCTTATTGTCCTTCACAACCTCTTCTGTTTCGTTTTCCACTTTTGAGGTAGCTGCAGCAGGTAGCTTTTCATTATCATCCATCAACAATGATTCCTCATCAAGTAAATCTACATCGTAACCATCTTCATCAAAATTATCTAGCGAAGCTTCCAGTTCTTCCATTGATACTTCAACATCATAAAATGCGAATTTCGGCTTTGGTTTTGCCGTTACTCCCTTGGTATCCCCATCAGCTTTATCTGCAGTACCATCTGAGGTCTCTCCAGCAAGACAGTCAACCGGATCACTCTCCGCTAGTAGCTTTTCGATGTCGTCATCTTCGATCCCTTCACTTTTCTCGTCCTTATCTCCACTTGCAATCAGTTCAGAGCCACTAGTTGCCATGGAATGATCTCCAATCACAGCCTCTTTAGTTACAGTGAAGGTATCAGATTTTGCAGCTGTGGCTGTAATAGAGTAAGGTGCTATGGTATTGCTTTTGACATCATTTAGATCAGCTTTGCCGCTTGATGATGACTTGAACATCTTTGAAGAATTTTTCAATGACTGTAAGATCTTTGATGTTGTTGCAGATAATCTTGCAAAAACTGAGTTACTCTTTTCAGAGCTATCTTCCTCTGTGGTGTCACTACTTGGTCCTGGTTTACAGGTATCCTTGGTTGCAGAATCGTCTGGTTTTGCAGTATCTTCTTCAGACTTAGCTGACGCTTTCCCAATACTTTGCAATATTTTGAGGGTGGTTGATGATGCAGCTACAGGTGACGGTGGCTTGTCTTTAACTGCTGTGGCATCTCCACTAGTAGATGCCTCAAGTTTGCTCTCTAAAGCTGGCTTTTCATCAGGCAGAACCTTGTCTCCAACCTTGGCAGCCTCAGCATTTGGCTCATCATCAAATGTAACATCTTTTGTAAAGTCCTCTTCTTTCCGATGTCCCACATTACCACTACCAGTTCCTTTCATATCCAGCCTATTTCCTATATTTTGCTGTGATTCTTTTGAGGCTGCGAGCATTGGTTTCCACTCGTCTCCAGGGATTGGTGGCTTGACAGGCGGTTTGCCACCAGAAGTACTATTCACTGGAGATTTACTTGGGAGCACAGGTCTTTTGTCTGCCGCTGATGGTGGTTTATTGATAGGTGGTCTCTGTTCCAAAGGTGATCGTCCCTTCTCTGGCATGACAATAGCTGGTCGCTCTTCATACATAAAGGGTGGTGGCCTTCCATCGAACAGAGGTGATGGTGATGAAACTCTTCTGTCCAAAGGTGATGATGTCCTCCAGTCCAATGGAAGTGGTGGCGGTCGTCTTTCTGGGCCTGATAATCGCCTACCGGGTGGTTCCATCCTTGGTCTTTTGTTAAAGTTATCCATATATTCTTCCTCGCGACTTCGTTTCCTTCCATCTCTCAACATTAGTTGTTGCTCATTTGGTGGGCCATATCGAAACCCTGGAACTGGAGGGGGTCCCATGATTTGGGGAGGGGGAGGGGAACGTCGGTCCATCAACATCCTTCTACCAGGAGGTGCGGGTGGGTACCTAGGAGACATTTCATCATCACTTTCAAAGTAACTGTAGTTACTGCCATAGCTTCGGTCAAGGCCCATTATGAAATCTTCATTATAAATGGGGCCATTGTTGAAAGATTCACTGTGCCAGCGATCATCTTCAAATGAATCCCAATTGTTGTCACGAAATTCAGGATGTGAGTAACTATGTGGAAAAGGTGGTCTATTCTCGAATTCTGCAAACTCATTGGATCGGTTAAAATCGTCACTAACAGGCCGTGGAATTGATTTGTTAAAATGCCTTGAGACAATTTCAAGTAAGATATTAGTCATCCGCCGATGGGCCCTTTCATTCCAATGCACACCATCTCCAGCTCTGTGGTGCACAAAATGCTTGAATGTCTCTGCAAAGTCAGCAAACGGGATCCCTTCTTTTGTCATGATCTGTCTTGCAGTGTCATTGCATTTCAATACTTCATTAACCTTCACGTAGTTCTTCTCAGGATCTATGATAAACCCAGCCTTTGTTTTCATCGCAACTGGTGGTGTTGTCGTCCACGTAAAAAGGGTATTAGGATGTCGCGTTTTGATCTCTTTAACAAGTTTAGTTAAATTCTTCCCATAACCTTCATAGCCTTTTGTGCCATATCGATGTATATCCCATAAACATGAATTCATGAATATAATATCTGGTTTCATCAGCTTTTTCAGAAGCATTTCAATATATTCACCAAAACAAGCAGTGATGAAAAAGTAAAGGACTTTCGTTGTGTTGTCATAAAGATATTTGCGTACCTCTCTGTATTTTGTTGAATTGTTCATCCCTTCTAAAACTCCGCCTTCCATGAGTTCGTCTCCGAGGAAACATTCTTCACCCTGTTAAGTTAAAAAATAGCGATAGAAAACTGCAAGAGGACATGTTGGCCTTTTAATGTACGAACGTATACAGCTAAGAATTTTCTGGATGCAAACGAGTAACTTCTTCAAAACTATGGTAATATGTATTTTTTCATAAGAAACTTTGGGCCAATACTGAATTTTCTTGAAATTATCAGATTCTCAGTACTCAGAATTTCTTGTGTGTTTTCTGAAACGGAGGATGAGGCAAGCGACGACAATCATTGTTTTCTTCATTTCATCGACATTCAAGCATAAAATATTTTACACGCTAGTTGACTTTAAACGGTAGTTGACATAGTTTAGATTTGCTGAAGATGTACCAAGTATGGTTCGAAACGTTCAGAACATGTTTAAGTCAATAAAATAATTTCGTCAACTACCGTTTAAGTCAACTATTGGAATTGTCAACTACCGTTTAAGTCAACTATGTCAACTACCGTTTAAAGTCATCTAGCGTGTAAAATAGTTTATGCTTGAATGTCAATGAAATGAAGAAAACAATGATTGTCGTCGCTTGCCTCATCCTCCGTTTCATACACAAACTGCGCTTTCCAACGAATTGTCCAATTTCAAGTGTTTTCTCAAAGGTTCCATAACAATCTTCGTGTTTCCAACTTGTGCCCTTGTGACCATTTCAAAACAAGGTTTTATCGAGCGTTTCCAAAATTTAGACATTGCTCAAGTACCTTTCACATAATGTGATACAGGAATCAATTGAAAATAAAGCAAAAATACGTTGAGGGCCTTTAACAACCAAAGTAGTTTCTCAAGTTATATTTCCTAGTACTGGAGTTTCTTAATTTTTTGGAGATCTTCTTGTAAGCAGTTTCTTATGAATAAGTATGTGCACTGATAATTTTAGTTTCTGGTGCAGGTTTTCAAGGACCCTTCCACAAAAATACTCATGATACAATACTAAATTTTCAAATTTTCAAAATGTTCTGATGAAATATCAAAGTTCTTTTGCATGGTGATGAGAATGACTTAAATTGCTTCTAATGAAGACATTATCAAAGGCAAACCTGATATACATTTCATGCATCACAACATTCTTGACAAATCGCTTCTACACTACATATACGAAACATGAATGCAAGAAACACCAGACTTTGATTTTCAAAATAATACCTTCTCTTATAAGAAACTGGTGTAGGTCTTAAAAAGGATTGTTGCTTACTCAAAAATTATGCATATAATTAAAAATTTCCAAAACATAACAAATTCAGCATTACAGTTGAATCAAATTGTACTTATTCAAATGAAAACAAGACTTTGGCGTGCAACTGACGCCAAAAGCACCTTCCTGGAATAATTGTAGGTTTTCTTGGAAGTAAAAATAGTGTGTTTTGTATGACAATCATAGAGCTTGTGTCTGAGTAGTTCATTGACAATAGAATGTTTTCTAATAAGAAACTTAAGAAACTTTACCCTGATTTGAATTTTACATCTCATTTTATAAGAAACATATCAGACCTCGAATTGAAAATGTTTGTTTCTTATATGCGGGACACTACTGTGCGCTTTTGGGAACTTATAGCTTTCTTCAAAAACTCAGGCCTGGTTCAAAAGTCGCGCTTCTCATGTAAGTGCATGAGGCGCACGGCGTTCGAATCATATGGGTACGGAAGATCAATTAGGAGCTGCAACCTACTTTGGATCGGCAGAGCTTGCCGTGCTACGCGACCCGAGCATGGCTTGGTTTCAAACGTCGAACTTCTCATGTGCCAAACTCAACGCATAAGTGTATTTAAATACACGAGTTTACACGCCATAAACTAAACGAGATACTTCATGTAACAATTGAAAAACATATTTGGAGCAACTTGATTAAGTTTGACCCTTCAAACGGAAGTTGCGCTAAACTGGCTTGAGTGTCGGTCTGAACTGAGTTAGATTCGGCACATGAGAAGCGCGACGTTTGAACCAGGCTCTCTTTTAAAACAATAGCCCATCATCGATGTCCGAAGTTTAAAGCCATTTTACTGCGCTAGTGGTTATGAAATTGTCGTACGTTAGCTTTGCCAAGGGAGGAAGTCCCTAATAGCAGGTGATAGGAGGGGGGGGGGGTCAGAAACTTTTAGATTTGCCTAACGTTGTCTGGTATACCTTTGGGTACACTATTTGGCGCATCATCGGTATATTTTTGGGGTTCCTGATGGGAAAATCTGACAATGCGAGGGCTGGGCTGAATTTTTCACCAAACGTATTTGATCACAGTTTTTGAAAAAGCAATGAAAGCTCTAGCTTTTATGTACCATAGTATATTTTTGGAGTATAAAGATGTCCTAAATTTAGTATATCTGGCAAAGCAAAAAGTATTGCTGACCTGTATCCCTAAGGACTATTCACTAATCTTCGTTGTTAGAAAGCAGAAAGTTCCGAAGATGAAATCTTTTCATCAAGCTACATCATTAAATGCAACTAAATATGGAATAAATGACTATCTTAATAAACTAAAACTAAAAATAATGATGGTTACTGAGTGCTGCGCATTGTATTGGTTGCACTGGCACGTTCCCTGGTTCTGCAGTTATTGGTATATTGGCTTTGAATCAGTTAACAGCAGGAGAACAAAGATGTGACATACATATTCTTTGGTTGCCAATAAAAGCGAATTCAAACCATTCAGATGCCATTTCAAAAGCCACTGACCAAAGTCACTTTGCAAAATTGTTGAAAAGAGACAAATCCACAAACAGAGTTGATTGCGCATTAATCAAGACGCTGTGCAAGAATGTTATGCTGCTTCGCAGCAATAAATGTCAAGAAATTCTTTCTTTTGGATTACCAAACTTTGACAAACATGGTCTGAGCTGTTTTCAGCGAATTGTGCCAAATTTTGGCTTGTCTAATGCACCACACTCTTTCCAACTCACTTAGGTACATTTTGAGGCTTTTCTGGTCTTAAATTTATATAGTTATTCAAATAAGTTAATGAATGAGATATCACATTATCATTAAGGTCTACTTGGGGAACAATCAATAACCTTTGGGAACAGTGGGTGGGGGAAAAATTGTGGATAACTTTTGCTAAAATCTCCATTTACAGATTTTCTCTCACTTCAGCTGTTCACACTACCCTCCTTGACATCATGAACACTGATTTCTCAGTTTCTGGTCTACAGTCTCTAGCTATCAACATTTTCCACTGCCTCTGTTTTTTTGTCATTTTTGTCAATCAGTCAAATTGGAAAACTTTTCAGCAATGAACTTTTGAAAATTAGGTTTCTAATCAAATTTCATAATGTCTCAGATGTTAATTCACTCTGGGAGTGACTTGGCTAAATCTTCTTGGTATACTTGTCAGCAGCATAATTTGAAAATGTTGTAATCAAGATCTTATCACACGATAAGAAGGAGAAAATTGATAACTGATCATATACAGTTTAGCCTTTTATTAATCATACCTACGTAAAATTTATGGTAATTTGAATCGCTACATTTACAGACCAGTTCAAAAGATAGTGCATTCCTTGCAATGTCTTCTGCAGTGCTTGCTTGTTTCAGTTTTTTTGTCATACTCTTAGGAAACTTCAGCCACATTAAAACTGGCCCTCAAACAGAATTATCTGGAATACGCAGCAATGGGCATGGGTATGAATAATTTGGGGGTTAAGTGTAAGCATTTGACTCTGTAGGACGTCCCAAAAACATGTACACTAATTGAAGGGCTACTGTGGAGGAGTCATAAATCCAACTCTCCCATCTTCTACATTTTTGAATGGTAGAGACTTCAACTTAGATTTTGGCACCCAGTTTGAGCATATCTAACAAGTGGCTGCTGATTTATTGAGAAAGAAAGTCAAAATCAGTACTTGTTTCAAAAATAGAGGATATTATCTCCATGCTGGACCTTATAACTTTAATTTTCTTTAGTTTTAGCATAAAATGGTCTTGAGCTCTGCAGTTATGTCAAAGGCATGTTTAGGAGTAATCAATGACCACAAAAGTCAAGAATACTGACCAGGCAGCCTGTTGAACACAATAATGTTAGTTTGAAATAACTTTATCACTTCTGAGAAGCAAAATTACTGATGGGTGCATGTCATGGCTTGCAACGCTTGGGTCCCAAATCACCATGTTTAGCAACCCCAAATATGTTCAATGTTCTTGGTTACCACAAAATCAAATTCATGACTATCTGTTTAACTTATGAACAGCAGGAAATTGGGCTAGGTACATTTTTTTCAATCAATTTCCTTGAATTTTAACAAAATTGAGATTAATGAATCCTCTGGCTTTAAGGCAGGCAATGACGTTGACTTTCTTGCTCCAAAGATTAGCAACTACTGGTCAAATTTGCACAAACTCAGTGTCAACCTTTTGAAAGTTGAAGTCTCACCTATCAAGGATTTTAAAAATGGAAGATGGGATTTACTATATGACTGCTCCAAAGTAGCCACTCAAACAGCGCACATGTTTTTTTGGGAAACCCTGTCTATCTAAAGAAATTTTTAAGAAAAGTTAAATAAACTTTTGCCAATTGGACAGTTTCTTAGTAAATTTTGTGGAGCAAACTTTAACAAATTTCAGATTTCAGTAAAAAAAGGAAAACATGAAAGTTTCTTACTTCAAAAGTTTCTTCTCTTTAAATAAAGGAATTCATCCCAGCAGATGTTATGTTCATTGCAAATACCGGGAATCAGCAAACCTTTTGAAAGGTAGTGGTGGCAAACAAAAATAAAATATACCTTTTTGCGCAATTCTTTGTCAGTCAAGTACCGCTTGTCTTGAAACAATAGCACAAGGTCTTTGTACATTGATCGTTGAACTGGAGAGGAAGAAAGAGGTCTCAAATAGTTATACTTCATATTAGTCAGATAAAAAGCTTTCAACTTTTTGAAAATAAACTAGTGTATATACAGTATAGAATTTTGAATATCACTTTTGGCTTTAGCAAGTGACCAGATTGCTGAGTACAGTAAGTGCACACCTGAAATTTCAGTGTACACCAGAGAAAGGGTGTGGCACACTAGATTTTGGGTGCAGCTCTATTGTTTTTAAGCTTTCCATTGTGCAACACTAATGACTGAAAAAGTTCAAATGAAACTGCGACAGAAAGTTTGGAATTTCCACTGAATTTTGTGGACTTACTACAGTCATTGCATTTGTCACTGTTATCAGCCTCATCTCGACTAGTGAAATCTGAGATTCATCGGTTATAAGCCTATGAATGCCATTGCAAGGTATCAAATTTAAGAGATTTTAGGCCCAAATTGAATCTTCTGGAATACAGGACAGAAAAGCCATTGAATTGGTATGTTTTTCACCTTGATCTTGTTTTGCTAGGATTTCTTACCAGAAACTCAAACTTCATATGCACACTTTAGGTCCACAGAACACTTAAATAAAAGTGCACATTTGCACAATTGATTTGAACACACATTTGCTCTTGCATACTTGAGATCTTGCTGGAAACTGCCATACTCTTAACTGGAGTCTTGGCAAGTGAATGCATTTTCCTCCTTTGAAAGGAGCATAAAACATTTCATGTCCCTTAATCCTAAGTAATGTTTTTCTACTTCTTTTGAATCTTAATATTTTGGTTTTATTGGAGCTGTGTTTCACTATACAAAGAGTTTTTTAAAAATTATATATGCAGGCTTGTTTATTCTCCTCCCTTTATGGAAACATCCAATAATTCTTTAAAGGGAATAGACACAGCTATATCTCAAAGTCGTTATAGATTGGCTACAGAAAATGCCTACGCATTCATTGTTCCCTAGGCTCCCCAATGAAGCCGCATGTGTCAAAGTTCTCACATTCAATAGATTATATTTTTAACCTGGCCGGGACCAGATGCTATCTTTGAAAACAATCGCTATTGTTTGCTTTGAAATTTCACATGTGAGAATTGCACAAACAAACAACAAATTTTGCATACACAGACAGTCAGCTTTCTGACTGACGTGACATTTCTCATTCATTAACAATCAACAGATTGGTGTTTTCAACTGAAGAAGCAAGTGAAAATCTTCTCATAGTAACAAAGAAGTTGTACTTGCTTATATATTTCATATCAGTTTGAGTCAATCAAAAATAACCGAAAAATAGGCGTAGGCTTGCGCAATTAAGACTCCTTAAATTCAAAACACAATAGCATCGCTGGCATTTTCCAGTGCACACACACCACACACACACATACACGCATACAAAAACCATGCACAATGCATGGAGCAAACTGATACATTTCTAAGAATGCCTAAAAAGAAATACCTATACATCTTTGATTAATATTCATGGCAAACTGGTACCAGAAATTAACGCTTAATGTTGTTGGAGACGGCTAATCTCCTCAACCACAGACTGAGGCAGTCGAACGGATGCATGGGCCTAAGCGCGCAGGCAGCCAACAACAACATAAAAAACTTCTTCGTTTGCAGGCACCACTTACCTGAATCACCAATGTAGATGACAGTTTTACCCTTGAGTAGTTCACGGACATCTTCGGGCAAGAAAATTGCCGACATGACGCTTGGAAACTTGTCAGAAATGCATTTGAAGATGTGGGACTTCGCCTAAACAGAAACTTCGATCTTCTTCAGCTTCAAATTGCTTTTCTTGCGCACCACATGTGAGAGTCTGGAACTGACCATTGAATTGGATTTTCCAAGTGGGGAGGTGTGGGGGTTAAGGGAAGGAGAAAGAGGCGTTCCTCCAAATAGGAAGGCACGGTGTTTACTTTGGAGCTTTTAAACATCTTTGGTATAAGACGAAATGATAACCTGGAAAGTACTCATGAGAATTCACTGCTTGCGAGATATTTTGTAACTTAAAGAATTTAGTGATCCTCGATTTCGATAACAAATTTGTTGTCAAGAAACTAGCGTTTAGTGAAAACTTTTAGAATTTATGTATTGACGAGGTTTTTTGTACTTTCTCACTGAAAAAGAAATAAAAGAGCTCTCGAATCTATGTGTTTCGACCTGGTTATCGTTTGAAAAACAACATAAATTAGGGACATAGCAAAGTTTATTTTATAACATGGCCGGTGCAAAATGCAACTGTGCAGCTACTTTTATTGAGCTTATCAGAGGTGGGTCAAGACTTTTTTGAGGCAAATATCAGCGGGACAGAAACTTTTTACGAGCTCAAGATAAAATTTGAAATATTAAATGTCTCATTTTGAGTGCTAAGCTGTGAATCATACAAGCAGAGGAATTCTTGGAAGGACATGACGCAAAATTTCCTTGTCTATTACTTGCACTATTCATATCCCTTGATCTTCAAAGTGAATTTTTCATTGAACAACATTCGTAAGTACGAGAATTGATTTTGTTACGGTGCTTGGCTACTTCATCGGTAATACGTACTGTAAAACATCCGCTGTTCATGAATACAGGGCAGATGCATTTCTGAGGACTTTAAGGAAAGGGCGACGGGGCAGTTAGTTTTCCTGCAATAATTTCATACCGGGCGAGCAGATTTTTTTCCAAACAGTTTTCTTCTCCACCAGCCATGTCATATAATGAATTTTGCACTGTCCCTTATGGCCAAAGCAAATCAAATTACAATTGGATCGGATCCACTGTTTGAGGGGCATTGACACGGGATCGGATCCATTTGGATTTTCTGAACTCTTAACAGCGCTCTAGTAAACCTTTTGTCTTATTTTAATCAGATCCTTTGAAATTTTGCACTCTCTACCGTGTAAACGCAAGGCCTATCCGCAATAGTTTGGGTACGGATCCATTTGGATCATATCCCGTGTAAACGGGGCCTTAGGCTGCACATACATTGCATTTAAAAATCGTCCATCAAACACCGGGGATTCATACTAAAAATCTGATGTTTTGAAAAAGGGCCTTGCCATGATTTGTATCATGGAAATTCTCCAGGGCATCTGTAAAACTTTAGCTTCAAAATACTCATTGACATAGCCTTGATTAAGGAATGTAATAAAAATGTCTTAAGGATGGTAAGAGGGGGGAGACAGGGTAGCAGTACCATGGTACCAGAGGGGCGGGGGGTACTTCACTATAAATTCATACGCGGGTGTGCGCCGCAAGAATTTCTGCTACGAATCAATCCCGGAAATTTGGTCCAATATTGAAACCCAATCCCAGAAATTTGGTCCGACATTGATGTCCAATCCCAGAATTTTTGTCAGATGTTGACACCCCATCCGAGAATTTTGAATAAGTAACAAAAACAATTCGACGTCAAAGGGATAAGGGATCGAGGGCTGGGAACGAAAATCTTTGTCCCAAGTGGTTATTGGAACGAAGTTCTGATCAGAGCACGCTTTTAAACACAAACAAGACTTGAAATCTGTTCATCTGAAATTGACCAAGTGTCGCTCGAAGAATTATCCAGTTGTACTTTCATTCAGAACCCATTACCAGAATTTTGAATATAACAGGAAACCCCAATCCCAGAAAATTCCAAGTGAAAGTATACCCCAATCACGGAAATTGTCCAGTAAAAGCATATTCCAATCCTAGAATTTCAGGCCAAAAACTACCCAAAACTGGCGCACATACTCGTCTTACCCCATAGTGAAGTACCCCCCCCCCCTGGGCAAAGGGGTGGCACATGTTACAACATTTTGCTAAGGCGGTGCAACCTGGTTCCAAACATGGGGTACCGGTATCAGGCCTTCATGAGTTGGTACTAATAACAATGTCGTCAATTTTTTGGAATTCCTAGAACAAATTTTAGCTTTCAACAGCGTAGACAGTGACACAAATGCGACGGTGACGTGTTCAAGAGTTGTTTGGTCTTGCCCATGCCCATTGGTCTTTCGAGGATCTGACGAAACCTCTTTTCAGAATTCCTCATATTGACGATTAACTGTACTATATTAATTATCAGTTATTGGCTCCTTCTCCCAAACTTAGTGTTGCCAATGAAAGACATCCCCATCCCATCCCCATCCCCCGGTCATCCCCATCCCCTCTGATAAATTTGAGCCACATCTCCAAAAAGCGTGCAAGTGCTCCTTTCCCTTATCTTTGCTACAAATAACACAAAGGATGGAATGCAATGCAATGCAAGGACCATTTCTTTTCAAAAGCAAAGACTAAAGGTAAAAGTTCTTTTGCAAAATGCCTGTGATATCCAATCATGGCAAGGCTTTTTGCCACAACCTCTGGCTTCAAGTGCACTCCAGATTTTGGCTTCGTGAGCTCATATGTCCGGTGTTTGGTGGGCGATTTTGAAATACAAGGTATGTGCATTTAAGCTGAAGATAAAAAATGTAGCTATGGACACAAAAAGGCCCCTTATTTTATCACTTTGCTCCCTTGCTTAGTCAAAAGGGGGTACTTTTTTGAGACACCTAATATTTTTGTATGAATAGACCCATGGTGAATATCAGAGAGAAGAATCAACGAATCAAAATTAAATTGTTGGTCTATAGGTTGCAGACCAACAATTCAATTTTGATTCGTTGATTCTTCTCTCTGATATTCACCATGGGTCTATTCATACAAAAATATCAGGTGTCTAAAAAAAAGTACCTCCTTTTGACTAAGCAAGGGAGCAAAATGATAAAATAAGGGGCCTTTTTGAGTCCATCGCTACATTTTTTCTTTGATTTCCATTAAAATGTTCTCAAAGCTTAGGTTGGCTTGATAAGTTGGAGATTTCACAGAGGAGAATCACGGGAGAAAATTAGATACAATTTAGTATATTGTATTTCTCAGTGATACACATAAATAAAGAACTTGTTATGTCGAATGATCCAACAAACGCTGTACCAGAAAAAACATCGCACGAAAAAAGAACTAAGACGAAAGAAACAATTCACCAAAGACTTGATACAGTTACTTCCATGATTAAATTCGGGAGATGTATTTTGGTAGGATTGATTTGTTGGGGGGAGGGGGGAGGGGGGAGGGTAAGTGTGCTAACAGAGAGAACACAACTCCCTAATAAATTAACTGGTTGAAGGTTTGATCATACATTTTGGTCATTGTCAAGATCTTCTCCAACACTAAAACATTTGTAAATTCAAATTAACTGAAAGGCAACCAAACTTTAACAGAACATATAAAAATCTGTAAATTCAAAGTAACTGAAAGGCAACCAAACTTTAACAGAACATATAAAAATCTGTAAATTCAAAGTAACTGAAAGGCAACCAAACTTTAACAGAACATATAAAAATCTGTAAATTCAAAGTAACTGAAAGGCAACCAAACTTTAACAGAACATATAAAAATCTGTAAATTCAAAGTAACTGAAAGGCAACCAAACTTTAACAGAACATATAAAAATCTGTAAATTCAAAGTAACTGAAAGGCAACCAAACTTTAACATGAACTTCGACAGAAAAGAAGAAGTGCCATAAGCAATCATAACTTGTTTACGAAAGACGGACTGTCACACGCTATCTGTGAAAAAACTGAAAGATACACAGCTTTTGAAATTTCGTCTGGCACGCCATTCAGGATCACTCGGTACATAAAGTAAAAATTTCTAATATCATTTCAATTCGCTGATGTTACTTTGCCATTATTGCATGAAGTTTCATGAATTCATCGGGTCGCAAGATGACTTTGTAAACTCCTGCCTTCGTGTTTGTGTGTCGAACAGGAAATGTGAGTTTCCCAACCAGAGTTGGATTGGTTCTTTCTTGCATTACCTAGAGATAACAAGTAGCAATAAACTGGGATTAATCAATCTGAAAAGACGATGGGGTGAATAAATAAAAAGATTATAAGTTTGGTAGGCTCTGCAATAAAAAATGCCACCGATATTCAAACGTAAAATGCTAATCTATCAGTCGAAGGCTCACTTCAATGTGAAAATTTTGATTGATAAAATCATTTATCCTTCAAACCCAGAAATTAGCAAAACACCGGTACGGAGATTGCATGAAGCAACAATTCCATTATCAATTCTGGTCCCCTCTGGTCTATCATTCACTTTGCACATATTTTCAATGGCAAGCAAATGATAGACCAGAATTAGCTTAAGCATAGACCCGTTATTCAAAAGAAGAAAGAGTCTACGAAACAACAAGCAAAAGCTTGCTACAGTGAGTTCCAGATTTCTAGAACTTAATTTATACAGCCTTTGTTGAGACGCGTTTCACACATTCTTTGAATAGCGGATTAGGATAATCAAAGATAATTACTTGAGTTGCCGTAACAAGCATACGCTCTTTGTTTTGTAGACCCATTCTTCTTTTGAACAATGGGTCTACTTGTAGGCTAGACCAAAATCGAAAGTGGAATTCTCGTTCCAATAGAAGCTCCTACCGGCATTTCCTTATATCTGCGTCTAAAAGATGAGTGATTTTACCAAACGAAGCCTAAACATCGAGTTGGTCTTTGACTGACAGATCAACAATTTAGCATCTGGTATTGGCCACATAATTTTTCTTCCAAACGTTTTAACGTTTTGTGGTGCCAGTATACTTTTAAAAAGTTTTGGACAACAGGGACTGATTAGCCTGCGCGCAGACTCTACTAATTCCGTGAAGAGAAGTGAGGTTCCTCCTCCAGTAGAGTCTGCAAATCACCTACACAAAGCCTGTATAAAGTCACGTGTGGTTCTCAGGCTTGAGAAACTAAACCCCATTGGTGGAAAGAGATCTCTATTGCTCTCTTTTAGTTTGATTGATAGGTAAACATCGTCAAGGAATTCTCGTAATCATTCTTATTGAATTAGATTCAATAGGGCGGCCATAATTAGGATTAAAAATATGGTAATCAAAACACCCCCACACAATAGGATTTGTTTGGCTAGCTTTTCTTATCCGCACGCCAATTAAATCAAAATATGTCTATGCTGATATCAGCAGACTCGCTTGTGTCGCTGATTCGCAGACTCTACTGGAAGAGAAACCTCTCTGAAAAGAAAGCAGTTGAGTCTGCACGCAGGCTAGAACAGATAGGAAAATTACGCACAGCAGCACCTGCAAATGTCACATCCATACAAGACAGGCATCATTTGGAAAGCACTAAAGGGAGTACAAAGACCGGCATGCTTTGCGGGAATTCAACGACTTGCTCTCCACAGCTTCTAGAATAGCTGACTGTACGAAATTCACAAAAACAAAAAAAACGGTTGCAAAGGCTGCTGGTCTTTGTACTCCCTTTTAAATTTCGATCTTAAAACAACAAGGGCAGATTTTGTAATAAAGTAGCATCAGTCGCTTTGGTCAACACCTCAATTCAAAGTAATTAGCGAATGCAGACAAAACAAAGTCTCTCAATCAGTAATTCAGAACAAACATACCGCAAAGTTGCCCTGAAACCAGTACGGCAAACTCTCGCTTGGTGCGGGCGAAGGGACATTGCTAAGAGAAGTTAAGTGCTCACAATGAAAGAAGAAGGGTAAATCCATAGTTCTGTCTGGCGGATTTTGTCTATTTGACTCAGGAGCTGAGGAGTAACTGTTTACATTTGAGCAATGAATATGCAAGAATTATAATGCTCTCTGCTTGGCTTCTGAATCACGTAAACAAACTCTGCGAGGTAGAACTTTAGATTTACCCTTCTTCTTCAGTCTTAAGCACAAAACTTCTATTAAAAACTTCCCTTGCTCGCACCCAGTGAGATCTTGCACTGCTGGTTTCGGGACAACTTTTGCGGCCATGCTTGTGCTGAATTACTGGTAGAGAGGATTTCTTTTGTCTGCATTCGCTAAGCCCTTTGAATTGAGGTGTGAGCCAAAGCAACTGATGCTACTGTATTACAAAATCTGCCCTTGTTTTCACAAAAAAAGTATGCCAATCTCGGAATCCCCAAGCAGCATGCCAGACTTTGTTGTGGGATGGAAGTCTCCCGCAAAATTCAAACACACGCAGAATATGACAGCATACTAAACAATCTTTGCATGTTGCGAGTATATCCTTTTATCGAATGTCACTATGACAGTTGGATAAAAGAATCAGTATCTGCTGAAAGAAACGTTTGCCTCCTTCATTCTATTAAATGGAGAAGCTAATGATAAGATTCTGACTGTTGCATATGACATCAAATTTAATCTTGATTTAGAATTTTCGATTCAAAATCTTGTCACTACAAAAGAATTTTCGATTTAAAATCTTGTAAAAATTCTGCTTTCAATCAAGCGAACTTCAATGCTCCCTCATTCTAAAATATCGCAAACTAGAACACCTGATAGATAAATTAAGTCATATAGAGCATACCTTTGAATACTCTGGAGAATAAAATTGTTTGCACGATGACGTAATTCCTGCCCCTGGGAGCTCTCTCGTTATTACACTTTGGATCTTCTGCTGCAACTAGATAAAGAGTACGCTGGATTAGTACATGTAGTGCTTAACAGCGAAATATTTCACGCCATTGTATAGTATAATTCAAAGAAGAATGAAGGGATGCGGGGATTTCTCAGTGGTACTGTGCTCAACAAACAATGTGAGGGATGGTGGTTCTAGTCACCGCCCCGTAAACCTGCTAAGCAGAATGAGGAGTGCCAACTTGTGGGGGTGAGTGAGTGGTTCAGCGGCTTACACAGCTTCCAGAGTTAATAAAATAAAGCTCGGTCGTGTGAGGACATGATCCAGATTGATGAAAGCTCGGAGGCCTAACAAACTAATCCACTTCGTCGTCCTTGGGATGGGACGTTAAACTAGGGGCCCCATGACTGGATGCAGCATGCAAAGTGGGCCTAAATTAGATTTAAATGGATAAAAATTCTTCCAGCCCACTTAGAATAATGCATTGAATAAAAAAGAATGAAAATTCTCTACAATTTCAAGTTAAAGGAATCACGAGGTGTAGTCACATCAAAAGGAAGGACAAGGATGCTGATTCGAAGCTTCGCTTCTCACTATCCTAAAACTGCCTCTCGAATGTTAGGTAGAAATAAAAGAACTAAACGATGATGCACCTAAAACTTTGTCGTGCTCGGCGGGTGGTCGAATATTTCATCCACCAGTTGATTCTTAGCTGGTAAATTATGACCTAGTTTCTCTAAAATATTGTGCCTGTGAGTTGAGTTCTTCGTAGAAAGAAAAGCAAGCAAATTATTACCTCATCTTTCTGCTTCTTCAGCTGTAACAATAAATCTTTTGTTTCGATTAGTTGACTGATTGGTGCAGCTTTACCAGTGGCAAGCTCGTTACCTGTTTCGAGGGAAACATCAACTGAATGGAAGAGCGCTGTGAAATGTGCAGTTCAGCTGACACTTCGTTGGAAAACGCAAATTGATGAGAAATCTTTGGGCGAGTACGACGACAAAAACATTATGTTCGTTTGCTCATATTTCATGATAAATTGATAAATCCATGTAAATAATAGAAAAATGACAAGTCCATATTAAAATCAGGATTTAGATAAATCAAGAGACATAATAAAATCAGTAGTTCACTGATCAGTAGAAAATCACTAGTTCATCAGTAAAATCACTAGTTCATCAGTAAAATCAGTCGTAAAGCCAGAAGCTGACACTTCAATATTGATTCGGGGTCGATCAGGAGAGCATATGTTTCTAGGCCCAATTCGCTCACATGTATCGGTGCTTGCTTGCTCAAGAAAATGTTCATACCTCACAAGTAGTACCTTTAAACTTTCCATGGCTTACACCCTAAATTATCGATACCCATACTCAATGCTGCATATCTTACATCGTTCTATTTGAGGACTAATTTTACTGTGGCCAAAGTTTCTTAAGAATATGACAAAAGACTGAAACAAGCACTGCAAGAGACATAGCAAGGAATACACTTCCTTGTATACTAGTAAATGAACTGAACGGAAAGCTGCACTACAATATGACTAACGATATGCCTCGACATCAAGCTCGAGAACGAGGCTGAAATACAAAATCCATAGTTGAAATTGCTTATACAACAGTGCTGGATACCTGGCTTTCTCTTCGTAATATCAACAACTTTAGGGCATGCACTCAGAGCTTGAAGGTTCTAAAATTCAAAAGAAGAGAGTGGTAGATCAAGCTTCTATGAAATATTCAAAGTCTTGAAAGTCCAACATCATTACCCTTCGATGATAGCAGTAAAATCGAAGCACAACGATTGCAGACGCTGATCACATCGGGTAAGGCAATAAAAAATTATCGTCAACCTCGTTCCCAAGGTGTTCTTACGTCATACGCTGATCACGAAGCCGAATGAAAACCCTGGTACACTTCGATCAAATTTGCCCAGAAAATGAGCATATTTGGAAGCCATTATGGATTTCACCATCGGCTAGGCAACGCCAAGTGACGGAAAATGGCCGCTGCTTTGGCGCTAATTTTGTAGAAGATGAACGGAGAAATTGAACACAAACAATTTGAGGACCTAAAGCGAAAATGGGCCTAAGTTGCAAATTGAGGAAACTTCACCGCTGCTTCAAAAATAAAATGGCTCGTTATTCTTCGAATTCCGGAAATAAGTTGCAAGTGATGGTCGGCATAGGTAAAGAATGGGGTCTTACGTCGAATTTTGGCATGCCGATGTCGTTTACCCTCCGCAAATCGGAGTTACGGCCCAAAATAGCGAACAGCCAATCAGATTGCCGAACGGCCTCTTGTATCGCAGAGTAGAGGTAGAGCAACGAACTCACTCTGGGGACGAGACTGAATTATCTTTTAAAACGTTATTGGCTCCCTGAATGGTATATTTGCCGATAATTTGGCCCTACTAAATCATACCTCATCAAAAACACTGCCAAGTTTTTATATTTATATTCAAGTATCAATTGTTTTTCTTCCTTTCCGAAAATCTTGCATTTTTCATTTCTTTTACGCAACCACTTCTGAGGGGACTAATATGGGGGGCTTGGCCTTTTTAATGCGATCCCTGCCACCGAAATTGGTGGTGTTTTACGGGTATTTATTTAACCTATATTGAAATTGTAATGTATCTATTTTGGTTTTTGGAACGTACAAATTCTACTTCTATTTTAGTAGGAAATAGATATATACATACTGCTCCCTCATAATCCATGCCATGATATTGGCAAATTTCCCATTCAACGATGGGCGTGTTCAATCATTCTAAGAACCTTTCCTCCTCGGTCACTCCGTTCAGATTCTACAAAGGATTTTCTCGAAAAAGTCCCTTCAAGAAACCTTTAAAAACACCTACTAAAATCGCCAGCAAGTTTCCCAAATATTTTTTACTTTATATTACTGACTTGAATACGCTTTAGCACAAGGTGCATTTCACTCCCGAAAATCTGGTACACCTTTGGCAAAAATCCTTTTGGGGGGGGGGATCCATCATAGATCCGTAAAAATCTGTTTGTTCTGAAAAAATTTCGTACACCTTTCGAATGAGTGAAATGCCGCTCGCTTTAGCATGTACAATCCTCTTAGGAGGGTGAACCAGTCTTCTACAAATAACTTATTCTGGGGCACTGCATTTTCCCAAGACGGACAAAGTACATGAATGTATGTAAAGGCATGAGAGTACCGACAACAAAGGCCAACCATGAGACGGCACATGCAAAGCATGCTGGATGAAACAGACCCCTACAGTGTCTCTATACTTAGGAAGGAAGCCAATGGGAGTATTACTCGTGGTTTTCACAAGTTTTTGAAGGTTTTTGAAGGCTTTTGCAGAAAATCTCCTATATCAACGGGAAGGAGTGACTGACTGAAGCCGCGTAAATTCCTGAATCTAACTGAAAAAATTGGCCATGAAACAAGACAGCCTTTAATGTTATTACTATGATATTCAGGGAGCAGAAATTTTTCAAAGGGAGGTTGTTTTCACTCAACCGGTAGAGCCTTCAGTTCTGATGCTAATGCTCTTGAAGCTGGAAGAATACGAAAAACTTCTCAAGTTTACAAATATCTATGAAGAAATTTGGGCCATTCCTGTCAACTAGTTCATATAAGAGGGACAAGAACTCACTCTAAGAAAAGTGGCATTCATCGGAAAGTTCTCCCAAACTTTGCACTTTGCAAGTTTACAGGTTCAACAACCCTTGATGACTTCCTGAAAGCAGATTTACATCAAGCGAATAAAGTCGTGCGAAGGAGATTTTTCGATGTAAATGAGCAGAGAATTCACGCAGACTCCCATTTCAGAGAACTCTCTTCCAAATCGCAGAGCATTTTTCGCTTCGCAGAAAGTAGAATCAATTCCTGATTCTTCGCGGCGAATATTTTCAAGCAGCGAATCAGCCAATTGGTGCACCGTTAAACACCACGACTTACGTCATTATATGTAAAATCAGCTTTAAAGTATAAGTTTTTTCAATAGCAATGTTCTACGTACATCACCAATATTTTTCCTTGTTTTGGCACTGAAATACTGAAAATTCTTCAGTGGAAATCAACAGAAAATTCCGAGGGGAAAAATTCGAATGGAAACATTCACTTCCCACGATTTGCTACTGCTGTTCAGTCTGGGGGGCATGTGGGGGGACTAGGTTGCAGGTGCTGCAAAAACTTCAAAACCGTGCCGCTAGAATTGTGACCAACAGTAGTCAGGATTCTTCTGCTAGTGCCTTGATAAAAACTCTAAATTGGCCTACGGTAGCGGATATGATAAGAGTCGAGACAGCTCGCATGGTTTACAAATCAATAAATGATCTTGCTCCAGACTATCGGTCAGAAATTTTTACCAAAAACTCGGCATGCAGTAGGAAAAATTTGAGAAACACGGCAACTGATCTCCAAGTCCCTCTAATGAAAACGTGCAATGGTCAACGAGCTTTCTCATATCGTGGTGCTAGAGTCTGGAACCACTTGGATTTGGAAGTCAAGCAAGCATCCTCTTTCAAAGCATTTAAAGACGCTGTAAAAAGATGATTTATTTTGCTGTTTCTTTTTATTATTCATTTATTTACTTATTTATTTTATGTATTATTGTAATTAGGATAGGGTTTTTAAACGATAAAATTTTTTTTTTAGATTTTAAGCACGGCCCCCTGAAAAGCAATCTTCGATTGACGGGGTAACCGTGGATAAATAAGTTAAAATGAAATGAATGAAAATGAAATGAAATTTAATCACTTAATGAAAATCTGCCTTAACTGTAGAATAGCATGGCAAAAAAACATTTACAACTCACGTTTAGTAGGGTTGATGTTTCTTTGGACACTGAATTGAAACTAATTGGAGATGGCTTGGGCTCAGCCTCGTTATTTTTCGGAGTTTCACCATTAGAAGGTGGGACAAAAATTTTTGGTAAGGAGGCTAGTTCATCCTAAAAGAAATAAAACGGCAAGTTCATCATGACAGAAATAACAACGGTGAAGACATGTATGTATCAATAATTAGCTTTAAAGGGGCTGGGTCACGTAACCGTAAACAAATTATCTCTAGAATCTATATTGTTATCCACACGTGGCCATTGTGTTCTGCACAGATTTTGGTGGATGGAGTGAATCCACACTAACGTTACTTCTAAAAATCCACTAATATCTCTGCGATCGTACAACATCTCAGTGTTTCGTTTGTTTCTCTACGAAGTGCGAGAGTCCATGTTCGACATAACACTTTCATTTTGAGAAAAGTAGCGGAAAATCACTGTGAAATGGCCTATCAAAAATACTACAAAATCGTCGTTTCGAAAGAAGTTTGTTTACATTACGTGACCCTGCCCCTTTAACACCACGAATCTTGATACGCAAAATATCTCTTTAGAAACAAGGCGAGAATAACAAAACTGCACCTTTTAAAGGGAGTGTGCAATGGTAAATAGGCTTCTCTATAAATAGAGCAAAGAAAATGTGCAAACACAGCATTGTTTCCTTAGCTATGGATTATTAACAACTCGTGTGGGCCATCGATTTCAATGGGCTATTTTTAGATTTTTCTGCTCTGCGCAAATGCAGGCTTTTAGCCTTGCACCAGCCCTTTAAAAATCATCAAAATTTGATGAAACAGCAAATTCCCGCATAAAGAATTCATCCGTTTTGAATGCCGGCCTAGAAAAGATTCTTATCTTCAAGGTACTAAGACAAATTTCAAAGTGTAAAGACCCTTTATTTGATCAAGGGCATTCTGACGATATGCAAGTGGCCTAAGCAGTTGGTCGTCCTAAATTTTGTTCATTCGGGTATCACAATAAACAGGATGGCTAAAGTGTTGATTACCTTGATTACTTGAGCAAGTTGATGGTGTTTTCTCTGCCCCTTCTTCTCTGTTCTCCTCGATACAAAACACTGTTTTAACCACTGCTTGAGAAGCTGTGATGATCAAGGTAATCAACACTTTAGCCATCCTGTTTATTGTGATACCCGAATTAACAAAATTTAGGACGACCAACTGCTTAGGCCACTTGCATATCGTCAGAATGCCCTTGATTTGATGAGTGCATTGTTGTAGGTCTTTTCGGATTCTTCATGAAAGATGCTCAAATCATTTAATTGTTTTGGCAAATTTATTATGGACCTAATGACTAATTCTACCGGGTGAGTCAATACAAACGCCCGGCGCTTGAAAAAATCCTGCTCCCTGAATACCAAAACAATGATGTTGAAAAACTGTCTTGTTTTATCCCCGATATGTCAAATAAGGTTCAGTAATTTACATGGCCTTAATCGGTCATTCCTTCCCGTCGAGATAAAAGATTTTCTGCAGGAAGCCCCTTCTGAAAACCTGCAAAAACGAGCGAAAACAGCAACCAAAATTTCCCTTTGTTCTCCTTCCTAACAATAACGACTCTTGGATGTGTTCGTGTATTTTGTCCTCATGAGAGAATGGAATCCCCCTGAATGAGTTATTCACACTAGGGGGAAGACTTCTCAACCCACCAAAACGAAATCACGTGCTAAAGCGTGCAGAAAGTCATCGTTGTGAGGTAAACACATTAGGGACTTTTGCTTGTAATTTTAGCACGTTTTTTGAGGTTTCTAGAAGAGATTCATTTTAGAACATCGCTTACAAAATCTGAACGGAGTGACCGATTTTAGCCAGAAAAATTTCTAAAAATAATTGAACATGTTAGCTATTCAATGAGGTATTGCAAAATATCATTGCCTATATATTCAGGGAGCAGTACCCTTTCAAACGTCGGGCGTTTTTATTGACTCACCCGGTAAGCTTACCAAAAGCGGGGGAGGAGATTCAAATTTTAACAGTTGAGACAAAAATAAACTTAATAATGACAATCAATAATCCACTTTGCTACCACTGCAATAAAAACGTGCTTCATCACATTGAAACAGGTTCTAACCTAGGATGTGCATAATTTAGGAAAAACAGCCCATAGCTTCTTATTTATGTAGGTTCTTGTATGCGATGATTTACTGTATCACGTATCATAAAAACTTCGTCAAAGACCAAGTCAGCCTAAAATACATTTCAAAGTCTTGACCTGGCTTTGAATTTGTGGAAACGTAGAAATTTGTGTTTATAGAAACTACCCGATTTGAAACATACTTCAAAATCACAAGAAATGACTATCAAATTAAACTGGTTGGTTGCGTCGTCGATGAAGCTCATCTATTGTGTAGTATTCGAATTTCGAACTATCAAAATTTTCAATTATTGAAATAAATGAGAAACTAGTAGCTTGAGTACTGACCTTTAGTTTCTTTCCTTTCAAACGAATATTCTCTGCCCGAACTTGTGATAAGGCAGCTCTCAGGGACTCAACCTGAAAATGAGCAGTAACTATCTACATACCCATTAATTTCCTTTCTAATTTCAATAAACCGAGTTGCTACGAAATATCATGACTGAGAATCTCTTCCATATAAATTACGCTATAACGACAGAATAATACTGGAGCAGGAAAACTTTGGAAGCCTCCAACTTCGAAATCTCGAAAACCAGGAATACCTTCTGCATTTCAGAAGCAGCTTCGTCTGGAAATGTTTCTCAAGGGCCTTAACCCTTTCACGCCCGGCTAAAAGTAAGCTTAACAGGAAAACCTAATGTAGATTGTCGTTTTCCAGGGGGTATGATAATCAGTGATTCAGTAAGCAATAGATAAATACAATGTGCATAACCTTTCAAACCAATCAAAATTCCAAATGTTTTACCCCCTGCAAAATTCGCAGCTCTCAATGAATACTGTTGGGTCATATGGCCCTTCCGGGGGTGAAAGGGTTAATGGCAGTAGATAGTAAGCTACAATTACATTCACATAAATACAACTCTGCTTTGCTGTCTTTAACGCATCTTAATTATTTTAAAAGTACTCCTGCTTTCCACCACAGTGAGAAGCGATTGGTAGCTTATCCACAGCATCCTCCCTCCATAGGAGGCCAAACGTATTGGAGGCCACAGGAGGTGGCTTTCGAATGCTCTAACCCATGAATTACCAAGATCTGCACTATACCCTAGAATCTCATCTTGAAACTACTTGCATGTCCAATTCCTTATTTATGTCTCCTATGACAGTCTTCACTTTCTCTAGGGCTTTCAAATACAGTGTCGTGATGAAGGCTGCCTACCAAGTGTGATAATATCAATAATTTTATCCCCGTCTGTTTTTATTTGCGTCGGAAACGCACTGTAGTACCTATGTGCACTTCAATGTAGAACTCTTCATTTACCTCCGTTATTTGACGACAAACTGACGCTACGTAGCTATAGAGTGGGGGTAAAATAAGATTTCTACAATGCTGTTTGTCGATTTTCACGCTCAAATTTCGAAGTTCGAGCTTAGAGATAGCCACAGAGCCTACAGAACAAGATAAAAGGGCCTACTACACTCGCTGAATTAGTTAAGATTTCATAAAAAATTCGAACAGAAAGTTATCTATGAGCGTTGCCGGACAAATTTTCAACATCTTAATGTGCAATATTGTATGTTTAGACCAAAAGGAAAACAGTTGCTGGTGATCTGTTTCGAAATAAGTTGCATTCCTTGTCTTTATGTTACACAGAGATACTACAGTACACTACAAGCGCATATCAGAACAGATGCGATTTCAATTATTGCTGTTATTACACATAGATGGCAACCTTCTCAACGGCACTGTACTGATTGCCCTAGAGCAAGGACACAAAAACAAAGACTGCCATAAGAGATAAAGGAAGATATTTGATATGCTATAACTCTCAACAAGTCAACAAGAGATTCCAGATGAAGATATTGATAATTCATGGGTTGTAATATTCGAAGGCCATCTCACCACAATGAGTTGGGCCTCCTGTGCCACAACCCCTTAGAAATAACTTGAATTCTCATATACCAGGAGGCATATCGACTACGGTAAAAACCCGTGTATAAGAATCTTGTGATTAAGAATCTACAGGCTGAAATTTTGCAATTAGGACCCCATTACATAAGAATCCATTCAGCTTGAAATTTCAATTGGTCCTTGTTTGCAGAAATCATCAAATTAAATCAAACTTCCAGTTACTTAGTCATTGAGCACTGATAATACTGTATGTGCATGTTGCGTTACATGAAAGCTTTCCATTGGATTCTACGAAATTTCTGATTCTTCCACGAACTTCTGTTGTGAACAAGACCTCGTGAACTCAAGAGCTGTGAACTGACAGTAAATAACAAGCTTGAAAATTGAATCAGAACAAAGGAATATCTGAAGCCCTGAATAGAATAAGAACCAATTTAAGAACCTGAACAGTCTCATTGCCCACTTTATACCCAGTATACAAGAACCTAGTCAGGCTGATTCGCAAAACTGTAGGTTCTTATACGCGGGTTCTTACTGTAGTTGTATGAAGGTCCACGAAGAATAACGAATGTACAAAGAATTACAACCCAAAACCAAGGAAACGGATAGTAGTGACAGAGGGAACATAGGTCATGTCAAATCCAAAATTATCAATTAAAGTAATTGAAATGATATGCTCACTTGAGCCAGGATGACTGGAGAATCTTTGATAATAACTTGAACTGGTCCAGCTCCCTTCATAGAACCCTTTCCTGTAGAACCTGGGGGAAGAAATTTTTCGTGTTTTCTTATAAGATAAGGCAGGAGTAAATTTAGTCCCAAAATTGACACTATAATAGAATCCTAAATAACCAAATGATGAATCTTTTTGTTTGAAGCTTCACGAATCTTCGTATCAGGAAAATGCACACGTAGCAACTCACATTTTCCATCGTAAAAATTAATATGAGATTCAAGACCTTTCGTTATCCCTTTACGCCTGCCACCACGACCTCAACAACCATATACAGCAATCTAAATTGCCCTTTGGACACAGCAGCATTATTATGCTAAATCACATTCTGTTCGAAGTAGGATCTAGATTTTCGATTTGTAATTTCTACTGCTATGCAAAGATAGTGGAAATGATTTTGTAAATACTGTATATAATTCTGTGACCACACACCTGCAGTTGCTTATGATAGAGATTTTCAAAACAAAGAAGGATCTTAACCCAACTTTTATGAAAGACATTTTAACAGAAAGAGACAAATATTATAGCCTGCGGAATACAAATCATTTGCAACTGCCGAAAGTAAGGACGACAATATATGGTACAGAGAATATTCAATATAGAGGCTGCCTTTTATGGTCCTCACTTCCAAGTTTTTTGAAAGACAGTAACACAATTCAAGAATTCAAAAGACAAATAAAACAGTGGAATGGCGATTCATGCACCTGCAGATTGTGTAGAGTTTTTATAAAAGATTTAGGGTTGCTGGATTAATTAATTTTGTCTTCTTTTAGTGTTCTTTTTCATTGTAAATTATAATTTATTTTCTTTAGTTATAGTTGGCCTTAATTAGCTACTATTTGAGCTATCTTAAATGGAAAGCCAACTTCAAATAAATCGATAATAATAATGATAATAATAATAATAAACTAAACCATCCTCTTGAACAAACAGAAATAAAAATATAAAAACACAACTGTTGCCGACATACGTTTCGATTAAAAAACTGATAATAATAATAATGATAATAATAATAATAATGATAATGATAATAATAATAATAATAATAATAATATAAAAACACAACTGTTTATAAAATACGTTTCGATGATAAAATCTTCTTCAGTTCTAATAATAATAATAATAATAATAATAATAATAATAATAATAATAAAAATAATAATAATAATAATAATAATAATAATAATAATAATAATAATAATAATACTAATAATAATAATGATGATTAAACAAAAAGGATGGTATAGTACTACCAAATGGTGAGACGATTAAGGAAGTAGAGAAGGATGGCTACAAGTACCTTGGAACTGGACAACATCAAGGAAAAAGAAATGAAAGACAAATTTAAATATGAATATCTGAGAAGGACAAGATTGATAGTGAAGTCGAAATTGAATGGAAACAATACAGCAAAGGCAATCAATGTGTGGGCGATTTCTCTCTTAAGATATGGAGCTGGGTTGCTGAAATGGACAAGGGAAGAGTTTGAATGGATGGATAGAAAAACTAGGAAATTGATGACAATGTATAAAACGCTTCACCAAAAGAGTGACGTTGCACGGTTGTATGTACCAAGGCGCAAAGGAGGAAGGGGACTAATTAGTTGCGAAGGGTGTATAAAGGGTGAAGAGAACAGCTTGGGTTGGTACTTGAAGCAAAGTAATGAACCAATGCTGAAAGTGGCAAGTATGAAAACGACCATCAAAACAGAGGAGACAGTACGACCAGAAGAATTCAAAAGAATGCAGATCAACGCAAGTGAACAAGCGTGGAAAGAAAAAAGAATGCACGGACAATACATTAGAGACATGGATGAAAACATTGATAAAGATAAGACCTGGGGATGGCTCAAAAATGGTTATTTGAAAGCTGGTACTGAAGCATTAATATGTGCTGGACAAGATCAGGCATTAAGAACAAACTATGTGAAACATCATATTGATAAAACGTTGGAGTCACCTCTGTGCAGGGTATGTGGTGAAAAAGGAGAGACTATCAACCACATTGTGAGCGAATGTAAGATGCTAGCCCAGCGAGAATACAAGAGAAGGCATGATAACATTGCAAGGAATATACACTGGGAGTTATGTGGCGAGCTTGACATTGACAGGGCAAATAAGTGGTACGAACATCAACCGGAGGGTGTTTCAAGAAAGGGAAATTGTGGGATTTCAAGATCCAGTGCGATCACGAAATTGAAGCAAGAAGACCGGACATAGTGGTGGTAAATGAAGATGCAAAGGAATGCAAGATCATTGATGTAGCAGTGCCGTGGGATTCTCGAGTAAGAACGGAAGAGCAAGAAAAAATTGAAAAGTATGGGGACTTGAAAAGAGAAGTAGCAACTATGTGGGGCATTAAGAAAGTGACTGTCATTCCTGTTATTATTGGCGCACTGGGAGCAGTATCGAAAGAATTTGATAAATGGATAGAGAAGATTGGGATTAATTTGAGAATTGGACATGTGCAAAAAACAGCATTATTAGGAACAGCGAGAATATTGAGGAAGGTGTTAGAAACCTGAAGAAGCTGGAAATTGACTTTGAAACCTTTAGTTGCTTGTTGCAACGTGCTTTCAAAGCATAAACCGGAACACATCTAACCCGAGAATGTACAATTGAATTATGATGATAATAATAATAATAATAATAATAATAATAATAATAATAATAATAATAATAATAATAATAATAATAATAATAATAATAATAATAATAATAATAATAATAATAATAATAATAATAATAATAATAATAACTGGGCATAAGGAATGACTTTATGATATGGCAAAAATCAGCGCTGCTAGGAACTGCTGGGATCTTACGAAAAGTTTTATGATTACGAAGTTTGAAGAAGAAAGAAGGACAAGTCTTTATCTTAAGTGCTTGCACCTGATGAAGAACTTTACATAACCAGTTTTAACATCAAAAGCTGTGGTAAATGTGAAATAATAATAATAATAATAATAATAATAATAATAATAATAATAATAATAATAATAATAATAATAATAATAATAATAATAATATATAAACTAAACCATCCTCAAAAATAACAGAAAAGTAAAAATAAAAAACACAACTGTTAAAAACCAGACGTTTCGATTATCAAATCTTCATCAGTGCTTTACAATAAAAACAGCCAAGTATTTATAGGAAAAAATGTTTACATGCAATTGTTTTTTATCTAGCCTAAGAGGTTTTAAAATCGACCGAAAAAAAAATTAATAATAATAATAATAATAATAATAATAATAATAATAATAATAATAATAATAATAATAATAATAATAATAATAATACTGGAAAGCTCGGTCAAAAGCTCATTTATCAAAAGCTCGGTCACATAAAAATGCTCGTCAGTGTCCTTACCTACTAAACCAGCGATACCAGGAGCACCTTGTGCTTGACGTGCAATGTCAGTCAATATTGATTTCTTAGAATATGCATCTAGCCTCTTCTTCAGATCTTGATTCTCTTTTTCGAGGCTGACAATATCTGCTTGCAAGCCATCCAGCGTTTCTTCGTACTCTCTATAGAGAAGACACGTAAAGATAACAAGCGGGTGTCAATACAAAATCAATCAAATGTGGGTTGAAATGCATCCATCTCTTTGTGAGTTTGGGAAATTTGATAGCGAGATCTCGCTAAAGGCTGACTTTCAGTCAGTGATAAGTTCCGAGCAAGCGGTTACTTGGTAACAAGCTACCTTCAATTAAAGCTAAATGTCGTATTTGCTTGTATGTTGTTCGTCTATGTTTTCGTTCCCTCGCTGTTTCTTTGCGTAAAGTTTCTTGCATTGTCCTCGCTTTGTTTCATGTAACCATGGGTAGCCGTGAAATCTCGCTCCTCTTGGAATTGCCCCTGTAGTGTCGTACGGTCATAATTAGAAAGTAAAGTAGAACGTAACTAACATTGTAAATTTTTATCTGAATGTAAAAAAAATTCTATTGCTCTCGAGAGAAAATGACGCTCTGGAGTTGAATAGAAAGTTCCGGCTAAGAAACCTTCTATTTTCCGATATTCCATCGTTCACAAACTTCCACTGACAGGAAATTAACCTTTAGCCTGGAATCAGGCTCTTGCAAAGAAAATTTTCCTGGCCTGTTCAGAAGCTCGTACGGCCTGCCTTCCCCACTCGGTGTCTAAGGTGATATCTTACAGATTTGCAAAAGCTAGCCAACTGGAAGGTTGGTTAAAGGGAGTGGTCAATGGTAAATAGGCTTCTCTATGACTAGAACAAAAAAATGCGCAAACACAGTATAGTTTATTTAGCTATCGATTATTAACAACACGTGTGGGCCATCAATTTCAATGGGTCATTTTTGGATTCTTCTGCTCTGTGGAAATTGCAGGCTTATAGCCTTGCACAAACTCCTTAATTTCAATACAAAACTACCGTACAACTGACGTCGCTACAATCAGAAACCGAGGTGAACTTACTTGGTTTTCTGAGCATGGCTTTCAGTTGCAGCTTCAAACTTCCTGTTAGAGGCTTCAACTTTTACGTCGGCCTAGAAACAAAAAATGTCTTGATAAAAAGCTCTAACAATTCCTTAGATAACTATCGCTTCTAAATTGAATGTTCTTGAAAAGTTTCGGTTTAGTTTATAACAAGTGCTGCAAAAAAGCTATCCACTTTTGGTCTTACACAACATCAATTGTTCATTTTTCATTTTTCATTTTGCAATTATTCATGTACGGTAGCGCCGTCAGTCAGTATGAATGATTGTCAGAGGGTCGTGTCAAAAACTTTACAAATTAAAATCTACCATTACTAATAATGACTAAAGAAAATTGCTTACAATCATGATTTATTTTGTAACTAATTTGTAAATAAGTAACAGTCATACAATTATATGTAGCTCTTTATCTTGTTCTTAAAAGAAGATAACGAGGACGCATGCTTGGCCTCGCGGCTAAGTTAATTCCAAATTTCACAGCACGAATGCAAATGCTTTCTGCTCATTACCAGTTTTCATGAGTAAGTCAGTATGGGCATTTCTTAGACTGATGCAAATCTGCTGACGATTTAACCCCTACCTGAAATACAAAATCATAATCGGTACTTTTTCTCGATTCTCAGCTTCCTGTTTCCTGCGTCATAAGCAATTATGTCAAATTTCTTGGTCGGGGATACAGCCCAAATTGACCGAAAAACAACGATGAAATTTTCTAAAGGATGACAAAGACAGGACAATTTGAAAACTCATGGAAACAAACCGGGCACGAACAAATGGCTTTGTTATTATCAGTTGTAAGAGCAGTCGCTTGATAGTTGCTTTTATCAGTCCAGATATCGAGATTTAAAAAGTAATGTCCTTTGCATTCCCTCACCAATTACTGGCAGAACAAGCGTGGAATGTAACTACATGCGGTAAGGGAGCACTGGAGGAAATTTTCTTCAGTCATACGTAGCTCCATTGTCAGCTCTATTCCCAGTAAATTTTCTCGTCGAATCTAAACTGGAAATCCTTTACTTCAATTTCCTCGAGGAATGCCATGATACAATGAAAAAAGTTACAATCATATATCACCGTAGCGCGAGCCTGTAAATCTGAGGCGCCGGTATATTTGAGGTTTGCCTGTAAATATGAGGAGTTGTGGGAGTACTCAAACACATTTGGCTATTGTTTGAATGGCCTTTCAAATTAAACAATGCTGTAAACGGCCCAACGTACCAGACACATTACGCTCCCGTGATCAAAGACGCTGCCGCTATTTGTCGGGGGGTAAGGAAGGGTCATTTGCGATGACATACAGACGTCGCATAATTTGAAAAGTTTAAAGAAGAGAAATAATGTGCGACAAAAACGAGAAAGATACCATAAACCTGCCAAAAGGTTCCCAAAAACGAGTAAATTGGATACTTGTTCTTATGGATTCCCATGCGAAGTTGGTTTCTAACTTCTAATACAGATTTCCTCACGGAGTTCCTCACGATTTCCTCTCAGAAAGATGTTCATTCGTCAGAGATTTTGACCCCCGGATAGGCCTATTGTTTCCTTTGAAGCCAGACCTTGTGTTTTACCTTTGTCTTTCTCGCAATAGACCTTTTAGCTATTCTGAGAAAGAATCTCAATCGAACGATACTTTGCTACATTTTGTAGAATTTTCGAATGTGCACAATTGTGATAGAAGCTCTAACGCCACTCGATCGAACCTCGCGTATAAAAATGTATAAAAATAACGCTCGATCCAGGCTCTTTAGCTGAATAGCTAAAAGGTCTATTAGTTATGACTGCTTGTGTCACCAACGAATAATACGTTTGATCTTGCCGACCTCATATTTACAGGCAGACCTTAGATATACCGGCGCCTCAGATTTACAGGCTCGCGCTACGGTGATCTCTCGTTACAATTGAATATATTAAGAAATTAAGAATAATTACATCAGATGCTGCATTGTCAGCTCGTTTCTCCAGCAGACCAATCCTGATGTTGGCTGCACTAAGCTCTTCAGACTGCAAGAAGGTAAAACGAAATTAAATAATGTACAGGGTGCATTTGAAAGAACTCTAAACGTTTGAGGATTTGCTATACAGGAAGTATTTGACACACAGAAATGAACAAAAGTTCGGTACATAAACAAAAAGCTAAAGTATTTTTTAAGATTTTGGTTCTATTTTCTCAGGACTGGAATTTCAATTCACAAAGAAATTCGTTACTTTGAAATACGTGACAAGAGACATAAATCCAAATGCATGATAATAAAATCAGTAACAGGGAAATTTAGGAAGGATGTAATGTTACGACAAATCTCGGAAGCAGTGAGAATAAACAGAGAAGGAAAGAAAAATGTAACGAACAGTAAAAGCGAATGTAATTACGTTAATGTACCACATGTAGCAGTTGAGTGACGTTTTCACCTCGTTTCGATGTGGATTTATCACTTAACTATTCTACTGCGCATTCCATCTGCGTAAAACAATATGGCGTCGACTGATGAGGACCGGAAGGTCGAAACATGTTTATTACAATTCATTACAATTCAGTTGACCTGAAGTGTGTCGAAAGAGTATGAAATATTTTAGATATTTTATTATTATGCATTGCACAAAATCTTTTCTTGCCTCGGCAACAAATCTATCTTCACAGAAATTAATCCCTCCATCAAAATTATAAAAAATCTGCTCCATCATACACATCTCATCCCCCTCAAGAGACTATTATTAGAACATTTCTATAGAAGAGATGAGAATCGAATCTCTATAAAAGTAGTAACATATATTATCTTTTTTTTAAAGATCGCTTTCTAACCACTGCAGGAGAATCAAACATATTTGCACGTTACTCTACTGAAGAGATTCCGTTTTATCTCTTTCGAGCGATATGGGCCATTTTTTCATGTATTTCAAAGCGCAGAAAATTTCATAAATTTGATCTTGGGTCAAAGAAATACTTGTTAGAAATCCATTTACATCTCAACAATTCAAATATACGCAAAAATTCTATTTGAGCCAGAATAAAGTATGAAGTTTGATCTTTAAGAAGGAACATTCATTTGAATTTACACGAGGCAGGCTTATACAGTGTGCTTCAGAAAAAAAGCAAACCATTTTCATTCGAGATTCTTCAGGAAATAATAAGATTTAAATCAATTTTAGGAATACCATCAGAAAGTACAATCTATCTTCTTTCCAATGATATCCAGGTTTGGTGGATTGATTGAATTTTCCATTGCTTGAAGGCAGTCTGTCACGTCTCTGATTGGCCGCGACAACGTCAGCGCTCAACACAACAGATTTCTTTGTGAATCTGTGTATTTGAAACAAAGGGGAGGGCTAACCATCTTCACTTTCTACGGCCGTAGAAAGTCTGAAGATTAGCAGCCATTAAAATTTCCTATTCTTTGTATTGTCCAAATCACCCAATCAAATGCATAACAGACTGCCTTTAATTGACATTTTCGTAACGCCTATTTTAGTTGTCATAAGGCCTATTTCGTATGGCCAATTTTAGATGCCGGAAAGTGATAGAGAATTTACAAAGACGATAATTAACTTTTGTGACAACATATTTTATCATTATCTACAAATGAATCTCATGAGGATGAAATTGTCTTTTTTCGCTCCTCAAGGCATCACTTCAAGTGCTTCTAAGCCTGAAATATTTAGAAAACATTATTTTCATGATTTTTTTCCGGAAAAGGGGGCTGAATTTTACTTTTGCAGCATGCTCCATTTGAAACTGGCCATACTTACGAAAGCATCAATTTAATGAAAAATAATTCCATTAAAGGGTTTGTGCAAGGTTATAAGCCTGCATTTACACAAAGCAGAAAAATCTAAAAATAGCCCATTGAAATTGATGGCCCATACGTGTTGTTAACCATCCATAGCTAAAAGAACAATGCCGTGTTTACGCATTATCTTTGCTTTATTTCTAGAGAAGCCTATTTATCATTGCACGCTTCCTTTAATGTACGCAAACTGCATATCATTAGACAGAGAAAAAATCGCACTTTCAGATGGTATGCATTACATCTACTCAAATTTTGTCAATTTTCAAGATTTTAAATTATGGTTGGGTTGCGTTTTTCTCAAACACCCTGTAGAATAACGGCCGAGTAAGAGAGTTTCCTGACGAGATCCGCCATTCAGCAAACAGCCCAAATCCCTGGGCGGCTGGTAAGATCTGCCAAGAGCAGGCTTAGGGATCGTCTCCAAATATTCGTATCATATTCGTATAAGGAATTCGTAGCGTTATGCGATATTGATACGATATTCTATAAGCTGCATACGAATTAATTCGTTTCGTCACCTTTTAGAATTGGTATAACTTCGTATGCAATTCGTTTGCGATTCGTATGCAGTTCGTATCAAATTCGTATAAGCAATTCGTAAACACAAGTCGTAACACAATCGTTTAAGCAATTCGTATACACAATTCGTATCAAAATCGTATCAAATTCGTGTCAAATTCGTATCATAATTCGTATAGAAATCAAACAACTCGTATGCAATTCTCATCTCTTGTGCGGCTATACGAATTAAATCGTAAAGCACCTTTTCACGTATACGATTGAATTCGTATCAATTTGTATAAAAGTTATTCGATAATTTGGACACGATCCCTTAGCAGAAGTTCAAAACAAACCTTGATCTTCATGGATTTCCTTAACTCCATGATGTCTTGTTCCTTTGACTCGATTTTCTCTTCCAATTTCGTAGTTATTGAAAGCTCTTCTTTGAAGGCCTTGGCTCTTATCAAATATGGTTGATCGGGCTTGCAACGAAAAAGCAAAAGAATTCAAACTCTCGAGGAACGAGCAAGTTAATGTGATGGAGATTCAAGAGTCAAGATCATTTTCCTGCAAGAATGGGGGATTAATTGGATGGATTCTTTAATAGAATAGCTAAGCAGCAGATCATGAAAAATATTTTTGTTCCTCCGACCAGGCAAATTCGTACTTGAATTTCCCAACATAAATACTGTGGAAATTTACTCAATCTCTAGGCATAGGCAAAAATTGGTTTCACTGCGCACCAGGATCGTCGAGAAGAGGGAGGGTAGCTAGGATAGTTACTAGGGGGCCCGGGGCTTTTAGGGGCGCGGCAAGATATATATCATGCATTTTTCCTTTGTTTTCAGTTTCCTTCGAGGAACGTTTCTAGGATTGCGGGCCCACTAGTATTCTAAACTTAGCCATAGGAGGGCATTGCATCTAAAAGCAGCGTTTTACGAGTGAATTTGAGTGCGTGGAAAAGGACGTGGACCAGAAAAATTTCCGGCGCCTTTGGCACTGGAGGGCCCTTTCTGCTCCCAACCCTGGAGTCCAGCCCGCCTCTCGACGGCCCTGCTGCGCACTCATCACCTTCCAAAATAATAACCCTGAATACGCTTGGGGGGAGGAGGGGGTGGGGGTTGAAGCATAGTTTCTTTGGTTGAACTACTGATGATTCTTGGTATTCATCCATTTGGATATATTAGCCTTTCAAATAAAGATTTAACACAACTTTTACTTTTTGGCGGCAAAAACCTCACTAATGAGCTAAATAGAAAGATAATTGAGTTAAAGCTGCGTTATATCCACAACACTGGTCGATTTGATTAATATGATTTCAATTCGGTTGTTTTGCAACGCAAACACCATGTTACCCCACCATCACCTAGTCCCTTTTCACACATTTCCTTTCTTTGTCAGTCGTTTCTTGTAATTATTTGTAGTGTTAAAGTCTATCTTAAATTGGACGTTACATGTGAAAGGGCACAGCTAACTTGCCACAAGGGAGCAAATTTAACTGCTTCTTTTGAAATCTAGGACGTCTAATTTGAGGTAGACTTTACGTTCTTTTCGTCTTTATATAATTTTTCTATGTTAAGGCTGCGGAGTTGCCAAAGATTCTTGCTCTCCGTGGTTTTCGTCCTTGTAGTATAGTAAAGTAGGTTGTAAGTAGCGTTAGATAAGTACCTCGTATTGTAAAATTTGACTGAATATAAAAAAAATTGTTGGTATCTGATAATTAATAGTTTCCAAACATAGCTTTGAAATTCCCTATGTTCACATTGATGAAATAGTGGACGAAAATTACGTTGTATGAAACCATCATGACTTTGGCATGAAGATGACGGGAAAATCAATTCCTTTTATAGTTTGTTTCGTTAAAAAGAACTTTAGTATGTCACTTCAGTTGTTTATGATTTAGAAAATTAATGACGTCATACTCTTAAATCAACGGAAATTCTAGATGTGCTGTAATTTTAACAAATATTCAAACATTCTTGCCATATTAGCGAAAACCGCCTTCCTCTAAGCCTCATTCTGAGCAGCAGATGATGGGGCGACAGAAACTCGTGGACAATTGGTATTTTTTGCCGTTTTTACAGTTCTCGGGAAATAAGGCCCTCAGTGGAGTGACAACAACAACAACAATTCAACTCAATGACTTGAGCATAGCTTGAGGGTCCTTATGGAGTCAAACAATTTTTTAGCTATTCTGCAAAGAGTCTTTATTGAGCAATGCTTTTATACATTCTTACACCGCATTCACACTTCAAGTAAAACCAATTTAAACTAAACCAGATTATGGAACGGAGCCTTTTCTGACGGGACAACCGAACGGCTACGGAGATTCCAACGGTAGAATTATGGAAAGGTAGCTAAAGTTTCTTTTAAGCCATTCAGTTAGAAGACATATGTCGTAGAATTTTACACCCACCTTTTTATGCCGATTTAAAGATTTGGAACCTATGCTGTGAACAAGGGTGTTAGGACAAGGATGTTTTGAATGATTATTTATTTACCTTGTTTTGATCCTTGTGTCTCGTTTCGTTGTCTTGTTTTCTGTTCTGTTTCGTCTTCAACTGAGCGTGGTTTGGCCCAACCGCTCTCAAGGATCAAAACAAGGTAAATGAATAATCATTCAAAACATCCGTGTCCTAACACCCCTGCTGTGAAACTTAACAACAACGAAAAATGCTCACAACAATAATACCAATAATTAGTCACCACGATGTGCATATTCACACCACAAATCAAAGTGAATACTTACAATTTCAGCCCATATGAATACTTACAATTTTGGCAGGTGGTTCAGCATCGTATTCACCTTCTTGTAGTTTGATCGCGATTCCAGATAAGCACATCAGAATTTTCCTGAAGCTCACACTGTTAGATAAACAAACAAAGTTTTAAAATATTCTTACAGCAATCTTGACGAAAGCCTTGTCACGCATAATCCTCTTGGCTATGGTAAATTTCCTTTTTATTGATACTCTGTATATAAAAGACAAGCAAATTCATAAAAAAGGAAAAGGGTAAAAAAGTGAACAGAAAAGCGAATATATACAGAGTAATAATAACTTTCTATGCAAAATAATTCGAAACGTAAATCGGTGATTTTCTCTTTTATTTAGATGAAAGTGGCGACTTTCCTTCAGAATCAAGCATTTTCGTTTCGGTAAAATCTTAAATGGGAAAAGACTTGACTAGACATTACAGAGCTCAGAATCTGAGAATATTTCTGAATCTTAGGCATGTTCACAAGGGAACGCAATTGTTCCATTAATATAATTTTGTTCCGAAAAGAAGAACGCTCATTGGTTGAGTTCAAACGGAAACACTTCGAATAACACCATTTTGTTTCAAGTTGAACGATAAGAAAGTGATATGAAACGTGGAACGGTATGCAATCATTCCGCTCTGTTCCCATGTGTGCCGGCAATAAAATGCAGAACTGGTAAAAAATCAGGACGATAAGATTTTGCCCAAAGAGCATGCATGGGGGTCGTTGTTGCTAGAAGGAATGGACAGAACAGAGAAAAAATTTGCAGTGCCGAACGATTGCCTTCCCGTATTAACAGAAACAAAAACCGATACGAAATCATTGCGTTCCCGTGTGAACAGCCCAATTTTGCGTTCAAGACACTAGCTTTGGAATGAATGTATTCCCATGTGAACGGGGCCTTGATCTACCAATACGCACGTAAATATGGCAAAGTCAAAGCAACAAAACTTGTGTGGGTAAGTATTTTTCCTATCTATACGCCAGTCCATTTAACCATGTCCATTCTCTTCAACACCTTGGTGTAGGCCATACCAGAGTTCAATACACCTAAAGCCTAAGGCCTCTTTTTGGAGATTTTAGAGAATTTCTCATAGGAATTTCCTTATCACAAATTGGATTCAGCACCCCAGTTTAGTCTGATGACAAATTTTCATATTCTCGGCGTTTGTGATTTCGGTTTTATGGCAAAAAATAATGAATTTGAGAATTTGTAAGGGATTTGACAGTGAAAATCGTTCGGGGTGTAACTTAAACACCCGAGTACATTTACTATTCAAGAGCAAATCCCTTATAAACTTTCAAACTTGTTGTCCTCATAAATTAAAATCGCTAACATTAAGATTATGAAAATTGCAGTTAGACTATAATTTGAGTGTTGAATGTGAATCTGGGGTCGGAAATTTTATGAGGCGCAAGCTACAGAAATGTCAAAAAAAATTCCAAAACGAGACCGTTTAGTTGAAAAGGTGTATTCTCCATGGCTAACAATATTGAAACCAACCTAATACGATCTTCAGGATCATAATCATCCAAACCATAAACAAGAGCGACACAGTCCCATGCAGATTCTTCTAGCTGACCACTTAGCAGAACTTCTCCCTCTGAAAGCAAGATTAGTCAAGTACTAATTATGTCTAGGCTGCAATAAACGTTGTAAGCAAGAACAGTCAAGTACTAATTATGTCTAAGCTGCAATAAACGTTGTAAGCAAGAACAGTCAAGTACTAACTATGTCTAAGCTGCAATAAACGTTGTAAGCAAGATTAGTCAAGTACTAATTATGTCTAAGGTGCAATAAACGTTGTAAGCAAGAACAGTCAAGTACTAACTATGTCTAAGCTGCAATAAACGTTGTAAGCAAGAACAGTCAAGTACTAACTATGTCTAAGCTGCAATAAACGTTGTAAGCAAGAACAGTCAAGTACTAACTATGTCTAAGCTGCAATAAACGTTGTAAGCAAGAACAGTCAAGTACTAATTATGTCTAAGCTGCAATAAACGTTGTAAGCAAGAACAGTCAAGTACTAATTATGTCTAAGCTGCAATAAACGTTTTAAGCAAGAACAGTCAAGTACTAACTATGTCTAAGCTGCAATAAACGTTGTAAGCAAGAACAGTCAAGTACTATGTCTAAGCTGCAATAAACGTTGTAAGCAAGAACAGTCAAGTACTAACTATGTCTAAGCTGCAATAAACGTTGTAAGCAAGATTAGTCAAATACTAATTATGTCTAAGCTGCAATAAACGTTGTAAGCAAGAACAGTCAAGTACTAACTATGTCTAAGCTGCAATAAACGTTGTAAGCAAGAACAGTCAAGTACTAATTATGTCTAAGCTGCAATAAACGTTGTAGACACTGGCATGATAAGTTTCTAATTACTATTTCTTCGTGTAAAAGACGATGGGTATATGTGCGATAGATTCCCAGTTATCTGAATTGAAAACAGACCCTACTTGTAAAATTGTGTGACGATTTTCTTAAAGATAGAGTGAAGCTGAAAGTGCTCTTGCCTCATCCGATAATGCAGAGGTACGTTGGTTCATGGTTAGTGACAAGAAATTCCCATGTGAGCCTTCAAATTCTTGCGTATGGCCTTGAAATCTTTGAAGGTCATCACGAGAAAGCCCCCAATAGACCTAGAAATCATCACAGAGCCGGCCATCAGAAGGCTATTCTCTAACTTTGTGTTAAGTCACAATTACTTATTCATAAGATTATTAGATCGTAGGAACTGATGCAATCTTAGTAGTTGCAATTACCGTAAAGTCGCATGACTTTGGTATCTTTCATTATCATCATGACGGATTTCAATAGACTAAAATCGTGTGCCAACCATTGAAAAAATCCGCACAATTCATTTATGAAACAATAACGTAAATGATTGCTTAGACATTAGCATGAGAATCAAACTGCCTAGGCAATGTAGCTAAATTCAAAACTGACTATTTCTCACCTGTGAGGGAGTTCGCTTTCAAAGATGATACATTAGCAAGATCTTGAACCATTTTAACTAACAAAGCGCCTTCATTCACGGTCTCTTCAATTTTTGCCTTTACCTGCAAAAAGGTAAATCAAGTCAGTGTGGGAATTAGATTCATTGCTTTAAAGTTTGTTAAGAACGAGCCAGATCATTGGCATGGAAAGATTTCAAACCATTACAGAAAAAAGACGTAAATCCATTTGAAAATTTTGCTTGCATGCATTCAGCCGCGCATTCAGCATGGAGGAATTATCAATGGGCACTTTATCTAAACATAGGGCTTTTTTCATTTGTTAACGCTGAATATCAAGGAATATACAGCAATAGTTCTTACCTTTCAGAACTTATTTTGTTGACTACCGAAATTCGTTGTGACCGATGCTGGGGCGGGTGCGACCGGTGTCATCAAAGTACTACTCTCATCTTCGAAAAGACTATTTCATTTTTCGATGCCAATTTTAATGAAATTCAGCTGCTGAAGGCTTCTGACAGCAATGTTAATCATTACGTTCTTATTTCAGCTCAAATTATTCGCTTAGTTTTACAGACTTCAGATTATCATTTTCAACTGAAATGTTGTAAGACACAACAAAGAACATTATTGATCGAATTAATCTTGTCCAGAATTGTTGTGAAGGTCCTGAGAAAAGGAGGCAATTTAGCTCCGATGCCTAGGCTGTTCCAGAATTTTACCCTGTGATATGAAAGCTCCTTTTGCTCACTAACTGACAGGGCTTAAAAAATGAAGTAGCGTGGTAGCGGCGCTACCAGGAAGATAGCTGAAATGCTCAAATTTCCCAGGAAGGAAACAGAGAAAAAGGGAAAAAGAGATGGGAGGAAAAGGGGAAAGAAGGGAAAGAAAGAAGGAGAGAAAGGATTCGATATAGAATGGGACGGTATATAGGGAAAGAAGAAAGAATCGTGTAAGAAGATACGAAAGTGCTTAGCTTGCTACTAGGAAGGAAAAAAATTTATTGAGCCCTGATGGTTGTACTTCATAACGGCAATTAGATATCTGTTTCCGTAAAAAGAAGAATCTGATCCCTATAGTTGAAATATTTTGCAAATGATTTTCTCAGGAACTCGACAAGGGCCAAATTCAAGGATTTGGTAGTTAGAGTCGTTGTCTTTCGGTTCGCTTCGCATCGTTTCGTATAAGGTTGCTGATAATTGGCCAGAATTTGTTACCTCTTCATCATACTTGACAACACCATTTTCATCTTGAGGCATTCTTCTTTTTATCTAGGAAATAAACGGAGTATTATTGCAAGAAATCTTTTTGAAATACAATGCTTATGAATAAAGGAAATAAATACAATATTATTTTTTGAAAAAAAATATTACTCTCGAGTACCGAATAAACGGGGGGGGGTGAGAATAATCGGGGGGGTTGGAAATGGCTCGATATAACAATAATCGGGGGGTTGGAATAATCGGGGGGGGGGGTGCTTGGAGAAATAGAAAATAGCCCTTTTCTAAGGTAAACACGTATCTGTTATATATTTATGTGAACAGTGATGTTACTGATACATTTACTTTTGAACTCTGGTTCTGTTGAATGCACTTCTTGAGACTTTTCCTTGCGTTTATTCAGAAATTACGTCTAATATCATTTCATTTTTCCAAAAATTAATAAAAGGGGGGGGGGTTGGAATAAGAGCGGGGGGGGGGTTGGAAAATTTTTCAAAAATTAATAAGCGGGGGGGGGACGATTATTCGGCACTTGAGAGTACTTACAAATATGTAGTTTTCGTTTACATATTATACGCTAAATGGGACAATGGGGAAATCTATCTGTAAAATGCTTTGCTGCCGGTAAACAACGAAAGTCGATGCACACTAAAGACCGACCTCCATTTCAGTAATGCACGTGCGCGTCTGCCTAGTGCGCATGCTCTTTAGCAACCGAGCATGCGAGCAAAGCGAACAAGCTGGTCGCCACCCGAAACTAATGCAAGTGGCGGACGGCCTTAATCAATTACAAAAGTTCTGACACAAGGCATTCTTTCCAATTTCAAATATATACCGAATCTTTGCTCAGAAGTTTTAAGATTAAAGTCTTACTATCGCTATACAGAAAAAGCATGAATTATTAGCTGCCAATAATTCATTCGCTTGGTTCTTGTGCAGAGGAAGGTCATCCGCTGAGCCTTAGATATTCTAAAAAAGAATTTGAATCGAACAATATTTTAATACATTTTGTAGAATCTTCGAATGTACACAATAGTGATAGAATCTCCAACGTCACTCAATCGAACCTTTGATTTAATAATGTACAAATATCGCTGCAGAAACAATGGGGTTTCATGACTGTCTCTTGCTGTGATCAAAAGCAACTGATAAAAGCGAGGCTATGACTATATTTATAGCGACAGTAAGACTTTATCATAGGATGAGAATCGAATGTTTTGACTGTTATTGAGCGAGGTACGTACACTGCACGACCATCTACCTTCATCTTGATGGACCAATCAGAGTGCATAAATCCTAGTAAATATCGTTTCGAAAAAAAGACAATATGCAAACTTTCACCAATCTTCAAATGCATCTGTAGAGCAAATTTTTCAAGAATTAATGCAAATTTCAAGTAATCTGGTATCTTTAATGCGTCTAATGGAAAGCTAAATTTTGAAATCGCTTTCTCTTTTCGAGTCGAGGTGTGAGACTTTCTAGAATTTACGTAGCACGGCTGGTACATCAAAAAGTAACTGGACGGAGTGACAGAGCCGAGACTGCGCACGCATGCGCAAAAAATTCCTAACTTTGAGCCCTCCCTCTCGTTAGCTCCCTGCAACAGATCCCAGAATTAGGCAACATTTGATAGTTTGTTCCTCGGACCTAAAATTCTTGATGTATCACTTCAAAAAGCTTATCTGTCAAAACACTTCCTTATCTCAGATTGGTCGATAACGTCATTTTACACAGTTTCTACCCTGTCGGACGGGGAACCTACCAAAGCAACGGTCAGAACTTTGAATTTTCATTCCACTTAAAATGTGACTGTTATTAAATGTCAACACATAAAAAAACAAAGGATGACGGCGAGGGCCATTTAACAATTTCATCACAACAAAATGCAGAACTATGATAACACACAAAATATTTTGAACTAATTTGTCCTCAACGCCATCTCTCGCAATGACTGATATTAGTTGTTCCTGATAAATAAGCAATAATGAAAATGTAGATAGATGAGTCACTTGATTATGTCATTTAAGTATTGGAGAAATGAAATGTTGAAGAACTCACTTTTTTGCACAGCTGTTTTACTTCCATATTCTTCAATTCAATTGATCCGATGAACCTTATGAATTTGCTTCCTTCATCACATGACTGCAAAAAAGATCGATGAAATTCAACATTCAAACAGACCTCCTCATTATATTGCATAGAACATGCTGTTTTATCCTACCAACTACCGGGTGACCCAAAAAAAACTTCACGAGTTAGATCGCAAATATTTTCTTGAAATGAAATGTTATGAAGGCAAGCAAGGTATCCGCATGTAGCTGAAAGGATCCACTATCTTTTGAGACGTTGCTTGGTCAGTTAAAGATATGTGTACTGTCCGAAGAACCGGTTTCAAAAATGCGGAAATTCATTGATATTTCGGACCATTCTCTCGCATTCCAGTCCATTTTTTGGAAATTGTGAAAAAAGCTTAATTCTAAATATGCTTCGGAGCATGAAATTTGAGTCAGGAACAGAGGTCAATCATTTTGCAAAAAAAATTTCCGCAGACAACATCTAATCCATCGTTATGTCGAATTTTCACAAAATGCTGACTGGATATGATGTTGATTATTTCACTCTAACTGAGAAATCCTGGATTCGAAATTTTCATTGAATCTGGTTTTTCGGATGGTAGCCATTGCTTAAGATGACCATGCAGCGTCTCAAAAGATAGCTGAGCCTTTCAACTAAACTGTGATAGGAAGCATTTGGCAATAGCTTTTTATTTCAGGGAGCTAGTTATGATCTAGCTGTGAAGTCTTTTTTGGGTCACCCAGTACTCTAAGGAAATGCAACCTATACACCAGCCTTCACAGTATAGCAAGAATCCACAAAGAATGAAGCTTTTTGGTGCCGTACGCACGCAAACCTTTTGAAAGGGTGGTAGACAACTTTTAGGGCTAAAACCTACTCAAGGATTAACGGAAGCGATAAACATTTGATGTTAACTATCTGCAGATAAATGCAACAGTTTTTACAATCATAGTAGCAACATTGGAAGAAAGGTCGTTAAAATAAAGCTGCTATAAACTGACCTTGGCTAAGCCTCGTAATCTCTGGACATCAATTGAAAGACATTCGGCTCCACTGCTTGTTATTCGGATGGCATCATTGAGAAATTCAGTCTTTGAAAGTTGATGTGAGCCAAGATGAAGGGAATACAATGACTAGAATAACAAGACATTTGGTGTTTTAAAACTAAATCGAATTGGAGCAAGTATATTGGAATGACATCAAAGCAATCATCTCTGAATCTAAACCTCTGATATAATCAAAATCTACGATTGGTCTTTTCTGTAAGAGAATCGAAAACCCGCAAACACCATTGGATCAAGCCTCTAAATAAACATGACTTTCAAACAGAGCTTCGTCCTGTATCCTTCCAGCGTACCTATCAACTTGAACAAAAGAATTCTTCTAGGAGGTATTTGTCACCTGCGATTCATGCTCTTAATTGAAACAATTGCCATAATTCATCTATATACCCAGTTGAACAGTAAAAGAATGACCGGACAATTCATCAAATTACGAATAATACCAGAGAATTACTGACCTTGAAGTGTTTGATTGCTTTTTCAAGGGGCTCTAAAGAGACAGTATCGTCCAGCTATAAGACAATGAGAAGTAAAAGAGTGAGCAAGAGTTCGATGAAGATGTGAACAAACGTACAAAATAAATCACAATTTACTTTGGTTTACTTCAGGGCAGTGTCAAACACAAGTTCTTCTCCGTGTGGTTGCAAAACGATATATCAAATTATTGAAATGTCAATACAACTAAAACATTTTGTTGTACAATGTGTACATATAGTAGGTACTAAAAGTATTATTTAACATGATCATGTACTGTGAATACTTTACAAAAATAGCTGCTTTATCAATTTGGTACATCATTGTCTGCCTTACTAACATCTGTATATGTGCACTGTAATTAGAGTTTAAATTGTTACAACACTGTTGATGGGCCCTCCAGCATTTATGCTGCAATGCCATATGTTACTAGTGTTGAAGGTCTTACGTATGTTGTGGATGCTGTGGCACCATGTTGTAATCCAGTGAATTTGCATCCAGAACAGTCAGGCGGACAGGGTTCAAATCACACCAGCACCTCTTGAGCGTCATGACAAGGGGTCGCGGACTCGATTAGTGCTTAGCTATTTCTGCGATCCCAGCGCTTGGTGCTGAAAACTGCAACTTCACCTTCACCTTCACCTACTATCAATCAATTGACTTCAGGATGGTCAGAAAATAAGAATAGATAGGGAAAGACAATGTGGCTGCACTGACCTGGTCCTTGGTAAGCAGTTGAATATAGTGATCAACATATTTCTCATCAGCAGCTAGCTCTGGATATTGTGAAGCGATCCTTGTGAATACCGATACATCACAAGACTGAGCAGCTCTTCAAAAGGAATAAAGGATGTGAAAATATGAATGTAAAGTTACGTACAATCATCTTACTTTATGAAGACATTTTTACAAGAACACTGAGGCCAAAATTTGGCATAAAGATAATAGGGATCCATTGTTCTACAAAAGGAACAACTGGGAACAAACTAAGGTTGAGCAACATTTTCCATGCTCTGATAATAAAAGCGTATATTGCAGAGTTGGATATTAATTTTAACAACACTGAATTCCGTATATATCATCACCATCACCACCAACAACAGATTTTAAGCTACTGTGTCATACCTCTCGTATTCACCAATGATCTTCTGAAATGTCAGTAGCGACATGATGAGCTGTGATGCATGACTTATAAGGTCACCTTGTGAGCCAACCAATGGCTGACCATTGTCAACAACCTCTCCAATATCGTTCTGTAATACAAAAAATGATAATAACTAATTAAATAGATTTACTTGCAATTGATAAACACAAATTTCTAATAATCTATCACAAGGACATTAAGCAAATTGAAACAAACTCTTAAGTTAGTAAGTAAGAATCTTTCTACACATTTTGCAAGCGTAGCCTACTCTTTACTTTATCAGGTAGTGCCTTCTGCGAATAGCTATCACTAAGGCCCTGTTTATATGGGGGAAAACACCTCACCTGCCAGACCCGGGGCTGACAAGCGAGGTAAATTTCAGCCACTGTTTATATGAGATTTTTAGCCTCACCTGTCAGCCCCGGGGCTGAGAGGCGAGGTAGAGTAAAGTCTCTCTACCGTGAATCAGAATGAATTGACCAATAAGAAGCAACGAATAGTTTCAATTTACCTCACCATACCGGTGGTGTTTCGTTTATATGGAAAAATTTCACCTCACCCAGGTGAGATTCCACCTCTAGTGAGGTGGGATTTCACTATACCGGTGGTGTTGCGTTCGTCATGTAAACGCGAAATGTAAATACAAAGGATTCTATTGGAAGGTGGAATCTCACCTCTCAGCCCCGGGTCTGGCAAGTGATGTGTATTTCCTCATATAAACAGGCCCTAAAAAATATGGGATCATTTCCAAATGCAGTGGCTGATGTATCGCACTAAGCTTTATGTTCAGTGATTATAACTGACGGCCTCCCTCAAACATAAACCTTAGCACAATCTCTTTACAGCAGTAAGCAGAACTTCGTTGATTGAGATCGTTTGAAAGTTAGTTTTACGCCTTTGGTGTGTGTCTTATAAATCAATATCACTCTTAACTCATTTCTTGAGAAAATTCTGGATACAACGTTAGAACCCTCTCAGAAATTACTTGCTCCTGAAATTGTTGGAGAGAAATAGAAGTGCTATTTTGCAAACAGCCACTTATTTTGCCTTTCCAGTGCCATAAATCAGCAACCACTTGTCAGATTTTTTTTTATATCAATATACTTGTCAGATTGACTCAAACATGGTCTCACTCGAAGGTGAAGCCTTTCCTATACAAAAGTGTAAAGGCGAGATAGCTGGTCTAACAGCTCCTCCACAGTATCCACACAACGAGGCACAAATTTTTTTTTGAACACCCTGAAGAAAACAACTGAAAAGTGCTTTCAAGACCTCTTCTTTGTGCTACTGTGGCAAAACACAATGTACCTTTTCACGCAGCTGGGCAGCAAGTAATTCCGTCTTAAACTTTAGCCTCGATAACAACAACAGCAACAAAACGCCATCATAGTCACCTAAAAGAATACGACAGGATACTTATTCAATATCAGTTTTTATACGTATTCAATCAAACCTATCGTCCAAACATGTCAAATTTCTCATATGGAAATTGTGGTAAAAAGTTAATGAAAAAAACTGCCATTTAAATTTCAAGAATTGGTTCAGGATAAATCGTATCCACAATCGATCAAGGATATGGTTTATTTCAGTAACCACGCATTTTGATTTCCATGGATGATAACAATACGTTCTAATTACTTCGATTTGATTTTCTTGAACTAATCATGATCAATTCCAAAATATGTCGCACAAACTGAAGCGCCTTTTCACCAAATATCGTCCAAAGGTAAGAGCCAGTGATAGCTGATTAACTTCTGATTTGTGAGGGAATGACTGTGTCTATGAATGATATCTCGATGCTTTTATATCGTCGTAAAGATGAAAGACACTTAAATTGGCTTTACAAACGCCGGAATGCTCTGATAAAATTTGGGACAATTCCGTAGCCATTCAAAAGATAGTAGACAGAAATTGCTACATCTCCTTTAACAAAACTCGTAGTAAGAAAACTGAAAAATCGATATCCAAGCAAAAGATGCTATACCTCCACGTCTTGAGAAATAGTCTGGCAGGTATGAAGCGAGCATTTTCACGTGATCACTTGCTTCTTGAACCTCAAACTTTCGCAATTCTAACTCGATGCTCTGCGATGAAATCAATGATTATGTTATCAATAAAAAAAGCATCAATAACCGTCTAGAAGCGCAAATGAATTTCAAATACAACGGTAAAATCCTCACTTGCAATTTTTACTTTGTTTTGACTTTGTTGGAAAACAAAGGAAGTGCTGTTTATAATGTAGCCACTTACTTCGCCCTTGGCCAAGTGATTTTCCTCTAAATGAAACATTCTTTTCATAAAAGTTAAAAACTGTATACCATAAAATGCATGATGCAGTAACTGTATCAATAGACACAGAGACGAAATCTCAAGTGTATGGTCACTTCACCTGAGGCGGGTACAAACCATGTATAAACAACGCTAGCTGAGTTCGCCTATTGGTTCAAAAAGTTGAAATAGGATTTCACATTAGGTGTTGAAGCATATCATATGCAACTGTAGAAAGACAAGACAACAAAATACAGCTCGTCCACAGCAACTGTACAAAAGCACGTGTATCAGATAGAATATTGGTCAATGCAACAAAACAAACTTTAGTTGATTCCGTATCTTATAAGAGTTCTATTGCCAGGTCTATTATCACTGTTCTATTTCGATGGAGATTTTGTAACTATTCTTAGTCTTCGTACAAATTTGTATTTCTAAAGAATAGAATTTTACTTGCAAGAGATTTGGATCGACCAACGAATTTAGTGAAGTTTGATAGGAAAAACAAAGGCCTGACTCTGTTCTCAGCATGGTTGTGGCATTTCGGACCTCAGAACACTTTTCAGGGAGATTATTATCGACTACTTTGCGCAATGTGAGTTAGCAATGGTTTAGTTTACACCTCATTATTTTCACTCATTGCTAGTTGACTTTCCTTGCAACTGAATAACAACGGTTGAAAGCAGCAAACTTCGATTTGCAAACTCGCACGATCAAAACCTTGCATGCTCGCAGTTTTGAATTGGAACTTTGATACAACAAAGTCAACGAACAGTGAACAAAAAAAAAACGAGAGACCAGGCAAGCTAGAAGGCACATAAAACTTCCCTGTGTAAGAACTGCATCGTGCCTAAGTCACTTTGAGTAAAGTTATCGTTGATTAACTCGCTGGAAAATGTTCTGACATCTGAAGGAATTTCTTGCTATGGCTAGCAGTGTGTCCATTGAGGACAGAGGTCATGTTTTTTTTCTTTCACATAATTTACGAGATTTGGACGCTCGATCCAAACCCTTTTCAGGCAAGTGAAAAGGTCTATTTACGGTTTCAGTGATACAAACGACCAGCACAACCAGCAGGCTGATTACATGTCGTATTTTTGCTCCTTGCCTGCACTGATATACGACAACAACAGCATCAATTCAATTCACTGAGGCGAGTGCAAGTTGAGGGTTCTTATGGAGTGAGGCTACACAAGCCGCACAAAGACATCCTTTTCTCTATCATCAGCCTTTTGCACTGGTGTTGAAGCAAAAAGAACTAAAGACTTACACGGGCATGCTGCTTGATTTCCGCAAACTTGATCTTGAAGTCAATGTCAGGAGTTGCTTGAGACAACAAATTTTGCTTCGTTTCTGCTGAATGATCTTCTTTTTCTTGCTGAAGGTCACGAATGCGGTTCTGTTGAGAGAAATAGAATTAACATTGTAAAACTTGCAAAATCAAAAAGGTAACCAACCTCACTGGTTTCAACGGGATTTCACTTTGTTCACCACACAGCTACAGCTTTGTTCACGTTGGAGGAAAGATCGTTCGAATTAGGAAAGTACATTTTCTAAACTCGATTTTAAGTTGGAAAAACTTTCGAGAACACATAAGCGCATGTTGAAAAGGAAGTCTCAGTTCTAAAAAGCAAAGATTTTGTCAGAACGGTAAGTCTCTCGCAGCTTTCTTGCAATAAATGTTTGTTTTGCTTTTATGAACCCCTTCTTCAAGAACCTAGATATCTCCAACCAAGATATCTTGTCTAACTGACAATTGCTGCTTATTTTTTCCTTCCAAATACAACATGGGAAAGAACAAGAGTTTCAAGGTCTCCACGCAAACTTTTGGAGATTTTATGCAGATCCATGTTTTCGACGTGCTGTGACGTGTTCAGTGGAAAGCAACACTAATAACATGAATCTCAGTTTTCCTATGGGTGCAAATAACAAAATCAGATCAAATGGAACGAATGCAAGGAATCACGTTGTCAGTCTAGTAAAAAGGACAACTTCGTGACAAATTGCAAGGCCACGAGAAAGGGTCCTTCGTGACAAATTGCGAGGCCAAACCTTTTGAATTACTTCCCATATTCATTTTAAACAGTCATATCTAAATTTTTAACTATGGGCGAGGGCCAAATATTGAAGACTCAAATGCTATTCAGCATAGAACAAAAATTTGACAGTACAGTACGTTTCGAATCATACATGATTCATTTTCAATCAATCGAATTTAAACTGTGACGTCATGCCCACTGGGACGTCATGCCTATTGTGATGTCATGCCATCTTTAGGAATGATGTAATACTTACCTGCAGGTTGTTTACCAAATCTCTGAACTTTGTAATTGTTCCCTGATAATCTGCGATTGTTTCGTGTGTGGCATCCAATTGTCTGTCAAGCTATTGAATGCAAAAATCAAAACGATTAAGCAGGAACAGACCTTTTAGCTATTCTACAAAAGAGCCTGGATCGAGAAATATTTTTATAAAATTTTATACACAAGGCTCGATTGAGTGGCGTTAGAGCTTCGATCGCAATTGTGCACATTCGAAAATTCTACAAATAGTAATGAAATGTCGTTCGCTCCACATTCGTTTTCAGAATAGCTTAAAGGTCTATTCTGGAGTGCTAGCAATAGTCTGTTAATTCTTGCAAGGCAATCATTACACGTTTTTGTCATAGAAAGTTGGATCAGCCAATAATAGTACAATTTTCTTAATTCCACATTTCCATTTCAATATTTCCATGTTATAGTACTGACAGTATCGTAATTTGTTTCTTATTTTCAAATCATGATTGCTACAGATATTCTAGGACATCAGATGGGAAGAAAAAGTGTTTTATTAAGGTAAAACTTAAAACAGGCGTCATAATTTTTATCAATAATGGGGTTTAACAACATCTTTGCCATTGCAATTTTTAATTTGTCTTTTGAAAAAGTTCTTCTTAGCTCTCTTTTAACGTAGAACAGGGCTCCTAAAATCTTTCGGGCATCTTAGTACTAATATTCTATGAGTTTCTGATTCTGTGATATTTTATTTCATGTAGTTTATCAGATGGCAAAAGCCATGAATTTGCTCCATTTTCACGAATCAAACGTTCACAATGCAAAGAATAAATGATATTTTGGTGCTGCCTTCCACTTACTTTGCAGCCATACTCCATATAAAGAGGTGAGTGGCCGAGTGGCTTATGCAGACTTCGTCAGGTGACTAAAGTTAAGCTCGGTCGAGTGAGGCCAAACTCCGGATGGGTGACCTCGGCGGCCTGACCTCACAACTCACCTCATTGTCCTTCGGAAGGGACGTTAAACTAGGGGTCCTAAGCTTGGATGTGGCATGCACAGTGGGCTTTCAGTAGCTAGAAACCCTGACAAGCCCACTCAAAACAAATTGAAAACAAAACAAACAAAGAAAATAGGGTGAGTCACAGGTGATTTTAGGTCATAGCCTATTTTCTGAAATAGGACTGTGGCAGTCTTATTTTAAAATTCAACTGATGAAAAGGCACCGAGAAGGAGGTCTGGTTTGCAAAAAAATACTCATATGAATTTCTATCCAAACATCATAAGCTGCTCAATCTGCAAATAACAGAAAAAGGATCAATACGCCTAAGTTTTGGACATAAAATCGTATTAAAGTAAATGTTTGGACATAATCCAAACATAGCCCTACAGAACGGCAGGTGCCACGTATCTTTTGTTTCATAGCTCGAAAACATCAAATACAATAGGTTATATTTAGATCTGCCCAGTCCCCCTTGCTAAAGGCGGATTTCCATTCAGTGATTTTTGTCGCGCGCGTGACAGTAAGCTATCAACTTTTAGCGATCGCACAACCTCCTTTCAGTTCCCATATGTAGTGCGGAAGCATGTCCAAGCTCTCAAAACTCAAATAATAACTTGATCAAAGATGGCTGCCATTAACAGACGATTAAAGCTGTTGCTACTCCTACGAAAGAGAGGATGAAAACGAAAAGAATAATAGGAATCAGGGTAAATGCTCACATCGTATGGCCTTTCTTTCTCTGCTGGGTCTCTTACAACGCTGGTGATCGATCGCAAAAGTAGGATGAGCTTCTACTTTTTTGTGTAATCGCGCGCTCAGATCGTGCTACCAAATAACGCAAAGTACGCATGCCCAGACTCCAAATCGATCGCAGATTGTCGCGCGTGCGACAAAATGCACTGAATGGAAATCCGCCTTAAGTTTGATTTAACCCCGCTAATTTACTTTAAGGCCAAGTAGGGCTTCCAATGGGCTAGTGAGAGTTCCTGAATTTGTCTTATCTACAAAGAAATGTCAATAGTATAACTCTGGAAAACGCTTAACGGATGCAACTGAAAAGGGAAATATTTGCTAACCTCTCTCTTCTTGTTATTAGTCATATCGAGTTCTTCTCTCAAATCATGCTCTGTCTGTAAATGACTTTCTTCTAACTCTTCATTTAGATCACGCAGTGCTTCCTGTGAAGATGAAAAATAGATACATCGGGCATTAAAAACTGTTTTTGAACTTGGTTCCTTCCAAAGGACGTACCGCCACTGATCAAATGATGTCATTTTAGACAAGGAGTGATTGAGCTTCAATGAATGGGTTTCTGCGGCAATTCAAACTATTTTCACACGATGCCGGTATAATTTGAAAAGGGAAAAAACTGATGCGGATAGGCCTCCCAATCAAATGAAAACGGCTCAAATTGTGCCTAACGGAACTCTGGCCGACATGATGTGAAAACAGCGTCTTGTGCACATTCAAAATGATAAAACAGGACGTTTGCTAACACCATCTCAACGAGACTGATTGATGCTTTAGGCTTCTATCTGAAGAGACCCTTATGTAAAGCTTCTAGGAGTCACCACATACAGTCATCTTAAAAATAACGGAGTCATCTTTTCAACTCCGTTATTTGTAAGGTGATGAAAATCATGATCAGGACCAGCCTTGCAGATGTGTTGAAAAGATGACAAATATCATTTGACCGTTTCCAGTTGTTAAGCCCCGGTCAAAGAGATCAAACATGTCACCTAAAATTTTAGAAACAGATGTTTTATGAAATGTTAGGCTTGTTTGGCCACCTTGTTTGGCCTCGTAACATTTGTTTGGCAGTGTTTGACAAAGTTTGATCTGGGTCAAAAACAAATTTTGTTTTTCGTTGTTGTGTGAAATGTTGGATCTGTTGGACCACTCCACAAACATTTCGCCAAACATTATCTTTTGTTTTAATCAATATGCCTTTGTTCATGCTCCGCAGTGTCTCGTTGACCGCACAGGCCCCTTCTTATCACACCTTTCAAACCAAATGATCTGTGAAATGTTTGGTGACATGTTAGTTCCGTTTGACCACCAACTCACGACATAAAGTAAAATTAAAATATGAATTTCGATAAATGTTTTGTGAAATGTTTAATCAGTTTGACCGGGGCTTAAAGTATAATGATTGACAGTTTCGGATAATTAGTAAGACACATCCATTTGATTTATGAAACTGGGCCATTATGAAAAATAAAGAAACTTAATAACAAAAATTCAGTTGACAAAGTCATATTGTAGGAGGGTATCTCCCGCTATTTATTTGTTTTGGGCACGTTAAAACTGATTACAAGCTTCCAATAGCAGCGAAGTTTCAGATTTTAACAGCCAGGCGAGACAGGAATGAAGTAGACTTGCTCCAAGTCTATTCCGAGATATATCATAAGGAACATAGGTTTACGCCCCCGCAAAAGTAACTATGTTCCTTAGTGCTGATATATCTCGGAATAGACTTGGAGCAAGTCTAGGAATGAAGTAACATGGGCTGTAAAATTAGATTCATCAACCTATTAATAAGAAGGAATTTTTGATCAAATAAGAATTTGCATAATTTCGAAAAAACAGCCTGTAGCTTCCTATTTTTCTAGGTTCTAACATGCGGGGGTATAATGCATTTCACATCCTCAACAGTACTATGTGCTACTCACAAGATCTGCAACAGTTTCCTGCAGTTTCTCGATTTCTTCTTCCAAGGCTAGATTTTTGTCAGTTAGAGTTTCGACCATTTCTTCTGCACCAAGAGCTGAATCAACCTGGAATGAAGATAGATATGAACTCAAACCATATCATGACTATATGGGCAAGATCTAGGTGGTTCACACTGAATGCCGGGAGGTATATGAGTTAACTGTATCCCTGGGGTACTGTATGTTGTTTCTTTTTCATTGTTTAAGTTCTTCTTGGTTTTACACTTTCATTTCTATTATGTAATGGCCATGGGAGTAGTCGCAGTCTTTGCTCTCCGCGAAATCTTCCAAGTAGTTTCGAAACGCAGGTTGTTAAGTTGTGTAATCTATATCATATACCTTAAACCCCCCATGGAATGCACACAAAATGATAAAAAATCTCTGGGTAAACTTTGTTAAAGTTCCTGTTGATCGAAGAGAAATTACCAAGTCAAAGTACACTGTGAATTAGGGAGCTCTCGTCATACGTCAAGCGAGTCTAGAGTCACTGTAGGAGGGAGCTAAATTAAAAAAAAACTGTTCAGCGTTACTGATCCAACAACTGGTTGGAGACATGGCAAACTAACCCTCAAAACTAACGAGGCATATGTGTATCTACTCGCTTTCCCAGCAAACCTAACTGTATGAAAGGAAGGTGATTCACACTACGTGTTCAGCAGTTTACAAGCTTATAGCCAGCCTACATTTACTTGAAAAACAACGGGATATCAAAATATAAGTTTTTATGCTATGAAAACACACGGAAACTCTGAATGAAAACGTCTTGTACAAGAAATTCTCCTAGTAATTATTCAGAAATGTACCTGTTCCTTTAGCTCGTCGATAGATTCTTCTGCGATCTGAAATCAAACGGAAATAATCGAACATCAACACATTTTCAAAAGTTAGAGGACGAGTCAAACAACATAGAAAAGGAGAGAAAAGGGAAAGAAGAGAGGGAACTAAGAAAAGAACTGCACAAATGCAATTGAGAGGAATGGGTATCAGCAAAAATTTAAACGACAGAGACATAGATATAGTCTTCCTATGGTGTCAACGATGTATTCGAAGCTTATGGATATTCTTAGGGTTCAGATATCAATATGTTGCAGCTTCTTCTGTATGGAAGCACAAATTTGCTTTGGAAACAAAAATCAATCTTGAATTAAACCATTAAGCACATTTCTGAAACAGAATATTGTGGTTAAGGCAACTGGGATCCCTGAATAGAGCACCGAAATCCCTTCTGTATGTGTCTGTTTTCAGTAGTTATGTTTGTGTGCAATTATATGGTGTCATTTTGGGGAAGCTTGCAACCAAATAGTAGATTCTGCATTGCCTCTCTTGGTTCTAAACCACTCAGGCCCGTTTATATGAGAAAGTCGAATCGGTTTGAAATGTCACCCTGATTTGAGTTGAACTCGGGGTCTGGTTAAAGCCCTTATAGCGTTCACATGGAAAATGTGATTTTTAACTCAAGCCGAGGCGAAACTCAATTTGCTTGTTCAAATCGGTTTGAAATGTAGCCCCGGTTTGAAAACGCCGTGTAAACGCATCACTCTATCACTCTTTGCACGTATTGCAGGCTTACTTGCCAAAAAGCTACATTAACTAACTATTGTTACTGCTAGTAAATTCTTTCAATGTCACACACCTGTAAGTCATTATCGAGCTTGTCTCGTTCTGCTGAAATCTCACTCAACTGATGACTCATTTCTTTGAACTGTTTTTGAATGTTTTGCAACTCGGTTTTGTCCCCCACAGACATCTCCTTCATCCTAAAAGTTAAAACAACGGTCAATTACAAAAAAGACCATAATAACAAAAAATACAAGGTATGCTAGCAAGTAATTATGATAAATCTTTCGCAGATAATGCAAAGAGCCACTAAAATACCAGCATATCCTTGAAAATCACCAAATTTGCTTTTTGATTATAGATAGTATCAATCTTTACATTTTCTTGCTGTGTATTGACTTCAAGGACCGAGCAAATTTAGTAGGTGGTCGTTTATCCTTCTTGGAGGACAATGAAATTAGCACATGAAAACCTTTTTGAGCAATACTTCTTTACAAAACCATGAGTGGCTGGGCACAGTTAGATGAAATTAGAATAAATTAGATTTCTTGTCAGCTTTGAAATCTCAATAATTGCCCTCTAAAAGTTCAGTTTTCTGCCACAAGGATTAGGCCTAACTACTATTTTGAAAATACAGAAACCACTGATTTCTCCTGCTTAGTTTGTTAATTTCAGAAGGTGGTTAGGCCCAAGCCATTCGACAGGGAGCTAAGACAAGACAAGAAAATATGACTAAGAAAGGCTGCCAATGTCAAGGAAGAGAGAAAAATGCTATTCTAAGGTAGGCAAAGAATCTAATAAATTCTAATTTTACTTTGCTGTGTCCTGCCACTTATAACAAACAATGAGTTTTGGACAGAAATCTACAGGGTGTTCCAAAAAATTGTGCCCCGTTTAAGTGGCTTCTGCGGAGGAGCTGTAGATTCAATTATCTCAGTTTTTACATAGTTACATAGGTCAACCTTCAACTTAGAGTTTGAGACTTAGTATGAATCAATCTGATGAGTGGCTGCTGATTTACGCCAGAGGAAAGGCAAAATAAGTGGTTGCTTCCAAAACAGCGCTTCTATTGTTCTCCAGCAATGTCAAAATAAAGAAAGTTTTCAAAGAAAGGGTTCTAGCGCCATCAAAATTTTTGCTAAATTGCTAAATTTGCTAAATTTGCAAAATTAAAAAGTTAGCAGTGTTGTCTATTCATAAGAAAGCACTTTCTAATTTTTAAAACATGTAGTGAAAATCTTAATATAATGCCAGAACCCTTTCTTTGAAAACTTACTTCATTTTGAAATTGCTTGAGAAACGAAAGAAGTGCTGCATTTACAGCAACCGCTTGCTTTACCTTTTCTCTGACATAAATGAGCAACCACGTGTCAGATTAACTCAAACAAGGTCTCAAACTCTAAGTTGCAGCTTGAAATATGCAACTGTGTAAAAACCGAGACAACTGAATCTACAGCTCCTCCACAAGCCCCACAAACGGGCCACAATTGTTTTGGGACACCCTGTAAACGATTTAAGAACTTCACCAAAGACATAAGAACCACGCTTCAGTGGTAGCACAACATTAAAAATCAATTCTAAAGTCATTCGTTATTCGTAAGAAGAACAACATCTGAGCTGCCAGAACCGCGGCCGATAGGCAAGGTAAAACTTAGCCAGTGTTTACATGAGATCTTTCACATTATTTGTCAGCCCAGGGGCTGAGAGGTGCGATGGAGTACAGTCTCTCTTCTGTGAAATCAGAAGGAAATAACAATAAGAGTCACTAAATGATTCAACTCACCTCACCCTACCGGTAACGTTGCGTTTGTCATATAAAGGCGACATAAAAATACAAAGGATTCTATCTATGGAAAGGTGGAATCTCGCCTGTCAGCCCTGGGTCTGGCAATTGAGGTGTTTTCCCTCATATAAATAGGCCCTAAAAGGGTGATGAAACAAGATGAGAAAAGCTATGTACATACTAACATTGGTCATTCAATCCAAAATAACGTGCATGGTATCATGTAGCTACAAATACTTACTTGACAATTGCTTCTTTAAGCCTTGTGTTTTGTTGTTCATATTTCTTTATCTCTGCACTCGTAGCAACACCTTCAATTCCTAGTAATTACAAGAAAAAGAAACCTTTCCTAACTGAGATCCACCTCCAAAGTTGCCAAAACAACAAGGACAGATTTTGTAATTCAATAGCATTAATTGCTTTAATTGTCACCTCAATTGAAAGCAATTAGTGACTGCAGACAAAGGGAATTCTCTCAACCGGTAAATCAAAAGAAACGCAGCCGCAAATGTTGCCCAGAAACCAATAGAGCAAACTCTTGCTTTTTGCAAGCGAAAAGTGAGCTCTAAGAGAAGTTATGTGCTTATAAGCAACATAGAAGGGTAAATGTAAAGTTCTGTCTCGCGGATTTTGTTTATTTGATTCAGAAGCCGAGCAGAATGCATTATGATTCTCGGGCATTTAGGGCTTAAATTACCACACAGCTCCTGGATCAAATAAACAAATCTGCGAAGCTGGGCTTTAGATTTACCCTTGTTCTTTCGCTATGAGCAAATACCTTTATTTGCACAAGGCGAGAATTTGCCCTACTGGCTTTGGGGCAACTTTTGCGGAAGTGTTTGTTTTGATTTACTAGTTGAGAGAATTCCCACTGTCTGCAGTCGTTAGTCGCTTTGAATTGAGGTGTCAATCAAGAGCAAGTGACACTATGGTATTTCAAAACCTGCCCTTGTTTGCCAAAACGGTGATTCTGCAGATTTTCCACAGGCAATATCACACAGATTGTTCGCCTTTCTTTCAAATAAAAGCGTTATTTTGAAGATTAATCTCCGTACTTGAAAGAAGAACATACCAAAAGGTCATATCTCTTACGATAACTTGGATAGAACTAGCTTTTAATGGTCTCTTCGGTGGCTTGAGTGAAGCCACCAACCAGACTGCAGAAAATGATTGACATGGGCCTAAAATAATGGTGTTTGCAGATTTGTTTACCATTTGGCAACTGAGGACCTTGAAGCCCAATCTCGTCCCCAAAGTGAGTTAGTTGCTCTGTCTCCACTCTCGGATGCCGGAGGCCGTTCTGCAATTTGATTGGCAAACATAAATCATTTCTCTAAAACTTCCTAATCATTCGAATAACAACGAAGCAATCTTGTCACTAGGCAACAACCATTACAAATGTTGCTTTGATGTTTGGAACTGAGATTGCATAGTTAGCATTGCCTAGCAAACTGCAAGTCCATTTTCTGGACAGATTTGATCGATGTGTACCAGGGTGTTCATTCGGCTTCGAGATCGGCTGATGACGTAAGAAAATCCTGGGAATGACGTCAACTGAAGCCTCCCAGCCAGCTCAAAGCTTCACGAATCTAATTTTGTAATGGGTTCTAAGTGTTGCAACACAAGTCTAATCTGCAAGATGTGAGATCTTACCCATACTAGAACTAAGAAGCATACTTTACCCAATGAAAATAATTAAAAGTAACATATTTTGCAAGTCTCTGGAAGTTTAATAAAAGTTAGAAAACGACTTGAAAGAAAATCTGAAAACTGAAATTTAGGAGGTGTCTGATACGCAGAATGAAGCGTAATAAATTGGTTGCTTTATGAAATACCATCAGACAAAGCATAAAAATTTCAACTCACGAGATAAAGTACTTCACAATTGCAGCAAATGTAATGGCAGCAAAAGCAACTACAAGATTATCATAGGGACCAATTTTTCTAATCGCCAAAAGATTGCAGTATTTCCAAAGTATTTCATTCATTGGAAATTTTCAAGATAGTGGTCCTGTGATTCAAGGTTACCCCTATCCCATTTTCCGTCCGTTATTATCTAGAAAATGGCTTTGAAATGCGATCAAAGCTATCTCAAATTACAAGAAACAGAACCTGTCTTACTATTTCAAAACTCCTTTTTTCAGAGCAATAAATACGATATCAACTTCCGTTTCCATCTAAGTTTCACTTCATCATTTCATTCGTCACGCTAATCTGCAAAAGGATAACGAATGGATTTCAAACAACCTGGAAGATTTGATCGCGCGTTTCAGTTCTTTTTTCGGCTGTTCTGAGATCTGATTTCCAAATCTGTTAAATTTGCCAGAGATTTCTACTTTATAAACAGACCTTTTTACTTCTTAACAAAGAGGCTTGGATCGAGCGTCCAAATCTGGTTAATTTGTGAAAGAAAACAAAAGCACGAGCCCCGTTAAGAACACTGCTGCTAGTTGTGCCAAGAAGTTGTTTCGGATTTCAAAACACTTTTCAAAGACTGTTATCGACAAATCTGTGCGAAGTGAGTTAGCAATGGTTCAGTTTACACAGATGCAAGTGTCATTGTTCTTTTTGCTTTGTTTCTCGTTATTTTCTTTCAATCTTAGCTGACTTTTCTTTCAATTGAATAAGAGCGGTTGAAAACAGCAAACTTCGATTTGCAAGACGCAAAATGATAACCTTGCATCTTCAAACTTTTCAGCTGTACAATAAATCGCCGCATATAAATACCTACCAAAATAAGAACCTAGAGGCTGTTTTTCCTAAATTATGTACCCTGCGATTAAGAACCTGTTCCAGTTTGATGAAACATAGGTTCTTATTGCAGGGGTTGCAAATTGATCTTTGATTGCTGTTATTAAGGTCATTGTGGTTCTAGCTGGATTTGAAAGTTTTATTCGCCTCCCCAATTACTTATTAGGCCTATGAGAACGCTTCCAGGACAAATAATAGGGCTGAAAATCTTTGTGAGACTCTCGAGGGGACTACATGGGGCACCCTTCAAATAAGAACCTCTATATATTGAAGTTTGTCTTAGTATTTTTGAAATAAGAACCAATTTCAACATGACTCTCAAAAAAGCAGGTTCTCATACGCGGGGATTTACTGTAACTGTTAGACTACAGTATCACCTAAAAATGTTAGAAAACAACGAGAAACAAGGCCAGAAGGCAACTAAAATTTCCCAATGTTGTATGAACTAAATCATTCCTAACTAGCTTTGAATAAACTTATCGCTGATCAACTCTCTGAAAAGTGTTCTAGAATACAAAGCAATATCTTGCCACTGCTAGCATCGCTATACCGAGAACGGGGGTCATGCATTCATTATCTTTCACAAATTTACCGGATTTGGATGCTGGGTCCAAATCTCTTTTCAGAAGGAAAAAGGTCTATTACCAACAAAATACAACAAAATGCTTCAAGTTTTGGCTTTTAAAAAAATGAATCCCTGTAAGCATAACACGACTAATTTTGCTGTAATGTTTTTTCAAACAGGGGGATAGTTTCTTGAGGTACATATAGCCTAACACTCACCACCATCGCTGACTTCATTGCGTAGAATTTCCAGCTCCAATGTCACTTCTTCTATTTTCTCCTTTAATGATTCATTTTCAGTTTGAAGACTTTCGTACTAAGAAAAAGAAGATTTTCCATGACAAACTTAAACGTTTACCTTAAGTCCAATCAACTCTTAAGGAATAGCGATAGATTCGGCGGATATTTCAAGTTTTGCTAAATTAGGCCTATTTCATAAACAGCCACTGTCAAAGAGCGAGGGACTGTTGATCTTTCAATTAAATTCTAATAAGATTTACCATCATCAAAATAAATCACTTTGATATCTAAAAATAAATCTAAAATAAAGCATCACATCTAAAAATGAACAATTCCGTTGCAGGCCACTCAACCATCTTCCCCTTTTCAGTACACATTCCTTATGTACGTTCGTTGTTTGTTTGGGGCAATAAATATTTACACATGACAAACAGTAGGTGTAAATATGTATTTGGATTTCATTTTATTGTTGATATTTATTTTAGATCATAGGCTTTTATTAGTATTTTATGAAAATTGTAATTAAGTTAGTTTAGTCTTTTTTCCTATTATATTTTAATTTGTAAATTTGATAGTGGAGGGCCCCTTGACAATCATCATTGATATTAATGAACTCCTTAAAAATTTGAGAATGAATGAATGGAATGATTGACTTCAAAATTTGCGAAGATTTCATGCGCTAATACTGGTGGGTACCTTTAGAACTAGCTGGTTTGATTAAGGTTTAAAACTAGGTCCATTGTTGCGCACTCAACCATCATTCCCCCCTAATGAACCTATTTCCACATAAAATCCTAGCAATATGCAAACAAAACGATGTTACCAGCTGGCACTTAAATCCGTGGAAAAGTCAAAGGAGAGAAGTCAAAGGAGAAGAGGACCTTTACACGAGAAATTTCAACCCGGGTTGAGTTGAACACGGATTGAGTTTCAACTCGGATAACAGTGTAAGCTTTCATCGGGTTACATGAAGGAGGCCGGGTTGAAGATCAACACGAGCTTAGTTCAACTTGACAAGTCAACCCATGTTGAAATGTCAACGCGGGTTGAAATTATTTCAAATTCTCATATAAACGCGAAATAAAAATCCAAACAGCATATCTTATCGTTCAACATTGTTATTCATTTGCATCAATAAAATTTTTCGTTTTAGGCCAACTTTAAATGGAATTAACTAAAACAATGGTTACCTTCTCTTCTGCCATTTCCTTGTCTAAAGTTGCCATCTCAACAGCTTCTTGCAAATCGACAGTTTCTTCATTATGCTTTGCTAATTGTTCTTGGGCTTCTCTCAGCTCCTACAATGTAACCATTCTTTTTTCCTATTTTGACTACCAATGAGGGTTAAGCTCCGAAACGCCCAGTCTTTTGAACTCTAGGCTATAAGCTATTATTGAAGATAATTCATGTACTTATCTTTTTCATACCTTGCAATGAAACGACAAAAGAAATTGTGGAATCAAACGATTCTACCCGTCTTAACAGAAGTCTGATCACAAACTTTACATCCAGATGATGATGTTTCAGAATTTCCGTGGGCATAACCTACAAATTTTCCATTATTTCTTCATAAATGAAAGCGCTATTCAGTAAATGATCTCTTCTACTTCACAGAGAAAAAGGCATGGAAGTAATCCGTGTTAAAATCGCAGAGATATATAGGCAGGTTTCAAAAGTAACTCCAGAGTGGATTCAACCGTTCCACCAAACTAAATGCAAAATGCAAAAAAACGAATAAAACACATAAGACAAGTACATAAAACAATACAGATGACAGGTTTTTTACAGTTCCATGACACGGCCCATTAACCAGCAACCATAAGTAGCAGATAAAAGCGAATAAGAAAGGTGTCTTTGCACTATTCCCATTGTTACGTTTCACTGTAATATCACACATTTACTACCCTGTGCTAGGCTATAAAAGAATGCTATCAAAATTCGTTACTATAACACTTAATTCAAAAAGGTCACATGTGAAAGGACAAACAATTTAACACTTAATTCAAAAGGTCACATGTGAAACAACAAACAACATTCAAAGACCTGCTTAAAAATTTAAAACTGGTGGTGTTGTTCTGTATAAAGAATGGTTTCTTTACTGCTTCAATTTCCAGTCACCAAATCAATTACATAAAGTTCTCTTTGACAAATTCAGTTGAAAGAATAGAATAATAGCTTTTCACAAGTTTCATTTCAAATTTTTGCAAAGATCCAAGCCCTTGGGTTTATTGGCCTTGAATTTAGCTTTTCAGTTTTCACACTTCTCACACTGGAATTTTCTAAATTTTCACAAACACCCTAGCACTCGTTTCTTATACATCAGTTTCTTACATAAAAACATGCCAAGCCTTGCATCAAGCAAACAGCTGCTTGTAGTTTTGTATCTTTGCAAACATTGACCAATTTCACAACATCTAGTATTACAAAGAAGAGAAGGCTCACTTTCTGACTTGTTCTTAATTTGAACAGCATTTCTTTCTGTGTTTCTATCCATCTTGCTTTGTATTCTGTGAGCTACATCAAAGATAAAAGAGAAGCAAATGAGAATTAATCAAATGGCAACCAGATAAAGGCAAATGTTACCTGTTCTTTAATTTGATCTGTGTAAATAACACTCTTGATTTGTGTTGATAAAACAGATCCAGATGTAGATGATTTTCAGAATTAATCTTTGTACAGAAAAGCGCACTCAATGAGGAAACAAATGTCAAATTTACACAAGATCTCCTAAAATTCAACAAAAATATATTTTCCTTCAAAGGAAAAAGATAGAATTTTTGTTTTTTTGTTTTTCAATTTGTTTTGAGTGGGCTTGTCAGGATTTCTAGCTACTGAAAGCTAATTTAGGCCCACTGTGCATGCCGCATCCAGGCATAGGACCCCTAGTTTAATGTCCCTTTCGCAAGACGACAAGGTGAGTTGTGAGTTCAGGCCTCGAAGGTCAACCATTCGGAGTTTGACCTCACTAGACTGAGCTTAATTTCAGTTACCTGAAGAAAACTGTTTAAGCCACTTGGCCACTCACTCCGCAAACCCTATTTTACCAATGGGGCTTGGGGTTTCACAGGTTTTGGAGCTTTGGCCAATTGTAGCCCTCTGGTTTAGAGTCCTAAGTCAACATGGTATGGGTTTCTGGGTTATCAGTAGTGTTATAGATTGCGGGCTTGGCACTTTTTGTGCTAAAATTTCAGAAATTTCATTCAAAAGTTACCATTTTTGGGTTTTCCCGTCATACAGTCCTTGAGGTTCAAAACCCAGTTTTCAAATGCTTAAAAGGATGCACAGAGTTAGTGAAAATGAAAATTTTGGAAATACGTAATCAAACACTGTCAAAAAAGTTTGATAAAAATTGAAAATTTTTGTTCAGAAGTACAGTTTTGGGTTTTTACTTTTTGGTTCTGAGTTTCTGGTTTTGGCAAAGTTTGGTCCAGGTTTGCGGGTTCTAGTAACCCCCAAAGCCCTCTTCTTTACCATATTTAGGAGGTGACTTCCTTGAACCAAGTGCAAGAAGAACTGATGAAGACACAAGTCAGAAAGGCCTCAGTGTGCTAAATATCTTGTCTTTTTTTGGAATCCAAATTTTATCTTTAATATCTTTAAAAGTTTATTCATACAACTTCCTACCTTTATATGTATATAAATAATGTCATATGTACCTGTTCAGTTTTAAAGGAAACGCAGTTTAATTATGAAACAAAGGATGAGGTATGCAACAACAATCACTGTGTTAAACTTCAGTTCCAGTTCCAAGACATTTCCAGTTAAGATATAAAAATTAGTTAGTTAGACGTAAACATGTTTTATTTGTTATTTGAGCATTTGAACCAACTAGGTTCATCTTCAGCAAATCTAAATAATAATGAGTGGCAATATATACCTGTTCATTCTGCATTTTAAGCTTCTCAAAATCCTTCAATTTATTCTTATCTTCAGATCTTTTTTGCTTTAATGTAGCCAGTTTCTCCTCAAGATCTACCACAGCCTTTTCTTTTTCAATCAACTTTCTATGCAATTCAATCATTTCTTCTGATGCTAATGCTGATCTTGTAGAGCTTTGTGAAAGCTCAGCAACCTCTTGCTTTATCTGCTCTGGCTTTACAACAGGTTGTGGCACAGCGATGCCTGCTGTAGAAGGTGTTTGAGATGGCACAGCTTGCTTTGGTGTTAGTATGCCTCCTGTTGGTTGTTTCAATGATCCTTGAATGTTGGATGGTGTTGTAGGCTCTGCTTTCTCTGTTGGTGCTGCTTCTTGTTTTACTCTTACATCCTCCATACTCTGATTAAGAATTGAGAAGAAAACTATACCAAGTGATTCAAAAGATTTTTAGACATTCAGCAGGAAGTGGAATAAAAGTATGCAACCAATAGCAGGCCTAACTAGGAATATTTTGGTTGGGATGTGGAATACCTGGTGCATTCTATTATGTTGGGGAAGTTTCCCCTGGCAACAAATCTTATGCTTTAAAGTCAATCAATGGGGTTAAAAGCAAATTTAGCTAGGGGGACTGTGTAATCTAATATAACCTATTGTATTTGATGTTTTTGATCTATGAAACAAAAGGAAGATAAGTGGCGCCTGTGGGTCTTTTGGGATATGTTTAGATTATGTTGTTATATCTCTGTTCATTTACTTTAAAACAATGATTTACTGCATCTTAACATATTTTAAAATCTGCTATCTTAAGTATGTGTGGATCAAGGACACCATGGAAAATTCAGTCCCCAAGTCAATGGAGAAGACACTGGTTTCAATAACTAGAGACAGACATTTTATAGACATTTTGTAAATGAATCAGCTGCGGGACATTTTTCAGATAATTTTTATGTAGGTCTTTGTAACTAATCATTTTTAAACCTCACTAAACATTAGATACCAATTTGAATTAAACTTCTACTTTCACAATATACAGTACATATTATGTAGCTCTCTTTTTTGTATTACGCGTATCATGGTGATAAAATGAATGGATTTGTCAAAAAATTTTGAAGATGAGAAAGATAATGATAGAATTTACTGCAACAAAGCAAAAGGGACTTGGGGAATGATACATGGCTTTGGGTGCAATGAGTGGCTGTCACAAAAAGTGCCTTTCCAATCCCTGGGAGTTCTCTGCCACTGTCCTTCTACTTTCCAGAATATTATAATTCACATTTTTGCACATATCTTGGATAGGGATATCTCTTGTTTTATATCAGATGCAATGATGTAATCAAACTGTTGGACTCCTTCAACAATGGAAAGTCTAATCATAGCATATATCTGTTACTGTAATTGGTTGCAAATCCCTTTCTTTAAACCAGTTCTTTAACACAGAATCATATTGCAGTAACAATGGCAAAGAAACAAACTTTATTAAATGACCAATATGAAATAAGATGACAAACAAACAAAATGAAAGTAAATAATGTGCTGTCTCCAAGGCCTTTGAAAGTAACAAAAAAGAACGATAGATTATAGGCATTGTCCACATTAACATTGATTTCCTCCCTAAGAATTCTCAAGAATTTGTAAGAATAATATACTGAGAAAACTTTCAGTTTCTAAAGAATGAATGAATGAATATGTTGGTGACATCGAATTTGCTTTTAGATTATTTTTTGTAGTATGTTAGCTTGTTCATTTTAGTGATGTACTTTTTCATTGTACAAATTCATAATTAAGCTGTTGTTGATTTGGTATGTTTTAGCAGGGAGGTCAAGTTATCTCCCTGGTTTTTAGGGCTTTTAGAAATAAAATTATTGCTGCTCTTGCTCTAATTAGAATAAATCAAATATTTAGACATCGTAATCAAACTGTTCCGTTTTGTTGTAAGCGCCCCAGACTCGATAAGCTTTGCTTCTCTGGGGCGTATGAAAGAGTATGTAGTTAGATTTAACAATGCTTTTTCATGAATCATTATCAAAGAAGTCCTATTTAAGAGTTGTTGTCAGGATGTGAAGAATTCTTGAAACTTCTCACAATGTCTTAAAGAATTTTCAAAAATTTTTGTCAGAGTAAATGTGCAAAAGGCCTGTACTGTGTATGGCTACATAAATCATTTGCTAATAACTTTCTTACCATCTTCTTTGAACCCGGTCTAACTAAGCCACTCCTTGATGGCAAACGAGACACTTGCTGTGTTGGTGAAGGGGAAGATGCTGGTGGAGATGATGAAACTGGGGATGGTGACTCTCCAATTGATTTTCGATTTTCAACACTCTTACGGCGAGGGGATGGTGGATCATCTTGCAAAATAGTCAGCTGAGACTGTCGCACAAACATCCCATGATTAGCTGGGCATGTGAAGTACCTCTTCTGTTGCACTATGTGGAAAAGAATTCAATGCAGAGATGTCAAATATTCCTTTTGGCAAACTACCACACTCATTTAGACATTAAAGGAAGAAGATGTGCAATTAAGCAAGTTTCCAATGCACATTTATTTTTCGGGCTTCAATATCTAGCTCCATCATTGGAGTCTTTGTCCCACACACCATGGGCAACACCAGGAAGGGTGGACTGGGGTGGGCATGTCCACCCAAGCTATCTCAAGCTGGTATTGCAAGGAAACATTACATATAACCTTCTGGTATTTAAACCCTATTCCTTCCATCCCACATTTTCAGGGCTAGCACTACACCTGCCACACACCAAAGATCATTGAGGTGAGTCAGTCTAGAGCTCCAGTATGCACATAATTTAGAAAAATTGTTGCAAAATAAGCAAAATTGCTGGGACTTTCTGACATGTTGGCGTGAGGGATCATCAACAAATGATTTTCATCAACAGTTTACAGAATTGAGCAGTTAACAGCTGGACTCTTTTAATGGAATTTGAGACTAATAGTGTGAAGCAATGTCGATCCTGATTGATTTCTAGCTTCAAAATAATGAAAGGCAAGAGCTAATATTTAAACTACTAGCTTTCTGACAGAGCTAATTTATTTGAAAACATAGGTAATGGCCTGAGCAATAGTTCCTGCGTTCGTTCTCAATATGATTTAGCGAAATCTCTGGAATAGATAATGAATTGTTATTGTTACTGCAAAGTGCAAAGGACAAGGAAAAACGTCATAGCTTCTTGCAACATGATGAAAGATCTTTTAGGTACCCTGGTGCTAGCAAAATCTTGGAACAATTTTCCCTTGAAAATTAAACAATCTCCTTCAGTGATGAGTTTCGTCATCAACTAAAATTACACATGTTCTCTTCAAATTATCAAGTTTAGAATTTTAGCTGTTTTTGCATCAATTAATCTCAAAATGCTTAAGATATTTCAAATTGAATGATAGGCTTTTAACGAAGGGGATGCTCTCTCCTCGATTAGTTTATCCACTGAGAGAGCTCCTCCTTTAAGGAAATTCTTCTCTATTGGTGTTCTATGTAATCTTGTTGTAATTTTGTCATCTTCCGCGACTTGTCATATTGTAAGATTTATAAATTTCATTGGTTTAAATGATTTTTGTATGTAGTTGAAAATTTTCTAAATGAAGCTACGCTGAACTAACAGAGAAAGTTTGATTTTACGGGCCCCTTGCGGGGCCTAGCTCAATGATATCATTGCAACATACAATGGAAAAGCAAGGCTCCTCTTTCTACGGGCCCCTGGCGGGGCCCGGGCCCCGGGTGGTTGCCCCAGCTACCCCCCCTCTCGGCGGTTCTGCTCCTACACACCCCCTGTAGGCCTACTGTTGTGGGACCGAAGGTCAATGATGACTTGTTCGTCCAGCTCCGGATGCTAAAGCTAAGTAATGTGCTACTGAAAAATGTACTGCTACCAGTCACTCTATGAAATATGATTTAGTCAAAATTAACTTTTTTTAATGGATTTGAGCTGGGACCCCCCTCCCTCCCTTTACAGCCCGATTCTGCTAAATGTGACAAAAATTGCTTGTCAAAAATTTATCCCAAAATAGCTTACATACGATCTTAGGGGCCATCAACATTCCATTTTCATATTTTTTAACCACAATTGGCTGTCATGGGGGGAAGGGTTCTTTCCCTTAGACCGTTAAGAAAATATAAAATCGTGTGGAAATCTCCATAGGGACTTTTTTGAAAAGCATACCGGGTAACCCAAAAAAAACTTCACAAACTGGATAATAGCTGGATTCTTCAAATAAAAAGCTCTTGTCAACTGCTTTGTATCACAGTTTAGTTGAAACGCTTCACTATCTTTTGAGATGCTGCATGGTCATTTTAAGCACAGCCAACAAACCCAATTCAATGAAAATTTCAAATGCAGGATTCCTCATTTTGAGTGAAATAATCACCATCATTTTCCAGTCAAAATTTTGTGACAAGTCAGCATAGCGAGGGATTTGAAGTTGCCTAGGGAATCTTTTTGCTTGCAAAATGATTGATCTCTGGTCCTCATTCAAGTTTAATGCTCCAAAGGAAAATTGGAATTCAGCTTTTTCATGCTTTCGAAAAAATGGACTGGAAAGCGAGGGAATGGTTCAAGAAATGGATGAATTTACATATTTTCGAAACTGTTTTTTCGGACAGTACGCATACATAAAACTGACTAAGCAACATTTCAAAAGCCTTTCAGCTACACACTGATAGCTTGTTCAGCTTCCTAACATTTGTTTTCAGTAAAATGTGTGCTTTTTAGCTCATTAAGTTTTTATGGGTCACCCAGTAGATAAAATCTTTACAGATAATGTAAAGAGTGCAGAATAAAACAGTATCCTGATATGGGGCATCTTCGGTTGAAGTCTGGCATGTTCCACAAAACATCTATTTGCTGCTCTAAGGTCTTACTGAGGCAAAAAATCTAGGCTGATCAGAGGCACTTTTGGTAGAAAGCAGTTAAAGGGGAGGGGGTGAGAAATCCAATCTTAACAGCCAAATGTCCTTAAAGATACAAAAATAGAAAGTTGATCGCCCCTTACAGATTTGACTTTTCAAACAGACAAAAAATAAAAAAGAAATATCTACTTCCATCTTGTCAAAAAGTGCCACAGTCAGCAGACTGGTGATCTCAGGGGTCAAAAGTTTTTGAGGTCAATGTTTATGTTTATCCTACACACTGCCTTAATTGTTATGCACAGCAGCAAGCACCCCAATCACTCATACGTTAGTACATCCCTCACTGCTCACTGTACACATTTCTTTTTCATAGAAACTTGGATCAGGCTATAGTACTAAAAGTTTTTTTAATTCAACATGAAATTTTGTCGATCCTAGTACTAAAAGTTTCTTTGATTGGTCTCTTATTTTTTGAATGCATGAATTGTCAATGTGGTTGCTAATGGGCCATCAACTTTTGATTTTCGTATTTTTTAACGACATTTGGCCATTAAGATCGGAAGCCCCACCCCCTCCCTGTTAACGGCCTTCTTCCAAACGTGCCTCCGATCGGTCTAAAATCTTTGGCCCAAGTAAGACTAAGAAGGCAGCAAACAGATGTCTTGTGAAACACGCTGGACTTCAACCGAAGATACGCCAATATTGGGAATATGGTAAAATTGTTCAATTTTAGACCCTATGCTTCATTTGCAAAAATTTTATCTAGATGCTTTTCAAAAAATTCCCTTGCGGAGATCTGCTGCAATTTTTTATTTTCTAAAGGGCCTAAGACCCCCTCCCCCCATAACGGCCAATTGCCATTCAAAAATACGAAAATTGATGGCCCCTAAAAGAAATAAACAGTGGTCTGTTATGTTGAAAACAAAAATGGTTAGATAATATTGCTCAAAAATAAAGGTTCAACAATCTAATTGCTATACACGTTTTTTTATAAGAAACTGGTTTATAAGAAACTCTAGTACTATGTCTAAGAAGTACTAAGAAACTTTTCAAAGTTAAAAGCATGGATATTATAGCAAATAGATCGTTCAACCTTTATTCCTGAGCAGTATTAGCTAAAAATTTTTGTGTTTTCAACATAACAGAACACTGTTAATTCCTATGTGATGTTTTAAATGTCAAGAATCACATCTGCCACAGTGTTAGCGACCACATTGATAATTCTGCATTCAAAACTAAGAAACCTTAATTAAGAAACTTTTAGTAAAAATGGGCAAAATTTCATGTGAAATTAAGAAACTTTTAGTACTATCATTACGGCCTGATCCACGTTTCTTATAAAAAACGTTTAATATCCATGCTTTTAACTTTGAAAAGTTTCTCAGAACTTTTCAGACATAGTACTAAAGTTACTTCAAATTTTTGCCATCTTAGTGCTCGTTTCTTATAAACCAGTTTCTAAAACATGTAATAGGCCTCTATCTATCCCAACTCCAATTTCCCCATCCCCGAAAAAACAAATTCATCCAGGAAAGAGAAGCTGCTAGCATTTATCTGTTTAACAGTTCTGTTATCATAAATCGGACTTTGATTCACAGAGAGCTCTTTCGGTCAAAGCCTTCTTTCAACAATGGGTGTGGATCTCTGTTTTGGCAGTTTGGTGGTGGCGGCCTAAGGCTACTAACCTGTTCCATCATTTTTTCCTTTGGGTTCATCAAGTTCGAGGCCAATCCACTTGCCTGCAGCAAAAGCAGTCATTCCAGAGTACTTTACAGTTCCAATCAGCCCTTTTCCCATCACCTCAACTCTGGTGCCAAGCTTCAAGTTCCCAGCAGCGGAAGATGGTGTGGACGCCATCTTGTTGCAGGCAGGGAGGCCACTCGACACTATCTTGCGTCGCAGCGAAGGAGCATATTAGAGGCTCACGCATGGGCTGCACCCCTCCTATTTCTATGGCTGCACCATTACAGTTCGGCCACATACCTACCCTGGGTGCCAGAGCCGTAAAAAGGGATTGAGTAGGGGGGAAGAGGAAGGAAGAATAAGAGGCTCTGATCCATCAATTTCATTCTCGTCCCCCACATTAGGCTCTGGTACCGAGGGTACCACATACCAGGTCATAACGGTGCTTGGGCAAACTATTGACACAAAGCTATATGTTTCCGCTTACCATCCTCAATTCTTCTTCCTATTTTTCTACGACTTCCTTTCTATCCTGATGTTACCATCTTGCAGTGGTATATTTAAGGGAGGACAAGAAAGGGCAATTGCCCCCTCCATGATCATAAGTATTCTTATTCTGACCATGGACGATGATGCACCGATTTTTGGGAAAGGAAGGCAAAAGTTGCAAAATTTCTTACTCATTAGCTGCCTAGTTATCAAGTCTGCATAGCTGTTGGTCCCTTTGAGTAGAATCGATCAGCATACAACCTTTTGTCCTTTATCAAAATGTGCGGATCGTTTCTACTCAAAGGGGCCGTCAGCTATGCGGACTTGATAACTAGGCAGCTAATGGGTCAGAAATTTTGCAACTTTTGCTTTCTTTCCCAAAAAGTCGGTGCATCATCGCCCATATTCTGACATTTTAGGTGCTATCAAAAATATACCAATTCTTTCTTCGCTGGACCCAACTAAATTTCTACTCCCATTGAGTGCCATTTAGTTTATGAAATTTTAAATAGAAACAGACACGTGTTTTGATGTAAATTCTTCAGACTAAGTTTATTATCAACTGCAATGTCATTAATATACTGAAGTTTCAGGTGCTGTTAAAAATATTCTATAGACTAGACGAAGAATAAGGGAAGGATAACAACTCATCGAACTTTATGCAAATGTAACTTTTAGCAACACATACCCTCTGGTAACGAGAAACTTTCTGTTAAAAGGCGAACATCTGCTGTATTTAAAGATTTTGGGCATTTTAAAAGCGGGGGTTTGAGGATTCCTTAAATTACACATGCGAGAATTAATCACAGAACCTGGGTTCCGCTAAAACATGTACTTCACACACTTGTTTAACTGAAGGAAAAGATCACTTACGACCATAGAATAAATGTGAAACATCAACAAAACGTTTAAATTGTTTCAAACATTTATTCCATCAAAGTGAGACTGTAACAGAGACCATCCAAACAAAACCTCTATTCGCCAGATGTGAAAAACCATCACAGAATCTGGGATACTCCAAAACAGCTACTTCACACACTTGTTGAGCTGAAGGAAAAGTTTCTCTATAAATGTGACAATTCAATTGAACGTCTAAATTGTTTCAAACAACTATTCCATCGAAGTGAGACATCAACAGTGACTTGCAGTCGAAAAAAATCGTCTATTAACTAGATGTGAGAAATCATCACAGAATCTGGGATGCACAAAAACATCTACTTCACAAACTTGTTTAACTGAAGAAAAAGTTAATTTACTACTTTAAAATGAATGTCACAATTAAAAAGAACGCTCAAACTGTTTCAAACATCAATTCTATCGAAGTGAGACTTCAACAGAGACTTGCAGTCAAAACAAATCGTCCACTCACTAGATGTGAGAATTCATCACAACATCTGGGATGCATAAAAACACCTACTTCACACACTTGTTAAGCTGAAGGAAAAATTACCTTACAACTATAAAATAAATGTGACAATTCAACAGAACGTTTAAACTGTTGCAAACATCTATTCCACAGAAGTAACACTTCAACAGAGACTTGCAGTCGCAACAAATCGTCTACTCAATAGATGTGAGAATTAATCACAAAATCTGGGATGCTCCAAAACAGCTACTTCACACATTTGTTGAGCTGAAGGAAAAGTTTCTTTATAAATGTGACAATTCAACTGAACGTCTAAATTGTTTCAAACAACTATTCCATCGCAGTGAGACATCAACAGTGACTTGCAGTCGAAAAAAAAATCGTCTATTCACTAGATGTGAGAAATCATCACAGAATCTGGGATGCTTAAAAACATCTACTCCACACAACTTATTAAACTGAAGGAGAAGTTTATTGCCAACTATTTGATAAATTTCCCAACTAAACTGAACGTTTAAATTTTTTCAAACATCTATTCCATCGAAGTGAGACTTCAACAAAGACTTGCCGTCCCAACAAATCGTCAACTCACTAGGTATGAGAAATCATCACAGAATCTGCGACGCTTGAAAACATCTACTTAACACACTAGATAAACTAAAGAAAAAGTTAATTCACTGCTATTAATAAATGTAACAATTCAACTGAACGTTCAAGTTGTGTCAAAGATCTATTCCAACGAAGTGAGACTTCAATAGAGACTTGCAATCACAACAAAACGTCAATTCACTAGATGTGAGAAATCACCACAGAATCTCGGATGCTTAAAACGTTTACTTCACCCACCTTATTAAACTGAAAGAAAAGTTTATTACCAACTATTTGATAAATTTGCCAATTCAACTGAAACTTTAAATTGTTTCAAACATCTATTCCATCGAAGTGAGACTTCAACAAAGACTTGCCGTCCCAACAAAACGTCAATTCATTAGATGTGAGAAATCATCACAGAATCTGGGATGCTTAAAAACATCTACTTAACACACATATTAAACTGAAGGAAAAGTTTCTTTACAACTATGAAATAAGATTGACAATTCAACTGAACGTTTGAATTGCTTCAAACATCTATCCATCGAAGTGAGACTTCAACAGAGAATTGCAGTCGCAAGAAATCCTCTATTCAAAAGCTGTGAGAAATCATCACAGAATCTGGGATGCTTAAAAACATCTACTTCATTCACTTGTTGAACTGAAGGAGAAGTTTATTCACAGCTATTTGATAAATGTGAAAAATCAAGTGAACGTTTAAATTGCCTCAAACATCTATGCCATCGAAGTGAGACTTCAACAGAGACTTGCCGTCCCAACAAAACGTCAATTCACTCGATATGAGAAATCATTACAGAATCTGGGATGCTTGAAAACATCTACTTCACACACTTATTAAACTGAAGGAAAAGTTTCTTTACAACTATCAAATAAATGTGACAATTCAACTGAACATTTAAATTGTGTCAAACATCCATTCTATCAAAGTGAGACTTCAACAGAACCTTGTAGTCGCAACAAATCGTCCACTAACTAGATGTGAGAATTCATCACAGAATCTGGGATGCTTAAAAACATCTACTTCAAACCCTCTTAAACGGAAGGAGAAGTTTATTCACAGCTATTTGATAAATATGAAAATTCAACTGAACGTGTAAATTGTTTCAAATATCTACTCCATCGAAGTGAGACTTCAACAGAAACTTGCCGTCCCTACAAATGGTCAATTCACTAGATGTAAGAATTCATCTCAGAATCTGGGATGCTTAAAAACATCTGCTTCACAAACTCGTTAAACTGCAAGAAAAGATAACTTACAACTGTCAATCAACAGTGACAATTCAACTAAACGTTTAAATTGTTTTAAACATCTATTCCAACGAAGTGAGACTTCAACAGAGACATGCAGTCACAACAAAACGTAAATTCACTAGATGTGAGAAATCATCACAGAATCTGGGATGCTTAAAAACATCTACTTCATTCACTTGTTCAACTTAAGGAGAAGTTTCTTTACAACTATAAAATAAATGAGACAATACAACTGAAAGTTTAAAAGGCTTCAAACATCTATTCCATCGAAGTGAGACTTAAACAGAGAATTGCAGTCGCAACAAATCGTCTATTCACTACATGCGAGAATTCATCAAAGAATCTGGGATGCTTAAAAACATCTACTTCACACACTTGTTAAACTGAAGAAAAAGTTAATTTACTACTTTAAAATAAACCTGATAATTAAACAGAACGTTCAAATTGTTTCAAATATCAATTCTATCGAGGTGAGACTTCAACAGAGACTTGCCGTCACAACAAATCGTCAGTTCACTAGATGTAAGAATTCATCTCAGAATCTGAGATGCTTAAAATCATCTACTTCACAAACTCGTTAAACTGCAAGAAAATTTAACTTACAACTATCAATTAACTGTGACAATTCAACTGAACGTTTAAATTGTTTCAAACATCTATTCCAACGAAGTGAGACTTCAACAGAGACTTGCAGTCGCAACAAATCGTCTGTTCATTACATCTGAGAAATCATCACAGAACCTCGGATGCTTAAAACATTTACTTCACACACCTTATTAAACTGAAGGAGAAGTTTATTGCCAACTATTTGATAAATTTTCCAATTCAGCAGAACCTTCAAATTGTTTCAAATATCAATTTTATCGAAGCGAGACTTCAACAGAGACTTGCAGTCAAAACATAATCGTCCACTCACTAGATGTGAGAATTCATCACAAAATCTGGGATGCTTAAAACATCTACTTCCCACACCTTATTAAACTGAAGGAGAAGTTTATTGGCAACTATTTGATAAATTTGCCAATTCAACTGAACGTTCAAATTGTTTCAAATTCAATTCTATCGAAATGAGACTTCAACAGAGACTTGTAGTCAAAACATAATCGTCCACTCACTAGATGTGAGAATTCATCACAGAATCTGGGTTGCTTAAAAACATCTACTTCTCTCACTTGTTAATCTGAAGAAAAAATTAACTTACAACTATCAATTAAATTTGACAACACAACTGAACGTTTAAACTGTTTCAAACATCTACTTCATAGAAGTGAGACTTCAACAGAGACTTGCCGTCCTAACAAATCGTCAATTAACTAGATGTAAGAATTCATTTCAGAATATGGGATGCTTAAAAACATCTACTGAGCACACTTGTGAAACAGAGGGAAAAGTTACTTTACTACTATAATTTAAATGTAACAATTCAACTGAACGTTTAAACTGTCTCAAACATCGGCAAAAGAGTCTTGAGGCTTTTCGTTCTAACGGCGGACTTGTAGTAGTATTCTGAGATGGAGAGCAGATTTGACTTCCACATTTTGAGCTCAGGAACACTGGCTTCCATATCTTCCATAGCAAGATCTGAACGATGACAAGCACACCAGAAGTTCATCAATTCATGACCAGCACAGTCTTCAAGTCTCTTCCACAACCCAGTATTTCTTCCAGTATTTGCAGATTCACCATCTGTAGTCACCCCTGCAAACTTTTCTCTGATCATCGCTTCATCCACACCAACGCTTTTCATGGATGTCAGGAAACAATCTTCTAGTCCTGCAGCACCTCTCAGCTCTGAGCTAGCAACGGTAACAAACCTAGTTTTCACCTCTATTTGCAAAACGAATAGACGTTTCGAGAGATTAAACTAAAAGCCATTTTGAAAGGGCAAAACGAATGGAAGTTTCGAGAGATTTAACTAAAAAGCCACTTTGAAAGGGCAAAACGAATGGACGTTTCGATAGATTAAACTAAAAGCCATTTTGAAAGGACAAAACGAATGGACGTTTCGGTACATTAAACTAAAAGCCATTCATGTGAACAGCATAATTGAGTATCCAATTGACTTTTAAAATGTCAGTTCATTTTGTTTTTTAGTTTAGAATCGACTAGAATGGCTTTTCGTTTTGCGGTTTAATTTTGGCCTAAAGCACGCTTCATAGTTATCCTACTCCATTCATTTACACGTGGCTTTCGCATCCTGCCTTGTAATCCAACGCAGTGATGGCGGAAATAACTTATGTCCTGAAAATAACTTAGTTAAAATAAGGGATAATTTTCTGGGGTCAAAGATTTAGAGACTGGGGGGCAAACTCTAGGGATGGGGGCAATTGCCCCCCCAGTTTTAATTTTAAAAAAGGCCCTGATAATTGGAGCTCCCCGGTGAAACTTTTACTATATTTTTCGACCAAAAGCATCCTGGTGAACATCTGACCTCACATCATTGCAATTAGACGGAGATGTGAAAAGTGTTGTTGTTATGTAAAAGTTGCTGTTTTGTTTCAAATCAGACAAGCATCAGTTTACATCAGCTGAAGCAGATACATCGTTTTGAAAAGTATTCAAAATTCTTTCATACGAAATTTTAGAAGCAAAATTCGGATCTAGCACCCAAACTTTAGTTTAGCCATAAGTTTTCATGTTGCTAGCGGTTGTAGTATTAATTTTATTGCGATGTAAAATTTGAAAATCTATAAGGGATATGACCGTGAAGATGACTCGGGGGTGCAAAGTTTCACCCCCAACAACTTTTCACGGTCAAGTCCCTTATAAATCTTTGGACTTCACATCGTCATAAAATCAACATCACAATTGTCAGCCGTTTAAAAACATGAAACCAGACTAAATTTTGGGTGCCAAATCCGAATCTGGGCTCGAAATTTTCATGTTAACAATAGGAAGAGATTTTGACAAATTTCCAAAACGAGGCTATGTAATGCCCTTTTCAATGAATTATACAACTTTGGAAACATAGGCTTGAACCCTATGTGCCATAGATGCAAACTGGACAGGTTCTAAATGTACTGTTTATCTGTTGTTGCTTCCAAATGGAATAGAAACATTTTAGTGTCGAAATAGTTATAAAACTCAAGACAGAAAAACAAAGAAATACAACTTAATTTAGTTTTAAATATTTACATGAAATAACATAAGTAGATTTGTCATATTTTAAAAGAAAATGTTTCAATGCCAGTGTCCATGTGTCCAGTTCAAACTTTGCGTTCCCACTTCCATGAGCTAACCTGAAAGAAAGACTTTGCAGTCATGCATATGATGAAAATTTCGGATTTGAAGATGCATAGTGGAACGATGTAGATATTATTGGAACTAAACAGCATATCCAGAACAGAGCTGAAGCTAAAAGCAGGCTGCAAGATAGAGAGCCCCCGATCCCCCACAGAATGCTATAGGTCGCAAATTTTGCTCTTGGTCTCTAGTCGGAGCACGTGAGTTACAGTTTCCATATGAAGATTTCGTTGGAGAAATGATGCATTGAACTGCCAGAATAATAAGTTCTCCCAGAAATAATTGATAACTGACGCTAGCCAACCTTCCGAAAATCCCTTTTCCAAAATCAACCCCAAACTATATTACATTAAAGTTTCTTAATTTCATGTGAAAACTTCCACTTTTTGTACTAAAAGGTTCTCAATTTGTATCGCATTTTTATGATGCTGCCCTCTAAACTGCACTATAACCTTTCACACTTTCTAATTTTGGGGGCGAGTGCAGTTTAGCGGACGGTGCTAAATATCACATTTTGGCTACGAGTGCATTTTAGCGGACGGCGCTAAATGTCCCATTTACAAACTTTGAATTAAGCAAAACCCTAACCCTAACATTCCATCACTAACCCTAAATTACTTAACAACCCTTACTAATCCTAAATAACCCAAAAACCCATTTTCCAAAACCGAACCCTGACCCTAACCCTTATACCATGACACACAGCGTGCCGGTTTTGAAAGCTGGTCCGCTTCAGTGCAGACCAGCTGGGCTAAATTAGGGCTAGCCATGTTAGGTGAGGGTTAGTTCCTGAGAAACAAAACACTAAGCTGGTCTGCTAATAAAGTGCAGTTCTCCCGAAATTGTTATGAAAGGTTCGCTAAAGGCAAGAAGGGTGTATTTCACAGAGAAAATTTGAGCAACGAAACAAATTTACTCACAATATTCAGTTACTCCCGTTTTCATTAACTCTTAACGCTGTCGCCTATTTGGGTGCCCTTCTTGCCAACGAATGAATTGCAGTGATCACTTGGGCCATGTTTTGTTTTTCATAGAGATCAACGGTTTGAAATGAGTCTGATGCAGGCACTCCTAATGCCTCACAAGCTGATAAAAAGTTTCCAATATTTTCCATCATCTTAAAAGCCATCGTGGATGTGTTAATCTTTTTCACACTTCCAGGTTTGATCTTGTTGACCAAATTGCATAGTATGACTCCATCTTTGAGCTTCTCCTGAACTGCATCGGCACCTTTTGCTCCAGCAAAAACCTTCTCCCCCAAAACTTTCTCGATCCACTGCACAGCCTCCTGTTCAAGCTTCGGATCATATTTACTGTCAAGTTTTCCTTTCACTTCAGCTGTAAGGCCATACGCTTGTGGACGATCTGCCATTTTCAACGCAAGTTTCGCTTTTGAGTTTTCAGGATCTTCACTCCAACTTATTATCCCTGCACCTGATTCAAAATAGACTAAACCGTTCAGCTGTTCTGGATCAAGTGATAGTTTGATACGAAAGTTGTCGAATTTTCGAATGTGTAGCCATAGAGGCTCTAACTTCTAACTGCTTCTAACGTCACTCAATAGAACCTTTCGTAAAGGTTGACGATTAGACTTGGAAAGGTGTCCCGGAAAAATTGTTCGACGTTTGATTAGGGACAGCGCAAACTTCATCATATTGCATGGCCGGAGAAGAAGAAAAATTGTTGCAAAAAAATCTGCTAGCCCCGTAATAAATCATTGCAAAAACTACAACTGCCTAATCACCTTTTCGTTAGAAAATGCATGTGCCCCGTATTCAGATGTTGTATAGTGAATAGTACCACAGTTAATAGTGAATAGTAATAGGTAATGGTGAATAGTACTATAGTACCACCGATGAACTAGTAGCTAGAAGACCATAAGAAAGGCAGCTCATCTCTACAACACTCTTTGTCAATGACTGATGAATCACCCCTCCTTTGTATGGAGTTAGTTGTGGGACAAAATGCCGAAACACATTTCGTAGTGGGGTTTTACCTCTTGGAGTGGTGGTCTCTTTATCTAATGGGGTGGTTTTAAAGCATTTCACTCACATCTTTGCATGCATTTCTCAACTTGCATGATTCTTAATTTTGTTCGTTAGGAATTGTTTGAGTCGCAAGACTGATACAGCTGTGGCGATGTGGAAACCAGAGGAGGGTAACAGGGAAGTGGTACCATGGTACCAGAGAGGTGGTACCTGGTACAAACTGTTGCAAAGGTGGTGGAACCTGGTACCAAAAACAGGGGTACCGGTACCAAACCTATATGAGTCGGTACCAATAACAATTCAGTCAATGGATCTGTTTGGCATTCCTAAAACAAATCTTAACTTTTAACAGTGCAGGCAATGACATAAATGCGACGGTAATTTGTTCAGGAGTGGTTTTGTCTTGCCCATTGGCCTCATGAAAAATTGACGTCGTAGACAACGGCTTTTGACAATTCCTCATATTGACGATAGCCCCAAAAATTGGTGGTATCAATACCTTCAATTTGGGTGGAACCTTGTACCAAATGAGCTGGTACCGGTGCCAAGGACTCCCCCTGTCACCCCCCTCAAACCAGGCTTTATCAAATTGTATGGGGGCACTACTTTTCATCTAGTGGCGATTATCAGTCCATCAAGGAGCGAAACTACGACGATTTTAATCAGTCTACCCAGAATCCTGAGATCCAAACGATCTGAGAAAAGCTAGTACGCTTTTCTGAAAAGTGGAATGCCTCTTGCTCAGATCAGGTGAAAGGGTAAAACGTATATTAGCTGGTTGTATTGCTAGAAAGACAACAACGATGGTGCTACCTCCAATTATTTCAATCAACCAAGCACCTTTTATACTGGTATCGTTTGTTTTGCCCATATGGTGTTGCCTCAAGCGTATCAAAGGTAAAGGGGAGGGCGGGCCGGCGGGACAAAAAGATTTGTTCGAAAATAGATCCAAAACTGACATCAGGAGTTTGACTTCGCAGCAGGTTTCCCCCCTGAATATAGTTTCTTTCATTTTCATAGCGTGGTTTGCAGTATGTATGCTGTGTCGAACTGTTCATTGCCAGTGACTATGAATTGTTGAAAAGGTCTGTTCTCAGCATCTGCATGTCATAAAATTTGATTTGTACGCCCATACAAATTTGTCTCTGGTAAACAAAAAACAGGTGTGGTATCCATCCTTCGATATTTGCATCAGTTCCAGACATCGAAGGCAGGCTGAAGTCGCTGAAAGCTGAAAACTGACTGAAAATGGCAGATCGTCCACAGGGATATGGCCTCACTGCTGAGGTGAAAGGGAAAATGGCCAGTAAATATGACCCACAACGAGAGAGAGAAGCCCGAGAGTGGATAGAGGCAGTTTTGCATGAGAGGGTTTTTGGCGGAGCGAGTGGTGCAGATGCAGTTCATGAGAAGCTGAAAGATGGGATCATATTGTGTAAGTTGATCAACATAATCAAACCAGGAAGTGTGAAAAATATCAACTCATCTAAGATGGCCTTCAAGATGATGGAAAATATTGGAAACTTCTTATCAGGTTGTGAGAATCTGGGAATGAGCAAAGTGGACTTGTTTCAAACCGTCGATCTTTATGAACAACAAAATATGGCTCAAGTTATCGATGGCATTCATGCCTTGGGGAGGAAGGCATCGAGATTTCCAGGTATCCCGCCTCTTGGACCCAAAGAAGCAAGCGCTAACCCAAGAACATTCACAGAACAGCAAAAGAGGGCAGGAGAAGGCATCATCGGATTGCAAGCAGGATACAATAAGGGTGCAAGCCAATCTGGCCAGAATTTTGGCAAGACGAGGCAGATCCTTGACTAAATTGACCGACCAGTGTGAGTAAATTTTCTTTGCAGTAAACTTCTATTTCATTCCAGTCGATTTTAAAAGTGGTGAGTTAAGAATTTTCGCATCAAAAGTAGCAAACTTCGTGGAAAACCCCGCTGATTTTAAGTTCATTGGTTTGTGCGCCCTTCCTTACTTGTCAAATGGTCTGAAGAAGAACGCAAACTGTTTATTCATTTCCGCTAAAATAAACATATATTTGCTTTCAGACTTCTGTTTATGGAGAGAAGACAATAAGGTTTAGAAACCTAACAAAGAACAGAATGATTCCGGTTCCTTTGTACTTCTTTGCCCCGTTTGTGACCCTTCTTATCAGTGAAATTCCGCTAATATTGTATTGCTGTCTTGATGCGTCTGCTGTTCTCACGGTTTTGGCTCCTTCGCATGTGCTAGCAAATGAGAATACTCCAATGCCCGACTGCACACACTGATACAACTTTTTCAGCGAGTGCTGCGAATTAGCATTTGCACCAAATGCGTAGGAGAAAGAAATTTGAGAAATTAATGCCTTAAAATACCATCATGAAAAGAGAACTTGGCTTGACATCATTTTCTTTCTGAGAAAAGGGTGACCCCATGTGGTCACAAGTTTAGGGACATTGGGAAAAAGCTATTCACAACCTCTCTCCAGTGTGATACCATAGCCCCATAGCAAGCATTTCCGAAAACTCTTTTTGACCGGATTCCCACTAAGGGTCCGGTCAACATGGATCCTCCTGTGATCCCAGGGCCTAGCCGTAGCAGACAAGGGTCTGGTTTATAGATCATGCCTTGTGTCGTTCTGGATTTATTGCGTGGCAATTCTTATCAAATGAACAAAGGCTATTTTATTGACATGACATCAGCATGACAGGCAATATCCTTTCCTACGTAAACATAAAAGCCACCTTTTCAAGGTAAGAGGTGCGAAAGCGGAAGTCTTTTGTTGTTTAGAGATTTTGCATTTTTGAGCCTAAAATCTTGTTCTGCGAACAAACTTTAGTATGGCAGCAGATTTACACTTTCATATCTGTCTTCGTTTGGAAGTTATGGCGATTTAAAGAATTTGAATTCATAAGAGCTTTGACGGTGAAGTCAGATGTTTGGACAAATTTTTGTCCAAACTTTGATTTCACGGTCAAAGCCCTTATGAGTTCAAATTATTCATAATGCCATAATTTCGAAGCAAAGACAGATATGAAAGTGAAAAATTGCCTCTACACTAACCTTTGTATGTAGAACAGAAATTTGGACTAACAGATATAATATCTCCTCTAACAACAAAAGACTTCCGCTTTCCCGCCTCTAACCTTGAAAAGGTGGATTGTGGCAGCATTCTTCAATATTGTTCTAAATTAGATACGAAAGAGGCGTTGCTTTTTGGTTGCCATGCTACTTAATTGCATTGAATTGAATGGTTATTGAACTGAATTAGAATCCTTCACCCTTTGACCCATCCATCCACCCACTCTCTCAAGCCAGCGACATTTTGCAAGATTAGTATGCTGTCCTTCAGGCAGCAACAATCATCGTAACTGCGCCACTTACGAAGCGAAAACTGGGACTGAAATTGTTAGTCTTTGACAGAGATCGATGGTCAATGATGTGGATGTGATCTTTCGTCTTCCATTCGAAAGCGTAAATACCAAAATGATAGCCCTTTCCAAGGAGAGAGGAAGAAAGGGAAACCTCTCTTCTCTTGGTATATCATGGTATATCTTGGTATATACTACCGGGCACTATATATTCGTACACTATATATGGTATATCTTGGTATAGATCTTGGTATATCTGGTACCCAGGGTAGGTATATCAGTTTAGACAGCGACATTACCACGATTGATAAATCTAAAGCCTCCCCTGCTTCCTACTTTCTTCTTCCTCCTTCCTCGCAGAAGCTTCATGTACCCCTCCCCCCAAGCAGGGCTGAATTTTTTTAAGTAGCAGCCATTTCAAGATCTGAGGACCACAGTTTTTTGAGTTTTGGAATGGTTTGCCTTTAGTCAAACTCTGCATTTGTGTAAGAACATTTTCTTTCCAACAGGTGACTTTATCTGATGAAACGGTCCACAGAAGAAGCAAACAATATTTTTGAAGGATAACTTGGGCTTATCATTTGTCTTTCAGGTTCACACATGAAATCAGTTGAAAAGCATAATTTGGACTGGACGCAAGGACCCTGGAATCAAAATATTCGGTTTTCTACAAAGTTGTAATAATATTACATTTGTTAATTGATGTAATTGCGCAAAAGCTAAATCAAGGTATTTCTTTTCTAATCATTCTCCTCTATACCATACTCTATACCATGTTATTGAATAAACTGTACCAATTTTTTCAAACTACAATCGTGCAATGTTAATGTTCAAAACCTGGACAAAGGGCTGTAGGTATCATGTACCTTCATATAAAGGAAGACAAAAATGGGGCCCCCAAAGGGGGGGGGGTCACTGGAGCCCTGGAGCCCGCCATTTTGAAAGCTTGGAGCCTTGGAGCCCTGGAGCCCAAATAATTCCCATGTTGGTTTTTTCGAATTTTGAGAGATGGAGCCTGTGGAGCCCTGAAAAGGATGCTATGGAGCCTTGGAGCACGGCAATTTTGCCTTTGGGAGCCCGGAACCCGCTAAAATATGCCTTCGAGATTCGGAGCCAAAGATCCCCGAGGCGGCCTCTAAAACCTAACGAAACTTAAACTATTTTTACCATGAAACCATATTCTCCTATGCAGTCCTAGCTGACAGAGCAGAAACGCACGCAAGTCTCGCAACTTTGAGCCCCCCTGGCTCCCTGCAACAGACCCCAAAATTAGGCAACACTTGGTATTTTCTTCCTTTGGCCTTAAACTCTTGATTTATCGTTTCAGAAACCTGATCTACCCAGACACTTCCTTATCCCAGATTGCTTGATGACGTCATTTTACGCAATTTCTGCTCTGTCGTTCCAGATCATTTCGCACTGCAAATGCCCGTGCGTCACAGCACTGTCTCGGCACTGGTATGTCTGTGTCTCAGAACTGGCCCCGCCACTATGGTTATGTTCAGGGCTAGAAACAGTGCACGACCATGCGACCGCTGGTCGGAGGCATATTTTGAAACCCGAGAAAACAACACGGAATCTATCATATGAGATTTCTTTCACGGAAGAAGCGCCTCGCATAAAAAACCAAGGGGCAAATCACTCCATAAACAGTGTTTAAGACTTGGAGATCTTCGAAACCTCTCAAATTTCTCAAAAATTTTGCACATTTCTTCTGAGATTTTCAATGATTTTAAAGGAGTTTTAAAATATTTTGGGATTTTAGATCGATTCAAAGATTTTTCAAGATGCTGCAAAGTTTTCAAGGTTTTGCAGGAACTTTGAGGATATAAACGATTTTGGGAAGATTTTAGACCTCCAGATTTCCACTATAGTATCAAACCAATATTCCTTCCTTGGACAAAGCCTATCTCGTCTCAAAAATAATTTCGTATTCGCTATCTTTAAAATATGGAATGTGGAATAATGGAATGGAATCATGAACTGGGATAATGGATAATGAAATTATGCGTCTCTTAAGATCTCCTTATGGATGAAATGCTCTTGTTGCTATGAATTTTCAAAAGTGGGAAACCTTTTTCTGGCTCACCCGAGCCCCTACCGGGTGAGCCAGAAAAAAAGGTTTTCCACTTTTGAAAATTCATAGCAACAGGAGCATTTCATCCATTTCAATGATTCAAATTCTAAATAAAAGTCGAAAGATTGAAGGATTTTTGTAAATTTTCTTGCTGGAGCACTAGGAGTATCCGTGAATTTAACTTTATAGAGATTTAATGGTCGCAAATTTCATAAAAAGACATTTCCGACAAAAATGCTCTGGATTGTTGCAAATTAACTAAAGTTCAAATGATTGATGTAAGTATACATTTGATGTTTTGCAAAGATTTGTTTTATTCTCCTAGCCTCTCCTAGCCCTTTTTGCTAGAGACGATAAACCATCACGTACCCATTGTTTCAACCTACTGTTTTCTGTTATGTCAGTTTGTCTCCGCAGCACGTAATTCCCAGAAATATACCTAGTTTCTTTCATTTTCATAAATCATAGCGTAGTTTATCGTGTGGTGTAAGTTTTTTTATAAGAAACTAGGATCAGGCCATAGTACTAAACGTTTCTTAACTTAACATGAAATTTTGTCCATTTTAGTACTAAGAGGTTCTTAATTGGTTTTTTATTTTTTGAATACAGAATCATCAATGTGGTCGCTGACACTGCAGATACTGCAGATATGTTTCTTGATATTGAAAACATCATATAGGAATAAACAGTGTTCTATTCTGTTGAAAGCGCAAATAGTTGGTTAATATTGCTCAAGAATAAAGGTTCAACGACATATTTGGTATGAAATTCATGCTTTTAACTTTTATCAAAGTTTCTTACTACTTCCCACACATAGTACTAGATCCTGTGACTAGAGTTTCTTAAAACTTTAGCGATCTCGGTACCACAAGTGTCTTGTGAAAACCCTGTATGGTACGCCATTTGTTGCATTATTCACAACCTTCATTCAACGCTCAAAAGCTTTTATTGATTAAACTCTCAGCGTTGGAAAGTTTGCATTCAGCACTCAAAGGCTTGCATTCAGCATCCAAAAACTTGCATCCAAAATATGCAAAAAGTTCTTTCAATATCAAAAAGGCTCATCCACCAAAGGTGTAAATGATTCAATGAGGCCCCCCCATAGTACCCCTGGATAACGGATTCACGTGTTGATTTTTCGTTTTTCACGCCATCACGGACTATAAAACAGCATTTTCACGTTCACGCTGCAGAAATTTTAAGAATGCCCCAGAAAGATATTTCTATGTAAAAACAGCTGGCGAAGACACACGAGGGAAATCAGGGTAATTCTAACATGGATTTTAAAGTTGGAGCCAAAACTGTGAGTGAAATGAGATGAATAGGGGCACAGGGGCTTGCCCCGGAAAATTTTTTGAGCATTCGCCTTCTAGAACGGCGAAAAACGCCGTATTGTGGAAATTAAAGCCTGTTACCCTATCATTTGCTTCTTAGAAAAAGTCGATTTTCATTCAAATAGACTGCATCTTGCCGGTGGCAATTTGAATAGTACCATATATTATTTTTTTGGTAACTCAGAAATTCTTCTTGTAAGATCAATGCTCTTTTTATCTAAGACCTTCTAGGAGACAAATATCTTCATATGGGGTAGATTGCAAGCGAATGGAGTAAAAATGGGGTCCGGGGCAGGCCCGTCGGAACGAAATTCATATTGGGGGCTGAATCGAGAAGCGAGCGAAGCAAGGAAAAATGGGGGTCCGGGGGCTTGCCCCCGGGAAAATTTTTCATGACCACGCCCTTTAGATCGTTGGAAAACGCCCCATTTTTGGAGAATGTGCTATTGACGGAAGCAAAAGATCACGACTAATGAGAGTCTTTCGATGAAAATTTTGAATTCTTTGACTTGTATGACATCAAAAGATATTGCATTTTTGATAGATTCTGATAGCTTCCTCGAATATATACAAATTTGAATCTTCGTTCTTACGACCTTGGTTCTTACAGCCTTTTCCACTTTCAAAATCAGCAAACTTAAGCAAATTATTGGGGGGGCTAAAGCCCCCCCAGCCCTTCCGCCTCCGACGGGCCTACGGGGGTTTGCCCCCGGAAAATTTTTTGAGACTACACCCTTCAGAATGACGGAAAACAGCATTTCTTTGTGAAATTTCAAGCCGCAATCACGTGCTTTAAAGTCCATTTCACGAAATAACGACCAAATTTTTGGCAAATCACGCTGCACGACAGAGTCTTCGATCACGAATTCACGAGTCGAAAATATCAAAATCACGAAATCACGCGCCCAAATTAGCCAAATAACGCTTCACGTACAAATATGGGGGGGCCTCTTCAATCCATTTGAGGAGTTGGTAATACATTGGGTATCTGATTCTCAAAAATTGCGGTGCTTCCAGTATTTCTGTTTACCGTTCGTTTTCCCTCCATCTTTCCCGCCAGCATAGCTTGAGATTTCATGGCCGCAAATTGTATAAAAAACCATTTCCGACAAAAATGCTTTTGATCAGCGTTCATTTTCCCTCCGATCTTTTTCCCGCCAAGATTTTCCAGTTCTAAACGAGGCTCGATGGCCTTACTGGTTTCTTTGTTCTTTGAATTTTGGCATTGACAAAGTCCAATTGACGTTGCGCCTCAAGAAATCATCCCTGCTGCTGCTTGCATGCTCAGAGTTGGAAAGAACAAATTAATTTCTCTTCTTGCAAAACCTTCACTTCGTCACTTGCTGTTCAAGAGAAGCATGCGGCTTGTGCAGTTCGTTGCCGAGGGAAAGAATAGTGTTGGCGTCGAGGTGGCAAAAGATGGCGCGATTGTTGATTTGTGCAAGTTCGACTCATCTGTACCAAACAACATGCGGGAATTCCTCGAAGGAGGAGAAAAGTTTTCAAGCATTGCAAAGCGGTAAATGTCTTTAAAAGGAAACTTTATGCTTGTCTAAACAACAAACAGTCATGTCCTTGTTATGTTGCATTAAATCTTATAAACATGCATAAAGGACTAATGCTAATCCCGTTGGAAGGTTTGCGAAATGCGTACCAAAGTGAACTTCGTTCTTTCCCATATTCTTATATCAGATCTGGTTGTCTGGTTAGTTAGATGCAGTAACTTAGGGGCCATCAGCCTTCATTTTTCATTTCATATTTCTTAATGGCATTTGGCCGTTAACCCTAATCCATATGGGCTTTTTTCGAGCTACCATTTATGGGGGGGGGGGGGTTCTTTCCACCCCCCCTCTGTAAACTGCCTTGGCTTGGTCAGAATTCAATGCAACTTGGCACCGTTATAGATCAGGTAACTCCTAGCATGTAGCTTACTTTGGGTGTGGCTGCCATGCCTTATGACGTCATAGTGACGTCATGAAGTTTAAAATCAGTGAAAATCAGGTTTCCAAGTTAAATTTGAATTCAAAGAAGGTTTTCCATGAAAATTTGGTAGTTTTTGGTTCCACTTAGCAACAAATTTGATATGAAGATATCATTTCATTGAAATTAATGAACTTGGGGTGATATTTTGGCAGAAATTAGCCAATCTGAATGATGTCATTAATGCATTGAATTTGTTCTCTGTAGAAATAGACAAAAGAAGCTGCAAAGTGGTAATACTCCATCACAAACGCATCATTGGAGTGTTTTCAATTGAAAAATTTCGAAAATATTCAAAAAGCTTGCTAATTAGCCCAAAATGGCGGCCAAAATGACATCATCATCAAAAAATGCTGACATCATCAAATTCCAGAAATTGCTGTATCAAATTAAAGCTCTTCGTTTACTGATTCATTTGGTGTATAATACTTCATAATTTGACCCAATCTTTCCATTCAAATCATCAAAAACAATGATTTTTCTGCTACCTGCTTCCAAATATGGGCATGTCACGTGACCTGTGAGCTCTATTGTTTAAAAATTTTTTGATCAAAATGTGGCGAACAGATAATTAGTAAAAGTCAGAGGGGTTTGGGGGACATAGGTGATGTCTTTCAAACACTCGGCAAGAAAAACCTCGAGGGGGGTGGAAAACACCCCCCCCCCATGCGGATTAGGGTTAAGATTGGAACCCCACGCCCCCTCCCTGTTAAACAGCCTTTTACCAAAAATGCCTCCGACTGGCCTAAAATTTTTGGCTGAAGTAACACTTGGGGAGCAGCAAATCTTAGATGTCTTATGGGACATGCTGGACTTCAACCAAAGAAACACCATAATAGGAGGCACAGTAAAACTGTACTATTCTTCACTCTGCACATTATTAGCAAAGATTTTATCAGCGCTTATCAAAAACATCCTTATGGAGATTTTCTTAACAGCCTAAGGGTAAGAAACATAACAGCCAATTGCCGTTAAAAATTGTGAAAGTTGTTGGCCCCTTACTATATCGAATCCTCACCAAGGAAATTTAAGATTCACAATCTTTTGATGCACCTGAAATGCAAAAAGCTTGCAAATACACACCTAAATCATCAACTGCCACCCAAAGTTATTTGGTGTGCACCACAAACTTTCTAAACCTTGTCATTAATTAGAATTTACTAGGTAGCCCACTCAGTCAGTTTAGTAATGTACTCACTTTAAATTCCAACGTACCTACAACTTAATGAAAATAACTAGGTATGCAAACAAACAATTAAACCACCAGATTCTGTGACAGTATTACAGTTTGTAATAAGCTGATATAGGAAATCAGAAGACTATACAAATACAGAAAAAGTGCCTGTTTATATGAGGCGGGCTGGCCCTCCTGACCAGGCTAGCTTGCCTAGGCAAGATCTGAGGCCAGCCTGCCTGGCCAGGATAGTTTTCTGTCATATAAGCACAAATCAAATCATCTCGCCTGAGGCGAGCCAGCCCAGTCAGGCAGGCTCGTCCACCTTATATAAACAGGCCTGAAGAAACAAAGCAACTTTTATACAGGGAATTGCATTCAGCTCGGTTGACTTGTTCTAAGAAAACAGGGGCAAGTGAAGTTTTTGTGGGACAGTACAGTATGTAAATTGAAAAGCTTTCACAAGTTTTCTCTTTTTGCTTTGGACAACTCATGAAATGTTTTGTATTTTGGATGGACCAGTAAATCTTCTCCAGGGATGGAATTCATTTCATTTTCTTCACTTAGGAAAGTACAAGGGTAGAATGCACCAGGGCACTTCCAAGGGACTGGAGATGCCAACTGTAAAGAGACAGTTTTGTATTGTCATCCATAATTTTTCAAAAAGTATCCAAGATTTAATGAAAAGATATCCAAGGATATTTTCCAAAAATATTTCCTTGGAAGAAATTAATCTGTCAAAAATTCCAGTGTTAAACACTTGGGGGGGTAACTTAGTACTTTTCATGGTATGGGGATATGCCATTTTTTAGGGGTACTTTTTCAAACCGTTACGGAATTATAGGTATCTTTTTCGCAATTTTTAGACATTTAACGGAATTATGGGTGTCCTTTTCAGGGCATTTTTCATAATTTCCGGAATTATGGCCCAGATTTACAGAATTATGACCCTAAAATCCACCAGAATGTACGGAATTATGGGTACCAATTTTTCGTGCAAAATGGCACGTCCCCATCAGAAGATAGGTCGAGATACCTCTCCGAGGTTAAAAAGAAGCACTTATTCATGTTTGCAGGGCCTTGGAAAGTAAGAGCAGCCTCACTGAAAGATCAAAAGTTCAGATCAAAGCTCCAGTAAATCCATTAAAAGTAATTGGCATTGGTATGAACTATGTAGATCATTGTGAAGAACAAAATGCTCCAATACCCAAAGAGCCTATTGTCTTTGGCAAATTTCCAAATACCATACAAGACCCTTTTGGACCAATCATTCACCCAAAAGAATCTGATGTGAGTATGGTTTCAAAATATCAAACTTCATTAGAAATAGTGCCATTGGCACTTGTCATCTCAAACATTTTGGAGTAAATTGAGGTCTGTGCAAAATGACAAGTGTTTTAAGCTAACAGGTCATATTTCACATAAACATATCTAGCAGTCAGTGAATATTCAAGTGAAATAGCCATTGAGCAAGATAAGGTCTCAAGATAGATAATGTGGAGTGGTTTTGAAGCTTTTGTCCAAGACTATCTTCTAGTTTTTCACAATAGAAGCTGTGATGGCTGCAAATTTTGATGCTGGGTAAATAGAGTGTTTCATTTGGAGCCTACTGGGAATGAAACTTTGAAGGATTTTCTGTGTAGAAACTCTTGAGAACAAACGGAGAGACTGTTCAAGGGAAAAATATGGACCAAAACAAAGTTTTTCCAATTCACCAATAAATGGCTGTTTCTTATAAAATTGTGCTGCATTGCAAAAAGCAAACAAAATCAAATTGACGCTTGGATCACTGGTAAGTAAATTATTAAGTTCAGGAATTTCTCCAGAACTTCTTTTAGTGCAGTGGAACAGTGTTTAAGCTAGGAAAAGCTGAGATCTAAATGATGTCTGTGCTAGATATCATTCAAATTTGCCTCAGATTTCTAGATACAATAGCAGTCAATGAGTTTGGGTTATTGCTCAGTTCAGTATGCATAATTGCTGAAACACGTGTCACTGTATGGCATTTGTTGTGACTTCTGTCAATATTTCAACAAAGGTCAATATTCTTTGACTGGAAAATTAACTCAGTTCTGCCTCCAAGCAAGCTACAGTATGTGCCTAAACATGTAAACAACGCTGAATGGATATTTCTGCAACTGACTTAGCAAAAAATAGTTTACAGTAACTTACTGCAATAATTTGCATCCATTTCGCTTTACATAAGGGTACTAGAAATTCATTTCAAACAACTCAAGGGGTTTGAAAGGGGCAATGTCATTGGCTGATTTTTGTAAGCTTTATTGATTTCCACACGTTCTGGGAAGCAGTAAGTATGTGAGCCTTATCTTGTACTCACTGCCAATGTTGATAAACTGGACATTAGAGCATTGAATAACATTTCTATTCCTTAGTATGTTCAGCATGTTCAAAAACAGCTCAGAAAAAGATAATTGCTAATTACTCTAGAATGATATTAGCTAGTTTAGCAAAGCAGGCTTTGACATCTAAGTTAGCCCTTTTACCTTAAGATGGCATGTAGTATGATGATGAAATGGGTACATTATTTTGAATTATGCAGTTTGGTAATTGCCAATACCAAGTTTGGCTAACTTGGTACCCATGGCCACATGTCAACAGCTTGTTTGTTTCTGTTTAGAAAAGTAGTTGATCAGTTTTCTTTATCACAGTCTGTTGACTGGGAAGTGGAACTTGCCATCGTCATTGGAAAGCATGGAAGTAATATTAAGGTATGTAATATGAATTAACCTTTAGAACATTCCTCAAAGGAGCTTGCTATGAACTTCTGATTTGGTATGTTATAACTGTTTTGAATGTTTCTTACTGAAGGGTCATTTTCAAGTGAATCCCTTGTAATTTGAGAACTTGTAATAGCCCCTAGTCAAGTTATTTCAGCCAAATTTTACTTGGAAAGTATAGGATCTTAAAAAACTGAACACAGAGCATTCTAAGACAGGTGACGGTCAAACAATCCAATCCGTGCAAGATCTAACTTCAGATTACTGTTTGCAAAGATCTGCCCCTACTTGTGATTTATTGAGGATTGGAAAATTTTGAGGCAAAAACTTCCTGAAATTTTCCCAAGCGACTAAAGCTTCCTTAAGTTGCCAAAATTTTACAACGTTTCCTAGAATCAAGTTCTGCTCGCTAAACTCTTTTGAAAGGTATATAGTCTTGTTTTGAATAATAATCGCAAGTTCCATGACCAGAACAGCTTTGCTCTACATACATAGTTCTTGGTTGTGCCTTAGACTTGCACCAAGTCTATTTGGTCGAAGAATTAATATACTTGGGGCAAGTCTATAAAGCAAGCGAAGAAGCTCTAAATTGACCATTTTGTACATTCGTCTAAACTTTTCCTAATAATGTTCAAAATTTCAGTTTTTGGTTGGAAACAGTTTTTTCCAAAATTTCATTCATCCGAATTTTGCATTTGATGCAATTTCCTCTCATTCACATTGATTTACACCTTCTTCTATTGTAAGAAGAATCTAAATGGAACGATATTTTACAATTTTTGAAGAATTTTTGAACCTGCACGATTTTGATAACAGACACCAAACCACACAAACAAACATTTGATACGAAATATTATTGTCTGACTGAAATTTCAAAAAGTAGTCAATACAGAATCCCGCCACTCCTATTGGCTACCTGCACATTTCTCGCGGGTTTTCCGTAACCTTGTATGATTCGATACAAAGATGCGTTTTTGTTGCCACAGCAACTGCTTTAGGCCTGTGAGATTTACAGTAAACTCAAATAACATGACTGTAACAAAATGTGTTTGATTAAATGATGCGAGTCAAGATTAGAAGCTGTCAGGATGTCCCCAAAAATTGTTTGACATTTGATTAGATGTTAAGAAATAACGATGAAATGAAGGTTTTCATTATAATATGACCCAATGCCTGAGATTTTTTATTAATCATAGACACCAGAATCTTGCAAATATTCAGGAAGTTGCTTTTGAATTTCAAGTTTGTGCGATAACCCCTGGGGGTACTTAGCATATTTTGCTGACAGGATGTGCACGTCTTGCTGGGTATCATTTTCAGCGATTTATTCTAAGGCCAGGTATCTGTTTTACTAATGAAATCTAAAGCCGGTAGCCTGAATCTAATCTTTTTTCTAAAACCGGTTAAGAAATAAAAGTCTGCCGACCCATTGTTATTGTTGACAGTGGACAGTGGATTTCTGCTTATTCCTGTCTCTACAGAACATTATCTATAGAAATGTGGTTTTGGGTGATTCCAAAATTCTAATGCTGGGTATCGTTTTTGGCTATTTTTTCTAAAGCCGACTCACAAAAACTATCGTAGGCGTGTACAACCCCTTCGTTTTGTATCTAAGTACCCCCCCCCCAGGGCGAAAGCTGAAACCAGAGACCTCTAAATGGCACTTTTGGTAAAAGTCGCATGGGCTGTCATTTCTGTTATTTCTCATGTGTTTCGAAACAAAGCCATTGGGATTTGACAAGATATAAACGAGAGTTATGACATTGCATATCCTTCTTTTATCTCAATCATGGCACTTTTTGCATTACAAGAAATCTAGGGGTCTTTGGTTTCAGCTGTCGCTTATTTCTGATCTTTTAAAGCTCACAGCTTAGTGAATTTTCAACCGATTTGCAAGGTTCTGGTCTCTAAAACTATTTCAAAATCTTAGGGACAGGGCTATCTTTCCATGTGATCGTTATTCTTAAATATTTGTTCAAACGTCAAACAATATTTAGGAAACCCTTTACATTAACTTGAAGCAGTATTTAAGGGTTTGCTCCAACCAGCATACCTTGGACAGGTCTTTTTATAGTTGGCCTCTGTTTTTACCGTTTTCATGGCCCATGAAACATGTGCAAGTCTTGCTGGATGAAACAGAACCTTTAATTTCCTATGATGAGATATATACTTTCAGGAATCTGAAGCGATGAGCCATGTGGCAGGTTATTGTGTGGCTCATGATGTCAGTGCTCGTGATCTCCAACTTGGTAAAAATGGCGGCCAGTGGCTGTTAGGAAAGACTTTTGATACATTTTGCCCAATTGGTCCTGCTCTCGTCACTCCGGATGAAATCTCTGGTAAGATGCAAGTTGTTTCTCCTCGGCGCTCTTCTCTTTTGCATAGCATAGGGCTCAAATTTTTTCGAAAATTTTAAGTGCAATACAGTAGGGCCCCGCATTTGAGAAACCACTTTTCACACTTCAGCCTATTCTGCAGGTAATTTTTCAAACAGGAGTACTTTGTTGGGACACACAGTATACTTGAAAATTTCAATTATTAGATGATTTATTTCCAAATTTTATTGCTTTGGTATCTAGTGAGCTATGAAAGGGAAATGACTTTTATTCACTCAATGTCGAAATTTGATTGTCGTGCTTGTTGTCAAATCGTCTTCATTAATAAACATTATTTTATTTTCGATTGCAGATCCACATAACTTGGGAATAAGATGCCGTGTTAATGGACAAACGATGCAGGATTCCAAAACCAGCAACATGGTATTCAAAACAAAAGAAATTTTGTGCTATATTTCAAGGTAAGGCAACTGTATTTTTGCATTGCAATATCTCAAAAGTACTTTTCGTCTTCCATCGAGGACATCATCTTTTATTTTCCACTGCTTTATTCTATTTTCCACTTTGACGAGCATATTTTCGAACTGTGCGGCAAAATAAACAAAAAAGTGAATGCATTCTCAAAACGTAGGAACTATCTTGATAATACACAAGCTCAACTCTTGTGTAAAACAACAGTGTTAAAAAATTTCAATTATTGCCCTTTAATTTGGATGTTCTCTTCTAAACCTGCAAACAAAGAGATCAATAGAACACAAAAGCGTGCAAAAAGGCTGATTTCCAGTCAGTGCAATTGGTGCAATTTTCCGAGTAGGCGGAAATTCTATTGTTCGCGGGAGAAAATGTCGCTCTGAAATTGAATAGATAGTTACGGCTGAGCAACTTTTTATTGTCTAAAATTCCGCCCGCTCGGAAAATTCCGCTGACTGGAAACTGGGCTTAAGGATAACAATGCGTCATTTGATGTGTGGCTAAAACAAGAGGCAGATACAACAATACACGTTAAGAATCTTCCAAGCTAATGATAGAAATATTCAAAACGCTAAATTCGCTGAATTCCATCCTTCCTATGGAATTTTTTCAGCACTAAGAAAGTTGGATACAATCAGAGGATTAGAAACTTGGTAAAACTACCTCAAATAAAAACTCATGCATTTGGAACACATTCTCTTACATTCAGAGGCAACATCCTATAGAATGCTGTAAGTGACTATATGAAAATATGAAGAAAAGTCGCAGCTTTCAAAAAGAAAATAAAAGCTTAGAAAGGGGCAAACTGCATCGATAAATTAGGTTGTAAATAGGACTTTGCATTTTATTTGATATTATGTAAATACGTCTGGTTAGTTGGTTTGAATTAATTGATATTTATTCATGGAATTAGCTATTTTGATTAACCAATTTTAGATATTGTTAAATGAAAAAAATGTAGTGACTGCGGAGCAGCATTCAAATCTTTAAAGCAGGTGGATGGGAAGGTTTGCGACATAGTTTACTCCATTGTTTCAGGCCTTGGTTTTTCAATAGCTCGATTTTGATAGACCAATCATTTATCCCGGCTGCAGTGGGTTTGTATGCCCGCTGTTTGCTAAAAAGGCACTCGCAGATGAAAAGGAAGCTCAGTTGTTGCCCAGGGGGAGAACTTCTATCGGTATTTACCGGAGGTCAGACACAACATGCTGTTGAAAAACCCAAAAGTATACTAAATTCAGGGCATGTTTAGACCCCAAATTAGACTTACCACTTCATTGTACGTATTGAACACAGGTTTCATAGCTTTTTGGCAACTTCGCTGTAATTTTGGTGAAAAATTGACCCAAGCACTCACATTGTCAAAGTTTCTCATTAGCAACCCAGAAAATATACTGATTATGCTCTAAATACCGCACCCAAACATATACTAGACAGCGTTTTGCAAACCCAAAAATTGTCTGATCCTGCTCCCGTCGCGTACTAATAGGGAATGCCTCCGGGAGTTGCTGCGTGAAAGAAAACTTCAAAGTACGTTAAGGAGTAATTGAAGGGCCTCCTCCAAGTGGATATGAAGACAGTGAAAACCCTAAAGCTCATAATGTTCTAAGTCTTAAGGCAGAGAAGCGAACGAACGTGAGTGATATTTAACATGTAAACTTAAACCTGTTATGGCTGCTTTAAGGCAAGTTGCTCTTACCTGCTTGAAGAGTAGAATTTTGTACCGTTGCTTGGGTTCGTGTTTGCGCTCACAGCACTGGATCAGTACAAGGTCCATATGCCGACCGGAAACCATGGAAGGGAGCACGATCCATTAGTCTATGACATTTTTAGTCGAAAATATGCTAAAGTGATTGTAATCATATCGTTCTCTGTCGCCTGAAATTTTTTTCGTCCAAAACTCGGTGAAAACGCTTCGAAATTTTTTCATCCGAAGAGATTTTGTCCAAAATTTATCCGTCAGAAATGTTTGGCATTCAAAGTAGTTTAATTTGATGTTAAACTACTTTGTTAATCAAAGGCATTCGATACTGCAGATCACGGTATTCTACTCCAAAAGTTAGAAAAGTATGGAGTGATTGGCCTTGAACATACCTGGTTTTCCTCCTACCTGAAAAACAGGCGGCAGCTTTGTAGAGTGAATGGGGTAGCCTCAAAGAAATAATATGGAAGAAATAAAATATGGAGTTCCTCAAGGCTCTTGCCTTGGGCCCCATTTATTCCTCATATACATAAATGATCTGCAATTTGCTCTTAAAAACAGTGAAGTAACGATGTATGCCGATGATACCAGTATATCATATTCTTCTAAGAATATCGACGAGCTTAATGAAACCCTTAACAGTGATTTAGACTCCTTGAAATAGTGGCTTGAAGGTAATAAGTTGTCGCTCAATGTAATCAAAACACAAGCAATGGTTATAGGCTCTAGGCCTAATATCAAGAAGATATCAGATAAATTAGTACCGACCCCGTCTTTCGCCATTGGCAACTCGCATATTGATGTTGTAGATAATGCGAAATACTTGGGAGTACAACTTGATAAACATCTTGTGTGGGATGAGCATACTAAGGCTTTACGTTCAAAGATTTCTCGCTCTTTGGGTTTCCTAAAATATGCTAAGAAATTGCTTCCAAAGTATACCCTGAGTCAGATGTATAGAGGTATCGTTGAGCCCCATTTTCGCTACTGTTGCTCTGTGTGGGGTGGCTGTGGAGACTCTCGCCTTTTAATGCTACAAAAGTTACAAAATCGTGCTGCGAGAATAGTTACCAACAGTAGCTATGATACACCAGCAGCAAACTTAATAAAAGAGCTCAAATGGCCGACAGTCCACGACATGATTAAACAAGAGACGGCTACCATTATTTTCAAATCAATAAACGGTCTCGCGCCCACTTACCTCTCTACTCTATTCACGAGAAACTCGGCACGGGAGATAGTAAATTTGAGAAATCGTGAGACTGACTTACTTGCTCCACGAATGAAAACAAGTAATGGCCAAAAAGCATTTTCGTTCCGTGGAGCAAAGGTTTGGAATGAATTAAAACATGAGGTCAAGCTAGCCCCCTCTCTGTCTACTTTTAAATGTAGACTGAAATGTAAATAGATTTTAATTTTTCATTTATTCTAATTTAACATTGTAAAATATTCTTTTTTATTTATCTTAGTAACATTGTAATTAGATTTTTTCCACGGCCCCCTGAAAAGCAGCCACTTTTGGTTGATGGGGCCACCGTGTATAAAGAATTTAAAATGAAATTTAAAATGTTGGCTGTTAGCTATGGGTAACAACTTTGATTGACAGTAGGGCGTAGGTTGATTAAGATACTCTCCTTTGTAGACTCACTTTCTTGGGTATGTAAGTAACCATAAAACCTCGTTGCTGGATTTTGCCTGCCACAAGAGAGTGACATTGTTTGCGTTTTATTGCAGATTTTTCTCGTTGAGTCCTGGTGACGTCATTGTAACCGGAACCCCGCCTGGAGTCGGCTGTTTTCGTAAACCTCCAATATTCTTGAAGGTAAGCCGGCCAGAGTGGATGAAATTTTTTACCACGTTTAGTTGTGATACAGATGACTGAGCCAGAGAATCGTTCCTCTGTTGTATGGCTGCTTCAGAGGAAGTTTATTCTCCCTTCTTCCCTTGGGGTTTGAGACCATGTTCCAGCCAATCTGTCAAATAGTTGATCATATCACAAGAATGTCGAGAAATTCATTGCCTCAAAAAAGCATTTTCTTTGTTCTCAAAAACCGCAAGAATCAAGTATATACCGAGGAGTCATTAAAAACGCCCAACATTTGAAAACATCCTGCTCCCTGAATATCAATGCAACGATATTGAAAGCTGTCTTGTTTTATCCCCGATATGTCAAATTAGGTTCAGTAATTTACCCAGCTTTAATCGGTCATTGCTTCCCGTCGATATGGGAGATTTTCTGCAGAAAGCCGCTTTCGAAAACGTGCAAAAAGAGTGAAAACACTAAGCAAGATTTCCGTTTGTTCTCCTTTCTAGCAGTAATGACTCTTGGATGTGTTCATGTATTTTGTCCCCGCGGGAGAATGGAATCCCCATGAATCAGTTTCAACCCGCCAAAGGAAAGCACGTGCTAAAGCGTGCTGAAAGCCATCACTGTGAGGTAAACACATAAAGGATTCTTGGTTGTAATTTTAGCTCTTTTTTAAGGTTCCTCAAAGGGGTTCATTTTAGAATCTGAACGGAGTGACCGATTTTAGCTAGGAAAATTTCTGAAAATAATTGAACATGTTAGCTATTCAATCAGGTATTGCAAAACATCATTGCTTATTTACTCAGGCAGAAATTCACACATCTCGCAATCTGATTGGTGTTCTAGGAATTGCGGAGTTTGGGCCTTAATAGGGCCATGTTTCTCAGACTATTATCATGAATCTCTGTTGACCGAAGCGTCATCATCAAGTCAAAGAGCACAGGGAAACGAGAGACTCATCGCCATAAGTCTAATCTGACCAGGGCAATCCAGGGCAATGGTTCTCTACAAGCGGCAGCAGCCTTTCAAACGGGGAATTCTTCTCAACCCGCAAATTAAGTTATATCCTTTTTGGTTCTGCAGGTTGGTGATGTAGTTGAATGCGAAATTGACGAAATAGGTTGTATTCGAAATGAAGTTATTGCTGCAAGTCAAATGTGAGACAAATTTTTATATTGAATAGCAAAATGAATTTAGATTTGGATTTGATTTATGGGGAAATATTATTATCAAATTTAGTTCTTTGGTTCTTTTGCACTTGATTTGAAATTTACCGAGTGTCCCTAAAATGATGTGTAAGCGTTTATCGAGCCATGCAGTTGTGAATTATGCACTGATCTAAAAGTACTAAAAGTTTCTTAATTTCACATGAAATTTTGTCCATTTTAGTACTAAAAGTTTCTTAATTGGTTTCCTATTTTTTGAATGCAACATCATCAATGTGGTTGCTAACACTGCTGCAGATATGTTTCTTGATATTTAAAACATCATAATAGAATAAGCAGTGTTCTGTTATGTTGAAAACGCAAATGGTTAGATGATATTGCTCAAGAATAAAGGTTCAACGATCTATTTGCTATAATATCTATGCTTTTAACTTTGAAAAGTTTCTCAATACTTCGCAGACATAGTGCTAGAGTTTCTTAAAATTTTGGCCATCTTAGTACTAGTTTCTTATAAACCAGTTTCTTATAAAACGACGCGTAGTCCTTTTAAAAAAGAATGAGAATCAAGTATATTTTGCTGTTATTTGTAAAATTTTCGAATGAGCACAATAGTGAAAGAAGCTCTAACGCCACTCTATCGAGCCTCGCGTATAAGAATGTATAGAAATAACGCTCGATCCAGGCTCTTTTGCAGAATAGGTAGAAGGTCTATTGCATGTTGTTTAGAAGCAAAAAGGTCAGCTTAGGCGACAAAATTTATCTCAGTTAGAATCGGCCGCTACGGGTGAGCCAGAAAATGGCTTGAAAATTGTTGATACCAAAAGAATTAGTTATACCGGGAGAGTCAAAAAATGTTTAAGCGTTTGGCAGGCTATGAAATAAAAAGTGTGGGACCAAATATCTACCAGTCAAAGGCTAGTTTAGATGAGAAAATTTTGTTTGGCAAAATCACTCATCTATAAGACCCAAAAATATACCAATACGGTGGTTGCAATCGAATTTAAGTGCCATTTACGATGAAGGTGGATCTGCAATTAAGGTAGCTCACTGCCGACAATTTCAAAATTACGATTTACGAAACAGTGAAAGGTGGTTGTATACCAAGTAAAAAAATAAGTTCAAAACGCATAGAGAGCACTAAGTTAAGTTGGCTCGCTACTGGTACAAAGTTCAAACTACTACACACTGGGTGTCCTATCGCTCATGGTAACATGCGGCTGTTGATCTCCCTGTTACAGACAGTCACTTGCCGCCAGCAAATGGCAGTTAAATTCGATTGCAACCAGCGGATTGGTATATGTACTGTCAATAAATAGTTTTTCTCTTCGAGTAAATATTTATGGCTTTTCGCTACTTTATTTATTGACAAAATTATCCCCCGTTGGCTTCATGTTTTGAACATGGACAAGCATAAGCTACCGGCCGTCGACCTCAGCCATCGCCCTTGATCAAAAAGAGACTTGTAAGACAGCTGACTTTTTCTATCTCCTAAATTTTAACGATAATCGAAATAACATGGAACTGTTTGGATTTGTTGGCAATTGTATTCTAGATTAACCTCAGTTCTTTTCTGTCGCTTTCTATCGCTTCATTCAATGGCGTACATTTTTATCGTATCGTAAATGTACATTTGTACTACAGGAAAGAAGCCATTGCAAGTTGAAACTAGTTCGCTCGATTCGATATTTAAATCAGTTCAGCTTGACACCGCTCCACATTTGTTCGAACTGTTTTTCTTGAAATTTTTCGCTGTAGTTATATTGCCCAGGTCTTAGATTTTTGTTGACTGCTTCATCTTTGAATTGTTGGCTGTGTGCATGATCTCCGGACTCGGATATTGCAGCGTTCAATTTTGATAGATATGTATTTTTTGTAAGAAACTAAGAATTTGGGTCAGTAGCCCTACTGAAAGTTTCTTAAAATTATCAGATTTTGAGTTTGTTAAAAGTTTCCATATTAATCTTCATGTTCATTACCTGTGCCATCGTGATAATTTCAATATTTAGACATTGCTGAAGCAACTCGGAGTAATATGATAAAATATCTGTGAAAATAAATGGTTTCTTAACCGACATTTTTCCGGTAAGCAGTTTCTTTAAAAAATGTGTAGTCGGCTAGGAAACTAAATTCGATCAGATCATGAATTTTTATAACATTCATGCGGAAAAGGTTCGATTCGATGGCTTTATAGGTAATGTTCACAGTCACGAACTCTATAAAATGTTTGTATTAAAATGCCTTTCGACTTGGAACTTTCGGAAGCCAAAAGGTCCATTATGGCCAGAGGGTTCATGGCCAGGGCCTCAGTTAATTTCAACGCGGATATGAGCCGACAAAATATACCTTATTGTTGACTCTGAGTCTAAACGTAACCTGCTCCATCTTTACAAATAGAAACGATGTGAAATGAGCTTATCTTAGGAACAGGTGTATGAAAATCACACACGAAATTGCAAAGTTTGTATAAATTCGTGCTTTGATCTGTAGCAGGAGACGAAAATGTCTTTAAGGCCTTCTGGATACGGTTTGACTGCTGAGACAAGAAGCAAAATAAATGCGAAATACACTGAGGAAGCTGAGCAACAAGCGATATGGTGGATAGAAAGTGTTTTAAATGAAGATGTTTTCAAGGGCGCTTCTGGCCAAAAAGCTGTTCAACACGTGTTGAAAGATGGCAGAATTCTATGTCGGTTAATTACAACGTTGAATCCTGACTCAAAGTTGAAATACAACGACAAAGATAAATTGATGGCGTTCAAGATGATGGAAAATATTGGTTTATTTTTGGCAGAATGTGAAAAATATGGTTGTTTGAAGACAGACTTATTCCAAACTGCTGATCTTTATGACAACCAAAACATGCATCAAGTCATTTGTGCAATCCATGCCCTAGGGAGAAGAGCTAGGGTTAACGGCTATGAAGGCCCAAGTTTAGGCCCTAAAGAATCGGAGAAGAATATCAGGGAGTTTTCTGAAGAACAGCTGAAAGCTGGGCAGGGAATCATTGGTCTTCAGATGGGTTCAAATAAAGGCGCTAATGCCTCTGGAGTGAATTATGGCAAGACCAGAGATATTATGCACTGAAAAATTCAGTTCTGCAAGTATTTCTATGGTTAGTTTCAGTTTGTTTGAGGAAGAAGATTGTGAATTGTGTTCAGGTTCCTAGTTTTGGCATTTCTGATTTCCTGACATTTCTCAGACTTGGACAAGAATTTAAGGATTTGAGGGAAAGGACTGTGAATGAACTCACTGCATCGGATCTCCATCAGATAGAGTATAAAGATGAGGAGACAGACAAAGATAGAGTATTTATTTCTATCTGCCAATTTAAGACTAGTCTGTGTTCCAGTCCATAGACTCTTTCCTTGCTATTTCCTTCCAGTTTTAGTTATATTTTCAATATCGATAAAATAAGCTACATGCTACTTTCAGATTGATCCTTCTTTGTTGCAGTTCACCGTCATTTTTTATTATAGTTTATTCTAGTTGAAACACAAATTCTGCTGACATTGTTTATATCCACGTGATGTCAAGTGACCATACCCTCACTCTCCGTCGCAGAGGCTGTATTGCAGAAGGAACGGATGCCATACAGTTGGGAAATCATTTCTTTATCTGTTGATACAGTTGCCCGCGTCACGCCTCTTTCATGGTACGAATTCCCTAGCTTGCACGAAAACAAAGTTTCTTCTAAAGGACAAACATGTGATCAGAAGTGGATTTAAACAGCGATAGCTGAATTTTTCTGTTGTTTACCTTTGTCTATCAGCAGGTTGTAAGTTGTTAAAGATTAGATATGTACTTGATAAATTTTTGCTTGCTGTTGCTGGAAGGTATTTTTAAGAACATGACAAAGTTGGGAGTCTACTGAGTCAGTTATTACAAATGAGTTAGTTTTCAATTGTGTCATCTTGTTGTCGATAGCTTCCCATCTGCACCCTCACGAGGTAAGAGATTGGAAAAAGTTTTCCCCTGCACTCCATCTCTACTTTATCTTGGTATCAAAGTGCAGGGGCGCACTTTAGAAGCACCCTCCACCTCCAATAGTTCATTGGAGTCATGTGACTTTTCCCGCGCTTTTTAGAATAGTTTGAAAGCACGCTGACGTGATCTCTTCTTCTATTGAAATTTTCAAATTGGCCTTAAGGTGCTTGTTGTGAGGCTGTGTAACATGTTTACTTCCTGTTTATTATTTGTTGGTTAGTTGCTAAAACCAACCAAATTGAAGATGAGTTTTATCCACCTACGAAGCAGGTAGCCGTTATTAGCTATCAAGTACTTAGAAGGCTATTTCTACAGACAGAGGTATGCAATCTACTTTTCGAAGTCGGCCACCAAGCGGGTGAAGGAGCCAGCCAGCCAAAGAGAGACCTCAAGAATTGTTAATTTGACAAGTCCATTCCTGTTACCACAGCTTCGCATCCAAGATCAAGATGGCACCCTTTACTGATACTATTTTTTCAAGGACATTTCTCATCTTTTACTTTGTATCTTTTCTCTCCGTTGAAAATTATGCTTACGACGCCACCATTACGATGTTGACCAACAAACTTTCATGCTCAATCTTCCACGGAGAAATTGAGAACACATTTAGCTGGAGAACGCAACAAGAAGGGCACAAATTTGATATCGTACTTTTTGAATCCAAACCTGGAACATCTATGAATTGCTCCTTTGAAAGCAATGAGACGATTACATCGCAAGACATATCAATTTCGCTCAATACAACTGGTCCAAAGAGCCTTCTCCTAAACAGTTCAAAATTATCACATTCTTTTGCAGTTTCAAACAACTCGAACCAACTGGTTATGAATTTTCAAAAAAACTACATTCAAATGAAAGCAAACACAACCATTGAATATGAAATTATATTTTTGTATTTGAACTCAAGTCAGATACTTATGAAAGGCAAGTTGATTCGCTTGGGTGACCTGCCAAGTTTTTCTGTGCATTCTTTCAAGCGAACGATGGGGGATACTGTGATGACTGGCAATCAGAGCTGGAACTTTTTGAAGCCGCCTTGTCACCATAATGTGCTTATCATTCTTCCAAAATATCTTGGGCTGTTTGATCAAGGTATGCTTAAGTTTCACTTTAGTTAGATATATGTGATATGCCTGGTTCCTGCTGAATCTAGGGTAAACCGGGGTAATTTGGGACAGGGGAAATTTGGGACACCCATGGGGTAATTTGGGACATTACTCAAAATTGCACAATTTTGTATTAGGTGAGAGAATTATATTACATTTGTTTGTTAATTGTCAGTTTGATAAATTTTGAAGTGCACTTGTGAAAAAAATAGACATTACTTGTGCAAAAATAGACATATTTGAGATGGCCCCCAAAACGACAGTTTATTAAAGAGGCCATTTTGATGAAATTCAAGTGAACCATGGCAGTTACAATTATTTTCTATTCAAATTTGCCTTTAGGTATAATTATGTATCATTTGAAGGTGGAAATCATTGCTGTTCCAAATTGCCCCAGATGGGTAATTTGGAACAGCATCATTTATGCGCTAATATATCAAACCACATGAGTGAAGAAAATGGTTTTCTCAATATCAATTATTTAGTACTCAAATGTATATAAAAGGTGCATTAGTCTTTTTCAAATATGCAACCAAGTAGTTATACGTCAAAAATGACAAAATTTTCCCAAATTATCCCGGTTTACCCTACAGAAAATTGCTCTTTAGGCCTGTGGCGAAGCCAGGGGAGGGTATGAGGGGGCACTTGCCCTTCCACTTTTTAAAAATTTTGTAAAAATTGTAATTGAAAAATGCAGTCAAAATGTCTGGGTGTGCCTTTTTGCCCCCACCCCTCCAATTTGGAACTTTTTAGTTTTACCCTCCTCTGGCCCCGCTGCTACCATAGACGGAGGTAGGGTGAGGAAATGCATGTGATTTGGTTGAAGAACAAGATTTTGTTTCATAGCTTGATATGGTATACACACTTTTCAATTTCAATTACCGGCGCTGGCAGTCCTTCAGCATAAGTGCTGATTCAAAGTTTACCTTAAAAAATCCTTACAAAACTAAGGTGAAGTACATTATGTGAAAAGTGTGATTGATATGAAACTTATTAAAACCGTTAACAATTAAAAACTTATGACAGTCTAAAACCTAAAGTATGAGATTTACGATGAAAGAAAAGGGCTTCATCCCAACATTGTTTCCTTGAAACTACTAGGGTTCTTGGTTTGACTCAGCCGAAAGGCTACTCTACAACTTATCTCCTCTTTAGGAAACTTTTTTGTCCATGTGGTGGTTTTTTCATTCGTTGCCATAAGTCTCCCTCGATGTTACAGAGACCATTAGAGCCGCGTTTTGAGTTCTTTTGTGACAAGGTAACTCATTTATTTTGGAGCCAGTCTAATCAAAAATTTGAAGACCATTGTCTCAGTTTCATTTTGAATTAGTTTCTGAATGGTCTTCTAACCTAGCCCTGCGATGCCTGGTCTGCTAAAGGCATCATAATTTCGACTCGCAAATCTCACTGGAAGGTATCTGTTAAGTCTGTAAAGAAAATTTTCGGATTGTCAGAACTCCGGCCGTACCACCTTGCACGCTTTTCGAACAGTAGATATGCAACTCTGTATGGTGCATACGTATCTAGCACAAAGCTTGGCCCTCAGCCCTACCTCTACCTCACATGTTCCAGCATGCTTTATGGATGTCAACATCAACATCATTTTCTGTTTTTCAATTAACATCGGATATGTCTTAATTTGTCACTTGTAATTGTCTAACTTGGAATTGTCTAACTTGTCAAACTTGGAATGAAATGAATGCGAATATGATTATCGTCGCAATCCTTGTTCTCCGTTTTTTGGTGAAGCTTCGATTTCCTGCCAGTACTCCGATTTCTACTTTATGGTTGTTCCATTTCCTACTGCACGCTCGTTTTACAGTTCCCATGTGAGAAATTTTCTTTCTAAATTGTTCGAGAGAGACTGAGGGTGCGGCCTATATGTGGGACGGATTAAAGGCTAGTTTTTAAGTAATTTAAAAAACTTTACAACGAGAACCATCGTTTTTTCTCGTTTGCTTCTCACCTGATGCTTTCCTTGATCCAAGTCAGATTAGTTTATTCAGAAATTCATTCTTTGTGATTTTTAGAAATATTAAAACTTTCACGTCTTTAAACATCGTTGTTTTTCTTAGGCATTCCTCTTGGTATTGCATACAAATCACAGGAAATGATAATCTTACTAAAGTGGGAAAATGTTTCTTTGGCATTGGAGCCTAGTGCCGGTAGAATAAAGAGCATCACACTGGACAAATTTCTGCTGTTGCATAACGAAAAGGAACTATGTCTTATTCCGATGATTTCTGATGCGGGGATATTGAAAACGACAAGGAAATTAACGGTAAGAGCGCAGAGATTCATGCTCAATTTTCGAATAATTACGAACGGGAAAGTCATTAAAAACTTTCCTTTTTCCTCAGCCATTGCTACCGGGCGAGTAAAAAACGTTGTATTTGAAAGGCCCCTCTTCCCTGAATATTGTAGCAATGATATTTTACAATATTCAATTGAATAGCTAACATCTTCAATTATTTTTAGAATTTTTCCTGGCTGAAATCGGTCACTTCATGCAGATTTTGCAACGGATTTTTGAAAAACTTCCTTTCGAGAAACCATCAAAAATGTGCTAAAATTAGGAGCAAGTTTCCCCAGTATTTTAACCTCACAGCATTGACTTGAGCACACTTACGCAGCTACTGTTTTATGTTTTTTAGAGCAATGTAATTTTCCAGCTTTTTCCCTCCCAGAAAGCTGCTCACAGACAGACAAATTCCAAACCATTTCACAGATTCATATAAATTGATAATACCTGTGTTGTTCTCAAATTACAACGGATCAACAGTTTTTATAAAAATCCACCATAAAACAGGCTTAAAATCCTTGATCGGTTTCGCTTGCAATCCACCGGGGATCTCCGCCTCTGCTATAGTAAAGGTACCTGGGAATGTGCCTTGATGAAAGGCATACTTTTTCCAACTTCTAGTCAAGCCAAAGTTACCCTTTTCTGCAATTTTCTCTAAGCCAAGGCTGTATCATTTTTCAAGGTCTAGCTAAGGGTATCATTTTTGTAGCAGTTGATCTAGGCAAGGGTACCATCCTTGTGAAAGTTAATGTAGCTAACGGTAACACTTTAGATATGATCGTGACAGACCCCTGGACTTATTACATGAGTCCTTGTTTTCGCTTCATTCCCCCTAACGATACTCAACAGTCCTATTCCTTTTCAGTACATAAAAATTCAGTTCTATGGAGCAAAACTTAGTCGAATGTCACTCACCAGCCTAGCAGGCCCCTACCAAAAATTTAGCCAAGAGCCTCCCATGAGATGATCCATAAATCATTTTTGCAATCTTTGAAAGCTTTGACGCCTGCTCTGTTCATCTTAAAGGAAGAAGTATCATCAATCGTGCAGATCTCCGATATCATCTCAGTATCAACAACTGCGAAGTGCCCCAATCATCGTCAAAATCTTGGTGATCATCATCAATCCTGGTTTGACTTGGTCATTTTGGTTCGACTTAAAAACTCAACGGTTCGAGCAGTTCTTGGTCAAAATCCCTACCAAAGTTGGATGATCTATGCGTTACCTCACTGGCTGTCTTCAGCTCAATATGTCAACGTAGAAATCGACTTTGAAAGGGTTTCACTGATTGTTGTTGCCAATGTTGGACAGGTACATTGCTACGTTTACATTCCAATTTTCTGCTAATGTTTTGCGACCCGTTTCAGATCACGTGATAATTGTTCTCCGTAGCGTACAGGGGCATTAAGGGTGTTAGGACACGGATGTATTGATTGATTATTCATTTACCTTGTTTTGATCCTTGTGTCTAGTTTTGTTGTCTTGTTTTCTGTTCTGTTTCGTCTTCAACTGGTGTAAACTACTAAGCGTGGTTAGGTCCAACCGCTCTCAAGTCGTTTCTTTCTTGTGCGGAGGTGCACCAAGACACAGAAATACAAGGGAGCACAATTCAAACAACTTGAGAGCGGTTGGGCCTAACCACGCTCAGTTGTGCACGTCAGTTGAAGACGTGACAGAACAGAAAACAAGACTACAAAACAAGACACAAGGATCAAAACAAGGCAAATAAATAATACATCAAAACATCCGTGTCCTAACACCCTTGGGGGCATCACACTTTTAGGAGGGTTTATCGTGGATTTTGCCTGCACATGATGATATCTTTAGAGAGTAAAAATCCCCCGAATAGAGTCTGAAATGCATAGATTTTCTCTGGTTTGAGAGGCTGCACCCCCTGCCTCATGCTTCATACGCCCATGCTGTGCTTTATGAAAAGAGTGATGCTGGCATGAGTGAAAGGACACCCAGCGTGCAGCAGTTTGAAAGTTACATCAGTAGCTAGCCACCTTAACTCGTTATTTTTTGTGTGGATCTGTACTTAAAGTGGCTCACTACAGAAAATTTCAGAATTACGAGACAGTGACAGGTGGCTGTATACCAAGTAGAATTAAGTTCAAAACACAAAAGATTAAGGGTAAGTAAAGGTGGGTCGCTGCTAAAAATTTCAAACTGCTGATAATTTCAAACTGCTACACACTTTGTGTCCTATAGCTCATGGTATGGTGAGATACAGTGACGATTTCCCAAGGGTATGGTCACTTGAAGTGAAGTGACCATAAAATGAGGAGTGATGTAAAAGTTGCCGAGTATTTGTTGGGGATTTTGACCAAAGATCAGAGGTGATCGGAAACAAGATTTTTATTGATTCAAATGAGCGGTACTGTCGAATGATAAGGAATCCTGTTTAATTCCTTTGATATCTCATTTCATAATCAAGTTATCTACTGATATTAAGTTTCAGTTGATGACGTCATTTTGCTTGCACGGCGCTCCCTGGTTGATACAGTAAAAACCCGCGTATAAGAATCTACAATTTTGCAAGTCAGCCTGATTAGGTTCTTATATATTGAGTATTTAGTGGGAAATTAGGCTGTTCAAGTTCTTATATTGGTTCTTATTTCATTCAGGGATTTCAGGTATCTCTTTTGTTCAGATTGCAACTTCAAGCTCATTATTTACTGTCAGTTCAGAGGCACCTGGGTTCATGAGGCCTCATTTATAACGGCAGTCCATGGAAGAATCAGAAATTTTGCAGAATGCAATGAAAAGCTTTGAACACATCTTTAAAGTTTTTTGCAATTTGCACATATGATAGTATCAGTCCATACAGGCTTGATGACAAAGCAGCTGGAGTCTTTGTATCTAATTTGGTGATTTCTACGAATAAGAACCTATTTCGATTTTCAGGCTGAATTGGTTCTTATAATTGGGCGTCTAAATTTCAGAATTTCAGCCTGTAGGTTCTTAACCACTAGGTTCTTATACGCGGGTTTTTACTGTATATTGAAAAATAGCTATATCTGATCTTTGAAAGGTTACAGTTGTAGGAACATTTAAGTTGAGCTGAATAAGTTTGATAGAAATTTTCTCATGAACTGATGAAATGTCTAGAAAGGCATGTCATTCGAAGATAAGTTCTTTTAGTCAATTTCCTTTGGAAGCATAGGCAGCCTCGTACACTTTCCTTTCTTTTTGCAAACAAAATAATGTCATCAGACAATCATACAAAATAGTGGATAACTCGAAAATGAAACAAGGTAACACAGAATTATAAGCAACATTGTTTATCTGTAAAAATGCTATCCATTTTCATCAAAAAAATTTTCCCTACAGATCACCTTTAAAGTATCATGGCCTGCCATAAGTGGATGCTTTTGGCTCAACTATTTTACATCAATTTTCATACTATTCTTTCCATTCTTACAGCCTCAGAAATCAATTGTATCAGTATATGCACTACATCAAAACACGAGAGAGATGAGAATAGAAACGACACCGTATATTATACCTAAAGCATTGCAGTTGCCGATATTGAAACTTCTTCCAACGCTTCCTGCTGTGATCATTTATGGAAAAATTGAGGTAGCTATGCTGTTCATGATTGCAATTTCACGAACATTGGGTGCAGTAAAAACCCGCAAACAAGAATATGCAAATTATAACCTGCAGACTGACTTTTGGAAAAGACACCCAAAGATAAGAACCAAACACTTACTTATTTATTGCAGTTTTCTTATCGGATGGTACACTTAATTAAGACATCTCGTCATATCAGTGTACATTCATTCCCAACTACTGATAACTGAGCACCTCTAACAGTTTTCAGCATATGAATATTGTTTTATAAAAATGTGTGATATGAATTGTTGCTTTTCAACACAATACCACACCCTGAAAATATCATAAGTGCGTCATATACATATATGGGAGCCTAGTCAGTCTGTTGTTCAGAAAAGTATGTTGTTGTTTGCGGGGTTTTACTGTACCTCACCTCTTTTGTTAGTTTTAGCACTTTGAGAGGAGAAATGTTAGTCCTGAAAACTCAAACTTACGTGCAATGGCCTTTTGCCTTGGACAAAGTCGTTGAGGTAGAGCGAATATATCAACGATAGCCTTGATAACAAGGTTAGATGTTGTAAGACAACAGTATCAGTTGCTTTTGCTGACACCTGAATTCGAAGCGATTAGCGACTGCAGGCTAAGGGGATCTCAACTGATAAATCAAAACAAACAAAGCCGCAAAGGTTGCCCCGAAACCAGTAGGGCAAAATCTCGCCTTGTGCAAGCGAAAGGTGGCTTTTAAGAGAAGTTATGTGCTTATAACGACAGAAGAAGGGTAAATCCAACGTTCTGTCACGCAGATTTTGTTTATTTGATTCAGGAACTGTGTGGTAATTGTTTATTTAAGGCCCAAATATGCGAGAATTAGAATGCCTTTTGCTTGGTTCCTGAATCAAATACACAAAATCTGCGTGAGAGAGCTTTAGATGTACCCTTCTTCTTTCGTTATACGCACATAATTCCCTAAAAAGCCACCTTTTGCGTGAGCAGGGCGAGCGTTTGCCCTGCTGGTTTTTCGGGACAACTTTTGCAGCTTTGTTTGCTTTGTTTTATTTGTTGAGAGCATCTCCTTTGTCTGCTGTCACTGATCGCTTTGAATTCAGGTTTCAACAAAAGCAACTGATGCTATTGTTGTCTTACAAAATCCGTCCTTGTTAGCCTTGATAAGATTTAGACAATATTCTGTTATGTTATATTCTGTTTGCTAGAAGTCACCCATTGGGCAACAAGGACAGATTTTGTATTGCAATATAACAATTGCTTTAATTGACACCTCAGTTCAAAGCAATTAGTGACTGCAGAAAAAGGAAATTATTTCAAGCGGTAAATCAAAACAAACACGGCCGCAACAGTAGCTTCAAAACCGGAAGGGGAAACTCTCACCGTGTGCAAGTGAATGGTGGTTTTTAAGGGAAGTTGTGTGCTTATAACGACCGAAGAAGCGTGAATCTAACGTTCTATCTTGCAGATTTGTTTTTTTGATTCAGGAGCTGTGTGCTAATTTGTTTCAAAGCCCCAAATACCCGAGCGCCGCCCGCCCGATTTTTTTGGGTAGCTCTAATGAGAATCAACTAATTGATTTTATATGACTTAAAAAGCTATAATCTCTTACAAAATTGTTGGACCCCTAAGAAAATCTACGTTTTTCGGAAATGTTGTCCAACCTCCCCCTTCCCCCTTAATGTTGTTTGCTTTGGCGAATCACTCTTTCCCTAGATCTGTTACCCTGGGTACAAGAGAGTCTGGTACCAGGGTATAGATCTGTGTGAAAGACCCCCTTTTAAATTCATTCAACATTGAAAAAGGGGGAAGGGGAACAATAATTCGATTTTTTTCAACAGGGGTCCAATACTTTTGTGAGGGATTGTAGAGCCTTTCAAACGTCTTGAGATATTCCTTACTCAAGCGGTCTATTTCATTTTTACATGATTTGTTTTTGCAGTAAGAGTCTTTCAGTAATGGGTATCTGATTCATTTCAGCACCTGGAATAAACTTCTTCTATTGTCTGAATATTTTGTTCAGACTGATGGCATATTCGTAGTTATCACTGTTGATAGATTGATTGACGCTCAAACTACGACTCATGGACTTTCACAGTGAATTGGGAAAATTTTTCCTGAGATTTCATGACTAGATATGGAAACCACAGCAACACTATGCGAAGTCCATGCAATGGTGGATGGGCTTAAATTTCCGGCTCAAACCTCTGATTCTAGGTGACATCCAAATTCAAGTTACGGTGTTCATTTCCGTCTTAATTTTTTAAGTGAAAGTCCATAAGTCCCAGTTTGAGAAAAAATGAAAATGTTGTTGTTGTTTTATTGTTGCTGCTGTTGTCATCGTTGTTGTTGTTGCGATAACTGGGACCATGGTCGTGAATCTGTATTTTGTTAATGTTAATGTTTCAGCTATGGCTATCAACTGACGCTGGGCAAACCTTCAGACGAATTTTCATTACCTCAAATGATGACAAAATAGAACGAATAGAGATATTTGGCCAGTTGAAGCAGCTACTTGCAATACAAACAAGGAATTCTTTATTTGAATATAGCTCTAAAGGACTGAAGAAATTCCAAACTGCTACATATTGCCAAAGTTCCAACTTTGTCTATGTCAACGACTTTGGGGCACTCCAACTATTTTGTAGTGATTCAATCATAAACTCAACATTAAATGCAAGAAAACTTGTACTCGGGCACAAAAACACCCTGATTCCATCATTCATTGCAGACTTTGCGAGTGACTTCGAGGTGCTGATCACAGTGCCGTTAATGTTCTTGCATCACGAAGAATTCAAGCTGAATGTGGAGAATTTATGTAATATTCCCAACTATCCTTACATATACCATTGTGATTCGAAGAGGCGATTCAATAATTCTTTTCTGATGAAAGTTGATGTCGGAAAATTGATGCAAAAAGTTCCAAATTGTGTGTTTAATCTGAAGCAAGTTAACACGACAAAATATACGATTAAGGCTACTAGTCAAAAGCAAATTGTTGCCCCTTGTGAACTCTGGACGCTGAACATGATTGGTCGAACACTCCATATTCTCTCATTGCGGACACAATGCTGGATTTACTGGCTTCAAAGTCAAAGAACTGCATTGGCACATTGTTCAAACGTTGCCTTAATCGGGCAACAGAAATCTCTCATTTCCATTGATGTCGCGATGTTAGACAGTAGAGGGGATGAGAGATGTTTTATGGGCAGTTTCAAACTCATTGGGACAAAGTCAAACGTGGATTTTGAGATCAAAACGGACAACCCCGAACATCAACTGATGCTGCAAAATGCTTCTTACGTTCGTTTTATGACTGCAGTCGGCAAGATCTACAGGAATGGTTCAAAACTGTTTACCAAGTTTTCATCCAATATGACAATCATGCAACACAAATTTAATTATACGTGTATTTTGTCCCATAATAGTTCAAGAGAAGGCTTAGTAAAAAGCATCACTGATCATAATGATGCATGCCAATTTGTGATAGTCTATGATAATCTGTTATCAACCGATCTCTATTTGGATGCTAACGATGAGTTAAGATTCAATGTCACAATCATGAAAAAGATTACCAATTATCCTTATACGGATTCAGTACCACCGCTAGCATTCCAGCCAATCGAGCCAAGTTTTGTCCATATCCGAATCAAGTCATGTTCAAGATTAAACTCGTCTGTTGTGCGTGTCCTAGTCAAACAGAAGTCTCATCGACAAGGTACTACTATGCTGAATCTCCATGCAACGACACAACCAAAGCACTGCGGGAATTCACATAGGAAGATCACTATACATGGTGCGTGTCCTCCTGGGAAGCGTCTTGTCTTCGAATATCCAATAAATTACACACGACATACGTGGCTTAATGGGAATCCGAAGGATCACGAAGGCTACACGCGTATTGCTACGATACCGTATAATTATCAACCTCCTTCATCATTTGGAATAGCTATTCCACTCACACCACACATTTACAACGCTGATCCTAGTAAACCGATGCATAGAGCTAGTTACAAAAGCACCCGAGAAATAGCCACATTTAAGCAATGTCTTGGAAAGTTAAACAGGTATTTCTTTTTACTTTTGTAGTTTTCAATATTTACACCCCTCAGTAAGGACCCCGCTGAAACGCTGCCCCGCCAAGGTAAAAGGATGACCCGCCAGAAAAATGTGTTTCCCCGCCAGTTTTGAGTTTTAAGCACTCTCCCCACCTTGTTTCTATTGCTTCCGCTCTGAAATTTTTGTATCCCCGTCAAAAATCATACAAGTTCCATCACATATAATAGCCTAACGGTTTTATTCCCCGTCACGATATTTTCAATCCCCGCTTAAGATGTAGGGTGTATAGTTAGCAAGGTTACAATTTCTGTCACTACGATCAGCACAGTTCTTTAAACGACGACCAATACATCCTACAGATCTTCAGAACTAATTTTCAGGATCATTTTAGGCTCTAATTACCTTTTATTTTGTACTAGGTGCATCAAAAAGTTTTGAAAAAGCAGCAAAGTTTGATGTGCCCTACTTATGTGGCTACTGTGGAGGAGCTGTAGATTCAATTATCTTGGTTTTTTACACATTTGCATAGGTCAAGTTTCAACTTAGAGTTTGAGATCTTTTTTGAGTCAATCTGACACATGGTTGCTAAACTTCCCAGAAGTCAGGTTTCATTTTATTTTAAATATACAGTTTGAAGGCACAGTTTCCACCAACCAAGTTTCTGAGCTAGAACGACGAAAATCGAACGTTGCAAATGCAAAACTCGACAATGTTTTCATTGAAAGTCAAAAAGCTACCCATTTCTAGTGGAAAATTTTAATTCCCATATTTGAATACCCATATTTAAGGATTTTCGAGATTCGCAACCCTTCCTTATGGGCTGCACGTACCCTTAGCTCCATATATGGAAGTTACCACCCTGGGGTCAAATGATAATTCTTTGGTCACCACAGGCATTTTCGCATGCACAGTATGGGAAGTATGGTTTTAAAATCTTGTACATAATAAACACAGTATTGCATGCATGGCCCTTTGATTTAATTAAAAGGCAAAATGTCAACGACCTGTCATGGTGTGTGATTCAAGCTAGAGTTTCATGATTTCAGGACTTGAAATGTTTCTTACATGAAAGCCTTTGCCTGCGCAAGCTGTTGTTGACATTGTTGTTGGGCACATCAATCGTGGTAGCTTGCACGCAGCCTCGATGAGAGGGAGGATTGTGGAGGCTGGCGTATGCTACTTCCCAGGCATTTTGACAAAGTAACTCCAGTACAAACTACGCGGAACAGCCTGACTCTTGTTATTGCTGGCTTATCTAACTTTCTTTCTATCAAACAGACGTCATTGTGGATGCACAGACGACATGACTATCTCATCTGAACCAAGCCACTCCGATTGTATCCAGCGAGCTTTCAAGATTTACTACAAAGAGGAATTCACACCCAGTCTCTTCATTGTTGACTCCAGCTACAACAAGACAAAACTGACATTTCCATACTGCATTTTTGAGATCAATGACCGGGTCGATTGGGACATAGATGATCTTGATGTGAACTGCGTGTCATCCCTCGCCGCAGGTATTTGGCGATTTCATGGGTCAGGTTTGTTTCATTTTGAAGTGACAGTTACCAAGAGTGGTTACACGTTTTGTGATTTGAAGACACATTTCATTATCTTTGTTGCAGATGCCCCGATCCTGCATCCAGCAGAAACTATCGTGAGAGTGGTGACAGCATTTTGTTTTGGTTCAATGATCCTTTGCGTTTTCTTGTTAAATTTTCATCTTAAGTAAATACACTGTCAGACTAATAATATCACTGCATTTCAATTAAGCCGGATCTCCACTAGAACGTATTTCTACTATTTGCGGCTCGACATTTTTCTGCGGCGACAATTCGATCAGCCAATTGGATTGCCGGAAATTTTTCCGCCTCGACATTTTTCCGCCTAGTGGAGATCCGGCTTTTTCAAAGTTGTGACCGTTTAAAGAACGCTCACACCTCGGATCCAAAGCTGTACCGGAACACTGTAAACGGTATCTCGGTTTTGAAATGCTGTTATACCAAAATGAAATGAAGAGACGAAAAGGCATACCGGCAGAGTCAAACAAATGTTTTCATCAACATGGGGTCGGGGATGGATATCTGTTGTAACCAATCAGATCGTTCAGGCATATTTCCTTGTCTTCGATTGGTGTAATCAGTTTAAACCAGATATTCTTTGTTCAGGATACTGCGAATTCCCCCTTTTATAAATCACAAAGGAAAAGACGTTAATTCTGACTGGCTCACTGATCAATAGGACGAGTCTTCACTCAGATGTTTTAGGGCATGCGCAGATTCAAAAAGGAAGGATGAAGAGCGAGGACCCTGAGCACAGGGAAACCAGAGAAAATGTTAACTGTTGCATTTATTGTTTGATAATCTATAGTATTTTGCATTAACTTTGTTATTTGGTAATTTCTTGTATTTTCTATGTAGCTCCATTTCTTATTCATTTCTAATTAGAGGTCACGGAAAATGAATAAGAAATGGAACTACATAGAAAGTAGATGAAATTACCAAATAACAAAGTTAATGAAAAATGATATAGATTATCAAACAATAAATGCAACGGTTAACCTTTAATCTGGTGTCCCTGTGCCCTGAGATCGATTTTGCGCAGACTCCGAAGTGCGTGGACGGGCGTCTGGCTCTTCTGGAGAAAATCCAAAAGACTTTCATTGATAGTATCCCGAACAAATTTTGTTGTTTCCTTCAACGCAGTCAACGCTGAACTTGTGGTGGAAAATTGGTTCAAACTTGATAATTGCCACTCTTATAACTTACAGTAAAGCCCCGCCTTTAAGAAACCCATTTGACAAAATCAGCCTGATTGGTACTAAAAATATGGAAGTAAAAAAGAACATTCTTCCTCGAAACAGGGTGCTTATACCATGGTATAAGAAACACTTGGATATTCCAAACATCTGTCATAATAGTTAAAAAAGCATTTTTGTTAAGCCTGGTTTCTATATGATCGTAACAGTCGGCGATGCGTCGCCGAGACACGCTCGGGCTCGGGGAGCCAATCAGACAGCGACAGTACGTGGACGCATCGAAAGAGTTGAGATGAATTTAGAGCCTGGTTTCCATATGATCATATCAGTGATTAATTCCATATGTCGCCTACTGATCGGGGACACGTCGCCGATGTATCGCAGTAGGTCGCCGACTGTTACGATCATATGGAAACCAGGCTTTAAGAACGATCACTAATGTAAAACAAACTAAAAATTTGAACCAGTACTGACAGTTTCTTGAGACATTTCTAAGATATTACTGAGACATATTGGAGACATTTAAACTATGTATACTATGTGATACGAACCATTGTAAAAGAAACTGAGCATAAATCAGTCTGGCTTGTATCTTGTAGAGACGTACTTTTTCCAGCAAAATAAGGCCCGAGTTTCTTATAATGTAGTTTCTTAAAGGCGAGACTTTACTGTAATTGATCTCAGAAATTTTTCATGTGATCAGTTTAATGAATTTCAACTGCGCATGTCACAACAAATTGCATTGACATCTATGAATAGAAAACGCCAGATATCCCTGGCAGTCTGTTAACCATTTGTGTAATCTTCTTACAAATTCAGCGCCTATGCTTTTTTGACTGTAATCAATTTCATGGTCTTCGTAGTGAGACATAGGCATTGATAAATATTTCACCAAATCGATGCCGGGTAGAACCACCCACGCCTGTTGTTCAAAGTTTCAGCAAATATTTTAGTTAGCTGTTTGATGCTTCGAAAGTAGACATAGATATGAATTTTTCATTGGCTTGATGCTAGGAATTGACTCCTCGTTTCTGAAAAAGTCGTGGCTCTTGGCGCCAATGAAAGCTTCTGTCTCATGCAGAGATGGCACCAGGGAAGAACTGCTAGAGGACAAAGACTGTCAGGGTGCCGACAGTAAGCAAAGCGAGTAAACTTTTTACGGACCACACCTCTTAGATTGGCTCAGAATTCGATTACTCTCTCTAAGACCATAACTACAATGCTGGCCAAATAAATTGGGATACTTGCAGATTTCCGTGTTTCGTGATGTTTCCTAAAATTTCGAGGCAAAACATAGATTTAGGGCCTTCTGATCCCCCTTCCCCCCAAATTCGATGTTGAGATGGTCAAATGGCATTTGATTCAAGATCAAGCGACATTGAAACTGGGAAGCGGGGGGCACGTAATCAAAGACGAAAGTAGTGCAATTTTGTGACTCTTCCCAGTATTTTGAACAAGATTGTAGCAAGTTATGGATATGCCCGGGGGGTTACATGACATGTTGAGTGTACGGGTATGTGCCGCTTATATGGGTGGGTTCGTGGGTCCGAAATTCTCTAAACAATGGTCCTTTTTCGGCAGGTTTTCCTTAGACATTGGCAAAAGTTGTAAAAAATGGGTAGTTTTTCGCTAAACTTCATCATAAAAGTGGGTATGACGGCAACTGTTGATTATTAGAAGAGGGTAGCTTTCTGAAAACAGGGCGGCAGGCCCTCGTCCATCCGCAAGTCATGTACCCCCCCCCCCGGGTGGAAAATGCCGACAGTGGATATCAATTTTCAAAAATTCAAGTTCCGGACGGGGGGCTCGGAGAAGTTTTGGGGGCTCCGGCCCCCTAAGCCCCCGGCTTGCACCATCCCTGAGTCTCAAAGACCAGAATCCAGCTTTGAATTCTCATTTCCATGCAAACCCTTTTCTAGAATTTTCCTAATTCCTTGGTCTAAAGGTGAGTATTTCTGCGAAGCAAAATTTTCATATCTACGTAAGGGAGCGGTCATTTTTAATCCTGGGTACCAGGGCAGAGGATAATCTCGCACCATTATAGAAAATTTCATACCCCCATCTTGAACATAGAAGAAGTTTTCGTACCCCATCATCTTCAACAAAATGATTTAACGCCCCATCCAGGAGTCTTTTTCCATAAAACATAGATAAATGGACAGATACCAAGTTGTCCCAGGCGAATTTCATACTGCTCAAGTGATTAATCACTTTCAGATGTCTGTTAACTTTTGTTTCAATCTTTGATCGATGTCTTAATCCAAAATTTCTTCAAGCAAAATAGTTTTGTGCCCCATAAAAATTGCTTTAAAAATTTTCGTACCCCCACAAAATGATGGGAGAAAGTTTAATACCCCAGCCAAAAATCCTCCGCCCCGGTACCCAGGATTATAAATGACTGTTCCCTTAGCCTTTGACTAATAGATTACCTTTCAGTTTCCTATATCGGATACATGCTTTCTATTCCACGGCCTTCTGCACTGCAGACTAAAATCCCGCCAAACCTGCCAACTTTTATGACAGTGTTGTGGCTCAGTGGTGTTAATCCTCTTGCTTTGCAGTCAGAACAGTCAGATGGTGCTGGCTCGATACCCGGTAGAACCCCACCCCTTGAGAGTCATGACAAGGGGTCGCGGACTCGATTGGCGCTTAGCTACTTCTGCAATAATAGGGCTGGGCGCTAAAAACCGCAACTTCATCTTTTTAACTCACCAAGCAAGTAAATTCTCATAGCTGTGTAAGAAGAAACAGCACATTTTCTTTGAGATTGAACTCATGATTTGAAAACACCAACCGCATTTGAAATGCAGTTCAAACGAATGTTAATCAGACTAAGTTGATAAAATGATTAGTGAAATAACATTAAATATCTACACTGCATATACCTTTGTTCTGGAATCATATACTATTGCTTTTTATTTTTAATATTAAATTTACAATAGTCTTATATTAGTAGTTGACCTTGAACATTTAGTACATCTCAAGTGAATTATCAAATCACCGATAAGGTTATTTTATAATGAATCGTCACATTTTTAGTAACTCCTTGCTCTTTGGAGCATTCTTGGCTTTTCGAGCTGCTTCGATTTCTCTTTGAAGCTGTGTGACCCTATCCTCAATTTCTTCAATTATCCCTGTTTCCCGCTTATCATAAGAGCGCTCTACGAGCTTTCTATTAGGCTCTTTTAGCAAGCCCTTATTTCCATCTTGCTTTCTTCCCTCTTGCTTGTCATCAAATAGATTGCTCTGTACTGCTTCATTGTTGCCGTGTTGTTTCTCCGCATTCTGCTTCAAGATGCGTGCATCAGAACTTATTTTGCTTTTGCCATGCTCATTCTTTCCTCCGCTATCCCTTAGACTCTCCTTACCATTGCCTATAACATTGACCGCTGGCTCTGCTTCTTTGTTGAGCATTAGACTCCTGTAATCATCGTTCTCTCCGTCACCCAGAAGCTTTTTTCCACCATGTGAGATCTCCACTGCTCCATCGTTCAGTCCAAGCAACTCTCGCAAAGAAGGCAGCCTTGTGTGTGAAGCATCTTGCATTTCTTCTGCAAGCATTTTTGCAAGATAATTCAGCTCTTCATCTTCATAGTCCTTGTTCACTGCTCTTCGTTGTTCGTCGTAGAAATTCTCTCGGTGAACGTTTAATGGTTCATCCAATGGCAATACGCTCTGTCTGGTCATTAGTCCACGGAGATCGTCTGTATCTTCTGTTGACAGTGAAAAGATAGATGAATTTTATAATATGCCTATACTAACCGGTTTTTTTGTACAGGAAAATATAAAGCCCGAGGTCTTAACGGTACAGACTGAGCTTGCGAGGTCTGTGCATTAAGACCGAGGACTGTACATTTTCCTGCAGAATACAAAACCGGGTAGTATGAGTTTTATCACCTGATAGCTTCTAATTTTGACTCGTATCATTTATATAAATACATTTTGTTACTGTCATGTCTTTTGAGTTTATTGAAATCCCGAAGGCCCAATGCAGTTGCTGTGGTTACAAAACGCGTCCTTGCATCGTATTATACAAGGCTACGAAAACCCGCGGAAAAAGTGCAATTAAAACAATAGGAGTGGCGGGATTCTGTATTGCCTCGTTTTTGAAACTACAGTCAGCTAATAATTCTAGATACAGCTTTTAATGCTGGAGAGAAATGAAAGCAATTCAAACCATCTGAGTGAGATTTGAGCTATGGCAATGCTCACAAATTCTTCTCATTCTCCTAATCGTATAAGTGGCCACTTCTGCCCATTTCTCCCGGAGGGGGGGGGTAATCAAAGCAAAGTATCACTGCACCCCGTTTGCTTATTACCATGGCAATGAGGAGAATCCATGGCCAGATAGCTCCATTGGTGTGAAATGAGTGAAGACAGTCTTTGTGGTCAAGTTCAAAGTGCTATTTGATCCTTGATTCTAGCATTTTCCACCTCATGTTATAATGTTACGGATATTTACAGAGGAAGGCATCAGTAGCCTGCGTTCCAGACCACTATCAGTCACTCGAGAGTGCTTTTCCTGAGGGTCCTCTAAAACTACAAATTGAAAAATTTATTTGCAATCTACATGATAAGCATCAAACCCAGGTGCATTTTCGTAGTAAACATCTATAGACTTTCGTAACAAAACAATACTCAAGAGAGCAAAGGACTTACTTCATCTGATTTTACCGCTCACTCCTTATATATATATAAATGCATATGTATATGTACCGGGTGTCCCAAAAGTACTCCCGTATATTAGCTCACCAAAGCTCGATTATCAGGCCTGTTAAAAGATGATTTTTTTGATAACTTTTTCAATGATTCAAGTATACTTCTAGATGCTAACGTGTTTGATTTCTGTAAGTAAAAGGTATAAAATGACGCGTTGAAAAATCCTATTGCGAGCTTTATTTGTTAAGCAACGCCGAAATGTTTCCATTTTACGAGACTTTCCATCATTCTTAAAGACTGCACTGATAGCTTGTTTTTCTTTCTAACATTTGTAACCAAACTAGAAGCTTGATATACAAGGAGAAATTTATCTGGTAATCATCAGTGTTTTTGCAGTATGTTTTCAAAGCAAGGCAGCCCCTAAAAGAGGTCAATTTGCCACTGTTAGAACTAATCATAAAGCCATAAGATTACAGATTGATTTGGATGAAGGGTCTTTGAAAAACTTGCCCGGTCACTCACCTTAGTGGAAGCCAACTTATGAAGGGATAGGTCCGGGGTTGGTATATTATTGATTATTCAAGAGATTACACTGTTGTGAATGGTTTATAGTAGATTTATCAATTTTTTTCTCTTTAAATCTGTGAAACTACATATTTCTACTTGCTAAGAAGCATGAAATAACGTCATTTTCTATGACGTCACTTCACGTTGACCTGAAAAAGGCTGCCAAATGTGTTGATATGATACCACCGACATTGCTACCCTCCTTATCGCGCCTTCGCACACTCGTACAAAATACAAAATGGCGACGATATTTGGCCTAACTTACGAAGATTAATCGTCGAATTTATGAAAGTTTGAGGCTTGAAAACTTGGAAAGAACTCACAACTGGTGGTCAGCAGTTGGTAAGGCTGCTTTTAACAATAATTTTATCAACCCCGGATTTGCCCTTTAATACTTCAAATAAGACATGAAAAAATTTAGCAACTTAGAACGAGAATTAAGTCGACGACAAACAAACAAACAAACAAACAGCCAAACAAATATACATACATACAAAGACATAATTGAACAACTTACTCAGTGGTTCGTCCAAAGGCAGTGCAGGATTATCTCTTCTGTACAACCCGCGCAATGCGTTCTGTCGAAATATTTGATACAACTCTCTTAGTTGTGATTTAGAAACAGTAGGACCCTGGTAGTCCCGACTCCAGTCTGAGTTTCCCTCATCTGCGTATGTTCCTTGGTCCGGATGATGCAACAAACCAGCTTCTTTTGCAAGAACAGCTCCTGGGAGTGGGTCTTTAGGAATATGACTCGTCATGAACTTGGATCCACCATGGTAATCTGTGGCAGGAAGGAATCGCTTGATCTGGTGTGGATCATGTCTTGAACTGGTGCCATCTAGGAGAATTGCATCTAAGCTTAATCCTGGGCTATATCTGGACTGCTTCGTGAATCTAGATTCATCTTGCGGGCCTGACCTTTGAAGTCTTCTAGGAAGCCCTAAAGTAAGTAGCTCCATCTCTTCATCAGATAGTACGTTCTTGTCTTCTTTTGCCCTAGACTGTGGGATCCTTCCTGGATGCTGTCGTTGTAAAATTCTGTCGATTTCTGCTTGGTCTATCTTGTTGATGTCTTTCATTATGGCTGCGTTGCGGTCCGCATTTTCTTCCATCAGCTTTGCTTTACTTGATTTCTCAGGAATATATAATGGTGCATTTTGGGACTTCAGAGCATTGAATTTTTCACTCACATCAACAGCCTGTTGAGCTGCCTCTTTGTGTTTCTTCTGAAAATCTTTAATGAGATCATCAAGATAGTCCTCAAATGAATCAACTTCATGTTGGTTGGTATCTTTGCTCCCTTTTGCCACATCATTCAAGCTTGGGGTACCACGCAGCTCTCTATTAATTTCCTTTATCAATGCTCTTTTCAACAAACTCTGTGCTGCTTCCAATGATTTCTCATCGCTGTGTAAACCCAGCGTGGGAAACGCTTCTGTGAAAAGAGGCAGCCATATCATCAGGATGAAACCGATCAGCTTTGAGGAAAGGATATGTTTCTCGTGGAACAACATGATTTCTGAAAAACGAAAAATAAATTTTGACAAATTCTAGGTTGAACACTCACTCTGAGTCTTGTTGAAATATTCCATTAAAGATCTTATCAAGACAAGTTATCATGCAGGGGTGTCTCAAGAAAATTGTTCGACGTTTGATTAAATACTGAAAAATAACGATAGCATGGACAGGCTCTTGAAAAGGTAACCGTGTCCCTAAGATTTTCAATGATTTTATAGACCAGAATCTTGCAAATCGGTTAAAAATTTTATAGACCAGAATCTTGCAAATCGGTTTAAAGTTCATTGAGTTGCGAGCTCTCAAAGATAATAAATATGCGACAGCTGAGACTAGGGACCCCCAGATTACTTGTAATGCAAAAAAGCTCTGAGATCGAGGCGAAAGAATGTTATCCAATCTCATACCTTTCCGTTGATATCAGAGCAAACCAAATGAAACTTCTAAAGTAATTTATTCTTTACAATAAGCGTCAAAATTTGCGTAAGGATTCAGAGATGGCGCCAGGGAAGAATGGCTGGGGGGGGGCAAAATTGTCAAAGTGCCGACAGCGAGCGAAGCAAGCAAAATTTTACGCACCACATCTTTCTGATTGGCTCAAAATTCAACAAAACTGTCTACAAACATGACAAGGAAGCTACGGAAGTGCCGACAGTGCATAACAATTTTCAAAAATTCAAGTGCCGACGGGGAGGCTCAGTGAATTTTTGGGGGATCCTGCCCCCAAGCTCCCCCGGTCGCACTATCCCTGCGTAAGATTGCATGTAACCAAAAGCAGTAGATTGAAAATAATCGGCGACAGACTGAATCTGTTTCCTCAAAGCAGTCATGCGCTTGAAAGTTAGGTTATCGAAAACCTGTTCAAATCCCATTGTTTCGCCCTGAAGCAGTTGAGAAACAAAAGAAACGATGGACCATGGGACTTTTACCAAAAATACCATTTAGAGTTGTTTGGTTTCAGTTATCGCACAAACTTGAATTTCAAAGGCTTGCAACTCCATGAAGTTTTAGCAGGGTAGTCTGTCACGTATCTGATTGGCCGCTACAGTCAGAGCTCAACACAACGGATTTCTTTGTGAATGTGTGTATTTGAAACAAAGAAGGGCTAATCTTCTTGACTTTCTAGCATACGGTTCAAGTCTTTCAAATCTTTAAAAAGGTGGGTGTAAAATTGTATCACATTTTTCTTTGAATTCATGTGCTTGAAAGAAACTTTGGGTAATTTGCTGTAGATCTGCCGTGGCAATTTTTTGATATATTGATTGTTTTCAAAATGGCGGCATTTTGACTTATTTTGCAAAAATTCATCGAAAGTTTTGAAGAAATTAAAATCATCGTAAATCTTAAATCAATCAAGAGAAATTGATACAATCTTCAAGATAACCATAGTTTATAAAGGTCTACAACATGGTTGCAAGCAGAAATCTGTTGCTCTTCTGGTTACGGATTTAGAAATTTGATGACGTCACAGCCTCAAAATTGATAAATGCCACCATTTTGAAAGTAGTCAAGGTATCAAGAAATTGCCACGGCAAATTTATCGCAAATTACCTGAAGTTCCTTTCAAGCACTTTAATCCAAAGAAAAATGTAATAGAATTTTACACCCACCGTTTTAAAAGATTTGAGCTCTATGCTTGACTTTCTACGGCCGTAGAAAGTCGAGGATCATCAGCCATTCAAATTTCCTATTCTTTGTATTGTCATTATCACCCAATCAAATGCGTGACAGACTGCCTTTAAAGCCACACTGTCGTGGCGCTGTTTGGATAAACAAGATAGGAATTAGGCAAGGTTCAGTAGTTTCGCTGTACAGTGAAATTCACGAAGATGATAATGATCTGATTCCCTTTATTCGCGAAACAAAGTATGATCCAAGAGCATAAAGGCTTGGTAATTACTCCAAGGCCAGAGCTTTGTTTTTGATTTCAACATCAAAACTAGCCAATCACAACCACGACGATGTGCCTTTAACCAACTGCCGTTCAGCGTATCGTTATTGTTTAGTGTTTAATCAAAGGTCGAACAATTTATTTAAAGGCAGTCTGTCACGCATTTGATTTGGTAATTTGGACAATACAAAGAATAGGGAATTCGAATGGCTGCTAATCTTCTGACTTTCTACGGCCGTAGAAAGTCAAGAAAATTAGCCCTCCTTTGTTTCAAATACACTGACTGACAAAGAAATTCGTTGTGTTGAGCTCTGACTTCCTTCGCGGCCAATCAGAGGCATGACAGACTGCCTTTAAGACAATCTGTAGTATGGTAGTATAAAGGTCTTCTTATTCATATTATTACGGTACCATTCCAGATTCCACGCTGTTTGACAAGTCCAGCTGACATAAACGGTTAAGGTGACATAAACCATTAAGATAAGACATTGCAGGTATGAAAAATTAATCGATTGATTGGACATAAACATGCTTTGATCTTACGTTTCGAATCAACTTGATTCATCATCACCGAATCTAAATAATAATGAGTGGCAATTTATACTGCGAAAAAAGAAACAAACTAAAAATGAGGTAAACAAGCGTGAGTTATACTGCATTCACGCTGACACAGTTAAACCAGTTTTATCTAAACCAGTTTTAATTTCGACCAATCAAATGACTGGATTTGTTGGATTGACCAATCAGAAGGCCCTATTCTATAACCTGGTTTAGTCGAAGCTGGTTTAGCTTGCAATGTGAATGGGGCATTACATTCCTTCGCACAAGGGAGGCCAAGGGACCCGAGGTCTAAGCCCTGAGCTACTTAGTTCCCACGAATCACTCTACGAAAACTACAAGGACGATATTTTGGAGACTATTCAGGGCCAATATCAGCCATGTCTGCATAGGAGGGCAAAATACCAAAATTTTTCGATAACATCAGCAACAACAACAGTTAAACGAACATTAGTTGAACTTATACATAAAATGACCGATCTAACTCCTCAGTAACTAAAATTTAGCCATATTTCGTATTCCAACTTTGCAGTCGACGCAGTTAGTGACTATCAATAAAAAATATGCCGTAATAAATTCAATAATTGCTGTTTGATTTATTTTCAACGTTTGTCAATTCATGCTTTTAAGCCTTATTTATCCTCAAAATCGTCCAAAACTAGACATTTAAATCACAAACAATCCGACAAGAGAACAAGATTTTCCGACAAATGGTTTCCTGGGGGGGGGGCTTCGCTCCCAACCTCCCATTGGCTGCTGCCCTGGGAGCATTAGACCATGACTATCCCACATTCATTACAAGGAAAGAAATAAAACTACCAAATGAATCGGAACACATGCATTAGCCACCCCCGAAGTCGCACCCAAAGAGGAACACTCAACCTATCGTTCAGAACTTCCATACAACATCAGTGAGCAAATAAACTCGTCATCAAGGTTGGACATATCCTTGTGGAGATATACTTGTTCCTTATATTACATTTGGGTTTGCTCCAGATGATGGCAAAGCTTCGTAAAACTTTTCATGTTGGGGCAGAATGTAAACACCAAAAGTGTTGGGATACAGTAGTGTCCCGCATATAACAAACGAAGTTTTCAACTGGAGGTCTGATTTGTTACTTATTAAATGAGATATACATTTCAAATCAGGGTAAAGTTTCTTCAGTTTCTTATTAGAAAAATCATGTAGTACTATTAATGAACTACTGAGACACAATCTCAATAGACCTTTTCACGGAAAGAAAAGCATGCTGGGAAAATGGGGGAGATTTGGAGTTTTCGACACCACGCAGCTTTTCATCTGAATATGTACAGTCTGATTCAATTACAAAGCTGATATTGTTATGCTTTTTAAATTTCTAATATATGCATAATTTTTTGATAAGAAACAAGCTTTTTTTCAGGTTTGCACTAGTTTCTTATAAGAGGGGCTGTTACTTTAAAAATCAAGGTCTGGTGTTTCTTAAATTCATGTTTCTTATATGCGGGGCACTACTGTAATTCTAAGAAAACCCTAAAGATACTTTGAATGCTCTGATATTTTGAGTTTAGGAAATTTTCATTACGGGGTCAAGTCCTTTATTTCTTATAGATATAAAATGCGTGGAATCAGCAATTAGTGCCTCCACTGCTGGCCTACTAGCAAGGGATGGAAGATGTTACCAGAAATCACTTGTTAAAGCTCTCTCATTTGTCTGCAGCACTATATTTTTTAAAATTTTAATATCCGTCAATGCATGGCCATAGGCAGCTGGAAGAATCTAAATCTATTGGATTCAATATTTGCAGGAACAGTACATCTTTGAATTATCTACTTAAAGAAAACGTGGAAAATTGTGCCAAATGCGCAATACCACAATCTCAAGTTAGTATGGGGATTCAAAATTCTGACCGTAAATCTATCAGAAGAAAGAACAGATAAGTTCGTAACTATCCCTATGCACAGCGCGGCCTCCTCCATCAAAACGATCAAAACCGACTTTAATCGAGAGTTTTGATTTGCTGCAAGCTGAATGTCACATGACATTAACGAAAACGCAAAACAATTTACTTATTGTTGTTCGCGGGCACTTTCACGAGACATCTAATTTGAGAGACATACCATAATTTCGTAAAAGAAATACGTGTGATTAGGACTTAAAACCTCCACTGTTGACCTACCAGCAGTATATCGAACATATTACCAAGAATCATTTGTTAAGCTCTCATGTGTGCTTCCAGCACTAATTTTCTTATCCGCCCAAGCATCACCATAGTAAACTGTAAGACTTTAATTCTGTTGGATTCAATATTTACAGCAACTGTTTGAACTATCTACCATTTAAAAAAAACGTAGACAATTTTGCCAAATGCGTAATGCCAAAATTTTATTCTAGCACGGAGATCAAATTCTGATTTTAAATCGATCAGAAAAAAGACCAGATAAGCCTGTAGCGCACTTCTTATGCACGGTGTGGCCTCCTTCATTAAAACCGAGTTTGAATACTGTGACTGTGTTTTCATGTTATTGGACATTGGTCATAGACTCATGGCGATGAGTCTCTTGTTTCCCTGTGCTCTTTGACCTGATGATGGTACTTCAGTCAACAGAGACTCGTGATATTACTCTCAAAAACCTGGCCCTATTTAGGCCCAAACTTTGCGATTCCTACAGTACCAATCAGATTGTGAGATTTGTGAATTACTTTTGTTACGGTGTAAATGTGATAAAATTTTCGATTCGATTGAAGAATTGAAAACACTCCCACTGGATTGAGATTCTAAGCCGTGACTCTCCGTAATAATTCCATTGATGATTGAAGAAAATAGGGCCAAGTTTTTCACTTTTTCATTATTTGTCCCATAATGTCCTTCGTGAGCAAGGTTTCCGCAGGGATGCAAGGAATTCGTCGTCATAAGTCTTCTTTGGACACGATCGGACTTCTGGAAACAAATCCTCCTTTTCACGATAAGAGGTGCGAATTTGAGGCCGAAATTTTGTACCTGTTTGGGCATGTTTAGTGTTCTCGTTCACACAAATTTTCGCGTTCATTACTCCCTGCTTTTGCAAATGATGATGGTTGTAAGAATTTAAAGTTACAAAGGCTTTCACCGTGAAATAAAACTGTGGACAAAAATACCCATCACTAACATTTTCCGCATGGACGTAGCAGCCGGAAGGGGCACGGGGGGCATGTGCCCCTTAGATTTTGCTATTAACATAAAAGTGTCCTTTTTATTTTATGAAAATGCCCTCTTTCTCTAAATAAAAAGGGCCCTCGAAATGTCGTACCCCCCAAGTTTGAGATGCTTCCTACGTCCCTGATTTGCCGAATCATATAAAATGAGAGCATAGGTTTCAAATCTTTAAAAAGCTGGGTGTAAAATTCTATGACCTATTTCTTTGAACTGAATGGCTTCAAAAGCTTGAACAGTAAATCTGCCGTTTGACATTCCTCAAATCTTTAATACTTTCAGAATAAGAGTGTTTTTCTTATTTTTTAAGAATTAAAGAAAACTTTTTCTGGTTTATGATTTAGAAATTTGATCACGCACGTCATAAACTGAGCTGAAATATGAAATAGGCTGTAATTTCGACAAATATTCACGATTTCTGAAAAATCCAGCGGTAGAATCACAGAAAAGTAGCTAGAGTTTCTTTCAAGATATTCAGTTTAAAGAAATAGGGAATTAAATTTTACACCCGCCTTTTTTCGTAGATTTAAATATTTGGAACCTATGATGGGTGATTTTACCAAATAGAAATTTCACTTCTATGTTAGCCTTTGGCTGTTAACCTACATTTCAGTTCTTGATAACGGTCGCCCGCTTTTTATTCCACAGCCAGCCAAACATTCTATTGACTCATTCTGTAGCTAATGGCTAGTTAGGATCAATGGAAAGTTCACAGTTACACGTTTTAGCAAACGCAGAATGTTTTCGACTGACCAGACATATCCCTACGCATCTCTCTAGTCGATCCTTAGACTGTTTTGAAATCCTGCATTCTCAAGGCTGAGTTCTTTCTTTGCATGGGAAAAATATTCTGGCTTTGGTTTTGCCTTCCCACTACATGTGAACATTTAATGAGAGGAACATCAAACCTTAGGTGAAATGGCGAAAGAAACATCGATTAATCTCCAAAAGACAACAAAGCAATCTATAATTCAAGAAAATCTTCAAATACAACGGTAAATTTGCGTATGCACCTAAATAATTGATGGACTTGAGAACTGACCAAAGCTCGGACTGTGCAGTTTCTCACAGAATAATACCCTTAAAAGCCTCCTACATTTCTGCCTCTGCAGAGGGAGACCTGCGCTCGATCAAATTGATTTAGTTCAGTGGGACAAAAGGTGTCGTTTTCAAAGCTTCTTCCCGCTAGTGCCGTCTTGAGATCCCACTCGTTTTCAGCCTATTTGTTCTTTGCGCAGGAAAAAGTATATCTTTTCATGGAGGAGATTTCAAAGTGGTTAAAAGGTCCCTTACGATAGCTCATCCGTAGTGAGTCCATTCTCGGGTGTCTGATATCTGCACAACAGTGCCTTTTTAGCTCCAATGTCCGTTAACTGAACTTGTTGGGGAAATGAGATATGCTTAGTTGTCGGAGGAAACTTATGTGTCCCCGTGCGGTATTTTGTTTCATTTTTAATTCCTTATACAAGGTAAAAGCTTCAATAAATATATAGTTACTTCTTTACAGCTTGCCCTGTCAACTAAACAAAAAGAATAAATAAAGAAAGTAAAGAAAATACAGAATCAATTTTGCGTGACAGCTTTCTTAAAAGCAGAAAAGCTACTTGTAGTTTTGGCTTCGGATCCCAATTTGTTCCAAAGTTTTGCTCATGCGCAGTAGCCTTCCGGAGTTGAAGCTCTGACGGGTGCATGAGCTTTAACCCGCTACACGGGGGAAAACATTAGCTTCCTCGGACAAAGTGATCTCGTCTCTCCAACAAGAGCATTTTTTCGCCCATAATGGTAACCGTTGCGATTCCGCAGCAATCCTTATCCGTTAATCGCACTAATATACGGACAAAATCCACTAACCGCACTCAAATTTAAGGCCAATTTCATATACTAGCAAAATCTATGACACATCTACGTTTGTGTACTTGCTACGCGTTTTCCGGACTTTTCCGGCCTAAAAAGAGAAAGAGGCTTGTAGCAAGTAAGATGTTGTAAGATTATTTACATTTGTGATAGAACACGATTTTTCCACCGCCGCTCCGCAACAGAACAAAGCTGCGGCAATACAGCAAAACTGCGGCGTCTAACCATCTATGGCCTTTAAAGTTTGTAATTCTTGCCAACGTTTTGTTGACATTCCTTTCTTGCCAACGTTTTGTTGACATTCCTGAGCCCAATTCAAGCAATGCTTATATTCCCTTACAACATCATACTTACGTTAGACTTTGGCTTCAAATTCTGAATACCAACTGCAAGTTTGGGGGGGGGGGCGAAATGTTGTTGCAGTTCAGTTTAGATTCAGAAATTGAAGCTCGGGCCTAGCCAAAATACCATGTTGTAATGAGATACAATGGCTTGGGTGAGTACTGAATCATTAATGTTTCTTGGTTAGTTAAGACAGCACATCAATAGTGTCCGAACCGGTCCGAACTGCCCAAGTAGATACAAACAAACGATGCTGTAGAATATTCCTGAAACCAAACAAAGACAGATCAAATCCAAATTAAAAAAGACAGATCGAATTAAAACATTCAAATCCATTGGCGCCACGCATGTGATAAACCAACGGGTAATAGATTGTTCCGATCAAAATACTCTCTCGATGTTGAAAAATCAACCGAAAATGGGAACTTACTCTGCCTTTAAAACTGCAGTTAAGATTGAAAAATATATGTCAAACGTGAAGAGTATTGAAAGGAGAACTTTAGTGAGCAAATTTAGGTTATCTGATCATCGTTTAGAGGTAGAGGTCGGTAGATATCATAGACCAAAAAAGAATCCAGAAGAGAGAATATGCACCAAGGGCGGGCATGTCACACTGAGGACGATGGTCCTACCTTTGTCCGAAAACTGGTAGTTCACGAAAAACTTTTTCACCATCTTTGTCCCAAAAACTGGTCTTTTTTGAGGACACATTTACGTTGTTATTTTTTTCGATTTGATGGACAATTCAATCACTGGCGATGTTTGTCCCGAAAATCGGTAGTTTCGGCCAAATACCATTTTTCGAAAGAAAGTGGTACCCGCAGCCATGAAGGCACAAGTGTCCCAAAGCCGGTTTTTCTTGCTTACCAAAATCCCAGTGTTTATCCTGTAGGCATCATTACCGTCGTAAGTATATTTACACAGCAGCAGTGTCCCAAAAGTGGTAGTCTTCAAGCGGCAATTCCAAGGTGTTTCCTTGGTTCTAAAAATTTTGTTGATATTTCTCCTGGTTTGTCCCAAAACCGGTCTTCTTATCTTCATTTGACGGACAAAGGTAGAACCACTATGTGCAAAAAATGGAATTTCAGGTCTTTTTTTGTAAATTTTGCCGAACAAAGGTAGAACCGCTTATGTGGAAATTTGAAATACTGGTCTTTTGAGCTTAAACTTGGCAGACAAAGGTGGATCCAGCTTACAGGCAAGCTTTAGGATTTTGACCAAATAGGAGGTGAGGAAACTCTATTTTGTGAGAAATTAATATATAAAGATGATTGATTTTAAAATTAGACCTTTGTCCCAAAAACTGGTTGTTTTGGGCAAGAAAGTCAGTCATGCTGTGTCATAAAAGAACCGGTTATTTTTTCCAATTCCTTCGGACAAACACGGGGTCAAATATTTTACAGTACTTGCCCGCCCCTGATGCACTAAATGCAATATTCTAGAAGACGAAATGCATTGCTTAATGGCGTGCAATGTAAAAAGGGAAATCAGGGAACAACTGTTTGAACAAATCGAGCACAAGCACCCTATCTTTAGACACATGAATACGAAAGATCGGTTCATTTATTTAATGCAGAGTGATGACCCCAATCTATGTCCTCTGATACACAGCTTTATTGTGAATTGCGTACAAGCTTCATACGATCTAAAAAATTCACTGAACACAGCCTCGAATGTACAGCCTTTATGATTTCTTTTTTGTTCGCTTTATTTGGAGTATGTAGTCGCGTTCTTTTAGACCAATGTTAATGTTTTGTTCTAGTTAGTTCCTCAGTAGCTGTTTAAATATGCAAGTTGTCTTGTATTAGGCTTTTGATGGAAAAATGAAATCTGAAATGTGAAATCAGATCATGTAAAATAATAGTATCGGAGGATTTGATTGACCATATGCAATTCGGACACTGTTATTGTGATTCCCGAACTGCCAATGAAACAACAGGAACAGGAAAGTGGTAAGATTATTTGCTTAGCAGTTACCAAGCCAAATCAAGCCAAATATTAGACTTGTTCCAAGTCTATTGCGAGATATATCAGCAATAAGGAACATAGTTACTTCTGCGCTTTTCCTTCGCAGCGTCCTCTTCAAGTTTACGCCCCCGCAGAAGTAACTATGTTCCTTAGTGCTGATATGCCTCGGAATAGACTTGGAGCAAGTCTAGCCAAATGTTTGTTTGTTTATTGGTGTCTTTGCTGTGTTGTTGCAAAAACGCGGGCTTATACCGTTTCATACTGCAGGATAAGGCCACGTTCACACTGCTCCGTTTTTATTTCTATCCGTTTTTGTTAATGCTGCCCGTTCACATTGCTCCGTTTTCAAATAGATATGCTATGAAAACGATGGCGTTCACATCGCTCCAGCAAAACGGTGTTGTTAATCCCCTTTTAAAAACAAAGCCTTTTGTTAATAGCTGTCAACGAGGCGCCAATCACGACTTTGGATGCCATTGTAATTAACAACTTATTAACAAAGGAATGTGAAGCAGTTTCAAATGTTTCCGTTTTTGGTGTCAACACTGAAAACGGATCGTTTTCAAAATGCACCATTTTCAAATTTATTCTTTTCCATTAGCGTTTTCGAAAAGCTCCGTTTTCAAATCGGAGCAATGTGAACATAAGGCAAAAACGGAGAAGTTTCACTACGTTTTCATATGAAAACGGGGCCTAAACCAGCTTAAACTAAACCAGGTTATCGAATGGGGCCTTTTTAGTGGTTAATCCAGCAAATCCAATGCATTTGATTAGTTGAAATCTAACCTGGTTAAGGTAAAGCTGGTTTAACTGTGTCAGTGTGAACTCGGTATTAGGCCCAAAGATCGGATTCTGAATGGCAGAGCAGCAACAGCATTTCGCCTCCAAAACTAAATCAAACGAACTTCCCCCGCAGCAACGAGCCCAGAGAAGGGAAGGGAAAGGAGTTTCTGGCTATGACACGCGAGCAGGAACGCCGGAGAAGGGGGCGCGGGGGGGGTCAAGCGCCCCTCCTGCCCTTTCCTAAGAGGGGCAAAGGGGCCAAGAGTGGGGCAAGAATGCCCTTTTAATGGAACAATAAATTTCTTTCACAACGTTCAATTCAAGCCGTGAATTTAACCCTGAAGTTGAATAATCACTGCAACTTGCATCGGTCATACCCAAATGTGCAGAAGAGAACATCACTAACATCAGTTAGAATATTCTTGATAGCATTTTAAGCCAATCAAAAGGGTGTGGCCGCAAAAACTTTTCCAGGAGAGCACCCCAGATCCACCTAATTTTAGGTTCGCTTCCCTCGTCATCGGTCTGGAGTGCCCCTTGCGTCCCCTTTCGACCCCCTTGCCCTACCATCGCTCCGGCGTCCCTGCACGCGAGCAACAGAAGCACAAACCCCGTGTATTCAAGTGCTCGTCACTGCCGGAGTATTTCGTTGGGGTTACTTTCGGAGGCGGCATACAGTTGCTGCTCTTCTATTCAGAAATGCCAATGTTTACACGTTTTTGCAAAGACACGACAAAGATACAAATAAACCATAAAGCAAGCAAACTTGATTTGCTTAGGCTTAATTTGCTTTGGTGACTGGTAAATAATTCATCTGTCATTACTTTGCTATATCATGGGCAATTCGGGAGTCACAACAACGGTGTCTGTACTGCTCATAGATTGGCAACGGAATTCAAGCGAGTAGCCACTACAGACGAGGGAAATTTAGAAAATAAACAGACGCATAAATTACGCAGAAGCAGCAGGGCAAGCTACTGCCCCTGTAAAGGGAGGCGGGTTTTAAGAGAAGGTATGAGATTGTAACAAAAAAGAAGAACAAAGGTAAAGATGTGCCGGGTGAAAATTGCAGTACCTTCTGTTGGGGTTTTGTAGCCTGCGTGCAGACTCGACTGATTTCTTTCCAGAGAGGTTTCTCCTCTCGTTTCTCTTCAGGGAATCAGTAGAGTCTGCAAGCTGGCTAGGGCTTTGAATCAAATAAACAAAATCTGCAAGACAGAACTTTAGATTTACCCTTCTTCTCTTTCCGCTATAAGCACATCACCTCTCTTATCAAAGACTACATTTCGCTTGCAAAAGATGATAGTTTGCCCTGCTGGTTTGAGGGTGCTTCGTGCAGCTTTGTTTTGAATTACTGGGTCAGACAATTTCTTTTTGTGTGCAGTCGCTGCGCCAATAGCTTTGAACTCTGATAGTTTGGATGTTCTATGATAGAGCTTTGAATCATAGAATAAATCATATTTATGAAAGGGCATTGCGCATTGCATACAAAGATTACGAGAATGATTTTGGTTTCCTCTTGGAACAATCTAAATCGGTACCAATCCATGTAAGGAATCTACAGTTGCTCATGACCGAAATTTATAAAACAAAATGCGGTCTGAATCCAACATTTATGAAGGATATTTTTCTTGCAACGAAATATTAGTCACAGTCTAAGGCATGGCAATGACGCTCAACTGCCAAAAGTACGAACAACGTCCTTTGGAGTTGAGTCCATTGCTTACCTTGGAAATAAACTTTGGCAGCATTTACCACAAGAAATAAAACAATCCAACGACCTTCCTATTTTTAAAAAACAAATAAGATGTTGGAATGGGGGAAAATGCAACTGTAGACTTTGCAAAGTATATATCCCGAAAGTTGGGTTTCTAACAGGATAAATTATTTCTTTTATTCTGATTTGTCCTGTAATTTTTCTAAAATGTTTTATTGTAAATAATTTGTATTGTAAATAGTAGGCCTAAATTAGCTGTAGATTAGCTATTCATTTTCTAGCCTACTCTAAATAGATTTTTAATAATAATAATAATAATAATAATAATAATAATAATAATAATAATAATAATAATAATAATAAAAAGAAACACAACTGTTAAAAACTCTGTACGTTTCGATTAAAAATCTTCGTCAGCAATACTTTTCTAATTGGACAACCGAGGATTTATACTCCATGGTAAACAACTTCAATTCAGTTGAAAATAAACTAAAATTACATTTCATTACAAAGAATCCTATTCTTAGTAAACATGACTGACCCCGAAATCAAGACCCAGTGGGAAGTAAAATCGCGCTTTAAATTCAAACTTTTTTCCAGCGTAAACAAGAAATGAAGTAACTGGCACATCAGCAAATGTCCCCTCCCCTATGATGCTCCCCTATGTCCTGTCACCCCGTGGGATCAGATAGATCACAGAGCAGATTAATAAGATTAATAACAGATTAATAATAATAATAATAATAATAATAATAATAATAATAATAATAATAATAATAATAATAATAATAATAATAATAATAATAATAATAATAATGTGAATTAAAAGCAACTGATGCTACAAAATCTGCCCTTGTTCATTCAACCAGTATTGCTAACTGCCTCGGTGTGCTCGCGAAAAGGCAATGTTAAGAGAAATCATGAGCACCTATACCTAGCGAAAAGAGAAAGATAAATCTGAAGTCTATCTCAAATTAGTTATCTCGTGAAAATGTCTGCCAATAAAATCAACTGAAGTGAGTGATTTTGCCGTATCGCGCCTCTTACGTGGCATCTAACGCATTTCTACATATTTGCCCCAATCATTTTGTTCAACTTTCTTCAAAAGCATAGCATTTAGTGTTTAACGTGTGTTTCACTTGCATCCGAAATTTAGACTTATCATATAAGTCCTTGTTTTCTCTCCCTTCCTCCAACGATATCCCAACAATATCAATCTGCATCAAAGAAGTTTTAGCGGAATGACTTTAACAGTAAGTAACAATTCAATTCAATGAAGCACAGTTTAGATGAATGTCAGCAGTTTATCCGAAATGCAGGCACTATACAATGTTGTAGGCAAAATACAACTTAGTAACTTCAGATTCATTGTACCGCTTTCTCTTTGGAAGAAAGTGAACGAATCATAAAAAATCGACTAAGAAAATTGGTATCCCTAGAGAATCGCATTTTAGTTTGTGGATCATATTTTCGTTCTGATTAATAAGATATAATATGCGTTGCACCATTGCTTGTTATATTGCATTTCGAAATGACGCTAATGTCTTGTAAAAAACTTCATAGACAAAAGTACTCAATTTTTTGCAGTTTTTCTTTCGGCTGCAGGCTCCAGGACTATCCACAAAAAGAACGCAATTTCACGTCTATGAGATATGCAGAAAACAGACTTTCAATAATACTTTCAAAGACAGAACTTATAAGAGTTTCGAAACCATCAAATTTTGATAGTGTTCAATTTAAATATGTATGTTTTTCGATGCAAGAAAGCCATTATTTCTCTTTCTTCGAAAATCGCTTCACCGTTTGTCTGTATTTAGGTTTTGTTGGCTAAACATCGGTCGACACGCCCTTGATAAAAATTCAAAATCTTCAAACACATGTCCACTCTCCAAAACCACATGTCTTGCCGACAGAACAAAGATGTTCCTACTGCCAGGTGAGTCCATGGAAAATGTCGACACAATTTGGGTGTTGATAGTGTCCACACTACCTGGCCTAAACTATCTTTAATGATTAAATGTATTTCGTTACCTTGCTTGTCTTCAATTCACTGTTTATCTTCTCGTTCTTGTATGGGAGCGCATCAGCCTGCTATCAACGGTTCTGCATGGCCTAAATTGTTTGAACTGCACTGCGATTCGAAAGCCGTGACCTGAGAACTATTTCCCAGATCGACGCGGCCTTCTAACGACTCAAAATATTTTTTCTATTTGAACACTGTAGGGGATTAGTATGGAGGATTTCTGCACGAGCGTTCACGCGCTTTCAAAAGATTGTGCAATGTGAATGCAGCCTAAGAAACATAATTGCCATCACATTTTACTCCTTGGAAGATTAGCATACTCGGATTCAATTTTGAAGCTGAAAATTGCAAGAAAAGTTGCAGAGATTTTTAATTCTCCTTGAGGTATGTTCCAAACCTAATCTCAAGCAAAATAGCCCGTAGATCTATTTGGGGCGTATTCTTTTGGGCATCTTCTGAAAACGGTAGAGTTGGTAGAAGATAAAATCCTATTCTTTTGGTACCCTACTACCGAATACGGTAGACGTCGCAGACTTCAGATCGCTTTGTGTAAAATCCCATTCTTTTGGTCATTCTTCGGTAGACTTCCGAGAGATTTTTGACATATTCTTTTGGGCTCTTCTGAAAACGGTAGAGATCCGAGGCTTCGGAAACCTTCTGCTCCTGAAGCTGGCAGACTTTGAAAGATCGCAGAGAGCATCGTTTCGTGAATGAAAAAGTTTTCAAAAGCATTCGAAAAACAATCACACTTTGCAGATTCCTTTCTCTTGGGACATTGTATTGCAATGTCTTCAATTCACTCGGTCGAACAACAACATTCGAACTCTCATCTTTTCAGGATTCCCATTCTTTTTGGCATTTTTCTCTGCGAATTCTGCCAACCCTACCATTTTCAGAATGCGTATTCTTTTGGCATTTTTCTCTGCGAAGTCTGCCAACTCTATCGTTTTCAGAATTCCCATTCTTTTGGTAACTGAAATTTTCTCTGCGAAGCCTATTGTTTTCAGAAGACTTCACAGACTTCAGATGCCCAAAAGAATACGCCCTTGGTATGGTGAAATGGTTTAGTGAAATGAATTTCTACATCTAAGATGATGCCGGTACATTTTGAAAACGGTTCACACGATGCCGGTACATTTTGAAAACGGTGAAAAATTCGATGGATTGGCCTCCCGTTCACACGAAAACGACAAATTTTCTGCTGGCAGATTTTGAAAACGGTAGATTTTGAAAACGGAACTCTAACCGGCACATTTTGGAAACGGCATTGTGTAGCCTGCGTGCAGACTCAAACCTCAACGATGAGTTGAGGTTTGAGTCTGCACGCAGGCTAGGCATTGTGTAAATACTTGAAAATGATGAAAAATAGAACATTTTTAGACGCCTTTGAACGAGACTAGTGGATTCTTAGGGTGTAGGTACACTTCTTTGGCATCAAAGTCTTGCAACGAGTATTTTACCGTCAGATTTCCTACCGTTTTCAAATTGTTCCGGTATCGTGTGAACGCTAGCTCAAATTTTGCAGCCGTCACATTTTTCACTGTATTCAAAATGTGCCCGCATCGTGTGAACGCAGTCTAAGTTAGGCATTCTGCTACAAAGTGAGTGATGTTTTATTCAAATTGGGCCATGATTTAAGATAGCACGTAGTGGCAAACGCCGATACATTATTTTAGGACACCCGGCAGTATAGAAATATTGCTTGATCCAATCTCTTTTGTAGGATAACTGAAAGGCCCATAGCTGAATAGTCTATGATCCTTTTCTCCATAAACTCTTAATTCAATCGTCATGGTGATAATTTTTATAGTGCAAGAGAAGCAGTTTCCATGGAGTGGGATGAAATACTCTTACACCGCACGGAGGTGCAAAATAGACCAAGCCTACACATTTTTAAGCGATTTCAGTCAATCCGTCAGCTTTTGTGACTAGCTATTGATGTAAGATCTAATGAATTTCATTTCATTTTTATTTTAGGGTAAATCTATCAACTATACATACATAATTTGCTTTCTCAGCTGCCCTGTACAAAGAAAAAAATAAACCCTAAAAATTTACATTACGATTATACAAAATGGAATGACAAAGTAAAAACAGTTACAAGTACTAAAACGAACTCCAAGAATAAAAAGGGTCCATTTTTCGATACAGGATTTAAATTGCTTGAAAATTTTGTTAATTTGATTTTCGTTGAGGCCATTCCATAGCTTTGCCCATCTGAAAAGAAAAGCATCTTTGGCCATATGTTGTTCGTAGAAACGGACATTTAGATCGGTTTCGGTGTTTCGAAGTTCCCGGGTACTGGTTTCTGCCTTGTTACGGCCACTTGGACATACCAATCTTTCAAATGAGTTTCTAATGCAGATTTTATTGTATGGTGATGAAGATTTTACTGATGACCTCAACAGAAATATACTTCTCTTAACTCTCTGCTTTATCCATAAAACTGGTCGGTTTAATTAGGAATTAAAACCTTGTCACTCAACCACCAAAGTCCCTTTTAAGTAAATGGTTTATTTTTCATCTTTGTTAGTGGTCTCGTGTAGTTTATGTGCTATCTTTGTCTTTCACGTCGTAACGTGTAGTGCTATGTTCGTGTTTCCTGTTTTATGTTGCCATTTTGTAGTCGTAGTTTTTCGCCCTTAATGGTATTGTATTAGTAGTAGGGTATAGTATTTTGTAAGTAGTGTAATTGAGTAATATGTATTGTAACTTTTTAGATTGAATGTATAAAAAAACCTGCCGAACAGGCATTCAAGATACGAGGGAGCCTCATCATTTGCACACTTAGAGAACAGATTTGTAAACCATTATAAAAGTTTCTTTTAGAATCAAGTCATTCACTGTCTGCTAGCCCAGTTTCTTTATAACTGGAAGAGCAGAAGCGTTATAATAGCTATTGGTAAGTTGGCTAATACCCGCTGTTGCGTTAGCCAACTGCATTCGCGAAGCTTATTGCAGGTTAAAGCGTTGAGGGTTTCATTCATTTGAATTTTACACTCGACTGAAACTTTTCATATGACAGGAAACGGTTATTCCCAAGCATCTGACTGCAGAGAAGGAACCAAACCCTGCGTCGGGGTAAACGGGCTGAAAATTTCCTTATAAATAGGCTTTGGTGCACGTATTTTTATGAGAAACTCTTTACAAGAAACTTTACTCTCACATCACCAAAAGCTATGGGAATTTTCAGCCCGCAGTGAACCTTTTCCATGTGATAGCGAAAGGATAGTTACAAGTGTTAGATTGTGGAGAAAGCTTGAAACTTTCAGCCTGATCTGGAAACTGCCAGAGTCTTAGTCCGCTTATGTTTTGAAGAATCTCTTCTACAGGAAGTGGTGTTCATAGATCACGAAAACTATGGGACTCATCTTAGCTAAAAGAAGATCCCCGACCAGAGTCATCCACTTTCCAAAAGTTTTTAAACGAATGCCTTTGAAACTTGACTGATCAGTGAGAACAACTTGGACGGAAAAGGATTGCTCGTACACCAGGACACTGCGCCCCACTGTTCATTGCTTTTGCTGATCTAAAAGTTGAGTTTATAAAAACTTTCTTATGGAATGAAAGGCATGTATTTGTAGGCAGCTAAGAAGGTAAAGTATGCTTCAGGTGACATAGAAAGCTTCAAACGAACCAGAAAAGTCTCTTGAGTATTCTTCTTATAGTACTCCAGTTTCTTGACTTTTCGGTGCTCTGAGAGTTGAGTTTCATTTGGAGAGTTTCTTATGAATACGTTTGCTTGTAGACAGCTATTAGCTACGTACCTAGATTGATGTCTTGCTCTCATTAAGGTTTCTTGTTTTGAAAATAACTGCTGAGATGGAAGGTAAAAGAACATAACGCTATCTCACCTGTTTATAGATACGTGCAATTTTCTTTCTTTTATGCCTCTGTCTTTGTAAGACTATCCCAAAGGAGTAGGAGGAGTAATAACCTCGAAGCGGACTCTGCGATGTGCTGATTTAGGATACCAGCGAAATTTTAAGCGCTGCTCCTCTTCTAGATTTCGTAAAAAGAACCTTTTATGTGTTCATAAAGTAGCTATAATGCTGTTGAAACTCTTTAGTGCTGGCAAAATCGATGTCTTCCGACAACTTATACTTGCCTAAGTATTTCGTATATTGCTTCAAGACAATTAATGAGCGATTTCATAGCCGCTAAACCGTTTGCTATCTGTGCATCAGAAGAAAGAAGGCCTGCAAATTGGTGATTTATTATTAGTCGTGCAAGCAGCTGAACGTCTTCGCAGGTGGAATTTGCGAATTTCGCTTTGATATGCATATCATCAATACGTCGTTAACAAACAAGGATGGTCCATCCAAAGCTTGCAATCGACCGGAATGTGTTATCGATCAATATCTTTTACGAAGATCTTGCCTGATTTCTGATTGATTTTCGCAAGCCGTTACTCGTGCGAAGGAGCAAATATTGAATCATGGTGATTATCATTTTGAGTAAATGGACAAGAAAAAAAGAGAATTTTTAATCTTTAAATGATATAGTGAATTTTGGTAGATCAATTCTCTTTGTAACTTTTCTCCGCGGGATCAGTTCACGTGCTATTTTTACGAGGTTCACATGGATCTTCCTCTGATAAAATAATTTTTTTGATGTCGGAAGGTCCACCATAGAAGACGTGCTCTCAGTGAAAACTTTCTCCCATGACCTAGCCAAAAGTGTTCAAGTGTGAGACAGTCAAATCTGAAATTGAATGGGAAGATGGGAGAATAACAGTGCCCAACTGCCGGTTGAGTGATAGACTTGCTTCAAGTCTATTCAGTGGTTTATCAGCACTAAGGGACATAGTTACTTCTGCAGGGGCGTAAACCACGAACTGGACGCTACGAAGGAAAAGCGAAGGAGAAGAATGAAACAGAATCTGTTTCCTTCTCCGTCGTTTTTCCTTCGCATCGTCTTCTTCGTAGTTTACGCCCACGCAGGGGTAATTATTTCCTTAGTGCTGATATACCACGGAATAGACTCACTCTAAGGAACGTATGCGCCTAAAAGGGTGGATAATCCCATACTTGGTGGGTTATCATGTTGTACTAGCCTGTGAACGGCTAACGGCTTACCGTTAACGGAACGGAACGGGAAACTCTCGTTTCCTTTTTCCCTCCTCCGCAGTTCCCCGTTTCAATCTTTTTTCCTTTTCAATTTTTTTTGGCCGTTAACAGGCTAATGTTGTACTGGGTGGGCAGTCATCTTATGCTGCGTGGGTTATCATCCTAAATAGGTGGGTTGTCATCCTAAATGGGCGGATAACCTTATACTGGGTGGGTTATCATCTTATGCTGAGTGGGTTGTCATGATAGATGCGACAAAGGACCGTATACTGGGTGGGTTATCATGTTATGCTTGGCGGGTTGTCTTGGAGAAAGTCCAGTTGAGTGATAACAAAACAATCTCTGTTTTAAGGCCGCACCTCCCTGGATGTCAAGATTAATGTTGGAAAGCATGTTATTAAATAGTGAGCATGGCCAAATAAGTTTAACATTAACTTAACTGACGTCGACAACTCCTTCATGAAATCATGTGGGATTTTCTCAAAAGCCCATTCATGAAGCCTTCAAAGCAGGCCTATCACTTTCCCATCTAAGCGGCAATGATCTTTGCGGAAAAAAGACTTTCTCTTAAAAAATGGCATCGCCATTCCCAGCATTATCACATCTGTAAATAAATCAACATTAAACCCGAATAGGGCCTAGAATCTTCAAAGTGCCGTCAAATTTTTTCTGCACCAATCTGTACAAGTCCTTTGGCAAAGATGTCCCCAACACATAGAATTTGATTCCAATGTTTTTTTTGCTAAGAGTTAGATTCAGTTAGATTTTTTGTTTTCATCACCATAAAAGACAAAATTCGGATGTTTTCCACTGTTTTTGGGTCAAGAAATGCCGTACTAAATTTTGAAACGGGTCTATTTTAGCTTGAGATTTCAAAAATTAATGTGCATTTGCGAAAAGAGTAGATATGTATCTGTAAAATAGAAAAAGTTTTTGAAAATCGGCCTTCTCGTTAAGGATATAGACTGCACTGTACTGCGCATGCTCATTTCAGTATTCAAGGACAAATTTGCGGACTGGCGCCAGTTTTGTATTGGTTCATCAATCAATTAATCATCTCATCCTATAAAATAGCGATGAGCCAAAGATGAACTTATTCGAATTGGTTCTTCTGAAACCAATGAGCCCATGATGAGCTCATCGTGGGCACGTTCATATTAATTCAGTAGGTTTTATACGTTGAACCAAGAGACGAACCAATTCAAAATGATACGTTCGTCCCATCATCAGCTCATCGTATAAATTGACCCTGAACGAAATTTGGCATCATAGACCAATTTTAAAAAAATCATAACTCTGGACTCACAATTCCGATTGAACAATTTTTGTATTGTTCAATGTTATCGTGTCTCTTCCACATGATAGAATTTTCAAATAGCTTCTACTCATAAATGAATTTTCACTTTTGTTAATAATTCTATGATTCCTAAAGACCTGGATCACAGTGCATTAAAGACTTCTTTTTGCATGCATGCCATTGCTTCCATAAGCGCACTTTTTTTCTTCAATTTATTTAACGTTGGCTAACAATATACAAATAGCACAAGGTGCACTTCTGTTTGGGTTTTCCCGTTCGGATTGATATGTCCCTCGGATCCCATGGCAGATCGTTTCCTACTTCTGAAATAAAAAGCTGAACGCGATCTGTTTCCTGTGTGAACGTCTGGGATATCTGGTGTTGCTATCAAAAAAATTCCTTTCAGTTCAAAGTTCCTTTCAGTTGGGGTTGCTCTCTCGCTTAGTTTATCTACTTTGAGGGCTCCTCCTCTGATAATCATTCTAAGGACAAATTGTAATTTTGTCTCACGGGTTCCTTTATTTTCATTGTTTTTTATGTGCTGGCTGAATCTAAAATCCAGCATGGCAAATTTTCAATGAATAGTCTTGATCGCGATTCACAATAACATTTGCTGAATTACATCCAACAAAAATTCCAACTGAATCATGGAACCTATCATAAAATGAACCATAGTTGATGTAATGGAACTGAGCAAAACTTACGTTGGAGCAGTGCAAATGATCACCGACGCAGGACTGTGAAGGACTCCCACGTCTGCCCCGAAACGTCTCCAATTGACTTCTAACTGAGGAGTTGCTTAAATATATTGTGTCATAAATCACATTATTATATCATATCACAGCGTTGCTCAAAGTTGATGTAATGGAACTGAGCAAAACTTACGTTGGAGCAGTGCAAATGATCACCGACGCAGGACTGTGAAGGACTCCCACGTCTGCCCCGAAACGTCTCCAATTGACTTCTAACTGAGGAGTTGCTTAAATATATTGTGTCATAAATCACATTATTATATCATATCACAGCGTTGCTCAAAGTTGATGTAATGGAACTGAGCAAAACTTACGTTGGAGCAGTGCAAATGATCACCGACGCAGGACTGTGAAGGACTCCCGCGTCTGCCCCGAAACGTCTCCAATTGATTTCTAACTGAGGAGTTGCTTAAATATATTGTGTCATAAATCACATTATTATATCATATCACAGCGTTGCTCAAAGTTGATGTAATGGAACTGAGCAAAACTTACGTTGGAGCAGTGTAAATGATCACCGACGCAGGACTATGAAGGACTCCCACGTCTGCCCCGAAACGTCTCCAATTGATTTCTAACTGAGGAGTTGCTTAAATATATTGTGTCATAAATCACATTATTACATCATATCACAGCGTTGCTCAAAGTTGATGTAATGGAACTGAGCAAAACTTACGTTGGAGCAGTGTAAATGATCACCGACGCAGGACTGTGAAGGACTCCCACGTCTGCCCCGAAACGTCTCCAATTGATTTCTAACTGAGGAGTTGCTTAAATATATTGTGTCATAAATCACATTATTATATCATATCACAGCGTTGCTCAAAGTTGATGTAATGGAACTGAGCAAAACTTACGTTGGAGCAGTGCAAATGATCACCGACGCAGGACTATGAAGGACTCCCACGTCTGCTCCGAAACGTCTCCAATTGATTTCTAACTGAGGAGTTGCTTAAATATATTGTGTCATAAATCACATTATTATATCATATCACAGCGTTGCTCAAAGTTGATGTAATGGAACTGAGCAAAACTTACGTTGGAGCAATGCAAATGATCACCGACGCAGGACTATGAAGGACTCCCACGTCTGCCCCGAAACGTCTCCAATTGACTTCTAACTGAGGAGTTGCTTAAATATATTGTGTCATAAATCACATTATTATATCATATCACAGCGTTGCTCAAAGTTGATGTAATGGAACTGAGCAAAACTTACGTTGGAGCAGTGCAAATGATCACCGACGCAGGACTGTGAAGGACTCCCACGTCTGCCCCGAAACGTCTCCAATTGATTTCTAACTGAGGAGTTGCTTAAATATATTGTGTCATAAATCACATTATTATATCATATCACAGCGTTGCTCAAAGTTGATGTAATGGAACTGAGCAAAACTTACGTTGGAGCAGTGCAAATGATCACCGACGCAGGACTGTGAAGGACTCCCACGTCTGCCCCGAAACGTCTCCAATTGATTTCTAACTGAAGAGTTGCTTAAATATATTGTGTCATAAATCACATTATTATATCATATCACAGCGTTGCTCAAAGTAGATCAATGTACTGATCAAACAAAATTAACAAAAACCAACACGCTGTGACAACACGAACAGAAATGTCCTACATTTTAACATGAACGAGACTTTCACTTCATTGCAGTATGTCGATCACAAAGGGGGGGGGGGAGGGGCTCTCGGCTAAATTTTTGTGAAATGATGCCCTTAGCGAAACTAATTTATCCATCTAAACCGCCCTGAGTTGGCGTTTTCTGGAAAAGAACTTGCCAAATTTTTGCATTATCTGGAAAAAATTTTTTTAATAACTGGGTTTTTTCCAGGAATTACCGAATTTTGACATTTCTTTGACAAAAATTGCCAAAAAACATACCCTTGCTCAGACTGAACTCAACTAAGATTGCCAAAATGTATGGCTAGACTAGAAGGCTCTCACGTGGATGGACTGCGGCTGGTCGAGCATTCATGAGAAAGGTAGGACTATTATTTCATTTCTATGCCTCACGTTTCATCACCCATATTTACTGCTTTCGCCTGTACTGTTAGTCTTTGTATTCAACACAGGGGACAGTTAATGCTGGAACGGTACTGAACAAGCAATCTGCTACTATCAATGCTTTGTCGGTTTTCAACCATTCACTTGTGTTATTTTGCGGCATATTTTTGCAATAAAACTGCGCTAAAAATTCATTTCTTTGCTGAGTTAGCGGAAACGAATGCAAAAATATGACTTAGGCTCGAAATAATAGAAAACCGCCTCTATCTCGGAATGTTAATACCACAGTTAGCAACATGGATCGCTTAGTGAGTTACTGTAGGCAACTGTTAATAAAGAGATCTCGTTAAGGTCACGTGACGGATAAAGCGTGTTCACTTTTTGCAATCTCTTTTGCACCTGTATGTGTTTCAGCCATTCCTGACAGCAGATTCTGCTAGGTAAATACTGACCACCTGCTTCATAATATTTAGTCAAGTATTTCTGATCTCATTGAAAAGTTACAAGCATGCAATAGTCGTAAAGCAAATCAATTTCGACCAAAACGGCTTTTACGCATTTTACGACCAATATTTCTGGCGTGGTTATGGTGTGATGTTGCTTCTTCCTCTTCTTTTGCATGTTTATCAGCACAAACCATAGCTGTAAGACGGGAAAGATCTTTTCGGCAGAGGAACCAATGAAAGTTCATTTCAATCTGCTTGGCTGCTAGAATCCTACAAAACTTGCACAAATCGTCTTGAAAGAAACAGAGAGGACGAGAGGACATGCCCCCCCCCCAGATTCCAAAAGTTGGCAAACACATAAAAGGAAAGCGAGAATTTCAAGAATCATTCCCGTCTTTTTGTAGTTGTTCATGTTGCTGACAGAGATATGATAATTCGCGAGTTGCGAGTTGTCAGTTGCGAGTTGTCAGTTGCGATTTGGTTTTTACTTTTATTTTGCGAGTTGCGAGTTGTGAGTTGCGAGTTGGTTTTCCATCAAATCAATTCAGTCTATATTTTTGTTCCAATCTTAGATTCTAGCCAAAGTTTCTTATGCTTGTGAATTTTTTCGATGAATTTCTACTTCTCTTCAAGGAAAAATTCTAAGATTTAGTTGAATGTTTCTTCTACGGTAGTGCAAGTTGCTAAAGTAATTTCAAAGTTTGCGTCCACCGATTTCCCCTTCAAGGGCACTGCAAGGCGAAAGTGAGACTGAATTTGCTGAAGTCACACTCAAGGAATGTGTTGGTGCTATGATTTGATCACTGACTATAGATAAGATGTCATGTAAAAATATGACTAGGAGCAGAACGGGACTGAGGTGCACCCTTCAGGTACTTTTTACTTAAATACGTAAGTCTTCTTTGTACTAATATTTATTTGGCGAGAATTTGGAGATCTCAGATCAGAATCAGCGTTTTCTCCTCTTGTGTAGGATATACTCAGTGCTTGGGAGGAAGGGTTTTGTATAATGTCCGAACAGGAACTGCCCAAAGTGAACCTGACATGTGATAAAGTTTGCTAGATTAGGTATGATGCAGCTCTCCAAGACCCTAGGTCTCAATTGCCTATGGTTTTGTCTGACGTTGCCAAATGCTTTGACACCGTTCGAGAGAATTCTTCCTAAGTACCTTTTAGCTAGAATCTAAATTAGAACAAAGTATAGAATGAATTGATATGATTGAAAACCAACTTGCAACTCGCAAAATATGAGAAAAACAAACTCGCAACTGACAACTCGCAACTGACAACTCGCAGTATTTAATCCCTCTTGGTGACAGGGGTGATTCTTGGAATCAGAAAGGCGTTGGAAGTGTCGCCTTCATTCGATGTGGACAAAACGAAAGTGCCACTCCTGTTGGGAAAGAATTACTGTCCACAGAAGTCGAAAGATTGCTGCAGTTTATTGCTGATAAGTTGTTGCCTTCTCAAACACAAACTTCCAAAACCGTGACTCCGACCTGAAAAGCTGCAGTCCTGGACTCTTCTTCTTTCCCCTGCTTACAGTGTCACTTTTTCATTCCCTCGTTTCCTTCTGCTCTCTAGTAAAAACACTCATTGGGAAGGCTAAAGAGCAGAAAACAACACACGTAGGGAGAAAGATGAAAACATCTTTTTGATAGAATGATCTTTTTGAATAGAATACTTTTCGAATAGAATAAATGCCCTTCTCAAGAATCATTTTCCGCTTTTAGCGCCAAGTGCTCGAATCGCAGAACTAGCTATGCACCTAGAGAATCTACGACCCTTATGTTATGACACTTAATTGGTGGGGCTCTATCGGACATCGAGCCCTGTCCACCTGACAGTTCTGGCTGCAAAGTCTGAGGATTACACCACTTGGCCACCACTTTGTTGCTTTGGAAAATGCACTCCGTCAAGAAAGATGTTTAGACCACAAAGGAAATCAAACCAACACACATACCACAAAACAAGTACCACACATTAAGAGAGCTTTGTTACCATTGCCTTGGACGTTTCAAAATTGTGTGATCACAATATAGGTTGTTTGAAGACTCGTTACATAAGACTCAGCATCGCTATTGAATTGGAAGGTTTTTGAGAGAAATAAAAGACCACACTAAAAATGATGAACGACCACAAGAATCACTACCCTTTTTTTGAAATATAGAATGGAATTGACTTATTTCATTCATGTTCAACAAATATTGCTAATTTTTTATTCACTCTGAACATTACTGCCTGTATGCCTTAACAAATTTAAAGCATACAAGAAAGATGTAGTTGACAACGATCTTTACAAAGATTTTCTAGAAGCATCCAAGTTTTCTGTTTGACATTTCCTTCCCATATGAGATGTCATGCAATATAATCACATAAGTGTTCTTTTGTTTCATAGAATTCTGTTTGAATTTCTATCCCACCTTCTTACATATTTTAAATCTAAAGGACCTAACGTGGCTATGACAAAATAATGTCAAATTTTCAGTAAAATATTACTTTCAAGATTGTGAGTCATTTATGTCAAAACTTTCTTAACATTATCTTAATTATTCTAGAATAAAGTAGCAAACATTAGCAATAGTGTCAACATCATTTCTTAAATAATTTATCCTTAAACTTCTAGAAACTATAGCAGCATGTTAATTGTAGCAAATGCTAGCTTTCAACATTTTACATTTACCAAGAACACACAGTTCTGACTTCAACACATCTTAAAGAAACTCAGTTAACAGCCTTTCTTCTAGCAGATCTGAGATCTTCAATTTCTTTTTCCAATATGCAAAAGAATTCTGAAGTCAATATGTTTCCACCGATATCCTGTGTCCTTGCTTTGCCACTTGTGACAATGTTAGTGATTGCCGTTTCAATCACTGATGCATACAGTGGCATGTTGAGATGCCTCAGCATGTTAGTGCTGGCAAATAGTAAGCTCATGGGATTGGCAATATTTTGATCAGCAATGCCCTTCCCACTATTTCTTGTACCTGACTCAAAAACAACATGTTCATCACTGTAGTTTGCTCCTGGGGGAATACCTGGTCCACCAATGAGGGCAGCTGCAATGCTTGTGATCACATTGCCATAGAGATTTGGCATTACCATCACATCAAACTGATGTGGCTTGGCAACAAGTTGCATTGCACAGTTGTCAATAATCATGTCACTGAACTCAATATCAGGGTACAATTTTGAAATCTTCTGGCAAGTGTGCAAAAACAAGCCATCACTCATTTTCATTATGTTTGCTTTGTGAATTGCAGTAACCTTTTTGCGACCATGCTCTTTAGCATATCTGAAAGCAAAGTCTGCAATTCTCTCTGATTTTTCCTCTGTGACAATTTTCATCATTTCTACAACACCAGAGACATTTTCATGCTCAAGATGGCTATATTCACCTTCAGTGCTCTCTCGTATGATAATGATATCAACATTATCATGCCTTGTTTTGATGCTGGGAAAAGATTTGCAAGTTACAACATTAGCATATAAATCTAATTTGTGCCTGAGCTGCACATTGTAGGACACCTCAGATCCAACCCCTTCAAAGGATCCCCAATTCCCCTTGAGAGCAACTCCATTCCTTTGCACTGCTGTTATGGCATCTTCAATGGTTTCAGAACTTTCTGACTGGCCATCTGTATTTAAATTTACGATTTCAAAGTCAATTGGTACACCAGCGCTTCTGAAAACTTCTTGGGTTCCTTTCAGCAACTGTGGGCCTATCCCATCAGCTGGCAACATGGCAACAGTGTGGCGTCCGCCATAAGTCGCAGAAGGTGCTCTGCTGTTAAATTCAGCAATCTGTTGACACGTTAATCTTTGAAGAAGGTGTAAACGTTGCCAGGAAGGCGTTCTTCGAATAATACTTGCCATTTTGAGCTTCAAAGTCGTAACTCCAACACATCACATCAACAAGACAACACATCCAAAACTCTTCAAAATGGGCTGCTGGGATACGTTATGTGATTTTACATGGAGCACTACCTGAGTGTCTCAGAAGGAAAACAAGAAACAAAATGGCGCTTGCAGCGGTATGAAATTTCTTCATTTTATCATTTGCCTTTCGATCATTATTTTGCGGTTTGTATGCAGTACATTTGATTATTAGTTATAAACTCTTTTTCCATAGCATATTGAAGTTTTCATCAATCATGCTGAGAGAAACTGAAGGAAAGACAGGTGCTGTTGGGATTTCCGCTACTGCACCCTTTTAAATTAGGCCTTCTTCGTATGGAATTTATCAGGCAGCTGGATTTTTCAAACAGTCTTAGCTAGTCCTCAAATACTGTATTATGAAATGCAAATCAAAGTTTTGCTTTGCAAGTTCATCCAGGAATCCCCTTGTGCATCAATCAAACATATTTCTTATTGTTGCACGCCAGAGATCTCGTCGAATTTGAAAAGTGCCATACTAATACTATGCAAATTGGAGTATCAGCAGCTTATTAAGTACATGCAACAGTTGACAGATGGGATAGGCCAATTTGGTAAAGCTTTGATTTGCAGTCATTTTGAGACTATGAAATTTTTGTAAAACTTCAATTTACCTGTACCAGTCCTCATAGAGGGTAAGAAAAATTACCAATATACCTTGATCTTTCAGCTTTTAACTAGGACTTGAACCGGTTTGCATTCCTTGACTTTGGCGCTGGGAAGCTCATTCTGAAGTAAATTTTGGTGCATCTGAGGGTTGGGTTTTTTGTAAACTTCATAAAAAACCGCTCCAGATGGTGCTATTACAGGGTTATGGCATGACTGCGGCTGAAAGCAATGAAAGCGGGATGGGGAAGATCTTCCCCACCTCTACAAAGAATGCAGACTGGGATTTGAATGATTCAAATTTGGGAAGTGCTGTTGGTACATGCCACACTCCAGATATGCAATTTCATGAATGAGGCTTGAAACACAAAAAGAAGGGAACAAATGTCTGATTTTATTCAGTGTGAAGTCTTCAAAAGGACAAGGAATCATCCTCACAGAAAAGATCAGTCAGAGGAGGAATGAAAATGTTAGAAGAGAGTTCATTGATGGTACAACTAAAATTACCAAATGTCCCGTTTGTCATTCCATTTGCTATCAACATGCATTGATCCTTTCATTGTTGGATGCTGAAGCTATTCTTCGCATTTAAAGTCATTTGATATGAGAGCATTATACTTTTCACCACACCTTAATGGAAATACAGATGATAAAACTACTGTCTGCATTAAAGAAATAGCAAAAAATTCCTTCCCAGTGTTTCAAAAGTTGGTAAATAGAAGAAGAAATGAATTTTCAGAAACTGAAAAGACAGAAAGTAAAACTTCATTGGTTTTGATGAGACAATAAAAACTGGTATCCCTGCTTACCTCACTGTAATTTAGGACATCTAACATATTTTTCCAATATATATACTCATTAACATTACATTGTCAGGAATCTTTCTAATTATAAAAAGTTGCTTGTGAATCTTTACCTGAGCAATCACTCACGCAAGCAAAATCACAAGAGTTTTGGCACTCACATGCCACTTTTCTTACAAAAAGACCTGGATATTTTCATCTTGAATTTTCCCGCAATCAAATGCAATGTTTTAAGAATTTCTTATTTTTCTATCCTTCAGAAATCAGACAGGTCTCCTGCAAGATCTCCCAATGGATTCAAAGTATTTGTACAAAGAGACTACACTGAGGGAACTGCTGTAAAATTTCAAGTCAAATATCCCCTAGAGCTAGAAGGCAAGGTAAGGCATCTCATAATTGTGGCATCTGTTGAAAAAGTTTATGTTAAGGTCTTCTTCTTTTGTGAAATCAGGATGAACTGAAAATGAAATAAATGGGTGGAAATTTCCTGCAACAGAATATGATAAAGTTTAAGAGTTATGATACCTTTCCAGTCACATTTCAGGCAAGTTATAATTTTTTTAATGTTTCACATTTCAAGAAGCTCAGAATTAATAGACTGTTTGGAACAAGAAAGCTCTGAGGAGATTCTTTCAAAACAAATAAGCAAGGTGGGATCTATTCTGGGGACTTTAGAGCCCTCCACAGAAAGTTAAGTGTTTTCTTTTACAGTTGCATCGAAAGGGTGGCAGATGACTGATGAAAGGCCTAAAGTTTTTGACTTCAAGTTGATGTAAGAGCAATAGAATTCAGCAACTACCATAATGAAACTTATGTTGCTGTCCTTTAACACAGACCCTTTTACCTCAACCTTTGGTGCTTCTTACAAGTCCATGGTCAAATCTTCACAGACACACAGATCCCCTTTTCCACTGGGGGGGGGCCAAAACATGGTCAACAAGAGCCAGCAAAGTAAGTAGCAACAAGCAGGGGCGGCGTAGAAGGGTAATCAAGGTAATCAGTGATTACCTATTTTTTCCCAGAGTTTTTGAGGTTTTTTAATTTCTCCAAAAATAAATCCAAGAAGACCGAAACATGATTGAACCCTGAAGCGTATATTGGCGGAGCCTTCTGAAGGTGCTCTGTGACGTTTATTGCTTTCTCTGCTGGTTTCACAGACAGTTGATGTATTGATTTATTGGTTGTTAATCCTTGTGTGTTGTGAAATTTGAGGATTATGTTGGCCGCGAGGTAATCGTGGCCCTCCCAGATTATCTTGCCATTGCTTTCGGAGGGCGTCGTGACGTAAATCTCTATTGAATTGCTGGTATTGAAACAAAGAGCGCCTCACAGAAACGTAGTCATTCCGCAATCTGATTACCTTGAGCACTGTTGCTGGTAATAGTCCAACAAGAGTATTTCATTATGGATCGAGTTTTGCGTAATGAATTTTGTAGAGACTACTTCTCCACTTCGTTCAGATCAAATGATAATTCAAATCACGAACAACGATGCCCTTAGCAAAGATGGAAGGCTGTGTCCAAGGGTAAAGTTTGCCGGGACATTGAGTATTTCAGTCTTTACCACGGATATGTGGCAGAAATAAGTTGAACAAGACTGAAAGTACAGCATAAATCATTCTAAATTCCAAATCCAAAGTCCCATAAGCATATGTTGCATCATTTTGAGAGAACATCGTATCAAAAATAGCGATCTGCGGTCACTTAACATTCTTGCAACAAAATCACACGGACCAAGGTAGTCAAATCAACTTCTGATTACCTAGCCCTTTGGGGGCTACGATAGGAGTGTCGTGGCCGATGAGGCCCGACATAAAACTATTCCTTTTAAATCTTCTATAGAGAAGGGCCGCTATACGCAAGCCATCAGCCCTTTACCGCAACATGATTCATCACTTTACTTCTGGCGTTTGTTGTTACCAAGCAGCATTTCACTGATTCAAAAAAGCGTAGGTGATTCTCTCAAAGCAAAGAGATATTTGGGAGATATTGACGGATTTTTCACAGATTTTTCTCGATAACTAAACAGTTTTTGCCAAAGGTTTACAAGATTTTGGTGGTGAAATGCCCGTTGGTTGCAACAAAGACTCAGATGCACCTAAACATGTTAGAATGGGCTATGGACTCCGCAATGTGCTTCTTTTCATCAAATGAATGAAATCTAATTTTTATCAAAGTTCTCTTCAATACTTTACCTTGGAATCTTTTCTACAACAACTTCGTAAAATGAAAAATATTTTGCAAATTTTGTCTTTGACATACAAGATTTGAGTTGATTTGGTAATAGTCGTGGCTGCTGTTTGTAAAATATGGGCGTTTCCCGATGATATGAGGGCATGGTACCGAGAAATTTTACCATTGTGATTACCTACTTTTTTCCCCTCCGAGCCGCCCCTGGCAACAAGATATTCTTATTTTGTAACTATAAGTTTGTGAGCCATGATACATATCAATTCTCATTTTATAGCTACCAGAAGCATATTTTAATGAAACTTTGAACAAAGTCAACAGTATATTTGCTGAAGCAGAGAAAACTGGAGCTGGAACATACACACAAGGATGCTTTGCTTGCCTAACTGCCTACCTCATTTATGCATGCATTGATACTCGGTATGATAAGGTAAGATGAAAATTTAATGATACAAAATTTGTCCTTTTTGTTCAACAGTGCTTTGAAGTCTTACACAAGAAAAATTGATGTACAATGGAATTTTATGTCGAGGTTGCTTGGCAAGAACTCAAATATTTTTTCACCACTTGGGATGTCTATCAATTTGTAAGAATGGATCGTTTTCCCACAGTAAAAACTCTTCAGATGAGGAACATTGGAAGTCTAGTGTATGTTCAATTACATGGACAGTTGAGTAGCCATGGGATTTTTGCATACAAATGGTGCTTCAAAGGGCAAAGCATGCATGCAGCTACCATAGAACAAAAACAAAAAGGAAACTTTCCTTTTCTTCTGCATACAAAAATCACAAAATCACGAAAAAATTGCATGCAAGAAATACAAAACTCACTGAAAAATTAATGGAAAATCGCACAAAAAGATAACTAAAAATCACCAAATTCACAAAAAATCTCAGAAAACAATCATGTGATTTTAAGATCACAAAAGTCAGCATATTATTAAGCTATTTAGAGAAGTGACTTGCCCCTTGGTTTGGTGTTCCCATGCTTTCTATGGTATGATATCTGCAATTGCTCATAGTTAAAAAGAAACTTCACTCAATTTGTAGTATATGAAGAAGCTAGCTGCTTACATCAACGAACAGAATGAGTCAGTATATGTTCCAAGGGGACTCATGATAGTCAACCCCATGGAAAGGGGTTTACGAGTTGTATCCTTTTCTGTTAACTCTGTTATGTTGTAACTGCATCAAAAGCCAAAATTTAATTTTGTGGACATGTAATACGTCCAAAAATTTAATGTCCGAAGTTTTTGTGGTCTGAAGTGTTTAGTGTCTGGAATTTTGCAGCATAGAGAAATCACAGCAAAACTTTTTCACTGTTTGAAAATGTAATGTTTTTCTCGCGAGACCTAATGGGGGTGATTGTAATGACCCCAATAGGGGTGATCGCCTTATTTTGATTTGTATTTTGAATTCTTTGAGGGCAACTGTATCAAAGTACCTGAGTAGCGAAAAGAGCGATAGAAGTGTATGAAAAACGAGCCATAGACATCTGCAAGCTCGTCTGCTAGACTTCTCCAAATTTGATTATCGATTAAGCAACACTTAGTGCCATGGATCATATACTAAGTAAGTTAGTATAGGATCTATGGCACTTAGTTTTGCTTAATTGAAAATCGAATTTAGAGAAACCTGGCAGAGGAGTTTGTAGATGTCGATGGCTCGTTTCGTTGCACTCCTATGGCTCATTTCGTTACACTTCCAGAAAGTTAATGGCTTTTGTAGTGCGACAGGGATAGAGCTCTCGTGTTGTCAAGACATCTCGGGCCGTGTCTACATAACGTCATGATCCAGTGCTTTATGGACAAGACAAAGTTGTCATTTAGGCTCTTTGCCAATTAGCATTAGTTTAATAAATCTGAGCAACGGAAACAAATGTAGGGGGGGGGGGGGGGTCGTCAAATCTGAATTGACTATTCCCTATTTTTCAATCAACGTTTTGCAATCTCGCGTAAGATGTTTTAATCTTAGGTTGGAAAGACTTCGTTAGCGAAAATCAGATTCGCATAGCCGCATCGAAATGTTTTTACGGCTTCTCAGGAACATTTTGACCTGCAAATTCTATGCTAAATTGCTTTCTCCTGATTGAACGATTTAATCACCCCAAATGTTTCGTGACAAAAACTTTACATTTCTAGATAGTAAAATACTTTCTCGTGATTGTTCTTTATTGCAAAAGATGATTTCGGACTCAGTGAACTTCGGACGGTAAAATTTTGAAGCGTTTGAATTCCCCGACATTGTTGACATGAGGAAATCTTTGCATGCCGGGTGAGCATACTTTGTATGCCGGGTAAGTAAAAAAAACGCCCGGCGTTTGAGCAGCTACTTCTCCCTGAGTGTATAAGCAATGATATTTTGCAATTACCTGATGGAATAGCTAACATGTTCAATTATTTTTAGAAATCTTTCTAACTAAAATCGGTCACTCCGTTCAAATTCTGTATGCGATTTTCTAAGATGAATCCCTTTGAGAAACCTTAAAAAACATGCTGTTACTTATGTGTTAACCTCACAGCGATGACTTTCAGCCCGCTTTAGCACGTGCTTTCCTTTTGACCGGTTGAAAAGTCTTCCCTCTAGTGTGAATAACTTATTCAAGGGGATTCCATTTCCCCATGAAGACTGACCACATCCAAGAGTCATTATTGCTAGGAAGAAGAGCAAAGGGAAATCTTGCTTGGTGTTTGCTCTCGTTTTTGCAGGTTTTCGAAAGGGACTTTCTGCAGAAAATCTCCTATTTCGACGGGAAGAGATGGCCGATTAAAGCCGGGTAAATTACTGAACCTAATTTGACATATCAGGCATGAAATAAGACAATTTTCAATGTCATTGATTTGATATTCAGGGAGCAGGATTTTTTCAAACGCCCGGCATTTTATTGACTCAACCGGTCGAGGGGCAAATCACTGCTTAAAATCTCGTATGCTCTCAAAAATAATTACATTTTAATCACAAATTAATCACGTTAATCACACAAAAATCGCATTAATCACCAAAAATCACAAGTCATATTAACCAAGTTTATGAGTTTACTTTTATAAGAAATGAAAAAGATTAGATTGTCCCGGTCACTATTTTCCAAATTAATATGAACACACTATTAGATATGCAAAACACAAGCGCCAAAGCATGAACAACACAAAAGTGCAAGATTCTGATTCCCCTGTGATGGAGCAAAAAGGAAAGCCTCGTTCTTGTGTTACAAACAACTCTGCCAAATCAAATCTGACTTGATTTATGATCAAGAATTTACTGTCATATTTCACCATTTGGTTTATCAATCTTGCTCTGTCTTGCCTCATTCATACAATTTTCATAGTACAGGAGCTTATTTGAGAACATTTTGAAATGTGTGATTTATTCTAGAATAATCACAAATTAATCACTTAAATCACCATAAAATCAAATTAATCACAAAATAATCACTTGTGATTATTAATCTCGTACGAATTAATCTTGTACACAATTCTTAACTTTGATACTAGATTGAAATATCCATTCAAAGCTGAAAGAGACCAGACGGTAATGTAAAATATTAGAGATCTGCCTGCGATGTCCTGAATTTGCTTACTTGTTAACCATTTTTCGTTGACACGAACGTACGACATGGGAGGTTTGTTCAACACGCAAGGAGCTGTGTAGATTTTAATTTAATATCTGTAGCGGGTGAGCCACAGAAAGTTCCTAGATTCAAAATCATAGCACCAAAAGTACTTGGTGAATTAGAATGAATTGAACCTTAGTTGGTAGCTAAGGGATTGAAGAATCTTTGCCATTTTCTTGTGTTGTCATTAGCACCGGAAAGATCGGTGTCCGACTTTGCTAAATTTCATGTTACGAGATTACTGAAAAAGGTCTAAAACAGTTGACCACATGTTAAGGAAATTCCTCCAACAGAAAAAAAGAATGTTCAAGTTTGCACAGGCGATACGTCTTATCTGCAAATCTTTTGCCATGAATCTGAAAATCTTCAGTAGAAAATCTATTTCTTATAGCTCCTGAGACGAGAAAAGGCCGTTTATGCGTTGTAATGTTTTGCGAGGCTCCTTGTGATTTGATCAAGTAATTTAGGCCCTTTTCATGCATTTAGCAGCTAATAGATTTTCGTAAAGTCGAAGTTACTTATATTTCCAGTGCTAGTAAAAGCGCAAGGTAACGTAAAGAAATATTTTGGCATTTGGACTTGTAACTAGATTTGATTCATTCAAATCTGTTAAATACGTACTGTTGGCGCTGTAACTTTTCAAAAGTTACAATCAACATAGAGATGGTTCTAGGATGTAAAAACGTGATGTAAATCCTTACCGAAATTCTATAATAGTTGGTAAATCATTCACTGATGTCCAGTTAAAAATTTAGAGACATTCAACAGTTAGAATAAGCCTTCAAGAAACCTTTTAAAGTCAATCTCAGATTAAGTCTCTCGTGAGAATGACCGCGGGTAAAACGTCGGGAGGGGGGGGGGGGTAAGTTAGTACTTTTCGTGGTACGGGGACGTGCCATTTCTTAGGGGCACTTTTTTCAAACCGTTACGGAATTATGGGTATCATTTTCACAAGTTTTTAACATTTCACAGAATTATGGGTGTCCTTTTCAAGGGACTTTTCATAATTTCCAGAATTATGGCCCATATTTTCATTCGATTTACGGAATTATGACCCTAAAATCTACCAGAATTTACGTAATTAAGTGAACCAATTTTTCGGGCAAAATGGCTCGTCCCCGTCAGATGATAGGTCGAGATACCCCCCCCCCCCCGAGGGTAAAACAATAGACGATTGTGCTAAAGATGGCGGCAAAGAATTTTTTTATCAAGATGTATTGCGTGCTTTCAACAATACATAACCCCATATAACACATTCAATGTTTCCCAGCTCCCATGGTTTCAGATGCAGGAAAGTGGTAGTACATTTACACCAGTCCTTCTTAAGAATATCAGTAAATACATCTCGTGGGAATCAATTTTTTGTTTCCCCCTAAGGGCATCACCTGAGTTGCTTCTTGCCCTGAGATTTTTTTTTCACAAGATCTGTTTTGTTAAGTTTTTACGGTAAAGAGGGTATTGACTTGATCTTACAGCATGCTGCATCTGAAGTAGGCCCCAACTACATAGACATTAAATGATAAATATTTACTTGGTGTATCTAAACTGCGTATCGTTGGAAAGAACTTGGATTCTGCATCCCATGGTTAAATTGAAGCTGCCAGAAAATTTTAATCATAGTTGGGTTGCGTTTCCTTTTGGAAACTGTGTCTTGTAATCATTTTCTTCAGTCATTTCTCGGAATGTATACAAGGATTATTCAATAGCTTTGCTAATTTTATCACATACTTGTTAGAATCAGTAATCTTATTTTTTGTTTCATTTTTGTAGAATTTGAAATTTTGTTAACTTCATGACTTCAGTTGCTCGTAAAAATCTGTGACGTCGAAACTGTTTGCAATAGCTTGCCCAGCTTAGACCATGGGCACTTAACTTATATATATGCTTTTTATGAGAAACTAGTTCGTAAGGAACTGTCTCCAAGATGGCCAAAAATTCAGCAGAACAGCTGATAAAATGGCTTGAATACTGGCACTTGGATGATAATTCATACGGAAAATATGAATCGCTGAAAGCTCGATTGAATACCCAGAAAAATCTGATCCCTTCGGATCTTTCCAGCCGGTAGTTGGCTGTTTCTTGCTGAACAGCGGAATTCGATTGCTAAAGTAACTGGTTCCAAATTGGAATGTCTGAATACGTAAATGTTGATAAAATTGACTTTCGGAAGAATTTGCCTAAATAACAACCAATCAATTTGTACGATCCATGAAGAGCTTTCGGTTTAATTTCCAACAGCCCTGTCGCAACGTAGCTTTGAATTATGTGTTAGCTTTCGTCTCAGAAATAGGAACCAAAGGCAAATATTTGCTGCCAAAGCTCCAGCCCCCTCATTCTTATATAAGAAAGCACAGCTATAATCGTTAGCCTCTCCCAGAATATCAGGAAACTGTGCAAGCAACGATCACGAGAGGTCAATTCGAAGTTCAGAAATTTCATTTCAGTTTTGAGTTGCAAGGTGTTTGTAAACAAAAATGGTCTCTCCAACTGAAATATTGCCAGAAAGAATATAAGTTTATTATTGGTTCTTCATTGCAAATTTTGGTTGAAGAGTGGTCGTTTATAAATTCTCATAGAATCTGAAATGAATTTTCATCGAAAATTGATAACTTTTAAGAAACTTTACACCCTCGTACAACAAGAATTGGTACCCACAAGTAAAGGGTCTGTACATGGTTAAAGGACATATTTCACGTTAGCAATTGGTTAATACCACAAAGAAGTGTGGAGTCGAATTCCATTGTTTTGTGACCTTTCATTTCTGTTTCACGAATTTTCATTGCAATGAACATTCAGCCTCGATCCTGTGCTTTTGTAATAAACTACAGAGAGAATTATATCGTATGAACCAATCAGGTTCATGACATATGCACTTTAAAAGTTTGCATTTGAAAAGAGGAGATACCTTCAAACGAGGCTTCAAAGACATCCTATCAAAATCGAAGCTGCACAAGAACCGTGAACAATGGATTGTCAAATAACAATGCTGTGTCTGACGGTTTTCTTTGCGCTATGTATGGAGACCCATTTCCTGTCATGTGATCACTCTCTTCATAAAACATCTTTTGATTCCTCCAACCTATTTCATGTCATTCAAAGTTTTGCCATGAGTGCAAAGGCAGCAATAATACTTAAAGTTGCCAAGAGTATGGTCGCATGTACGGTGGCCCACAAGTGTCAAGGCAAAACTTTCTTTCCAAAGACAAAACTTTCTTTCCCAAGACAAAACTTTCTATCCAAAGACAAAACTTTCTTTCTCAAGGCAAAACTTTCTTTCCCAAGGCAAAACTTTCTTTCCCAAGACAAAACTTTCTTCCCCAAGACAAAACTTTCTCTCTCAAGGCAAAACTTTCTTTTCCAAGACAAAACTCTTTTCTCAAGACAAAACTTTCTTTCTCAAGGCAAAACTTTCTTTCCCAAGACAAAACTCTTTTCTCAAGACAAAACTCTTTTCCCAATACAAAACTCTTTTCCCAATACAAAACTTTCTTTCCCAAGGCAAAACTTTCTTACTCAAGGCAAAACTTTCTTTCTCAAGGCAAAACTTTCTTTCCCAAGGCAAAACTTTCTTTCCCAAGACAAAACTTTCTTCCCCAAGACAAAACTTTCTCTCTCAAGGCAAAACTTTCTTTTCCAAGACAAAACTCTTTTCTCAAGACAAAACTTTCTTTCTCAAGGCAAAACTTTCTTTCCCAAGACAAAACTCTTTTCTCAAGACAAAACTCTTTTCCCAATACAAAACTTTCTTTCCCAATACAAAACTTTCTTTCCCAAGGCAAAACTTTCTTACTCAAGGCAAAACTTTCTTTCTCAAGGCAAAACTTTCTTTCTCAAGGCAAAACTTTTTTCTCAAGGCAAAACTTTTTTCCCAAGGCAAAACTTTTTTTCCAAGGCAAAAGTTTAACGCATTAATCCTGTCTGAGGTTCTGTTTGAGTTATCAGTTAGCTCCCTGCAGAGAAAGATGGCGGCACACAGGTCGGACGATGAAGACTGGAATCAAAACGCCAGCATGGAAGAGCTAATTCAGATGTATTTTTTTAAAGGATTCGGGTACGAGGAGATTCGGCTCTTTCTAGAAAGGAATCATGACGTCTCTGTCAGCTTAAGCACTCTGAAGCGACGTATTAAGCAACTGGGATTGAAGAGGAGGAATCCAGAATACAACATAGGTGAAGTAAGGGCAGCTATCATGCGTATTGTAAATGGGCCTCAAGGTACTCAAGGTTACCGTTCCGTCTGGCACGCGCTACAGATGGATGGTTTTAGAGTCCAACGGAAGATCGTAGCAGACGTCCTCAGAGAAATCGATCCTGATGGTGTTAATGAAAGAAGAGCACATCGCCTTAAAAGAAGGACATACCAAAATAGAGGACCAAACAGCGCTTGGCACTGTGATGGGTACGATAAGCTCAAACCATTTGGCTTCCCAATCCATGGATGCATCGATGGTTGGAGCAGAAAGATCTTATGGCTGCACGTGACACGCTCAAACAACCAACCGAATAATATCGCAGCTTACTATCTCGAGGCTGTCAATAAGTTCCAGGGATGTCCAATCGAATTCATTACAGACCTAGGCACGGAAAATGGCATTGCAGCTGGCATCCACTCATATTTCATGGACGATCCAGACAAGCATCGCTATGTACCATCGCCTCGTAATCAGCGTATAGAGAGCTGGTGGTCATTCCTCAGAAGGTCAAATACATCTTGGTGGATTAACTTTTTCAAAGACTTAGTCAGTGATGGGACAGTTGATCTTACTTGTGACGCTCAAAAGGAGTGTCTTTGGTTTTGTTTTGCAAGAATCTTGCAAGAAAACTTGAATCATGTCAAGGAACACTGGAATAGTCATTACATTCGCAGATCACGCCATGACACAGTAAGTGGAAGACCCGACGCATTATTCTATTTGCCAGAAGTTCACGGTGGTTTACCAGGATTGCTGCAGCCAGTGCCAGAGGAAGAGCTGTCCTATGCTACTGATCATTTAGTCGACGAAGAAGAGCCAAATGTTTATCAAGAATACTTTGAATACGTAATGAGGGAACGCAATATGAGCAGACCGCAGAACTGGCAAGATGCCCTGAGCCACTTCAAGGTTCTCATGGCTATTGCTATGAATGGAGTACACTGAATGCAACTTCAAGTAAAAAATCGAACGTTATACCAAATCCCATAGTCCCAGGGGCGGCGCCAGCCCTAAAAAAGTGGGGTGGACAAAAGATAGAATTGATTGCCAGAAGGTATACCTAACGTTTTTTATATCATTTTTCCTTAGGAATGAATACCGACCTGAGGAAAGTGGGGTGGACATGTCCACCCCAGTCCACCCCGTGGCGCCGCCCTTGCATAGTTCAATAATTCTAGCGCTAGTTTGCTCTATCGCAAATCCCACCTCACATCTACCGGGTGAGCCCGAAAAAAGTTCGAACCTTTGAAAATTCATAGAATCAAGAGAACTTTACAGATTTGAATGATTCGGATTCTAGTTAGAAGCTGAAAGATCGAAGTATTTTGTGATTTTTCTCGTCGTTTTACGAGCACTAGAAACATAGGTAAATTCATCTCTACAAAAATTTCATATTTGCAAAAAATGAATGAAAAATGGCCGAAAACATTCACTAAATCATAAAGAACTCCTTGCACAGAGCAATAAAGAAAATGCAATCTCTCATAGGTGAGAGATATCTTCTGCACATTTATAGCCATGTAATTGAAAATATTTAGTATTTGTTTGAAAAACTATGTCTTATAACTCTTGAGAGAGAGGAAACGCCTATTGCATATTGTTCATCGTGAAGGGAGTCCTTACGATTTGATCAATGTTTTAGCCCATGACATTTTTATAAAGTTGAATTTAGCTGCACTTTTAGTGCTAGTAAGACAGCAAGACAAATCACATAAACAGTTGGATCTTTTGGTTTTTAACTAGAATTCGAATCATTCAAATCTGTGAAGTACTCTTGGTGCCATAAATTTTTGAAGGTGGAAACTTTCTGGCTCGCTCACCCGCTATAGGGTGAGATGGAACGGGCACCTTTAGGGGTGGGTAATACAAAATAAAACACAAGAGCATTTCTACGCATAGAGAGACTGGAGGTCAATTTCACATAACTGTGCAATGTTTATTATTCAAAAGTAGACATGAACACATCCAAAGCATTCTCACATATGGCAAATTAACGTTTTAGATAAAGCTTCTACCTGTCGATAAAGCATTACCAAACAGGCATCAATCTAAATCTTTAGGAGAGGCTTCCAAGGGGTAAATGCCATCTTGGATTGGCCTGAAACGGCGCTCTGGGAATAGTACCCTGGGTACCAGAGCCTTGATAAACGGCAGGGTAACTAAAATAGAAATAATAAGGATATTCTTTCCTAGTCCCTTCTTTCCTCCCTACCTTTTCCTTTTGATTGGCGAGGCTCTGGCACCCAGGGTATGGGAATGAGATCGTGGAGCTGACACTGGAATTTTATGAGTTGAAACTAGGGATACCAACGAAAAACAATTGCTTGAACTGGCCCACGTCTCTCCCGCATTTATACCCAAAAATTGCCTAATGGAAAAGTTGCCATTATGTATGAGGGAAGGGAAAACCTCTGCAAAGGAGGGAGAAAAAGGAATTCGCTTTCTACCGCTCTCCTTCGCAGACGCTTTTTGGGTTTCTTGGACCAGGAAGAGACTTAGGCAAGCCCAACAGTTGCTAAGAATGAGATCTGATCAGATTTTGATCTCAACATCGACTGTAAATCTGCCCCAAGTGTCCCGGGTCGGAAAATGAATGAAAAAAGAATCCCATTTAGGGCCCGTTTAGAAGTGGCCCGTTCAGATGACATGAGGCAGATTTTTCGTCTTTTCAATTTGAAAGAAAAAAGTAGCCAGGATATTCACAGAGCAAAACCACTGTCAATTACTTCAAAACTCATAGTTATCTTGAACATGGCAGTACCGGTTTGATAATGCCGCGACAACTGAGAGAGACTGATCCGTACAGCTGAAACGCTAACTGCCCCTCCCGTTTTCAGGAGGACTTTAGGTCCAAGTCAACTGCAAAGAGTAACGACTAAAGAGGACGTAGACTAAATTAACCTGATTACCAGACCCAATTTCAAGAGAAATTATAGTTAGCTACCAGCTTTAGAAATATTGTACAGCATCCATGAAAGTACCAAACCCCTTGCTCTTGCCCGTACACTTTTGACAGAATTCTAGGCAAGTTTATATTTTTGTTCTTTCAAAATTGGAATTCTTTACCGTGGTTGATTGTGCTTGCAACACATGAACCCTGTTGTCCTTCCATGCTGATCGATGCCAAGTTTCGGTATGAACCAACTTTGTTGATTCTCCAAGAATCATCAAACAGGCATCGATAGGAAGATTTGAGCTCGAAAGGCAACATACTCGAAATACTCATGCCTCAAAAACAATGATTCATTCACTGATAAGAACTCCCAGGGCTGAAGACATAATTTGTCAACCTAGTTTTGGCCTTTTTCTTACAGCACCATTAAACTCTTTTATGAAATTTTGTTCTGGTGTTCTAGCCCATCTAATCTACATATCTACACAGATTTTGCTAATTAGAACCAAATAAAAGGAATATGATTTCTCTGTATTTTTGCCAAAACGCAATACCTAATTTCTTTATCTGGCAGTGTTGTTACTAAGTGGTCTACAAGATCTTTTCATAGGGACTGCTGACTGTCACTTCAGTGGGATTTGGTTTTTGGCAAATAAAGTTTATACTCAAAAACCCAAATTTACGCATGAAAATTAAAGACCTGCACTTTGGAAGTGCCTTATTCGGTGCACATGTACAGGGTGTCCCAAAAAACATGTGCGCTGTTTGAACAGCTACTGTAAAGGAGTCACAAATCATATTCTCCTGTTTTTCCAATTTATGAACAGAAGAGACTTCCACTTAAAATTTGGCACCGAGTTTGACTAAATCTGACAAGTAGTTGCTGATTTATGGAGCAAGAAAGTCAAATTTACTGGTTACCTCAAAACCAGAGGATTTGGTGTTCTCCATCAATGTTAAGAACAAAGAAGTTAAGCGAAAAATGAGCCTAGCCTAGTTTTCTTGGTTTTTATAAGTGAATCAGGTCGTCATAGATTAGATTTTGTGAAAACTAATTAGAAAAACATATCTACGGCTGCTAAAGATGGTTATTTGCAGTAACAGTGCTGCAGGCCATAGAATGCGTCCATCAGTAATTTTTGCTTCTCCAAAGTCACAAAATCGATTTAAACCAACAATATTGCTTTCCAATGACGTCTTTGCAAATGTTCTTGAGCCTTTTGGTTATTTATTACTCCCAAAAATGTTTCCTGGTAAAAAAGCAAAGATGAGGTCCATTTATTGCTAAAATTCAAGTTATAAGGTTCAGTACTGAGCTAAAATCCTCTGGTTTTGAGGCAACCATTAATTTTGATGTTTTCATTCCATAAATCAGCAACTACTTGTCAGATTTACTCAAACTCGGTGCCAAACTCTAAGTTTAAGTCTCTTCCGTTCATATACCTGGAAAACAGGAAAATTGCATTCATGGCTCCTTCACAGTAGCCACTCAAACAGCGCACATGTTTTTTGGGACACCCTGTACAAGAAATGTTAAGACTTTGTCACTGCCAATATCAGATCGTTATTAAACAGAGAAACCACATTGGCCAACATTTAACCCTATCTGACATGGGAGGGGGGCCCTTGTACATTTTCATTTATACGTTTTTCCGTATTTGCTGAATGCATCTGAGATTTAGTAAGTTTAACTTTCTACCTTGCAGCAATGAAACTTTTAGCGTTTAACAATAGACGATTACGCTAAAGATGGCGGCGAGGAACTTTTTACCAAAATGCATTGCGTTTGAATTGCGAATCCTTAACGATTCTGTAGGAATTCGATTAAAGAACGTAGTGCATCTTGGTAAAAAGTTCCTTGCTGCCATCTTTAGCGTAATCGTCTATTTTGGTGTTCTATCTTAGCCTTGCCTTCATGGTAAAAAGTTGTTGTGCCACTCGCTGTGAAAAACATACTTTGTAACTCTCTCAATCCTGTTTAATTGGCCCAATTAAGTCTTAACTATGAATTTACATATAAATTGATCTATATATTTCTTTTACGAAAAGAGAACTTTCACAACCTTTCAACTCACTTTCATTTTTATGTCATTGTATGACATCATAATGATAATCATGCTCCAGCAACAATACCATTGTTTCAAAAACCCATTCTTTATATAATGAACAACCTTCATGCAAAACTAGGTTGCCATATCTCAAACAACAACAGATGAATGTTTCAAACCAGCCATTGAGTGTTTCAAAATGCCCAGGTCAGATGGGGCTAAGGCAACCTAACATTTAACAGAACAAAATCTAACAGAACTCACAGCGTCATATCAACAACGTGAACAGAACCAAAATAAAGTAAGTGTTAACTGCTGCTCTGAACTGTCATTCTTTCAATGTCTTGCAAATGAGTTTCCTTTACAAAAGGCAAGAGTGAAAATTTCCTGAAACTTTCCTTCTTCCTTCATATGAATGATGGGCAGGGTGAGTTCTCTTGAGCATGATGCAACAGTAGGAAAGCAGATAGTATGGCTTGGAGCACGCTCTTTGCATTCATGATCAAAATTTACTTGAATGGACAAGTCTTCCCATGAGCCTTTTGATCGATGTCTCTGCCCAGTAAGCCAACCAAGAATGTTAGGAATTGAAATTTCAATGGCCTGAAATTTCTCATCAGCATGCTCTGCATCTGATTTTGCATCATCATAGTTCCAAGCAATAGCTGAAGAGTGTCCAGTAACCAATGAGTCTTCTACTGCATGCAACATATCTTGGAAGTTATCCATAACTAATTCTTCAACTGTGCGCCTTGTAGATCCCAATTCAGCAAATTGTGGCTTAAGTAGTGAAAAGAGGTAGTCAGCATCTGGTGCTACATCTGGCTGGCAACTGTTGACAAAGAGAGATTCACAGACAGATGGATCTTCTTTTATGCAGTGGTGTATTCCATAAGGGATCATTCCTTTGGCAAACTCTTTCATGTAAAGACTTCTCTTGCTAACAAAGCTTACTTTCATGGAGTTGATCATTTCCTCACAATGATCTTGATCAAAGCATCCTGTGTAACCACAATCAATAATGCGATCTGTATACTTGGAGTAATCTTGCTTGATTTCGATTAGAATTTCTCTCTCATTTGCTGTCAAATCAGTGTCTTTAATTTCTCTCACATCTGTATCTCCAACCATGCAACTGTAAGCACACTTATCCAAAAATTTGGGAAAAGGACCACCCTGTGCAACAGAAACCGCGGCTATCTCACCACATGATTGGAAATTTCCATTTTGTATGTGGTATGTTGAATCAACAGGACTCCCATTTGGAAAAAATTGCTCTCCTATCATTTTAACAGCATCTTCAAGAAATTCCTTTGCAATTGCGCCTTGATCAATTCCATCTTCCCCACTGTACTTAATCATTAATTTTCCAGTTATTGGAGATTTTAACTTTTGTCTCTGCCAAAGCTGCAGGATTCTTTGCAGCGGAACCCCACGTCTTGTGATGACAAAAAACTGCTCGTGATCTTCAACTTTTGATCTAACTGTGTTCACTACAGTGTCTAATGTGGGTACTGCTTGTTTTGGTACAACACTAGATTCTGTTGCATTGCCATTTAAATGTGAATCAAGCTCTCTTGCGCACTGCTCATCAACTGCTAGCTGGTAACTAACATTCAGTGGTTGGATATCAGACTCCCTGTTATTGTTAAGTAAATTGTTGGCTGACAAATAATTTGCATCTGAATATTCACTGATGCTATCACAGGTCATGAAATCATTAACTTCAATCACATCATTGGTTTCATTTGCTGATGATGGAGCTTCAAACTGGTCATAGTCATTTTTAGTACAAAGGAACAAGGTGATTTGCTTGTACTCTTTTCCTAGCTCATTCTTATACTTTTCAAGGTCAAAAAAGTCCTTGTACCCCCCAGGCATGAATAAAGCATAGCTTCCATCTTCATATAACAACACATATTCTATAGAAGCATCAAAATTTCGATCAAAGGCTGACCATTTTGCAACTGATCTTGACAAGACATCATTATAGGTGGCAGATTTTGCTACGGTGATTGGTAGCCTTTTCCCCCAAACAGTCTTTAATTCCATGTCCACAAGATGCTTGTGTCCAATGTTGATTGTAACATCTGCAATTTTCTGTTTCTTTTTCTTTGGGACCACATCATTTCTGGCTTTTCCTTTCTTGTTACTGATGAAGTCCTCCAGTGTTTTTAGCTTTGTGCCGGTTCTTCCAAATGATCCTGTGTGAACAGATGACTGAGCAGATAAGACTGGAGTGGCTTCGTTTACACTCTGCTGCATTGGTCTCAACTGTGTTTGGTCTGTTCTGCAATTCCAACAGAATCTTGCTGCTTGTGTGATTGTGACAGAGCACATTGAGCAGTATCTATTGAGTATAGAATGACAGTGGAAATTAGAAACCTATAAATTACAAATATCTCAGTTAGATATCTATATAAATATATTTATAGCTCATGTTTTGTTGTTGTTGCCTTGCTCCTTTCTTGCAGACAAAATCTGCTAAGGTTTGTTTGCACACTTTAAGCAAAGTGTGAAGTGAGTAAACACTTGCAAAATTTTAGTAGACTAGCTGTTGCATTCATGGTGGCACAAGTTCTTGTGGCCTGATATATATATAGTATATATATATGTAGCTAAAGGAGTCTCTGATTCCTTTAGTATATATATGTACTAAAGGAATCAGAGATAAAATAATGTTTTATCAAACAATTTATCACTCAACTTGAATTGGGTGTATCTTTGTTGATTTCATATCAAATTTATTTTCTCTTCAGGAAACTTGCATTTAGAGTGTACCAAACTTTTTAAATAAGGATTTCAAAAGACAATTGAATGCAAAGCAACAAGTTACACAACAATTGTCTAACTTCTTGACTCTTTCATGCAAAGTTAAGAGTGAACTATATCAGATGTTGGGCAAGTTTCCTGTGTACCGTTGTCTGACTGAGCAATGATTTTCTATTACCTGATAGTTTAACTGGTTGTTTTAATGGTAAGATAATTGGTTGCAAAATTGTTTTCTCTCTAAGAAGCATACTAAGAGAGGGTTTATCTTTAAATGGCATTCTGCAAACCAGCACATGACAACGGGCCTCCTCCTTTATCAGTTTACCTATTGAGGGGGCTTCTCCATCAAGTAATTTCCTGCAAGTAATTCAAGTGTTTTGCATTTATATCAACATTATGCCTTATGGATTTATAGGCTTGTAGTCTAGCTGTTTGTTTGAGTTGCTATTATACAAATTTGAATTGTGTTGTGGAATTTAAAGTATATATGAACTGAACAGAACCTTTTGCAATTAATAAAGAATTCCTAACAGTTTCAAAGTTCTCTGTCGTGTCTGCTATGCCACTGGGATCTAACCTCTAACTGATAAAATGTTTTCAATCAATTGTATATCATTATGAACCAGACTGCAGAGTATGGCAAGTGCACACCCGAGATTTTTTTCCTGAAATATCATTGCACACCTGAGAAAGGGTGTGGCACACTAAAATTTGGGTGTGGCTCTATTGTTTGAAGATTTTATTGTTCCACACTGACAACTGAAGAATTTCAGATGAAAACTATATATGGAAAGTTTAGAATTTCTGATGTATTTGTAGACTTACTACAGTTGCTGTATTTGTCACTTTTGCCAGTGTTGCTTTAAAAATTAAGATCTTGGACTGTTTGTAATAAGTCTACGAATCCCCTTTCGTGCTCCGTGCAATCAAATCTGAGAGATTTTAGGCCCAAACTGTTTCTGCCGGAATACGGGACAGAAAATCTTTTGAATTGTTAAATTTTTCAGATAAACCTTTATCTTTTTTGCTAGAATTTCTTACAAATACAAACTCAGACTTTATGTGCACACTTGAAGTGCACACTTAGATAGAATTGCACACTTGCACACTCGATATTTTGCTCTTGCACACCCGAGATCTCGTTGGAAACTGCCATACTCTGCAGTCCGGATTATGAAATTGTATGTCATCCAGAATCCATGTGCCAAGAACATGATGACAACAAAGTTCTGGAAGTGTGATTGTGGGTGATACAGTGGTCAAGATTTACTAGGGGGCAGACCACTACCTGGCTACCAGAATTAAATCTTTGGCTCTGGTACCGGCGGCAGCATCACATCAGCCAGGTAGGCATACATTTATACCACCAAACACCAGGTATATAATATAGGCCGAATCATAGACACAAAGAACAAACAGCTCATTGAAAGATACCACTGACTGAAACAGTTAACAGTGGCCAGTAGTAGTCCCAAACCGAAAGTGCCTACTAGGGTACTAAAAGGCGTACCCTACCCTAGCTAGGCCTATCTATCAGGTTCGGTCTGTTATTCAATATTGTTTGTTGTTGTGCATTTCTTTCAAAGAATTGATTCAGAGACTATTCAGCATCTGAACTGATGGGGCACAGTAGTAGCAAGAATAAAAGAGAAATACTCACAAGTTGCCATTCGCCGAGGCGGGTCTCTCTACGTTCTGCTCCAGGGAGCGCCGAAGGCTCTGCTCCCTGTTCTGCTCCGCCATCTTTCATGTGGAAACGTTGGCTACTACGCATGCGCCAGTATGGAAAAACGCGGGAGCTGAAAGTTTTGCCTTGAGAAAAAAGTTTTGCCTTGAGAAAGAAAATTTGCCTTGAGAAAGAAAGTTTTGCCTTGAGTAAGAAAGTTTTGCCTTGGGAAAGAAAGTTTTGTATTGGGAAAAGAGTTTTGTCTTGAGAAAAGAGTTTTGTCTTGGGAAAGAAAGTTTTGCCTTGAGAAAGAAAGTTTTGTCTTGAGAAAAGAGTTTTGTCTTGGAAAAGAAAGTTTTGCCTTGAGAGAGAAAGTTTTGTCTTGGGGAAGAAAGTTTTGTCTTGGGAAAGAAAGTTTTGCCTTGGGAAAGAAAGTTTTGCCTTGAGAAAGAAAGTTTTGTCTTTGGATAGAAAGTTTTGTCTTGGGAAAGAAAGTTTTGTCTTTGGAAAGAAAGTTTTGCCTTGACACTTGTGGGCCACCGTACGCATGGCCTGAAATGAGTAAAACTAATCTTAGCTACTTCTACTCTCGAGTACCGAATAAACGGGGGGGTTGAGAATAATCGGGGGGGGGGTTGGAAATGGTTCGATATAGCAATAATCGGGGGGGTTGGAATAATCGGGGGGGGGTACTTGGAGAAATAGAAAATAGCCTTTTTCATAGGTAAACACGTATCAGTCATATATTTATGTGAACAGTGATGTTACTGATACATTTACTTTTGACCTCTGGTTCTGTTGAATGCACTTCTTGAGACTCTTTCCTGCGTTTATTCAGAAATTATGTCTAATATCATTTCATTTTTCCAAAAATCAATAAAAGGGGGTTGGAATAAGAGCGGGGGGCTGGAAAATTTTTCAAAAATTAATAAGCGGGGGGGGGGACGATTATTCGGTACTCGAGAGTATTGATCATTCACGTTAAGAAACCCAACCGAACACAACTCCCAAAATCAGAGTCAAGTTTCTTTTAAAAACGAGTGAATGAGGCATGATTTCCTTTCGAAATTGCATAATTTTTTGTGTGTATTATGAGTCGAACCACATTTCTGATAAAAAGCATATAGAATGAAATTAATTGTTGACCTGGACGTTTAGATAAAAATGTAATCATTTATTAATGCATATGCTATGCACATATGCATCGTTAAGTAGTAAGTTCTTGGCCTATAGTATCACATAGAGTTAAGCGGTTAGAAAACTAAGTCCACTTGTAATATGCATTACTCTTGATAATCTGATATTTCGTTTTATTTTCTCTCCACATTCCTTGAAGGATATTCTGGGATTTTCCAAAATCTTCGTCACGATGACGATTACAAGTGTAACATTCTTGAAGGACATGGAATAGGGTCAAATTGATTACCAAGATCCGGCTCTCGCTTTGCGAGGAGCGAGGGGCAAATCACTCCCAAAATACCGCATGGGATTTTGGATTATAAAAATATCTCTGATTTTTCAAGGATTTTGGGGGAGTTTGTTAGACTTTGTTAGTCTGTAAAGTTTGTTAAACTTTTTGAGAATCCAGAATTTTTGAAGATCTTGCAAGATCTTTGAGATTTTAAAAGACTTTTATAGGATTTTGTAGCATATTTGTACCATTCGTAAATCATTCCCCGGGGGGGGGGGGGTTGGGATTTCAGAGACTTTTTAGAATTTCAAGATTTGAAGGATTTTTCTATGAAATTGTGAAGATTTTGTAAACCTTTCGTCAATTTTTTAGCTTTTTAAAGAGGAGTCGACTGTGGAGTCGTCCGAAGTATTGCAGCTTGGTCTCATTTCTTATTCAGTGAAGGAATGCAAAATTTATTTCTGCTAGACAGAGCTGAAACTGCTTAAAATGACGCCATCGACCAATCTGAGATAAGAAAATGTTTGGACCGATAACCTTTTTGAAATGGTAAATCAATGGTTGAAAGCCCTAGGAAGAAAACTTCAAAAGTTACCTTCTTTTGGGAACTGTTGCAGGGAGCTAATGGGGCTCAAAGAAGATAGGAATCAAATGTTTAGCCGATTTTTGCTCGTGGCCCATGGCCGGAAACCTTCAAAGCCTCATTTTCACGGACCAATCAGACGGCGAATCAGCGAGGAAGACAGAAGAAATGTGTGAAAATTTTTCTCAACTTTACCTACCTTCATAAAACGCAACCAGGACAAAAAACTGCTGGAAATTTCCCGAATTTTTTTGAAGATATCTACTCACCAGATATTTGGGTATCCAGATTTGGATGCCGGTTTAAATACCTCACGGTTTGGTGGAGATATAGCGTTTTCCGATAGGCAACATCGGCCGAGGCTTGCCAAGCCTTGTTTACGCCACTTCAAGTCAGGTGATAAAACCTCTTGAGAAAACTTCCTTTCAATTTCATTACTAATTTCGAACCATGGAAACTTATACCGTGAATGCAAAGAGTAGTACAATACAGAAATTTCTCAAGAGTATTGCCATATGACTTGAAATGTGTGAACTAACCGAAGCGAATTTCTTCAGTTCACATAGAAATCGAATGGGCATTGAATCTTGAACCAAAGAAACTGCGGTGTAAGGACAATAGCAAGAACAATTGGAAACGTGAATATTTGCCGTTCTGGGATCATTCTTAAAACAATCACTATTAATTTTCCCATTGTTTCTAACCCAGAATTTCTATTGTTCAAGGTTGAGTGCCTCATCGGTTTTGGAAACGCCATAACTCCGAGAAACCATGAGATATTTAAACCGGCATCCAAATCTGGATCCCCAAACATCTGGCGAGTAGATTCCTTCAAAAAAAATTCGGGAAATTTCCAGTAGTTTTTTGTCCTGGTTGCGTTTTATGAGGGTAGGTAAAGTTGAGAATAACTTTCACACATTTCTTCTGTCCTCGTCGCTTATTCGCCGTCTGATTGGTCGGTGAAAATGAGGATTTGAAGGTTTCCGGCCATGGGCCACGAGCAAAAATCGGCTCAAACATTTGATTCCTATCTTGGCTCAAAGTTACGAATTTTCGCGCATGCGTGCGCAGTTTCTGCTATGTGTCTCTGTTATGCAGTTTTGCTGATAAACTTGCACTTGGAGACCAGGAGACTAATCATGCACCTCAATATGAGAATGATGACGTCGAACCCAGGTCCCAAATGAGGACACATGACGCAATTTGCAAGGGCAAATATTGCAAAACAAAAATTCCAGGTTTCCTAGGGTACAAACCGATTTGCCCCTCGTAGGAATAGATTTCATACCTGTGAGTGCACGTAATCAAATCGAGGTAAACAGAGAAAGCGAAACATTCTTTTCGGCTGCAGGTGTGAGATCCATTCATGAAGGTGTAAAACGCTTTGTCTTAAACACAGTTCTATCCTTTGTTTTATTCTACAAAATTTACCCCTGCTGGGATAAATTGACGCACTGGGATAGTCAAAGGCCATTGTCTTCTTCTTTTACCACACACACAAAAGGTGAAAAGATTCGCGCTTACAGTCCACGTGAGAATTGGACACTGCAGACAATTTGAGACATGACTGTACGTGCAACTTTAAACACGTCAGATAATTACATCAAAGAAATGTCTCGACATGTATTAGTACAAACAATTGGGTTTATTTTTACTGTATGAATTCTCTCAAGAGAATAGTCAGAACTATGACATTGACACAAATTTTAATTGATTTTGGCTGTCCAGTATTTAGCTAATACTCTCATGGGGCTGAGAGAAGTATAATAGAAAGTAACGCTCCTCTCCGTTATACAACGGCTTGAATACAAAAGAGATAACTCTGTTGGATATTGTGTGATTTTAATTCCCCTTTTCGGATGGTTTTTATTCTCATGAGCGACAGTGTACGTAGCTTATCTTTTTGTTTTATATTCACGGGAATGTTGCAATCTGTTCAGTCTTTGCTCGAAAATCAAAGGAAAAAGATGCTTGTTTTTACGCGTTATTTGTGAATTTTACATCTTAGGCCTTTTAAAGATTGATTCTTGCAACAGCTGGCAATATGGTAACGCTGAACAAAGGTTTTTGAGTTGCTCCAAATAATTTCAAGGTGAAGCTCTATTTTGAACTTTAACTCAGAAAAAGCAAAGTATTGGTAGGTAATTTGCTAGACGATTTTGTCGAGCAAAAGTTTTTCTCATTTTACTGCTTTCTTGGGTAATTTTCTTTCCGTTAGCGTTTGGTTCGGCATTGAATTCAACTTTCCTTTTCTGTATTTTGAACTTTCAAACGATGCAGTACATATCAGTCGAGGTTTCAGTTTGTGAACCTGTCGCTTTTTGCACCAAAGGCGAAGTGATATAGGGTCTACTGGGATAAAATGGGTTGGGGGAACAACGGTAAGGCAGACATGCGATGAATATCTTATAGAAATTCAGATACAGGTATTCTCGGGTTTTCTCTAGCTACATTCGTAGGATAAACCGGGGTAATTTGGGACAATTTTGTCATTTTTGAGGTGAGGTAGAGCTGCTTCGAAGACTAATTCAGTTTTTCTATACATTAAAGTGGTGAATATTTCGGTTCATCACTTTTTCGAATGTGCTGTAAGAAGATCATTGAGAAGGTTTTGTTCAGTATCGACTGTTTGTCAAGATTTTTGTCCACGAAAAGCAGAAAATCCGGCAAAATATTTTCGCATAAGGAAGAAATATTTCGCATAGAAGAAAGAAATATAAGAAATATTTCGCATAAGGAAGAAATATTTAGGGATTATCCTTGAAAAAAGATTTTTTCCAAAGGCATGCACGTTTAAGAGGTAAACGCCTATCACCTCGGCGCTTTTGTGCTTTTTCGAGGTCTAGTGAAATGATTGTTGGTCTATATCAATCACATCACAGTAGCCTTCTCCTTTTGTTCCTTCTCGTTTCTCCAAAATTTGCATCGCATTTTTTAAGAAGTAGCTCGTGTTCAGATTGGATAGCAGTCATGGCTGGAAGATCTCTGTACATATTATTCCAATTAGCCCGTGGCACGGGCACTATGGCCCCTCATGTCTAACAAAGCCTTTTTTATCTCTTTTCGAATTTATTTTCCTTGCAATAGGCAATAAGAGTTCAAAGTATGTCTCCTTGGATCTCTCGATCGAGAGGCAAATCATGCTCAGAAGAAATGTCCCAGAAAGTTCTGTAACATACAATGCTTCTTATATAAAAATCTGCTCAGAATGGAGCTACGAAAACAGTGTCCTCTAGAGCCCCCACAACACTGACAACGAGGATACTATTTGCAACGTGTTTTTCTAAATCAGACAAGTTTCTGAATTTGTTCGCATGTTAAATTAACATGAACTCTAAAAGAAGCCTTACAGATTGGAAAATTTGAGAAGAATCTGTTGAGTTGACGGGGGTATTGCTCCCAAAGAAATCGTACGCCTTTCGCCAGCAATCTCCGAAAGTCAGAAAAGTCATCCTTGTTCCTAAAATATCATAGCTACGTTAAATTTCATTTCATTTAATTTTAAATTTTTATACACGGTTGCCCCATCAATCTAAAACTGCTTTGCAGAGGGCCGTATTAAAAGCTTACAAAATTAATAATATGTTGCTAAAATAACTTGAGTAAAATAGCCAAACCTAAAAAAACCTAATTAAAAATGCTAATACCAAAAAAGTCAAACTAAAGTATGTATGATCAAAAATAAAAAGGAGTAAAATCAAAACTGGTGAATGGAACGAAATACTACATTCAAACAGTAGGTTGCAAGTTGTGTTTTAGCTTGCATTTACACGAATTAAGCGAATTTGCTTCTTTTATATCCGACGAAAGTTGATTCCAAGTTTTAGTGCCACGAAAAGATATCGCTTTTTGACCTTTTTATCCTTTGCTAATTGTCATTCTGGGAATGTAAAGATCGTTTTGCTGCATTTCACAAGTTGATATCAGTATATTTCGGTTAGTACTTTTTATTAACGAATTAGAAAGGTAGCTAGGTGTAAGACCAGTTATTGCTTTACACCGCGCTTTACACGTCACGGTAGCTGTTTCACTTTAAATCACAGCTTTTCTGTATAAGAGTGTGATACACCACCTCCTTACGTGGCATTTGCTTGGAACAGCGTGGAACATTCAAAGAAAATTTCCGACTGTATTTTAGAGCAGTGTTTTGCATCCCACTCTAGGTGAATGCTTAGTCAAACAGTAAAGTAATTGAAAGATGAAACCAGAGTAACAATGAAGAAGAAAATTAGATCATTTTTAGATATCCGCAACCTTCGCGATTCTTACTACTCTTCAGCCTCGGATGAAGACAGTAGCAGCATCACCTCTTTAAGCCCTTCAGCTGCCTCTGAGCAAGATGACACACAAGATATCAAAAGCTCATCTGCAGGGCGCGGTACTTTGAGGAGAGCCCTCAGTTGGAGATTTTCTTGGGGCAAGACAAAACGAAAGGATAGGAACTCAAATTTAGATGACTTGAAAACTGTGGAAACATGCAGATTGTTTGTTATTGGGTATCCAAGTGTCGGCAAAACAGGTATACTTTATTTCATTTTTCCTGCAAATTTTAAATTCACTCCTTAGAACGCATGTGCAGTAGTCTCACGTTATCCTAAATCTGCATGTTATCCTGTCGTTTCAGTGTATTGATATCCCTCTGGTTAACTGAATAGCCTCCACCTTACGGCATTCTATCCCTCCAACAACGCGATGTCATCCCTCCACCTTGTTGTATGCTATCCCTCCAAGCAACTGAATAACCTCCTGATTACTGTAAAATGCAGTAAAATCATTTCTCCATCACACTGCACCACTGCCGCCTTGCTGAGTAACCTCCAGACTATTGCACAGACGTTCCACGGGTGAAATTGAGGAGACTTTAGAATCGAGGGAAAAATGACTTTCAAAAATCTTCTATAGAGAACGTTGCGCATTCGAAAATTTTGCACGACCATGTGCTTTTAAACTCTCGGAAAACCTGGATGACGCCTATTTAGGTAAGTTGACAACGATATGTATAGGGCCTCTAACGCTAATGAGTGTAGGTATAAAACTTGCGGGTTTCCTTTTTTGTATATTTAACATGTATTTTTCTATAAGAATTTGGGCTAATACTGCATTGGAAGTTTCTTGAAATAATTGCATCTGTGCCCTTCTGAAAATTTCAAAACAAACAAGGTGTTTTAAAGCCTTTTCGATGTTCAGACATTACTCCCGAGTCATATGATACGAGAAACAGGGAAGTAACGAGTGAGATCAAGGATGGTGCCATAAAGAGATGACTGAAAATGCAGTTTTTATGCATCATTTTGCCAAATTTCTTCCGACAAGAACCCAAAATTTCCTCCGACAGGAAATCTAGATGCTTCCGATGGGGGCTGTATCCCCTGGCCCTCCCATATCCTGGATTTTCTTACTTAATCTTTGTGATCAAAGTGTATGATACCCTGGGTATTTTTTTGAAGCGGTTTCCTATGAAGAGAAATACGCATATGCTATCGCAAACCTGATGTTTCAATATTTTCTAGCTGCTGTTGTTCGATTTCTGACGGGAAGATACATTCATGAGTATCAGTCAATCGAGGGTAAGGAACATTTTGCCAAATTTTCATGCGTCTCCAGAAGGTAGCATAGGCTAATCTTTAAAGAACGCCGGCCAACCAGCATCCTGTGCGTGCGTCGCATTTTGCCTTTCGACTGCAGCGGCAGCCATTTTCATACGACATCGTACAAAGAGCAGCGCTCAGCAAAGCACGACCGCAAAGGATGCTGGTTGACCGGCGTTCTTTAAGTGGGTTGGTATAAGATAACCCATATTCCCATCAAGTAACCCATGATTATTACAAAAACTAGTAAATTAGATGAAGGAAACAAGGAAAATATACATAACAGTAACAAAAACAATAACAGCGAATCAATGATAACATCAAAAGGATGCTAGCTGTGAAATATCCATTTCGCATTTACTTCTGTAGAATGCATTGCGATGGGACTGAAAATCTTCAGTATTTGTCAGAAAACCTATTTCTTATAACTCATGCACAATTTGATCAAGTGTTTTAGACTTTTTCTGACCTTTTGGATAAAAGAAACTTTCTAAAGTTGCACTTCCTTATATCTGCTGTGCTCATGAAAAAACGCGAATATTAATCGCATTAAAAGTTTCGCCTTTCAGACGGAGGGAGAATAAGTGTCAAAAGGTATTTCCTTATGTAATAACAGTTCAGCAACTGCAGATTCGGAATTAGCATGATCAATTTAGTAAAATTCAACGAAAAAATTTCAGTCGATTTGATTCAGTTGGGACGTCATAGGACTGATGACGTCATAAATACTTTGAAACTTGATCAAATGATCAAAAATATATATCAAACAAAGAGCTAAAATCAAGTTGAAGTCAATTGCGTCACTTATAAGTCGACTATAGATACCTGTGAAAACTTAAAGTCATATTTACCCTAAAGAATGTCACTAACTGACGTCACAAAAAAAGACACTTCCGGTCGAAAATGAAAAAGAAACCGGACGAATTCCTGATCTCCATGATCGATTTTGTGGAAACAGGGCACAAGATCAAAGATTAGCATGATTATTAGATTATTATACAATATTTCCTGTCTTCCCCAGGGCCTTTAGGAAGCGGTCATTTTTAGTCCTTGGTACCGGGGGCGGAGGATTTTGGCAGGGGCATGAAAATTTCCCTTTATTCTATGGGGGTACTAAAATTTGAAGGGCAATTCTTATGGGGTACAAAACTATTTTCTTGAAAAAATTTTTCAAGATTGAAGATTGAAATCGATCAAAGATTGAAAGAAAAGTTAACAGACATCTGGAAATGATGAATCACTTGACCATTATGAAAATCGCTTGGGACAACTTGCTATATGTGCATATATCTATGTTTTATGCAAAAAGACTTCTGGATTGAATGCAAAATCGATTGCTGAAAGACGATGGGGAAAGAAAACTTTTTCTTTGTTCAAGATGGGGCATGAAATTTTCTCAAATCTTGCGAAATTATCCTCCGCCCTGGTACCCAGGATTAAAAATGACCGCATCCTTAATATTTTCAGTCTCGACTGATTCATTTGGCTAAAGAAGAACCAACAGTGGCACACTTTTTTGCACTTATCGTGGTACAACAAACCAAACAGTAAACAATTCACTTCGCCCAGTTGAGTGAATGCATGCAGCAATTGTCAAATGATCTTCTTTTTTTCTTGAAAATTTAGAAAATTTAGAACAGAATGCCGGGTGAGTAAAAAAAAAATTAGGCGTTTGAAGGGCTGCAGGATAAAAAAAATATGTGACCGATGATATCAAAATTGAAATGTTCATTTATCAGTCAAAGGTCAACTTAGATGAGAAAATTTTGTTTGGTAGTATCCCTCATCTTACAAACCCAGAAGTTAGGAAAATGCTGGTAAAGGGCATGTTTGGGAACAACAGTTCCACATTCCATTCTGGTCCATAATTTACCGTCTATTGAAATTCGAATTCAGCATCTCAAAACTGGCAACGCAAACTTTAATGCCACATAAATCATAGTCCAGAATAGAATATGGAAATTTCGATTCCCATAGAAATCCCTTACAAACATTTTGATTATTGTTGGGTCTCAAAGACGTTTGATTTTACCAAACAAAATTTTGTCATCTAAGTTACCCTTTGAGTGATAGATTAACACTTTAGTTTTGAATATCGGTCACATACTTTTTACTCCACAGCCCTCCAAATGCCTAAACTTTTTTTTGACTCACCCGGTATGACAATCATATTACCCTGGATACCAAAGCCTCAAAATTTAAATGAAAGGAAATTTAGGGGACAATCATATCTAATTAGAGCAATTGTTCTTATCAGAGGAGTCATACACTCGAGAAGTTGATCTGGATGGCAGAAATGTCACAGTTCAGCTTACAAGTATGACATACAAGGTTTGTTCATTGCTTTATTCGTATGTATGAACAAAAATTTTTACAATATTTCAGCTAATTCAGCTAACTTCAGCTAACAAAGTGAGGGAACTCTCATTGTGGGGAATCGCTGACTTCGTGTCCTTTCCTGCAATGAGTGGCACAGTCGTTGCATTTGTCGCATGTTTTAATGTTTTATTTGATTTGTAAAAAAGAAAGCTAATTCGGTGCAAATTTGATATCATTATCGTTTCAGTCTTCTTTCAGTTCAGTTCAGTTCAGTTCAGTTCAGTTCAGTTCAGTTCAGTTCAGGTCAGTAGAATTTTCGAATGAACGAGTGAAAGGTTGCTACGGCCACTCGAGTAATTATCTTAAATTATCCTAATCCGCTTTTCAAATAATGTGCGATACGCGTTTCAACACAGGCTGCATAAATTAAGTTATAGGAATCTAGAACTCGCTGTAGCAAGCTTTTGCTCATTGTTTCGTAGACCCTTTCTTCTTTTGAATAACGGGTCTACGCGTAGGCTAAGCTCCCTGGGATGTCATGGCTACGGCCTGCCTACAGGTGCTTTTGATTGCCAAATGCTCTCTACCTTAGACAAAAGACTATGAAGATAAGTTCAAATATGGCTACACTGGAATCCTCCTCGTCTTTTCCGTTATCGACATGATGTCATTCTACTTTGTACAGAACATCCTCGATGAAATCCGCGCAATCACAACGACACCAATCGTTCTTGTTGGATCCAAAGTCGACCTTGGTGACCGACGGAGCATTAAAAAAGATATAGCTGCAAAGATCGCAGAGAAGAACGATTGCTCATACTTCGAGATATCTTCAGCAGATAACATAGCAGTTCATGACTGTTTCAATTGCCTTTTGAGAAAGGTTTTTCAATACAACGATGATTCCGTCTCCTTAGATTCTAGTGGTAATGCAGGAGAAGTAAGAAGGCGGCGCAGTGCATCAGAATCATGAATGGTTGGGGGAGGAGGTGTTAGATTTCATTTTGTCGTACAACCTGATGTTTTCAAAAAAGTAAAAAATTTTTGGTTGGGCCTACCTAACAAGGACAGTTTTTATAACATTCAATGCGATTTGTAATTGCAGACAAAGGAAAGTCTCTCAACCAGTAATTCAAAACAAAGGAAAAATTTGCCTTGAAACCAGTAGGGCAAATTGCCGCCTTGTGCATGCGAAGGATGGGTGGCTTTGAGAGAAGCTAGTTTATAATGAAAGAAGAAGGATAAATTCAAAGATATACTTGGTGGATTAGTTTATTTGATTCAGAAGCTGAGCAGAAAGCATTGTAATTCTCGCATAAATGGGGCATAGATGAAACAATTACCATCCGGCTTCTGAATCGAATAAACAAAATCCGACTGGCAGATGCTTGCATCGTTATCAACTCGCGAATTGTTCAAATAGGCTTCCTAATTTACCTTACTGAAATTGTGGACTGCTTTTTGATATCATGAAGGATTTTCTTGAGAAAGTCCCTTCGTGAAACCTGTAAAACAGGCTTGAAACCACGGTCAAAATTTTCTGATATTTCTGCTGTACAGAATGACTTCAACAAGTTTTAGAACGTTTTATTCCCTTGGAGTGGCTTTGTCAAGAAAACCCGTTAAGTTTCAAAACGGAGTAACCGACTTCAGGCAGGTAAAATTTCAACCTTGTCCCAGGGTCTTTTGTCATACTGGGACATATGACAAAAAGGCCTTGGGCACGAGGTTGGCAAAATCTAGAATATGTTTGAACATATTCACAATCATATGATAGATTTTTGCCAGTGTATTCTCTTGATATCTAGGGAGCTGTTGCCTTTGGAACAGGAAGCATTTGGTAGTCTTTCACCTAGCAGCCTTTCAATGTTCTTTGATCATCTAACTCAAGTGAAAATGACTGCTTGACATGTACCTGTTGCTTGCTAGCTTCCGGGGTACAATTGAACTAGTTGTGGTCTGGGACGTGCCATCCAAGCTTCAAACATACCCGTTCCTTACACTAATCTTTCCTAAGAGTATAGCCGACCTTATACCAATTTTGTGAATAAGCATACCAAAAGTTATACCAATTTTGCGAAAAAGGCATATTTCTTCATTCTTTACACCCAAATCGTGAAAATCGATATCGTTCTTTATATCAAAGTCGTGAAAGTCGATACCCTTTCTGATGGCACGTCCTAGTACCAAGAATATATGTAATTATGAAGTATAACTTGAGAACAAGATAAAGGCATTTTATGAGTGAATGATTTCTCTATCTGAAATCAACAGGAGATGGGAATTTAGAAATAATGAAGCAAGACTTGCTACAAGTCTGCTCCTTCTGTCCGTCGAACTGTTCCATTTACGGTAGTTCATGGCTCCACCATTCCACCACTCCGTGTGAAAAGAGAGGGAAACATCCCTTTCTTTCTCTTTCCTCTTCATTTCATGCCTTGACGGATTGTTGGAATGGCGGATCCAGGAACAACCGACAAGGGAACGGTTCGACGGACAAGACGGAATAGACTTGGGGCAAGTCTGTCATGAAGCTGATTTCGTAAAAATGTGTTCTCTTGGAGTAAACCAAATCCCCAATGTTATGTAAAACAGGGGAAACTGTAGAAAAATTAATTTAATGATTATATTATTTGATTCCATAGTATCACATTCAGTTTTTTATAAATGATAGAAATGACAACATGTCAAAAGTAAATAGTGTAAAAAAAGTTTATGTACATTGCTTGACAAATTAGTGCATTGTTTATGAACCATGCCTCTCGACTACTTCCAGGATATGTCGTGGCGCTGAATCAGACTTGCAAAAGTAAACTTGAAGAGCATTAATAACCCATGCAATATATACCCGGGGGGGGGCATGGCCTAAATTTGTACGGGGATGTGCCCACGAAAAAACACTTTTTACCAGGCTCCAGAAGTTTTATCTTCAAACGATACCCGATTCTAGGAAAAATCGATGGAAAGTATGCTCCAAAACACAAAGATTGGACTAAATAATAACTCGATCTTCCCCTTTTGACATGTTTTGAAAACCGGCTCCAGTACAATTGCCTTGTTTTGATAACCTGTTCTAGAAAACGAAAACGATACCCTGAAAAACGGCACACCCCCGTCGGACCAATATACTAAGTACCCTATTGGGTATAAATGTCACACCAATAGGCGATTACGCTAAAGATGGCGGCGAGGAACTTTTTACCAAGATGCACTGCGTTCTTTAATTGAATTCCAATAGAATCGTTAAGGATTCGTAATAAGAACGCAATGCATCTTGGTAAAAAGTTCCTTGTGGCCATCATTAGGGTAATCGTCTATTGGAATCGTTGGACTCGTTAAATGTCATTAAATCCAAAGGACATAAAGAAGTCGTTCATGAGTTCATTCTTGGTACTCAAAGTCTTTTGGCTCTTTTGGATTGGTTTAATAGTTGGGAACTCCTACGCCTTCAAAACAAAGGACAGATTTTGTAATGTAATAGCAACAGTTGCTTTAATTCACAAGATAGGTTATTTCAAGGAAATGGCAAAACATTTTTTGGTTGTAGGAATTTGTTAGTAAGACCTTGTATTTCAAAGATATTGTGTTACTGAATCAACAAAGACTTTGACAATTCCTAAGTGATGACAAAACGCAGTTGCAACAGCAGAAGAAGCGGCGAAGGTACGACATGAGCAGCTTGGTGCTTCCTTTGCCCCCTGTGATAGGAAAATTCCCGCCTTTTTGTCAAAGGGCCTAAATGGAAGACGAACAGCAGCAGTGGTGCTGCACGTGCAGCAGCACGAAGGCCGAAGCACTTTATCACTACAGTTGAAAGTTTGTTTATTATCAGGGATAGCAGCCAAGAATTCGTGTCATTTGTTTGCTTCTGATACTTGCAATGGCATTAATTGATTATTGGTGATCAGGAAACATGGCAGATGAGAATCTAGAATTTCTGTCATCCTTTTGGTTTGATCTCAATTTGGATAAGGACCTCATCGGCCATGATCGAAAGTCAGCTGAAGTCGCTGCTTCATTGAGCCTCAGGAAGCAAGCAGATAAATGCCGAAATGTACTGAAATTTTTGGACAAAATGAAGACGAAGTAAGCTGTGATAAGAAAATTGTTTTTATCAATTTTCTATAGTCTACATGTGGTTAGGGGCATGCCTGATGCTTGCAGGGGCAGCATACGATTCTTTTTCAGTACGCCACTCCTCCAGTCAGTAGTCAATGGACATTCGGGGGAAGGGGGTAAAAGGACCTAATGTTTTTGCAAAATATGTTTTGTCAAAAGTTATTGCGAGGAGTTTCTGTCAGGAACTGTATCCTATAGCTTTCACCTATAGTATATTCTGTTAGGCTAATACACAAAGAATTTTGACAGCAATGAAGGAATCATGTGCATTTTGTTGTGTCTGGCCATGGAAAAGCATCATTTCATTGCCAACGAATTCATAATCACTTACTTGGGTCCATTTGCAAGGCAATAAAAAGCAACGGAATTAGCTTGTCTTGTGATTGACAAAATTGCATCAATTTTCAATGGGACGTTTTAGGGAGAGGGCAAGGGGGTATTTTGGAAGCACCCAATGGATGTTTTGCATGAAAGTTTCCATTTGCATATGGCCTTCAACACAACATAACATTGTTTGTGCCCTCCCCCCTTTTGTTCTGTTCTTGTGGACTGAAATATTGTTTTTAATATTTTTAATAGGGATGCAATAAGGCAAGACCTATATGTTACTCTTGCATCACCCACTCAAGAAACATACTCCAGGGTAGTTGACAGTATGAAGGAGAATGAAGGTTTGCTGTTTTTTATGATTTATTTGATACCTTTTGCAGGAAGCAGCTGCAGATTGGAGACTCATTCTTAAAGTAATAGCGATAACTATTTTTTTGAAAGATTTTAGGATATCAATTTTGGTCAAATTTAACATACTTGGGTAAAATTTTGGATGGTTGTTGCAATTCTACGTACATATTTGAGTGGCCTGTAAATTTTAGGGTATCGTTGTTACAAAGATTTATAAATTTTAGAGTGTGATTTCAGACGCCAAAATGGTACATCTCCTTCACCTGCCTATTTCAGTGGGGTCTGGAGCCATATGAACACTGTAAATCTTTCTAATCAAGAATTCTTGGTCAGCAAAACCATGTTGATATGCACAAGGCCTGTTCAGTAGATGTTTTGTACATATTCTTTGTTGTACCTGCAGGAAAAGAAATTGTCAATCTTTAATTTGTTTCTACATATATTATTTTTCAGGACTGAATAACTATGCAGCTGCTATATCGAACTTTGTATCTGGGCAAAGAAATGGTAAGCTTTTTGTTTTTAACAGATTCTAGAAAATTGTTGTTTTCTTAAGCCAAAGCTCCACCAGGTGGAAAATGTTGAGCAGCGAAAAGTAAAGCAAGTCATAACTCATACTATTCATGGCTCAACATTTTCCATGGCAAACAATTTGACAATCCAATTGGATTGCTGGAAATTTTTCCACCTCAACTTTTTTTCACCTAATGGAGATCTGGTTTTAGAAGAGATATTGCTTTAAATACCCTTAAGCGTCATGGTGCAGTTGAAATTTTAATGAAAGTATGTAATCAACTCACACGTGTTTGATTTGTTACTGATTCAATATACTGTATGGATCTCCTTTTTGATTCACTTGGTATAAGTATTTGCTTTGTAATGTTAATTGTTCTAGCAGACAGCAAATCATGGTGCAGTTCCCTGATGTTTGGTGGACAAGATCCAAAGCCATCATTCTTGCAAGATATCCTTGAGAACGCAAAGGTAGGTCTGCTTTAAGGATGATAAGAGACCATGCAATGTAGTCTATGGTGAAAACTGCCATTTATTGGAAGGAACAATCAAAAAAGAGAGAAAGATAATCTCATCTGGAAAGCTGAAAGTACATGATTTTCATTGGCATTGATTTCTTGTCTCTTTACAGTTCTAAGTTTGTCTAAATGATGTTTCAAGGTTTGAAGAAGCCAGACCTTGATTTTTTATCTGAAGTCAACCTTTATGGATTGAAAATCACTGATCAATGATCCTCAATAACTTTTTCATGCTACAGTCAAACTGTGTATTTGTTTTTAATTTTTCAGTGGAACCTGATGAAGTCTATCATTCTAGGCTGAAAGCAAAACTCAAGAAACTTCACTTAAATACCAGGCAAAAGCAAGAAAGACCAAACAAACTCCAACTGGCTGCAGACCAGCCAACAAACATGCAGAAAGGATACAGCTTAAGGATCCTTCTACATTCTCAGATACCCACCAAGTTGGTCAACAGACAGTGGCACACAGTAGTGCACAGACAGCCATCACTGAAGTTCCAGCTTCTATGAATACAGACAGAGCTCCACTTATTGAAAATAGCACAAAGTCTGCAAAGGGCATCGTAGAAACTAGTAGAAGTGATGTCGTTAAGTCACGTTCAAATGAGTTGAAGAATTCTTTTTACTTCAAATCATCACCTGAAGTAATGCAAAGGCAACCATCTTTGGAGGTTAGTTTCCACCTAGGGTACAGTTTGTTTTCCATTTGATCACTTAATATTTTGGCTACTCTCTATCGCTGTGTTGTGTGTCAGTCAGAAACTTTACTCATTTATTTTACCATCCAATTTAAAAACTTGAAATTCAGCTTAAAGCACAGTAATATACTGAGGATGATGTGTGGCAATGGTTTCAACAAATATACGCAGATTTCTGTTGTGATTAAACTAAAATGCTAATATCAAGATATGCTTACTAAACCTACCAAGGATGAGCCTTCATCAGTAGAGATGAGAAATAGAATCACAAGGCAGTTAAGTGGAAGAGCTAAGAGCTTGAAAGATCAAATAGAACATATAAAGAATAGGAAAAAATAATAAAATTTGTTTGATGCAATGATATTATAGGTAAGCTTATAAGAGAGAGAGCTTTAGTGACATACTGATTTTACAATCAACATAGAGGGGGGGGGTATTAAAAGCAAAGGAGGTTAAAAGCTCAAAATTTTCAGACTGTGGGTAGAGAGGAATACCCAGACAATTTATCCTATTTTCAGCCTCATTTTTGTAAATTTCAGGGTATTTACCTCCTCACCCTCCTGGCTCCTTCACTGCTCTTTCTGATTAAGAACTAGGGCTTTTGAATGTGAGAAAATGATAATGTTTTAGACGTTGCGATGGTTCAATTTCTATTTCCTGTCAGGAAGGTAAAGAGTTTGTTGCTCAGTAAACAGCCATTTTTAGACACAGAAATGTTCAGAATATTGTCATTGTTGCCAGATTAGAAGTCTTAGGCCCCGTACACGTATCTGGATCTTTTTGAAAACGCACCTTTTTTTATCCGTATAAAAAAAGGTCCGCGTCCACACGAGGACCGTTTTAAGAAATAACCCTGTCCACACGAAAACGCTGTGACATTCGAGATTCGCTATTCGAAAGTAAAATTCGATATTCAATAACGATATTCGACATCAGAACTTCGATAAAAGAAAACAGACAAGCAACATGCCCTCGCGTGATCCCCAAAGAAGCGAGCATATGCTCTGATTGGTGGTAAATTGACGTTGTTTGACGTTGTGACATCAGCGTTTTTGAAAAAGCTCCGTTTTCACCCGTCCACATGACAACAGGAAAACGGTGTTTTCGAAAAGATCCACTCTGGAGAGCGTTTGCGAAAAGCTTCGTTTTCGGTGACTGAAAACGCCGTCTCCATGTGGATGCGAGCCCAAAACGGATAAAAAAGATGCGTTTTCAAAAAGATCCGGATACGTGTAGACGGGGCCTAAATGTATGCAAAAAATGTTAAAAGATAAGCCAGATGGTTAGGAAATAAGCCAAAATTGGAAATTTGTACATGACATGGTTTTTCTACTTATTTTTGATGCATGTTACATCATTAGCTTTCCTCACCATGCATGCCCAAACAAACAAATTTTTGTGTCTACTTGTGTCGTTGAACTAAATTTGTCATCCTTAGATGGCCTATTTTGCTTAAATGGCCCATTTAACACAACCGAAATGACTTGGAAAAAGAAGTTTTGAAAGGAAAATACGAGTTGAAAAAGCCAAAAATAAGCTGGATTGCAAAAGAGCCAACCTCGAATTTCCAAGCCATACAGGTAGGAAAAACTAAGATCATGAAACTTGGCCTAAACAGGCCAATGTTGCAACCCTGCTCGTCGTTTTAGATGTTTATATCTTATTTTCATTCTTTTTGTCCAAGGCATCAACAACTTCAAAATACCAGCCAACATTTTCAAAGAGGAAATACCCGGATACAGTTCAGATGCCGAACAAGCAAGTGAAAATTGCAAAGAATTCATTGCCAGAGCAAGACCAAGATGATCTTAGATATGATAATGGTCCTCAACAAAGAACTTTCAAATTTCACGAAAACCAGCCGAAATCAGAAAATTCTTGGAAGAAACGATCCAATGGAATAATCTATCGTAAGGTAATATTGTATTCATGGGTTCTGGGATAGTCATGGGTTCTTGCTTCCCAGGTTATCGTTCTTGTTATGTAAGTCAGTAGTTTATAGTTTAGTAATCTTAAGTACCTCGTTTTGTAAATACAAAAAACATTGTATTCAAGACCTACACAAGGAAGGTACAGAATATCAAGATGGAAACCATAAAAAATGGCGATTTTTTAAATTACTTGTAACAAATTCACTGATAATTGAGGACACCATTTGACAGAAGAAAGTATCTAAAACAAGAATTTTTTCTCTCAAACCTTGTACTGCATTGCATTGTGTCACTGCATTTCCAGGTACTGCTATTAAGAATGCGAGAAATTGAAAGATATTGAATAGTCATAGCAAGATTAGGAAAATTTGCATCACTACCATGATATTGTGGCCCCGTTCACAAAAATGCGTTTTCATTTAGATTCATTTTTACTTCTAAAATCAGAGCTTGTTTTCTTCCTCGTTCACACTGCTCCGTTTTCACATAAAAAGTATTCTCACTTGTTCTCAAAAACGCACCTGATTGTCTCTTTTCGAAAACAAGACTAGCAAGGCTTGTTGTTGCTTGCCTATTCAAATTCCTCCGTTTTTGGTTTTTGGTGTTCACATTACAGATATGCGTTTTGTTTAGCTCCGTTTTCATTCAGCTCTGTTTTTGTCAGCGTATTCATTAAGCTCCGTTTTTTGGGGTGCATTAGTGTCAACGCAAAGCTAAAGATCGAGCTAAACATATCCCTTTTCATGCAAAAATAGATTGATGTGGACAGGGCCTCCCGTGTTACTTGAGAACTATGTTATGGTCTCCTGCTTGATCTTACATTCATTTCTTTAATGTACCGTATATCGATTCCAAAGTTCCTCTCGTTGCCGCTTGAAATGAATCAAAATGATTTGTGCACAAAACTCGTCAATAAGTAAAAAATGCGTTAATGGGCTATTGTTAATTATTACTAATATTGTAGTGGTTCTTGTGAGTATGTTCTTCAAAAACGTCATTCGTCTAATGGAAAGATTTTCATTTTATAGGTGTAGTTTATGCTGTAGTTAATGCCATTTAAATTTCAGAAAAATCTTCTTGTTCAGAATGTTTTCCAGGCATTGTTTATCTTCGGGATTACTTTTTTGGCCCACCTGTTAGTTCTTGTCTGTATTACCTGACGTAATATGGTAAGAAAGGCAAAATTTCTTGATTCTCATCGATGAAATATTTACTTGTGACCGCGAACTTAAGGAAATCTAGGATTGTAGGAAATATGATTTTTTGTAAAATCCTTTTTGAAAACTGTTTTGGAAAGGTTTGGTGTAGAAGTTGGATAGTTTCGTCGTTGTTTCTTCATTAGAAAAAGATTGATGCCTTTATAGAGACAACGAAGTGGCCGAGATGAATTCAATGCTCTGGATGAAGATAACGGTGATGATGAAGATCAGGCAATGGCTACAAATACTTTTATGACAGCAAGAGACCAATATGTACGTATTCTCTAATACTGCATTCACACTGACACAGTTAAACCAGCTTTATGTAAACCAGTTTAAATTTCAACCAATCAAATGACTGCATTTTTTGGCTTGACCAATCAGAAGGTCCTATTCGAAAACCTGGTTTAATTTAAACTGTTTTAACTTGCAGTGTGAATAGGGCATAAGAAAAAATTGTTTCGTTGGTGGGTGTAAAAATGGCTACTTGGAAATAATGATTTAACTTTCAAAGCAGAGAGAAACAACGAAAACGTGTTACGAATTTTTTTCAGCGGAGTCCCAAGAATCCAGGTTTTGAACGGCTTTTGTAGTTATATCAATTGACTTAATAGCTGCAATTATGAATAAAATGCGTAGTTCTGTTTTCGTGCTAGCTATCTTCGCGATGATGGCAAAATCGTTTTATTGATGTAGTGCTGCAGAAATCATTGTGCTGCAGAAACATTTTTGCGTAATATGGAAAATGTTAAAGCCCATTGGCCTTTAGCTGCCTTGCCTACGTGCAGACTTAACAGAAATAAGTAAAGTCTGCGTAATGATGCACAATTTGCTGTTTTGAAATGTCAGTCCCGCACGCGTCTGCAGGAAGAGGAACGACGCTTTTGAGGATAGAGGAGCAATCAATTATGCAGAGGCACCATTGGGAACAACATGTCTGTTCAAGAATGCTTTTGACAAATACAGAGCATATTTTGATAGGTTACGGGACAGTAACCGTCGGGGGGGGGGGGGACACACCAGTTCATTCTTTCAAAGAAAAGCAATGAATCCGGCATCATTACCCAGACTTTACCTGTTTCTGTTTGTTTCTGTTCTGTAAGGTCTGCACCCTTCCAATAATCCAAAATGATTTAGAAATCATTTTCTTATGAAATAATTGTTAGATGATGTGACGAATTTTTAAGTCTGTGTCTTTCAAAGGAAATCATTTCTTGATTTCACAATTCTTTTTAGTCTTCCCACTTTGTTAGTTAGTCTTAACTATAATTTCTAAAAATGTTCCTTATACTTTAGGAGATTGATCAGCGAAAGAAGAACCGACTTGGGTCATCAAATGACAACAGATCCATAAGACAGTCGGATTATGGTCAAAATAAGAAATCGCTGGGAACAAGGTACAGTCGTGGCCAAAAATTTAAGACTACATTTTTGTCATTGACGACTCTTGGCGTAACGAGATCAAACCCTACCGCCCTACCTATTTTACTCTCTTATTGTTCATTTAGGTCAACTTTCCATGGAAATTTCGAATTTTGATGTTTTTGTTGTATTTTGATGCTGTTAAATAATCAGTTCAAATTGGTTGTTGACTGCAACCTATCAAAATCGTTTGATGTGGCCACACCACAGCTATGTGTATTTTGCCGCAATGAAACTTTGATTTCAAATGATTGCTCGGTATCCCCAGCGATTATATGGAAACCAGGCTTTAGACTAGATGTTTTGGATCTAGAAAGATAATCATGGCCTTGATGCAAAGTAATCTGTAGGTAGCTGAATCTGGTGACTTGTATTAATTTTGTAATGATGTTATTGTTGTTTTTGTTGTCATTTGTTCATCGATTTGAAATTCAACTTTCCTGTCCTAATTTACAGCAGGCGAGGGGCTACGAGTAAATTCATACCACCGGTAATGAACAGAGACACCAATGGAAATACTTCAAACAACAGGTATTTTGATCAGATATAAAGTATTTGTTTGTACGGTAAAAGCCCGCATATAAGAACCTAATGATTAAGAACCTACACGCTGAAATTCTGAAATTAGATCCCCCAATATATAAGAACCCATTCAGTCTGAAATTTGAAATAGGTTCTTGTTCGTAGGTTTCATCAAATTAGATAAAAACTCCAGTTGCTTTGTAATTGAACCTATACGAACTGATACTGCCATATTTGCATCTTACAAAGAAATATAAGATGCTTTGCGAGCTTTTCATTGTATTCTGCAAAATGTCTGATTCTTTCACGCACTGCTGTTGTGAATAAAGCCTCATGAACTCAGGTGCCTCTGAACTGGCAGTAAACAATGAGCTGAAAGTTTCAATCTAAACAAAAGAAATACCTGAAAGTCCTGAATGAAATAAGAACCAATTTAAGAACCTGAACTGCCTAATTTCCCACTAAATACTCAATATATAAGAACCTAATTAGGCTGACTTGCAAAATTGTAGGTTCTTATACGCGGGTTTTTACTGTACATGCGGCTATAATAACCAATGAATGCATAATTTACGTTGAATAAAAAATATACCCTAGAGCTTGAAATACTATACGTTTCGGGCTCAACTCTTCATCAGTAGTAACGAGAAAAAGTCAAATTGCAACCATAAGGCACTTTTTCTCGTTACTGCTGATGAAGGATCAAGCCCGAAACGTATAGTATTTCAAGCTCTAGGCCAGACTATATACTTTATTCAACGTAATTTATGTATTCAACAGGTATTTTGACCTTCACTATTTCCTATATGATTTGAATGTTTAGCTGTACAACTCCGCTACGTTTGGCCCTGTGGACATACTGGCAAATGATAGATAATAACAACTGGAACTTTAGGCACAGGGCTCAAATCTTTCAAATCTTTAAAGAGGTGGGTGTAAAATTGTGTCACAATCTTCTATGAACTGAATTACTCAAAAGGAACTTTCGGTAATTTGCTGTAAATTGCCGTGGAAATTTTTTGCTATCACGATTATTTCCAAATTGGCGGCATTTTGATTATTTCTGTAAAAATTCATCCAAAACTTTGGGAAAGTTAAAATGATCGTATCAAAAATTTGTAGCTCTTCTGGCTAAGGATTTAGAAATTTGATGACGTCACAGCCTCAAAATTGGTAAGTGCTGCCATTTTGAAATTTAACAAGCTATCAAAAATTTACCACGACAAATTTACAGCAAATTACCCAAAACTTTCTTTCAAGCACTTTAATTCAAAGAAAAATGTAATAGAATTTTCTATACCCACCTTTTTTGAAGATTTTGAGCTCTATGCTGGAACTTTCGCAGCTATTTTGAATATACCCCAGTGCAATTTATCACGAAGTCTGTAGTTACAGGTCCTATTTTCTAAATATATGTCAGGTTTCAAATGATAATGACAAATCAGTTAAGTCGGCATTGACCTTTTGACTAAGGCTTTCACGTCATAACACCATTTGAGAGAATCTTTTGAGAAACGTCGAGAGACTACAATTTGATAAAAACTAACTGCTAAAGGTTTGACTAACCAAACAACAACAAGTGCACAAAGGTGCCATTTTCCTTTGAAAAGCCCCATTCCCCTGAACACGCGTCAGATACAAAAAGAATATATCTAAAAAACTTAATGAATCGATAGATATACGAAATACATATATGAACTAAACCATCATCAAAAATAAACAAAAACAGGATATAGAAGCACAACTGTTATTAAAATACGTTTCGATATTAAAATCTTCTTCAGTTAAACTAAACCAGAGGACAGCCAATGTAATACATATTTATTGACCTTGGATGCGAATTTCTCGAATGTGAATAAAAAGATTAATTCTAAAACTCAGCCAGTGCTACAATTTATGTCTTGGATAATCTGCAGTTGCTTCATCGCCATTCCGCTCTTTTTTTATCTTTTTAGGATAGAAATGCTCATTGACTTTGTAATGGCATTTGATAGTCCATTCCAGAGCCCAACTTACATCCTGAGAAAGCACTACTCTATACCGAACGGAATCATCCAGGTCCTTTGCATTTGTAGGAAAGCTTTGTTCTTAAGATTGTGAGGGGGGAGGAGAGGCATTCTTCTCAATGAAAATTCTTATCATAGAGCATGGTTTAATAGTTGATTTAGTTTTAAAGATTTCAGAGATCAGTTTTGATTCAGCGCCTCGGCGAGTTCTGTTGGTCTGAAAGTATACCAGCAGTAATGCGTGTTTCATCCTTTGCTATTGTTACTGAACCTCCTCATGGTAATGTATGCCGAGAAGATAAGGTGTTAAACCGAAACCTCCTTTCGTAGAAGCGGAAATCAAAGTTCAACTGGATTCGATTCTGGAAAGAACGACTGCCAAGATGAGAGCCTGAAGAATGTAGAGCCTCACATGGTTGAGATGATTGAAAATGAGGTTCTAATCGTCTAGTACTTTGAATATTTGTAACTACATTGTAGCGTCTCTCAAAAAAATTGAGCATGAGATTTTATAACACGATACAGTTGCCTTCATAACTGAAGGAAAGCTATGAAAATCGTCTTCGCTTTTTCAAATAGGTGTTTCAATTTGGTTATTTCGTCAGCCGAATCTCTGCAATGTTGTGACAGTTTGAAAGTGAAATGAATTTCATTGAATCTTGCTGTATATTTGTGCCAGCTATAAGGCTATTATGACCTTTGGCTACAGTAAATCCCCGCATATAAGAAAATACCAAAGTAAGAACTAAGATGCTGTATTTCCTAAATTATGTACCTTGCAATTAAGAACCTATTTCAGTTTGATGAAACATAGGTTGTTATAACAAGGGTAGCAAAGTTGATTTTTTATTGTTATTATTAAGTTCATTCTGGTCCCAAGTGGATTTTAGAGCTTGATTATCCTCCCTAATTAGTTGTTTGATGCATAAAAAGGCTTCCAAAACAAATAATAGGAATGAACATCTTTCTAAGACTCTGAAGGAGCCTACATGAGTCACCCTTCAAATAAGAACCTCTTTACCTTGAAATTAGTCTTAGTACCTTTGAAATAAGAACCTTTTTCAGCCTGGCTCTCAAAAAAGTAGGCTCTTATGTGCGAGGATTTACTGTACCGCTGTTAAAAATCCACCACACATTTTAGACAGCTTAGCGGCATTGGTTAGAATTGCTAGAATAAGTAACAATAGAATGTTTGCCTTATATTTCCAGATAATGGATCATGGTCCCCCAATCTCTTGGGACGACATTGCTGGTCTTGAGTTTGCGAAGAACACGATACAAGAAATTGTCATATGGCCAATGCTAAGACCGTAAGATTGTGTCCAAAGAGGATTTCTAATTCTCTTTGGAATTCAGTACAATATTCTCTGCAATTTACCAAGGGTAAAAAATCTTGACTAACCGTACACGAAAGTGTTGGGAGGGTGGTGGCAAGATTAATCGTGAGTTTGGTAATTCCATAGAAAGATATGGAAATGATCATGCTTGATAAGGAAAGAAATTCGAAATTTTTAAGAATCTTGATCGCTGTGGACTTGCTACAAGTCTATCTTTTGGGGAACAATTAAAACAAGAAATAAAGTTTCTTTCTCTTTTTCTTCTTTTTTTCTTTTTTTTTTATTTTTTCCTTCCCTCGTTCCCCACATTCCCTCGTTCCCAAAAGATAGGCTTGTAGTAAGTCCATGCTCGCTGCAACTTAAAAAGAAAAGTTTAATATTTCTTTACAAAGGAGCTTCAGGGACAGTACAGGGCTATTTTCCTTATAAAATGAAAGGTCGTACTTTGTCCACAACAGTGCTCCTGTAATTTTGAGGCATATTTATGCTAAAATGAAAATTATTGCAAGGAAGCATACCATCCTGTAAGTAAAGCTCCAGAAATTGGCTTATACTGCTTTTAAACTCATGGTAAGAGCATATAAATTTCTATGGGTAAGAGGAATAGCACATGTTTTCGTAGCCAGTAAACTTTGGATATCCTAGTGCGTTAAAGATACTGTACTCTGGAACTCTTGTTCATTCAATAATATGACAAATTTTTGACATTGATATTTCATCTTCTAGTTTTTCTAATTCACAGGGACATATTTACAGGATTAAGAGGACCACCTAAAGGATTGCTGTTATTCGGACCACCTGGAACTGGCAAGACGCTTATTGGTATGTGAATTCCACTGTATTATGAATTCAGTTTTACGATGCTATTCCCTGGTATCTTTTCTGTGTTATTGCTATGTTTCAAATTGTTGCATATTTCAAGATTTGCAAAGAATACCGCATGAGCCAAGATATTGATTTACATTTAAGGAATTTTAGTAAAATCCACGTAAAAAGTTTTCAGGGGCAAAGATAAACAGATTATTAAGGGGATGCAGACTCCCAATCGGCGGGCAAAATTTGGCATTCTTTTCTTTTGATTGTGGAAGGTGATATAACGTTGCCAATATTGCTAAAAGATTTGTCGTAGGGGCTGCGGTACATCCCCAAGCATCTTTTAGCTATGCCTCAGAATGCTTCCTTAACTTCAGAACTGTTATCCTTGAAGTTAGCTTTGTCCTTCTGAAGCAATAAATTCTAACAGTCGTTATCGAATTGCAATTTCATGAAAACTCCTTGAGTCATTGTCCTGTTGTTTTATGGGGTGTTTTGACGAGCCACTGCACTTGATTCCTTGTTTGTAGCCAGAGAAAGTGACATTTAGGCAGTCACGCTTGTAAATATTATTTCTTTTGTAGGATTTCTTACGCAAGAGCAATCCTAATTTCTTTTCTGTTCATCGTTTTGAATTTGTAGGTAAATGCATTGCAAGTCAATCTCATGCAACATTTTTTTCGATCAGCGCCTCCTCGTTAACTTCAAAGTGGGTATGTCGTTTTAGTATTCTCGTCATCTTTCAATTCAAATATGTTCATATCGTCAATGTAACTACTATATAACAGCCCTGAAGAAGTCCTGCATGGCAGGACGAAATATTGGTATCTGATATATATTTCTTAATTTCGCACATATTTGCTGTTGTTCTTCATCGCATTGCGGTGTTCCTGCTCTCAAACTTAACTTAATTTTCTAAAGTTATGTTTTCCCAGTACTGGAGTCTCTTAATTTTGTGACGATCTGAGAGTTGAGTTTCTTACGTGTAAGTTTCGTATAAGAAAGGATAGGTGTACCACTGTTACGCCGCTTTATGGGTTCTTATAAGGGGTGGGTGGGGGCAGTATCGTCGAGAAGGGGGCTAGCCAGGGTAGTTACCAGGGGGCCCGGGGCCTTTAGGGGCCCGGAAAAATAAAGCATGTATTTTTACTTTGTTTTCAATTTTCCTTGAGTAGCTTTTTGGGTCCTGGAGGTCTCTACACACGATATAAACTAATTTTACATCGAAAATTACATCTTGACAAGTGTGCGGGAGGGCGTTTCCATCTAAAAGCAGAGTTATAGCAGTGCATAGGAGGGCGTGATCCCTGGAGAAAGGATGAGGTCCATTAGATTTTCCGGTGCCTGAGGGTCCCAGCCCGGCCCAGCTCTCGATGGCCCTGGTGGGGAAGGTGTCAATAGTTTAATCATTTTTCCTGTTGAAATGTTGGCTTCTTACTGGAGACATCTATCCCTGGCGTTTCGTTAGAGTAATTTGCACGTACTTAGACTCCGTTTGCACTACTCCGTTTTTGTACAAATACGGAGGGGACAGCCTCGGTTTTTGTGAAAGTGTTCATACTGATACGCAAAAAAACGCCACAAAAGTGGAGGGTTTCGAAAACTCTATCAAAAGTGAATATCCACAAAAACGGAGGTGTTGAAAACGCTTCAATATTCAATAATAACTTTCGCAATGGTGGAGCAATGTTAACGCACAAAAGCGAATATTTTTCGATACGTTTTGTTATCAGGTGGATCAATGTGAATGAACAGAAACGAATTTCTTTCCCTCCGTTTTTGTACAAAAACGGATAAATGTGAAGGGATAGGTTCGATGCAGCCAAAACGGATCACGAGTCATAACAAAAACGGAGCAGTGTGAACAAAGCAGTGTGAACGGAGCCTTATCCTTCATTTAAGCTGATTTCATATTTAAGGGCTTTCTTATCACTGTTTCAGATTGGTGAAGGTGAAAAGATGGTCAGGGCTTTGTTTGCTGTTGCACGTTGTCAAGAATCTGCTGTTATATTTATTGACGAAATTGACTCATTACTGTCACAACGAACTGATGGTGAGCATGAAGCAACAAGAAGAATCAAAACAGAATTCCTCGTGCAGTTGGTAATGTATTTTGAGATTTAGCGCTTGGGCATTTGGGGACACTTCCATATGTTCCCATCACCAAATACTTCAGCACTATCTAGCACGTTCTTGGCATGCTTTGTGAGATTTTGCATGATGCAAAGGCGTTTACGGATCAAGATTTTCGATCTATCTACCTATGTGCCATGTCGTTCGACGTTGGCAATCATGGCAGTCCAATGCCTTTATCCTTTGATGCTTGCAATACTTCCTATGCTTTCGAAGAAATTTCCATTCGTCTGATTATACTGCTAATAAATGTCATCCTCTGTCTACCTCTTGCTCGTTTCCCAGCATTTTTTCCCGTCATTGCTAAATATTCAATTTTCTCCTTTCTGTTAACATGACCTAAAACTCTCATTTGTTTCACAGTTATCATTTTCATAAGTTCTCTTCTTGTATCTGCCTTTCTTAATACTGTTTGATTTGACAATCGGTCCAACCACGATATACTAGGCATTCTTCTAAGAAACCAGATTTATGCCGCTTCTCGACGTCCCTGCATTGCTTGCTTATAGTCCAACTTTCGCATCCATACATGAGTGTAGAACACACGTAGCATTTTAAAATTCTGATCTTAGTTTTTAAACCGATTTTCTTGTTTTTTAAAACCTAAGCTAGATCTTTGAATGCTTTCTCTGCAATCTTCGATATTGCTCTTAGATTTGGAATTAGTAAGGTGATGAAATGAGATATGTAGGTAGGTAGGTTATCATATTTGACGTGGCTAGCCTGCAAAGTCTGAGAGACTTATTTCCAGCAGCGGTCTCGGATGTTTTACCATCAACCCGCTGCTCGCCGCAGCTACCAGATTTCCCTCACATGGCTCTGGTCTACCCGGTTTAGAGTTAAAGACAACGACCAAACTGTCCAGCGCGGGATTCGAACCTCGGCCCTTCTGACCTTTGGTTTACGAGTCAATCGCCTTAACCACTCGGCCACGCGCTCTCTGAATAGATAAAGCGTTTGAATTATCTCGTTTATGGTTACACCTCATGTATGGATCTAACGTTCAGGCAATGCAGCAGGCACAGTGCAATTTTTATAGCAGATCAAGTGTTGCTACTGTTTTATGGCACACAACTTGGAAAGGGAATACAATAGTCCTTGCCTGTAAGTAAAGAAGTGAAGGTGAAATTTTCTGACGCCCATCAACAGCCAACCAACCTGTACACCATGTTAGTAGGACGACCAACCATCGCAAAATCGCCAGCGATGAAAGAAGGAGTGTTTGGTCCCCTGGAGGAGGTACTAGAGAACAGTGCAAAGGTTCTGATCTGCAATATCACGTCATCAGGACTTACCAAAATGCTGCATAAAGGAAAACAGTGCTACATCTGCTCCCCAGAAGTATATGATGTTTTGAATAAGTTGTTTCAAAGTGACGAGGAAAATGCAACCGGAGATTCGCAACTACTGTGCAAGCTGTTCACTGGCGAAAAATGCTCATATCATTTTTCAACAGAGGCCATTCAAGAGATCGATCCTGATGCGCCTTTGCAATCCTTGGAGCAATTCAAGTGTCGAACTTGGAATAGTCCTTGCCTGTAAAAGGCTGACAAATACAAAGCTGCAGCCGGTCGTTATTGGAAATATTTTTACCATTTTAAGGAAATCGACAGCCAGATTTTTCCATTGTTATAAACACTGAAATAAACGAAATACGGTTTTTTTTGTTTGTTGTTTGTTTTCAATTTGTTTTGAGTGGGCTTTTCAGGATTTCTAGCTACTGAAAGCTAATTTAGGCCCACTGTGCATGCCGCATCCAGGCATGGGACCCCTAGTTTAACGTCCCTTCCGAAGGACGACGAGGTGAGTTGCGAGGTCAGGCCTCCGAGGTCACCCATCCGAAATCTGACCTCACTCGACCAAGCTTAACTTCAGTCACCTGACGAAGACTGTATAAGCCACTCGGCCACTCACCCCGCGAATATTTCGGTTGAATACTTCCAATTTTTCATATTTTTACACAAACACTGATATATCGTCCTTGTGATATTTAGGCCTTTGATGCTTTGTTTAGCCATGTTTAGAATTTGAATAATTCTTTCTTGACATAAGAAAGTATATCATATGACAAGGCAGTTTCTTGTCAGACGAATCTGAAATCAGCCAGCCCCTTTTAAGGATATTTTCTCACATATAAGAATTTAGACAACCGGATACATATTTCTTTCAGGGAGGCACTCCATATTAGTAGGTGACGCGGGGGCAGACACTTTTTGGATTCGCGAACCGTTTTCTAGCATACCTTTGGGTACGCAGTTTGGTGCAAAATCAGTATATTCTGGGAGTTGCTGATGAGAAAATTTGATAAGGTGAATGCTAGGCTGAGTTTTTCACCATAATGTTTCAGCGCAGTTGTCGAAAAGGCTATGAAGCCTCTAGTTATTATGTGCCATGAAGCAATGAGCATATTTTTGGGGTTTTAAAAATTTCCTAAATTTAGTATATCTTTGGGTGTTTCAAAAATATGCTGTGTCAGACCCCTCGTCACATAACCTATAAAGGTCCCCCCTTGGTATTTCTTAGAGTTTCGTTTATGCGGTGGCTTACTTTGAGTCAAAGTCAAGGTCAGTTTCTTTCATGTTGCGTCTCCAAATCCAGGGAAAATTCTAAATGCACACTCTGCCTCCTTCCAGTTTTGATCATATGTGACTTTTAAACCGTCTTTTGTGATTTTGTAGGATGGTGCAACGACCAAGGCTGAAGACAGAATACTTGTTGTTGGTGCAACGAATCGGTAAATTATGTAGTACTTCTATGCTCCGTGACACTTTGCAAATATTTTTCATGGTGACACTTTGCAATGTTCTTCATAGAGTTTTTCAACGTACAGCCACTATTCTTTGAAATGATTGATGCTCTGTTATGTCTTGAGTATTTGAACTGCCCTGGCTAGTGAAAGCAAATTATTTTGAAACGCGCAGTAAATAACAAATTTATTTAAACAAATGATTTGTGGTACAAAATTTTAAAATAGCCTTAACTAGCGGACTCATCAAAATAAACCCATGGAGGTACAATGAACTTGTGACCTGTGGGGAAACACTGTCAACTCCTGTAAAAGAACAATAATAGAAATATATAGAAGATGATCCTGTCACTAGAGAGAAAACTGTTAAACCTGCAAAGATCAAGAAATCACTAGACGAAGAGTGTGTAACGAAACGCATATTTGTTGTGATAATTTCGTATGGTAACGTTGTTAGTAAGTGATTACTTGATTTTCTTCCAGGTTTAACAGTTTTTTCTCTTGTTACAGGTTTGGCTTATATTTTGATTATTGCTCCTTAACAGAAGTTGACAGGGTTTTCTTAACGATTACAAACAAATTTATTGTAGAATAAGATCGACAGTCTAGAATTTACGGCAAGGATATGAATTGCTCTTTTTATACTGTCCAGGCCACAAGAACTAGACGAAGCCGCACGACGGCGCTTAGTTAAACGACTATACATTCCACTTCCTGAAGCATCCGCTAGAAGGCAAATTGTATGCAACCTCATGAGAGAACAAATTTGTTCCTTAAGTGATGAAGAATATTCGAAAATCGAGATCAATTCTGATGGTAAGTTTTTCTCATTTCGACTTTCAGAACAAAGAAACGGCATTGGGCTTTCATATCTCTTTCAGTTACTTTTAAGGAAGATGACTCGTTTCAATGATTAAAACACGAAAGCAGAACCAAGAAAATTTTTTCAATATTTCTCGACAAGTTGGTTTTCAAAGCAGCTTCCCTTAGACAATATTGTTTGTTTACATTTACATTGGCTATGATGTTTGGAGTTTCTTTGTCTAATTTCAATTATGACTCCCCAGTTCATGTTGAGATCCAATAGATGACGTAACCTTGACCAATGGCAACCTGCAGAGGCTTTTCCGAGGTTTCCTTAAGCTGCAGTCGCTTCTCTTACGCCATAAGATGCGAGCAGTGTGAAGAAAATATTCACTCAAATAGCTCTCCTCTTTACACGGTCTTTTTCCTGTTGGTAACATAATGAGACTAACTAACATGAAATGTCTTAGTAATGTACCGTTCTTGGCACAGGAAGAAACAAGATGATCTGGCCTTCACTAAGGACTGTACTCGACTCTACAAACTCTACAAATCCAACTGTAAAACAGAAGAAAGCAATGGAAAAAACGAATGCATACAAACAGATTAAGCTAATATTCAAGGAGGAAAAAGGAAAGCGCTTCTATATAAAACCATGAGTGGGAATCACACTTATAAATCATAAGTTTTACTATTCATAAGTTATTACTATGCATCAAAAAGTTGCAACTTTTATATATTCTCGTCATGATTGCTGTAGCAATAACAAGGGTACATCCGATACCACAGGGAGCGTTAGAGTATATGGCAACCATGTTGTCATTTTTATTTAACGTAACAAAATTACAAACATATATAAAATGCTCAATTACGTACATAACATGCAAACAATATGCATTAAGTTTCATTAATATCAAAACCCGACCCCGACAGGGAGGAGCCACCCCAACGAACGGTAACCCCGAGAGAAACACTAGAGTGACATGTGAAGGCTATGCCCACAAGACAAAAACCAAAACCGAAAACTCCAGCACAAAGTTCCAACGGGAACTCACATTCTGATCCCCCGCCGGCGTCCTGGCTCTAACCCAAACCTACGAACACCATCCCACGCTCGTAAGCTCGATGACTTCAGGCCCCCTACCCGCAAAAATTACCCCCTCCCCTTCATCGCCAAAACCGAGCCTCACCCCCGACGACACCTCAAACAGGTAAAGATAAAGGTTAAAAACTGCAATAAAAACACTCAAGTCCCCCGTATTGTTGCAACTTGATGGCACAATGACGATGAACTTTATAATGTAACCAATGAAGGAATTGTATGGTTCTCATCATTAACTTTTTAAGCAGCTAGATATGTGAATTTCAGTAGTTGTAAGTATCAAATATTATTTCTGTTACCCAGGCTACTCAGGTGCTGATATGGCAAACTTATGCAGAGAAGCGGCACTTGGACCAATACGTAGTATCAGTCTCAAAGATATAAGACATATCAAGTCAGAAGAGGTATTTCCTTGAATCTTTATCAGTTCTCTTTGCCTGCTACATCATAGCTAGGACGTTTAACTTGAGCACTGAGTTTTGCAAAATACCGTGGCACTTTGTGGGAAAGTTACAGTAGGTTCCCGCGTATAAGAAACCCCCTGTATAAGAAACAGGTCTCATTTTCTTTACAAGAGGGTCCTTTTATAAGAAACAATTCTAGATCTAAAATTAAGTTGTTTCTTATCTCTAGGTTTGTCATAGCATATTCCTAAATGCCAAAAAATGCTTCCAAAGGTATTTCCTTTGCTTTGCAATGAAGTATTGATCTTAAAGGCATAAAGCAGTTTATTGGTATTAAAACATTGTACTGTACAGTATCTATTGTACAATATTACCAGTATTGTTCAATATACATGCATGCACGGTGCTGTCACATACCTTGTCATGGTTTGACTTGATGGCACCTACGTGTAAGAAACTTTGACGCTGATCATGAAAAGGTCTCTTTAGATAAGAAACTTTCTGAGGCCTGAAAATTGAAAAGTGGTTTCTTATACGTGGGAACCTACTGTAGCTCATTCTCTCCTGGCCACAGCATACTGAAAACACCCGAGGGATACTTGACCTAAGTTTGCACAGGGATATGCCCACGAAAATTTATTTTAACCGGCTCCAGAATTTTTGCCTTCAAATGATTCCCGATTCTAGAAACAATCGGCGAAAGTATACTCCAAAACACAAAAATTGGACTAAATGATAACCCGATCTAACAAAACTTCCCCTTTTGACATTTTTTGACAACCGACTCCAGAAAAAGTGCCTTCTTGTGATACCCCGTTCAAGAAAAACTAGGCGGAAACGATACCCTGAAAAACGGCACATGCCCGTCGGACAAATATACCGAGTACCCCCCCCCCCACGGAAGAAAACATCCGAGATCGTTTCTCATTAACTTACGGGTAGGATTACTGATTTACCTACAAATTTCTTTTGACGCGTGTGATGAATTTTCTATTCTAATATCATTACTGGAAGCAGCACCCAGTCATGTCATCAATGTTGCTATTTCAAAATAATTTCAATTGCATAATTCAGTAGCCCGAATAGGAAACTTGCTGTTGAAAGATATCTCCATAGCAACAATTTGCCTTCCACTTGGCTATTGCAGGTTGAAAAATTCAAATATCTTTATTGAGGTTATCTTATATCAATATGCCAAGGTAAGGCAATTTAAATCTTGGTATCCTAAATCAGCTGTTCTAATTAACTGCATGTTTCGATAGCTAACATACTGGGAACTGTGGAAATCACTGACGAGCACACAAATTGCATCTGTAGGGAGTAATTGAAGGCATATTAAGTAGTTTCCAAACACACCTGAGTGGATCGATTTTTCTGTTTACTAAAATGTTTGATGAGTCCTGGAATAATCTCACTCCTTCGCGAAGGAGTACGTACTTAGAGAGCTTCGTACCTAGAGAGCATATTTTTGAAATTGCCTAACACAGGGGAATCAGGGGAATACGTACCGACCTTTAGCTTGTATACAAAAGACCCTAGAACGAATGATGTTGGACTGATTGCATATTATACTGATAACTGATGAACGCTCAAACTGTGACTCATGGAATTTGACATTGAAAATTGGGACGAAATTTCCCCCCATCAAAATTATAACTATTATGGAAACCATAGCAACAGTTGAGTATTCCAGGCAATGGTGGATGGGCCTAAGTTTCCGGCTCGAATCTCCGAAGCTAAAACACCTCAAAATTCAAGTTTTCAGTGATACTAGCCATGAACAAAAGCCACAAGTATCCATATGAGTGTTTCCTCAATTCAAGAATCAACAAACCCTTCACTGGGAACCAGGGGCTCCTTATTTTTGAGGCCAATTAGCTACCATGAATTTCACCGTAACAATGAGAATTTCCAACTGTCGAGGGCAGCGTGACTCACCTCTGAGACTACGTCGCAATCTCGTTCCAGAGGGCACATATAGATCCATTCATTTCATTTCAAACCAATGGCAGCTGCGACCCATCCCCATAGCAGAAATCCCATCCACCCACTATCATTGTCATCATCATTCATATGAACGCTTTGTCTCTCTGCTCCCTCTACATAGGCATGGGTTGCAGCATTTTAAGGCAAAATGCTCTTGTTTCTTCCGTAGGTGCGGCCAATTTCATACCGAGACTTTGAAGATGCCTTCAGAAATATTCGCCCAAGCGTCTCCCAACATGATTTAGAGGTCTACACGCAGTGGAATAAGTCCTATGGAAGTGGTGGATTCTAAGCTATCTGATTGGGATACATTCGGTGATGTATACAACTTGAAAAGCTGATTTTTCTAAAATTGGTAAACAATTGGTCAAAAAAAGTATATGCGTTTGCCAAAATTAACGAATGACAGATCTCAGACTGTGTTCACACGATGATGCCGGCACATTTTGAAAACGGTGAAAAATGTGACGGATAGACAAAGGCAAAGGAAAAATGTCCAATTTTTGTCGACATATATTGAAAACAGTAGATTTGAAAACGGAATTCTAACCGGCTTATCTTGAAAACAGCATCATGTGGACATCCGAAAATGATGACAATGGAACATTTTTCAACACTTTTGAAGCGAGACTGATGAAGTTCTTACGGTGACAGTACATTTCTTTAGCATCAACTTCTTAAGGAGATTGCAACGAGTTTTGTTACTGTCAAATTTCCTACCGTTTTCGAATTGTTCCGGTATCGTATGAACGCTAGCTCAAATGTTGCTACAGTCACATTTTGCACCGTTTTTCAAATTTTGCCGGTATTGTAAACCTCGTTTCCAGGGTGTTCTAACGTCATTCTCTAATCACGAAGCCGAATGAACACCCTGGTTCACTTTAATCAAATGCGCCCAGAAAATGGGTGCATAAGCAACCATTATACATTTGTAGTTTGCTAGGCAATGCTAGTTATGCGACTTCGATTCTAAACAACAAGCAGCACTGTAATGGTCGCTGCTCAGTGACAAGATTACATTGTTGTTATTTCGAATGATTATGAAGTTTTCGAGAAATAATTGATTTTGCTTTTGCTTTCAAAGTAGCCAATCAAATTGCAGAGCGGCCTCTTGTATCCCAGAGTAGAGGTAGAGCAACGAACTCACTCTGGGGACGAGATTGTTTTATCGTGTGACGTAGTCCAATGCTGGAATAACGCTGTTATGCTTCCAGGGATGACAATCTCATCCTTCCAAATGGATAACACGCGTTATAGCATATAAAAATCATTGTTGTAAGGCATGAAATTTGGTTGTGAATTCAGCCTTGTTTTTGAAGGTTTCTTGGAAGGTCTTTCGTGAGAAATCCTTCCCATTTCAGAGCAGAGAAGCAGATTTCAGTCAAGTAAATCTAAAGGATTATTTGACCGACAGTTGTGCCAGAAAAAGGTTCCCACTTTTAAAAATTCGTAACACCAAGAGTATATCTCAGATTTGAATGATTCAAATTCCAGTTAAAAATCGAATATTCGAAGTACTTTTGTAATTTTTTGCTGCCTTACCAGTACTAGAAGTGTGAGTGAATTCAACTTTATAAAAAGTTGATGGTTGCAAAATGGCTGAAAAAGGGCCTAATACATCGATCAATTCAAAAAGGACTCATCGCACAAAACAACAAAGAGAATGCAATTTCCCATGGGTGAGAGGTATTCTCTGTACATTTATTGCTATGGGATTGAAAATCCTTAGTATTTGCTTAAAAATCTATGTATTTCAACTCTTGAGAGAGTAGAAACGCCCATTGCGTATTGTTCTATGTGACGAGCATGATCAATGTTTTACGCCCTTTTTCAGTCATTTTGCAGCCATGAAATTTTTATAAAGTTGAATTTACCCATGTTTCTAGTGCTGGTAAGACAGCGACAAAATTCATAAAAATTCTTTGAAGGTGTTGTGACTATGTGGTGTAATCCTATGACTTAGCAGTGAGAACAGTCAGGCGGAATGGGTTCGAAACTCGGTAGGCCCCACCACTTGAGCGTCATGACAAGGAGTCGCGGACCCGATTCAGTGGCGTAACGGAGACAGTCGGGGCCCTTAGGGATTTTTCCACTTGAGCCCCCCCCCCCCCAGCTAAAGCATTTGTAAATGACGTGATAGAAACATAAAATGCCGTGGCCGGTTTAAACTTGAAGTAGATAAGTTATGCAGGCAAGGTTAAAACATTTGCAATGATTTACTGTGAAAAATGCATAACTTTACAATAAAATCGCTACGTCCACATTTTCACTAAACAGTAACTTTAAAGGCTCCGTCTCCATACAAACGTAGATTTGTCAATCTACCCTTACAGAGCACCTTACAACTGCTAGTTATCAACATTACCCTCCATTCACTTAGACTGTCATATCTTGCAGGCCTGAGGCCCTGTGGTCTTTTTAATCACAGCGGCAGGTTCAGCGTGAAAATAGACAACAACAAAATTTTTTGCTGGGGCCCCTCTTGGCCGGGGGCCCTTAATTTCTTACCTAAGGTGCCCTAAACTGCGTTGCGGAACTGACTCGATTAGCGCTTCGCTACCTCTTCGATCCCAGCGCTTGGCGCTAAAAACCGCAACTTCACCTTCATCTTCACTACAATATTTTTGGCTTTATCTAGAAATTGAATCATTCAAATCTGTGAAGTACTCTTGATGCAAGCAAAATTTCCCTTTGTTCTCCTTCCTGACAATAATGACTCTTGAATGTGTTCATGCATTTTGTCCTCATGGAGAATGAAATCCCCCTGAATGAGTTATTCACACTAGGAGGAAGACTTTTCAACTCGTCAAGGTGAAAGTTCGTGCTAAAGCGTGCTGAAAGTCATCGCTGTGAGGCTAACACATTAGGGACTTTTGCTTGTAATTTTGCATATTTTTTGAGGTTTCTCAAAGGGGCTCATTTTAGAAAATCGCTTACAGTATCTGAACGAAGTGACCTATTTTAGTCTGGAAAATTTCTAAAAAATAATTGAACATGTTAGCTATTCAATCAAGTATTGCAAAATATCACTGCTTATATGCTCAGGGAGCATTAGCCTTTCAAACGCCGGGCGTGTTTTTTGACTCACCCGGTATGAATTTTCAAAAGTCGGAACTTTTTTCTCGCTCATCCGGTATGTCTGCTATTGAATTGTATACTTACCAATATTATGCCTTAGTATGCAGAGACCAGTGCCCTTGCAAGAGAATATCCTAATCGTTGACTCACTCGGTAGAAATAGTCACTTGGTGAGCAAGGATATTGCAGTACAATAGATTTATTCGTTGGAGGCATTGTATTTAAGTGATACCTTTATTGCTTTAGTTGGCGCCATCGTTGGTAAGTGCGTTTTATTGACTGTTTTTAGATGCGAAATATCAAAAAGAAATTATGTAAATATTAAATGTTGTTAGATAGATTTTAGGTAAAGGTATCTATAGTGTAATGTGTCAATGTGCGACCAGTTTCCAATTCTTGATAAATCTTTTTGCATGACTTTTTGAAGTTGTCCATCAGATGAAAAGTTCATCTCGCTGACAAATATTTATTGCTCGCAAGAGATATTATGCTTGAGATGGCAGTTGAAACAGGATTTCAAATTTTGAGCAAGATAGCCTTTCCTTTTAGACAATTAATGTCTAGAAAATGTAACCATCCTCGAAAACTTCTCTCATTTGCATAAAATTAGGCTCAGTGGGCGATCACTAATGTCTTTAACTAAGATTAAGCTTGGTCGAGTGAGGTCAAGCTCCGAATGGGTGACCTCGGAGGCCTGACCTCACAATTCACCTCGTTGTCCTTCGGAAAGGACGCTAAACTACGGGTCCCATGCCTGGATGCGGCATGTACAGTGGGCCTAAGTTAGCTTTCAGTAGCTAGAAATCCTGACAAGCCCACCGAAAACAAATTGAAAATAAATGAAATAAAAGATAGTCTGTACCAGTCTTTCATAAGGCTATTCAGCTATACTACAGAGTTGGGGATAAGAATCATCAATACAGTAAAATCCCGCAAACAAGAACATATTTTCTAAAAAACAGACTGGCTAGGTTCTTATAAATGAGGTACTTATGGCATTTTCAGGGTGTGGCTCTTATGGCAAGGACACTTGTGACTATGATGAATATATAGCTACGGTATATAGTATGTGTTAAGTAAACTTGAGGGTATAATGTCTGCATTTAAATAGAGAGTATGGTATCTTTGTTGTTGACAAAGCAGCTTATATCAAACGGCTTGATAGAACAAATGTGTTCAGTTATCAATAGTTGGAAGTTTGTTTACACTGATATGATGAAATTCCTTAGTTAAATGTACCATCTCATAAGAACATTGAACTAAATCAGCCTGTATTTGGTTCTTATATTTGGGCGTCTTTTTCCACAAAATCAGTCTGAAGGTTCTTATTTTGCTATGTTCTTGTTTGCGGGGTTTTACTGTATTCAAGGCATCGATTATCCCTCAACAAGGAAGCCTATGATCATGCTCAGAAAGCATGTCTGGTTGCAACCACAATCCAAATCAGTATTAGCAAAGAAAGAAAGAGATACTTGCGCATGGCAATGGTTTTCTCAGATGTTTGTCCGCTTTGAGTATTGTCAACATAACAAAGTGGGGTTTACTGGGGCACTATGGGTAAGTTTGGGGGCGGGTAAAATAGGTAGGGTGAAAAATTTGGATAAAATTTGCCAAGATTATTGTTCAGAAATTTCCTTTGGCTACAACTGCTCGAACTATCCTTCTTGAACTGATGAATGTTGCTTGATAAGATCTGCATCTGCTGTTTTCCAGCAATCAGTGCTACCTTTTTCACCATAGCCTACCCATTTTACCCCAGCCTACCCATTTTACCCCCAGTAGACCCTACTTAGACAAAAGGGGCAGTCCCCGATAACATCGAAGGATGATCGCCATTTTATCTAATTTTGCCTAATTTCATGCAAAACATAAGGTGACCCAAAAAAACTTTGCGAACTAGATCATAACTAGACTTATGACGATGAGTCCTTTGTATCTCTGCGGTAAACCTTGCTCAACAAGGACTCGTAATGAAACAGTGAAAAAGCTGACCCTATTTGCTTTCATCAATCAAATCATGATGGAATCACGGCTTCGGATCTCGAATCTCGTGGTAATGTTGCCAGCTCTTCAATCGAATCGACCAAACAACTCCTCAAAGATAACTGAACCCTTCAGCTACATGCTGATTGCTTCTTTGCATTCATAACATTTGCTTCCAGGGGACTACTGTAGGAGCTCTATTTCGCCTTCTAAATCCAGAGGCTACCAAAGATTTTCTATCAAGATTGCATGTTAATTTTGATGTGTTTTCTTTTTGATAAAACTGCGTCGAATTTATTATTTGACTTGTAAAATTGTTTGCTTAATCCCCAAAACATGCAGTAAAAGAACTGATAAGCTATCTTATAAATCCTTTTCATTTGATTTTTCGAATAACTCTCCTCGCTAAGAAGCCCCCCCCCCACTGGAGAGTTCGGAATGAAATATGGGAGCGGTCATTTTAATCCTGGGTACCAGGGTGGAGGATATTTTCTCCAATTAGAGAAAATTTCATCCCCCATCTTGAACATAGAAGAAGTTTTTGTTCCCCATCATCTTTCAGGAAAATGGTTTAGTGACCCATCTGGAAATCTTTGTCCTTAAAACATAGATAAATGGACAGATACCAAGTTGTCCCACGCGATTTTCATACTGGTGTAGTGATTCATCATTTCCAGATATCTGTTAACTTTTTTTCAATCTTTGATCGATCACTTCATCCAAAATTCCTTCAAGCAAGATAGTTTTGTACCCCATGAAGATTGCCCATAGAATTTTTGTACCCCCACAGAATGATGGAAAAAAGTTTTATACCTCTGGCATCCGCCCTGCTACCTAGGATTAAAAATGACTGCTCCCAAAGCCGCCCTAGGGACTTAATAGAGCTTCTAGAATATGTATGACCTGACTCGTGAAGTTTTTTGGTTCACCCGGTATTCGAATACAGTTTACTTATTTATCGCTAATTGCAGACAACTGTCCTTCACAAGCAATTCAAAATAATGGTACCCGTGATGCGATTCGGTAGTAAGTCTAGGTTACAAATTTTTATTCTGTGTCTAGGTTTAGCGTTGTTTCATTTAACGTGTAAAAAGTTCAAAGTCTGTTGCCGATTTCCACCTGAAAATTTCTTCATGCGAAGCGAATTCTTTCGATCAAACGCATACGCAGTTGATTGGGACGGGCGTATCACTCTCTAAAAAAACCGTGCACCTTAGTCAGAAAACCTTTTGTTTTCGAGAAAACCCGTAACAAATCTCTGAACTGGTATTGTTTTTAAGAAAAATCTCGCACGCTTTTAAGGAAAATTGGTACAGCCCTCCGTTGATGCATGATGCACTTTCGTTTCAGCGAAAGAGTGAGTTCGATCTATTTTTACTGTCATTCTCTCGCTTGCTCGCTTTTTTCGCGTGAAGCAATTCTCTTCGCGCGAACAATTTTGCATAATGGAAAACTCGCTTAAGACAATCTTTTACGCTGTTATTCATTTACAGAAGGCAAACACTATTTACTTAGTTCTCACTAGATGCATTAAATCCGTGTTTCTAGCTAATGAAATCATTTTCACCATCAATATGATAGTGATATTTGAGAGTGCGGTTTACTCAAAACAAATTTATTCAATCTGTTGTCTTGAGCACTGTCCAAGTGCCGAAATAGACACCCGTTTCTTGCTGAATGCAAATACTTTTTAAAGCAGGTTGTCACACTCATCTATGTATGCTGAATTTTGTTAACGAATTTCAAGAAGATAAGCAAAATCTGAATTGTATTCATGGTACTTTTAATCATTAATTACTTGTTTAGTTCCAAGCCTTCGTTAGGTCAGGTAACGCTCTCAACATGTCACTTTCGTAATTTGTCGTTCTTTTTTACCGAGGATTAAAGACAGATCTATGAGCCGGAGACCTTAAATTGATTTGTAAGTACACTCATTTCTTTGCAATATTAATTATCATTAGGGCCCCGTTCACACGGGAGCTTAATCGTTCCATTCTATCTTCTTTCCAGTTACTGGAACTCGAAGTTACACTGTTCTCACAAGAATGGGACGATTTTATGCCAGTTTTTGTGTCTCTGCTCACGCGCGAATGCAATTTGTAATGCCGCAATAGACCTTTTAGCTATTTTCATACATTTTATGGCAATCTTACGAATTTTCCAATGTGCACAAAAGTAACATTACTTCCAACTTCGTTTTATCGAAAATTTAAGCTAAGATTGTCTCTTTCGAAAGAAGAGAAGAAACGAAACATTTTCATGAGACATTTTCGAATTCACACTCCAAGATCTGCTAACCCTCAGCCATATTTTCTTATGTAGAAAATTATCTATGCGGTTGTGGACTAAGTGAAGCACAGGCTAGGCTACAGCTAAAAGGTGAGAAACATGGTCAACAAATTAAACCTTAACTTGAAACATTAATTTTATAAAAATAAATGTACCTCTAATCAGGATGATCTTAATAGTACATGGAAAGTTATAGACCAGGTGATAAACAAAAACCTAAGACCACAAATATTTCATCTCTCAGTGTTGATGGAAATGCAGTTCTAAGTAGCAAGGAATGGCAAAATCAATGAACGATTTTTTTCTGCAATGTTGGCAGCAAACTTACCTGCAATGTTGGCAGTCCACCTCATTTCCAGCCGATTGGTGTTCGTCAGGGTTGAAAAGTCTTCAGGTAAATCCAATGTAGAGCCGCATTTCGTTTATTGCTGCTCTGTTTTTGGAGGCTACGGCGAAACCAAATTGCAAACCCTTCAAAAATTGCAAAATTGAGCTGCAAGAATTGTCACGAATGCACTTACTAATATGATTAAAAGAGAGACAGCTACTATTACATAGAAAAAATTATCAGGTCTTACATCTGGCTATCTTTCAAACTTCTTCAAACAATCTCCCATATCTGCCGGGTGGGTTAAAAAAGTTTGCGCGTTTGGCAAGAAATGGATGAAGAAGAATGTGGCCGACATTCAAAACTGAATGTTAATCTTTCAGCCAAAGGCTAACTTAGAGGAGAAAATTTTGTTTTGCAACATCACTCATCATTTGCATCCAGAAATTACGAAAATGCTGGCATGAGGCATGTTTAGGAACGAGAATTCCACATTCTATTCTGGTCCATTATTTACTTTCTATTGAAATTAAAATCCTTTTTTTCAAACTGACTATATGAACTTCAGTGCAACATAAATCATGGACCAGAATGGAATGTGGAATTCTGGATTCCCATGCATACCCCTTAGAGGCATTTTTCTAATTGTTGGCTCATAAAAGTGCGTGATTTTACTTAACAAAATTTCTCATCTACATTAGTCTTTGACTGATAGATTAACATTTATTTTTGAATGTCAGCCACATACTTTTTATTACATAGCTTGCCAAAGGTATAAAATTTCTTTGACTCACCCGGTATAGGAAGGAATGACCGATTAAAGCCTGGATAAGTTACTGAATCTAATTCAGCGTATCGGCTACGAAATGAGACAGCTTTCAATCCTATTGCCTTGATATTCAGGGAGCAATATTTTCAAACAGGGATTGTCTTTTCATTGACTCATCCGGTAGAATAATAGAGGTTGTCCATTTGAATGGAGGGTGCATCCACCGCCTCTTGGGACTCAAAACTGTATTCAAGTTGATTTCACTTTGTAATTTATCATTGTAGTGGCTTAAATACATTAAACCAAACAACTCATTTCTACCTACTGTTGAGATGGAGGCGAAGCATGATGTTCTCTAGTCGCCTCCAAACTTAACGGATTAAGTCAACTATTGAATTACAAATATATGATAAATGACACTACTTAATCGACAAGACTTACGCGAAAGAAACTATGCATAAAAGAAAAGATTCTATTTACATCATTGTAGTCCAAGGCCTTATGCTTGGAGCTACTCCGCTCCCCACTCCAACAAGTGCAGAAAACCCGCTCCAATCGCCCCAAGCAACTGTCAACCGCACCGGGAGCCCGTCGACCCCCCAAAAATCCAGGATCGAAATCTCCACTGAATCCTGAAAGTCCAACAGGCGCCAGCGCAGCTTTAACGTTTCTAAGATCAGTTCTTTTTCTTTCGGAAACTTATGTGATCTGCTGATTTATGCCAACGCTGCCTACGCAGTGAATACGGGTTTCTCTTAAGTTTGACGTTTCTAAGTTCATTCATCTTTCTTTCAGGAACTCATGTGACATGATGATTTTGCAATATTTACTGGCGTATGCTGTAGGGTCTCTTATCCTGCCAAGCGGCGGCGAAGGTAATTATTATAACATCTGTTACTTTCACTAATGGATTAAATCGGTATTATTATAATGTAGATCAAATTATGATCCTAACATGCTTAGAAACGAGATTCTGGTGTGTTTCAACTGTTCACGTTCCTGTTGCTATTTTCCGAAAACATCCGACGAGGTAGGCCTAAAATGGCCTAAATGTCCGTGCTATTTTCTGACAGGGTGTTACGCGACAAAGAGAATAGCAACGATTTTACAGGCAAGGTTCTGACTTCAAACACATCAGAGAATTATTATCGCATAACAGCCCTGAAGACTCCCGCATGCCTGGACCAAGTATTTGGAACTTATATTATCATTATTAATTGTATATATTCGCTGCCGGTTTTGTTATTTTGCGATGTTTCTGATCTTTCCTTCACTTTACCCTTTGTTAACCTCTCTTGTAGGCAAGTGCCTGTCTTTCGCAGCGGATGGAACGTGTTGTAGTAATTCATATAATATGGATGGAGGGACATTCAGCTCTTGTTACAGAGCCGACCTTTCGATTGACGGTAAAACATTTAGAACGAGACAATGTATGGTTGGTGCTGCGAGAGTAAGATGTATGGATAACACACTTCCAGGTTAGTAGACTTATTACCCGATTCATTGTTTCACTTTCGCCACAAAGGCTTAATACAACGTGTTCTACGTGAATACAGCGCAAATGACTCTACGATGTAAGCTGTTCTCGCTTTTGGTACAGCAAGATTGCGTTTGGTATTGGGCTATTTTAGCAAGAAGACGCGAGTCAAGAAGACGCGAGCATAATTCTTTTGTTCGAGGGGATGTAAATTACAAAGAGAAATCAGCTTCAAAACTCTTGCGAGTCTCGAGAGACTTATTGTACGTCTGTTCTGAAATTGACAACCTGAAAAGTATACTTTTGAAGGCCGCACTGGAAAAATAGGACATCAAGTAGGAAACGAAAGCAAAGTGCAATATTAGCATATTCACAAGTGATGGAAATGTGAGAATGCAAACTGTTCTTAGGTAATTTGTCTGTCTGTGAGTGCAGCTTTCAAGGAAGGAAATTGCCGGGAAAATTAGAATGTTTTAAAAATATAAGAAAGTAGTTGCTTTTTCAAAGACGTTCGCGTCTTGCTGCTATCACGATTATGATGTTAGCGATGACGTTTATGATCATTATCACGATGATGATTATGATGATGTTATTTTCTTCTATAGCTATCGGTTTATCGCATCCACTCGGTATGATGAATGGCGGCATCCTGAAAGAACAATTGATAGTGCCATCGGGAAACAGTACCACAGATAATGCCCGATTGTATACATCGAGCGCCTGGAAGGCTGAGGACGCGTACATCACATTGCACACTGGAACTCACACCTGTTTCACAGGCCTGACCAGTGTACCTATGTCAGTCCTATTAAATGCTCCTATCTTCTTTGAAGTGACATTTTTTCGCCCGAAATGGCTGTATTATTTAGTGATTCAAGACGGCAATGCTGTATCGGGAGAGGACAAAACAAGTCGCAAATTTGCATTGGCGTACCGGAATCTGGAAGGAAAAAGTGTGTCATACAGCACTGATGGGCTATCTGCACAGGTTTGTTTACACTACCGGGTGAGCCAGAAAAAAGTTCCCACTTTTGAAAATTCATCACACCATGACTACATCACGGATTTGAATCATTCAAATTATTGTTAAAAGCCGAAAGATCAAAGTATTTTGGTGATTTTTCTTGCTTTCCTATCGGCACTAGAAGTATTGGTAAATTCAACTTTGTAAAAACTTCATGGTTGCAAAATGACGGAAAGAGGGCTTAGAAAATTGATCAAATCATAAGGACGCTATTCACACCGAGAAATAGGCCATGTGCCTTTCACCTCCCTCAAGAGTTATAAGACATCGGTTTTCAAACAAATACGAAAGATTTTAAATCCCAGGGCAATTGATGTACAGAGGATATCTCTCACACGTGAGAAGTTGCATTTCCTTCGTTTATTCTGTACGAGAAGTCATTTATGCATTGATCGATATTTTGGGCCATTTTTCAGTCATTTGGCAACCATGAAATTTTTGTAAAGTTGAATTTACCTATATTGGCAGTGCTGGTTTGACAGCCAGAAAAATCACAAAAATACTTTGATCTGTTGGCTTTTAACTAGAATTTGAATAATTCAAATCTGTGAAGTAGTCTTTGTGTTGTGCGTTTTCAAAAGTGGAAACTTTTTTCTGGCTCACCTGATAAACAACATGAAGATTGTTATAAAACCTTTAAGAAACTTGTGAGGATCTCTTAGTACTCATATCTGATATCTTTGGGAAGCTTTCAGTGCTGGCGCAAATTCTTAGTTTTTGTAAAAAAATGTTCGTGTAAATACAGAGGAGAGAAATTCTATGCAGTTAGCAGTTGGTAAAAACCATGGAGGTAAAGACTCCCTGTTAAATGCTCCCTGGTAAAAACATAGCAAAGTTATAGTTTTATCTATTGTTTTAGATTCTCACATGTTCTGGAATGTTCGGCCGACTAAATCAAGATTGCCGACAAGAGATCACGAAGCCGTTTCGAGCAAAAGCAGTAAGAGTAGTGTCTGTGGATTATTCTTTGACTTACAAAGATAGCTGGAGTTTAGAGTTTGGTGGCATGGACTATATGGAAGGTATTTACGTATGGATGCTATGTGTGCTACGTACTTATTTTGCTGTCGTTCACAAATTTTCAAATATATTTATATTGTATGATGTACCGGGAGAGTCAGAAAAAAGTTTATGCGTTTGGAGGGCTGTGGAATAAGAAGTGTGTGACCGATATTCAAAACTAAAGTGTTAATCTATTACTCGAAAGTTAACTTAGACGACAAAATTTTGTTTGGTAAAATCAAACACCATTAAGACCCAGCAATAATCAAAATGCTTGTAAAGGGTTTGTATGGGAATCGAGATTTCCACATTCCATTCTGGCCCGTGATTTATGTGGCATTGAAGTTTACATTGCCAGTTTAAGATGCTGAATTCGAATTTGAATAGAAGGTAAATCATGGACCAGATTGGAATGTGGAACTTCTGTTCCCAAACATGCCTTTACCAGCATTTTTCTAATTTCTGGGTCTGTAAGGTGTGGGATACTACCAAACAAAATTTCTCATCTAAGTTGACCTTTGACTGATAGATGTACATTTCAATTTCGAATATCGGTCACATACTTCCACAGCCCTTCAAACGCCTAAACTTTTCTTTGACTCACCCGGTAGTCTGTTCATTATTGTTTTTATTTATAGATTCATTGTTCTTTGTTTAACTTCATTCAACAACAGTTTAAAGTATGCATTTAACGTGAAGCAGGCTATTGTTTGAACACTAAAAAAACGGAAGTCCTCTGTTGTTTGAGGTTTTACAATATTAAAGCTAAAATCTTGTTCTACGTACTAAGTTTAGTGTTCACACAAATTTTCATGTTCATTTTAGTCTTTATTACAAAGTTATGATGATTTTAAGAATTCAATGTTAGAACGGCTTTGACTGTGAAGTCACAGTTTGGACAAATTGGCAGTAAAACCAGATTTACCTACACGAGGCTGAATTTCAACCAATCAAATACATCCGATTTGTTAGACTGACAAATCAGAAGGCCCAATTCGATTTCCAGGTTAAGCTCAAGTTAGTCTAACTTGCAAGTGTGAATAGGGTATAAAGTTGTTAGTCATTGTACTTGACTTTTAAACATTGCAAGAGTTTCATTGTGCGATTTGATTACTAACTTTTTCATTTACTTTCAATTATATAATACATTGTAATTGATGTCTTTATCAGAGGGTCCCTTGAAAGGTAGCTTAATCTGAATGCAATCCCCCTTAAAAGAGTTATACAGGGTGTTTAAAAAAACGCGACCCAACTATAATTTAAGGTCTTACGAAGTTGACAGAAGAGAACATACAGAAATCTACTTACAAAATTTGAGGAAATGTAATGTATACCATTTAAATATATTAAATACATTTAAATACAAATTATGTTAATGTATACCATGTAAAAGTACAATCTTTCATCTCTCTAATGATATGCAGTTTGGATACATTAGTGGAATTATTCATCATCAAATTGTAGCCTCACTACAATAAGGACCCTCAAGTTACGCTCCTCTCATTGAGTTGAATTGTTGTTGTTGTTATCGCTCCACTGAGGGCCTTATGGACATAGAGCTGTAAAAACGGCAACAAATTTCAATCGGCGACAGGATTCTGTCGCCCCGTCGTCTACCGATCAGCATGTGCCTTAGAGCAAGGCGGTTTTTGCTTTTTTGGCAAGAATGATCCTTTACCGAAGTACTGATACCTAATCTGATGGTACAGCAGTTCAAGAAAACTGATTTTTAAGGCATTTTAGACCCAGTGGTTTTGAGAAAAAAGTAGCAGATGATTTAGGCCCACAGCTACATTCTAAAAAAGAATGCGAATCGAACGACAGATTGATACATTTTGTAGAATGTTCGAATGTACACAATAGTGATAGAGACTCCAACACTGCTCAGTCGAACTTTTTTGTGGAGCAGCGGAAAGGTTTCAAATAGAATCAGTACGGAACTTTACCGTTTCTGCAAGCGTTTGGGAATAAGTCGTAGTTGTAGCGATATCAGTTCAGGCAAAAGCGAAACTACGACATGTAATCAAGTCTAATCAAATTGATAATGTATTAGGGATTGTCAATTTTTTTGCATCCACTAAGAATTACAATATAAGTTCACAAACTACACTTCTTTACAAAATTATTACACAACTATGCAATACTCCTTGAACGATACCCCGAACAGCAAAGAGGCTATGAGGCAAAAACAGGCAAAAAAATGAGGCAAAAAAAGAGGCAAAAACATAAAAAATTGGACTGGGGAGGGTTGTAACTGTAATATTTGTAAATAGTGTTCCTGTGCATTAGTTTAATTTAGTTGGTATTTATTAGTTTGTACGTTTTGTACAAGCTAGATTGTTATCCAACTGTAAATAAAGTGATTATTATTGCTGATGTCCACGGTTAGTGATAGTCTCAAATTAATCTAACCGGAATATGCCTTGAAACCGGGTCCAACAAGTTCCTTAGGTTTCAAGAACCATTCTAAGTGTCCTGGCAGTTCCCAACAGTGCTGATTTTTGCAACAGTTCTACTCTTGTTGTAACTCCAATCTCTTTTAGGTATCCATTCACGCCTTTTGGTATGGTTCCGAGTGTTCCTATAACGATTGGTATAACTTTGGCCTTAACTTTCCATAATGAGCGGATTTCTCTGGCTAGATCCTGATATTTGTCTATCTTCTCCTCTTGCTTTGTTACAATCCTTGCATCTCCTGGTATTGCTACATCAATTATGTGACAGCTCTTTGTATCTTTGTTAATCACAACTATGTCGGGTCTTCTGGCTGTAATTTCACGATCTGTTTGTATGGTAAAATCCCATAAAATCTTGTGATGATCATCCTCAACAACTGCTTCTGGTTCATGCTGATACCATTTATCTGAATGATGAAAGCCATTTTGTCTTAACAGGTCCCAGTGCAAAGCTCTTGCCACACAGTCATGTCTTCGCTTATATTCTTTCATGGCCAACTTGGTACATTCACTCACACTGTGGCTAATTGTTTCGTCTTTCTGCTTACACATTCGACATGCAGAATCAGTTTGGCTCTTATCAATCTTTGTTTTGATCACATTTGTTCTCAAAGATTGCGTTTGAGCTGCCATGATTAATCCCTCTGTTTATTATTATTATTATTATTATTGAAAGATAACGCACATTGTTCTAGTCAATGGATTATTCTTCTTGGGGTTTGATGTCAACAAGACTCATCAAACCTCAAGGACCTTTCTAAGGATCCTTGCTGTATGCAGGATAACAGTTTTCTGCAATTCACCGATTCTGGTCTCAATGCCAATGTCCTTCATTCTTTTCTGCAATGTCTTTGGGGTAGTTCCAAGTGCCCCCAATACTATAGGAATGACCACCACTTTCATGTCCCACAGCCTCTTTAGTTCTCGTACGAGATCTTGGTACTTCTCAATTTTCTCCATCTCTTTACTGTCCACCCTGCTGTCATATGGGATAGCAAAGTCTATTACCTGCGCCTTGTTTGTCTCTTTATCAATGACTATCATATCTGGACGCCTTGCTTGGATGATATGGTCTGTCTGCACTGTAAAATACCATAAAATCTTACATTTGTCGTTCTCTATCACTGAAACTGGCTCGTGTTGATACCATTTATCATTTACTTCGATGCCATACTTTTTACAAACATCCCAGTGCACCCTCCTACCAACCCAATCGTGTCTTCTCTTGTACTCTCTCTGTGCCATCTTACTACACTCACTTATTAAGTGGTTCACCGTCTCGTCCTTTTCTCCGCACATTCTGCACTTACTTTGTTCCTGAGTATTATCAATTTTGGCCTTGATCACATTTGTACGGACTGCTTGCTCTTGTGCAGCAAGTATTAGAGATTCTGTTTCCCTCTTCAAGTTTCCCTGCTTTAGCCATAGCCACCTGTCCTCACCAGCGATGTCATCAGTTTGCCTCAGAAATTGTCCATGCAGTGTCTTTTCTTTCCAGTTTTCTTTCCTTTCCGTTCTCTTTCTTTTCTTTACATCAGCTTCCGACTCAATAACTTCACCCTCTTCTGTGATTCTCAATGAACTTAGTAACCTTTCTGTACAGTTGTTGACATACCTTTTCAATGAAACTTTTGCTATATTGACTGTATCCTCTACTCCTAAAAGTCCTCTTCCCCCATCCTTCCGTGGTAAATATAACCTATCAACGTTGCTCTTCGGATGTAAGGCATTGTGCATTGTCATCAGTTTCCTTGTTTGTCTATCTAGCTGTTCCATCTCAAATTTTGTCCAGTCTAGAAATGGAGCTGAATATCTGAGCAGCGATACTGCCCAGATGTTGATTATTATTTAGATTATTATTAGATTATTATTAGATTATTATTAGATTATTATTATTATTATTATTATTATTATTATTATTATTATTATTATTATTATTATTATTATTATTATTATTATTATTATTATTATTATTATTATTATTATTATTATTATTATTATTATTATTATTATTATTATTATGACTACCGTGAGGCCAATTTAACATAGAGATGAAAACTAGAGTCTGTTTCAAATTAAATGCCACCACGAGAAGTGTCTGCGATCGAACAACTAAAGTGCTTGATTGAGTAGGTATTGCCTATTGCCAATTTCAGATGCAGTATGCTGCAAAAGCAAAATCAATCCTTTTCCGGTAAAAAGTTATGAACAAAATCTTGTTAAAATATTTAAGGCCTAGATGCACTTGAGAGGATGCCTTGAGGAGGAAACAACACACTTTCATTCTCATGAGATGCATTTGTAGATAATGATGAAATATGCTCTATCTCACAAAGGTGGATTATCGTCTATGTAAATGCCCTGTTACTTTCCGGCATCTAAAGTAGGTCATATTTACGAAATTGTCAGCAATGAAAAATTCAATGAATCCACCCAACCTGGATATCATTGGAAAGAAGATAGATTGTAGTTTTAGATTGTATGCCTCAAATCGATTCAAATCGTATTATTCCCTGAAGAATCTTAAATGAAAGTGGCTTACGTTTTTTGTAACATCCTGTAGATATCATAGAGATATGAAATATGAATCAGTAACGCTTTTTATTTCTTTTGAAGCTGACAATCACTGGTGGCTTGATTCCATAATGGTGGGTGGTTTGAATGATTATTTTCAAGATGTTCGCGGTAAATATAGATTAGACACAACCAAATCAGCTCCGGAAAGAGCCAACTACACTGGTCCAGATGCAGGTATCTTGAAGAATTCAGAGACGGCAACTGCAACGGCATCTTCCAACACGGAATGTATTGTCAACCCACAATATTGTGATGGTGGCCTGTCGGTGACCTTTTCGTTGAAAGGTTTGTTTGTTCTTTATCATTTGATGCTATTACCCTATAGTCAGGGCAGCAACTCCGTTATGCAAGCTGATCGGCTGAAAACGTTCGAATGTGATGTAATGATAGAGCAGTATTATCCTGTAGTAGGCCTTTTAGCTATTCTACAAAGAGCCTGGATCGAGCGCTGTTTCTTTACACTTTTATATGCTGGGTTCGATCGAGTGGTGTTAGAGCTTCTATCACTATTGTGCAAATTCGAAAATTCTACAAAATGTAGCAAAATATCGTTCGATTCTGATTCTTTCCAGAATAGCTAAGAGCTCTATGCCCTCTCATTACGTGATAGCTCCACTTTGAATTCGAAACACAGATCAGTGCTTCGAACCATTCGAACATGTCGAGCAACCGTTTCGAAAAGTGACAAGTGGCTTCGTCTGCAATGGCTTCATGCTAAGCCAACGATAATCTATGCGAGAATTTTGAAGAAATTAAAATCATTGTAAATCCTAAACCAATGGAAGAAAATTGATACAATCTTCAAGGAAACCAAAGTTTATGAAGGTCTAAATATGGTGGCAAGTAGAAATCTGTAGCTGTTCTGGCTTCAGATTTAGCATCCTGATGACGTCACAGTCTCAAATGTGTAAGTGCCAACTTTTTTGGAAGCTAATCAAGACGTCACAAGATTTCCACGACAGATTTACAGCATAATTTCCGAAGCTGCTTCCTAGCCATTTAATTCATAGTATATTATAAAGTTTACACCCACCTTTTTAAAGAATTGAGCCCTATGTCTGGCAACTCAACAAGCAGTGAAACGTTTTAAAGCATCACTAAGATTTATTTGTCAGGTTTGTATCGAATTCAAAGGAGTTCGTATTTGATCCTGAGTTTTGTATCCTGAGATATACATAAAGTTGATATCGTTTCTACCTGCTATTTTCTACTGCCACCCATTGCGCTGTTCTTCTGTTTTTTTTGCCGGAGCTCTCGCCTCACCTCTGAGGCCTCTTCAGCGACTGATTATTTTGGATTCTTCGAGCAGATTTCAGTTTCATTGCTACTTCCTTTTTCAATCTACTAATTTTAAGATGGCCTTATGTAGCGGACTCATCTGAATAAACATTGGACACACATAAACTTGTATTCTGTAAGAAAACACTATCAACTCCTGAAAAAAGAGCAGCAATAACAGCAATTTTACAGGAGTTGATAGTGTTTTCTTACAGAATACAAGTTTATTGTGCGTCCATGTTTTATTTAGACGAGTCCGCTACTTGAGGCCATTTTAAAATTTTGCAACACTAATCATTTGTTTACTTCTACTAATTTGGTGAAAGAACGAACTTGAGCATAAACTATCATCAAAATATATTGTTGTCGTTACGTCTTAGTATATGGAGGCTGGTACTACCCCATTCTTCTTTAGAGTTCAAAGATGGTGTTTGATCAAAAACTTTGATTACTATGAAAGGTCTATTTAGCCCCCTCTCTAGCAAAGGCCCTCTCTCTTATAAGCCCCTATCTTCTAAGATAAAGTTTTCAGTAAGCCCCCTGTCTAACTAGATTGATTATATGGCCATAGTAATCGCTATAGAAAGACTGCTGGATGCTCCTAACTACAACTCATAATTAAAGGCCATCACGCCAATTTTTTGAAATGATGATATCTGGCTCGTTTCTATAAGGGCCGGGGCAAAAAACACAAACACTCCTATTTTTCAAATAAAACACCTTGATTTGAAAACTCCACAGTAAATCAGTCACTTCTGAGCGAAAGCCACTAAGTGGTACCTACGTACAAGTTTTGACATTGACCCAAACTGTTTCCATGGTATTCTTGTTCGTAAAACTTTGTTCGGTCAGGCTTAGTTCCTTGAAACTCTGCTTTGAGCTTCGAGTTACGTCAATCAATCGAATTTGCACAAATTCTTATGGCGTTGTATTTTGTTCTATACTTTGTACATAACTGCGTATAGTAGCCCCTTTCCAAAGAGCGTGCAAAAGTAAAAATAGTCAGTCCTACAATATTGATGTAACGCTATGAGTTCCAGTATGAGCGGCCTCGATTTTATGCAGTAGTCTCGTTTTGAATAGCGATTTCTAGGACTCATCATAATCATTCTACTCTCTAATAAGCCCCAGCTTACAGTAAAGTCCCGCCTTTAAGGAAGACAGCCTGATTGGTTTCTTATGTCAATATATACTTCTTCGAAACAGGGTGTTTATACCATGGCATAAGAAAGACTTTTATACTCCAAACAGCTGTCAAAATTGTTAAGAAAACGTTTTTGGAATATGTGCTTTTGTGTGTGGATCTAATAGTTTGAGCCAATACTGAAAGTTTCTTGAAATTATAACAATTTAGGTTTGAAACTTTCATTCTTGTTTCTAAAGAATTGAGACCTATTGGAGACATATGCAAATATATACCTTATAATATTACTATGTATCATTGTAAAAGAAACTGAACATAAATCAGCCTGGATAGTTTCTTGTAAAAAGGTATTTTATTCACCGAAATCAGGCCCGAGTTTCTTATAATGCAGTTTCTCAAAGGCGGGACTTTACTGTATATCAGACGTCAGAGGTTACCAGATTTTTTACTGATTTGGCTAAACAAGTTGCTTGTTGATTTTGATATTGTTAAAAACTGTGTCAAATTGGTGCTCGTAAATTTAGCCGTTATCTCTTTTGATGATATCACACGCATAAGTGTTCTTTCAAATTAACTGATATTGCCATGGTTTTGATTTGGCCCACGTTTTGTCTCACTCAGGTGGCCCTGGACAAATAGGTGTCATGACAACTGGACAGACTGACAGCGACAAATGTACTGGTTCTGGATTAGCTAGTTTGGCAACCACGAACATTGGATTCAAGGTTGATAGTGCAAATATAATCTATTTTCTAATCCATTTTGTTCAACCGAAAATAACTACATTAATTTAGTATCCAAATACAGTCACATGTACGAGTTTTTCGTAACAACAGTAGTCAGTAAACAATTAGTGGAAAGACAAGTGCATGACAAAGCGAAAACTACTACAGGGTGTCTCAAAAATTGTTTGACGTTTGATTGAATACTAAAAAATAACGATATTTTTGAGTGGGCACTCGGTTAAGTAACCCATCTCCATAGGTTTTTAATTAATTTTTGACACGAATCTTGCAAATCCACTAAAAACTCATGCAGCTATAAGCCTCTGAAATTTACATTTGTACGAAAACTGAATCCAGAGGCCTGTAAATGGTATCCTTGGCATAAGTCCCATAGCCTATCGTTTCTGTTGTTTCACAATTGTGTCAGGGCAAACCAAATGGGATTTGGACAGGTTTTCTATAACCTAATTTCAAGCGTATGACTGCTTTGAGGAAAAAGATTCCGTCTGTTGCCGATTATTTTCAATCTACTGCTTTTGGTTACATGAAATCTTGAAGCAAATTTTGACAATGATGGCAAGGATTGAGGTACTTTAATAGTTTTATTTGGTTTGCTGTGATATCAACGAGAGGTATGACGTTGCATAACCCTCTTTTACCTCAATGTTCTAGCTTCTTTGCATTACCAGTAATCTGGGAGTCAGTGATTTCAGCTGTTGCATATTTTTCATCTTTAAGAGCTCGTAACTCAATGAATTTTTAACCGATTTGCAGGATTTTGATCTCTAAAATTATTTGAAAGTCTTGGCGACAGGACTACCTTTCCATGAGCCAGTTCATCTTATCGTTATGTTTCAATATTTAATTAGACGTCCAACAGTTTTTGAGACACCCTGTACAAGATGCATCGCATAGCGTATTGTCAAATTTTGCACAATGTTGGTGAATCTGTCATGGTTAGATCATTTTCGTAGCCTGCCAAGACGAGGCACCCTAACTTCACTTTAAGCCATTTCATTCAGAGAAAATTGAAACAGAATTACACACTCACCTTTTTAAAGTTTTGAGCCATATGTGTAGCACTTTCATGAATTTTGTGAATTGATTATTTTTCTCTCTATCTTGAAACAGATTTGCTGGGTCTCGACGAGCACCATGTACGCCATAGTTGTAACAACAAACAAACAATACATTGCGTATTACAGTCACCCATCTGTGATCGAAAAGTTTGTATGGAATCATTACGCCATAACTTGGTCAGCTGTTTCTGGTGTTTCTATTTTTAAAGATGGCGCATTGTTGTTAGCAAATAATTCAACGACAACTGGTAGCTTTTCTCAGGATACTCTGAGGAAGATAAGGCTCGGAACAGACACTGACAAATACAAAGATGAGCAAGTGCATGATTTGAGATTTTGGTCTTTCAAGTTGTCACCTGGTGAAATTCTTGACCTTCACAGTTCAGGTACGTTATGGGCTTAACCTTTTCGTCCCTTGCTTTCCTGCATTTTTTATTTTGTTGATATCTTTTGGTCAGAAGGGACTCATACTATTTCTCTTAAAAAGTGGGCCGAATTTAGGCCCGCATTGAGTTATTCCATATCCACCAATCAAAATGCTACAATTTAATTTTAACCAATTTGGAGGCACTATTGGGACAGTTGTTGTTGTTCCATACAAAACACTATTGATGGAGCCTAAAGTTCTCGCTTATCTATTTTGTTTCTACAGAGGTAGATTACTGTCTGTCAGGTATGCACTTTGCGATTTGTAGGTCAGCAAAATATCTTTCTTTGTGTTAAATGTTTTCGTTTCAATGCTCAAGCTCTATTGGCCAGACTTTGAAGCAATTTTGTTGAGTGTACTGTACGAGAACTCTTACCAATTTAGGCCATTTTGAAAGAATGGGCCTCCTTAAGAGTAACGGAATGATTACCGATTGACTAAAAGTGATACCAGCAAATCAAAGAACGCAAGGAAACAAAGGACGACGGGACATAAGTCTAAACAATGACTTGATCTTAATTTCTTTAGGCACGGTGGCTACGTCAATCCAATGACTGGCTTACCGTGGGCCGTACTGATACACATAGTAACTAAATCTGACAACGGTTGTGTTTTTACATTTTTGCTTTAAGGTTACGCTAAGTTTATTTATTGATAGAAGTATAGATAATACATATTTATGCAGGATAAGCCTTTCAGTAAATGTAAAATACTATCAATATGGGTCCTGTAACTTCAAGGCTCCTGAAAAGGGTCCTGTAATTCCAAAAGTCCCGTAACTTGAAGTTCAGAAGTGTGTAACTCCGTGAATATGCAGCGGATTCACAAGTTTAACGTGTCTATGATTAATCTCAAATCTAAGGGACAGGACTATCTTGCGTTGAAGCCCGTTTATTGTATGGCTATGTTTACATATTTAGTGCAACATCGAGCAATTTGCTTGGACCGCCGTTCGTGTTTGAGTGTGACTTTTATGACATACCTTTGTTGCCCGTGAATATTCAGCGGATTCGCAAATTTGACATGTCTAAGATTAATCTGAAGTCTGAGGGACAGGGCTATCTTGAATCCTTTTCATTGTGTCGTTATGTTTCCATATCTAATGAAATATCGAGCAATTTGCTTGGGACGCCATTCCTGTTTTAGTGTGACTGTTATGACATACCTTCATTGCTACGTCATAATTTTGTATTTTTTAGCTTTGCAGTTTTGTTTATTTTTTATTCGTTGCGCAGGCAAAGGCACTAAATCTACGAGAGAAGCCGAAGCAAAGAAATTCAGTAAGTTGCTTTTATTCATTTCCAAATATTCCACCCCTATCTTTCCGTATGGGGATCTCTGCCAGTAGCTCTATGCTGACCCCTAACTATTCAGTCTAGTGATTTAACGATCCCAACTATTAATGATGTTTTCACCAATATTTCACCATCTGCTTTTAGCTTTCGTTGAAAGCTCAAAAAAAATATTTACAAATCATAGTTCACACACACTCTCATCCTGTGTCGCCTTTTGCTGTATCTCTTCGAATTTGATTAAAAGTTAAACGACATTTGCAATTAAAATTAATTTCTTTAGTCATCGTCTCTCTTCGATTAGCCTGGCTACTGAGAGGGCTCCTCCTCTAGAAATTCCCCCTACGAGTAATTCCTGAAAGCTGTACATTGAGCTTGGCTGGGAGTCGCTAAGCTCCCGAAGATGGAGCAGACGCCTTATTTTGTTCTATAAGATTATGAATAATCTCGCACCCCTGTACACAAAGGAGCCAATCCCACAACCTCATCAGACACATTACTTTCTTCGCAACCAGGATGTTGTTGGGCGGATGAGGACAAGAACCGAACAATTTCAATCCGGTTTTTATCCAAACTGCATATCTGAATGGAACAAGCTCGATCCAGAAATCAGGCTTGCACCGTCTGTTGCTGTCTTTAAGAAAAAGTTTTTGTCAATAATTCGTCCCCCTGCAAAATCTGTATTTGGTATTCATGACCCATTAGGCTTATCGTATCTTACCCAAATAAGGGTTGATCTCAGAAATTAAAGTTTCACAAATTCAGTCATAATTTCCGAGATACAATTGACCCAATGTGCCCAACGAACGATGGCATTGAGGATACGGAGCACTTTTTGTTGCTCTGCTCTTCATATGACATTCAACGACGAGATCTTCTCGCTGGAGTTTCGGAATTATTACGACCATATGTTCGAACGAACAGCCTTCCAAACAACGTGCTGGTCCAAATTTTACTGTATGGTGATAAAGACTTTCCTATTGATGTTAATAAAAATGTACTCAAATTAACCCTAAACTTCATTCACAACACATGCCGGTTCAATTGAAGTGGTTTTGAAGAAGCTGCTATACCCCCCGCCCCCGATCGCAAAGCCTCTTTTTCCCTTTTATTTGTTTTTCCCGTCTGTAATTTCTGTTTCACATTGGATGTAAGGCCTGAATTTCATCCACACAAAATTTCAAACATTTTTACCTGCGTTTTTTGTGATCTATAAACCCTGAAAACTTAGAGGTGATGTCTTGAGCAGTGAAATTTTCGCCTCCACTGACCTAGCAACCAATGTGAAATAGTTTCCACCATTTATAGTATCGTATCGTATGTGTACCTTTTTTTGTACGTGTTTATTTAGTTGTCTACTTAATTATATATCTTTATGTGTTGGCCATGGGGTAGACATTGTCTCTTGCTCCTCATGGTATCGTCATCGTAGTGTTGCATAGTAGTTAGAGTATAGTAGATTGTAGCATGTATTGTAAAATTTTTTATATTGATACAAAAAAAAGTAATTCCTGTAATTCATATTTGTATTATTTTTTAATTTTTTGCGTTTAAGAATAATTGAATGGATCACTGCAATCGATTCCGCTGTGTGAGTCCTTTTTGAGCCGGTCTGTTAGGCTAATATTTCATTCCTGTTGATCTTTGGTTTGACTTTTATTCGGTAAGGGTTCTGTATTTGTTTGTGAGACTGTAATTTCACGTGTTGATTCTTTTTTCATTTAAACATCCAATGAAAAACTTTTTTTCGTAACATTTTTGGAGAATGCTTCTCATTAAATATCAAGTGCGCCGAAATAAACTATCCACTTTTGACAGGCCACGACAATCAACCACTTTTGAAGATTCATGAATTAAACATGAGGAAAAAGCCTCGATTAGATTCTAGGATTTTTTCCAATTTTTTCTGCTTTCTGTTCTTTGAGCTATGAGCGAATTTCTTAAAATTTTCGTTTTCGAAAACATTGATTAACATGAAAAGTCGTGCATTAAATTGTTCAAAACTCATCATGAATGGACAATGTGAAAACTTTTTCAAAGTCAATTCTTTTAGGATGGTTAATTTTTAAGATGTTTAAAATCTTCTTATCGAATAGAGTATTGCATTTGAACTCTTAATGGCTCGGGCATGGCATGAAAAATGTTTCCCTTCCTGCAAGCAACAAAAATCATTCCTAAAGAGTCTTAAGTTTTCAGTTTCAGTTTCATGTCATTTGACTTCTGGGAATTACTTAAAGGAGGAGCTCTCTCAATAGGTAAACTAATCTAGGAGAGCCCCCCCCCCACCTATAAACTTGCCTGCAAGAATGCAAACGTGAAAATATTGAGCATGCTTAAAGAGGGGTCATCTTCCCATGATAAGTAACAACCATGTAATCAGCATTCTATGAATGCGAAAGAAACACGTGTAAAAATAAATTCGGAGGAAGCTTGGAATCGATTTAGATTGGAAACCCATAAAAGAAATCATTCATGATATTCTTAAAGGCATGGCAGAAAATCGAATTCTGCATTTATCTCACATTTGTTGTATATGATATTCATAAAACTGTGCATGAGATACACAACAATCTATGTTCGGTAACTTGCCTGACTTTATAACTTATTTTCATTATGAAAAATGTGGAAATAGTGCCTGATACACAAAAGGATATATTTTGAGAAATGCCTTGCAGAACATTACGAACTGAAATTTCCTGCGACCGCCTGGTCACATGGTCAGGTGGGTTTTCATGCCCTGGTCTCGGGGTATGTTCGCAAAAATGGAGCACATAAAGTTTAATGGAGACTTAAATTATGCAGTCCAGTTAATGTGACGTTAATAACCTTCTTACTTCATTACAGGACCAAAAAGCTGTTCAGAAGCAATGGCAGCTTATGGCACTAAACGTGTTTGGTACACAGTTTACACTTCAACTGGACCCATGCCAGTAAAATGTGAGCAAGGATCAATGGCGATCACTTATCTCAACCATGATGCACTGGTATATAAAGCTTTTCTTCATTTTATCGGATGATTCTGGAAAGGATTACAGATTGGACCATGAGCGATAGGACACCTAATGTGTAGCAGTTTAAAGTTTATATCAGAAGTGACCCACCCAAACTCAGTATTTTTTGTGTTTTGAACTTATTTTTACTTGGTATGCCACCATCTTTCAATGTTTCATAATTTGGAAATTTTCGGCAGGGAGCCAAGTGCAGATCCACCTTAAAGATAAAGCTCCAGCGGGGAAGACATTTACCCGAGTTTTTCCCATTGGAGCTTTACAATTAAGGTGGATCTACACTTAAGGTGGTTCACTACCGAAATTTCAAAATTACGAAACAGTGAAAGGTGATTGTATACCAAGTAAAAGTAAGTTCAAAGCACAAAGAAACGCCAAGTTAAGGTTACTCGCTACTGAATTCTTTGGAAAAATTAGAATTTTCGTAAATCCTACATCAGTAGAGAAAATTTCATAAAATCCTCAACAAAGGTTTAGTTACTGAAGGTCTACATTACAGTACCAAACGGAAATCCGTTGCTCGTCGGGTTTAGGATTGAGAAATTTGATGACGTCACAGCCTCAAATGTTATGAATACCACCATTTTGAAATTTATCGAGATGTCATAAAACTTACACTACAGATTTGCAAAAAAGCTCCTAAACAACTTTTCAAGTCATTTAGTTCAAAGAAAGATGTAATAGAATTTTACACCTTCCTCTTAAAGATCTGAGGCCCCGTCGACACGTATCTTTTTGAAAACGCGTCTTTTTTATCCGTTTTGAGTTCGCGTCCACACGGAGACGGCGTTTTCTGTCACCAAAAACGAAACTTTTCAAAAATATTGTCCAGAGTGGACATCCTTGAAAACGCCGCTTCCTTGTTCTCATGTGGACGGGTGAAAACGGAGCGTTTCGAAAAGGCTGACGTCACAGCATCGATTTGTTATATACCAGAACATGTGCTCGGTTCTTTGGGAATCACGTGAGGGCAATTTGCTTATTTGTTTTCTCTTATCAAATTTCGAATGTCGGATATCATTATCGAATATCGAATTTTATTATCGAATATCGAGTTTTGAATGTCACAGCGTTTTCGTGTGGAAGGGATATTTTTGAAAATGCTCCTCGTTGACAGAGCAGAAACTGCGTAAAATGACGTCATCAACCAATCTGAGAAAAGGAAGTGTTTGGATAGATAAGCTTATTGAAGTGATAAACAAAATATCAAGTGTTGCCGAATTTTTAGATATGTTGCAGAGAGCTAGGGGGCTCAAAGTTGCAAGGTTTTCGCGCATGCATGCACAGTTTCTGCTCTGTCCTCCTCGTAGGTGTGGATGCGGATTTTTTTTAGACAGATGAAAAAGATAAGATGCGTTTTCAAAAAGATCCGGATACATGTGGACGGGGCCTGAGCCCTATGTTTATCTTATCATATCTTTGCATTACAGGTACGAAGAGTAGTCGGCCCGTGGGCAAGTGGCTCTTTTCAGGCAGTCTTTAACTACCATACAATATCGGCAAAGATTACTGAGATTATCCAACGGGCTGATTCGTGCAGGCAAGTAATCCATTACAACTGCAAAAATGCGAAGATCACTGGCGTTGCAAAGGTGTATGATAAGGATCATAAGGAGATAGTCATGCCATGTAGTTGTGCTAATACAAGCTCCTGCACTGCTACTGCTGGTTCACCTGCGCCAAATTCTTGTAACTGTGATGCGCTGGGTGCAGCGGAGAACAATGATACTCAAGTCTTCGAAAACAAAGCTCTAATGCCAATCTCGAAAGTCACAGTGAATGGCTTGACAAGCGCCTCGGATTATCTACAGTTTCTTGTTGGGCCAGTGGAATGTTTTGAAGGTATGTTTTCATTTGATAACTTCTACGCTTTGCTGTGGGGAGAAGTGGGGCTGGGAAAGAGTAGAGCTAGTTAGCACTATGGTAAGGGGTCAGTCATTTGTAACTCTGGATACCTGAGTGGTTTTGCTTTGGTGAGGGTATGAAAACTATTCAAAGAAAAATTGGAAGTATGGAACGTGTTTGCAAAGTTTTGAGGGGGTGTAAAATTTGTCAAGGTAAGTTCTTTGTAGGACCATCATATTTACGCATACCTGCAAGGCTAGTTACATTAGTTTGTTGCTGATGGCCTTCAAAATCTTGTCATATTGTCTTGCAGTATATTTCTATGAAATTCCAGCTCATTGATCTTCCATTGTAGTATGTGTTAAGCCTAGCTTCCACAATTTGGAAAATTCACGATGCCGCTTGATAGTTGAATGGGTTTCCAATCTTGAGCGACATCGTTTTTCCGCAAGCCAACCAGATGGCTGGGAAAGGCTAAAGCGGAATGTTTCGCCAGGCGTCATGCTGAAATAGCTTTGCTCTTATCTATTTTTGCCTCTGGGGTATGAAAATTTTTTCTAATTTTCCAATGGGCTGTGAAAATTTTTAGAGAAAGTTGGCAGGAGTATCAGAACTTTTAACCGGCTTAGAAATTCTAACCCGGCCCGGTACCCAGAGTCATAAATGACTGACCCCAAAGTTGTCACAGTCATATTTGGAATGAAAAAACAACCAGGAAAACTTTGCCGTTGAAGTTTTCTAGAAGTTTTCAATGCAGTTCTTTCAAATGTATCTGCAAAAATCAAAACAATGAAAAGTTCAATTGAAAATGAGACTATGTTCACACAATACCGGCACAATTTGAAAACGGTACAAAATGTGGCAGTAGCAAAATTTTAACTGGCATCCGCACAATTTTTGAGCAATTTGAAAGCGGAGGAACTATCATAGTGACAAACTCGTAATCTCCTCCAAGAATTTGATGTCAAAGATGTAAAATTCGGACATAGCCTACTTAACAGCTAAAGCATGTCCTCCTTACCAATCGCCGAACAGGAAACATAAAATAGTTTACAGTTTGTACATAAATCGTTATGAGAGATTTCACTTTCAAATTTTAGTCACAGTCCGAAGAGAACATAAGTTCGAAAGGCCTAAGTGTGCTAATTCAAAGTCTCATTTCTTTGCCTCCATCTCCTTACAATTTGATGTCAGAGAAATGGAACTATGCCTTAGGAATTGACCAGCCTCGTTTTGAAAGCTTCAAAAGTTGCCCCGTTTTCATCGTTTTCGAGTGTTCACCAATGCCCGTTTTCAAAATGTGCCATTGTTTAACATCTGCCGACAAAAATGTGCCGTCCTCTTGCGAACAGGAGGCTTATCCATCATAAGTTTTCGCCAATTTCATATGGAACCAGTATCGTGTGAATGCAGGCTGAGAGTGTGACAATTTATCCCTGTGAAAGCTAGCCACGCCTTCCCCTAGCACCGCTGTGATGTAGCAAGCAATTTGGATGAGTTAATCATGTGATAAGCAAACCCTGGTGAAAGGATTGAACAAAGACATAGTACACCAAGCAAATTTCTGTTTGATGTTCAGTGATATGTATACATATCTTGCCATCATGTTTATTGATGTCAAGTGATATTAAGCGATGTTCAATGAAGTTCGATTCTCGTCAAAGATGTTCAGTGAACAGAATTGTGTTTGTTTTGTTCCAAGTTGTTGTTGTTGGTGATGTTTGGTAGTTCAACCAGCCAGGTGACTGAACATCGTTCAGTGGACGCGCGCACGTTGAGGTAATCGAATCCATTGAATCAATAAGAACTTCGTGCTTCAAACATCATTGAAACTCACGAGCCACTTGTTCGCTGAAAGATCCGAACAAGTTCGGTAAAAAGTTCAGTCGTATGGCCGCCAATTTCACATTATCACTGACAATGACTCAATATTGTGCAGCAAAATATTCAGTAAAAATTCAGTCATTTTGCACTACCGCTGACACTACAGGGTGTCCCAAAATAATTGTGCACCATTTGTGTGGCTACTGTGGAGGAGCCGTAGATTCAATAGACCTTTGAGCTATTTTCAAAACGAATATGGATGGAACTTGTTGTAGCGACAAATCTGCTGGGGGAGCGAAACAAGAGAATTTTGGAATGAGTCTAGGATGGAACGATATTTCATTACAATTTGTAGAATGTTCGAATATGTACAGTTGCGATCGAAGCTCTGACGCCACTCTATCAAACCTCGCGTATAAAATTGTATAAAAATGACGCTCGATCCAGGCTCTTTTGTAGAATAGCTAAAAGGTCTATTATCCCGGTTTTAACACCGTTGCATAGGTCAAATTTCAACTTAGAGTTTGAGACCTTGCTAGAGTCAATCTGATGCGTAGTTGCTGATTATGACAGAGAAAAAGCAAGGTAAGTGGTTACTTCGAAAACAGCACTTCTGTTGCTCTCCAGCAATGTCAAAATGAAGAAAAGTTTCAAAGAAAGGGTTCTAGCGTCATATCAAACTTTCACTACATTTTTAAAGGGTAGAAAATTCTCTCTTATGAAAAGACAACACTGCTAACCCTTAAAAACTTTGGCAAAAATTGTGATACGATGCTAGGATCCTTTCTTTGAAAGGTTACTTTATTTTGCCTATTTTGGAGAACAAAAGAAGTGCTGTTTTTGAGGCTACCACTTATTTTGCCTTTTCTCTGCCATAAATGAGCAACCACTTGTCAGATCGACTCATAAAAGGTCTCAAACTCAAAGTTGAAGCCCAACCTATGCAGCAATGTAAAGCTGAGATGATTGAATCTACAGCTCCTCCACAGCAGCAATACAAACGGGGCACAACTTTTTTGGACACCCTGTATACAGTCTCATAAAACTGCACGTTGACTTCACCAATTTTGGCCCACCAAGTTTTGTATCGAAGTTGACATGGTATTAACATGCCAAACTACTGTAATATGATGTATAACTGGAAACTGACGGCATAGGTTCAAAATAGGATCAATCTCGAAGCTTACTTGTCATTAATAACTAACAGAGCTGACGGACGCATTATGACAAAACTACGACTTAGCGACCACTGCCTCATAATAGAAAGAGGACGCCATTACAAACCTCCAATAGAAAGAGACAAACGGTTCTGCTCAAGCTGTAAAGACAAAATTGAAGACGAGACGCATTTTATTCTCGAATGTGATATGTTTAAAAAAGCACGAGAAACCTTCTTAAATTACACAAAAGACACCTATCCAAATTTCGAAACAATTCCAACCTTTCAACAAAAGCTCATTTTTCTACAAACTAATGAAAACTGTCACTTTTTAGAGACATTTACAAGATATCTTAACACAATTTACAAACTTAGATCGCAAAATGAAATCCAGAAAATTTAACTTGACGATGCATAACCTAAAACAATGAAACGACAATTTTTACGTATACTCGCTGATATTCTGTTAGTAGCTGTTTATTTGTAGTTTGTAGTTAGACCATGTATCTTGTAATAATATTGAGTCTTGATTGGAAAAAAAGGTTTCGATTCCTACATCGATATGGAAAAGTAGAAGATAGAAAGGTGGATACAGAAAGCATAGGTTCCAAATCTTTAAATCGGTGTAAAAAGGCGGACGTAAAATTCAATGGCCTATTTCTTTTGATTGAATGATTTAAGAGTACCTTTAGCCACTTTTCAATGATTCTACCGTTAGACTCTTCAGAAATTTTGAATATTTGTCGAAATTACAGCCTATTTTATATTTCAACTCATTTTAGGATGTGACGTCATCAAATTTCTAAACCAGAAGAGCGAAAGAGTTTTGCTTGATACCATGTATATTGTAGACATCCATAAACCATAGTTTTCTTGCAAATTATTTGATCTTTCGTCGATGAATTAAGAAATTTTGATAGTTTTAAGTTTTTGTTGAAAATTTTCTTGAATCTTTAAAAAAGAAAAAACACTGTAATTCTGAAAATATTGAAGATTTAGGAAAGTCCAACTGCTGATTTACAGCAAAATATCTAAAGTTTCTTTGAAGCCGTTCAGTTCAGAGAAATAGGTCCGAGAATTTTACACCCATCATTTTTAGGGATTTGAAACCTATGCTGATATAGAAAGAAATATTATGAGTAAGCTACCAAGCATTGTAGCTACTTACGTAAAAGCACGCTACTAAGCATAATGCCCACATCTCCCTGTGCAACTCTTTTATCATGCTGAAATGTCTGGCTTGATTAAACGCACAAAACACTAAACGCACACACAACACACCAAACACACAGCACACCAAACGCACAGCACACCAAACGCACAGCACACCAAACGCACAACTCACCAAACGCACAACACACCAAGCGCACAATAACCATCGGCAAGATGCGGTACTTGCGTGCCTCTTGGCACATCCTGTTGACAAGCTCTGAAAGCAAATGAGACAAATTAGCTAGTATCAGGACAGTATAATGTGGTAGTGTAGCTATCTTGTAGTGCAGATTAAGTTGAGTAGCATTGAAAAACTTCAAAAACTTCAAAAGCGTGCTGCAAGGATAATAACGAATGACAGCTCCGATGCCCCAAGCAGACTTCGTATTGAAGAGCTGGGATGGAAGACCATTGAGGAACTGATTACCGGTGAATAATACTCTTCAAGTCCCTGAATGAGCTGGCTCCGCAATACCTGTGTGACCTTTTCACCGGAATTTCGCTCTGCGCATCATATAGTCTTCGTAATACGGAGACCGCTATGAGGTTACTGATGAAAGGTCAACAAATGGCCAGAAATGTTTCTCTAATAGAGTTGCTAAACTATGGACTAGCCTGTCAGCCGAGTCAATGCATAGTTTCATCATAGCTTTAAACTCTGTATGGTTTCAAGAAAACTACTTAGATAAATAAGCTCTTTCCTTTCGTTTTTTTTGTAAATTTTGAACACTATTGATTGTACATAAGTTTTGAATATTGTAAGTAAGGTTTTATAGTTTGATTCGATTAATAGACTTTTCCTTTCTATATAATATTATATTGTAATTAACGTTTTTATCGGAGGGCCCCTTGAGAATCAACTTGTTGAAGAGCAACCCTCCTTAAAAGAATTGAATAAAAGATACGAAATATATGTATATATGAAGTACTGTTGATACTGTTTGTAGTTGCTTGTGATCGCAAGAAACGGTGTTTCGTAGCAATCAAAACAATCATGATTGTATTGTTGAAGATCTTGACATTGTTTCATTTCAAAGCTTTTAGATCCAGCTTGCTGACTTTGAATGAAATCATGATTGTTTTTATTGCCATAGGAACGCAAGGTTTTTATCGTACGAAGAAGTCATAAGTCGCACTATACAATCATTTTTGCTCTATCTTACTACCCAATCATTTTTGCTCTATCTTACTACGCAATCATTTTTGCTCTATCTTACTACGCAATCATTTTTGCTCTATCTTACTACGCAATCATTTTTGCCCAATCTTACTACGCAATCATTTTTGCTCTATCTTACTACGCAATCATTTTTGCTCCATCTTACTACGCAATCATTTTTGCTCTATCTTACTACGCAATCATTTTTGCTCTATCTTACTACGCAATCAGTTTTGTTGTATCTTACTACGCAATTATTTTCGCTCTATCTTACAACGCAATCATTTTTGCTCTGTCTATGTGCCATGGAAGAGCAAAAGAAAGATCATAGACTCCATGCGTAACTACGTCACACTTGACGCCGCGCGCAATACATTCTTGGACTTTTGGTCACATGTGGCCCTGGTTGCTATCAGCTGGGTTGTGTTCAGTACGCAAAGCTCACATTCATCGATTGTTTACGCTGTCATTCGCCTTAAAACAAGAAAAATATGGATAAAATCGTTAATATACTCAAAGAAAACATAGCCCTAGTTGTTTTTCGAAGCACTTGCCCAGGAACAGGTTCAAGAAGAGAGTGACGATGGAGAATCACGGCGCAAGAAGACGATAGATCTGCCAGCAGGCCGATGATGAAGGAAACGAAGAAGAAACCTTTATAAGAATACTCATGTAGCTCCCAAATATAAGTATTACCATTAACAAATTTTTGATTGAAAGATAAGACTCTGCCAAAGATGTTCAATACAGTGCAGTGATCTAACAGTAGGAACTGATGCTGTAGGTCGCTACTTCAAACTGGAGATATTTAATTGGTCAATTTATTTACGAAACGACTTTTTTAGTTATGCTCGCTTTCCATGCGAGTTAGCGCTGCTGTTTCACATTTTTTGTTGCATCCCTGACGTAGAACAGCTGATTTCTGGTTGAAGTCGCAGTTTCATTATGACAACCATCCCTTTAGATGGATTACCGATAAGGCTTGGAAAACTGGGTTGGAATCTTGCAGTCCAAAGTTTCCGGAAGTCCTTTCAGGGCTCTGGTGGATTCCATGATCGTCTTTCCAGGTAAGATCAAAGCAGGTTGATCATACTTTCTTTCCCTCGTACCGTGTGAGTCATACAGATTGATGAAGCTTTCCCTTGTACCGGGTGAGTGGAATAGAAATATGCTGCTGATAAATCCATTAAATCTATCCTCCTCGCGATACGCTAACCATTTCTATTTATAAACTAATGATACGTTGATATCATTAATATCATCCCAATATCAAACATACACTTGATATTATCATACATTATCATACACTTGGTATTATCATACATTATCATACACTTGATGTTATCATACATTATCATGCACTTGATATTAGCATACATTATCATACACTTGATATTATCATACATTATCATACACTTGATGTTATCATACATTATCATACACTTGATATTAGCATACATTATTATACAATCGATATTATCATACATTATCATACATGTGATATTATCATACATTATCATACACTTGATATTATCATACATTATCATACACTTGATATTATCATACGTTATCATACACTTGATATTATCATACATTATCATACACTTGATATTATCATACATTATCATTCACTTGATATTATCATACATTATCATACACTTGATATTATCATACGTTATCATACACTTGATATTATCATACATTATCATACACTTGATATTATCATAAATTATCATACACTTGATATTATCATACATTATCATACACTTGATTAACATCATATCTTTTGCAGCATATGGCAGCATAGGGGAGCCTCAGGAATTTTGCTTATTTAGGTGACTTATTCTGCGAATAAAAATCCTATTTGAACATGCGAAGTCACAAAATCTAAGTTAGGAGCTCGTCAAACCATAAATTGAAAGCAAATTTTTTTATGCCAAAGCTCCTTCGCAGGAACTGCTCAAACTCTTGAACTTTTTTAGACCCCTGGTTTATACACTCGTATTAACCTATAAAGCATACACGTGATCGGACTTTGAGTGCTGAAAGTCTCTCTCAATGCACGTCTTATTTATCGAGTGGCAATCTTTTGTGCTTTCGTAGACCTTTCATAAGCACTTTTATGAAACCACACTTCTGCTTACACATTACACAAATATTACTGAGCAATTAAGTGAAACGAAATAGCAAGCAGTATGCGAAGTGATATCTTTCCAGCACCCGAGTTTCTTGCCTATCTGAGAGTTGAGTTTCTTATGAAGAGTATCTTCGATGAAAATTACTGAGTTTGGCAGGAATTATCGATTTATTTCAGGGGCAAAATACGATTCCTGTAGAGAGGCACTTGAAGCTAACGGTCAAGTTGCTGGTTTGTATACCATTAGACTTCTAAATGCTTATCAATTGCGAGTTCTCTGTGAGAACACAAGCAGTGGCACAAAAAGCGCAGTACGTCACAGAGACAGCAATACAGAATTATACATCAACGGTTACGAAGATCCTGGCAGCTATTATCGAAAGATTGCCTATGATCAAGACCTAAACAGTATGATAGCTCTTATCAATTCGTCAAAGAATTGTCGACAGTACATCGGTTTTAAGTGTCATAATGTTCATTGGGAATCTAGTTGGTTCACGAATCGCAATAAAGAAAAGTTAGAGTACAGACCAGGAGGCCCCGTGGAAGGTGAAGGATGCGCTTGTGGTACTAATAATACATGCCGTTATAGCGGATTCAAATGCAACTGCGCCAAAAATCATTTCATATGGTTGCACGACGATGGAGCATATGAAAGAAAGGAAGACCTGCCCTTAACTGCTTTTTATGGTGGTGATACGGGTGGTTCAGGCGAAATCATCAAATTGCGAATTGGTGATCTTGAGTGTTTCTCAGGTAAGGATGAATTTGCTGCAGGGTATCTTTTAAGGCATTTTTTACTGGTGGAGTATCAATGAAAGTAGGAAAATCGTAGAATTACGACATGAGCCCTTGTATTCCCTCTAGCCACCGTTAATATCTCCATCTCATCCGCTTCCTCAGTTTGAAGCTAAGACCATGTAATTCAATGTGGGAAGAAACTGCTGCACGAACTGATCAACTCACCTGTCAGCGATCAGCGTCCCCTAGCTTACGTGCTATGATTAGCTGGTTAAGGGAGAAAGGGTAGATAGACAGTGATTCATGAAAAATGCTGTTGACAACGAGTTTGATTCTTTAGTTTTTGACCACCGACTACGTTCATGAACCTTTGGCATTATCACGAAGTTTCCTTTGTCAGGTCACGTGGTTTGTTATTGTTCTTTTTCGACCACAATGCGATGCTTATTTCGACCACAATGCATTGCACTTTTGTTCATGTTCGACTGTGACTAAATGCTTGGATATTCAGGGATGCTTCACACAGAGAATGATGTCTTTGTGAACGCTAATAGCTTAGCAGTTGCCAAGGGTTTCAGTTGTTCAACTCTCAATACCAACTCCTGTTCTGCGACATGAAGGTTTTTTTGAAATTCCATGTTGTACAAGTCTGACATCTAGACTGCGTTCAGATGATGCCTGCACATTTTGAAAACGGTGAAAAATGTGACGGCTGCAAAATTTTGAGCTAGCATTCAAACGATACTGCAACGATTTGAAAACGGTAGGAAAGTAGACGGCAAAAACTCGTTGCAAGACTTTGATGCCAAAGAAACGTACCTACCTTCTAAGAACCGATCAGACTCGTTCCAAAAGCGTCCAAAAATGTTCTGTTTTCATCATTTTCAGGTGTTTACACGATGCTGTTTCCAAAATGTGTCAGTTAGAGTTCAGTTTTTCAAAATCTACCGTTTTCAAAATCTGCTGGCAAAAATGTGCCGTTTTCGTGTGAACGGGAGGCCTATCTGTCATATTTTTCACCGTTTTCAAAATGTGCCGGCATCGTGTGAACGCAGTCTTGGAGACCAGTAGTTTGTTTATACTCCGGGTGCGCAAGGAAAAGTTCCCATCTCTGAAAATTCATAGCATCAAAATTACTTCACAGATTTGAATCATTCAAACTGCAGTTAAAAGCCGAAGTTCATCAAAGTATTTTTGTGATTTTTGCGCTGTCTCACGAGCACTAAAATTATAGGTAAATTCAACAATACAAAATTTCATGGTTGTAAAATGACTGAGAAAGGGCCTAAAACAATGTTCAAATCATTAAGGACTCCTCACACAGATCAATAAAGAATATGCACTTGTTCTTGTGAGAGATATCCATTGCATATTTATACATTTATTGCCATGGGATTGAAAGCATTTTGTATCTATTCGAAAACCTATATCTTATACCTCTTGAGAGAGTTGAAGCGCTCCTTGTGTATTGCTCTGTGTAAGGAGAATCCTTACAATTTGACCAATGTTTTAGGTCCCCCTTCAGTCATTTTGTATCCATGAAGTTTTTATAAAGTTGAATTTACCGATACTTCAAGTGATGTGGTAAGACAGCGAGAAAAATCACAAAAATTCTTCTCTCTTTTGGTTTTTAACGATAATTTGAATCATTTAAATCTGTGAATCACTCTTGTTGCTATGAATTCTCAAAAATGGGAACTTTTTTCTGGCTCACCCGGTATTTGGAGTATCCGCTTTGTTTTTCATTGATGATCATTACACGACGGAATCCTCTTCGCGAAGATGTAGCTAAATTGCACCCAGCCGTTGCATCGCAACGAGGATTTCCTCTTGTAGATGTCATGGTTGGCTCGCCGTCCCAGACCCTTTGTTCAGGAGTGAACTGTAGGTTCACCTTTGATTTATCAAGGGGAAAACTTCTTTCTCGTTTTGCTGGCAGACGTCAGGTCTGATTTGTCTGTTGCGAGTTGCTATGCAGGAATTTGCCGTTTCGAGTTACAGGTGATTTTTCCTAAATCAGGCCAATTCAAGCTTTTATAAGCACAAATTTTCTCCATCAAAACAAGATTTAGCCTCAGTAATACTAGCTGACTTGAAAAATGGTTGAGAACGCTTAAGTTTTGGTCTGTCGGCTGTTATTGGTGAGGACCTGTCGGAGCTGAAATCATTGTCTCAATGATAGCATGTGAGAGAGGAGCACAATCAGCTACACCATGCAACAGCCTGCCATGTTTAGCCACAACTTGCAGCAAGCAAGCCACATCCGCCCCAACCAGCAAAACCCAGCTGTTTCAAGAACCTGCAAGCCACAACCAGCTGCAAAAACGTCCACAGCCATCAACATCCAGCCAGAGCCAAGTACAGCTACCTACAGTTAACAACGCAACAACCAACCTCCTCAAGCAGGGAGCGCCTCCGTACGCCATTGCAAGCTACAACCATCAACTGCCGGCTTAGACTTACCTTATCGTGTAAATGCCATTGGAATCCGTTACTGAATGCGACTGAGCCCCCCGCAGGGCCACAAGTCCTTTAAATTTGCAGCACCCCAAAATATTTAGATATTTCTTGTGCCTCGTAAGGCTAGTTTACCTCTAACTAGTGCTGCACAGGCGCATCTACTAACACGTTACCACCACTACTAGCTGGTTACTACGATTTACACTAACACGTTACTACGACTTACACTAACACGTTACCACTGCTACTAGCACTTTGCTAATACTACTAACACGTTACTACTACTGCTAACACGTTACCACTAGATGCATTTACATGTGGCAGTATACAACAGGACAAGCTCTTTGTCTTGAAGCTTTAGGTAATACTTCATTGAGAGGTACGAGAGGTCGTATAGGCAGTTATTTGCAAATTATTCAGCCAGGGATGATGTCAGAGAAGTTATTCAGTCACTACGGGTTGTTTCAAGGTAATTGTTAGACTTATGACGATGGGTCCCTTGTATCCCTGCGGTAAACCTAGCTCAAGAGGGACTCATCATGAAACAGTGAAAACCCCGGCCCTATCTCATCCATTCGATCATGATTCGATCGATCGAAGCAGGATCGAACGACTGCCATAGCTCTGTTCAACGGTCACTCCTCGGAAAGAAAATGCGATAAAAACCACGTTAAGCTGGCGTTTAATCAAAGAAATTTGGTATAAACCTGAAGAACGAAGTTCACTTTACCTGGTAAGTCCAAAATGAGTCTTTCAACGCTACATTTTCCACGTTTTTAGGACCAAAATAAACCAGAGAAAACTTCAGCCACCTGCCGTAGCAACTTTGTTCAAGATCTAGTCAACTGCATCATTCGAATCGAGAATTCGACATCATTGTTCTCTGCTAAATCTCGCAATCTGATTGGTACGTTAGGAATTGCGAAGTTTGGGCCTAAATAGGGCCAAGATTTTCATAGTAAAACTATGAGTCTCTATTGCCTGAACCGACATCATCAAGTCAAAGAGCACAGGGCAACAAGAGACTCATCGTCATCAGTCTAGGTAATTGTTTTACTTTTGATTGATCATTGGAAACTACGATGAATGACCGAGCACTGTGGAGTGATAGCCATGTTCCTGTGATGGTGAAATGATTTTAGAGAACACAACCTTGCAAAAATGCTGAATATTCACTAAATATTGTGAGTTTTGCAGGTTATTTTCTAATTCGTCTAACTCAATCGAAAATAATTTTATTTACTTATCAACATTACTTTATAACTAACACTACTTTAAGATGCAGACAACAATAGATATCTTATAGTATAGTATGGTCAGTCTAGTGATTCTCAGCCAAAATGTCAAGCGTTCAAACAAAGTACTCTTCAAGGATCATCCAACATCAACATTCTGAAGGAGGGAAGGGTGGGGTGGAGTTGTATCTCTTGTTATCAGAATCACTATCGACGTGTGATAACTTAAGCCTGGTTTTCATTAAATCGTAATTCATCGCCGATCATTGTCTTACAGCATCGCCGATGATCGCCGATGCTCTAAGACAATGATCGGGGATGAATTACGATTTAATGAAAACCAGGCTTTAGACCTCATTCTTTGCTTATATACCTTGTAGTCCCTTGGGCCTTATTCTATGCAGTACTGCCCTTACTTATCTCATGGGAACCTACCCGCTTGAATATCTCATGGGGTAAGTATATTCATTCAAGTTTGTGCGAAAGCTGAAACCAGGGGCTTCTCGACAGCATTCACAGTGACCATAGCATGGGAAGGAAAGTATCCCTTGCTCTGCTGATGATGCATGGTTGATAATTTTGTTCTCAAATTGAACAGTTTTGTGTCTCAAGCTTCATCTTGAGCACATAAAGAATAATGTCTGACATATACCGGGTGAGTCAATAAAGACGCCCGGCGTTTGAGAAAATCCTGCTCCCTGAATATCAAAGCAATGATATTAAAAACTGTCTTATTTTATCCCCGATATGTCTAATTAGGTTCAGTAATTTAACCGGCTTTAATCAGCCATTCCTTCCCGTTGAAATAGGAAATTTTCTGCAGAAAGCCCCCTTCCGAAACCTGCAAAAACGAGCGAAAACACCAAGCAAGATTTCCCTTTGTTCCCCTTCCTAGCAATAATGACTCTTGGATGTGTTCATGTATTTTGTCCTCATGGGAGAATGGAATCCCCTTGAATAAGTTATTCACACTAGGGGGAAGACGTTTCAACACGCCAAAAGAAAAGTACGCGCTAAAGCGTGCTGAAAGTCATCGCTGTGAGATAAACACATTAGGGATTTTTGCTTGTAATTTTAGCATGTTTTTAAGGTTTCTCAAAGGGATTCATTTTAGAAAATCACTTACAGAATCTGAATAGAGTGACCGATTTTAGCCAGGAAAATTTCTAAAAATGATTAAACATATTATCTATTCAATCAGATATTGCAAAATACCACTGCTTATATACTCACGGAGCAGTAGCCTTTCAAACCCCTGGCGTTTTTTTTTTGACACACCCGGTATTTACTTTTTGGTTTGATTATGAGCGATAGGGCACCAAGTGCGTATCAGTGTGAATTTGATAAGTAGTGAGCAATTTTAACGTATTGCTTTTTGTATATCGAACTGCACTTCTTTTCCTAATCAAACTCCATTTCCTGCCAGTGCTCCAATTTGTATCCTTCTTGCTTTTACTTGGTGGTGAAGAACTAAAAGAACAGAAACTGTCTCAAATACTGTTCTATACTGAATGATCTTTCTCACTCAACTTTCCTTTCTGTTGTGATTGTTCAGTCATATGGACTTTTGAATTGGTGTAGAGTAAATTTCACTTTCATAGCTCAACAAACTTCCAAAAATGATGTATTATTGAGCTGCCTCAGAAGCTTTTACAAATTATGCATAGATAGTAACTTCACAATTCAATAACCAGCTGTCTCAGGCTGCTTCAAAACTTTTGCCTGTTTAAGTGAATTGCTCTGCGAATACAAAGCCCGATTATGACATGCAAGGTCACAAAATCTAAGTTGAGATCTCATCCATGCCATAAACTGAAAGTACAAATTTTTCAATCCAAATCTCCTTCGCATAACTGCTCGAACACTTATCGTTTTTTAAACTCCCGGTATTTATGTATAGTATTGGCCATTGGGTAGCCACGGTATCTTGCTCCCCATCGTATCGGCCTTGTAGTGTTTTAATGTAGTCTATAGGCGGAGTACTATGTTTTTGCAAAAGTTTAATTGATTATTGAAAAAATATACTTTTAAGCTATGTTTGCTTGATATGCCAAGACCAGAGAACTATAAAGATATGGATTTTGTCTCTTAGCTGAGAGAGCTTCTCTTTTAAGTAAGTCCCCTTTTGCAATTTACATTGTTTCTGTATTTGTATTTATGTATTGTATTAAATTTCTGTTTATTATGATACTCTTGTGGTTTAGTTATCTAATGTACGTATTGCTAGAATTTGAATGGTATGTTATGGACTTTAAAACATGAAAACTGAACTGAACTGAATTACTAACACATATACCCGTACATTTTACTGTTAACCTAGTATGCCCTTCACAACGGTATGCACTTCATGCATTTACATTCAAGGTGCTACATACTATGAGTCGTGCAATGCCGCACTAATTGCAAACGGACTGGCAGCAGGAGAATACCTTTTGAGGATTGGTGGCATCATCGTTAAGATTCCTTGCCAGTTAATCGGAATTGAAGTCAAGACAACAATGCGACATGAAGATAGTGGCAAAGCTATTTATATTAATGGTTATGAAGATCGTGCGTCCTACTCCAAAGTGATAGCGTACAAGCAAAGTTTGCCAGTCATGTTAAAACTCGTAGATGCCTCTGAAAGATGTCAACAGTCAATGGACATTGTTTGCGCTCATTCCATGGTTTACAAGCAAAATTGGGGCTGGCTGATGAATGGTAAAAATGAGAAGATGTCATACCTAGCAGGAGGCAATGGCACAGGTTGCGCTTGTGGTGTTTCAAAGACGTGTGCCGATACGAATAACGAATGCAACTGTGACAGCAATGACAATGTTGTTCGGTATGATAACGGCACAGTCACAAGGAAGTCAGACCTGCCGTTGACAGCATTTTACACCGGTGACACTGGTAATCCAAATGAGTATAAGATCATCGTAATTGGCGATCTGGAATGTTTTACAAGTAAGTAAATCTTTGACCCCGTTTACATTACAGCATAGGGCTCAAATCTTTCAAATCTTTAAAAAAATGTGGGCCTAAAATAGTATCAAATTTCATCAGCTTCTCGAAAAATACCTAAATTACACTTATTTTGATAAAGAACCAGGTCTTGGATTAGCTGCAAGCACCTTAAATTTGAGCAATTCTTTGCTACTAGATACTTCTACGGAGTTTCCTTGACGTTTTGTGTTCTACATGTAGAATTAGTTTTTTTTGATAAAGAGGCTTCCAAGCTACCTAGTGAGATCTCAAGATTTATATAAACGGAATGTGCACTCAAAACAACATCAAAAACATTTGCCTATACTGTGTCCAAGTATTTCTAGTAAACTGAGAAACTTAAGCTTCAAATTAGAAATGATTTTTAGCTTAACTTCACTGCACAGACGCAAGAGTGTTACTGGATGCACCAGAAATAAGTTCAGGCGTCTGAAAAATCGTGGTACCTAGGGTGCTTATGGGTTTGAATGAATCGAAATTCTTTTCATAGTAGGAGGACTGAAATATTTTCTTGGTTTTTGTCCCATTTTTATGAGTAAGGAAAGGTTAGATGAATCTGAATTTTTGTGAAAACTCAAAAATTTTTGTGAAAAATGGTTGCAAAATGGCTGAAAAAGGGGCCTAAACACTCTATAATGAGGAATCTCTGGCACAAAAAATGTTCAAATCCATTTGCCTTAGAAGTTCTTTAAGCCCCCGGGGGAAGAGTTATTTGATTTCTGACACTCCGTTGGAGAGCTTAAGAGAGGGGCACATGGATATGAATGATTGCGCTTCAGATCCTTACCCCAAATTTTGCAGATTCAACCTACGAGTCAGATACATGGATTTGACATAGTTTATCTCAAACCATATCAAAATTAACATGCCAGCTTGCTTAGCTAGATAGATGTAAAATCTTCGGTAGCCTCTGGAATTTAATATATAAGTGGGGGGAGAGTTAATAGAGAGGGGGTTATTCAAAATTTCGGCTCAGAGGGGAGGGGCTTATCACAGAGGGGCCTTAATTGATAGAGAAGGGGATTGAATAGAATTTTTACGGTAAGCTCTCTCCGTAGTTGTAGCAAGTTTTGTGGTGACCTTTAGATTTGTCTTTTAATCCCTCGGTGAGGTAAAATGTGCCGGACGAGCCAGAAAAAAGTTCCCACTTTTGAAACTTCATTGCACAAAGAGCACATCTCAGATTTGAATGATTCAGGTTCTAATTGAAAGCCGAAAGATTAAAGTATTTTATGATTTTTTCGCTGTCTTACTGGCACTAGAAGTACCAGCAAATTTAACTTGATAAAAAATTCTTGGTCGCAAAATGACCTAAAACTGGCTTAAAACATTAAAGAAAATGCAATTGTTCATGGGTGAGAGATATCCACTGCACATTTATTGCCGAGGAACTGAAAATTTTTAGTATTTGTTTGAAAACTGATGTGGTATAACCTTTGGAGTGACGAAATGTGAGTGGTGAAATGTCCATCGTATGTAGTTCTGTGTAAGGGGAGGCCATACAATTTGATCATTGTTTTGGGTAATTTTTCAGTCATTTTCAAACTATGAAAGTTTTGTAAAGTTAAATTTTGCGACGCTTCAAGTGCTGGTATGACAGCGAGAAAAGTCGTTAAAATACTTCAATCTTTCGGCTCTCAATTACAATTGGAATCATTCAAATCTGTGCCGTGCTCTTGATGCCATGAAGTTTCAAAAGTGGAAACTTTTTTCTGGCTCACCCGGTACATTTATGAAATCATGAAATATGCAGCAGCATAAACAACAACAGCAGTTCATGATATTCTGTGTGGAGAGATTCTTTACAGTCTGATCGAGTATTTTAGGCCCTATTTGAGGGTATTGCAACGAAGGAGTCTTTGTAAATTCGAATTTATCTATATTTTCAGAACTTGTAAAAATAGGAGCAAAAATAAAAGCATTCATTTGCATTAAAAATTGACATGATGGATATCTTCGGACCACATCGTCAAGATTTTCCTGCTCAGGGATTAAGGAGCTAGCTAGCTAGCAAGCAAACAAGCAAACAAACAAGCAAGCAATTTTATTTGTTAATGCAGGCTAGGTATGTGGACATCTACACAACTGATGTGGGTCTGCGTCACCTCGGCTTGTGCCCTCAGGGTTGCGTCTGAGTACTCATTTACCGACCTCGGAAGGATGGACAGCTGAGTTGGCTGCTGGCTTGTGGTTTGTAGTGTCAGCAACGGGACTACTACCAATGCGGGTTTGCCTGCGTGCGGACTCTTGATAGAAAATACGCAGACTAACGCGGGTAGACCCCACAAGTTTCGAAACACAACGCCTTAACCACTCGGCCAAACTACCGGTATTAGTGCAAATCTAATAGCGCAGTCAGATCGAGTTACAAAAGTGCCTCTTACTTCAGGTCGAATTTTCAAGCGCTTTTCATCTGTGTTCTCCAAGGCCGACGTGACGTGCACTAGAGTATGGACTCCAGTGCTCGCAGTAAAGACTCCAAAGCGAGCCCACTCGCCAACTATGCATGCTGCATCGCATCATTTCATGGGACTCCTAGTTTAATGTCCTTTCCGTGATGTCTATAATAATTACAACAAGTCTATCACTCACCTTCGTTAAAAAATCTCGCTCTTGCCATAAGATCCATAGAACTTGGGTTTGTGTTTATACTTCCAAAGTAGATGAATTTTAGTTGCTCCTCATCGAACGATTGTATTTTCATTCCAACGGAATAAAAGCGATTCACATTTGTGTTTGAAATGAGCTTCCTTCTGTTAGACTGCAGTATAGCTGGTCACTTCAATCCTTGGCACATTATGTGTCAGGAGTTCTCTTGATAGCAGCAACTTATCAGCAGCTACGCAGCTGATTGGATTGCCCCATATAAACCATGTATGTTTGTTACAAGTGTCTGCAAATATCTGATAGAGGTATCCACCATAACGCTAGTCCAGTAAACAGCAGATGTCCAGCCTTAATGCATCTTGTCCTTTTTAGGCCAGTTAGTTTTCTCCTACGGCACTCGCTTGAGACGTTCACACTCCGTCGTGTCTTGTGGCAAATGTGTTTCAACTGAACGTGCAATATCTATTATGGAAGTAATCTTTTGTCAATATTACGAAGTATTAATTGATTACGTAACAATATCTCTGTGCTGATTGGCTACTTACCTGCTCTATCAAACTCTTGTCCTGATTGGCCAGACATATCATATTCAGCCAATCAGGAATCAGCATTAATAGTACGTTTGATTAACCAACATTGAAATCACCTCGGTCCGATCTTAACTGTACAGAACCGTGTTCACAGTGTATTATGGGAATGGATCTAATAAACCCCATTCACACTGCAGGTTAAGACAGCTTAAACTAAACCAGGTTATCAAATGAGGCCTTCTTATTGGTCAATTCAACAAATCGAATGCATTTGATTGGTTGAAATGTAACCTGGTGCAGATGAAGCTGCGATCGCACGATAAAGTTGCTCCTTCAGACAATCGGGGACAAAACTCAATGGTACCACGCCCAATATTTGAAATTTTTCTACTTGATAACAATATTGACCTAATTGTAACCTAACCCCCCGCTCCCCAGTTCAATGTTGTGAATTTCTGAGCTCAGCAGTGATTCGTGAGTCCTGTCATGCAAATATTGTCCCATCAACATTGAACAGGGGGGCAGGGGGGGCTCGATAACTGAAAAAGTAATCCAAAATGTGGCAGAGTGCCTTGAGTTTTGTCCCCGATTGTGGTTTCTGGACATTGTTAGCGTGTGAATGCAGTATTAGGTAAACAACCCTCATAAGATTGTCATCAGGAACAGTCTGGCTGCACATTGAGCCTATACCGGCAATATAACTTTGAGGTATATGTTTTATCAATATTTCAATGTAAGTTGTATTGTTTTATGGATAATTGCGTATTATTTCTAACAACTTACCACACGCAAACCAACTTTTATTCAACAGAAGACTTCGGATCGAGCGAGATTTTTTTTAGTCACTTGTTAAAATCTGATGAATCTTCATATTTGTATGACAAAGACGGAAGCTTTGACGCCTCCCTCTCAAGCGAAAATTTCTAATAGATTTGCATAAGAATGATGCCAGACCCAGAGGGCTAAAATATCTATATGTGGAGCGTTTGAAAGCAATTTTTTATTCTTTTAAAGCGCTTACAATGCTGTGTCTCATTTAGCATTACTGAGTCAGTCAGTATGAAATGTAGGCAGCTAGATCAGTGGAGAAATCAGAAGCTATAGTTGTTTAAGTTGGTTATTACTAGGAGGGGAAGAAACTTTCGCAAGAAGACACATTCGCGAGTTTGAAAAACGCGAAGATTTTTAGAATCAACTTTCGCGAGTCAGCCAAATTGTGAATTTTTGCAGGAAAAACTTTCGAGAACCACGTTTCTTATCAATTTGGCTTGACTGACTATATCACAATTTGGCTGTAAATCTCACATTTAGAAAATTTTGCGCCATAATCACTCTTGAATTCCAGCCAAAAACGCGAAAAGCGTGAAGTTTCTTCCCTCAAAGTAGTTACTCACGTTGCTATCATAGTATAGTACTCGCAAATAGCAAGACGTCTCTTGTCATGAATTTATGGATATTTTTACATGATCAGAAGCATTTCTTTGCTTTTGGAAACTTTTGGTTTTTCCAGTTATATTGTGTCTCTACGCAGGCGCCGCACATTGCTACGCATGAATTACACACTAATGCACATTGAGCGAAGGAGATTCACTTCTGATAAAATATTTAACACTGATTTACCCATGCATGGTATTCTGTCGTTGATGACAAACATTTGAAGTTGCTGTAAAAAGCGAAACCTTAATTGCTGAGGTCACACTACCGTATTTTCCCGCTATGATATGAATCGCTTCGTTTTCTTGTAATTTACTAACGCCGCACTCTCTAGCTAATGTTATTGCTAGCGTACTTTTGTCGCCAGAAGGTACGGCAGTATAAGATACCCAGTCACACAGTGACGTGGTGTATCATGTGACAGCAATGCAAGCTTGTGACCGGCTTATACCTCGTTTTACCTGTTGTTTCGCATTTGATAGTTTTCTCATTTTATCAGCACCGAAGGCCAAAGCGCTGCAACAACATGTAAATGAAATAACAACAACAACAACAACAATAACAACAACATATTAATGAAATAATCGGGAAAGATGCTCTGCATCGTTGATAGCAAACTCATTCGTTGTACAGACGGAAGAGAACTATCAGTGCGCGAAAGTTTTTCTGGAGTAACTCCCATTTTTTGAGACTTTAAACGATGCAGTAGTGTCCCGCATATAGCAAACACAAAAACCAGTCCTGTTTTTCAAAATATGCCCCCTTTGATAAGAAACAGGCTCAAGTCTGAAAGACGCTTGTTTCTTATTTAAAGATAACTGAGATAAGAATACTCTTCAATCGAATCAAACTGTATCTATTCAAGATGAAAGCAAGAGTTTTGCATGCAAATGAAGCAAAAACACCGTCCAAGAATAATTGTAGCTTTTCTTGGAAGTGAAAATTTACAAATACAAATGAAAATAGTGTGTTTGTTTCACCATTATAGAGATTGTGTTTGAGTGGTTCACTGATTGTACATGATTTTCTAATGATAAACTTAAGAAACTTTACCCTGACTTGCAGTTTATATCGCATTTTATTAGAAACACATCAGACCTGAAATTGAAAACTTTATTTACTTATATGCGGGACACTACTTTAAACCATAAATTTCGCATTGACTGCGTATTTTACTGCGTAAGCCAAGCAGAGGAAACGTTGGTTGAAGCCTGAAAACAAACATAATTCTGTTCATGGTGCAATTAATTATACTGTACTTGTTGGTTTTTATTGTACGGTTACCCCATACATTATTCATTCGTTAACGTTATGCACTCATACAATTACATTCAAGTTGTTAAATATTACGAGTCGTGCAATGCTGCCTTAGTAGATAACAATTTAGAAGCTGGCGAATACCCCCTAAAGATTGGTGGTGCCCCTATCAAGGCTAAGTGCCAATTAATTGGAGGTCAAGTCCAGACGACGCTTGGACATCAAGATGGTGGCAAAGCGATTTATATTCATGGCTATGAAGAGATAGGCTCCTACAGCAAAGTTATAGCCTACAAGCAAAGTTTGCCAGTCATGTTGAAAGTTATAGAGGCTTCAGGAAAGTGTCAACAGTCAATGGATATTGCGTGCCATAGCTCTAAAATGGTCAAGAACCAGCAAAGCTGGCTGTTGAATGGTAAAAGTGAGAAGATGTCATACCTAGCCGGAGGCTCTGGCACAGGTTGCGCTTGTGGTGTTACAAATACGTGTGCCGATACGAATAACAAATGCAACTGTGACAGCAATGACAATGTTCTTAGGTATGACAATGGCACAGTCACAACAAAGTCAGATCTACCGTTGACAGCATTTTACACCTCTGATACTGGCTCATCGTATGAGTATAAGATCATTGTAATTGGCGATCTCGAATGTTTTGCAAGTAAGTAACATGGTAGATTCTGTTAGGAGCTAGAAAAAATCAATCGATCTTTTTGGAACTTGAATTCCTCAACTATGATTTTAAAAAGGCCGGGGGTGGATCCAGCCCGAAGTTGAGGGAGGGGCAGCTTGCAGAGAGGGCGGTCAAAGTATAATCGATAGTAAAGCGCGTGGAAGGCGCGCGAAAAGTTTCAAACTTCCTATTGAGAAAATTCTTTGGCTTTTCCAAATACATGCTGTTGCCCTTAGCAATATCATGACCTTGTTTTCATTTTGCATGAATTTAGATCACTGTTCCGAATAGGGCTGCAATCCTTGCTGGTTCCCCTGGAACCTTTTAAGGAAAATATGGTTCTACCTTATTGCTAGACTTAAAGTGCCATTATGAAATTCAGTGCCTTTTTCAAAATCAGACACTGCATCCCCCTTGAAACTCTCATCTGTCTCTAAAATTCAATCTTCTCTTCTTTTTTCAGCTATGATATTAGTGTATGGTATTATTGTCTTTTCTCAGCTATGATTTATATTACTGTCCTCTTTTTCTTTTTAATTTAAGTTTGTAATAGTGTAGTTTTTAGTTAATTTATCATATTGTAATGTATTTGATGGTATCGTAATTTGTTTAGAATTGTATTGGTGCTAAACTTTGGAACACACTGGCTGTTGAACTCCGTAATGCGCCATCAAAGTCATCGTTCAAGACAAAACTGAAAGTTTTTTTATTGAATAAGGTTGACCGATAAATCTAAGTTTTCTCTGCTACTGACAATGCAAATGATTAATATATTCAACTAAATTTACCTGGTAGTATCCATAGGATAGGGAGGGGGCTCTCTCCCCGGTTAGTTTACCTATTGAGAGAGCTCCTCCTCTAAGTAATTCCCTGCATACAATTTATTTAGTTCCTTTTGTATCTGTATATTGTATGAATTTTTCTGTATCATTGTATCAATTTTACGTAACATTATTGTCTTTGTAGTGTAGTTATTTGTTTTGTATTGTTAAAATTATAAATTGAACGTTGAGAATCTAAATGATATGAAGCTGAAACTGTATTTAGGATGGATTAATAATTCAATGAAACTGAAACAGAAAGCGGATATCATTATCAATACCATTCCATGAATTTTGATGAATACTTCTATTAACTTTCAGCATACAATGCTGCTCCTGCAAGTTCAAGTTGTACACAAAAGACGATTGATGGTAGCTGCTGCAAGTTTCCTTTTACCCACAACTCGCAGACGTATAACAAATGCATCGATGATAATGATTCATATGGGCCTTGGTGTCTTATAGGTTATGGGACAAAGGGATACTGCAGAACAGAGGAAGCAAGTAAGTATTTTCAAGTTGTATAGTTTTATCTTACAGCCTTCGTAACACAGGAACCGACATTAGGTTACCCAATTTCTCCTATAGATGTGCAAACTTGTGGAACTGCCTTTCAGCAAGGCAGGCATCTTCTCTGAATGGTTTTGAGAAAACTACTTAAAAACGGACGGAATTTTTTTCGTTTAATTCTAAATCTTGAATAATTGTACATTAGTTTCAAACATTGTAATTAGGGCTTTATCGTTTGATTTTTTTCATTAATACCTTTATCATTTACTTCTGTATTATTCTGTAGGTTGTAATTATTGTGTTTATGGGAGGGTACCTTGAAAACCAGCTTATGCGGAAGGACAACCTCCAATTACAACCTTGAAGGACAACCTTCTCAATTGATTGTGAGAAGTATGAAAATATATATGAAAAGATTGAATCCTGGGTGTGATTAAACGCAGACAATCTTGGACGAACGTCACTTCTGATAAAGTTTTCTGACTTTATTTCACGGGATTCCCGAAGCTTTCAGGAAACTTCCGAAAGAGTATTAGAAAATAGCCCATTTACAGTTTGCTTTGCTTATTTTTGATAAAAAGTTTTGATTTTATCAAGAATGCTTCATTTCAAGTTTTCAGAGGGATCCCTGTCAGAACTTTCGATGCTAAGATTATTGTCATGGACGTTGATAACGATTGCTTAAGTGAATTCAGCTATAAATTGTGATGATGTTATATTAAGTAGCTCTCCTGACAAATTCCTTTCGGTCCAAAGTGTTCTGTGAGCAACACACTGTGTTTTTAAAACAAAACAGAATCTTCTTTACTGCAAAGAATTTGGGAAACTAGATATTTTTACGACAAAAAATTTTGGATTATAAATTTTGGGACGTTTGAAATTTCCAAAAATATTAAATCCGAGAATATTTGCGTTTGATTTAGACTGGGCGCTCATAGGCCCAGTTACAGTTGTCAATACATGAAACCGATGGGTTTTTCGGACTACTTTACGAAACAGCTGCAGAGGCTTGTTGAAACATGCTTCGCGTTAGAGCACATCTTTATTTTGATGTTAAAACTAAATAGGGGAAGAAGTTATCGGAAATTTTTTCTGAGATAAATTCGGTGTAAAAGTAAAACAGTTTCAGAGAGTCGTTCGTACGCTTTTTTGCCATTCAAAACCATCATGATTGCATTGTTTAAGATTTTAACACTGTTTCAGTTCAAAGCATTTAGAGCTGGTTGGTTGAAGCTGAGCGAAATCTTTACGTTTTTTGATTGCCACAGGAAGGCAAGGATGCTTATTCTATGAGCCCCAGTCCTTTCTTAGGCCATCAATTCGTTGTCCTGTTGTTGTAGAACAAATCAAAGGGCTCTTGTTGTAAGTCTATTATGTCTTCGCCAACTTTAGCATCCATATAATTGATTTCTTCAACTTCTTCCAGGCTTGCTTACCAACGAAATGGACGATACTGGGAACTGCAAGTTCCCGTTCAACTTCCAAGGCAAAACATATCAAAACTGCATCTCGTTGTACAGTTCCGCTCCATGGTGCTCCTTGACTTCAAATTACACTGGAAGCTGGCGTTATTGTATGTCGACGCAGCCTAAAGGTATGCATCTTTATTATCTTGTTAAATCATCATCATCATCGTCATCACCATCATCATCCTCATCATCATCATCATCATCATCGTCATCATCATCATCATCATCATCATCGTCATCGTCATCGTCATCATCATCATCATCATCATCATCGTCATCGTCATCACCATCAATCATCATCATGATCATGATTATGATTATCATCATCATCAATCATCATCATCATCATCATCATCATCATCATCATCATCATCATCATCATCATCATCATCGTTGCCAGCATGATCATCATCTTCGTCTTCATCAATTTATTGACCATTGGCTTTCACTGAGAGTCTTATTGGGAGAGGAAATAATGACCCTATGGCTTTGACACATTGTGTTCAGCTTTGTTGTGAGCAATGAAAGTTGGGACTCACGATTTCATGCGCATTGTTGTTATTGTTTCTTCTCTTGTTCTGAAAACGTCAATCTAGTTGCATATTACGTCAGTGAACTAAACTGTTACTGCGCTTGCGATCTGAAGCCCTTTTTAGAGGATTCCTTATGGCTCACAACTTACCCTACTCTTACTGTTATCCCCACCAAAATAGCTAAAAGTACGCCTAATTTAGATCTCCATAAATTAGCTTCGTGAATCATTCAAAGACTGAATTACAAATCGCTTTCGCGTGCACAAGGCGACAGTTTGTCTGCATTGTTTCAAGGCAAAATTTGCTAATGTGTTTATTTCAGAGTACAGGTTGAGAATTTTCTTCGTCTTGATGCCATAGTGGCTTTGAACTGCAGTGTTGATCAAACGCAGATGTCGCTGCAGTGTTTCAAAATTTGTCCTTGTTCTCACAGGGAGAGCATGGGCAAATTTTGTAAACAATGATTCAGGTTTCCGAAATGCAAAGCAATTTGCCTTTCTGAAGAATAGATTTCACAAATATGAGTGCACTGAATTAAATCAAAATGAAGAGAGAATCAAAGCATGATTGTTGGCTGCATTGAAGGTGTGAAATCAAATCACGTTGTGTCAAAAAGAACTGTATTGTATCCATTGTTTTGAAATAGCCAGATCATGCTAAACTCGTAAAAGACTCATCATGCTAGACTCATGAATGCTCCTTAATCCGCAGAAAGAAGACTGTTAACTCCTGTAAAAGAACAACGACCAAGATAATCCTGTAAATAGAGAGAAAACTGTTCGAAACCTGCAAGAGAAAAAGAATTAATCTTACACTGCATTCACACTGTCACAGTTAAACCAGCTTTATCTAAACCAGTTTAAAAATTTCAACCAATCAAATGAGTGGATTTTCTGGCTTGACCAATCAGAAGGGCTTATTCGAAAACCTGGTTTAGTTTAAGCTGGTTTAACTTACAGTGTGAATGGGGCATTAATATCTGAAAGGAAAGAAATAAGTTTGTAACTCACCAGTAAGTGCAATAAAGAACAACGCTGAATAACCCAAAACGCTTTCGTCGCACACTCGTTGCATGCTCAAGAAAACGCTCTTTTGGTTATTCAACGTTGTTCTTTATAGCAGTTACTAGTGAGTTACCAACTTATTTCGTTCCTTTTAGGTATTAAGATTAATTCATTTTCTCTTGCAGGTTTAACAGTTTTCTCTCTAGTTACAGGTTTATTTTGGTTTCTTTTAGTGTTCTTTTGCGTGATTTAAGGTTACGGTAAACGTTTGTGACACAAAATTTGGATTTCGCCCCCTAAAAGCCGAACTTTTAAAGGAATGTAGGTAAACTATACATCATTCGATGCACAAGAATTTGGGGATTCTAACCATATCAAAATTATTGGCAAATATTGTAAAATGATATTTTCCAGGCAAATTTATTGCTTAAAAGAGTGTACCACCTTCAAAAGCTATTTTGTACCCTTGCGTTTGAGGTAACAGAATCTGACTTACATCAGCAGGAAGTGCAAATCCAAAGCTTTAAAACTGTGTCTGGAATTTTTCAAATTCCTTCTCACTTTGAAACTATATGCTGTCAAAAATTAGCAATTGATTTTTCTGCCCTCCCACAGTTGTATTTGGCTATAAAAGACGGACCAGGACACATACAAAGAATTTGGGACACACTTTCCAAGCTCCAAGTCTGTCCTAGCCATGTCCAAATTTTCTAGCGATTCGATTGGCTAAAAGGGTACAAAATAGCTTTTTCGTACCTGTACCTCGTGGATTTGCAAGTCCTGAGAAAAATGGAGTTTACTGATCTGCAGTAGTAAAGTATACATCGGGACCACATGAACCACACTAATCCGGATCAAGCCATTTAGGCTTAAAAATCAATTGGGGTCTTCAAATAATTACCCTATAAACACAACGATACAAGAACGACCAGTGCTATTGCACACAGACCACAAGGACTTTGGGATTATCGGCTTAACAGGTCAAGTGATTAGGAACGGATTATGAAGACCACAAAGGAAAACTTTGATTGAAAAATTATGGAAACCTTCGTTTACATGAAATTTCTTCCATTTTTAAAACTTTTGTTAGGTTCAAGCAGAAACCGTTTACCGTAACCTTAAGACGGCATCGCGGGTTTTTGTTTACATACTTTGTTTTAAAAATTCACCTTTGCCCCCAGGGAACCATCTAGCATAAGTCTTTTTGTTAAAGGTAATAAAGAATAACTGTTTACTTTTCAGCGGATATTGACTTTACCATCATGACAAATGAGAATCATGGTGACTGGACAATCAGCAACGATTGCAGTGGAGAGAAAAACAGTGGACCGTGTTATGATATGTCAGCATCCTCAAAACCAAGTAAGTGTCATCATTCATATGACATTATGAATCCAGTGTTATAGACGACAAATCTATCAAATTATTTTGTACTGGCGAGTAAAAAACTTTGAACAGAACTTTACAAAACGGACTCATCATAACAAACCCGTAAACACAACAAAACGCTGTAATCTGTAGAAAGGCGCCTGTTAAAGGCATTGAGTCCGTATAAATAGCGCTCTCATGACCAATATCAACTTCTTTTCAATCATGAAACAAAAGTCGTCACTTAATCCCTATTGAAATTAAACCAAAGAAATTCCTCAGGATAATGCAAGGATTAAGAAGTCTTTTGTCTTGACTCCTAATGACTTTAGCATTATTGTGCGATAACAAAGGACCGTCAGCGGTTTGTCAGCGAAAATTGAGGACAGCGTTAACGCTCAACTATTTATAAGGACTCAATTCCTTTAGCTCCTGTAAAAAACAACTAAATAAACCTGTAATTAGAGAGAAAACTGTAAAATCCTGCAAAGAATCGTTTTTCTTACCTTATTGCTAGACTTAAAGTGCCATTATGAAATTCAGTGCCTTTTTCAAAATCAGACATCACATCCCCCTTGAAACTCTCAACTGTCTCTACAATTCAATCTTCTCTTCTTTTTTTCAGCTATGGTATTATTTGTATGGTATTATTGTCTTTTCTCAGCTATGATTTATATTATTGTCCTCTCTTTCTTTTTTATTTAAGTAATGTAGTTTTTAGTTAACTTATCATATTGTAATGTGTTTGATGGTATCGTAATTTGTTTAGAATTGTTAAACTTTGGAACACACTACCCATTGAGCGGCGTGTGCCAGAAAAACGGAAGGGAAAAACGAATTAATCTTAAACCTGAAATGAAAGAAAATTTAGTTCGTAGCTCATCAGTAACTGCAAGAAAGAACAACGTTAAATATTCAAAAATGCGTTGCTTCACACACTCCTCAGTTCGGTTGTACGAATAACAAAAATTTTACACGTTTGGAAGGCTCTGGAATGAAGAGCATGCCGCCGATATCCAAAATCGAAATGTTAGTCTTTCAGTCAAAGGCTAACTTAGATCTCAAAATTTTGTTTGGTACAATCACTCATCTTTTACACCCAGAAATTAGGAAAAAGCTCTTAAGGGGTTTTTATGGGAGCGGAAATTCTGCGTTCTATTTTCGTCTATGACTTATTTACCACTTAGATTGGAATTCTATTTCTGCACGTTACAACTGTATAATTGTAGTTAAAAGCATTTCCCTAATTTCTAGGTCTACAAGATGAATGATTTAACAAAAATTACTTACTTCGTCTTAGTTATCTTTGACTCTTAGTTCAACATTTCAGTTTGAGTATTAGTTGCATCTTCGTTATTCCAGAGCCCGCCAAAAGTGTGGACTGTTTTTGACTCAATCTCTTTTCAATCATCAAGGGACAGACTGCATTTGAAAGTGTGTCGAGTGACGGTCTGCGTATTTGACTCAGTAAAATTGTATGTTGATTTCCATTAAATACGAGATGCAAGAATTAAAGCTATGATTTATAGCCTTGTCGTTTGACTTAGTTGATAAGCTTTCTCTCTATTAAGACCCCGGCGGTTCAATAGAGCTTTTGCGGATGCTTCATACACAGTAAAACCCCGCAAACAAGAACATAGCAAAATAAGAACCTGCAGACTGATTTTGTGAAAAAAGACACCTAAAGTTAAGAACCAAAAACAGACTGATTTACTCCAATGTTCTTATGAGATGGTACACTTAATAGACCTTTTAGCTATTGTACGAAAGAGCCTGGTTCGAGCGATACTTTCACACAATTTTATACAATTTTATACTCGAGGTTCGATAGAGTGGCGTTAGAGCTTCGATCGCAATTGTGCACTTTCGAAAATTCTACAAATTGTGATGAAATATCGTTCGATCCACATTCGTTGTGAGAATAGCTAAATGGTCTATTATGAAATTTCATCATATCAGTGTAAACGTGCTCCCACCTTTTGATAACTGAACACCTCTAACAGTTTCCAGGGATCTGCAAATTGTTTTATCAAGCTGCATGATATAAAGTGCTTTGTCAACAACACAATACCATACCCTCTAATATTTAAATGCAGTCATTCTACCCTCAAGTTTATTTAAGACACACTGTATAGCTATGTATTCATCGAAGTAACAAGTGTCCTTGCGATAAGAACCACACCCTGAAAATTTCATGAGTACCTCATTTATTAAAACCAAGTCAGTCTGTTTTTTAGAAAAGTATGTTCTTGTTTGCGGGGTTTTACTGTACCGAAAGAGTGCTATAAATAGACTAAAGAAAATGCCTACCTACCCATTGTTTCTTAGCTCCGCAATGAAATGGCACGTGTCATCAAAGTTATCAAATACCGTATAGTATATTTTAACTTGTCCCGCTTTAAAACTTGTAACCATCTTTTTTACAGATGAGAGAGGAGTAAACAAAGTACAGCGCTATGAAGTTCCAATGATCAACTACGCCGTATATGACTTCAGCACTAAAACGTGCTCGGACAGGAATTTTCAAGCTGGAACCAACAAACTCGCTGCAATGAGCTTTGACCTTGGTGATCCATCTCGACCTAAAGTACTGATTGATGCTATATTCGAAGTCGCTGCATACCTGTCGCCAGGTATGGAGTACAGTAAAAATCTGCAAACAAGAACACACTTTTCTAGACTTATGATCTGGTGTCCCTTGTTCCCTTGTGCTCCATTGGCTTGATGATGACGCTTCGGTCTTATCTTATAATCTATCTGTTGATTGAGATGGAAAATGCGACAACTTCTTGTCGCAAAATTATTATTTTCATTATAGCCATGCTGTGATTTGATTGGCTAAGAGCGAGATTTTCCCTAATGAAGCTTTATAGTGGGCCCCCGTCTTAGGAATTTGTGCTTTTATGATTTAATGAAAGTAATGGTGGACCAAATTATCGCAAAGCCATGGCAGATTGACACCATGTCAAAGTAAGAGTTTCAAAACACTATCTGTTGAAAGGTTTTGCGAGGAGAGGACAGTTTTGCATGTGCAACAGCTGGGTGTAGCCTAGGAGACTAGAAATACATTGTGCTCCGCTTCCCTTCAGGAACTTTTTGAACTCAAAGAAGCTTCGAACATCAAATTCAAAACGGCATCGGAAATCTCCTATTACCCATTCGCCTTGTAACAGCTCTAACGGTTTTCTCTCCAACTGAGACCTAAAATCAAATAAGGTTTGGTGGGAAAATATTCGTCATTTCGTTGTCTGAATACCAGAATGAAAAGTTGGGCTGATAGCAACGTTTTTATTCACATTACAAAAAGAAAACTTCCTAGTAACGGTTTTATTTGAAAGAAACTAAATTGAGAATATGGCTGATCGATATTTAGATGCGATATTGTTTTGACTGGGTGCATTTTCAGAAATATCCGATACGTTTGGACGAGGCCTTAATATATTATTTAAAACGTCTCTCTCATTTTCTCTTCATTTTTCAGCAGGCGCTGTCATTGCTAACATTTACGCTGTGCTACCATTGAGTAAATACCAAACGAATTTCTTATCCAATTGCAAATTTATCACTTTCCGGAATAACATGTACTATGGCCCTATCGAATGGAAGACTGGACCTTGGGCCACATCCAGTAAAGTTTCAACACCAGATTTGAAAGAGCTTATCACACCGATTCTGCGCTCAGATGATGCAACCATCAACAAAAGACTGTATTTGTTATTTGAATGGAAGGAATTCATAATAAGAAGTAGTTTGACGGGAATTCCTGGAAAGAACCTTATCTTCAGATATCACGATAAAACCTCAAGTAAGTTGCATTTGTTTTCATGTTTCCCCTTGGTTTGATTTACCTTCTTGATTGATACGTTTTTCTCCTTACTCTCGTTTTTGCACGTTATTTGCCTTTTTTGTTACCCTTTGTTACTGCCCTATTTAATGGCTGTTTACGCCCTATTTCACACGCTGAGGATGGGCCTTGGAATTGGTCCGAAACTTTTGTTGTAACTAATTATGGCTTAGCCACTCACTAATAACATGGCTTTGTCGTTTAACTTATATTCTTCATTACATAGACTTGTTTTTAGCATATATTAGTGTAAAATCTTTGAAAATGCCAAAATAGAGAAATTGGAAATTGACATGCTGAAAATAGCACAAATATGATTTTGTTTGTCGTCGTGCTTGCCCTCTGTTTTATTGTGAGACTGCGATTTCCATCTGATGTTCCAAGTTGCATTTGACTATGATGCTCAGGGAGGTGTTCTTTGGGTATCAGACTCTCCCAGTAAAGAAGAAGAATTTTTCTTTTCCGAGAGATTCTGGTACTAATGATAAAGGAGATGGTACTTTAGCTAAATTTGTTTGGGGTTGTGCCTTTGAAATTTTTTTTTTCATCTGGCTCTAGAATTTTCTCTTCAACTGATAGTGGAGCCTAGAAGAATTCGGCCAACAGTTTAAAGTGAAACACAAAAATTAGACTAAATTACAACCCGATCGAATAAAATCTTCCCGTTTGACAAGTTTTGAGCTCCAAGAAAACTGCCTTCTTTTGATACCACGCTCTAGAAATGCAGGGAAAACGATACACTGAAAACGGCATATCCCCGCCGGACAAACATGCTAAGTACCAGGGCTGAGGACTGGAAAAGATTGTTTAATTCCTTCGACCGAAAAAATATATTGGTAAACTGCCTTCAAAATCTCCATTCTTAATTTGCTGTGAGTCAGCTGCGATAATGAATGTATCTATGCAAAACTTGAAATTTAGTCACTACTTACAACATGAAGGAAGTTTGAAAATGAAATAGACTATTGATTTGAAAATTGATGAATTTCAAAGTTTTACAAATTTTGTAGTTTCCCGTTCGAAGTGTTAAAACAATAACTGAACGGATTTATCAACCTTGGTTATCCGAACGATGGCTTAAAAATGGCAGTGACTTACCTTTTTTGATGCATGTTATTAAAAAATTGGTTCCAAATCTTGAAATCGGTGTAAAAAGGCGGGCATAAAATTCAATGACCTATTTCTTTAACCGAATGGCTTGAAAGAAAGTTTAGCCACTTTTCTATGACTCTACCGTGGGACTTTTCGACCAAGCTGAACTTCAGTCACTTGACGAAGCAACACAAGCCGCTCGGCCCCTCACCCCGCCGCTGTTTTCAGCCGTTGTTATTCAAATGAAAGGAAACGTTGTTTCAATGCTAATATTTGAATTGATACGACAACGAACTACGCTGGGGGACGAATCACACTTGTCTATGTATAGAATAATCAACTTTTAGTATGGTTATCGATAATTAACTCTATGAAAATTGTTCCGAACTCCGGAGAAACTTTATTCAAGCCACAGCTATCCGTTTTGCTACTTAGAACGGTAGTCATGCTTTCGTTTTCATTCTCAAACTTCACCAAATCTGGACGCTTGGTCCAAGCCTTTTTTCTGGCAAGTAAAAAATGATATGCGTATATTTCATATCATACTTATTTCATTATGAATTTTTAACAAAATCTTTCATTCAGAACGTTTCTCAGAAAGACGTTCACCTTGGGCGTTACTTTTAGCCTACTATTTATTGTTGTGTTCTAACAAACAAGGGCAGATTTTGTAATAAATTAGCATCAGTTGCTTTGATTCACATCTCAGTTTAAAGCGATTAGCGAATGCAGACAAAGGAAATTCTCCCAACCAGTAATTCAAAAACAAACATAGCCGCAAAGTTGCCCTGAAACCAGTGTGGCAAACTCTCACTTAGTGCGGGAGAAAGGAGGTTTCAAAAGAAGTTATGTGCTCAAGACGAAAGAAGAAGGGTAAATCTAAACTTCTGTCTGGCGGATTTTGCTTACGTTCTTCAGAAGCCGAGCAGAGGGCATTGCAATAGTTGTATATTTGTTGCTCAAAAGTAGACAGTTACTCCTCAGCTCCTGAATCAAATAAACAAAATTCGCGAGACAGAGCTTTAGATTTACCCTTCTTCTTTCATTATAAGCACACAACTTCTCTGAAAAACCTCCCTTCACCCGCACCAAGTGAGAGTTTGCCACATTGGTTTCAGGGCAACTTTGCGGCCATGTTTGTTTGTGAATTACTGGTTGAGAAAATTTCCTTCGTCTGTATTCGCTAATTGCTTTGAATTGAGGTGTGAACCAAAGCAACTGATGCTATTGAATTACAAAATCTTCCCTTGTTGTTCTCACATTGTAACTTCTCCTGCAGATAACTACCTCTTGGCTGATCCTTCAAGTGCTAAATCCCCTAATTTGCCTCTCATATACATCACAAGATATTTCTCACCATCAAAGAAATGCCTTCAGTTCTGGTACTACATGCAAGGAGTTGGCGGACGCTATCTTTCTGTCAACGTAAACCAAAAAGATTCTGTTGCGACTGAGATCACGAGGATTGTAGGTGATCAAGGGGGTAAATGGAAAAAGGCGACCATACCGATAGAAAGCTTCTTAAAGACTGATGGATATCTCTTCAATGTATGTTCGCTTTTTATTGGTATCATATAATCGAGCTAACGATTTCTTTAGTTTGTTTCTTTTGTTTTCTCGTCGAGTTGCACCCAAGCAGGATAATTGATTTGAAAAACGTTGCTCCCACACAGGTTAAGAATCTCTTTACCCAACGGGACACCCTTGTACATTTGTGGGTCTAGTGCCCCCAGGATTCGTACACGCTCTAGAGATTACCTTCTGTCATAATTAACCATGTTAAAGGAAAATTCCGGGGTTGGTTTAATCTGAGATGAAATAAAGGATGGTATTGTATGAATGGTGTATTGTACATTTTCTGTAATTTTCTTGCATTTCCTTGCAAAATTGCGTATTCAATTAAGCGAACTATGCTTGGTGACGTCATCATCGTAGAGATTTTTCTCCCAGATCTTTGCGCATGATGACCTCACTACCCACATATCGCTTATTTGAATACGTAATTTCGAAGAGAGAAGAGAGGAAATGATGTGGAAAATGCGATATCGCCATTCATGACAGTATAGTCTTGTACCTTACTATCAACCATACCATAGTTGCAGGCTATGATCATACCAACCCTGCACTTTCTTCTTGCCGATTTCCTCCCTGGTAGAAAAATCGAGTTTAAAAACATTGTTGTCGCATTGGGTAAGAATCTCATTACCCCAGCAGGACAGCCCCGTTCATTTATGAATCTAATCCCCACCGCCAGGATTCGAACATTTTATACTCTTTTCGTTTCTGTCATTCGTAACCATTTTAAAGAAAAATTTCCGGGGTCATTCTGAAATCTTGTTGACTTTATTTACAATGTAGTAGCATATTTTGAAGTATTTTAAACCTTCACTATAACGGCCAAGCTAGATATTGGGTTCTTGGTTTGCGTATAATGACCATATTTGAACTAGTTTTTATTTTTGTAGTAGCTTGTATTTTACGAATAAAATTGAATTGAATTGATATGATCTATGTCGAAATAAAAGGTATCACTGTTATGAATGGTGTATGTTACACTTTTCCGTAATATTTTTTGCCTTTTCCGTAATATTTGCCTTTCCCTTTCAAATTATGTGTTCAAACAAGTGACTTACCCTTTGTGACGTCATCACGCTAAATGATCGGTGCTACCTAACATCAAGTTCTATGCTGTGTGTACTACCCTGTTGTTTTCTTGCCAACAATCAAGAGAGGCAAGAAATCAATTAGATAGCAGTCACATTTGCATTGAACTTGACGCCAGATAACTCGACCTTTGATTGCAATGATGTCATTGCGCACAAGTCGCTTGTTTCTGTGCCTGATCTCGCAGGAAAAAGATCAAACATAGTGGCAAAAAGTGCATAACACCATTTATAATAGTTTAATCTTGTCCTTTATCATTAATGATACCAACTCAGGAATTGTCCTTACTGGAATTGGAACTTGGAATTTTGAAAATGAAATGAACTGAATAGGCCTTTTAGCTATTCTAAAAAAGAATCTGGATCGAACGATATTTCATCACATTTTGTAGAATTTTCGAATGTGCACAATAGTGATAGAAGCTCTAACGCCACTCAGTCGAACCTCGTGTATAAAGATGTATAAAATTAACGCTCGATCCAGGCTCTTTTGTAGAATAGCTAAAAGGTCTATTGAACTGGAAAGACCAGCTTAGATTCTATGCAATTCCTTAATGTCCTTCAAAACCATTCTTTACTTTATTGTGTGTATTTTTATTCACAGGTTGCTTTTGTTGCTGGTGGGGATACAGACGCTTCAAGAGGCATCGCCATTGATGATATTAGTTTCCTCAGTGAAAGCTGCAAAATGCAACCAATTGATAAAAGTAAGTTTGAATAGACCTTTTAGCTATTCAATAAAAGAGCCTGGATCGAGCGTTATTTTTATACATTTTTATACACGAGATTCGATCGAGTGGCGTTAGAGCCTCTATCACAATTGTGCACATTCGAAGATTCGACAAAATGTAGCAAAGTATCGTTCGATTGAGATTCTTTTTCAGAATAGCTAAAAGGTCTATTGTCCTGCCGATTCACCGGCTTTTGAAAGAATACAGTAAATCCCCGCATATAAGAACCTACCAATATAAGAACCTAGAGGCTGTTTTTCCTAAATTATGTACCCTGCAATTTAGAATCAGTTTCAGTTTGTTGAAAAAACATTGGTTCTTATTGCAGGGGTTGCAAAGTTGATCTTTGATTGCTGTTATTAAGGTCATTGTGGTTCTAGCTGGATTTGAAAGTTTTATGTGCCTTCCAATTACTTAGTAGGTCCATAAGAACACTTCCAAGACAAATAATAGTGCTGGAAATCTTTATGAGACTCCCACGGGAACTGCATGAGGCACCCTTCAAATAAGAACCTCTATACCTTGAAGTTAGTATTAGTACCTTTGAAATAAGAACCAATTTCAGCCTGGCTCTCAAAAAAGTATGTTCTTATGCGTGGGGATTTACTGTACTGCTCCCTTAGTATCAAAGCAATGATATTGAAGACTATTTTGTTTTCTATCGCTGATTTATTCAATGCCCCATTCACACTGCAAGTTAAACCAGCTTAAACTAAACCAGGTTTTCGAATAAAGCCTTCTGATTGGTCAATCAAACAAATCCAGTCATTTGATTGGTTGAAATTTAAACTGGTTTAGATAAAGCTGGTTTAACTGTATTGGATTCCGAGGGGCAAATCACTCCAAAAATAGTGTACGAGATTTTGGAATTTTAAAAATCTTTCAGATTTTTCAAAGATTATTGATGAGACTTTTTCCAGGATTTTCAAAGAGTTTCTGAGATTTCTAAGACTTCTTCAGATTCTTAGGCTTTCGAGATTTTCAAAATTCTTGGGCTTTTCAAAGATTTTTTAAATCTGGCAAGATTTTTTAAGATTTTGCAAGATTTTTGAAGATTTGAATGATTTGTAAGACTTTCAAAGAATCTTCGAAAGATTTTTTTAGAATCTTTATTATTTTGGGTATAAAATTCTTGAGTTTTCTCGATTTTTAAAAAGATTTTCAGGATTTTCTTAAGTTTTGTGAAGGTTTTTGAGATTCTCAAGATTTTGGGAGATCTTTGGGATTCTGTAAGATTTTTAGGATTTGGTACAAGAGTGTACGAGCATTTTGGAGTAATTTGCCCCTCATTAGATTCGGTGGTAATTTACCAACCTTTCATTGGTCATTCCTTTCCATCGATATGGGAGATTTTCTGCAGAAAGCAAAAAACGACTTTTTGTAGAAAGTCTCTTTCAATCAAGAAATGATTTAGAACTAATGAAGAAATAAAAAGAATTTCCACTTATCGGAAAATCAAAACTTATCGGCACAGGCTTGGTACCTCAAGTTTGCTGAAAGAGTTTGGAAATTTGATGTTTTTTTGTAGCACAGTGAGGGCTCTTCATTGAATATTGCACCATACCACGACCACAATTTTTGTGTTATTGCTACGATTTTTATCCTAGGGAACCTTGCATTGGGAAAGCCAACCCAACAGTCGACAACTTTTTCGTCTATTTCGGAATCATCAAATGCTGTTGATGGTTTTAAGATTACCATTTATAATGGACATTGTGCCCATACGAAGGTAGAAAAGAATGCGTGGTGGCAAGTCGATTTAGGTCGGAAAGAAATCGTTACAAGTGTTCGGGTAACCAACCGTGGAGACTGCTGTGGTGAGCGATTAAGCAAGTTTGACGTGCGAGTTGGCGATGTGACAAGCAGCTGGGCCTCTGCAGCGAAGTAAGTACCACAGAGTAAACAGAACAAATTTCGAAGTCCGATGCCATCAGTTGCCTTTGACCGGCACTGCAGTTCAGGGCCTGTTTACATGGCAGTTTTCAGCCTTGGTGTCAGACTTGGTGTCATGTCCTCGCGCAGCTTAGTTGACGGTGTTAATAGCATCTCTCTTGAGCTATGTTGAACAATGTTCAAGCCATTGAAAACTTCTTTTGTCCATGGCTATTGAAATCTATGCGTTCCTATTGTACATTCATTCAAGCCTGTTGGGGCACTGGTTTCGTCAGTTTCACGGGGGTTATATCGATTCTAAATCCATCGCTTCAACGTTGCATGTACATGAAACCCTAAAGCCTATACTTTTTGACAAAAGTTATCGAAACTGGGTGCATTTAGAATGGAATTCATGCATTCAGAAAATAGGAAACAAATTAAGAAATTGTGAGTATTAAAATACAAAAACTCTCATGTTCAATTAAAAACCTTTTAGCAGTACACCTTTCTTATCGAAGCGAGAAAGCGTACAAAAGTTTTGAAAGAATAGGATTTTAGAGATCTTTTTAAGATCTTTGTGTGAGACTTTTTGATATTTGTTGGCGTTTTTGGAGAGGGAAATGCCCCTCAAAATAGACGGTTCAGTTAACATTATTCAATGCCTAGGATTTGCTAAGCATTTTTTGCAGTTCTTTAGCAGCTCCTCGCGCCACGAGTCCTTCGCAGTTTCTTACGCAGCTTTTATCTCAAAGCTTCGCAAATGCCTTGCAGTTTCCTATGCAGCTCCTATTCCAGAAAATACACGTTTTCTTTTTATAAGAAACTAGGATCAGGCCATAGTACTAAAAGTTTCTTAAGTTCGCATGAAATTTTGTCCATTTTAGTACTAAAAGTTTCTTAATTGGTGTCTTATTTTTGAATGCAGAATTAGCAATGTGGTCGCTAACACTGCGGCAGATATGTTTCTTGACATTTAAAACATCATAAAGGAATAAACAGTGTTCTGCTATGTTGAAACACAAATTTTTAGATGATATTGCTCAAGAATAAAGGTTCAACGATCTATTTGCTATAATATTTATGCTTTTAACTTTGAAAAGTTTCTTAGTACTTCTCAGACATAGTACTAGAGTTTCTTAAGATTTTGGCCATCTTAGTACTAGTTTCTTATAAACCAGTTACTTATAAAAAAAACGTGTATATTTTTTTGAATTTTCCCATTATTATAAGGCTCCCTGTGGACATGTTTGCATGATATACTTGCCTTTAACTTATAAAAGTTTCTTAGTATGTGCTCGTCAGACACACTCCAAGTTTTTGTATTTTAATACTCACAATTTCTTAATTTGTTTCCTTTTTTCTGAATGCATGAATTCCATTCCAAATGCACTCATTTTCGATAACTTTTGTCAAAGTATAGGCTTTAGGGTTTCATATACATGCAACATTCAAGCGATTGATTTAGAATCGATGTAGCCCCCGTGAAACTGACGAAGCCAGTGCCCCAACAGGCTTGAATGAATGTACAATAGGAACGCATAGATTTCAATAGCCATGGACAAAAGAAGTTTTCAATGGCTTGAACATTGTTCAACATAGCCCAAGAGAGATGCTATTAACACCGTCAACTAAGCTGCGCGAGGACATGACACCAAGTCGTGCCGCGCAGAAATAAATTGAATAGCTTCATGTTCCCAAATGACAAAAAATGCAAACTTCAGAGCTCTGCTACGGCTAAACTATCCAAGATATAAATACGAAACTTGGAAATTGAATTAATTTTAAGGAGAACTGCATGCTGTCGTTCAAAATTTTCTCATAGCTTATGCAGTTTCCATATTCCCCGATTCCCCGATTCCCCGACTCTGTTGCCCGATTGTGGAATGCATGTTTAACATATGAGTTAGATTGTTGAATTTTTGAAACCTGGAGGCCAAGAGCTATCGATTGATATGCTTCTATCCTCTGTAAAGCTTTTAGTCTCCATATTCCCCATTTTAGTAATTTTTCAGAAACTGAACTTTTGACTGAGTATTGTGGCTAGATCCCAAGGGGGATTCCCTTTATTTTTTGGGAATAGACTTGTATTTGGTAGTTAGTTATTATACCACAAACTGCATACCGATATCTCTTACCGTTTCCATATTCCCCGATTCCCCGATTCCCCGATTCCCCGATTCCCCGATTCCCTATTTTAGTAATAGCCCTCTGCATTCATGGCATAAGTTTTCATGGTTCGAAATTAGTAATGAAATTGAAAGGAGATTTATTCAAGAGGTTTTATCACCTGACTTGAAGTGGCGTAAACAAGGCTTGGAAAGCCTCGGCCGATGTTACCTATCGGCAAACGCTATATCTCCACCAAACTGTGAGGTATTTAAACCGGCATCCAAACCTGGATACCCAAACATCTGGTGAGTAGATATCTTCAAAACAATTCGGGAAATTTCCAGCAGTTTTTTGTCCTGGTTTCGTTTCATGAAGGTAGGGAAAGTTGAGAAAAATTTTCATACATTTTCTTTTGTGTTCCTCGCTTATTCGCCGTCTGATTGGTCCGTGAAGATGAGGCTTTGAAGGTTTCCGGCCATGGGCCACGAGGAAGTATCGGCTAAAACATTTGATTCCTATCTTATTCGGCTAAGGTTTGTTTTACCCATTTCAAGGAATATGACCATGCCCATGGGAAGTTTTGATACTATGCTACTTTTTGTGTTCATGGGGTTCATGGCACAATTTTGCATGGCATGATATTTGTCGGAGAAATCAAAAGGTGTTTTATCAAGGGATTGATAACATGACTTGAAATGGGTATATTCAAACCTTTGCCTATTTTGTCTATTATCAAGGAAGCAGAGCCTTGTTCCGAAGCATTTAAATGAAGAAGAAGGAGATTTTGTCTCGTCTTATTTTAGAACATGTGAAAGTAACGTGGGAAACTATACTCTGTTTGTGTCATACAAGATGACGTTCTGGCTGGCGTTGCCGTCGTGGCTGCTAAAGGTCCCTACTTTCGTTGCAGAGGAAGAGGAAGAGGAGCAGGAAAGAGCGAAAATCTCCCCCAGTGGATTTCCTGGGGGAAATTTCCGTTCTTTCCTCCTCTTCTCCGTCTTCTTCCACAGAAACAATCAATCATTTATTTATTCATTTGTACATTATTATTATTTTTATTAAACATCTATTTAAAGTAGGCTAGAAAAAAGAATAGCTAATTTACAGCTAATTAAAGCCTTCTTTTTTACAATATACATTGTTTACAATAAAACTATCAATAAATTTTGCTGGACAAAAAGTGTTAAAAATCTATCCTGTTAGAGAACCCAACTTTCGGGATATATACTTTGCAAAAGCCTATAGTTGCATTTTCCACCATTCCAATATCTAATTTGTTTTTTGAAGGTAGGTAGGCTGCTTGATTGTTTTATTTCTTGCGGCAACTTCTGCTACAGTAGAGGCTGCACTCAGACTACAGCGAACTATCGTCTTGTGCATGCGAAAGATGGTTTTAAGAGAAGTTATGAGTTTATAACGAAAGTGGGAGGACAGATCTAAACATCTGCCTCGCGGATTTTATTTTTCTGAATCAAAAGCCGAGAGGTAATTGTTTCTTTTAAGCCCTAGATTTGCCTCACGTCCATATCAGTTGATAGTTGATAGTTTGCCGGGTGAGTGGCCGAGCGGCTTATACTGTCTTCATCAGGTGACTGAAGTTAAGCTTGGTCGAGTGAGGTCAAACTCCGAATGGGTGACCTCGGAGGCCTGACCTCACAACTCACCTCGTCTTCCTTCGGAAGGGACGTTAAACTAGGGGTCCCATGCCTAGATGCGGCATGCACAGTGGGCCTAAATTAGCTTTTAGTAGCTAGAAATCCTGACAAGCCCACTCAAAATAAATTGAAAACGAAAACGAAACGAAACGAAATACCATATACACAGCTTTCGTCAACAAATAAATGTTGCTTGCCTATATATGAAGAAGTTTGGAGATTGGAAACATAATCACATTTGGATGATTTTTTCAAAGCTCCAAATTGTTTGCTCATCCAATTGGACGTTTTGGACAGAGGAATACGAAGATCGTCATTGGAATTGCGTAGCACCCTACTTCGAGTATCAGACAGCCAATGAAAATACTCTTTTATGTAATTGGGAGCTAGGCTGATGACGATGAGTCTCTTGTTGCCCTATGCTATTTGACTTGATGATGGCACTTTGGGCAATAGACGATTACGCTAAAGATGGTGGCGAGGAACTTTTTACCAAGATGCACTGCGCTCTTTAATCGATTCCTATAGAATCGTTAAGAACTCGTAATTGGAATGCAATGCATCTTGGTGAAAAGTTCCTCGCCGCCATCTTTAGCGTAATCGTCTATAGATACTCATGGTATTACTCTGAAAAACCTGGCCCTATTTAGGCCTAAACTTCGCAATTCCTAAAGTACCAATCAGATTGCGAGATTTGTGAATTTATATTGTTAAAGTGTAAATGTGATAGAATTTTCGATTCGATTGAAGAATTGAAAACACTCCCACGGGATGGAGATGTGAAGCCGTGCTTCTTTCATAATTCCATTGATGATTGAAGAAAATAGGGCCAAGTTTTCACTGTTTCATTATGAGTCCCTCTTGAGCAAGGTTTACCGCAGGGATAGTTTCTGACTTAATTAGCTGCTTGATAGTAAGCCACCCAAGGTTTCGTATTAGAGGCTCTGAATGGGCTTCGTAAGAACTTTTTGTCGAGTTTCTTATAAGCAGTTTCGTATAAAAAACATGTGGTGTACCATTATTTTCCTCTCAAACAGATGCATTGATCATCAAGAGCAAGTTCCCAATGGAAGGACAATAGATCTTCCTTGCAGTAATCCTGTCACTGGTCAATTTGTCTTCTTCGTCTTACAAGATCTCAATGCTCACAATATTTTAACACTCTGCGAAGTAGAGGTTTACTCCAACACTGCAGGTATGATCAAAGAACCCTTAGAGGGACTCATGGAGCAAGTCTCCGAGCCTAGCTTAAGTCTGGGTACACTGTTTATCCTCAGTCATTAGTATGTAAAGCCCCGTTACAACGCTCTCAACATTTCACTGAACATCGCTGAACATTTGTAGAGGGCACGGGGTGAAAGCATTTTAACACCTTGTTGAGCGATGTTAAGTGATGCTGTGCGGGGTTTAGTGACGTTGAGTAGAGTTTGAACGAAGTCAAAAATGTTCAGTGGATCGACTCAACATTTCTATTGTCCTAGGTGTTCTTGAGCGATGTTGAGAGCGCTTAACACCCCATCCAGCAAGGTTCAGTCAGTGCAAGCGCCCTAGGGTTGTTTTCTGCCCCAAGTGTTAATCCAGAATTCTGGTAATGGCCCAAACGCTCTACATGTGTTAAGCTATGATCACGGACAAGTCCGGGGTTGTTTTGATAGTTGATTATTCAAGAGATCACATTGTTATGAATAGTGTGTAGTACTTTTTCCAATTTTTTTCGCTATAAATCTGCGAATCTATTTCAATCTGCTAAGAAGCGTGAAATGAAATGATATCATTTTATATGACGTCACTTCACGTTAACCTGAACGGGGCTACCAAATTTACTCGCATTGCTAGCGTCCTTATCGAGCCTTCGCACACTCGTACACAATACAAAATGGCGATGATATTTGGCCTAACTTACGAAGATTCATCAACCAATTTATGAAAGTTGGAGGCATCAAGACTTGGAAAGAACTCACGATTAGCGGTCAGCAATTTTATCAACCTCGGACTTGTCCTTTCAGTGCAACTTTGAGAACGTTTTAACCGAGCAATAGCGTGCCAATATATTGGCACTGATTATAACATAGTTCGAAATAAAGCACAAACTCAAATGAAAGGTGTTCTATTTCCTAGTCTGATAAGTGGATCAAAAACGGAAGGTCCAATACCCTGATATTGCAGTTGATATCAGCCCTTTCATCGTATGATTGCTTATCAGCATAATTTGTCGTCAAGAGTCCAAACAGCCCTTATCGATATTGGAAAGAATGTCTTATAACTTTGGCAAAATCCTTTTGTTTTCAAGAAAAATCCATCAAAAATCCGTATAAATCCTTTTGTTCTGTAAAAATCTGGTACCCTTTTTCCAATGAATGAGGTGCCCCTCGTGCGCCACTGTTTGCAACAGCCAAAGCGGCCATTGAAGGATGAACAACGACGGGTTCACTATGACCAAATCAAACATCGACAATCATGCCCGCGCAGATTTTTTCTCGCCTTTTTCGTTTCCAAACATCCTAGAAGCATCCCTGGAAACATCGTATTTCTTATCATGTTATCATGTGACCCTATTGTTGTTAGGGAAATAAGCTACTCTTATTGGCCAAAGACGTATGACGTCGAAAACGTACTTTACTTGACATCCGGTTTAGCGAGTGCATTTTGATGTTTGCATTGCTGCCTCGCAGCACGCAAATCAATAAGTGTTTACGGTTTTAATTTTGATCTAATTTCATACACTTAGTTAGAATTTTGAATTTTTGCCACTATTTTAGGTTTTATATTTTGAATGGCTGGCCTGTAAACTTTGAGCTATGGTTTTGGAAAATTTACAAATTTTAGGATATGATTTCAAGAGTGAAAATAGTTTAGCAAAAGCTCATGGAAACTAGTTTTGGAGTGAGACTAAAATTTTCCATTGTTAAAGGCTGATTTCCTTGTCGGTGGAATTTTCCGAGCAAACAGATGTTTGTCATACGTCGTATTCTGTTCAAACTCAAAGCAATACAGTAAAGTCCCGCCTTTAAGAAACTGCATTATCAGTAACCCAGGCCTGATTTCGCTGAATAAAATACCTCTTTACAAGAAACTATCCAGGCTGATTAATTTCAGTTTCTTATGCAATGGCACATAGCAATATAATCAGGCGTATATTTGAATGTGTCTCTGATATCATAGGTCTCAATTCTCTAGAAACAAGAATGAAAGTTTTAGGCCCAAATTTGTGTAGTTTCAAGAAACGTACAGTACTGGCTGAAAATATTAGATCCACACAAAACAGCGCATATTTCAAAAACGTTTTCTTAACAATGTTGACAGCTGTTTGGAGCATAAACGTGTTTCTTATATGATGGTATACACACCCTGTTTTGAAGAAGCATATCTTGACATAAGAAACTAATCAGGCTGCCTTCCCGTAATGAGTTTCTTAAAGGCGGGACTTTACTGTATTATCTCTCGTAAACAACAGATCCAGTCTGCTCGGAAATTCTACTAAGTTGAAATCAATGTTAAGTCGCTCCCTCTGACAGACGACAAATTTTTAATTTGCGCATCCATCAATACTGTTTGTTGCCCAAATTTTGATAATGTATAAATCTTTTTGACTCACCTGGTCCTTTTTGCCATATCCGGTAAATGTCTTTTGTTTTCACCAGATAACCTTCCAAGACCCGAAATACTTATTCCACTCGACCACTCACACTACGATCAAGGCCTAATGGGACAAGCAGTTTCAAAGATTACAGATCAACCATCTATGAAGATAACACTGGACAAATTTGGCTATCCTCTCTTCGCTGCTTTTTTCAACATGACTGCGTTAGCTACTTTTGAGTATAGCAGCGAAATGAAAATCTCATCAGGATTCACATTTTGCTTCCATTTGAAGACAAAATGGATGGGGGATTACACATTGTTTGCAATGAAAAAGGATGGAGCTGTGCAAATGTCTGTTTCAGCATTTGCAAGTGGTGAAATGTCATTGAGGTAAGACAAATAGCACTGTAGATAAGCCCCAGTCAAGCAGATCAAACATTTCACCTAACATTTCAAAACCAAATGTTTGATGAAATGTTAGGCTTGTTTGGCCACCTTGTTTGGTCTCATAAAATTTGTTTGGCGGTGTTGGACGAAGTTTGATCTAGGTCAAAAAGAAATTTTGTTTTTCGTTGTTATGTGAAATGTTGGATCTGTTTAACCGCTCCAGCAAACATTTCGCCAAACATTCTCTTTTGCTTTCTTCAATATACCTTTGTAAATACTCCGCAGCATCTCGTTGACTGCACAGGCACCTTCTGATCAAAAGTTTCTATCCAAATGTTTGGTGAAGTGTTTAGTGACATGTTAGTACTGTTTGACCACCAACTCGCAACATGGAAAAAATCAAAATATGAGTTTTGATAAATGTTTTGTGAATTGTTTGATCAGTGTGACCGGGGCTTATCACTCAGGTCAACAGTTATGACCGGCGCTCCCTGGTTATGACCAACATTTGAATGCAGCATATATCCCAGATCTTTGAAAATACGACCTATTGCTTCCTAGCCAGGGGGGTAGGGGTGACTACCATATATGCTGGTACAGGATGTGCCATCGTTGGGGTGCCTTGTTTTAAGAGCAAATGAATTTTGGGGTACCATTTTTGGTGAAATCACAAGTAGTCGTGAATTTTGGGGTATTGTTTTAGAAAAATAACTTTTTAGGGCATCGATTTTTGCTCAAATTTCACTTACTTGCTTAAAATTTTGGATAGTTTTCAAAATTTAGGGTATTCGTTTCCCATGGCCTGTAAATCTTAGGGTGTCGTTTTCGCGAAAATTTAGAAATTGTAGGCTGGGATTTAAGACGTCAAATGGCGTACTCCCGTCACTCGCCTATTGATGTTGCCCCCCTGGGCTTTCTTACGAATCGCTTGGAAGTAATTTAGTTCTTTATCTGTAGCATAGCATAGGCCTTGAATCTTTTTTCTATCTGTAGCATAGGGCTTCCATCTCTTTGCCTTTGCCTAATTCTTTCCACTGATAGATCATGGGGAACTTTAGGCTGTTCGCTATGATTCCAGAATTCCATACTTTTTGATATCACAATTATTTTTGGAATCACTGGGTTTTTTTTAAGTTTTAAGTTCGGATGTACGGGAGGAGGTATCGGAAGCTTTGCTAACTGAAGAAAGTCAATATGGCCAACACGAGAAATAATCATTTTTTGAAGATCTTCAAGATATGTTAGCAAGCAAAAGTTCCTAAAAACGTTATGGTTTACGATTTAGCAATTTGGTGATGTGGCAACCTTAAAAACTAGCAGAAATTTTAGAGTGCTGTAACTCTAAAAATGATAGCGGTCAATTAAGCGATCTGCGAGAAATTAACTCATTTCGTGCAAACGAAAATGAGGCTGTCTATTATTTTCTCGACTCGTACTCGCTGCTAGCCTACTTATCGTTTGCACTTGCAAGAAAATAGCGACACAGAAGCCAAATGTGGCCTAGATTATCAGAACATTTGTAGAACTGCAGCCGCTAGAAAGCTCAAAATGTGAAACAACGGTAAGAATTCGTGTGGTGTCAATGGATGATGAGTTTCCGTTGTAGCATTTATCTTACCAACCCCAGACTTGTCCTTTAAGCAATAACATTTTAAACACACGACCTCAAATTTTTGCAAAGATTCCAGCCCTATGCTTTATCTGTAATTCTATCATTGGATTTTTCAAAATTCTTCAATATTTTTCGAAGTTACAGCATAATTCATATTTCAACTCGTTGTCAGACGCGACGTCATCAAATTTCTAAATGGTTAACCAGAAGATTGTCTCACTTTTGCTTGATACCATATTGTAGACATCCATAAACTATGGCTTTCTTGAAATCATTTCATGTTTCATGGAAAAGTTTGGAAATGACGATGGTTTTGAGCTTTTTCGCAATTTTTCTTGAATTCTTAAATGAGGAGGAAACTATTTGAATTCTGAAAATCTGAAAGTCCAGCGGTAGAATAGACCTTTTAGCTATTCAGTAAAAGAGCCTGGATCGAGCGTTATTTTTATACATTTTTATACACGAGGTTCGATTGAGTGGCGTTAAAGCTTCTATCACCATTGTGCACATTCGAAAATTCTACGAAATGTAGCAAAAGTATCGTTCGATTGAGATTCTTTTCAGAATAGCTAAAAGGTCTATTATAGCGATATTAGCTGAACTTTCGTCAAGCCATTTAGTTCAAACGAGTACATCATAGGATTTCATACCCTCCTTTTTAAAGATAACAACGTATACCTTAAGTGCAATCAAATTTTACCTAAATTATTTTGTCTTGTTTATTACACATGACGATACAAACTAAGTCAACATTGTCTGTGATTTTAAAGACAGCTCTTGATGGGCAAGATTCTGTTCAACAACTGAAGTTATTTGAAGTTTTGTATGAATACAATCAAATGTTTGGAGACTCTGGAGGGGAGCCTACTAGAGAGAGGCTTATTCACAAAGTCAGTGGACAATGACATGAAATGATAGCCTTTTCAATTCTTTTACGGCATATTTTGCCCAACTAACGTATAACTTTACGCGTCAAATACACAAAGTCGACGCCGTTTTTATCCCCAATCATATCAAAATCATGATGCAAACTTCTTTACCTTGATGAATGGTAAAGATGATCTTTGATTGAGGGGGGCTTAATGAATAGGGGGAACTTGTTTTAGGAGATTTTGACTTAGAAGAGAGAGCTCTATCTGAGAAGAGGGCTTCATAGAGAGGGAAGCGTAATACAGCTTTTACGGTAATGAACAATCCTTGATCCTCGAATATTTGGTATTCTAGCTTCAACGTTGGAGGATTTGGCTTGGTAGAAGCGAAATCAAAACCATTCATGAATATCACTCAATGGAAGTATATTTGCTTTGTTTACGAAGAACACTTGGGAAGCATGAAAATACTTGCTGACTCTGTGGTATGTTTATCTTCTCTTGCTGATCCCTCTTTCTGATATAACGATAGAAATTTCATTTTGCACTAAGAAAATGCATTCAGAGCTTTTTGCCATAAATTCCAATGTTTAGTGGTTAAGACCGTTGTTGTTTCTTGTCATCATGAGGGCTGGTAGAGCTTTAGTTGTGCGCTTGTCCAACTCAGAGGTAGGCCAACTTATCGACCTGAATTTGTAGCCTCACTACATAAGGACCCTCAAGTTACGCTCATCTTGTTGAGCTAAAAACTGCAACCTCACCTTCACTTCACTTCGAGCATTGATCCTGCCAAACCTGCTAGGAAGAACGGGGAAAATCGCCTAAGGGAATAACAAGATGTTGTCACGTCGAGGGGAAATACCAGAACACTGCTCCATTAACTTAGCTGCTCAATGTCATAAAGCTACCTTCGAATGCATTGTAGAAATGATAGAAACACAAAAATTTGAATATTCTTCAACTCCTTTTTTTATTTTAGGTACAAAGTGAAGTGAAAATTGGATATGTGAAGCCAGCAGTTTCATTTAACAGTTTGGAGATTGGAGCTAAGGATTCCGCTGGTTTATCCAAAGAATTTGGTGTCCATGTATCATGTCTACAATTGTATAACAAAACCCTTGATTTGAGTGTTATCCAAGTGCTCGATGTATGCCCTAATAGACATGGTAAGTGAAGCGTAATCGGATAATCTTACACCCCGTTTGCACAGGATCGGTCCAAATGGGCACGCGAGAGTTTTCACACCCGCCCCCAAGTAATGACCCCGCTGAAACGCTGCCCCACCACGTTTAAAGGATGACCCGCCAGAAAAATGTGTTTCCCCGCCAAGTTTGAATTCAACGCACTCTCCCCGCCTTGTTTCTGTTGCATCCCCGTTGAAATTTTTGTTTCCCCGTCAAAAATTACACAAGTTCCATCACAGATAATAGCCAAAAGGTTTTATTCCCCGTCACGATATTCTCAATCCCCGCTGAAAGTGTATAGTTTCATAATTTGCCCGCTCTACTTTTACTGACTGGCGGGGTCTTTTCCGGGGGATGTGTATTTTCCGTACCGTAGGCTCATGATCTTTTTCTTATTTTCATATTTTCATATTTCATATTTTAAACATATTTATACAGGGTACAAATTCAATAAGTATATTGTTCTACAATTTGGCCCTGTTAAAATTAATGTACCTAATAAACTATTTACAAATAAGTTAATAGCTGTGATATCTTAGCTTACTTACTTACTTAGCATGTGATATCTAGACTGATGCCTTTTTGTCCCTTGTTTCCCTGCGTTCCTTGGTCAAGAGGGACTAATAGCATTACTTTTAAATAGTGGGCCCACTTTAGGCCCGGGTAGGGTGGTTCCGTATTAACCAATCAAATCGCTAGAATTCAGTTTTTAACCAATCAGTGGCCGCTATTCAGAATGTTGTTGTTGTTGCTCTTGAAGAGCGGTTGATGAAGCCTGGAGTTCTCGCAGCTTCGATGGATCCATTTGGCTTCTACAGAGGAAGATTACTGCCTGAAAGGTATGCATTTTGCGATTTGTAGGTCAAAACAACATCATTCTTTGTATCAAAAGTTTCCTTTTCAATGGTTGAGCTCTTTAAACCAGATTTTGAAGCGATTTTGTTGAGTGTACGAAAACTCCACCTATTTAGGCCATTTTGAAAAAGTGGGCCCATTATGTAAGCGTAATATTGTAAGTCCCTTGTTGACCAAGTGATATCAGCAAATCAAAAACGCAGGGAAACAAGGACGAAAAGGCATTATAGTCTATATCCAAACTGCATATCATCGGAAAAACATAGACTGTGCACTCACACGGAGAACATTGAATCTTTATTGGGGAGACGACATATGCTTTTTCGGCGGAAACTTATGTCCCCCCCCCCCGTGCAGTGGGTTAATACTCATGCGCAGTAGCGTTTTAGAGTTGAAGCTCTGATGGGCTGATGAGCTTTAACCCACTACTCGGGGGGACAAAATAGTTTCCTCATACAAAGCGATCTCGTCTCCCCAACAAATTTATTCAAATATGTATCATCATTTTTCTGACTTTCATTTATAGTAAGGTTGCTTTTTTTCTCTAACACCTTGCATAATCACTGCATATGTGAGTTTGCGATGAAACAATCTAATGAAATGAGAATTTTTTGGTTCTCTGTCGATAGTTTTCATGTTTACATGACCTTTTCTTGTATGCATTTTTCTATTACAGTGAAGGATGCATGCAATTCCACGTGCTCAGGAGACGCGGTTTGTGATCAACTTTCCGGCAAATGCATCTGTCCAACATATGCCAGTAGATTTGTGAAGGATGACTGCTCAAACGGTAACATAAGTTTTCTTATCGTGATCTTAATCTTCATTCAGTGTTAACCCTACAGTGGTTAACCCTTGATTCATTCTATTTTGGTTGGGGGAAAGACCCCAATCGAACTGTTGACTGGCAACAGGTAGAATAACAAATTTGGTGTGCTAATAGCGTAGAGCTCAAATCTTTCAAATCTTTAAAAAGGTGGGTGTAAAATTTTATCAAATTTTGCATGAATTGAATGACTTCAAAGGAACTTTGGGTGATTTGCTAAAAATCTGCCGTGGCAATTTCATGATACCTTGATTATTTTCAAAACGGCAGCATTTTGTTTATTTTTGTACAAATTCATCAAACATTTTGAAAACATTAAAATCATCATAGATCTTAAATTACTCAATGAAAATTGATATAGTCTTCAAGAAAACCATATGAATGAATGTCTTATGAATGTCTAAAGCATGGTTGCAAGCAGAAATCTGTAGCTCTTTTGGTTAAGTATTTAGAAATTTGATGACGTCACAACCTCAAAATCAATAAATGCCGCCATTTTGAAATTAAGCAAGATATCAAATTATTGCCACGGCAGATTTACATCAAATTGCCCAGAATTCCTTTCAAGCATTTCAGTTCAAAGAAAAAAGGTAAGAGAATTTTACACCGACCTTTTTAAAGATTTGAGCTCTATGCTTGTGCTAATAGCCTCAGGCATGTACTTTGTGAGCACATGATGGGTCAACATTTTAGTTTGAAATATCAGCCACATACTTTTTATTACATAGCCCTACAAAGCGTAAACTTGTTTTGACTCACCCGGTATAGTTTGATACCGCGTCCACACGTATCCGGATTTTTGTGAAAATACATCTTTTTTATCCATATAAAAACGATCCTTGTCCGCACGAGAAGCGTTTTCGAAAATATCCCTATCCACACGAAAACGCAGCGAAATTGGAAATGTGATATTCGATAGTGAAATTCGATATTCGATAACAATATTCGACCTTCAAACTTCGATGAAAGGAAACAGAAGAGCTAAGTGCCCTCGCTTGATCCCCAATGAACCGAGCGCATGCTTTTATATGTGGTAAATCGACGATGTTACGTCAGTGCACGGGAGAGGAATCGCGCATTGAGTTGCATTCTGCAAAAATTTCGTCGCTAGGCAAACCAAATTAGCGTCGGCTCGTTGCTACGTGAACACACAAACGAGGTCGCATATCACATCGCAGACTGCGCCAACGTGCGTTTCCTCTCCTGTCCCTGGTCCCCCTGGTCCACACGACAAAAAGATCGAAAGTGTTTTCAAAAAGCTTTGTTCTCGATGACCGAAAACGCCGTCTACGTGTAGACGTAAGCCCAAAATGGATAACAAAAGATGCGTTTTCAAAAATATCCAGATGAATGTGGACAGGGCCTGAGACTTGAGCTATTCATATCTTTTTACCCAAGCTTTGGCACAGTTGCTATACAACGACGCAACAGATGCGGCCTACTTTGACAGCAGAAAACATCTCCCGGCGAAGATTTTCTCGACTTTCACTCATGTAAATGATAGCCAGATCAATGGAACTACTTTTGAGGATTACCCCTACATTTATGCAACCAGCCCAGTCAATACTGGTATTTGTTTTCTGAAGACTGGAGCAGTGAACCTCGCATTATCATCCCAGTCATGTTTCGCATTGAGCGAATGCCTGAATGGTGGTACCATGTCAGTATGGATCCGTGTGCCTCCTGTCAGTGACTGGAACAGCACTGGTAATCTAACTACGTTGATTACAGCTGGATACATCAAGATTATGTATGGTCTTGCTAATGACGTCAGAAATGGAACAAAAAGGCCAATTGCATCACTCATGTTTGGTGTTTCGGGCAGCGCTGAAATGTGTCTTTGGACTACGATGATATATAACACAATGATCACAAGTGTCTGGTCACATGTTGCAGTAACTGTTGATTCAACCAATGATATCACGTCTGTGTATTACAATGGACGGCGTAATCATGCAGTGAAAGGCGCCTGTGCAGCACCAACTCAGAAGACTCCTAATTTCATTAGTGGTGACCTGGCGCTAACTTGTATGGATGAGTTTGCGTTGTGGAATCGTGTGTTACCATCAAATGAAACCCAGAGAATATATAATGCAACAGTCTTTGGAGGTACGTTTCACTACATTATCATCATTATCATCAGCATCATCATCATCATCGCCATCATCATTATCATCATCATAATTATCATCATTATCATCAGCATCATCATCATCATCGCCATCATCATTATCATCATCATAATTATCATCTTCATCATAATAATAATAATAATCATCATCATAATAACCGTCATCATTATTATCATCATCATCATCATCATTATCATCATTATTATCATCATCATCATCATAATGATAATCATCATCATCATCATCGTCATCATAATCATCATCATCGTCATCATTATCATCATCATCATCATCATCATTATCATCGTCATCATCATCATCATCATCATCGTCATCATTGTCATCATCATCATAATCATCATCATCATCATCGTCATCATTATCATCATCATCATCATAATCGTCATCATTATTATCATCATCATCATCATCATCATAATCGTCATCATTATTATCATCATCATCATCATCATCATCATCGTTATCATTATTATCATCATCATCATCATTATCACCATCATCATTATCATCATAATCATCATCATCCTCATCATTATCATCATCATCATTATCGTCATTATCATCAGCATCATCATTATCATCATCATCAACATTATCATCATCATTAGCATTATCATCATCATCATCATCATCATCATAATGATAATAATCATCACCATCATCATAATCATTATCATCATCATCATTATCGTCATCATTCTCATCATCATTCTCGTCATCATCATCATTATCATTATCATCATCATTATTATTATCATCATCATCATAATAATAATAATCATCATCATCATTTTTATCATCATAATCATCATCATAATCATCATCATCATCATAATCATCATCTTCATCATTTTTATCATCATAATCATCATCATCATCATCATCATAATCATCACCTTCATCATAATCATCATTATCATCATCAGCATCATCATCATCATCATAATTATCACCATCATCATTATCACCATCATCATCATCTTCATCATCATAATCATCATTATCATCATCAGCATCATCATCAGCATCATCATCATAATTATCACCATCATCATTATCACCATCATCGTTACCATCATAATCATCATCATCTTAATCATCATCATCATCATTATCGTCATCATTCTCGTCATCATCATTATCATCATCATAGGCTAAAAAGGAATAGCTAGATTACAGCTAACGAACGTCTACTATTTAGAATTTGAATAATTTTTGATAAAATGAAACTATTAAGATTTCAGTATATCTTACAGGACAAATAATTCAAAGATCTATCCTGTTAGAAACCAGATGTTGAGATATATACTCTGCAGAGGCTACAGTTGCATTTTATTTATTTCTTTACCACATAAAATACAAAACTACAACCAATGTCAATTTTTTATGGCTGCCATAGCTGAAAAGGACATGATGGCATCGAGTTCCAACTACGACAGCCACGTACAATGGTGTCAAGATATATGTACAGATTGTTTATCCACAAAAAAGAAAAGCAACTTGAACGGGCGTCTCAGAAAGAAGACCTCCCCCCACCTCTCTGCAGATGATCAATGAAGCACCCAGATATTATCATGGAAACATTAGTATATATTGCTACTATCACGGTGCAAATGTCAGTACTTCGTTACAAGACACCCGTTTCAATTATTACAAATAAACAAAAATGTTGCTGCTGTTTTGTGCTCAAGTTCAATCTGAAAACCTTTTCGTATTTTTGATGAAAGAAACTGTTGTTTCAAGGATTATTCGATTGATGATGACACTATTCTCTGAGTCTCCGAACAGAAGCAAGTCACACAAAGGTTTATCATCTACATCAATTTTTAAACCAGGGATTTCAGAGAGCCGCTCAAAGAGATCTTGCCGCATCACATCAAAATGGCGGCAGTGCAGGAGAAAGTGCTTTGTGTCATTAGTGACAGTTGCATTAATAACCATTCCAACATCTAATCTGTTCTTTTAAGATAGAAATTAGGAAGGCTGTTAAATTTCTTTATTCCTTGCAGTAAAGGCTGCTACAGTTCATTTCCATGGTAACTGAACTCAATTCCAAAGGACAAAGCTCGTACATTTGACAGTTGAACGTCATCGCCATACCTTAGATTGTAGCTAGAAAACACCCTTCATGAATGTTGAATCAGTTTGCATTTTGTTTTGTGAATTTCAGTCATGAGGAACTGTAAGTTTCTTACATGAACTGGCATCGACTTGGGGCTTGTTCGTACGGAGAGAGACTCCCCGGCATTTTCCCGTTTCAACGGGAAAATCTCTCAGCCGAGATCCCGCCTCATATAGATTTACCACATAAGAATGTGAGAAGTGTTCACATGAGAAAACATTTTCCCGGGTAGCTGAGATCTTGCTTGAACTCTACGAGAATACCACCTAGCTGATGAAAATATTTTCCCAGGTGAACACATCTCTTTTGTTTATGGTTAATCCTTTGGTGCTAGAGACAAAGAGCTATCGTCCTTTTCCCCGAATGGCCGGGGCAGCTTCTCTCTTGCTAAAGGTCAAGGAATATTACCTTGGCAGAGCGATTTTCCCGGTGAAACGGGAAAATGCTGGGGAAACTTTCTCCATATGGACAGGCCCTTAGATTGCATTCACAGTAACGGCTTGTTTTTCCTTGCATGCTTTTGCTTGCGTAAACGCGCTTTTGTTTGCATTTTCCCGTTTAGATTGCTATGTGCCTTGGATCCCATATAGCAGGCCGCTTTTTACTTCTGAATTGAACAGCTCACAATAGATCCCGCTTACACGCGCGTGTAAGTTATCTGCTTGCTAACCAACAAGCTTTTTCGCATGAGCAAGCTTCTTTCCGCATGGAAATATTTTGCAATCTGAACACTCTAAGGGATCAGTATGGCGGGTTTCTGCACGAGCGTTTACGCGCTTGCAAAAGATTGTGCAATGTGAATGCAGGCTAAGACTGCTTCAAGAGAAAACATCTAGTCTTCTTGTGATTTGTTGATTAAACGATAGCTCAATTTTATTTCGCAGGTCAACAGCCAATTCGACATCAGATTGCCTTTAAGAAGTTGACTTTACGAGAACCAGATGAACTGTGGGCATTGGATCAATCCGGAGCTGTACACAAGTATTTCAATGCATCTTGGATCTATCTACCCTTTGGCCGAATTAGGGAAATCCATGCAGGAGTATCTGGGGTCTTTTTTATATCGCAGAATAATTCGCTGTACAAAATCAATGGTATTTCAAAGCAAAACCCAACTGGCACATCTTTTGAACTCATCAAAATGAGTGGTAAGTGCATTCAAATACATTCTTTCCGACGCTGACTGGTGTGCTACCGCATGTCAAAATGAAAAGAACTCCCATTTTAAAAATTGCTACGATAGACTTCTTTACTTTTTAAGCTGGAGGTTTGGATCAAACGTCCAAACTTTGTGGTTCTGGAATTGCTTATTAGACAGAATGTGACAGCTACCACTGAACATTGAACCTTTGGAGGAGGGGGTTTGTAACAAGAGTTGGCTAGCCTTCTTGCATCCCCTACTGTTTCCGTAGAGTTGAAATTTCCCGTATCCCACCTAATACATATGTGCTATAACTGAAGGGGTTGGGTTGGAAACACTAAGCGCCGAGAGAAACAAGGATGAACTTGAAATGGGAGCCAGATGTGCCGTCATATCGTTCATATGCTAATGTAACTACTTCTTAACTTGCAGCTGACTTTCAAGGAGCAATTATGGAACTTGGAACTGGCTACCATGGCGAAATCATTGCAAAAAGCTTGTACAAGTGGCATTGTGTTGACACTCAAACCAGCAGTTCAACAAAAACTGTTCAAAAGTTCTTCGACTCTCAAACCGCGGCCATTGTTGTCAAAACGGACAGATGCCAATGTAATGTGAATCAATGCTTTTTTGTTGGATTTGATCAATACCAAGGAAATGTCTACGGGACTTCGAAGAATGCTACTGTTTGCTCCTATTTTGTAACTAGCCCGGTATGATCTTTAAATTTCCTCTCTAAAAGGTAGTCTGTCACGTATCTGATTGGCCGCAACAAAGTCAGTGCTCAACACAACGGATGAAAAGAAATGTCTTTGTGAATCTGTACATTGGAATTAAGAAAATTGGATCGTTATCTCTTCTTTCGATCGTAGAAGGTCATCAGGATCAGTAGCCATACACTTCTCCCATTCTTTTCATTGTCCTTATCACCCAGTCAGACTCGTTATTGTAATTCTCCTATTCTTTGTATTGTCCTTACCACCCAATCAGATGCGTGACACACTACCTTTAAAAGCCTGTGCTCCCCATCATCCTTCACCTTCTCGCAGTAAATTGGGCAGATTTTGTAATACAGTGGCATCAACTAGTCTGGATTGGAACCGGAAATCACAGTCATTAACGATTGCAAACAAAGGAAATTCTCTCAAAAAATACACCAAAGCAAACAACGACGCAAAAGTTACTCAGAAATCAGTAGGGCAAACTGTCATCTGGTGCACGAAATATCGATGTTAAAGTGGCTAGGTCTCGTTAATGTAAACCAATCTCTTTCGAAACGATGATTTTGCAGTATGTGTGATAGACCATATCACAGAGATTTCTACTATTTTTCTCAAAGTGAAAGTGTTATTTAAAGGTGGACTCTTGCACTGCGTGGAGATGCAAATGAAACGCTTATATGTTGTACGATTGCGTAGATATTCCCATCTGCTCTACTAGAGACTACTGCTTTGAGAATTACCAAAAAGATATCAAACATACTTTAATCTTTTGGCTATCAGGAAAAAACAACTCCTATAATTCTCATGCAACTACTTTTGCTGCAATGATTTTTCAGGGAGGGGGGCATTTTTTTTTGAGTCAACCGGCAGAAAGAGAAATTCTGTATTGAACAGTAAATAAATGTTTCGTACATGTCCGCGTAGATAGACATGGCTGCTGATTTTGACTGCTGCTATTTCTAAGTTTCTATATTCGTCGTCATGACGTCAGAAGTAAGCGGTTCATAATTTGCGAAGCAACGTCGATTTTCAGAATTTACATGAAAAACTGACCTTTCGTAATGGACCATACGACGACATAAAACAATGCATTGATATTGAAACATTTAAGAAAAAGTTAAAGACATTTCTTTTTAATAAGTTTTGAATAGACGTATAGGTTTTTAGGGACTTTTAGGGATTGTGAAGCGCACTTGAAATTGTTACATCAAAACTGCACTATATCAGGTGATTTATTTGGATTTTGATTTTGCACTGGATTACCGTAAAACCCATTTTAAAGGGTTTGGTCACTTAACCGTAAACAAACTTCTTACCTCTATGTTGTTTCCCATACTTGGCCATTGTGTTCTGCACAGATTTTGGTGGATGGATTGAATCCACAATAAGGCTAATCCACAGTATCCACGAATATCTCTGCAATCGTACAGCATATGAGTGTTTCGTTTGTTTCACTACAAAATCCAAGAGTCCATCGCCAAGATAACACCTTCACTTTTCGAAAATTGGTTGAAGATCTCTGTATGTGACATATATAAAATAGCGCAAAATCGTTGTTTCGAAAGAAGTTTGTTTACATCAATTGACCCAGCCCCTTTAAGGTGCATGCAAACTGGCCGGATAAGTTTGACCAGTAGTGTCGTTCGTGCCATGAATAAAAATTTGTGCCATGAATGCAAATGCTCTACAAGAGAACTGTCTCATAACCTTAGCCAATTCTGTCCATTGAATGATTGGTTTTGAAAGGAAAGCATTATTTATCATTTTCAGAGTATAGAAGAAGCCAGTAACAAAGTAAAGCTGCTTGCATTTGGTGCTTATCAGCTGTACCCATTCGCAGTGAGAGCAGACAATTCTAAACTGATGGAAAGATTAGTGTCAAAAGATGGGTCTATAAATAATTGGTACACTCATGACATCGGAGCATTTTCTGATGTAGCTGCTGTTAATGGCATTCCTGTTGGGATCACTGCAAGTGGCAAAGTCATTATGGTTGGCGAAGGTAAGCCTTAAATGTACAGAAAATGTACTGTGCTGGTACGGTTTTGATCTGCTACAAAATTGATACTGTTCAAAAGCGTTTTAACTGCTTCAGCACGAAATTGTTGCATGCAGGTTGTCCCAAGAAAAATTGTGCCCCGTTTGTGTGACTGCTGTGGAGGAGCTGTATATTAAATTATCTCGGATTTTACACAGTTTCATAGAGGTCGGGTTTTAACAAAGAGCTTGAAACGTTTTCTGTGTCAATCTGACAATTATTTGCTGATATATGGCAGAGAAAAGGCAAATTGGTTACTTCAAAAGCAGCAGTTCTGTTGTTTTCCAGCAATGTCAAAATTAAGTTTATTTTCAAATAAAGGGTTTTAACCGGTTCTAGCGTCGTATTAAGTTTTTTGTTAAATTTTTCAAAGGGTTAGAAGTGTTTTCTATTCATAAGAGACCACCTCCTACCATTTTAACATTTAGTGAAAATTTTGATACGATTCCAGAACCCTTTCTTTGAAAACTTACTTTATTTTGACATTGCTGGAGAACAATAGAAGTGCTGTTTTTTCAGCAACCACAAATTTTTTGCCTTTTCTCTTCTATTTTTTTCTTAATCTATTATGGTTAATGGGAGAGCTACTTTGTGAAGCAATGATGATAGTTTTTCGACGAATATTCATTTTGGCAATGTATGTATTCATCCTCAGCTGTGGTTATATGTATCCCTTTGGAAAGTGAAAGTCAAGCCCCTTTGGTAAAGCTGTAACATTTTATTCACGAAAGCCCCCGAGAGGGTAACTCGAATCTTGGGATGACGGGGACGTACCGCCCAGCATTTCGGGAAGACCCATATTTAAGGATCTCTGGTCGATTTTCATATTTATGAAATAGGGGCTTGATACCCATATTTATGGATTTCAGGAAGGGGGGGGGGCAAAGCCTGCTGAAATTCCCAGGAATCGAGTTTCATTTCACAGTAAAGGTACATAATTGGAAGATAAGGTTTACCACACACCAATTTTCGCAACAAAGATCAAGAAAATGAACTTGATTCTTGCAAAGGTTGTAAAATTCTGCTTACTTAAGGGGGGCTTTAGTCCCTTGGGAATTTTTGAAGTCTTTTGTTTATTTGTCTTGAAAAAAAGTTTGGTTTCTTATGAAACTGTGATGCCTTCTAATTAGGAATCTGAAAGCAGAATATGGACAAAGTCGTTCCATATGAAACAGTGAGCTCCGGAATACCCCTTGGTCAAAGTTATTTCTGCCAAATTCTATTAAGAAAGTATAGGACCAAAATACTGACTACGTTGCATTCCTTGACATGCGACGGTCAAACGAGTCACGTTATGCAAAATCTAACTTCATATTACCGTTTACAAAGACCTGCGCTTTTAAATGATATATTAGAGGTAGGACAAATTTGATAAACATAAAACTTCCTAAAATTCCCAAGGGACTTAATTGAAACAAGTTTTACAAGTCTGCTCGCTGAACTCTTTCGAATGATATCTAGATTGCATTATTTTGGAAAATAATGGTAGTTCTATGGCCAAAAGCCATTTAATTCTACATAGTTTTTGGTTATACTGTATTGGAACAGTTACACTTGGAGACCCATACTTAGTGATTTGAGAGGTTCAAGACCCATCGTTATGGGCGGCTCCAGCCCGTTACTCTACATACCGAAATTACCACCCAGGGCGAAAGCCAAAAGAAACTGTAAATCAACCGTTTTCTATGGTTGTCCGAAAGTTTTCTAAATAAATCAGAAGCTCGGTGAAAGAATGTCCCAAAGATTTTTTGTTGGAAATTTTTTGGTCTGAAATTTTTGTCATTAATATGGTTGCTTTACTTGTTTTTCAGCCGAAAGGTTCCTTATTAGATTGGTAGATGGCAAATGTTTGACGCGTCATGGTCGTAACTTTCAACCGGATTATAGCTGCAATGCATTATTTGCCCTCAAAGACGGTTGTCTTCTTGTCATTGAGACCATGAAGTATGTTGGATTTAAGACCCAACGAGCTGAACAAGAGAGTTCCTGTGAAGAAAAGTATAAAATAGAACTTCATAGAGATGCAAAACTGCGTTTCACTAAAAGTGATCGTAAAAATAAATGCATTGTCATTGAGAACAATTTGTTGCACTATAAGGACAGAGATTGCAAGTCCACTGATGTCAGAATGTTTTATTTTGAACAAGGTGAGTAACGTTATTCTCAACCGGGCAGCTGATGTGGATTCTGTGTACACTTATTTTTCAGTTCATGTTTTACAAGATATCTCCTGGGGGGAATATGACTTGTAGATGGACGGGCGTCTGCCGGCTGATTTTTAGAAAAGCACCCTGTTCTGAGTGCCAAAAATTGCCCTTTTACCCCTTTTATGATAAATTGTTATGATAAATTATCAATAATAAAATTTAAGCCTGGTTTTCACAAAGTCGTAATTTATTGCCGCTGAATTTCTCACAGGATCGGCGATGTTTGACGAGCTCTACTTCAGTCACCTGGCGAAGACTGTATAAGCCACTCGGCACTCACCCGCTTAGTGTCTGCCTCTATTACTGAAACACATCTTTTATCTCTTGCAGTAAATCCATTCAAGAATATACCTGATCATAGCCTAAAACAGAATCATTTGCCTGTTGGTAAGTTCTCGTCATTATTATTGCTGCCACATATTTTGTTCCTTATACCAGGTGACTCACACTGCGTTCACACGATGCCGGCACATTTTGAAAACGGAGAAAAATTCGACGGACGGGCGAAACGACACTTTTTTTGCCGGCAGATTTTGAAGACGGTAGATTTTGAAAACGGAACTCTAACCGGCACATTTTTGAATTGGCATCGTGCAAACACCTGAAAATGATGAAAAATAGAACATTTTTAGACGCTTTTGGAACGAGACTTGTCGATTCTTGGGGTGTAGGTACACTTCTTTGGCATCAAAGTCTTGCAACGAGTTTTTGCCGTCTAATTTCTTACCGTTTTCAAATTGTTCCGGTATCGTGTGAACGCTAGCTCAAATTTTGCAGCCGTCACATTTTTCACTGTTTTCAAAATGTGCCGGCATCGTATGAACGCAGTCTCCACGAAACGTCACCAAGTAGATCTCGCATAGTTTCATGAAAGCAAATGTTATCAAAAAAACAACGTATCAACATGTGCAGGGTGTCCCAAAAAATTTGTGCCCCGTTTAAGTGGCTTCTGTGGAGGAGCTGTACATTCAATCACCTTGGCTAATTCACAGTTGCATAGGTCAGGCTTCAACTTAGAGTTTGAGGCCTTGCATGAGTCAATCTGACAAGTGGTCGTTGGTTTATGGAGGAAAGGCAAAATAAGTGGTTGCTTCAACAACAGCACTTCGATTGCCAACTTCTTTCCCTTTCCTTCTTGTCCTCGCTGTATTCCCTTCTCCTCCTGTTTCTCTCTTCCTCTCATTTTTAGAGTCATACGGAATTCTATTTCCTTCCAGAAGCTGGACATTCCTGCGAGATTTCTTCGCAACTTTGAGTATTTTCAAGCACTACAGGGTGTCATTAAAAAATTTTGCCTCGTTTGCGTGGCTGCTGTGGAGGAGTTGTAGATTCGATTATCTCGGCTTTTATACAGTCACATAGGCCAGGCTTCAACTTAGAGTTTAAGCCTTGTTTGAGTCAATCTGACAAGTGATTGCTGATTTATCGCGGAGGAAAGGCAAAATGCAAAATGAATAAGAGGTTGCTACAAAACGGCACTTCTGTTGATCTCGAGCAATGTCAAAGCAGAGTAAGTCTTCAAAGAAAGGGTTCTGGCATCGTATTAAGATTTTAACCACATTTTTTAAAAGGTAGAAAGTGCTGTCTTATAAATAGAAAGAACTGCTAACCCTTTTAAAAAATTAGCAAAAATTTGTATACGATGCCAGAACCATTTCTTTGGAAACTTACTTGATTTTGACATTGCTGGAGAACAATACAAGTGCTGTTTTGAAGTAACAACTAATTTTGCCTTTTTCCTGCCATTAATCAGCAACCACGTGTCAGATTGACTCAAACAAGGTCGCTAACTCAAAGTTAAAGCTTGACCTATGTAACTGTGTAAAAACCGAAATAATTGAATCTATAGCTCCTCTGCAGTAGCCACACAGTAGGTGCCCAATTTTTTGGGACACCCTGTAGTTGCTTGGGTTGGCTATCTTAAAGATATTCCTTGGGTAGTTTCAGTTATAACTAGTCTCTGGAGACCAGTCGAAAATATGGTGATTAATTCGTTTCTCGAACTGACTCCTCCTTTCCAGTCCATCTTTGGAAGATGTTAGAAAAAGCCAAATCCCGAATCTACATGGGAGCACAAAATCGGAACAAGGAACAGATGCCATTTTCCAATCAACAGATTTCCATCAACGGCTTCAGATCCGTCTCGACGTTATGTTTTCACAAATGATCAAGTGGAAAATGACAGCGATTATTTCAGTCTAAAGGAGAAATCTGGGATTCAGATTGTCTTTAAATCTGGTTATTTGGATGGTAGTAATAGCTCTAATTGACCATGCAGCAGCATGTCAGTAGATTGCCAAGCCTTTCAACTTAACGATTATACAAAGCATTTGTCAATAACTTTTGGATTCTTACAGCTAGTGATGATTTAGCTCGTAAATTTTTGTCATGGGCATTAGGAAACATTTGGATTATACTTTGAAAATGTTGCGGTTGCAGGTTGCGGTTTTCAAGCTTGAAAATAGCCGCGATAGGGCCTGTAGTGTCAGCGGTCAAGTGGCTAGGAAATGAATAGAAGCCGCTTTGAAGAAATCACGGCTGTTTCTGATATTTAAAGCCACAGCCTTCGACCGAACAATTTTCAAAGATACAATCCAAATGTTTCCTGGCGCTCATGTTTCATTATGAGTCCCTGTTGAGCAAGGTTTACCGCAGGGATACAAGGGACTCATCGTCATAAGTCTACATGGCAATTAGTTGAATTGTTCCTTCGATTAATTTCAGGTAATGCTGATGTTATCCTTAACATGAATGTTGTTGCTTGGATTCTGTTCCCAAAAACAGCGGCACACTTTAAGAATCCACAAGGACCTGAGACAAATTTCTATTGTACCAAGATCATAAACGAGGTGATTACTATTATGCAGTCTGTGAAGGTGAAGGTGAAGTTGCGGTTTTTAGCGCCAAGCGCTGGGATCGCAGGAGTAGCTAAGCGCTAATCGAGTCCGCGACCCCTTGTCATGACGCTCAAGTGGTGAGGCCCTACCGCGTCTCGAACCCACTCCGTCTGACTGTTCAGGCTTCCAAGTCAGAGGATTACACCACTGCGCCACAACACCTTCTGTAATCTCAGATATGTATAGAAATGTAGAGAAATATATGGAAATTGATTAACTGCAGTTTTCATTTTCCAGCCTATTGGCAATAAGGTTGAATTTGTAACAGCAGCATAGGAAACACCATTTTAAAGCTATTAATGCTCGTGGGCAATTGTAGACTGATTGCCTGAATCCCTGCTGTTTGATTTTATGATGTCGCTTCGAGGGAGGAGCACCTCAAACGCGAACGAAGAGACGACTAGTTTTTCAAATGTTGATTATATATACGAGCTGATATTTCACCTCGGCATACGAGGCAACCTCAGAGCTAAACTGCTAAGCTGTTTCATCATTTTGAAATTTTCAATAGTGAGCCACCTTAATTGCAGATCCACCTTAAGCGTAAACCTCCAATCAACCCACTACTTTCCCCGCCAAAAATCTCCCCGCCAAGCACTGCGATAGGAATACTTCAGCCTCTTTTTACTTTGAAGGCATTTATTGAGCGAACTTTATCTGCAGGTAAAGCAAGTTTTTGCTGGAAATGTGAATTTGCGTGGAGTGGATTGTGGTTCTCTTCAGTAAGTCAGCTATCATGCATTATTAGTTGCCAGAAGATTTGTTTGTTGTTGATATTTTAAAGGTTTGTCAAGAGTTCTGGGATTTTTGAAGCTTTTGTAAAAGAGTGTACAATGTATTTGGAGTTATTTGCATCTCAGAGAATATCGTTTTTCTCAAAATGGCGATAAGTGTATGCTACAACTCTGTGGCACAGAACTCAACTTACGACAAGGACATGTGACTAAGAAATGGTGTCAGTTAGACTTATAACTCATAACGTTGAGTCCTAGTAATCGCTACAACTCACCCATCCTAGGATGAGCGAGTAGGGTGGCTGGGTAGTAGTTCGGTCTGTACTTTTAAGACCTCTGGCTTTATATTTTCCTGTACAACACCATGCCGGTTAGTATGCGCATTCCTCAGACCCATGGTATTATCAGTGATTGATCCTGGCAATTATTTTCCACAGGTTACAAGACTGTCCTTCTGATGATCAATATTACTGCAATTATAAGTCAAATTTGGTGCTAAAATTTCGCCACTTTGGAGCCGATGAACGACTTTTGTACTACTCCAAGAAATTTGCAGGCGAATGGACAGACTGTCAAAACATTAGATGCAAGTTTGAGACATCTACAAGTTCAGTTGGAGGTAAGGACACAGTTTGGACGACCGAGAAGGTAACTCCTATAGGAGGCTCGGTATGCCTGGTTTACGTCTTAATTTGCAGCATTTTACCCAGGTTATAGGTCTTGTTTTGTGAATTTCGCCCATCCATTTCGCCCATCCATTTCACCCATAGGTCTGCGTTACTGAGATTTGCCGTAGTAATCGGTAAATGTTAGCAGTTTATTACTATGGTCAGCCGTTATGACAAAAACATTCGCAAAAAGAAAGTTAGCTGTGATAGGTAGCATAGCCTGGTCACAACATTTATGGAAATTTTTGCCCTGGTTATGGGGTCGTATTTCAAGATTTGCCTTAGTTGTCAGAGATGTTTCCAAAATGATACCCTTGAGATGGGTCTTGCCTCTAGATTCTCAGAGGCACATATGTACCGAGCTCCCCAGAGGAGCTGCCCCCCACCGTCGTTGGTGACTTGCCAACTACAAACTTTTACTGTTTATCATTTTGCAACTTTTACCCGGTGACAGCGCAGGCGTCTAATCTTCGTAAAACTTCAAAATTTTGCGGGTATCCAAAACATTGTGCCTCGTTTGCGTGGCTTCTGTGGAGGAGCTATAGATTCAATCATCTCGGCTCTTACACTGCTGCATAGGTCATGCATCAACTTTGAGTTTGAGACCTCGTATGAGTCAATCTGGCAAGTGTTGCTCATTATGGCAGAGGAAAGGCAAAATAAGTCGTTGCTTCAAACACAGCACTTTAATTGTTCTCGAGCAAGGTCAAAATCAAGTAAGTTTTCAAAGATAGAGTTCTAGCATTGTATTAAGTTTTTGTTAAATCTTTTAAAGGGTTAGCAGTGTTGTCAATTCATAAGAGAGCACTCTCTACCTATTGATATGTAGTGAAAATTTTAACACGATGCTAGAACCCTTTCTTTGAAAAAATACCCTATTTTGACATTGGTAGAGGACAACAGAAGTGCTGTTTTCAAAGCAACCACTTATTAGCCTTATCTCTGGCATAAATCAGCAACTACGAGTCCATATTAAATTTCTATGAAAATTAAAGCCCTGCGCTCACAATCGTCAAATGAGGTGAGCGTGTGGCCGAGTGGTTAAGGCGTCTGACTCGTAAGCCAAAGGTCAGAACGGCCGTAGGTTCAAATCCCACGCTGGACAGTTTGGTCGCTGTCCGTAACACTAGCCCGGGTCAACCAGAGCCATGTGAGGGAAATCTGGTAGCTGTGGCGGGTAGCTGCGGCGGACTGATGGTAAAACATCCGTGGCCCCTGCTGGAAATAAGTCTCTCAGACTTTCGCGGGCTAGCCACGTTAAATATAAATACCTATCCTTATCAATTTTGTAATTCCGGGTAAGCCAAAATAATTTTACACGTTTGACAGGCTGTGGAATATAAAGAACGTGGCCCAACGTGGGCAATATTCCAACTAAAGTATAATCACACCAATCTTTATGGCCTAGAAATGATGAATATCTTTATGGGGTAATTCCAGGTTCCATTCTGGTCCATGATTTTCCTGGCATTTAAATATAGATTCAATGTAATTGTCATTTTCAGGAATAGAGTTCTAATTTCAATAATAAGTAATTCATGGACCAAAATGAATGTGACGATGGATTCTCATTCCCATACAAACCCCTTACAGGCATGTTTCTGATATTTGAGTCGTAAAGGGACAGGGTCACGTAACCGTAAACAAACCTGTTATCTCTAGAATCTATATTGTTACCCACACGTGGCCATTGTGTTCTGTGCAGATTTCGGTGTATAGGGTGAATCCACACTAAAGTTACTTCTGGAAATCCACCAATATCTCTGCAATCGTACAACATATGAGTTTTTCGTTTGTTTCTCTACGAAGTACAAGAGTCCATTTTCGAAATAGCACTTTCATTTTGAGAAAAGTAGTGAAAACTCACTGTGATATGGCCTATCAAAATACTGCAAAATTGTCGTTGCGAAAGAATTTTGTTTACATTACGTGACCCTACCCCTTTAACGGTGATTGGTTTTACCAAAGGAATTTTTTCATCTTAGCTCGTCTAAGCTTTTTGACTAATCTGCTACTCTTTTCCTTTTCAAGTTGATCTCACACCTGTGGCAGCCTATGTCAAAGAGACCACTTCAAAGACTGTAAGAATCGACACCCAGCCATCATCACGCATCACTTACGCCGCGCAAGCTGGATACAATGTTTCATTTGCAGGATACTCCAAGTTCGGCTCAAATCTGATCTCGGTCTACAGGAGAATCATGTACAGAGCTGGCGACTCGATTATCGCCAAAAGTCTTCGACCGTATTTTACATACGAAACGACGATTGCACCACTGTTTGTTCGCGGAGAAGGGAATCCGGTTAAAGTAACTTTCGACACAAAAGAAGACAGTAAGTTGATTTGATTTCAGTAGATCAATCTGTTTGTCACACAAGATGCAATGGTTTTGGAAGGGTCACCAAAATCTCTTATTTTACTGGTCGAAAACGTTTCTTTGATAAGAAAAGACAAGGACACCTATTTTGCATGAATTTTGTTTGCTCGTCGTCCTGTTTTCTTGTCATGGTACACAGAGTAGTTGATGTCATGTTAATCCGTGTGTAACAAAAGAAACCTTTCTATGGCAGTATTAGCCAATCAAAAATCGCAGTGTCTGGTTCCATGTGGTCATCTCACATGGCAGTTGATAACCAGATAACCTGATGAACTTGGGTCTGGTTATGGGGCTAACCTCCCTCTTATCCCCGGGGCTGGCTGGTAAAAAGTCTCACATAAACAGTAGCTGAAATTCACCACGCTGCCAGCCCCGGGTGTTTTTCCTCCTCATAAAAACAGTCTTAACTGATTTTCTCTCCCCTCACAGCACCAACAGCAGCACCAAACATGACGGTAATGCATAAAACCCGGACCGAGATACACTTCACGGTAATTCCCATCCCAAATACAGCATGGCATGGTGAGCCTAAAGGTTACCGAGTTTATTATCAATCTATGTTGGTTTTAAAAAGTCCGGTTGATTCGACAAGCTTGACACAAGTCAATTCCACCCACAAATTTCAAGATATTTTGTTTGCCAATGCTCAAGCTCAACAGATGATCTCCGGATTAGAAGTTTTTACAAATTATTCTCTCCTGATTGGTGCATATAACAACTACGCAATTGGGCCGATGACGCAAATCTTCGCAAGAACACAACAAGGAGGTAAGGTTTACTTTGTTTTTGTCGTAAACAGGGCATTTTTTCCAATATACGCGTCAAGCCTGAAATATTCATTGTTTACTCCAGGGACAAATCACTCGATAAAAAGAGTACGAGCTTCGGGATTTTAAAAGTCTCTCAGATTTTCCCAGAGATATTTTGTGTGATTTTAACCAATGTGTAAGATTTCTAAGTCTTTTTGAGATTCTGAGACCTTTGAACTTTTTAAATTATTCGAGATCTTCAAGGATTCTCGAGCTTTTGCAAAGTCTTTTGGGGATTTAAGCAAGTTTGGTGATTTTCAAAGGAATTTGAGAATTTTTGGGAGAATTTGGAGGGGAGATTTGAGGAATTCTTTGGGATTTTTGAAGATTGATTAAATTGACGAAATGATTTTTGAAGAAGTTTAAATAATACCATTGTAATCTCTAAACTATTTGACGAAACATGAAATAATTGTCAAGAAAATCTTTGTTCATGGATGGACTTAAGTTCCCTTCAATCAATTCAGCTTAAAGAATCAGGCAATAACATTTTACATGTTTGATTTCAAAGTCTTCCAAAGTTTCGAACCCTATGCTGGCAATGACTGGCTTCAAAGCAACTTCAGCTATTCTGCTAGAATTCTACCGTTGGGACTTTTCAAGAATCTTGAATATTTTAACTCATCAAATCTTTAAATCGTAAACCAGAGTAGTTAAGGGCTTTTGCTTGAATACCATTCTTGTGCGAAGGCGCACTAAGACACAGAAATACAAGGGATCTCTATTCGAAAAACGTGAGAGCGGTTGGGCCTAACGACGCTCAGTTGAAGACGAAACAGAACAGAAAACAAGACAACAAAACAAAACACAGGGATCAAAACAAGGAAATGAATAATCAATCAAAATATCCGTGTCCTAATACCCTTGGCTTGATACCATATTATAGACGTTTCACAATAATTCCAGAAAAGGCATTTTTGATATGGTCATTACTTATGGAATCACAGCATCTTGAAAATTTATGTTTGTTTTTAAGTTGTGACTTCATCAAATTGCTAAATTGTAAACCACAAACGCTAGGAACTTTTGCTTGCTACTATCTTGTAGATCTTCAAAGATTGAGTACCTTTTGTGTTGGTCATTTTGAATTTCCTCAATCACTTTAAAATTTATGGTGCTTTTGATCTTTGTCAATCCTTTAGATACCCCCTCTCGCGCATTCTTGCATTAAAGGGGCAGGGTCACGTAACGTAAACAAACTTCTTTCGAAACGACGATTTTGCAGTATTTTTGATAGGCCATATTACAGAAATTTTTCACTATTTTTCTCAAAACAGAGGTTCTGTTTTGAAGATGGACTCTTGAACTTCGTTGAGAAACAAACAAAACATTCATATGTTTTACGATTGCAAAGATATTGCTGGAGCTTTAGGAGTAACTTTATCATGGATTCACTCCATCCACCAAAATAAGTGCAGAAGCACAATGGCCACGTGTGAGCAACAAAGTAGATTAAAGAGATAACAGGTTTGTTTATGGTGGCGTGACCCTGCCCTTTTAACCCTTTCACTACCGGAAGGGCCATATGGCCCAACAGTATTCATTAAGAACTGTAAATTTTTCAGGGGGTACAGCATTTGGAATTTTGATTGATTTGAAAGGTTATGCACATTGCATTTATCCATTGCTTACTGAATCATTGATTATGATACCCCCTGGAAAACGACAATCTACATTAAGTTTTCCTGTTAAGCTTAATTTTAGCCGGCGTGAAAGGGTTAAAGTTAAAAACGGCAAATTTTCAACAATAATGATGACATCAAAAATTATCTCTCTGGAATTCTGGCAAAAAATTCCCTTCGATCTATTCAGTTGCAAGAATTTAGCAATAACATCCTACACATTCCATTCTAAAGTTTTGCAAAGATTGGAGCTGTATGCCGTCAGTTCCTTGCCTGTGTTTCAGACCCCTTTCGTATCAAAGGGGTCTGTAACATAGGCTATCAGCTCCAGGAAACAGGTCATAGAATTCTATACCAACCTTTCTATAGATTTCGAACCTATTCTGTGTAAATGTGATTTTAGCGTCTGTAGAACTAATTTTGTACATTTCGTCCCCAGAGCCTGAGGTTGTTCCTTCAGACTTCAATGTTGCAGTTGTCGACTCGTATAGACTGAACCTGACATGGTCATCATTTACAACCGATATCGAAATATTGAACGGATGGTTACTGTCTGGGTACTACTTATCATATGAAGAATATGCTACTCCCACAGTCAGTACAACTGCCACTACCGCGATCACAGCTCGTAAAAACATGACCAGTTTTTTAATAGAGAACTTGCCACCTGGAAGGGAATATAAAGTCTCCCTTGCCGCACAAGTTGAAGGAAGAAGTGGCCCAGCTAAAGAATGGTGTATCCGAACGAATGAAGCAGGTAACGGCTGACTTTAATGTCTTATTTTATCGTATTCCATCATAATTTGTCGGTTGTTCATAATTGCGATTGTCGAATGATATGAAAATCGAAAGTCGTGATTCATCGGAATTCTTCCCATTTCATCGCAGAAAGCAACTACCGTATGTCCCAAAAAGGCATCAGCGTTTTAACAGTATTTGCGAAGGAGCCTTGGTTTCAAATTCTTTGTTTTCGGCTCATTGTATACATAAGGTCTTCACTTAGACTTTGTGACCTTGCATGTCCAAATTTGGTCTGTATTCGCACAGAAATTCATTTAGAGAGGCAAAATTGCTGAGGCAGCGTAAGACAGATGGTTATTGAACTATGCTTCCAAATTTGGGCTTTCTATGGTAAACAGTTACACATTTCTGCCTTTATTCTGTTTTTCTTTGATGGCATGCAAATATTTTATCCACATTTTTCTTGAGTAATATTTGTATTTCAAAGTCTTATTTTGTATTTTAAAGTTTTATAGTTGGAATTGATTAACCAGAGGGGGAAATGTGACAAAGAGATATGTAAAATAATCAAAAACGCTTTTCATCGCATCCTCATCATTTTAGTGGTTGTTGATTGGTGATTGTTGACGGAGTTTGGCCAATGAATGGCTCAGGTGTAAATCACACGTGATTCAAGTTTCTTTTATTTGTTTGATAATAATGCAGCCTGTTTGTATCATTATTTATTCTGGTATGAGCCGAATTGATGAGGGTGCGACAAAACGCGTTTTTGGTTATTAAACTGTATTTCGCTCTTCTCGTTGAATTGATGTTGCTTTTGTCGCTTCGTGAGTGAGCGCCTTGTATTCTAGAGGTGTAAAACATCTGTAAATCGTATTTTGTTGTTTTTTTGTCTTGACAAAAAAATTATTCTTTTCCTATAAACTGCGAATTCCTATTAACTGCGAAGGTGCTTGCATTTCTTTCTACTAATTGCATCTTTTTGGTAACGCAGTTTCTACTCTGTCATTTTGAGCAGTAATATGATGAGTCTTAGTTTGAGTGGTAAAAAGTTTAATGGTTAAGTAATTAGTTGAACAGCGACGACGATCATGCAAGTGTAGGGAATCTTGGACTAATTACGATAACCCCTATTAATCGCTCCTCAAGCGAGACTAACACCAAACCGGGACCGCTCACACTAGTTACAGCATCCCGTAGCCTATCAAAAGCAATAACCAAGGCCAAACATGGACAGCTGAGCAGAATGCATTATAATTCTCGGGTATTTAGGACTTAAATGAAACAATCACCACACAGCACTTGAATAAAATCAACAAACTTCGCCGGATACAACTTTAGATTTACCCTTCTTCAGTCGTTATAAGCACATAACTTCTCTTAAAAACCACTTTTCGCTTGCTCGAGGCGAGAGTTTACCATTCTGGTTTCGGGACAATTTCTGCGGCCGCGTTTGTTTTGATTTACCGGTCGAGAGAATCTCCTTCGTCTTCAGCTGCTAATCGCTTTGAAGTGACGTGTCGATTAAAGCAACTGTTGCTATTGTTTTACAAAATCTGTCCTTGTTCCAACGCCATGTAATCAGTCAGTTGGGACGGACCTTAACAATTCTTACTTTCTGTAATTAGTGAATTAATTAATATCCTGTTTCTCCCTTAGCTCCATCGTTGAGTGTTAGACATGTCAGTGTTCTTAACATAACAGAATCAACAATAGGCCTTACGACTGGTTGCGTCAAAGTAAAAGAAGAGAGAGGCATCATACTCTATTACATAATTCAAGCAACCGATGTCAGAACAAACGAAAATATGACATATCGTGCAAACATTACAGAAGAAGCCTGTGTGAAAAATGATTCCCCTTGCGGCTCTGAGGCAAAGAAATGCAAATTCGAAAAAACAAAACAATATATTGATAACAGACAATACTATTCAAGTGCTCACAACTGCAGTTCCGTCCAAGAACACCAGCATTCAACTTCATACGTTATTAGCTACACCCTACGTAATTTGAAATTCTGGACAGAATATTGTATCCGGATTAAACCTTGTAATTTGGCCGGATGTGGACCGTTTAATGCACCAACGACGGTAAGAACCGGTGAACACATACCAACATGTGCTCCAAATATCACATGTTTCCAAAACATGTCATCGACATCATTGGGTTTAACGTGGTTGAAGCTACCATTGAATTGTGCACACGGAGTTGTGTTTTCCTACAATGTTTACTTCTCGCCGAAGTCCGAACTTACTGGAAAGGAATGTTTCAATAGCTCGTCATGCTGGGAGTTATACAACTCCACGTTAAGCCAGACAAAGTTTTACAGTGCCACAAGTAATTTAACAATGGCCTTCCGCGACCTGAGAAAATATAAAGAATACTGTGTTTTCGTTCAAGCTGTGAACAAAAAAGGAGGTGGGCCTGTGTTGAGGGAATGCTCCTTCACAGCAGAGGACTGTAAGTATTCTCAGCACCATTCATCACTTAAATTTTTAGCTGAGTATTTTGAACTGCTGTAAACATTGCTGAAAGATCCTCTGCTAACCATTAGGCTGTACACGGTACATAAGAGAAACAACACAAAGACAAGGAGAGCAATGTCGGTTGTAAATGCTTAGGGTAAGACGGGGTAAATCGAGACTATTTTTCAAGGCTTTTGAAGAATACCTCCAAAGAGATCGCAGCTAAGGGCAAACTTTTTGACGTTCTTTTGACATTATATCTTTGGGTCAGTTTATCCAGCAAAAATGTTTTTGAAATCTTTTACGTTGTCTTAAAAACGAGTTTTCATTGGTGACCACTTTGCTCCCTTCACTTTTCCTTGGCGTGGGGTAAAAGCCAACAAAATACCGGTTGAGGTTGAAATAATGATTTTTCCAACGCTAAGGAGTCCTTTGCGTCCCAAAAATATAGAAAATCCGCAAGATAGACATTTAAAAGAGGAAATGGTGGCCTAGGTTGAGATGAATCGTTGCAGAAACAAATATTTACCAAAACTGTTTTTAAGGCAAGAATTCGAGTCACATTAAAGGATCTGAATGCAAAAGATGAAAATTCTTGGGAATAAAGATTATCACTTTTTCAAGGTAGTTCATTTTTCCCCTTGCCTCCCACAGAAATAAAGCCAAATCTATTTATAATTTTATGCCAACTGACAATATTTTAGCCTCACAGTGATGACCATCCAATTTTTCTGCGTCGATAAATGTCCTTCTTTGATCAAATTACAGCAAATTCTTATGTCAGTAACTGCAGTTTCAAATGAAGGTCAATCTTGGCTGTCAACTTTTTGGAGGATTTGTCAGCATCGTGGATTAGAATATTTTCTGTATCTTTAGAACGCAACCTGGGAGTACCAATTACAGTAGAAACCCGCCTATAAGAACTTAGTGATTAAGAACCTACAAGCTGAAATTTTTTAATTTGACCCCCACGATGGAAGAACCCCTTCAGCCTGAGTTTGCAAAACAAAGAGCAAAAGTTGTGCACGGCAGTTTCCGGATTCCTAGCAACTTGATTTATGCAGCCTTTGTTTTCAATGCGTTTCATTCATTATTTGAAAAGAGAATTAGAATGATTAGAAATAATTACTTGTTCGGCGTAGCAAGCTAATGCTCTTTGTTTTATAGATTCTTTCTTCTTTTGGAATAATGGGTCTGCTCGCAAGCTAGCATCAGTACATCATTACACTTTTGTTTGGGAACCGTTACTGTACTGAGAGTGTTTGCAGAGCAAACGCAGTTTACCAAGCCATGGCTCGCAGGTACAGGTACAGGTACAGGTATGACAAGGCCTGCTATGAAAGTCCGAAACATGGCAGGAAGGAAAACTTTGTAGATATGTATACAAATGATTTGTGATACAAAATTTTAGAATAGCCTTAGATAGTGCACTCATCATGATAAACGGTAATAAACCCACAGATGCAAAATGAAATTGTAACCTGTTGGAAAAATACTATCAACTCCTGTAAAATAACAAAAATCAAAATATAATATAACCTATGCCTGGAGAGAAAACTGTAAGAACCAAACTGAAGAGTGTTCGACGAAACGCGTATTAAATACATAATTTGGTATAGCAACGTTGTTGATGTGATTGCTTGATTTTCTTGCAGGTTTAACAGTTGCTCTCTCTCTACTTACAAGTTTATTTCATATTTCAATTGTTGTTCTTTTACAGCAGTTGATAGTGTTTTCTCGACAGATTACAATTTTATAGTCCATCTATGGTTTATTATGATGAGCCCAGTATTTAGGGCTATTTTAGAAATCTGCAGCTTTCCTAGTTTACGATTCACCAGTTTTATAACGTCTAAACTTAAGAAGTGGCCGAAACAGAAAATGCTGTCATTCTCAATGCATAAATCTATCGGATTTTAAAAATATGCAATAAAATATCGGATTTTAAAAATATGCAATAAAATATCGGATTTTAAAAAATAGGAACAATGAGGTCAAAACTTAGTTTTTTAAAGTATTGATTAATTTAATCTATGATGGACTTTTTAACTGAATAGTTTAGATATTTTAAGTATATTTCGTTTATAACATTATGTAAATTAGCTATATCCTGGACTCTAATTTTAATAGTTACGTTGTTAAGCGCCTATGAGCCCTGGGGAAATATGGCGCTATATAAGTGGCTATATTATTATTATTATTATTATTATTATTAAAGATGTTAAAAATCGCACAAACTGAATTATTGCAAAACTCCTTAGAGCGTTAATATGACCACCAAGCCGACCTATAACCTAGCTATTATCTTGCTATTTTTAACTGTGTCTGTTTTCATTTGTAGATCCAGAAGGGCCCCCGAGATCTATTGCCGCAAAAGGCGCGTCGAGCACAAGCCTGAAGGTGAAGCTCCGCGTTCCTGGCCCAGATGTTGTGAATGGTATCATACAAAGTTATCGAGTATTTTACGCAGAAACGGATGCAAATGGGACCGCGATAGGTCCTCAAAAATCCTTACTCGTTCACAGAAAAGGAGATGAGGAATTTACTATAGGATTTATTGAGAATTTGAAAAAATACACATGGTATATACTATCAGCATACGCCTCAACTTCAGTCGGACCTGGCCCAAATATCACAAGAGATCAGCCTGTGAGAACACTTGAAGATGGTAAGGCCCTTTTGAATTTACTTGAACGGTGTGGATAGTTTCTGTACCACCTGCATAAGACTTCTTCGATGTCTTTTGTTCTTATTTGTATAAAATCTCACAATATATGGTTAGATCTACATCTTACTGTACTTTTTGAACATTATGTAGCTATACAGCACTACCGGGACGGAACCACAGAGAGATTGCCTTTATTGTATGAACATACAACAAATTGCAACTAAAGAAACGACTTCAAAAGCCAAAACTACTTTTAATCACTGATAAATGCTGGAATCCGTTTCATATTGGGTCTTCGGCCGGCATAGGAGAATGATGCTGAACAATAGCAACCAAGAACGAGAGAACAACAATAAGGTGCAGATCCACCTTATTGTAAAGCTCCAAACGATCTGCACTTAAGGTAGCTCACTGCCGAAAATTTCAGAATATGAAACAGTGAGAGGTGGTTGTATACCAAGTAAAAATTAGTTCAAAACTCAAAGCGCTAAGTTAAGGTGGCATACTTCTGATAAAAATTTCAAACTGCTACACACTGGGCGTCCTATCGCTCTTGATCAAAGCAATAACATTTGACAGATGTCTTTTTTCAATGCCAACTTCTTCTAATAGGCTCAATAATCTACCTGGCCTTAATCGGCCATTCCTTCTCACTGATATGGGAGATTTTCTGCAAAAAGCCCCTTTAAAAAACCTGCAATAACGAATAAGACCAACGAGCAATATTTCCTTGGTTTTCCTTGCTAGCAAGATAATAATGATAATAATAATACTCTATTTATACAGGTCACCAGATTCAGTTCAGCTTAAAATGTTGATATCACTCTGGGACCTGTTAAAGTAAAAGTAAAAAGTAAAAATATATAAATCGAGTTGAAAAGTTTAACAAGTTTTAAAACTTTAAAAAGTTGAAGTTATATTTTTTTTACATGGTTTTTCAGTTAAAATTTTCTCTTTATTTGGTTTTAAAACATAATAATGAGTTTTCAACTTTCAGCTCGTTCGGCAATTCGTTGAATAGTAAGGCCCCTTGGAACGTACATGCATTCTCGTATTTTGACACGTACATGCATTAGGGTATTTTGTCTTAATGAGAGGAAAGAATCCCCCTTTGAATAAGTTATTCATACCAGAGGGAAGGCCTCTTCATCCTCTCAAGAGGATAACACTTGCTAGAGCACTCAGAAATTGCGGCAAGGCCCGTGGAAAACAGAATGTTAGGGAAATTTATTTGTAATTTGGACACGTTTTGAAGGTTCCTTGAAGAGGCTTTCTTGAGAAAATCCTTTGATTTCTGAATCCTTTGATCTTTGATTTGTTTTCGTCTTTTTTGTTTTCAGTTTATTTTGAGTGGGCTTGTCAGGATATCTAGCTTCTGAAAGCCAATTTAGGCCCACTTTGCATGCTGCATCCAGGCATGGGACCCCTAGTTTAACGTCCCTTCCGAAGGACGACAAGGTGAGTTGTGAGGTCAGGTCTCCGAGGTCACCCATCCGGAGTCTGACTTCACTCGACCAAGCTTAACTTCAGTCACTTGACGAAGACTGTATAAGCCACTCGGCCACTCAGCCCGCTAAGGCCAATGCAAACTTCAGTCAGCTGAATTGTAAAGTAGGTTTTAACACGTATACCATTAAATCATATGACTGCCTTTTCATCGCCTTGGTATCCAGGCCATTGGCCTTTCCAACGGGGATTGCTTTTATTTACTCACCTGGTATTTGCTGTTCCTACGTCCTCGTTTCCTCGTTTATAATTTAAGCTACTTTGTAAGGTGCTGTGCTCTGTAATGGATTTTCTTTTCCTTTCAGTTCCAAGTGCACCACCTCGCAAACTTAGTTTCAACAATGTGAAGAATGAGTCCTTTGCAGTGTTATTCCAACAAACAGAGATTCAACATATGAATGGTATTTTCACAAAGTTTCACATACGACTTGTTGAAAATCGCAGAGATGGGACAAACCGTAGCCACAATTGTGATGCAATCGAAAATAATGGGACATTTATTGGAACAGTTAGCCCTGGTGCAGAAAGTGACAAAAATCAATCAGCGTCTAATCAGACCGGAGTTAGTGGAACACCCGCACCTGGTGGTGATTCCGGAAGCGGTTCCGGGCGTCGCAAACGAAGAGCGCTAGGAAATTTTCCCACTTTTCCGCCTTTGAATCCCCCAACGCCAGGAATTCCCTTGGTATCAACGGCAGCATCCGAATCTTCCAATCAGACGGGACCCGGTGGGAATGTCAGTGGCTCACAGATAAAAATAGATTCATCCTGGGCAACAGCTTCATTCGTTATACCAGATACGGAAACTAACACAACAACGCAAGTCATGCTTAGCATCAAATCGGAGTATTTCAGTGTTACATTCTCTGGTCTATTGTCATATACAAATTATGATGTCTATATAGCTGCATGCACGAAAGTTGGATGTGGATCAACCGTTAATGGAAGTGTTAGGACTGATCAAAGTGGTGAGTCTTTGTGTTTGCAGTGCTACCAGGTGACCAATAAAAACCTTTACGAGCTAGAGCTTACCTAGATCTCTGAAATCAAAATTTATTGTTAAATGTTTTGTATCATTGTTTAGTTGAAAGGCTTACCTATGTTTTGAGATGATGCATGGTCATTTTAAGCAATGACATCCATCCAAAAACCCAGATTCGCTGAAAATATGAATCCCAGATTTTCCAGCCAACATTTTCCATCTAACAGTTGTGAAAGTTAAACGTAGCGAAAATAGCGATGGATTTGAATTCGGTTGGGGAAACGTTTGTTTGCAAAATGATTGACCTCTGTTCCTCATTCAAATTTCTTGCTTCAGAGCAAAGTCGGAATTAATTTTTTTCACATCTTCGAAAAATCAACTGGAAAACGAGGAAACAATCCGATTTCCATATTTTTGGAATTGTTTTTTCGGACGATAGGCATAACTTAAACCGACCAAGAAACATCTCAAAAGATATAAGCCCTTTAACTACATGCTGAAATTCTGTTTGTGTTCGCAACCTTTGCTTTCAAGAAACCATGTACAAGCTAGCTTTTGAAGTTTGTTTTGTGGTCACTCGTAACGTAAAGAGCAAATTTTGGACAATCGTGTTCAAACTTAAACGCTTAGTAGAGCTTATTCGGTGCTGTCTCAGTGAGAGTTGATTCTTTTGAAAAACAATGACAGATCTTATTCTTGTTTTCTTTCTTTCTTTTCTCCTTCTTTTCAACCTTGAATAATTCTATCAAAAGCTCTTTAGAACTAAATTATTCTTAGAGAATGGTATGAATTGCATTATCAAGCACAGTTTGCATCGATTACTGTCTCGATAATTTTGTATTCTTTTATTATTTTCACTCTAGCGCCTGGAGCTGCACCGATACTTCTTCCACATGCAACAAGTTACACAAATTCATTAATTGTTTCTTGGCAACAAATACCTATCATGTTGCAGAATGGCGTCATCACTGGATACATGGTCAAATGCATGAAGTACTGCGAGTTTATGCGATGGATTAACCTCAATGAAACTGCAGATTGCGTGCGTGTACCTGCAGAAAATACTACAACGTTTGTTGAGAAAGCCATCAGTCCTGCAGACACAAGCGCAGAGCTGAAAGGTCTCGCTGCGTATACAAGATATCATGTAGCAATCTGTGCAAAGACAATCAAAAGTTTTGGGCCGTGTCTCGAGAGAATATATCAAACTGATGAAGGAGGTTTGTACGGAATTCTGCAAAGCAGGTTTTGTCATAGACTTGCCCTAAGTGTAATTCCTGAAGTCTGCCTGACCGATCTCTTTCCAACATATCGCAGATCCGCTGTTCCAGTATTCCGTAATGGAACAGGGGGGGGGGAGAGAAACAGACTGGTGCTATTTACAGCCTAACGACTTAATGAGATAGATCTTTGTTTTATGGCTGGCACAGGTGGACAGGATCCTGTTCGCTGGTGACACTCTAAGATGTCTCCAATGAACCATTCAGTATCACAATGGGACTTTCTCCCATTTGTGCCGTGACGGAATGTTGAAATGGTGGATTTAAGAACAACCGTGAAGGGAACAATAAGAAGGAAAGTGGAAATAGACTTGCGGCAGGACCAGTTTTGTCAAGAGATGACCCCCAAGATTTAAATCTTCTGAAAACTTTCTGAATGACAGCTTTCGATGAAATTCAAACTGCGTACTGCGTCAAGTACTGTACAAAGACAAATTTTAAGCAAAACTCAGGAAAACGTTGTCTCCATTTTCCAAAAGGAGTTTTAAAAAATTTTTTAAAAATCTTCAATTATCAAAACGACAATTTGTTAAGAGAGTGTCAATTACCAGGGATCTCATGTTGCTAACCCTTCATTGTGTAGCTTTCACCTACACTCACATCTTTTGACCAAATTGTATCAAATTGATCTACCAAATTTGCTGCTGCAGAATGTTGATAAAGATTGCATTTATGATACCACTGCACGTACCACATTATCGAAGTACCAACAACACTTGTTGCGGTATCCCACTGAAAACTACTTTAAATCCTTTGTTTGCTGCCATCAGTTGTCATAATAACAGAAACAGCCATTTTAATGCATAAGATGTCGATTGGAGTTCATCTCCCAGCAGACTTTTGCGGATGAGGTGTTACATGATGTTTTGCGGGAATAAGCTTTTGGGATGTGTAAGCTGAACGTCTTTTCGCAGAATAAGATACAGTAAAAACCCGCGCATAAGAACCAATTGATTAAGAAGGGTTAAGAACCTATGGGCTCAAATTCAAAAAAGGAATCCCTGCAACGTCTTCAGGACAAGGCCATCTCCATAATCGAAACGTCCAGGATTAAGGACTAATGGTCACATAATTTCCTTCGCACTGAGCAACTTGTCATGTTTGATCGTGCCGTTATGGCCTATAAGATCATGAACAGACTCTGCCCAGAAAATCTCTGGAAAAAATTCCAACGAAGATCGGAGTACTCCAGCTACAATACGCGATTCTGCAGAGATCTTCAGATTCCGAGATATAATCTGGAGTATGTCAAAAAAGGATTTTCCTATTTAGCTCTTAAGGTCTGGAATGAAATCCCAATAAGCATCAGGGAGCTTCCTACCTTGTGCCAATTCAAAAAACAACTAAAAACACATTTGATGAGCTGAAAGCCAGTTAAAACACGACACTCCCTGGAAGATCAGCAATGCCATTAGCCCTCGGAATTTTTCGTTTTGGTTATAATTTTAATTAATAAAACTTTCTTATTTGTAGTATTAGACTTATCAGCTGAAGGGATTTCGTGTATGAATGATTTAAAATACAATGAAATGAAAATGAAATGGGCTCAAATTCTGAAATTAGGCCCCCATCACGAGAACCCATTCTGCCTGAAATTTGAAATAGGTCTTTATTGCATTTGAAATAGGTATCAAATTAAATTCAGTGTTAAGTTGCTTATTCATTGACCCTACAAACTGATAGTACTATATGTGCATGTCGCAATTTATTTTGGTAATATTTTCGACAAATGGAAAAGTGGATGAAAGTATGACGGGAGCGATTCTCGAACCCGCAACCTTCTGCTTTCATGGCAGAAGCTCTACCGATAGAGCTATCCCGTCGCCGGTCCTGTCGGTTTGGCTCGTGGATATCCAGCTCGGTGTGGTGACGTAACCTGCAATGATGTCTACCGGCTCAATGCCCTCGACGCAAAAGACTCTAAAAATGCTTCTAAAGCTTTTCATTGGATTCTATGAAATTTCTTATTCTTCTGCGAACTTCTGTTGTGAGAAAAGTTTCATGAACTCAAGTGCTCTCAACTGACAGTAAATAATAGACTTGAGATTTGAATCAGAAGAAAAGAATACCTGAAAGCCCTGAATAGAAGAAGAGCCGATTTAAGAACCTGAGAAGCCTCACTTCCCACTAAATACCCAATATATAAGAAACTAGTCATGCTGACTTGTAAAATTGTAGTTTCTTATACGCGGGTTTTTACTGCACCGTGAATTTTTCTCATAAATGCAAAAAGTGATTAATTGATTTCATGATTTGCTGATTAACTGACTAATCGATTTGATTTCATTTAGTTCCATCTCAACCTCCTAACGTAACCAGCGTCTATGAAACAACTGGCAAAAGCTTTAAAATCATATGGGATAATGTGCACCCGTATCATCAAAATGGAGTCATCCGTGGCTACCAAGTGAGATTTCAACTGACAGAATATTTGAACGACACATATGATGACGCTGGGTTGTACCAGTCTCAAAATACAACGGCTCAGCCACCACCAAATGAGATGGAATTGAAAGAATTAGCATTGAAATCAAACTATACATTCAAGATTGCTGCATATACATCAAAGGGAATGGGTGCTTTCTCTGATATAAAGTTTGCTATGACTGGAGATTTCAGTAAGTGGTTGCTTTTCTATGGGAATTCATCCGTTTTGACTTACGGAATATTTGAAGTGGGGTTTATGGGAACAAGGAAACAATCCGTATGGAATTATTTTTTCATGGTATAACGATTGATATGACCCTTGCAACAATGCAAGGGCACTTTTGTCAAAACTTCGTTGAACCTGATGAAGAGTCAAGCTCGCAACGTTGTTATTTACTTATTTTCTTCGTTCGAAGTCGAATATTTTGACTAATTTATACTTCGTCGTACATATTTATAATGTTATTATGAGGACATGGAATAAGACAAGACAATACCACAGAGGGTATTTTACGTTCGAGTACATCCCTTTTACGGCCAACATTGCAACGGTACATAAATGAACACATTCAAGGTGAATGTGACACGAACAATAATATTGAAGAACCAGGCTTGTGAGAGTGTACCGATCTAAGCATAATCAGCGATGTGATTAGTGTCTAGGCAATAAGAATACTTTTGCATCTTGAAGGCGTTCATCCATATCACTCTTCGTACCTTCTGACGAAATGCTAAAATGCATGCAGCTTTTCGAGAATCTGACTGATTTGACTGGGAATTGGGCCTTTTCGGAATTAACTTTGTCCAGCTCCTTTAAACTAAACCATCTTATTAAATGTTGCATTCTTCTTTGTCAGTCCAACGAATTGAATTTGACCTTGTTTGGATATGGAAGTAGAGATCCCTTCTGACGTAGCCGTAGATTGATTAAATGGTCAATTCATAACGAAGGAAGAACTGTGAGACATGTGAGGATGAATAAACTATGTACAAACCGCAAAAACTGACCTTACGGAGCATAGGGCTCAAACCTTGGGTGTGAAATTCTATTCCATTTTACTTTGAATTAAAGTGCTTGAAAGGATCTTTGGGTAATTTGCTATAGATCTGCCGTTACAAATTTTTGATAGCTTTATTAGTTTCAAAATGGCAGCATAGCATTTATTAGTTTTGAGGCTGTGACGTCATCAAATTTCTAAATCCTTGATCAGACAGCTACAGATTGTGCTTTTGACCATGCTAAACTATGTAGTTTTCTTAACGAGTGTATCGAGTTTACTCAAGTAATTCAGGATTTACGATGACTTTGATTTCTTCAAAATTTTCGATGAATTTTTACAAAAATGATGAAAGTGCTACCATTTTGAAAATGATCTATCTATCTAAAAATTACCGCGACAGATTTACAGCAAACTACCCAAAGTTCCTTTCAAGTTTTTTTTTATATTCATGAATATTACAACAAATCTCACATTCTACTATACAGTTCTAATTACTATACAATACTACAGGGACGATACCATGGGGAGCGAAAGACAATGACTACCCCATGACCAATATTAAAAGACACGCTATGATAACCTAAGTACAACAAACACTATGGACAATTAATATCTAATGGATACTATACTATACTAGATTTGGTTCCACATCAGATGTAAGGTCAGGGTTGCGATAAGTTTAAGTGCACAACTCATTACGTTGTAATGAGCGTAACAAGTTGTGATTTAAAGTAATTTAAAGCGTAACGAGTCCTTTCAAGTCATTCAGTTCATAGAATGATACAGTTTTGCATAGCCCTGCTCTTCACCAACGAAGAATAAATTGAATTAATCACCTTCCCTCGAACTCAGTGATTGTGAAATAAAACTTGTGGAGAAGATCAAGTCTCCAAGTGTCATTATCGATGAAGGGATGAAGTGAAAGGATGCGTATAAGTCTCAGAGAGGAAAGCTATCATGTGGTTTATCATCGTTGATTAAAAAACTGGAAGATGTTCTTCCCTAATTAAAGCTATTTGATATGTGTCACGCTTTCTTTGAGAGACACTGCTGAAGGTGAAGTTGTGTTTTTCAGTGCCAACCGCTGGAATCACAGAAACCAAGCAGACCTAATCGAGTCCGTGAACCTTTGTCATGACGCTCAAGTGGTGGGGTCCTACCGGGTTTCGAACCCACTCTGCCTGACTGTTCTGGCTTCAAAGTCAGAGGATTACACCACTGCACCACGTCACTTTCAATTCGACACTTACGCTATGGAAACGCAGTATCGGGCAGTTTCTCTTCATCTGAACGTCAAGCACAATAACGTTTCCAAAAACAGAGCCCTATCAATTATAGCGCGTGCAAGAGTTAAGGACCCATTGCCTAGGTAATGGCTAAGCGTTGTGAATCTTATTCGTTTGATCCATTATGGTTTGTGATGTCATAAACAAGCTATACGCTGAAAGCGTATGGAATATGTTCCAACAAAGATGTTCTGTATCAAATTATGATACGAGGAATGATAGAGATTTCCCATAGTCACAATAAAAAATTTGAATCTTCAAAGAAAGGGTTTCAGTACTCTAGTATTGAGGCCCAAGATGATATTCCAGTTGATAAAAGAGAACTTTCATCCTAAAGCCTGTTCGAAACACATCTGGAAAGGCATTTGATGAGCCTTGATTATCAGCTCAATCCCCTTCAACAACGACATTCTGGAAGATCAGTTTTTAACTATTATTTTCTTTTTTGCTGTAAGATATGTGGGTCTTGCATTTGTTACTCGAGAGATATCGTTATAAATGATTTCTAAATATAATTTCAAAACATTTCATTTCAAAACAGTGTAATAAAAGTGTTGCTGTTGCTGTTGTTGTTGTTGTTGACGTCGTCGTTGTTGCTGTCGTTTTTATGAGTGAGACTGTGCAGTGTGTTTAACGTACCCCGTAGAACCATTTTTTGAGATGATTTCTCTCTAAATTTTTTTCAGAACATGGAAACTGGAGTGAATGGTCAAAATGGAGTTTCTGTAGTGAAAGTTGCGGTGGAGGAACATCGACAAAATATCGAAGATGTGATAACCCAAAGCCATTTAATGGTGGTGATGATTGCAAGGGACCAAGTAATGAAAAAAAACCTTGCAACACTCACATTTGTAGTGGTGAGTTCGACTTATTACCTGAGTTGTTTGTTTCCCAAGGTTTTTATCTAGGATGATATCGACTTGCGCTTCAATCAATAAAGACTCGAGAACGCATTTAAAACTTTATCCAAGGCCATCATCAGAGACTGAGGTAGCCTTCACGCTCATATTGTCGCATGATGATTTACCAAGGAATAGCAATCTTCTCAAAAACAACGAATGAAACCGCTTAAATGTCGGAAGTATTTTGCCGAGTTTATGCCGAAAACATGAAGTACTAAATGTTTCTATTAAATACCAAGAAAAAGGGGATTTTCTCGGGCGTTCCTAGTTCTTTGCTGAACAGTCAAATTCGCTGGTTCATTTGCTAAACAACTGATTGCCACATTGCTGATATCTTTACCATTCGCCACCACTTTTGACACGAGCAAACGCATTTGCTTCATAAGAAACTGCTTATAATAAACTCAGCTCTCAGATCGCCAAAAATTAAGAATCTCCAGTACTGGGAAAGTATAACTTAAGAGACTATTTATTTCAAGAAACGAAATCGTTAACCCAGTTTTACTTTATTTTCACTTGTTTTCTATATCATATTACTTTGAAGGTTCTTGAGTAATGTTTAAATATTGCAAAAGCTTTAAAGAACATTGTGTCGCTGGGAACTGGAAGTAAGGTTGCAGGCGTGTCATGGGACATTTATGAAACTCGTAAGAAACTCCGAGTACTCAAAACCTGACAATTTTCTGAACCTTTCAGTAATGGCCCAAATTCTTGGTTTCTCATAAACACAAATACATGTACATGATAAAGAATGTCCCACACTTCAGAGACAAGAAAACTCTAGGACAGCTTTTTGATTGTATTAAGCGTGACGTCACAGGTCATCAATCTTTTTACGCAATGACGTCACTACAGACAAGTCCCTTTCAAAGCGTAAAGTCGCAGAGCTAACGCGTAGTTCAAACGTCGTACTTCCCATGCGCCGAACTTAATTGATGAATTTAATTCATGAAAAATGTGATTTTTTTGAATTGGGTATTTTCGACAGAATGAATTAAGTACGGCAGAGAATGTCTGGAGGAGCAGAGTGGCTGCGTCATGCGACACAGGGTTGACAATGATTTGGTAATGAGGGGCACGTTCCGTCTGTTAAAATTATATGTAAACGAAAAAGAACAAGAAGTAAGGACACCTCTACGAAAAATGCATCACTTCCATTCTTGGTTTGATTACCAATTCAGCTCAACAGAAGCAAAGGCTTTCGCTAAAACAAATAAAGTATTTGTCAATATATCTCCACTAATGTCCTTCATCGTGTTACCAAAACATCACCGTTACAAATTCGATCTCGACGAACTAAACGCTTGCTACAGTCATAATAGGTCCTTTGTCCACACAACAAAGTCATAAAACGATTCTAATGACGATAAAGCAAAGGGGCGCGAACAAACAGCAAAGACAATGAATCTTAGATAAAATATTTATTTCCAGTCTACGTAGGAGCCCAAGGGGTGCAACAGTTTGCCCCCCCCCGTTCTAAAGCTGAGGGGCAAAACTGTAACAGGTGCTACACAATCAAGTACAACGTTTGAGACGGAGTCGCTCTAGGAGTCGCTCCACTGTCGCAATAAATTGAATTGTATTTCGGCGCATAAGAAATACGACGTTTCAACCAGGACTAAAGCGAAAATGTTGAATTTTTTTCAAAAATTCTCGATACGCCATTCATAACATTATAGTCTTTTATTTTATCATAGATCGTACCAACCAGACTGGTCCTTTGAAGCAAGACTTTACGCTATCTTACATCTGTACATTCTTATATTTTTCTCAGGTTTATACATGGGACGTACTGGGCAAAACTGTATCGTGGCTTGTAGAGGCATCGGCTATTACTGCAATCCAAACATGGTAGTAAGATCCACGGCAGACTATGCGAAATTGGGATACCAATGCCAAGATAGCACAGCAAAAGCTGCCTATAGCTTACCGTATCACCCAAGTTACGTCCAGGGTCGGTGTGAAGGATATAAAGACATACCCACCATGATAAACTGTACTGTTTCCCCTCCAAATGATGGCACTCATCGGCTTTGTGACTGTATGGCACCAGGTAATAATTTTGGAAGACCTGTATTGTCCTCAGTTGTCATGTAAGCTAAATTTTTTGACACATGAAGAAATATTGTGATTGATTGATTGATTGATTGATTGATTGATTGATTGATTGATTGATTGATTGATTGATTGATTGATTGATTGAGTGTGCATGATATGTGTCTTATCCTTAAAAAAGTTTGTTATTATCATTATCATTCTTTTCAACCATTTTCCGTGTGAAAAGGTTTGGCAGTTTCTTTGTCTATATTTCTACCATGGATCCGAATGCAGCTTCAGGACACTGAGAAGCTTAGCTTGATAATCGAAGTGGCGTCGTGGTCATTCATTTCGATGTAACAACATCTCCTGATTCATTTTGCCTGGACTTACCGCCAGTATGTGACTCTCCTCACTCTCCGTGGCATGTTGGACAGGATTGGGACTCAGACCACCACCTCTTTTAGATTCTGTGTGACAGTTAAACAGCGTTTTGAAATATTAAAGTCTTGACAGGGTTTTTAAAACCGCTTTGTAATGCTTCTAGAGAGATTCATGAGTCGTTTTAATATTTGAGTTGTTTTAAATACTTTGAAACCTGAATTTGCCTGTTTGAAAGTCATTAGAAGCTAGAATGAAAGTCCGTGTAACTTTTTCTCAATGTTACAGACCTCTTCTTTGCTGCCAAAGATGCATCTGCTTCCCTATGGTCCGTCACTTCTTACTTTTCATTCACTTCGCAGGTGATTGTGGCTGTGAAGAATGGGCTCAGTGGAGCATTTGCTCTGTGCCAAAATGTGGTGGTGGAACAAAAGCACGGAAACGTATTTGCGAGAGTAAACCATGGTGTCCTCCTGGGAATACTTCACAACTTCTTGAATGTAACACGAAACCATGTCCAGGTATATTAATGTATATTCTTCAGCTTTAAGGCCAATCTCCAGTCAGCTGAAATTTCCGAGCGGGCGGAATTTTAGACAATAAAATGCTGCTCAGCCGTAACAATCTATTCAATTTCAGAGCGACATTCTCTCGTAAACAAAAGAATTTCCGCCCGCTCGGAAAATTCCGCTGACTGGAAATTAGCCTTTACTTTGCCAAAGAGGAAATAAAACTAAGACCAAAAAGGAATCTTTGTTGGAGAACTGAAATATTTCCAGATTTTGTGTGTCTGGATGTGCTTTGTTTATTTGAAGCCTTCTCTAGTTATCTTCGTTGATTCGCCGATAGACAGTTCACGTCTAATTCGAAGCTGTCTTTAAATGAACATGTTTGGGCTTTGAGTTAGTCTTTTAGGGCTAGAAAAATAACTTTACCTTCAGAGGCTATGAAAAAGACAAAGAACATGTTTACACACTCAGTGTTTCAGGATTTAATTGATAAATTTTCGTACACTTGACGAAAACGGGCCCAATGGTCAGAATTGGTGCATGGGCCTGCATGCAGCAAGTCAAAATAAAGCGATTTCTCTCCTTAACGACTAGATTTCACAGCTCTGAGTGCACTTGATCAAATCAAAGTAAACGGAGAGCAAGTCACGATTTCATGGTTGGTTTCGTAAAAGACATGAAATTTATTCTTGTGGCTGGCAAATCGTGCACTTCGTCTTACCTGGTGACCCAAAAAAAACTTAACGTGCTAGATCGCACATATTTTCTTGAAAGGAAGTGTTATGGAGATAAACAAGGTATCAGCGTGTAGCTGAAAGGCTCCGCTATCTTTTGAGATGTTGATTGGTCAGTTCAAGATATGCCTACTATCCGAAGAAAAACAGTTCAAAATATGGAAATTCTTTATTCCTCTGACCATTTCCTCGTTTTCTGGTCCATATTTTGAAAGATGTGAAAAAGCTTAACTCTAAATTTGCTTTGGAGCACGAAATTTGAATGAGGAACAGAGGTCAATCATGCTGCAAACAAAAAATTTCCCCCAGATGACTTCAAATCCATCCAGCAATGACATTTTTTGCCCGCTTGATATTTCAAGATTTGAATAATAAATTTTTCGTGCAGTTGACGGAAATTGGGGCCAGTGGTCAGAAATCAGTGCATGTAACAGGTCCTGTGGTTATGGATACAGACACAGATATCGAAAATGTGACAACCCCGAAGCTGCTCATGGTGGTGCACCATGCCCGGGTACACCAGTTGATGTTATACCTGAATGCAACACACATATGTGCCCAGGTTTGTGGAATTCTTGTTTCAAATACAGGTTTACCTCGCAATCTGAACCCTAGCCCTAATCCACATGCCCCTCTCGCTAATCCACATGCCCTTCTTTATGCTGAAAAAAAATCATCATCATCATCATCATCATCATCATCATCATCATCATCATCTTTATCATCTTCATCATCTTTATCATCTTTATCATCATCATCACATATTCATTTTAAGCAGGCTAGAATATAGCTAAATTTCAGATGATTGGTATGCCTGATTTACAAAATTGTACAGTTTGGCCTACTTTACACATTAGTCGAGTCTGAACTCGAGCCACTCAATTTTTGGCTTGCTGAGCTGAATTGAGTTGTTGCTTTGGTGAAGACCTTTTGTAAATAGGCAGAAGTTCAGGGCAGAAGTCTAGGGAATGAACTAAGATTGGGTGTCAACATGCTCCCTAAATTCTTTCCTTCTAAACAGGATTGAAAGAGAAATTGCAGGGAGTTTGGTTTTATATTTCCTTTGATATGAGTTATGTTTAATTTGTTATGGAGATTTTCGTCTTTATTTATTGCGCTTTCATTTGGCTGATGAGAGCTTTAAATTTGCTTTTTAGTTTCCAGTCCTTTCACTGCCCCCCCCCTCCGTAAAATAGTCTTTATAGACTGACGAGTTTAAGGTGGTTGAATGCCATGAGGAGCAGAAGCATGACTACCCTATGGCTATGACATAAAGACTGGCAACTAAATTAAACCTGAATACACAGTCACATACAATTACAAAAGCCTACTCATAAACGATGTCTGTTGATAAATACTGGAGTCTGTTTCACATTATATGTTGAGCAATCATAGATAATATGCTGATCAACCGGACCCCAACCGAGAGAGCTACATTGACAACAAATGCTGGACTCTCTGCTCCCTGCCCAGAGTCGCAATTTTTCTCCAGTTCAGGTCTGAAACAGCTATTTACGAGATCCTTTGCATCGTTAAACAAAAGAAACTTCATCATTAGTTATATCAAGAAAACAGAACATACAAGATCTGACATGTAGTACAATACATTCCCATATATAACAACTTACCAAAATAAGAACCTGGAGGCTATTTTTGCTACATTATACACCTTGTAATTAAGAATCTGTTTGAGGAAACATAGGTTCTTATTGCAGGGGTAGTAAAGTGGATTTTTGATTGTCCCTTTTAAAATCATTTTGCCCAGTTGGCTGTTTAAGTTTTATTCTCCTCCTCAATTAATGATAATTAGGTCCATAAGAGCCATGCCAAAACAAATAATAGGACTGAACATCTTTTGTGAAGGCTCTGAAAAGGTACCTTTCAAATCAGAAACTTTATACTTTGAAATTATTCTTGGTGCCTTGTAGCCTATTTCAGCTTGGCTCTCAAAATATAGGTTCTTATAAGCATGCAGGAATTTACTGTATCACTGTGTAGCACTTCAAGAAAACTGCTTTTTGGCGATTTGAGCTGAGTTGTTTTGATCAATATAAATGATTTAGACAACCTGATTGATTGACTGATTCATTGATTCGTTGACTCATTGATTTTCATTTATTCATTCGCTTTATCCCTTGCAGTTCATGGACAATGGGGACAATGGCAAGAATGGCGAACATGTAATCAGCCATGCGGTGGTGGTACTTCTGTTCGGAGGAGATATTGTGATAGTCCGGCACCGCGATATCTTGGCAAGGATTGTGAGGGAGCTAGCTATGAAGCGAAACCGTGCAACCCGAATCCTTGTGAAGGTAAGAGGCGAGAAAATGAAGCTGCTTGTAGAGTTTCAAGGCCAAGTGAAAAGCATACTTCACCATTGATCCGACTTTATTCGGAAGTTGGCGCAAGGACATTCCTCATTCTTTGTTTCTGTCTTGTTGATATTGAAAAAGTTCTATGATATTATCGTAAGTATAGAACTGATCAATGCATTGAACATTTAGTTTATTTTAAGGTAGAGTGTAGCCAGCTTAATGGTTAGTTGTCGTCAACGTTCAATCTTCACGTTTTTAGTGGCATTTTTTGCCGATAACTTGTACCCATCAAACCAGACTCAAAACTTCTGAATGAATTTTCAGGTTGTTCCAGGCAGAGAGGAAACCACTTTTTTCATACGTTGTTCCTCTTAATGCTTGTTGTTTTTTCTTTGCTATCAGGTGTGGAAGTGCTCTTCACGGTAAAGCTGACAGATTTTGAGTGGAAATTCCACTATGTTTACCTCCACAACCCAATGACACAGGAGCTTACAACAGAGTGTCAGACAAACGTGAGTTTTTGCTTTATGACTGTTTATTTTGCAGCGTTAACTAAAATTTACCCTGGAAGAAGCAGGACCGTATCTCTGAAAACTTAACTTTGAAAGTGCTATCAAAATTCCTTGAATTCAAAAGTGATATTTACACAATGAGGCTTGTATTTATTGGAAAATTCCAAATGAATTACCATTAGGAAATACCTCGTCACTTAGGCCTGCGACGATGCACTTCGTTTCTAGAAGATGACCGATACGCGGCGAAATGGAATTCTTCTTGCAATGCAAACGTTGAACCATCGTGGCAGTGGGGAAGGGGTCTTTTTATTAGTCATTCTTAGCCTTTTGCCCTAAACACAGCAAATAAATGAACGAAGACCAACATGAATGTCGCCTTAATTCTCAGATTGCGTTCACACGATGCTGGCTCATTTTGAAAACGGTGAAAAATGTAACGGATATGCCTCCCGATCACACGAAAACGGCACATTTTTTGCCGGTTGATTTTGAAAACGGTAGGTTTTTAAAACGGAACTCTAACCGGCAAATCTTGGAAATGACATCGTTTGAACACTCGAAGATCATAAAAACAGGACATGTTTTGTGCTTTTTGTGATCTCTTTGGCATTGCCTTGCAACGACTTTTTACCGTCAAATTTCGCACCGTCTTCAAATTGTTCTGGCATCTTGTGTATGCTAGCTCAAATTTTGCTACCGTCACATTTTTCACCGTTTTCAAAATTTGCCGCCATCTTGTGAGTGTAGTCTCATTCTCATACTTTTACATAGTTTATAAAACTGCAAGCTACCACTATGATCGATATTTGGTCTTTATTTCAATCGAAATTTCTACACTCACTTCTACCATTTTCTTTTAAGAAGCAACAAATTTAAAATGGTTTAACCTGACGGACTTCTTCCACATGAAGCTTTCATATCTAATTTACTACGTTTCTATGGTAAGATATTGAATATTTGGGTTAATTTTCAGTTGAAACATCGTCTCGTTTCTTCCTTTCAGGTCAAAGCCATATACAATTATTCAAGCATAATAAAGACTGTCAATGTGTTGAATTATAAGTAAGTTGTTTCATCACACGTTTCCTTACTTATAATTAAGCCTGAACTTTGCCTATGCAAAGTTTGGAGTATTCTGAGCGTCATATTTGCGTTGTGGCGCAAACTTTCCTTTACGCCACACAACCGCCATGTAGATTTTTCCTCATTTTTTTTTAAGTCTGTTTCACATCTAATGTTAGGCAACGAATTGCCAATGGAAACTTCTTGATGCTAATCCAAAGTAGTTCAGATTATCGTTATTAAAACCAGAAACCCTGGCCTGACAGCATATGCGCAGTGTGTTGAGGGATAGGGGCTCTGGGGGAGGATCATTGATGGTAGCAATTGCTGTCGTTGCTGTTCTCTCGTCCTGGGTTCCTGTTGTTCAGCATCTTTCTCCTATGCTGGCCTGACATCCAATGTGAAACGGATTTGAGTATTTATGTGTATAGTGCTAAATCGTATGCTTTGTATTTGTAGTTATTCATTTAGTTTTTTATATTTGCAGTTCTTTATGTTATTGGCCACAGGGTAGTCATTGTCCTCTGCTCCGTGTGGTCTTGTCGCTGTAGTGTTTGTATAGTTTGTAAAGTAATTAGAAAGTATCGTAGGATGTAGACGTAACTTGTATTGTAAAATTCTAGATGCATATATATAAAAAAATATTTGCGGATCAATTCACAAGATATTTTGTTCCTTCAAATGTCTAGACTAAAATTTGTAGTTTAAGGTGATTGTCAACATGCATACCAAGATAATTGGTGTTGTTAACATTGCATTACAATTATAAATATTTAACGATTCCTTAGGAATTCGATGACAGAACAAAATGCATCTCGGTGAAAAGTTCTTCGCACCATCTTTAGCGTAGTTGTCTGTTCACTTTGGCGTCACATTTGCTTAAGGCCTGCTGGAGCTGTTTCAATCAGAACTGCTATCCATACCCAAAATAGGTCCACTTGCAAGCTTATAAAGTCGATCCCGTTTGGAACTGTTCCGTTTTGGACCTCTAGGAAGGCCCCGTGTAGATGGGTAAACGGGAAAGGCTAGGAAATGATGTGTCAATTCACTTTTTAAGCACTCAAATAGACCAAAAATGTTTAAAACAATAGAATTCAAAGAGTATCCCGCTTTGTTTTGGAAAATATCTATAACCGAAAAAGACATTAGGACTCTTTTAAACCAATCTGGTGTAAAGGTCGTGCGATGAGGACATTCCAAACAGTTCTAATCAGTTTCATACGCAACAGTTTCCGTCTAAACGCTACCTTGTTTTACCTCTCCAGGGTCCTCTGTTTTTTTCTGTCAGCAGATCTTGATCGTATCTCTCTCTTCACCTTTTATCAGGCAAGGAAGTGTGGTCGCCAATTTCAGCGTATTCTATGTGCAAGTAAAACAAGGAGAGATTTTATTGCTTCAAGATTACATCTCAACAACAGGCAAATTGAATAATTTGTCAACTGTGATGCAAGCTGTTACACCAATGCAAGGTTGGTTATTTTTATACATCTTTTTCAAATCTTTAATCTTAATGATTTATACCGGATGAGTCAAAAAAGATCCGGCGTTTGGTCCGCTTTTGATCCCTGAGTACATAAGCAATGATATTTTGCAATACCTAATTTAATAGCTAACATGTTTAATTTATATTTTCATTTTTTTCCTGGTTCAAATCGGTTACTCCGTTCAGATTCTGCAAGGGATTTCCTTAAAAAGGTTTCGTTCGATAAACTTTAAAAAACGTCCTAAAATTACAAATAAGTTTCCCTTATGTGTTTACCTCACGGCGATGACTTCAGCACACTGTAGCACTTGCTATCCTCTTGAGGGAATGAAAAATTCTTCCCCCAATCTCGTCCCCAGAGTGAGTTCATTGCTCTACCTCTACTCTGAGATACAAGAGGCTATTTTGGGTCGTAACTCCGATTTGCGTGGGGTAAACGACTTCGCCGTGTCAAAATTCGACGTAAAACCATATTCTTTACCTATTCCGACCATTATTCGTAACTTATTTCCGAAATTCGAAGAATAACGAGCCATTTTATTTTTGAAGCTGCAGTGAAAGTTTCCCGAATTGGCAACTTAGGCCCATTTTCGCTCCAAACAAAGCAAGCTTATTTTCACATGAAAGACACTTACCGACCCCAGGTTATTGTTTAAATACCTTAGAAAGATTCAAATAAGGTCTCCAAAGTTTTTTTTCGATTTCTCCATTCATCTTCTAAAGAATTAGCGCCAGAGTAACTGCCATTTTCGTCTCTTGGCGTTGCCTAGTCAACGGTGAAATCCATAATGGCTTCCAAATGCACCCAGATTCTGAGCGCATTTGATCGAAGTGTACCAGGGTGTTCATTCGGCTTCGTGATCAGCGTATGACGTAAGACCACTTTGGGAACGAGGTTGGTCTTCCCCCTAGTATGAGTAACTTTTTCAGGGGGGTACATTCTTTCAAGAGGACCAAAGAGGACAAATTACATGAACACATCCAAGTCTCATCATTGCAAGGGAGGAGAACAAAGGGAACTTTGCTGGTTGTTTTCAGTCATTTTTGCAGGTTTTCGAAAGGGGCTTTCTAAAGAAAATCATTTATTCAGGGGGGAAGGAATGACGGATTGAAGGCGGGTAAATTGCTGAACCAAATTAAACACATCGGGAATACAACAAGACAGTTTTCTATATCATTGCTTAGACATTCAGGGAGCAGAATTGTTTCAAACGCCAGGCCTTTTATTGACTCACCCGGTAGCAGGTGAGTAAAGAAACCGTCCCTGTTTAATAGGCCATAGCTCCCTAGATATTTACTTCATGACGTTGGACAATGATGTTCCCGTTCTCGGTAAAACGATGCTAGCTATGGCAAGATGTTGTTTCGGATTTCAAAGCACTTTTCAGAGAATTAATAAACGATCACTTAACTCAGATCAAGTCAGGAATGATTTGATTTATACACGGGAAGCTTTATCTGTCTGCCCTTGTTTCTCGTTGTTTTCGTTCATTCTTAGTTTTCAAAGTTACAACTACAAGGTACGAGCATACAATGGTTTCATTTTTCTAGTCTGCAAATCGAAATCTTATATTTTCAACCGCTGAACAATGAATCAAAATACTGAGAAACATGGAGAAAAGACCAATAATAATTGCCTATGTGAAAACTGAACCATTACTGACCCACCTTACATAAATTAGTCGATGTCAAACTCTCTTAAAAGTGTTCTGAAATCCGAAGCAACTTCTTGCCAAAGTTTGCAGTGCTAACACCGAGAACGGGGGTCATGCTTTTGTCTTCACAAATTTACCAGATTCAGACGTTCGATCGAAGCCTCTTTTTTAAGAAATAGAAGGTCTAAATTTTTTAAGATTGCTGACTTTAACCTCGTTCGTCTATTCTCTTGATTATCCCTTTACAGTTGTTACCGACCCACCAACTAATCCACAAGCAACATCATTTAGCCCTCACACGATGACTCTAACGTGGGTTCCTCCGCCTAATGTTGAACAGATCGTGAACGTATCCGGTTACTACGTGTTTTATCGAGAGTATGACAGTCCACCAGGAAAGTGGGATGTTGCCGGTGTACCTGGTCTGAAGACAACGTCGTTCTTACTACCGGACCTCAAAGCCTTTACGAAGTACCGGTTCAGGATGACACTTGCTGTCCGGAGTGGTAATGGACCGGCAACTGATGAAATCGTCAACAACACTGTGGAAGGAAGTATGTATTAACAGATTCTTGTCTTTTGACCATTGGCTATCAGTATGCTGGTTATTTTTTCCGTCGCAAGCCCTCGAATTTTTTATAAACAAGCTGTAATTTTTAGATCTTAGTCACAAGAGAACTTGAAGCTATGATTGTGAGAAGGCTTGATTGGGAGAAGCCTTAACTGTCCTAAATACATAATATTTTATTTGGTTAGAATCAAACTTTGTCCGTCAGTCATAAAGGCAAAATCTGCAATGATTGATCCATCAAAATTCACCGCTATTTTCGATAACATTTTAGGGTTGCTTCACAGAAAGACCTCTGAAAGAATTTCGCTTTATGTGAATTTCTCTGAAACAATGATGCAGCCCCTTAACAGCGATGAAAGACAATCCTTCCCACTACTTACGAATCTTAATCGAATTTTTCTTTCCTTGTAACTGGACACTGCTATGGTTCGCCCTTTGAGCTACATGTTTAGGTCGCAAAATAGACCTTTCAGCTATTCTCCAAAAGAGTCTGGATCGATCATTATTTTTATGCATTTTTATACAAGACGTTTGATCGAGTGGCGTTAGAGCTCCTATCATATTTTGCATATTCGAAATTTATTCAAAGTGCATCGAAACATCGTTCGATTCAGACTCTTTCTTAAAGCAGCTAAAACCTCCTTATCTTAGTTTGAATGAAAATGGCATGCAGTAGCACCTTTTTTCAACCAATATAAGAATAATCAGACTTACAACACGAACCCCTGTATTTTCTTCAACTACCGTTAACATTCCCATCTAATCTATTCCCCAGAGTGGATTCGTTGGTCTGCCTCTACCCTAGGAAAACAAGGCTGTTTTTTTTTATTGGCCATTTGAAAACAATAGCAAGCAAACTGTTTCTCAAAAACTTCATAATCACTCCAATGACAACAATGTAAACTTGCCGCTAACCCCACTAACCAACAACTATTACAACATTGCTTTGTTGTGGGAATCGAACTTGCATAATTAGTGTTGACTAGCGAACTACAAATCCATAATGGCTGCTAGTCTGCCCATTTGAGCATATTTGATCAAAGTGTACCATGGTGTTCATACGGGTTCATGATCACCTTATGACATAACGTAAGAGCACCTTGGGAACGAGGTTGATTCCCACAAAAATCTGTTCACTTACACAAGCCATTCATTTCACAGTTCATTTATTCACTCGCTCATTTTGTTTGACTTTTCTTAGATCTGTATTTCTAACGGTTTTTAGATCTTTAGAAAAATTTGGCTTGAGGGCAAAGACATTCAATTTAATGTGGAAAGCTGTCAAGTTATGTGAGACTGCGAATAGAGAGAGAATTGTCCATCATGAGTTGAACGACGGTCTTCTACTCTATCAGTCTGTTTAACAGCTTCTTGCACTGCTAATGACTCATCATCGAATTCTTTCTCTTCCTAGTTCCAAGTGTTGCTCCTACAAATCTACAAATAAAAGCTGTACAACCCACAGAGATATTCGTAGAATGGACCAAGATACCAGATTCAAAATGGCACGGCCGTCAACTTGGCTATAGAGTCAAATACAAACCATATCATGATACCACGTGGATTATAAAGACTGTACCCAAACAATACTCTGATACGTCAGTCACAGGGATGAAAGCTTTCACTTTGTATACTATGGAAGTTGAGGCATACACTGGAAAAGGACCTGGTCTGCCTGTTGCTGGCGTCATAAAAACACCAGAAGGAGGTAAGTGGATTGCCGTTGCTTCATTGTTTATCTGATTGCTTGCTTGCGTGCTTGCTTGCTTGCATGCTTGCTTGCTTGCATGCTTGCTTGCTTGCATGCTTGCTTGCTTGCATGCTTGCTTGCTTGCTTACATGCTTGCTTGCTTGCATGCTTGCTTGCTTCCTTCCTTGCTTGCTTGTTTCCTTGCTTGCATGCTTGCTTCCTTCCTTCGTTGCTTGCTTGCATGCTTGCTTGCTTGCATGCTTGCTTGCTTGCATGCTTGCTTGCTTGCATGCTTGCTTGCTTGCATGCTTGCTTGCTTGCATGCTTGCTTGCTTGCATGCTTGCTTCCTTCCTTCCTTGCTTGCTTGTTTCCTTGCTTGCTTGCTTGCTTGCTTGCTTGCATGCTTGCTTCCTTCCTTCCTTGCTTGCTTTGTTTCCTTGCTTCCTTGCTTGCTTCCTTGCTTGCTTCCTTGCTTGCATGCTTGCTTGCATGCTTTGCTTGCTTGCATGCTTGCTTCCTTCCTTCCTTGCTTGCTTGTTTCCTTGCTTCCTTGCTTGCTTCCTTGCTTGCATGCTTGCTTCCTTCCTTCGTTGCTTGCTTGCTTGCTTCCTCTCTTCCATGCTTCCTTGCTTGCCTTTGTTTACTAGTTTGCTTTGATCGGCGTTGTTGACCAATTATGAATTTGATTTCATTCAGGATCCGTATTTGAATCGTTGAGAAGAGACGCTACAACTTGCGAATTAGAAGGATGGTTTTTGGATAGATTTAATCCCTATAGTTTCGTCTAAGTTTATTTCCAGATGTTCTAGTTATTTGCTGACAGACGTAATACTAAAATTGTGCCTCTCAAATTTATCATCAATATCATGGAGCGCAAATCTCTTGATGTTGTAACGTAAAAATATGGCTTTACAGCAGCAGATCAGAAAAGTCAGCACTTCTTTTTCGGTCAGTGCTCAATAAAATGTAGGAATGATTAGATCCTTGAACGAAACAATTAGTTATCATGAAGAACGTTGGCCCTTTGCTGAGCCACAGTGATTCGGACTAGTGCTGGGCAAAGATAGAAATTCCGTAGAAGATGACGTCACATTCGAGATCTTTGCTGATTCGTAGAATCAATACATATCGCTATCAGTTAATAGTGAATTGCTTTGCAGCTATTCTACTGAAGTCAACTTCCACTTGTTAGTTTTTTTAATACATCAATCTAAAATTTTACAATAACAGAACATAGTTACAAGACAATACCACAAAGAGAATGAGAATACATTGTAACCCTGTGATGGCTTTAACAGTTTACATAAAAGCTACAGTCTACAAAAAGAAATAAAATGATACAGAGGTAGGAGGAGGAGACGAAATTTCAATGAAATGATTTACGAAAATTAATTTGATGATTCGATGAACTCAAGCGCTGCTTTAACTCGTTGAATTGTTTATTTGTTTCTCTCTAGTTCCGTCCATCTCTCCCCCATCATTCGCTGTAACTGATGAAATATCAACCACAACGCTGCAAGCCTCATGGAAGGAGATTCCACAACATTTAGTGAACGGCAGACTCCTTGGCTACAAGTTAAAGTACACAGTGACACACGTTGCAGACCAGGCAGTGGTTGGAGCGCCAATAACGAAGACTATTGATCTGGATAAGTATACGTTTATTTACAAAATAACTGGCCTGCAGAGTTACACCAGATATGAAGTAAGCGTTGCTGGGTATACTGCAGCAGGCGATGGACCTTACAGTTCACCTATCGTTTCTGGTAAGTTGACTTCAGTCTTGTACTCTGACTTCAGTCTTCTTCGAATCAGGACCTTTCCAATTCATATTCGCTATCTGTTTTTTAACCGAAGCATGGATAATAGCAGAAATGATACGATGGTTTTCATTGCTTTATAAACGTTTCTCGGACAGTGCAGCTCCTAACATCTTATTGGCGAACATAGAAATTTCAAGCCTCTGTTCTCGAATATTCTTGCTTTGAAACATAGGGCTCAGATGTTTTACCGAGAATATATTTCCGGTATGCACATATTCAGCACGACAGAGAAGGGCAATAAGGGAAGGTCTTCTCTATTTAAATAGATATAAGCGCTGATTTCTGTAGGTATGCTGTAGGGTTGTATTAAGTCTTTGTTTCGTGGAGGATTCTCCTGATTTTCAATAAAAAACGTGCTTGCAAGATCTCCTTACTTTTAAAAGTTAACAGGCTGAAGTTTCTCGACTCCTCTTTTTAAAGACAAAAACTGTGACTGTGAATACTCACGAGACTCCTTTTCATAGGAAACAAATTTATCTCCGTTGCCAGTTGGCTGGAATAAATATTGTCAGTATGAACCCTATCTTGCAAGGATCAATAATAGAAATAGTCTAACAATTTGATTCCTTGCATTGGTCAATTTTTTCAGCCTCTCTTTTTATTTTGTCTAATACAAATTCGTTTGAAGTAATGTTCATCATTCAGGTCTTTGTGGAAAACTGAAACTTCTGTAGCAAACCTACAATTTTAGGTTCTTATTGGCGTTGAAACTATATTTCAATTCAATTCATTTTCACAGAAACTTGTAAGTGCCCCAACGACGTGTTCCTGAATTGGTACTCGAATCCACCATACGTCACTAAAAATCCTGGCTTATCAATGACTGGCATTTTTGCTGAACTCATTCAAAGCATGATCGCATCTTCTTGTGGCAAGTGCAATAATCTACCATCAACAGTGCGTGCGTTCCAAAGCTTGTCTGGTGAAAACCCAATCAAGAAAAACGAAAAAGCTGTGAAGAATTCCATTGGCAAAGAATTCCACGTGTCCTTTCCTATATTTGGATATTCTACGATAACGAGATACATGGATGCCCACGTGTTTATCTTATTCATCCAGTCGTCGGGCAGTGCTACTATCGTTAGAAATGAGGTTGATTATGCAGCCAAGACATTGAATGCTTTCAAATCAATTGGAAATATATGGCCTATGTATGTTATCATGGTGCTTCTAACTGGCCTTGCAGGAATCTTCATATGGATTACGGTAAGATTCGCTTTCCTTTTGCATAGCTACGAAAATAGTCATTTCATAGAACAACCTCAGTTTGGGTGGTTAAATGTCGACGACCGAAGAGAGCGACTGCTGGCTGCAAGCAACCAAGGCGACCTTCTGGTCTCGACTGAATTTTTAAGATGTATGCTTTGGTCGCTGTGAAAGTCGTTGTGTTGAGACTTATTTGATACGAGTAATTTTCACGATAAATAGAAAAAGCTTCTGGCATGACCAAAGTCGTACTGGCACAAAAACTTAATATATTCTGGATTCATTAACCATTTATTAAGATCAATGGTATTTCTTTCCTCAATCAACCGCAGCTCCAAACTAGAAGATAGGGCAGGGGCAACGAAACGGACTAAAGAATGGGAGCCCACTTAGTTAGTAGGCCCCTGCAGAAAAACTGGTGCTTTTGTTCATCAGAAGTTGATGTCTTTATGTTTTGAATCAACAGGAACGAACTGGTAATGAAGAATTCTCGAGAGGCAGTTATTTCGACGGTGCTCTCCAAGGATTTTGGTGGGCATTCATTTCAATGACCACTGTTGGGTAAGAATTTTTCAATGTCTAAAGTCTTTTTTTTATTCATTAAAGATATTACAGCAAATCCTACATACGGTTCTAATTGCTAGATGTTGAGATATATCCCCTTCTTTCGATATATGCTCATGTTTGCTCTTAAAACCATTTCTGGAATGCACAACAAGCAAGCTAGCAACCTGAATTGCAGAGAAACTTTGCGGCTTTGTTTGTTTTGAATTACTGGTTGAGAGAATTTCATGGGGGCCACTTGCTATTAGTAGGTGAAAGGAGGTTCAGATTCTTTTTGAGTTTGCGAAACGTTGTATATTATGCCTTTGGGTACGCTATTTAGTGCAAAAATCGGTATATTTTGGGGGTTACTGATGAGTAAATTTGACAAGTGAGTGAGTGTTCGGCTGAGTTGTTATCAAAACGTTGCAGCGCAGTTTTCGAAAAATCCATGACACCTCTAGTTTCTTGTATCATGAAGCAATTAGTATATTTTGGGGTCTAAAAATGTCCTAAACTTAGTATATTTTTGGTTTATTCAAAAATTTGCTGTGTCTGACTCCCCCCCCCCGTCACATACCTATAGAAGTACCCCGTCCGGTATTCCGTATCATTCGATAGTGCCGTTTATTTGGTTCAATGAAAGTTCTCGCTTCAGATCACCTTAAAACCATTCTGGCTGTTCAAAGAAATTGTTTATAACTAAGTTTCGCACCAACCTTTCCAAAGATTTGGGGCATATGCCATGTCCGCCATGTATCTTACAAGGATGTCATAACGTACTATTTCATTTTACAGATACGGTGATATAACGCCTAGAACAATCCAAGGTCGTGTCGTTGCTATCATTTGGACGTTGGCTGGCCTGGTTCTCTCTGGAATTCTCCTTGGCGCTTTGACTTCATCAGTCACAACAATGACATTACCCCCGGAAGTTAAACTTTATGGCACTGAGGTAAGAATATAGATATCATGCCCTTACAGGGTGCCCCAAAAAGTTGTTCAATGTTGACTAAATACATAAACATCAACGATGTGATGAACAAGCTCCAGCAAGAAAGACCTGTCGTTGGGACCTTAGATTTATTTCAGATACTTCAATTTTGCAAATTTGCTTTCAAGTTAAAGTTTGCAAGAAAGCTTTGAAGGTGAAGGTGAAGGTGAAGGTGAAGTTGCGTTTTTCAGCGCCAAGCACTGGGATCGCAGAGCTCAAAGCAAGTATCTCTTGAGGTCCGTCCCTCAGGTTGTATCCACCGGGTATTAAGTTTTTTTGTATTACCTACCCGATATTGAATTTTTCTTTGACTTACCCGATATCTGTCTTCATTTGATTTACTGTGCTTTCTTATTCATCTTAGAGCGCAGCTGTCAATAACTCTTTTGAGTATAACCTTGGAGTGAGAAGAAACAGCAAAGTAAATTCAAGTAAGTATTCTTAGCAAAGAAATAAATAAGTAAGTTAAATTTATGATCTTATCTAGCCTGATGCACGAGTGACCCAGAAAATGTTCAAAGTTATGAAAACTCGCCAAAATCTGATTAAATTTGCGATCATGAAAATATCTTTATGCCCACTTATGTCAAGATCCAACTTTACTGCAAAGATATTGCAAGGTCTCAGGAAGGATCTGAAATGCCACAGGTATTAGAGTTTTTACAATTTGCCTGGTTTTGAAGCTTACTCCAAAATAGCCTACGAGCAGATCCGTTATTCAAAAGAAGAAAGGGTCTACGAAACAACGAGTGAAAGGTTGCTACGGCCACTAGAGTAATTGTCTTAAATTATTCTAATCCGCTTTTCAACTATTGTGCGATACGCGTTTCAACAAAGGCTGCATAAATTAAGTTCTAGAAATCTGGAACTCTCTGTAGCTAGGTTCTGCTCATTGTATCGTAGACCCTTTCTTCTTGTGAATAACCGGTCTACGCGTTGGCTAACTCCAAAATCAAAAGAATTACGAGGCTATTGTATCATTTTGAAATCAAAGTTTGATATGAAGGCAGCAGATACAACTCTCTAGATTCATGCCGCCATTTTGAAGTAAATTAAGATATCTAGCAATTCCCACGGCAGATTTACAACAAATTAACCAAAGTTTATTTCAAGCACTTGAATTCAAAGAAAATTGTAATAGAATTTTATCTGAAGTTCCTTTCAAGCTCTCAAAGAAGATGCAATAACTATTTGTGCCATCTTTTCTAAAGATTCAAGACTTATGTTGACCTGCAATCTGAATCGAAATTTTCTCATTCCAGAAAGACAATACGAAACAACAGATCAAGTGTTGCAAGCAGTGCACAAGAAAGAGGTGGACATAGCTTTGTTGGATGCATTCACAGCTGCGAGTTTACAAAGCAAAATTGTTGGATACAGTTTGAAAGTGAAGAAGATGATAAATGCGAATACAGGGTATGGTGTAGTGTTATCAAGGGAATTTGTTCGCCTTGAAAGTGACTTCCGGAGTTTCATTGCATCCAACCAAGATAAAATATCAAGTTTCACATCGAATATGACGGAGAAACTTCACGTAAGTACCTCACTATTGTCATTGCAAATTCGCCAAGATGGAATGACGCCGCAATAGCCCTGGGGGTTGTTTCTTTTCAATTCATTTTGAGTGAGCTTTTCAGGATTTCTAGCTACTGAAAGTTAATTTAGGCCCACTGTGCATGCCGTATCCAGGCATGGGAGCTCTAGTTTAACGTCTCTTCTGAAGGACGATGAGGTGAGTTGTGAGGTCAGACCTCCGAGGTCACCCATCCGGAGTTTGAACGACTCGACCGAGCTTAACTTCAGTCACCTAACGAAGGCTGTATAAGCCAGGGAGATATAGACTATATCTCCCTGGTATAAGCCACTCGGCCATTCGCCCCTCTATCAAAGAGATCGATTGATGGGCCAAGTATTGTGGTAGGGGGGGGGGGATGAGAAGTCAGCAAGAGCATCATAACTATAGAACACGACAAGAAAAGGAACGAAGGTTGTATGTAACAACTATTGTCTTAATTCTACAATTATAAGCTGTAACGTTTGTCCTGATACGTTTGGGATTTTCATTTCATTTACAGCTTTTCTACTAGTTGTCCCTAAAAGTGATCTTGCTAAAAAGAATCACTAAACATTGATTATCAAATATTGATTGATTTTTAAGGCTATTTGCGTTATCTATAATCAACTGTTTGTGTCATCATCAACGAATCATAGCAACACGTACAAACCACTGATACATATATCAATTGATTAACAAACTTTCAATAAATTTTCTTTTTGATTCGTTTCATCAAAGACTCAAAAATATTTATAGATGATAAACTGTTTGCTTTTGATACAATACAGTAGAGAAATTACTCGTTGAAAAGCGTTATTTTGAGCTATACTTTTTAAGCAAAATACTCATGCTTGCCTTAGACTCAAAAGTCTCTGATTTTTCATCATCATTGACGTTTCCAGGCTTAGAGTACGCATTGCTTCCTCTCTTTTATGACCAAACAAGAAACTGTGCATGCACAAAGAAGTTGATCCACCAATCATCATTGCTTCTTAGCGCTATGATTCAAATCCTGGCAGCCCTAGAAAGAGCTAAATTTGCTAAAGTTTATAAAGACAAGTCCGGGGTTGATAAAGTTATTGTTAAAAAGCAACCTTACCAACTGCTGAACACCAATCGTGAGTTCTCTCCAAGTTTTGATGCCTCCAACTTTCATAAATTGGTTGATGAATCTTTGTAAGTTAGGCCTAATATCGTCGCCATTTTGTATTTTGTACTAGAAAAATATTGAAAAAATAGCACTACACACCATTCACATCTGTGTAATCTCTTGAATAATCAACAATTATATCAGCCCCGGACTTGTCCTTTAAACCGATTACAAGATCAGCTATGTATGGGAAATGATTTGGTCTGTGTCTTTGGTTTACTTGACAAAAAAAGACAATTGAAGATCGGTCATGTAATAGAATTTTATAGATTTTACGAACGGAGACACTGTTTTTGGACATCCGGTATGAATGCTTTTCTTCTAAACGTTTCCAATTTTCCTAACAGGTTGCAGATTCAGATGCTGCGAAAGAAGTACCAATGTTATTCGATCCTTCAACCAAACTCTTCTGGGACATGATCAAAATGGAATGCATTCTCCTTGGTGCTTGCACAGCACTTGGATTACTTTACTCCTTATATCTGTATTCACGGAAGAAAAAAATTGCAGCGAGAATCATTTCTGCAGATCGTGAGTCATGTTTTTATCTTATAATGGGCAGTTCGGACACTATTGTTGTGCTGTCTGAACTAACCATCAAACAAATATGGTTCAAGTATCACCTAAGCCAAACAAGAATGTTTGTATCCCTTACAACATTATGTTTTGGTTAGGCCTGAGCTTCAAATTCTGAATCCAACTGAATTTCTACAGCATTCCACCTCCCTTGCTTACCCTAACAAAATGCCCTCCCAGCGACGAGTCCTTGAGAGACATTTTGACAGAAATTTTGAGAGAAATTTCTCTCAAGGATTCGTCGCTGTGAGGGCATTTCGTTAGGGTAAGCTAGGGAGGCGGGATGTTGTTGCAGTTAAGTTTGGATTCAGAATTTGAAGCTTGGGCCTAAACAAAATATGATGTTGTAACGGAATGCAAACATTCTTGCTTAGCTTTGGTAAGTATTGAATCATCCTTCTTTCATGGTTAGTTCAGACAGCACAATAATAGTGTCCAAACTGCCCATGATTTTACTTGCATAAATATGAGTTCCAATGGCAGAGAATCGAATCTTTAAAAAGATGGATGTGAATTCTACTACATTTTGTTTCAATCACAAAGCTTAGAATGAAATTAGGGTTTTTTGCTGTAAATCTGCCATGGAGTTAATTTTTAGATATCTCTATTAGTTTCAAAATGGCGGCACTTGTTATTCTTGAGGCTGTGATGTCATCAAATATCTAACCCTAAACCGGAAGAGCAGCAGATTTCTGCTTGCCATTTTATTGTAGACATTCATGAACTATGCTTTTCTTGAAGATTCTATCATTTTTCCTCCAATGTTTTGTGATATACGATGATTTGAGTTTTTCAAAATTTTGCATTAATTCTTGTCGTTATTTTGACAATGATCACGAAGTCAAAAAAATTCCACGACAATCTGTGTTTTCTGCGTTTGAAGGTTTATTGTCATGAGTTTCAGTTTTTTGAAGCCATAGCCATCACTCAGTTCAATGCAGAAAGCAGAGACTTATGCAATCAATCTACCTCCAGGACAGCACACTTAAATCTTTAAAAAGTTGGGTGTAAAATTCTTTCAAATATTTCTTCAAATTGACTGGCTTCAAAGGAACTTAAGAGTATTTTGCAGTAAGTCTGTCATGACGCCGTTTATTTTCAATTTGCAACATTTTTATTTCTTTTCAACAAAGAAATGCTGCTTCGCAAGATGGCAGAGTTTGATGAAAGTGTGGAGCAATTTGAACAAACCGTGACCGAAAAGCTTGATGCTATGACGAAGAGACATGACTTGGAGATAAAAGAACTTCTTCGTTTGCAAAAGAGTTATCAAAGATTGATGAAGAGAAAATATCCTGATTATGAACCGAATACATTGGCTGGTAAAAACAAGAAGAAAGTAGTGGTTGTTAAGCCGATAGGCCAGTCAGAAACATAAGCATTTGAGCACGTAGGTTACACTAATGATACCGGATGATTCAATAAAAAGGCCTGGCGTTTAAAAAATGCTGCTCCCTGAATATCAGAGCAATGATATTGAAAACTGTCTTGTTTTATTTCCGATATTTTCAATTATGTTCAGTAATTTACCCGGCTTTAATTGGTCACCCCTTCCCATCGAAATAGGAGATTTTATGCAGAAAGCCCCTTTCAGAAACCTGCAAAAACGAGTGAAAAGGCCAAACTAAATTTCTCTTTGTTCTCCTTCCTAGCGATAATGACTTTTGGATATGTTCATTTATTTTTCCTCGTTGGAGAATGGAATACCCCTGAATAAGTCATTTGTTCTAGAGGGAGACTTCTTCATTCCTCCGGGAGGACACTACGTGCTAGGGCGTTCTCAAGTCATCGCAATGGCGTAAACATGTTGGGGAGACTTGCTCGTAATTTAGCACGTTTTTAAAGGTCCTATGATGGAAGGGAATTCTTTTAGAAAATCCCTTGCAAAACCTGAAATGAAAAACTTCTGAAAATAATTGAATATGTTAGCTTTTCAATCAGATGTTACCAAATATCATTGCTTATATATTCAGGGAGCAATAGCCGTCCAATTACTGGGCCTTTTTTACTCACCCAGTATGTATAGCAAATGGACCTTTTTAGCTGTAAAGTGTCTGAATCGAAAGATATTTGTGCACATTTTGAGGAATTTTCGAATAGACACAACAATGATAGAAGCGCTAACGCCACTCATTCGAACCTGTCCGATAAAAATGTATACAAATGTCATTCGATCCAGGCTCGTTTGTAGAATAGTTAAAAGGTCGATTTCCGTGTACCAAAAACATCGTATGTTGGCTTTTCCTTTGCCAAGACTGAGGGTGCAGTATACAAGGTGTTGAAGGTGTTATGGTGCCGTACTGTAATCCACTGACTTTGCAGCCAGAACAGTCAGGCGGACGAGTTTTAATCCCACCATCACCTTTGAGCGTCATGGCAAGGGGTCGCGGACTCGATCAGCGCTTAGCTATTTCTGCGATCCCAGCGCTTGGCGCTGAAAACCGCAACTTCACCTTCACCTTCACATCGTTGCTCGTACAACGGGCATAAGCAGTCAGGCGCAACTTCTCTGTTGCAAAATATTCAGCAATTGAGCTCGTAGGTGGCATTTTTTATATAAACATGAAAATTTTTGAGCAAAAAATCGCAGGTAGTCTTTTCCTTTGCCAAGACTGAAGGTGCAACAAACATTGTTGCTTGTACATAGGCCTAAGCACCTTGCTAATATGTCCAGGCCATGTTACGGGAAGGCTCTACGCTTCTACAAAACATTCTTCAGCAGTTTGGAAAACGACAAACACAAGAAATGAAAAACATTAAGAAATTTATGAAATTTTTGTTATTGAGATGTAAATGCCCAGTTTAAAGGTGTTGCGCAAGGATCAATTCTAGACCCTTTGTTGTTCATTATCATCACCCTACCTTAACGCTTCATGTAATTTAGCACGCCGCATTTACAGTTATTTACAATAAGTGAAGAAAAACGGTGAAATTACTATCTGTTATATCAATATAGGCTGGTTGTATCGTGTGAAGACAAGATTCTTTGTGTTTTGTTGTTCTTACACTTTATACTGTGGATAAGGGACAGTGCAAAATATATTATATGACATGGCCGGTGGAAAAGAAAACTGATTGGAAAAAAATCTGCTCGCCCCGTATGAAATTATTGCAGGAAAACTAACTGCCCCGTCGCCCTTTCCTTAAAGTCCTCAAAAATGTATCTGCCCTGTATTCATGAACTATGGAACAACAGATGTTTTACAGTAAGTATCACCGATGAAGTGACCAAAGACCATAAAGAAATTAATTCTTGTACTTACGAATGTTTTTCGATGAAAAATTTACTTATCCTTCCAAGCATTTCTCTGCTTGCATGATTCACAGCTTTGACATTAAAATGAGACATTTTACATTTCAAATTTCATCTTGAGCTCGTAAAAAGCTTCGATCCCGTTGATATTTGCCTCAAATATGTTTTGACCCACCTCTGATAAGCTCAATAAAAGTAGTTGCCCCGTTTTTGCACCGGCCATGTTATAAAATGAACTTTGCTCTGTCCCTAAATTGATTTTGGTTGGTTCTAGTCAACGCCCATCTTTACTGTTACTCATTTTCTACTTTTCTTCAATGCCTGGCACACCCACTGGGAATTGCTGGAAACAAATCTCCATATTCGTTCTTTTTTTTGTTCATACCTACATTATCATTTTCGATTCAGTGTAGTATTTTATATGCATACGTAGTTGACTGTAACTGTGAAGCTGCAAAAAGCTTTACATTGGTGCACGTGCTACCAAACTTTGATATAAAAAACTCGTTCAGTGAAATAGACATAACAGGTTAGTATTCGACGCGAGCGTAAACCTCGAAACGTTTACCGGATAATGCAGAAAATTTAGCTCTGTTTGAGACACCATACTGCAAAACCCTTCCAACTTGTCAGTGAAATTCAAATTTTTTGTCTGACCAATGCTTTAATTCGATACTGGGAAATCTCACTATTCATTGTACCCCACACGCATTTCTCATATAAGAGAACTAGTTTACAAGAAACCAGTACTAAGATGGCTGAAAATTAAGAAAATGTAGTATTATGTTTGAGAAACACAAATAAACTTTGCTTCTTGAGTACTATTTGCCTTGATTTTATGTTTTAGGCCAAATACAGTTTATTTTTCTTGCTGAACACTGTGCTGTTTGTCATGAAACAAATATGTGGTAATGGCAGAAACTGCATCGTAGTTTATGCACCTAAAAATTAGAAACAAATTAAGAAATTTTTAGTGCCAAGAGGGGAGACTATATTTGAAATTAAGACTTTACGGTCCTGTTTATATGACAAAAGATACGTCACGTGCCAGGGGGCTGACAGGCGAGTTAAATTTCAGCCTTTGTTTATAGGAGATTTTCACCTCACCTGTCAGCCCAAGGGCTGAGAGGCGATGTATCGAGTAATGTCTTTCTTCCGTGAAATCAGAACGAACTGAACAATAAGAATCAATGAGTGATTTCGATTCACCTCACCATACCGGTAGTGTTTCGTTTATATGGAAAAATTTCACCTCACTGAACTGAGATCCCATCGCTAGTGAGGTGGGATTTCACTTACCCTGGGTACCAGAGCCTCTGGTACCCAGGGTAGATTTCACTATTCCGGTGGTGTTACGTTCGTTCGTCATGCAAACGGTAAGTGAAAAATACAAAAGACTCTATGGGAAGGTGGAATCTCACCTCTCTGCCCTGGGTCTGGCAGGTGAGGAAGCCCTTAGTATTCTACGCTGATCCAAGTTTTTTGTAAGAGTATCAAACGTGTATCTCTCTCTGTAATGAAGGTTGTTCCAAACAGTGTCTTCTGGTTCAACTTGCTTCAGTTTTTGCATATTAGAAGATAGAGACCTTCACTGAGGCAAAAGGATAAAAACTTGACGAGCTTGATGCAAGATTTTTACAGTATGGTGTCCCTAACGGTGGATTAGTGGCGTAACGCAGTTTAGAGCACCTTAGTTCAGAAGCTAAGGGCCCCCCGACCAAAAGGGGCCTCAAGGGGGCCCCAGCAGAAGATTTCTTTTGTCATCTATTTTCAAGCACGTTTCCTGGATGTGGTGATTGATAGAAAGCTTTCACAATACTGTTCAAGTGGCACGGTAAACATGGGATCGAGATTGGTCTTCTGAGCATTAGTAAGTGATGTTTTCTCAAAAAGTTGGAAATGATGCAGGAGATGTATTCTAAGCCAAGGTACAGAGCATGGCCTCAAAATTTTTTCTAGGGGCTTCGCTCCCAGACTCCCTCGTTTTTCTACATCTACTGATTCGCCTCTGCTACGACAACACATATGTTGACAGTGGATCACTGCAATTGTATAATCTTTGTCTGCGGAACTTATTTACTTCAAGTCTAAACTGGACAGGGTAGCTATTTTGATGTTTCTATCATATCATTTACAAATACTTTAGCTGGGGTCCCTAAGCGGCAAAATCCCGAAGGGCCTCGACTGTCTCCGTTACGCCACTGCAGTGGATACATTTTTGTACCTATCGCATTTGTTGCATGCACAGATGTAAATGTTATTTAATGTAAATACTAATATTTTTTAATACAGACTTCCATGTAATTGATTTTCTCTGTATTTATGGAGCAACCATCTGATTTCGTTTTCTTAGATCCAGCGCAGGCTCTATAGATCTTAAAATATTGCATTGACCATGATGGCATGATCTTCCTTTTGATTTTGCGGATTGAAAAGGTACTTTGCAAAATACTTTAGGGCCAGAGACTTTCGTGGGCAGAAACTTTCGCTAGAAAAAAAAATCGCGAAATTAAGGGCTTAAACTTTCGCGAATGACGTTTTTCCCACAAATTTCGCGGTAAAAACTTTCGCAATCGAGAAGAAGAATGCATTTTCGCGTGCTTTCGCGACTGAAGAAAAGTGAAGGGGAAAACACAATTTTCTATTCATTTTCAGTACTACCCACAGTCACGGTGACAATTTACAAGGTTTTATAGCCCAAGAGACCAATGATCGGGGTGAGTAACGAACAGCAACGCAAGAACTCGAAGAAACGAAAACAATTGGATAGAAAAACTTTCGCGAGTCGAGAATTTTCTATAATTTCGCGAGCAAAAGCTTTCACGAATTTCAATTTTAGATTGGCAGAAACTTTCGCGAAAAAATGCCAAAATACACGAAAATCGCGAAACTTTCTCCCCGTAAAGTAACTGTATGATTTAGCCATATGCTGCTATCATAACCACGGAGGGCTCTTCCATAGTGAAGGTACCTAGGGGTTTGCCGCCTGCAAGGGTATACTTTTTCCGATTTCATGTTTTGCTAAGTGCTAAGGGTATACGTCTTGCCAATTTCGGCAAAAGTATGCTTAGTGGCAATTTTGGTCGAACAAAGGTCAAATTGTGGTAATGTAACTCCTTTATCGAAACCCAAAATTTTAATGGTTTTGATCTTGAGAAGGCGAAAATTTTGCAATTCTGGTCTAAAAAACGCCAACTCATAGCACTTTTAGCCAACGGTACCATTTTGAAACTGTGGGCTGCACACCCCTGCCCGAAATTTAGACGGATCTGCACTTAAGGTGGCTGTTAACTAAAAATTTCAATATTACGAAACAGAGGAAGATGGCTGTATACCAAGTAAGAATAGGTTTAAAAAACAATAAGTTAAGGTGGCTCGCTACTAATATAAATTTCAAACTGCTACACACTGGGATTCCTATCGCTCATGAAAAATATCAGAATCAAAATTGCTTATCAAAGTTTAGCCACGGTCTGGTATGGATTTGCATACAGGGAGTTCCAAAAAGGTAACAGATTTGATCAGGGTTTGCAGTAAGAGGTTGGGTCCAATCAAGCCACAATGTAGGCCAGTGAATTTGGGACATATCTCCATATTTTTCGAGGTCAAGTTTCCCTTCTGATTGCACATTCCTTATTTAGTTTCTTTCATTAAGTTCCTTATAAAATTCAATTCAATTAGGATGTTATCGAGCAAAGCCGTCTCAGCGGCTCTTTACCAGTTCTAAATCTTGTTTAAAACTGTGGCGAGAAGTTTGAAATCGTTAAAGGAACCGTTGTATTTCAGTAATAGGTTAACTGGTTTATTTCATAATTAATTCATGTATGAAAGAAAAGGGTTTTGAGCTATATCACGCTAGAACACCGCAAGTGATTCATAACACGAAACTCTGATTCTTCGAATGATTACACGTTTTTTTATAAGAAACTTGGATCAGGCCATAGCACTAAAAGCTTCTTAATTTCGTACGAAATTTTGTCCATTTTAGTACTAAAAGTTTCTTAATTGGTTTCTTATGTTTTGAATCCAGAATTAGCAATGTGGTCGCTAACACTACGGCACTACGGCGACATTTAAAACATCAGAAAGGAATAAACAGTGTTCTGCTATGTTGAAAACACAAATGGTTAGATAATGTTGCTCAAGAATCAGGATTCAACGATCTATTTGCTATAATATTTATGCTTTTAAATTTGAAAAGTTTCTTAGTACTTCTCAGACATAGTACTAGAGTTTCTTAAAATTTTGGCCATCTTAGTACTAGTTTCTCATAAACCAGTTTCTTATAAAAAACGTGTATAACAAGAACGGCTTAATGTTTTGGTTTACGCAAACACGGCACGGATTACGTTTTACTCTTTGTAGGGGCAATTTCGGGCTTCAAGAGAAGAGATCCTTGCGATCAAACTTTGAATTTCAAATTTGAACTCCTGATCCCAAATCCCTTCCAAATGGTCCACTTTGAGCTGGACACAAAGATTCTGCTGACAATTTGAAAAGTCCTGCAAAAGCGGCGCGCAGACTTTGAGTCCGCTAGGGAGGAGAGGAAAGAAAGAAAAATACGTTTGCGCGAAGGCTACATTCCGTGGGAGTGGCTTGCAATGCGAAAGAATTGCGTGACCCACAGTCAATTAAAATAATCCTCCGCAGAAGAATGCAAAATGACTACATAGCACTAATCTCCTTTCATTGATTCAAAATTTATTTCAAAAAACCTGATTAAAAATTCCTGCATGAAGTCAACAACAAATCATGCCTAATTACGTTCGAAATTGTACTTCAAAAACGTCTTCAAGCTTAGAAGAAACGCACTTTAGTTGGACCTGCTCATTTCTGATGATGATCTCAAAAGAGTCGCCAAGCACAATCCTGCTGAATGACTTATCACCATCTTAAGATAAATTTTTAACAGCTTTTCGACTTTGCTAATGGTTACTTGTAATACCACGAGATTTTCCCATGTTCATACCAGCAGCACTTGCAACTTTATTAGTCCCCATTTGCAGCCCAATAATTCCTTTGCCTGCCTGGAGTTGGTCTTCCGAAAACTCGCGTTTGTTTTTGGTTGCTTCCTTCGGGCCTAAGGCTGGCCCATCGAATTTCAAATGAGCCTTTCTCCCTAGTGCATGGATACCGTTGATCACAGCAACCATATTTCGCCCTTCAAACAAATCTACTGTTTGGAAAAGATCGGACTTGTTGACACCATACGCTTCGCACGCGGACAGAAAATTCCCGATGTTTTCCATCTTGAAAAATGGCATTTTTTGATGGTTGATTTTCTTCACACTACCTGGCTGTAAAGTATTAATAAGCTCACAGAGAATTAAACCATCTTTGAGGAATTCTTGAACTGCTCTTTGCCCGCTGATATCATCAAACAAGCCAGGTTTATCAAGAACTGCTACAATCCACGCCAATGAACTCTGCTCCATTCCAGCATCATATTTCTCTTGTTTCTTCAACTCAAGTTCTGCTGTGAGACCATACCCCATTGGTCTATTTGCACCTTCTTTTATTGACATCTTCGTGAGAGTTTTGAGTTCAAATAAGGAGTGTTTGACAAAGCAATGTTAGATTACCAGGAGAGGAGTCCGGCCAGATTTCGCTCACGACAACTCAGACAAATCAAAGAATACAAAATTCGATTTCTCCGTGCACTGTCACCCAACTCGTTACCTTTCTAAAGATGCACTTTTTACACAGTGACTTTGCAAGCTTCTTCTTGCTTTCTTCTACTGTCACGACGTCTCGGCCAAGCCAGTTTGTTGATATCTTATCGAACAGCCTTGGAGTTTCTATAAGTTTCCACGCTCTGATGACACTACTTGTCTTCCAAGTACACAATCAATAAAGATACCTTGTAGGGTCTTTGTTCTCCTCCCAGATAGCGATCTTCCAACAAACAAATGTCTATTTTCACTCACTCAAAAGATCAACTGCTTCACAAAAGATTGCCCTGCCAATGCTATTCCAATGCCACAAACAAATACCAGTATTCTTATTGCTTCTGGAATACAATGCCAATGCAGGGCCTCGCATCCGCTGCTCGCACACAAATGGTTTACGCCCGCGGTAACTTGAGAACCATAGAAATAGGAAACTGACGAAAATGAATTTATGACCCATAAGCCTTGGTTGGTGGTGTGGTAAAGAGTAATCCTTGTAAGGTGTGCACGCACGGGATGGGAAATGGGCCTTGACCTGACATCATGTTGAGTGGTGTTTTGTTTGTCATAATCTGTTGTGTATTTTACGGACCAGGGACGTTCTGGAGTCATTGAATAACTGTTGGCTATATAATCATATTTTTTGTTTTGCTCCTTCTTCACTGCACGTGTCCATCTTTACTGCCCACTCCCCTTAATGACGCAAAATATCATGAGAAAACAAGCATGACACTTGCGTCATAGTTACGTTCTGTCATACAGTAAAAACCCGCGTATAAGAACCCAGTGATTAAGAACCTACAGGCTGAAATTTTGAAATAAACCCCCAATATATAAGAACCAATTCAGCCTGAAAATTGAAATAGGTTCTTATTCGTAGAGATCACCAAATTAGATACAAAAACTCCAGCTGCTTTGTCATTGAGCCTATATGGACTGATTCTGTCATATGTGCAAATTGCAAAGAACTCTAAAGATGCTTTGAAAGCATTGCATTCCGTAAAATTTCTGATTCTTCCACGGATTGCCTTTATGAATGAGGCCTAATGAACCCAGGTGCCTTTGAACTGGCAGTAAATAATGGGCTTGAAGTTTCAATCTGAACGAAAGAAGTCCTTGAAAGCCCTGAATGAAATAAGAGCCAATATGAGAACCTGAACAGCCTAAAATTTCCAACTAAATACTCAATATATAAGAACCTAATCAGGCTGACTTGCAAAGTTGTAGGTTCTTTTACGCGGGTTTTTACTGTATCAGCATACGGAGATCGAGGTATTGGCCCATTTGAATTATAGGACAACACCCTTGGCGCCTCTGGCTTCCGTAGTTTGATAGACATATTTCACACGCCAAGATGGGCGTTTAAGAGGAGCCTGTAACTGGAGATCTAGGCTTGTATGAATTATTTCCATGAGATCAACTTCCATCCTTTCCTAAAATACCAATTGCGTTTATAGCTTATATTTGGTTGCTGAAATCAATTTCATTTGTTCTATCGTCGTTATTGTATTAGATCAGAGGCCTTCTTGGTCTAAACGTATCTGTTAGGCCAATTCACTGTCATAAACTGGTAGCTAGACTAGAAACTTGTTTAGGTATTCTTTGAGTCAACAGAATCTTGTCACTATTTCCTTGCCTGTAATTCTCGATATTACTTGAGTAATATATAGAAAGATATATAATTATTTCGAATGCAAAGATCCACAACAAATGTGAATAAATAGATTTGGGTAAACTTCTAAGAAATTCCCTTATGTTTGCTTCAAAACCAGTCAAATGGAACACTCTAGCACATGACAGCCTAACTTTGCTTCTCCGCGCCTCCATCTTGTTTGTTTACATTCCAAAGTCGACCTGTTGCCAAAAATACGTCGCTCGTCCCAGACCCTTTTTAGACAGACAGCTAGAAGGCATAAATGCTCTGCTATCATTTCTTCACAACAAATCACCACACTTGGAGACGTTTGGAATTAGCCTTCATTATTAGTACTTCGGATTGTAATTTCGCCCTTCCTGCTCAGTGACACACTGGCAAGATCATTTTTCTTTGGACACTTTGCAGAGACACTGCTGTCTAGAGGATGAAGGAGACCTTCCATAAAAGTTTATAAAATGTCTTTCTCTGGGTGAAATTTCCTAATAAGATTTCTTAAGTTAGACGATATGACGCTTGGATTATGGTTAGGAATTAAAAACATCATTTCTGCCTCAGTTCTATCCGAAGTAAAGGTTTGTGGTTAGATGACGATTTAGGCCGATTTGTCATAACACACGCAAGATTTTGGTTAGGTTAGAATGGCCTCGAAAAGGCCTAGACATTATGCGCGTGATTTAAGCCATGTTTAACCTACACTTGGCCTAGTTCTTCAGAGAAACGAGCAATTTTGGCTTTATTTTCCACGAAATACGAGATCCAAAAAGCTAGATTTACTGAAAGGGAAACTTTCACCGTCAGCTTTTATTTTCTGATGAAAACAGAGCTCTTCCAGGAAGGGTAACATTTACGCCCAAAAGGAGTAAATGTCTTTTAACGACTAGGCTGTCAGGTTGCCATTTTGTCCCTCTGCCTTATAAGGCACAATTTTGTCCCAGGCCCCTAATCGGGGCGCGTCCATACCTCTTCCTGCCTTGTCGAAATTTGATCGCTGGCAATCAGTTGTTTACAAAGTTTCCCATCCTCCACCCCCATCATCTGTCCAAGGCTGGCAATCAAGATTGTTCCTTCCTGGGTCTAGCGGCTTTCTGTTTCCTTTAGCCGGGTCGCACTCACCCAATCATTGTTTAAGGTTGCCATCCGTTTATCTTACAGTTTGCTTAGCAATAGGCTGGACCACCCTTATGGTGGTCAATGTTTTGTTCAAAACACAAAAATATACATTTTGGCTTCATTACTACCACTACTTCGACTGGGCTATCCTACTACTACTACTACTACCACTATACTTCCCGGGTAGGGAAGTTCTCTCCGGGTAGGAGAGAGTTACCACTACTACCACCTCAACTACTACGTCAACATTAACTTCCCGCGTAGGGGAAGTTATTACTGCATGAGTTGTTTTATGTTTATTGTTCTAGTTTAATTGAATGCGACCCCAAGTAACTGCCAAAGCTTTGTTTACCTTTTCTGTGTTTACCTGGTCGCTAGAGTTAAAGGTGATTTTAGCGCAAATGTAAGCCCAAAGCCACAATTTTTTGTCAAAAAGGAGACTTCAGGAAGGAGCTGAGGAAAGATTAGCACTTCAGAAAACACCATCCAATTTTAGTGAAAAACGTAAGCTCATAGCCTTAGTTTTCTGATAAAAGATTGCCTGTCCTAAGAAACAGGCTATTTTAGCGAAATAAGTAAGCCTATAGCCTTACTTTTTGGTGAAAAATGAGCACTTTCAAAAACACCCAATTTTAGTGAAAAATCCCGGGGGGGGGTACTTGACCTAAATTTGTACGGGGATGTGCCCACGAAAAAAAAATTTTTTCACCCTGCTCCAGAATTTTTGCCTTCAAATGATACCCTGTTCTAAAAAAAATCTGTAAAGAGTATACTCAAAAACACAAAAATTCGATGAAAGATTAACGCCCCAGGCCCCACTGCAGCAAGTGTACCAGGCCCAGTCCCCCTCCCTTATGTCTGGATAAAGCAGCCATAAGCAGGTCCAGGGATCTCGCTCATGCGTCACGCTATTCACTTGTTCACATTCCTGCTCGGAGTCAGCCGTACAAGTTCTTCCCTCCCACCCACCCCTTTTATTAGGGTTGGTTTCTCGCCACAGCGGGTCCCTATCTACCCCCTAAGCCCGCACGGGTCGTATTGGCTATTGCTACAAACATTAAGCCCCGACTCCCTACCCCGTTACTCTTCATGGCCCCACAATCAGCTTCACCAATTTCAGGTAACAGTTCTGTCTCTATCCTAGCCTACCCGGACGGTTAGGCCACCAAATCTGGTGGCGAAAGGTAGTTTAGAAATATGTAGGCCTGAGAATCTCATCACCTAATTTAGGCCAGTTTCTGTATTTTCCGTAGTTTTTCGTGGCTCTCGAGGAGTCGCCACCGTTAAAGCAGTTTTTATATAGGGCCATGTCTTAGAGCCTTCTGTGCAGGACTACAGAGGACCTGAGGGCAGGCAACCCCTGCAGCTGGCCTCTCAAGTACCTGCAATGGGAGACCAAAACTGAATTTAGCATTAAAAGTTGCGGTCATCGATACCTCGGGTACTTCATGGCAGGACAAAACGTACCTCTCATGCTGACCCAGGGGATCACAGTTACAAACGATAGCTTAGTACATTTTATGCCTGATACGACCCCAAGAGCTGCCAAAAAAGTATATCTGGTGTTTCTGAGTCTATCTGCGGTTTGGACTTTAGGGTTTGGGGGGCCACAGGGGAGTTAATCCACGATTTACGGAGTAAACTAAATAATAACCCGTTGTAACAAAATTTCCCCCCTTTACATGTTTTGACAACCTGCTCCAGAAAATTTGCCTTCTTTTGATACCCTGTTCTAGAAAAAGTGGGCGAAAACGATACCCTGAAAAACTGCACATGCCCGTCGGACAAACATACTAAGTACCCACCCCCCGGGTGAATAAGGTAATCCTATACCCTTACCTTTAATAAAGAATGAGCACTTTCACAGACGCCTCATGTCTACGAACAAGGTAAAACTTACTTTTGAAGCAAAATGAGCACTTTTAAAAACAGCAAATTTTTGCGAAAAGGGTAAGCCTTAAGTTTTGATGAAAAAAGAGCACTTTCAAAAACACCCAATTTTGCGAAAAAAGGTAAGCCTATAGCCTTACAGTTTCATGAAAAATGAGCACTTTCAAAAACACCCAATTTTGAAGAAAAAGGTAAGCCTATAGCCTTAGTTCCTGATGAAAAATAGGCACTTTCAAACACATCAAATTTTTGCAAAAAAAGTAAGCCTATAGCCTTAATTTTTGGTGAAAAATGAGCACTTTCAAATACACCAAGTTTCAGCAAAAAAAGTAAGCCTATAGCCTTACTTTTTGATGAAAAATGAGAAATTTTACAAATACCTAATTTTAGCGAAAAAGGTCAGCCTATAGCCTTACTTTTTGATGAAAAATTAGGAATTTCACGAACACCTAATTTTTGCGAAAAAGGTAAGCCTATAGCCTTACTTTTTGATGAAAAAGTAGGAATTTCACAAACTCCTAATTTTAGCGAAAATGGTAAGCCTATAGCCTTACTTTTTGATGAAAAATGAGCACTTTCAAAAACACCCAATTTTTGCGAAAAAGGTAAGCCTATAGTCTTACTTTTTGATGAAAAATGAGCACTTTCACAAACAACCAATTTTAGCGAAAAATGTAAGCCTATAGCCTTACTTTTTGATGAAAAATGAGCACTTTCAAAAACACCGAATTTTTGCGAAAAAGGTAAGCCTATAGTCTTACTTTTTGATCAAAAATGAGCACTTTCACAAACAACCAATTTTAGCGAAAAATGTAAGCCTATAGCCTTACTTTTTGATGAAAAATGAGCACTTTCAAAAACACCGAATTTTAGCGAAAAAGGTAAGCCTATTGCCTCACTTTTTGATGAAAAATGAGCACTTTCAAAAACACCGAATTTTAGCGAAAAAGGTAAGCCTATTGCCTCACTTTTTGATGAAAAATGAGCACTTTCAAAAACACCCAATTTTTGTGAAAAAGGTAAGCCTATAGCCTTACTTTTTGATGAAAAATGAGCACTTTCAAAAACACCGAATTTTTGCGAAAAAGGTAAGCCTATAGCCTTACTTTTTGATGAAAAATGAGCACTTTTACAAACACCCAATTTTTGCGAAAAAAATAAGCCTATAGCCTTACTTTTGATGAAAAATGAGCACTTTCAAAAACACCCAATTTTTGCGAAAAAGGTAAGCCTATAGTCTTACTTTTAGATGAAAAATGAGCACCTTCACAAACAACCAATTTTAGCGAAAAATGTAAGCCTATAGCCTTACTTTTTCATGAAAAATGAGGAATTTCACAAACACCCAATTTTTGCGAAAAAGGTAAGCCTATAGTCTTACTTTTTGATGAAAAAGTAGGAATTTCACAAACACCTAATTTTAGCGAAAAAGGTGAGCCTATAGCCTTACTTTTTGATGAAAAATGAGCACTTTCAAAAACACCGAATTTTAGCGAAAAAGGTAAGCCTATAGCCTTACTTTTTGATGAAAAATGAGCACTTTCAAAAACACCGAATTTTAGCGAAAAAGGTAAGCCTATTGCCTCACTTTTTGATGAAAAATGAGGACTTTCAAAAACACCCAATTTTAGCAAAAAAGGTGAGCCTATAGCCTTACTTTTTGATGAAAAATGAGCTCTTTCAAAAACACAAAATTTTAGCGAAAAGGGTAAGCCTATAGCCTTACTTTTTGATGAAAAATGAGCACTTTCACAAACACCCAATTTTAGCGAAAAAGGTAAGCCTATAGCCTTACTTTTTGATGAAAAATTAGGAATTTCACGAACACCTAATTTTTGCGAAAAAGGTAAGCCTATAGTCTTACTTTTAAATGAAAAATGAGCACTTTCAAAAACACCGAATTTTAGCGAAAAAGGTAAGCCTATTGCCTCACTTTTTGATGAAAAATGAGCACTTTCAAAAACACCGAATTTTAGCGAAAAAGGTAAGCCTATTGCCTCACTTTTTGATGAAAAATGAGCACTTTCAAAAACACCCAATTTTTGTGAAAAAGGTAAGCCTATAGCCTTACTTTTTGATGAAAAATGAGCACTTTCAAAAACACCCAATTTTTGCGAAAAAGGTAAGCCTATAGCCTTACTTTTTGATGAAAAATGAGCACTTTCACAAACACCCAATTTTTTCGAAAAAAATAAGCCTATAGCCTTACTTTTGATGAAAAATGAGCACTTTCAAAAACACCCAATTTTTGCGAAAAAGGTAAGCCTATAGTCTTACTTTTTGATGAAAAATGAGCACCTTCACAAACAACCAATTTTAGCGAAAAATGTAAGCCTATAGCCTTACTTTTTGATGAAAAATGAGGAATTTCACAAACACCCAATTTTTGCGAAAAAGGTAAGCCTGTAGTCTTACTTTTTGATGAAAAATGAGCACTTTCAAAAACACCCAATTTTTGCGAAAAAGGTAAGCCTATAGTCTTACTTTTTGATGAAAAATGAGCACTTTCACAAACAACCAATTTTAGCGAAAAATGTAAGCCTATAGCCTTACTTTTAAACGAAAAATGAGCACTTTCACAAACACCCATTTTAGCGAAAAAGGTGAGCCTATAGCCTTACTTTTTGATGAAAAATGAGGACTTTCAAAAACACCCAATTTTAGCAAAAAAGGTGAGCCTATTGCCTCACTTTTTGATGAAAAATGAGCACTTTCAAAAACACCGAATTTTAGCGAAAAAGGTAAGCCTATTGCCTCACTTTTTGATGAAAAATGAGCACTTTCAAAAACACCCAATTTTTGTGAAAAAGGTAAGCCTATAGCCTTACTTTTTGATGAAAAATGAGCACTTTCAAAAACACCCAATTTTTGCGAAAAAGGTAAGCCTATAGCCTTACTTTTTGATGAAAAATGAGCACTTTCACAAACACCCAATTTTTTCGAAAAAAATAAGCCTATAGCCTTACTTTTGATGAAAAATGAGCACTTTCAAAAACACCCAATTTTTGTGAAAAAGGTAAGCCTATAGCCTTACTTTTTGATGAAAAATGAGCACTTTCAAAAACACCCAATTTTTGCGAAAAAGGTAAGCCTATAGCCTTACTTTTTGATGAAAAATGAGCACTTTCACAAACACCCAATTTTTTCGAAAAAAATAAGCCTATAGCCTTACTTTTGATGAAAAATGAGCACTTTCAAAAACACCCAATTTTTGCGAAAAAGGTAAGCCTATAGTCTTACTTTTTGATGAAAAATGAGCACCTTCACAAACAACCAATTTTAGCGAAAAATGTAAGCCTATAGCCTTACTTTTTGATGAAAAATGAGGAATTTCACAAACACCCAATTTTTGCGAAAAAGGTAAGCCAGTAGTCTTACTTTTTGATGAAAAATGAGCACTTTCAAAAACACCCAATTTTTGCGAAAAAGGTAAGCCTATAGTCTTACTTTTTGATGAAAAATGAGCACTTTCACAAACAACCAATTTTAGCGAAAAATGTAAGCCTATAGCCTTACTTTTAAACGAAAAATGAGCACTTTCACAAACACCCATTTTAGCGAAAAAGGTGAGCCTATAGCCTTACTTTTTGATGAAAAATGAGGACTTTCAAAAACACCCAATTTTAGCAAAAAAGGTGAGCCTATTGCCTCACTTTTTGATGAAAAATGAGCACTTTCAAAAACACCGAATTTTAGCGAAAAAGGTAAGCCTATTGCCTCACTTTTTGATGAAAAATGAGCACTTTCAAAAACACCCAATTTTTGTTAAAAAGGTAAGCCTATAGCCTTACTTTTTGATGAAAAATGAGCACTTTCAAAAACACCCAATTTTTGCGAAAAAGGTAAGCCTATAGCCTTACTTTTTGATGAAAAATGAGCACTTTCACAAACACCCAATTTTTTCGAAAAAAATAAGCCTATAGCCTTACTTTTGATGAAAAATGAGCACTTTCAAAAACACCCAATTTTTGCGAAAAAGGTAAGCCTATAGTCTTACTTTTTGATGAAAAATGAGGAATTTCACAAACACCCAATTTTTGCGAAAAAGGTAAGCCTATAGTCTTACTTTTTGATGAAAAAGTAGGAATTTCACAAACACCTAATTTTAGCGAAAAAGGTGAGCCTATAGCCTTACTTTTTGATGAAAAATGAGCACTTTCAAAAACACCGAATTTTAGCGAAAAATGTAAGCCTATAGCCTTACTTTTTGATGAAAAATGAGCACTTTCACAAGCACCCAATTCTTGCGAAAAAGGTAAGCCTATAGCCTTACTTTTTGATGAAAAATGAGGACTTTCAAAAACACCCAATTTTAGCAAAAAAGGTGAGCCTATAGCCTTACTTTTTGATGAAAAATGAGCTCTTTCAAAAACACAAAATTTTAGCGAAAAGGGTAAGACTATAGCCTTACTTTTTGATGAAAAATGAGCACTTTCACAAACACCCAATTTTAGCGAAAAAGGTAAGCCTATAGCCTTACTTTTTGATGAAAAATTAGGAATTTCACGAACACCTAATTTTTGCGAAAAAGGTAAGACTATAGTCTTACTTTTAAATGAAAAATGAGCACTTTCACAAACACCCAATTTTAGCGAAAAAGGTGAGCCTATAGCCTTACTTTTTGATGAAAAATGAGCACTTTCAAAAACACCCAATTTTTGCGAAAAAGGTAAGCCTATAGCCTTACTTTTTGATGAAAAATGAGCACTTTCAAAAACACCGAATTTTAGCGAAAAAGGTAAGCCTATTGCCTCACTTTTTGATGAAAAATGAGCACTTTCAAAAACACCCAATTTTTGCGAAAAAGGTAAGCCTATAGTCTTACTTTTTGATGAAAAATGAGCACCTTCACAAACAACCAATTTTAGCGAAAAATGTAAGCCTATAGCCTTACTTTTTGATGAAAAATGAGGAATTTCACAAACACCCAATTTTTGCGAAAAAGGTAAGCCTATAGTCTTACTTTTTGATGAAAAAGTAGGAATTTCACAAACACCTAATTTTAGCGAAAAAGGTGAGCCTATAGCCTTACTTTTTGATGAAAAATGAGCACTTTCAAAAACACCGAATTTTAGCGAAAAAGGTAAGCCTATAGCCTTACTTTTTGATGAAAAATGAGCACTTTCAAAAACACCGAATTTTAGCGAAAAAGGTAAGCCTATTGCCTCACTTTTTGATGAAAAATGAGCACTTTCAAAAACACCCAATTTTTGTGAAAAAGGTAAGCCTATAGCCTTACTTTTTGATGAAAAATTAGGAATTTCACGAACACCTAATTTTTGCGAAAAAGGTAAGCCTATAGTCTTACTTTTAAATGAAAAATGAGCACTTTCACAAACACCCAATTTTAGCGAAAAAGGTGAGCCTATAGCCTTACTTTTTGATGAAAAATGAGCACTTTCAAAAACACCGAATTTTTGCGAAAAAGGTAAGCCTATAGTCTTACTTTTTGATCAAAAATGAGCACTTTCACAAACAACCAATTTTAGCGAAAAATGTAAGCCTATAGCCTTACTTTTTAATGAAAAATGAGCACTTTCAAAAACACCGAATTTTAGCAAAAAAGGTAAGCCTATTGCCTCACTTTTTGATGAAAAATGAGCACTTTCAAAAACACCGAATTTTAGCAAAAAAGGTAAGCCTATTGCCTCACTTTTTGATGAAAAATGAGCACTTTCAAAAACACCCAATTTTTGTGAAAAAGGTAAGCCTATAGCCTTACTTTTTGATGAAAAATGAGCACTTTCAAAAACACCCAATTTTTGCGAAAAAGGTAAGCCTATAGCCTTACTTTTTGATGAAAAATGAGCACTTTCACAAACACCCAATTTTTTCGAAAAAAATAAGCCTATAGCCTTACTTTTGATGAAAAATGAGCACTTTCAAAAACACCCAATTTTTGCGAAAAAGGTAAGCCTATAGTCTTACTTTTTGATGAAAAATGAGCACCTTCACAAACAACCAATTTTAGCGAAAAATGTAAGCCTATAGCCTTACTTTTTGATGAAAAATGAGGAATTTCACAAACACCCAATTTTTGCGAAAAAGGTAAGCCTATAGTCTTACTTTTTGATGAAAAAGTAGGAATTTCACAAACACCTAATTTTAGCGAAAAAGGTGAGCCTATAGCCTTACTTTTTGATGAAAAATGAGCACTTTCAAAAACACCGAATTTTAGCGAAAAAGGTAAGCCTATAGCCTTACTTTTTGATGAAAAATGAGCACTTTCAAAAACACCGAATTTTAGCGAAAAAGGTAAGCCTATTGCCTCACTTTTTGATGAAAAATGAGCACTTTCAAAAACACCCAATTTTTGTGAAAAAGGTAAGCCTATAGCCTTACTTTTTGATGAAAAATGAGCACTTTCAAAAACACCCAATTTTTGCGAAAAAGGTAAGCCTATGGTCTTACTTTTTGATGAAAAATGAGCACCTTCACAAACAACCAATTTTAGCGAAAATTGTAAGCCTATAGCCTTACTTTTTGATGAAAAATGAGCACTTTCACAAACACCCAATTTTTGCGAAAAAAATAAGCCTATAGCCTTACTTTTGATGAAAAATGAGCACTTTCAAAAACACCCAATTTTTGCGAAAAAGGTAAGCCTATAGTCTCACTTTTTGATGAAAAATGAGCACTTTCACAAACAACCAATTTTAGCGAAAAATGTAAGCCTATAGCCTTACTTTTTGATGAAAAATGAGCACTTTCAAAAACACCCAATTTTTGCGAAAAAGGTAAGCCTATAGTCTTACTTTTTGATGAAAAATGAGCACTTTCACAAACAACCAATTTTAGCGAAAAATGTAAGCCTATAGCCTTACTTTTAAACGAAAAATGAGCACTTTCACAAACACCCAATTTTAGCGAAAAAGGTGAGCCTATAGCCTTACTTTTTGATGAAAAATGAGGACTTTCAAAAACACCCAATTTTAGCAAAAAAGGTGAGCCTATAGCCTTACTTTTTGATGAAAAATGAGCTCTTTCAAAAACACAAAATTTTAGCGAAAAGGGTAAGCCTATAGCCTTACTTTTTGATGAAAAATGAGCACTTTCACAAACACCCAATTTTAGCGAGAAAGGTAAGCCTATAGCCTTACTTTTTGATGAAAAATTAGGAATTTCACGAACACCTAATTTTTGCGAAAAAGGTAAGCCTATAGTCTTACTTTTAAATGAAAAATGAGCACTTTCAAAAACACCGAATTTTAGCGAAAAAGGTAAGCCTATTGCCTCACTTTTTGATGAAAAATGAGCACTTTCAAAAACACCGAATTTTAGCGAAAAAGGTAAGCCTATTGCCTCACTTTTTGATGAAAAATGAGCACTTTCAAAAACACCCAATTTTTGTGAAAAAGGTAAGCCTATAGCCTTACTTTTTGATGAAAAATGAGCACTTTCAAAAACACCCAATTTTTGCGAAAAAGGTAAGCCTATAGCCTTACTTTTTGATGAAAAATGAGCACTTTCACAAACACCCAATTTTTTCGAAAAAAATAAGCCTATAGCCTTACTTTTGATGAAAAATGAGCACTTTCAAAAACACCCAATTTTTGCGAAAAAGGTAAGCCTATAGTCTTACTTTTTGATGAAAAATGAGCACCTTCACAAACAACCAATTTTAGCGAAAAATGTAAGCCTATAGCCTTACTTTTTGATGAAAAATGAGGAATTTCACAAACACCCAATTTTTGCGAAAAAGGTAAGCCTGTAGTCTTACTTTTTGATGAAAAAGTAGGAATTTCACAAACACCTAATTTTAACGAAAAAGGTGAGCCTATAGCCTTACTTCTTGATGAAAAATGAGCACTTTCAAAAACACCGAATTTTAGCGAAAAAGGTAAGCCTATAGCCTTACTTTTTGATGAAAAATGAGCACTTTCAAAAACACCGAATTTTAGCGAAAAAGGTAAGCCTATTGCCTCACTTTTTGATGAAAAATGAGCACTTTCAAAAACACCCAATTTTTGTGAAAAAGGTAAGCCTATAGCCTTACTTTTTGATGAAAAATGAGCACTTTCAAAAACACCCAATTTTTGCGAAAAAGGTAAGCCTATAGTCTTACTTTTTGATGAAAAATGAGCACCTTCACAAACAACCAATTTTAGCGAAAATTGTAAGCCTATAGCCTTACTTTTTGATGAAAAATGAGCACTTTCACAAACACCCAATTTTTGCGAAAAAAATAAGCCTATAGCCTTACTTTTGATGAAAAATGAGCACTTTCAAAAACACCCAATTTTTGCGAAAAAGGTAAGCCTATAGTCTTACTTTTTGATGAAAAATGAGCACCTTCACAAACAACCAATTTTAGCGAAAAATGTAAGCCTATAGCCTTACTTTTTGATGAAAAATGAGCACTTTCAAAAACACCCAATTTTAGCGAAAATGGTAAGCCTATAGCCTTACTTTTTGATGAAAAATGAGCACTTTCAAAAACACCCAATTTTAGCGAAAAAGGTAAGCCTATAGCCTTACATTTTGATGAAAAATGAGGAATTTCACGAACACCTAATTTTTGCGAAAAAGGTAAGCCTATAGCCTTACCTTTTCATGACAAATAAGCACCTTCAAAAACACCCAATCTTAGCGAAAAAGGTAAGCCTATTGCCATACTTTTTGATGAAAAATGAGCACTTTCACAAACACCCAATTCTTGCGAAAAAGGTAAGCCTATAGCCTTACTTTTTGATGAAAAATGAGGATTTTCAAAAACACCCAATTTTAGCAAAAAAGGTGAGCCTATAGCCTTACTTTTTGATGAAAAATGAGCTCTTTCAAAAACACAAAATTTTAGCGAAAAGGGTAAGCCTGTAGCCTTACTTTTTGATGAAAAATGAGCACTTTCACAAACACCCAATTTTAGCGAAAAAGGTAAGCCTATAGCCTTACTTTTTGATGAAAAATTAGGAATTTCACGAACACCTAATTTTTGCGAAAAAGGTAAGCCTATAGCCTTACTTTTTGATGAAAAAGTAGGAATTTCACAAACTCCTAATTTTAGCGAAAATGGTAAGCCTATAGCCTTACTTTTTGATGAAAAATGAGCACTTTCAAAAACACCCAATTTTTGCGAAAAAGGTAAGCCTATAGTCTTACTTTTTGATGAAAAATGAGCACTTTCACAAACAACCAATTTTAGCGAAAAATGTAAGCCTATAGCCTTACTTTTTGATGAAAAATGAGCACTTTCAAAAACACCCAATTTTTGCGAAAAAGGTAAGCCTATAGTCTTACTTTTTGATGAAAAATGAACACTTTCACAAACAACCAATTTTAGCGAAAAATGTAAGCCTATAGCCTTACTTTTAAACGAAAAATGAGCACTTTCACAAACACCCAATTTTAGCGAAAAAGGTGAGCCTATAGCCTTACTTTTTGATGAAAAATGAGCACTTTCAAAAACACCGAATTTTTGCGAAAAAGGTAAGCCTATAGTCTTACTTTTTGATCAAAAATGAGCACTTTCACAAACAACCAATTTTAGCGAAAAATGTAAGCCTATAGCCTTACTTTTTGATGAAAAATGAGCACTTTCAAAAACACCGAATTTTAGCGAAAAAGGTAAGCCTATTGCCTCACTTTTTGATGAAAAATGAGCACTTTCAAAAACATCGAATTTTAGCGAAAAAGGTAAGCCTATTGCCTCACTTTTTGATGAAAAATGAGCACTTTCAAAAACACCCAATTTTTGTGAAAAAGGTAAGCCTATAGCCTTACTTTTTGATGAAAAATGAGCACTTTCAAAAACACCGAATTTTTGCGAAAAAGGTAAGCCTATAGTCTTACTTTTTGATGAAAAATGAGCACTTTCACAAACACCCAATTTTTGCGAAAAAAATAAGCCTATAGCCTTACTTTTGATGAAAAATGAGCACTTTCAAAAACACCCAATTTTTGCGAAAAAGGTAAGCCTATAGTCTTACTTTTTGATGAAAAATGAGCACCTTCACAAACAACCAATTTTAGCGCAAAATGTAAGCCTATAGCCTTACTTTTTGATGAAAAATGAGCACTTTCAAAAACACCCAATTTTAGCGAAAATGGTAAGCCTATAGCCTTACTTTTTGATGAAAAATGAGCACTTTCAAAAACACCCAATTTTAGCGAAAATGGTAAGCCTATAGCCTTACTTTTTGATGAAAAATGAGCACTTTCAAAAACACCCAATTTTAGCGAAAATGGTAAGCCTATAGCCTTACTTTTTGATGAAAAATGAGCACTTTCAAAAACACCCAATTTTTGCGAAAAAGGTAAGCCTATAGTCTTACTTTTTGATGAAAAAGTAGGAATTTCACAAACACCTAATTTTAGCGAAAATGGTAAGCCTATAGCCTTACTTTTTGATGAAAAATGAGCACTTTCAAAAACACCCAATTTTTGCGAAAAAGGTAAGCCTATAGTCTTACTTTTTGATGAAAAAGTAGGAATTTCACAAACACCTAATTTTAGCGAAAATGGTAACCCTATAGCCTTACTTTTTGATGAAAAATGAGCACTTTCAAAAACACCCAATTTTTGCGAAAAAGGTAAGCCTATAGTCTTACTTTTTGATGAAAAATGAGCACTTTCACAAACAACAAATTTTAGCGAAAAATGTAAGCCTATAGCCTTACTTTTGATGAAAAATGAGCACTTTCAAAAACACCCAATTTTTGCGAAAAAGGTAAGCCTATAGTCTTACTTTTTGATGAAAAATGAGCACCTTCACAAACAACCAATTTTAGCGAAAAATGTAAGCCTATAGCCTTACTTTTTGATGAAAAATGAGCACTTTCAAAAACACCCAATTTTAGCGAAAATGGTAAGCCTATAGCCTTACTTTTTGATGAAAAATGAGCACTTTCAAAAACACCCAATTTTAGCGAAAATGGTAAGCCTATAGCCTTACTTTTTGATGAAAAATGAGCACTTTCAAAAACACCCAATTTTAGCGAAAATGGTAAGCCTATAGCCTTACTTTTTGATGAAAAATGAGCACTTTCAAAAACACCCAATTTTTGCGAAAAAGGTAAGCCTATAGTCTTACTTTTTGATGAAAAAGTAGGAATTTCACAAACACCTAATTTTAGCGAAAATGGTAAGCCTATAGCCTTACTTTTTGATGAAAAATGAGCACTTTCAAAAACACCCAATTTTTGCGAAAAAGGTAAGCCTATAGTCTTACTTTTTGATGAAAAAGTAGGAATTTCACAAACACCTAATTTTAGCGAAAATGGTAACCCTATAGCCTTACTTTTTGATGAAAAATGAGCACTTTCAAAAACACCCAATTTTTGCGAAAAAGGTAAGCCTATAGTCTTACTTTTTGATGAAAAATGAGCACTTTCACAATCAACAAATTTTAGCGAAAAATGTAAGCCTATAGCCTTACTTTTTGATGAAAAATGAGCACTTTCAAAAACACCCAATTTTTGCGAAAAAGGTAAGCCTATAGTCTTACTTTTTGATGAAAAATGAGCACTTTCACAAACAACCAATTTTAGCGAAAAATGTAAGCCTATAGCCTTACTTTTTGATGAAAAATGAGCACTTTCAAAAACACCGAATTTTAGCGAAAAAGGTAAGCCTATTGCCTCACTTTTTGATGAAAAATGAGCACTTTCAAAAACACCCAATTTTTGTGAAAAAGGTAAGCCTATGGCCTTACTTTTTGATGAAAAATGAGCACTTTCAAAAACACCCAATTTTTGCGAAAAAGGTAAGCCTATAGTCTTACTTTTTGATGAAAAATGAGCACCTTCACAAACAACGAATTTTAGCGAAAAAGGTAAGCCTATAGCGTTACACTTCGATGAAAAATTAATACTTTTACAACACCCAATGTTTGGGAAATTCTTAAACCCATAGCCTTACTTTTATCAAATTTGGAGTCCTTGAAGTTGCTTGTCTATGACCAATCTAACGTTTTTTAAAGCAGTGCTTGTTTCCGGTAACCGCTTCGTTTCAAAGGAAGTGAACAAGCTTCAGAAAGTGAGAAAATATTCTGAAATTCAGTAATATTTACATCATCATTATACAGGTAACTGCACTTAAATAGGTCAAGGCTGGTTTACACATGCCGTAGTTCATCGCACTTCAGCGATCAACTAGGATTATTTCCGACACATGGAATCCAGTCGTTCACATGTCTGTCATGTCATATACACTACGGTTATGTATACAGTCCAAATTTTTTACACCCATAGTAATAGTATCTACTTTTAAATTGTACATGACAAATTTGTGATAAAGTTAACAAACTGATAGGCCCTTGTTGTTAAACACAATAAAGCAATTCGTAGAGTTGTTTTGTGAATGTGCTTTTGCACATTCGAAACTCCTAACAAATGTATCAAATATCATTCTACTAAAATGCGTTATACCGGGTGAGTCGATAAAAATCCCCGGAATTTCAACAAATGCTGTTGCCTAAATATCAAAGCAATAATAGTGAAAACTGCCTTATTTCATTCCTGATATGTCATATTAGGTTCAGTAATTTACCCAGCTTTAATCGGTCATTCCTTCTCGTCGAAATGGGAAATTTTCCGCAGATGTCCCCCTTCAAAAACCTGCAAAAACAAGTGAAAACAACCAAGAAGATTTCCTTTCGTTCTCCTTCCTAGCAACAATGAAACTTGAATGTGTTCATGTATTTTGTCCTCTTGGGAGAACGGAATTTCTCTGAATAAGTTAAAAGTTATACAAGGGGGGAGCCTTTTTCATTCCCCCAAGAGGATAGCACTTGCTAAAGTGTGCTCAAGTCATTACTGTGAGGTAAACATACTGGGGAAACTTGCTTGCAATTGTAGCACGTTTTTTAAGGTTTCTAGAAGAGACATTTTTTGAAAATCCCTTGCAATAACTCAAAGAAAGTGACCAATTTCAGCCAGGAAAAATCCTAAAAGTATCTGAATATATTATCTATGTAATCTGATATTGCAACATATTGCATGCATACTCAGGGAGCAGTAGCCTTTCAAACGCCGGGCCTTTTTTGACTCACCCTATAGAAAAGTCCTGGAGGGTCACTTGAGATTCCAAGATACGGGGCTGTGTCATTCAAATCGTTAAAGTACCACCCATAAATCCGGAGAAATTTCTCAAAAGTATACCCATGAGTCCGGAAATCTTCTGAAAATCATACTCATAAATCCGGAAATGCCAGCTCACCAATAAATGAATTTTTACGAACAACTATGCCCATAAATCCGGAAATGCCAAAACAGCTCAAAACCATACCCATAAATCCAAAATCTATCATGAAAAAAGTACCCTCAAAAATGGCACAACCCCGTACCATGAACAAGTTAAGTTACCCCCCAGGAGAAAAGTTAAAATATCTACTATCCATTTTGTCCACCTTATCCTAACTAAAATTAAATCTGCAACTTTTCAGGTCAAATCAGAAGAAGACCTCGTTGACGAACTGCTCGAACTCGGTGGCCTGTCATTTATAGATGAGGAATATTCTTCAAAATACCTTAAAAGTTTTTCATGAGCAATCTTCTCTTCATCTGTAAGATAACTATAGGAGTCCGGAATGAACTCTTGTCTTCCAAGGATTATTCTTTTGATGACGGGAACCGGAAACTTCTCGGTTATATGAAGCCACGGTAACCAATCTCTTTGCATTTCAATAGTTTCTTCCTGGTTGTGCATGTAATCTCCAAACATTTGGTATTCAACTAATGGGTTGAATGAGTTTTTCTTAGCCTGCACAGCCACCGGTTTGCACATTTTCCCCGTACATGAGGTATGGCGTTGCGATAGTAGTTTCTTCTCGATTATTCTCTGGGAAATGAAATAACATCTACGTTCAGCAGTTACTAATTTTACACGTTTCCTCTTAAAGGCATTAAGCGCTACCTATTCGTGAATATTTTTGTGGTCCTACAAATACCGCAGAAGCCCTATTCAGCCCCTCTCCATTTAGCCCCTAATAAGCCTCTCTCTTCTGAGCCAAAATTTGTACTAAGCCCTCCCTTTATACTACATGCTAGAGGATACCGAAGATGTTCCATTTATTTACCTGAAAAGGTTTGCATTTTAATTTTCATAAGGTTTCCGATAAAAATTGTATTGAATTTGTGTATTTGAAACGTAAAGTTGTATGCTGATTACGCAAAATATCTTATATTCTTGTGACTGACTTTGCGAATAGGCCCTCCTCAATCATAAGGTCCATTTCTTTTAAGCCACCCCCCCCCCTATCTAGAGTCGCCGAGGGGCGCAGTAGAGGGGCTCAATACAGCTTTTATAGCCTGCGTGCAGACTTTTTATCCTCCTCCCCAGTAACCAAAGTCTGCCCGCAGGCTAAGCTTTTACGGTAATTGAACAAATCTTTTCTCAAAAGTATCAAACACTAACTATCTGCAAAAATTCTTGGTCAAACAAGTAATCAAACAAAACCCAAGACATTCAAAAATTATATTTGACATTATGTTAAATGTTTTAATGCTTGGTTTTTCCAAATCACCAAGTTTAAGGAATGGTAGATGCCCGGTAGATAAATATTTGAGAGGATTCACAGCAGCCTTTACAGATTCATCAAACATGAGGCTTGAGTAATTATGCAAATTCTTCAAACTTCAGAATGTATGAGGAATATCACTTACCTGGTTACTTTTCAGGACGTCATAAACAAATTGCAATGACTCTCGGCCTGAAAATAAAACATCAATTCAAATTTCACGGCGTTAAGAGTTGCTTGATAGATTTTTTTCATTTAATGCAATGAAAATAATAAACAAACAAACAAACAAACAAAGAACAAGATTTATAAATTACGTGCCATCCATAGAGGGAAAGGACATACCGTCAGCGAGTTTCCACTATGAATGACACTTCATATGAAACTAGCAATAACATTACTTAGTGAGTGCGGCGTTTTGGGAAGTGAAAACAAAGTGCAACAATGAGGAATGGAATGAAAGTATATAATAGGCATTTCTGGTTCTTTTGACATTTCTGGTTCATTACAAGATGCATTTGCCCCCATCCCCAACCCATCTCGCGACCGCTCATTCTTGCGGTCAGTTCAGTTCTGCTGGCATTACATCACATAATCAACGCCGCCTCCACACCCCCATCTGAACATAATAACGAAATCAGACCATAGTCTTTTGAAAGACAAATACGTATTCAATCGAATCCCATAGAATAAGAGACAGATTAAGAACGATGACAGTTTAAGTTGACGTTTTCCATGATTGTGTGAAGATACTGCAATATTTCCACATACATTTCCATACACAGATATCAAACTTTTCGATTTTTTGAGAATATTTTGCGGCAAGCCGCAATCAATTTGACACATTCACACATACACACAGGGACCGAAAGATTTACTTAGGGCGTTAACCTCAACATGTGCCAGAAAACTGCAACATTTTTTGGCTTCTGCCTCCTCTCGATCCTCCAGTGAACTTCTGTTGCATAATGCGGGCTGACTCAAAAGAATGTTAAAACCTTTGGTGGGCCTTGGAATAAAGTGGATGTGACTGATATTTGGAACTATAGACTTAATCTATCAGTCAAGGCTAACTTTGATGTGAAAATTTTGTTAGGTTAGGTAACAAAGGCAGATTTTGCAATAAGATAGCATCAACTGGTTTGGTTCAGACCTCAGTTCAAAGCGATTAGCGATGGCAGACAAAAGAAATCCTCTAAACCAGTAATTCAAAGCAAATGTAGCCACAAAGTTGCCTGGAGACCAGTAAAGCAAACTCCCACTTAGTGCGGGCGAAGGTTGGTTTTTAGACTAGTTAGGTGCATATAATGAAAGAAGAAGGCTAAGTCTATAAAGTTCTGCCTGGCGGATTTTGTTTACTTGATTCAGAAGCCGAGCAGAAGGCATTACGATTCTTGTATAGTTAGTGCTCAAATGTTAACAGTTACTCCTTAGCTCCTGAATCAAAGAAACAAAGTCCGCCAGAGAGAACTTTAGATTTACCTTTTCTCTTTTGTTATAAACACATAACTTGTCTTACAAGCAACCCTTCGCCCGCACCAAGCGATAGTTTGCCTTCCTGGTTTCAGGGAAACTTTGCAGCTATGTTTGCTTCGAATTACTGGTGGAGAGGACTTCTTTGTCTGCAATCGCTAGTGTGAACCAAAGCAGTTGATGCTATTCTATTACAAAATCTGCCCTTGTTAGGTAACGTAAAAGCACCTATTTTTCATACCCAAAATTAGAAAAATGCTGGTAATGGGTTTGCATGGGAACAAGGACTCCTCGTTCAATCCTGGTCCATAATTTATCTACCACTCACATTTAAAGGCTATTTCTGAAACAGACAATCGCGAGGTTCACACCGCGAGGTCAGGTGATTCACTCCTGAAAAGGGTGTACGAGATTTCGATATTTTTAAAATCCCATGATAAAACGAAAGATTTTGGGATTTTTCGGGATTTTTCAAGAGATTTCAGGATTTTTAAAAATCTTTACGAGGTTTAACTTTTCATTCCGATAAAGGTAGGAACCTAAGGATTTTTGGATTTTTGGAACATTTTTGGAGATTTCAAATGAAAATCTGTTGGTTTTAGGGAATTTATTGTGAAAATTCTACTTTTCAGATGAAATTTAATGTAGCAGTTGTCAATTTCTTACAGAGCAGAGCACTTTGAAACTTGTTCTTTGTTGTTCTTTTTGCAACACATTTTTGCGGAATAAGTGCACCCAAACCAAAACATTCTTTCTGCCAAAATAGTTATTTGTGTAGTTCTTCGTGCAGAAAGGGCAACAGAAAAAGGATACTTTCTTGACTCATTGCATTGCATTTTCCTTTCATACACAACTGGGTGAGCCAAAAGAGTTCTCACTCTTAAAATTTGTTGATCTTAAAAGAACGGATTTCTTTTCGTGACTCTTCTTCCGCTTTTACAAGCACTGGAAATATCGATAAATTCAACTGTCCTTGGAGTCCTTGGTTGTGGAGTGCTCGAGAAAGGGGCTAGAACACTACATTAAATGAAAAGAAACCCTCAAACGAAACATGAAAGAAAATACAATTTTCCAGGGGCAGGCCATGGCCATAGGATTGAAAACACTTCAATCCATTTCCTTCAAATCGCGGGAGAGATGGAAACACCATTGAGTCTTGTTCTATGTGAGAGATTCCTTGTTGCAACCAAGAAATCTATGTAGAGTCAATCTTACTCATTTACAGTGCTCATAAAAAGGGAAGAATATTTCGATTGGCAATTGATTGAAATTTGATTCCTTCAAATTCATCAAATACTCTTGGTCCCCTCATGGTCTCAGAATTGTCAAATGTGAGAACACTTATCTGGCTCATCCAAAATATTCATTTCCATTTCCCGCTATTCCATGTCAAATGTCAACTTATTGGACCATTGAGGAAGTAGTTTCTGCATGCTTTCTACTGGAATTGCGAAGGGCGAAGCACTCCCCTTAATCAAGATACTGTTACTGATTGTTGCAACATAATTCTCCATAGACAGGTACCCAGGAGTAAATGCATGATCAAGTGGTTGAAATGAAAATGCATCTTTGATTTGGACTTCTTCTCGACGAGTTGCTTGAAACCAATTTGAGAAGCAACCAATAGACTTATGACTATCCTTCGAAATGTCCACATAGTCAGCACTATACTGCCTCTCACGTTTACTGCCAAGTAAGTAAGAGAATTGCACCACTCTCCCAACCAAATACTTCAGATTCTTCACGTCTTCCTCTGATTTCCCATGATTCTCCCGCGAATTTGCAGCCTCATTCTTACACAAAGAACGAGAAAGCTAAGATCGAGGTTTGGAATCAGATTGAGGCTGGTTATGTGCGCAGGTGCGCAGGCTGCTGATGAGAATGTGCTTTGAATTTCCCGAAATTGCGAAAGATTTTCAGATTTCAAGGTTTTTTCTTTCAGACTTCAGGATTTTTTGAAAGATTTTGAGATTTTTTGAAAGATTTTGAGATTTTTGTAAGATTTCTTAGATTTTATGACTTTTTTCTAAAGATTTTCAGATTTCAACAATTTTATAGAGATTTAGAGATTTTTTTGGTAATTTGAGAAAGGTGTACGAGATTTTTTGTCGTGATTCACCCCTCGGACAATCGTATTGAATTTATATTTCCATGGCAAGTAAGTCATGGGCCAGAATCGTGCGTGGAATTCTCTTTCCCATACCAACCCCTAACAAGCATTGTCTTATCTCTGGGTCTACAATTTAAATGCTTTCACCAGACGTTCATATTCATTTAGACGATAATAATAATAATAATAATAATAATAATAATAATAATAATAATAATAATAATAATAATAATAATAATAATAATAATAATAATAATAAGAAAACACAACTGTAATTTGGCAAAAACGTTTCGATTCAAATATCTTCGTCAGTCAAATATCTACTGACGAAGATATTTGAATCGAAACGTTTTTGCCAAATTACAGTTGTGTTTTCTTACTTTATTTTCTGTTATTTTTAGATGGTGCTTTTTGTTTATTAATAATAATAATAATAATAATAATAATAATAATAATAATAATAATAATAATAATAATAATAATAATAATAATAATAATAATAATAATAATAATCAATTTGTTTTAAGTTGGTTACAATTCTAGTTCTACATTAATCTAATGTGAACTAATTTAAACCAACTATTTACAATTTCACTGAAAAAAGAAACCTATGGTACAATAAAATAAGATGTCTGTAATCATTATCTACAAATTTTGCACTTTGAAGACGTTTTATAGACGTTTAAATGTTCACATCTAACTTTTCCTTTTGACTGATTTGTCAACATTTTAGTTTTGAATACGTGGGACGTAGTTTCTATTCCAAACCCCATCGAATCTTTCATCTTTTCGGCATAAGTGGACTACCAGATCAAAATGTCAATAAATCAAAACAAAAAGTGAAGCCCTGTGGGTATTTTCTTCAGAAATGGTCACAATGGGCACGTTTGAAGTGAGATTTTGCTGAATTTTAAAAACAAAAGAACCCTTGACCGGCTTTAAAGCATATCCATACCAAATCAACTTCTCCTTTTAATATGCACTTTTGATCTCACCTTCAGGTGCTGACATCAGATTTGAAGTCAAAGCAGTGTATTGACTCTCCGCCAAATCATTAGGCATCTGATCAAAATTATTGCTGCATGAATTGACAACGCTGGAAAAAAAAGACATTTACTAGTTCAGTCAATGAAGAAGTACACTTACCTCACATAAGTATTGCACTATCGAAAACAAAATGGCTGCCTAAAGTTTCTTGCAACTCAATTAAAAACATTTGTATGATAAAGTACCAGCATTTACAGGTTTCTCTACTGGGTGTTTTTGGACAGAAAGTAATTGCTTATCCATCTTCTCTTTGATTAAAGTAAATGAAGTGTTATTTTGTTGATTTCTTTGATAAATAAGCAAAAACTTTAGAGCAACAGCGAACAAGATTTAGTAAAAAATCTAGAGGAGTAGGCCATGTCGAAACGAAGAATGAGCAGATTTCTTAGATCAAAGGTAAAAAAATCTCGTTGTTTTCAAATCGGGACTATGCAAACTTCATTGCCATGAAAAAAGTTTCCCTCTTTGAATAGGGTAAAAGAATAAAATTCAAGTAAATAAGGAGGAAGTCATTCAAGGTAAATGAACTTGAATCAATCTTAAGAGAAGTCATGTTGAAAACAACAAGCTCCAGTCACTTTCAAGATTTTAATCACATTCAAACTAAATTCGAGCAAGAGGATATTGTGAGGTATATCGAAATCAAGATATCTAATTGTCAGCCACTTACCCAAAGTTTCCCATGAAGAAAAATTAATGCTAATGTGATAAAAATAGTGTCAAGCATATTCTTACCTTGAAATGGCTTCTTTCAGTTTCACCTCTGTTTTATAGCCAGGTCGCATTCCTCACGGAAAACTTTTGTCATAGCAATATAGTTTCCAGAATCCAGATTTGAAAATTACGAAGTTTTGTAATCTTTGCTCTAAGAAATCTATTCATTCTTCGTTTCGTTATGGCCTAGTCCTCCAGTTATCCAGCCAAAATCTTGTTCAATGTTATCCTCAGGTTTTTGTTAATTTATCAAAGAGACCGACAAAATAACATTTCATTTTACTGTTAAATAAAAAGTAGATGAACAGACAATTATTTTCCCGCCAAGACACCCTGCAGGGAAACCCTTAAAATGCTGATGCTTTTGTTATGCAAATCTTGTTGCTTGAGTTACATGACATTTTTTGCCGCCATTTTGGATACGGTGGTGCAATACTTATGTGAGGTAAGTTTACAATGGATTCAAAGCCAAAAGTCACAATTTACACAGATAAATAGCTTTTTAGGCAAACATTATTCAAAATGATTGAAACAAAACATTCTGCTCTAGTTTTGTGTTGTTTGAGCCAGAGCTTTTTTAATTCTAGGGAACTCCGACAACCTCTTTCTTAGCGAAAGTGCAAGAAATATAATTTGACACCATTCGAGAGCCCACTTCTGGTTGATTTCATTGCAGGTTGCTGGCCAACAAAATACATCTAAGCAAACTGATCCCAGTGCCGAGTGCACCACATTTGTTTGGCAACTCTAACATACAAAGGTCGTAATGAATGACGTTTCATATTTCGAAACATAGGATCCATCACGTAATAAGGAGAAGATCAATCACTGACCTTCCTTTGAAGTAATTTGTGAGGACTTTCAATTTCTCTTGAAGCCAAACCTTATTCGCTTTTATGTACGAAAGAATATCTGTTGGAATTGATCGGTTCTGTGAAACATCTGAAACAGAGGGAAATATAAACTTGGAGCAGAACTTACAGGAAGCAAGACAGAGAGAGACACTGTGTATATAGATTGGGACAAACGAGAACAATCAGGTTAGAATGTACGATGTACAGCACGACACATACCTTAAATTACCGCTTTAACCTTCAATGTAAAGGAATGCCGGTATGGAACTCGTTTTCTCGAAACTCAATAACGCAAATGTTTGGCAACCGGGGGTATATTCAGTTACGAGGAAATCTTTATAAAAACCCTAGCCTCAAAATGTCTTATTTCTAACGCTCACTCTTAAAAATTTAATTGCAAGGAAGCTTGAGAATATTAAACGACATAAAGGAGACGAATTATGTGAAACGCCTCTTGTATCACTTTATTGATATGACTAATAATGACATTTCCAAACTGTTTAAAATGATATTGCTTAAGATGTCATAAATATATCATATTAGTTCCAATCGCCTGAACGTTTTTGGCAGAATACCCTAAAAGCGCTACTAAGTTCCCAGGGGGGAGCTTATTTAATTTTGGACACTCCCGAGGGGGCCTATCAGAGAGGGAGGCTTATTAGAGAGAGGACTTAGTCACAAAGACAAGTGACAAGGACATAGATGATAGTTTTATCAGCTCTTTTACCTCGTATTTTGCGGATTCAACCATGGGCGATGATGCACCGATTTTTTGGGAAAGGAAGGCAAATGTTGCAAAATTTCTTACCCATTAGCTGCCAAGTTATCAAGTCTGCATAGCTGTTGGTCACTTTAAGTAGAAACGATCAGCATACAACCATTTGTCCTTAATTTTTGCCCTTCGTTTTGAGTTGTCTGAGTCTGTTTTGCTTAGGCCCACATGATTCACATGTGGGCCTAAGCAAAACAGACTCAGACAACTCAAAACGAAGGGCAAAAATTAAGGACAAATGGTTGTATGCTGATCGTTTCTACTTAAAGTGACCAACAGCTATGCAGACTTGATAACTTGGCAGCTAATGGGTAAGAAATTTTGCAACATTTGCCTTCCTTTCCCAAAAAATCGGTGCATCATCGCCCATGATTCAACATACAATATTGCGAGTCAAATACATACGTTTGACACAGTTTTGCCACAAACCATATCAAAATTAACACACAAACTTGTTCAAGCTAAATAAGTTGAAAATCTTTGGTAACTTCTGAAATTTGACATATGTTGGGAGGGGGCTTAATAGAGAGAGGGGTTTATTGAAAGGTTTGGCTCCGAGGAGAGGAGCATATTGGAGAGGGGCTTTAAAGGGGGCTTAATAGAGCCTTTACGGTTAAGATAAAACACAGAGCAGAAGAAAAATAAAGAAGAGAGAGGGAACGATTAAAATTGCTGCCTTACCAAGAAAGGGAATAAAGCGAAAGTTCATACCTGTAGTTAGATTAAATAGCAAATGCCAAACCAGTTCAGCAAAACATTTGATTCTCCCCATTGTTGCATCAGAAATCGCAAAATCAAATAGCAAATAAATGTTCTCTTGGACAGTCAGCCATTTGTATGAGATGAATGCAAGGACCTAGAAAGCACAAAATGTAAAGTCTACACAAACACTGCAAATCTTATATCATAATTTTACTTCTATTCAATAATAGTGATAAAGCAACAGTATTTTAATGCGAATGGTAATCAGTTGTGGATGAAACATGTTAAAATACATTCAAGAAACTATAGTTTACGAAGGTCTACAACATCGTGACAAACATACTTCTTTCACTCTTCTGGCTTAGAATTTAAACGTTTAACGTAATCACTGCCACAAGAACATGTTCATATACATTGTAATTTAAAGAAACAATCAACATTTTAACAAATTCAACTGCAGAATTATAGTAAAGACTTGCACATAGCGATCTTTTTCTATCAAGGGTCTGCAGCCTGAAATTACATATTTAGTACCCAATAAATAAGAACCGTTTCAGCCTGATATCTTAACCAAGTTCTTAATTAGAGGTTTCATTCATTCATCCATCCATCCTTCTATTCATCCATCCACCCACCCACCCACCCACCCATCCATTCATTCATTCATTGGAAAATAAATGAGACTTGTTTGTCAATCAACCACTTTCATGGACTCCAAAACAACTCTATACAACTAAGCGTACTTCAGTTCTAAATCTTCAACTGTTCTTTGCTCTCTGACGTTTATGTTAGACCCTATGTTAAGGACCTCCATACTGATTACCTAGATGTACCTCATTTGATAAGAACCTAACCAGGCTAAGTTCAAAGTTTTAAGCAGCTAAAGTTCCTTTTAGTCATTCGATTCCAAGAAAGACTCAATGGTCATTCATACCAGCTTTAAAGATTTGAACGGGAAACTCACTTTCAGTCCAGGTGACTTTGTTGCTGCGCTAAAATGTCGTTGGTACAGATAGTCTGGAAGAAGAAAGCAACCAAAGGTTTTTGTCAAAATTAGGTGAAAAAGTCGAACATTCGGTTTTAAAGAATTTGCTGCTTTTTCGTGTCCAATTCAATTTGATTCAATTCAATTTTTTTCATAGAATACAAGACCAAGCAATATCATAGGTAAATCTAAAGCAGATCTGTATTCTATACAACCGAGCACTGCTTATTTAGGTTTTATTTGATTATCTAGGTGAAGCACATGGACACTTCCTCAACAAAGTGGACTGATTTACCATAATCACAGTAGCCATCATACCTCCCTAATCTTTCAAGCATTTGCTTACTATTCACTCTGGCTGTCACCCCTGCTAGAATCTTCTTTTTAGAAGGAAGGCAGCATCTGGTAGATGTAGATGTAGATGGCCGCTAATTTAAAATGTTGTAGAAAAGACAAATTAACAATGAGTATATGTCAAATATTACACAGAGGTAAAAAAGATCCCCCATCTATCTGCTAATCGACTGAAACCATGATTCCATGATAATTCCCTTGATAAATGCAGAAAAGAGGGTCAGCTTTTTCACTGTTTCATTATGAGCCCTTGTTGAGCAAGGTTTACCACAGGGATATAAGGGGCTTATCGTCATAAGTCTATGTTGATCCTTGCTAGTTAAAAGGTGGACTTGCTTCAAGTCTCTCTCGCCGCAAAAACGGGAGAAGGAATAAAAGCGAGAGAGAATTGTAATACTTGGCAGCCTGGGTCGTTGGCTGGACAGGATTCTGTCCAGTCGGCATCCTTTTACAAAAAACCAATATCCAGCCATACGCTTAGAAAGTACAATGATATCACAGAGCGAGCTCTGCGATGTTCTTTGACAATGACCAACTCAAGCTTCGATGGCACAGTTGACAATAACCCCGTCATTTTGAAAATGGAAGCAAGGCTCGATAGCTCATGAATATTAATGAGCATGCCAAGTATTACAAGTCTCTCTCGCTTTTTTTCCTTCTCCTTTTTTTTCCGCGAGAGAGACTTGTAGCAAGTCGAGTTAAAAGGCCGTCTGTCAGAAATTTGCAAAAACAGGGAAAGAGCATTTAACACTTACCATTCAGCCTGTTGAAAAATACTGCAATGATTTTTGGAATAGTATTCAGATTTTCTGTAAGGACGTTCAAAGTACTGACCAGACACTGATACAATAATTCACCTTCAGCTATGGGTAAAAAAGAGAAGATGGATGAATGTGGACTGACGAAAACATGATTGCAGATTGGGAATAAATACCCATAGTTGTATACAAAAGCTACGAAAATACGGACTCTATAGAAAGCAGAATTTACACAGCACGGCGAAATGATTTTTGGTGTTGACCTGCTGATAGTGAAGCTCAATGAGTTATGTATCTTCTGTTATTATCCTATGGTCAAGGCCACCAACCTGCTAGCAATCTGGTTGGTCAAGAGCGTTCGAAACTGACGTAGGAGTAGGGCATTACTTCTCAGTACATACCACTGGCAGCTTCCATAGCATCAAGTGGCTTCACCTTTAAAGGCTTCATGCTAGAACTTTAATCATTTTTCTTTAGAAATTTGACACAATCTTTACGTTTTCATGCTCCTATCTTTTACTGATCTATTTGAAACAAGAAGTTATCAAGCCCTGCCACAAGCAATAAACCATATGAAAACTATTTCCTTCGGGCAATACCGAAAATACTAATCCTCTGCCTCTGTAAAAAGTTGGGTTTAGTAATGATGGCTTCGCATTTATATCTTCTGGCATTGCTCTCGGAAACAATTAATGTAGACTTACTACAGATGCCACATCAACAAGATAGATCTACTCTTTGTACAGATCTTACCCATAATTTTTCTCTTGTTTATCTTACTGGCGCCAGGCAAGGTTGAAGACTGGAAGAAACGTGATTGCCGGAGGGAGATTTTTCCGTACAAGACAGGAAGAAAATTTATCATAGCAACTTACAGATTTCACTGCTCGATCCATCATCTTCAACAGCTGTGCATCCACATGGAAGGGTGCCAATATTTGTAAAAGCAAATGATGGCTGGCATCTCTTTCGGTCTGGTTCACAGATCATTTCCAGTGAAGGCAAGAATGCTCTGAAAATAAACAAACACAGATTACAAGCAGTTAGCAGCTCATTCTGTAAAAAGAATCATACATAGTTGGGTAACCTTGCAACACCAAAAAGGAATTAAATATCTCTAATTTGGATCAGTTGTTGAGTTCTCACTGGAAAAGAAAACTACTCCTCAACTACCACTCTCTAATTAGTCTATCAAATGGAACAAACAGAGCAGTTTGAGCCAAAATCAAAATCAATTTATATGTATTTTAGCAATTCTGGACGAAAAGACGTTTGAAGGTAGATTAAAATCTCAAGTTTATATTTACGCCTCAAGCACCTGAAAAAAACTCTGTTAAGGGCAGCCTGCCCCTTTAATGAATGGAAAGTTCGATTAAGGCCTCTATTGACTATTCCACAATTTTCTTTATTCAACGAGGGTAAGGTCATTTCATGCGCAATTTTCATGGCCATAAAACTTATGCGTGAACAGCTCTGCTTTCTTTGAATGCAGCAAAGTATCGTTTTGGAAACTCCAGAGGGCGGGCGGGCTTAGAGAGGGGCCTTAACAGAAAAGGGAACTTAACAGAGATTCTGGGGCCATCGATAGAAGACAGAGTGACGGGGCACACTGTTGGACTCCTTTTGTCTGAGCAATCAGCATTTGGTTGTTTGCTTAGCATATAATAACTTTATATTGCAATTATGGTAAACGGTTATCTCACCTTGACAGAAAAGGTATCAGTGATTTCTCGATATTTTGCAACCAGATTGGAGTCTGTGGTAAGCAAAAAAAAAAAGAAATCAAAAGTCTTACAACTGATTCATCATTCAGTCATACTGGATCAAATGTTAGACTGACCTTAAAAAATTCATTTTGTTGTTTAAATTACTGAAAGTGGATCAACTTTTAACAGATTAACCCATGCAGACAGCATGCTGTCCTATGAGAAACAACTAAAGATCAAATTTTAAAGGTGTTAGGTCATTCAAAATTCTGGTTTCATTGATGTTCTTCGCACTTTCCTTTCAAAGGAGCTTCATTGCCATCTGATTGCCTCTGCAAACCGATGAATATTGAAAAGCAGTAAACCGCAAGAGAAATGCTTAAAATGACAGCGACAACAGTTTTCAGTTTCAGTTTCATATTCCTCCACATACAAGCCCAAATGACGAAATCAAATACAACATGCGAAACTAATTAATACAAGAAAGACTACAGCAGAAATCTAAAAGAAAACGCGATTACATCATGATGACAAAGGAATTGCATGGGGGAATTCTTAAGGAGGGGCTCTCTCAGTAGCTAAGCTAATCGAGGGGAGAGCACCCCCTCTCACGTCCAAGGTTCCAGAGCACGACAAAGAAGTACGCAACTAATTTCCATCTTTCCTTTTGATCAATTCTCTCTACCTAACTGCACGATTTCTTTTTCACAGCCTATCAAGCATTCTTTTCCAGCTTTCTACACTACACGCCCATCATATGCTCTACCTTATCATATTTTCTTCCAATACAACGCTCACTTCATACCTCTCACCTTCCCCCTAGAAGCGCAGTGGCGCAGTGGTGTAATCACCTGACTTTGCAGTCAGAACAGTCAGGCGGAGTGGGTTCGAAACCCGATAGGGCCCCACCACTAGAGCGTCACGACAAGAGGTCGCGGACTCGATTAGGCCTGCTCTATTTCTGCGATCTCAGCGCTTTGCGCTGAAAAATGCAACTTCGCCTTTACACCTGAATTCCTCACACGAGCTTCAAGTGAAATTAATGAAGGTGAAGGTGAATGTGAAGTTGCGATTTCTAACTTCGAGTGCTGGGATCAAAGAACTACCTAAGCACTAATCGAGTCCGGGACACCTTGTCATGACGATCAAATAGTGGGGCTATACCAGATAACAGACCATGTCCACCTGACTGCTCTGGCTGCAAAGTCAGAGGATTACACCATAGCATCACAACAACCTCCCAATAATGAGATTTTCAATGAGATCGATAAGATTTTGAAAATTCTTCGTAGACTTACTTCGGATGATTCTCGAGACTTGATTATCATATGATTGTCAAAAAGACTCCAAGTATTTTCCCTGTCAAAAAATTAAACGAATTATTGAAAAATTGTGTGTAATCTGACATTTCAAGGATTTTCACACAAGGAAGGCAGTTTCAATGACATGAGCGAAAAAAGTTCCGAGCGTGAATGCTGTAAGACTAGCGCAAGTCTTCCTAATAGGGTATAAGAGTTGTTTCTCATTTTCTCCCCCTCCAAAATATATTGAATGTGAGAGACTCCACTCTTTTTGAGAGAGGCTTCATTTGCAAAGAAGACTTATACTTAAGGACCCCAACAAGGGAGGATTCTCTTATTTTGGACTAGACTAGATCCCAAAATAAGAGAATCCCTTTCCGTTGGCTTCCTTGTGAAGAAAATATTTTCGCAAATTAGGCCTGCTGCTAAATGCGTTATGGTATTCACAATGTAAAACGGATTGCCTATCAACTCAATTAAGGGCGGAGCTAAGCAAATCAATTTTCCACAAATTCAGTACAATTCAATACAACCAATCAAATATGTCCAATTAACGATGGCATAGAACGTGGAACACTTCTTGCTACTCTGCACTTGGTGTCAATGATATACTCGAAGCTTACAGATATTCAGAGGCTTCAGGGATCCATTTGTTGCAAAATCTACTATACAGAAATGAAAATCTGCGCTTGGAAGCCCTCAAATGAATCTTAAATTTATCAATGAAGTACAGTTTTCCAACAGAATGTTTTCATTGAAGGTTATTTATATCCCTAAATTAACAGATTTCCACACAAGATTAACAGCAAAGTACCCTACATTCCTTTCAATTTAATTAATTAATATCAAGGAAAATATACTGGAATTTTATACCCACCTTCTTAAAGAATTGAGCTCTATGCAAGAAGAACATACCTGTTTGCTAAAGCCATGAGAAAATGTGCAAGAGCATCTGATTTTGCTGATGCTTTGAACAGTAAGCCGTAAACGTGACTGACAAATGTCTCCAGATCCAAAAATGCAGTTTCAATTTCTCTTGATTCTATGAAATTTTCATTCAAAAAACTCGTCTCTAAACCATTTACCGTTGAGGAGTCAGTTATTTGCTTGAAATCACCTGAAACGAAATACAATATTGATAGAAACAGTATTAGACAATCATTGCAGCTATAGGATTCACCTACGTATCATTGCCAGCAAATTACCACCACCCTAAATGCCCAGGTAGGGGGATTGCCAAGTTGAATGAAAGATAACAGGAATATGCAGAGTTACTTTATTGGGAAGCAGGGCTCAAAAACATGTTCTTTCCTGGGAGCAAGCTAACCACTCTCGTTTCTTCTTACACAAGTTCTTCTTCTTTCCCTGTACACCATCCCACTCGATCCCTCTTCCTTTCTCTCCTTACTTCTTTCCCTTACTTTCCATCCCTTTCTCACTTCGTTTCCCTTCGTTTCCCTTCCTTCCGTTCCTTTTCGTCTTTTCCCTTCTTCGTTTCAGCTTCCTAGGAAGTTTGAGCATTTTAGCTCCTTTCCTGGTAGCACCGCTGCCACGCTACTTCAATTTTCCGACCCCTGTTGAGAACCTAAAAAGACATTATAATGAGTTTTTCAGAACTAAAAACATATTTAACAAAAAAATGTTGCATTCAAGCAAACGCCCTAATAACATTGCGAGCTTCTGGAGCCAAAACTTAAATTCATTCTCTCTTTAGTTATATGGTTTCTGTGGCTTGCTATCAACACAGTAAAGTCTAAATAACAATTTTCTGTTAACCAACCTGAATAACTTGCAATAGCAGTTGGAAGAAGAGCATCTCTCATCAAAACTGACTGCAAAACAATAAGAAATTTCAACGTAAATTCGGGGTCATTTATCACAAAAATAGTTTGCTTGAAGTGAATAGGCATAGGCAAGTAAGAGTGGCACATAAGTACGCTACGCAGTAAAAGTGAACGTGCCACAATTGCCATATACAATACGCTGTTTTTGACCAGCTGGATTCAATTGTTCCTATTCTCTTTTCATACCATATAACAGATGACGTCAAAATAAAACTTTATTTTCACAGGCACTACCGTACAACAAAGAAATATTTCACCATTCCAGTTGCGATTGTAATTTACTGGAACCTAAAAACATTTGCCAGAAATTTTACAATACATAAGAGCAAGTACGATAGGGTCTGGGAACGAACTAGACTTATGACCAAGCACCTTGTTTCCCTGCGTTCTTCGATTTATTGAAGGCAGTTCGGCCAATAGGTACTCATAACGTCACTATACATTAACGGGCACAGTTTTTCAAAATGGCCTAAACTAGCGAGTTTTCGTATATCGAAGTTCACGTCCTGCGCTTAAAAAGCTTGAACATTGGAAAGCAAACTGTTAACAGAAAGCATGATATTTTCCTGACCTACTGACTAAAAATGCATACCTATAAAGCAGGGATTTCCTCCGTAGAAACGAAATAAATCCATCGCAGCTACGACAAATCTTGGTGATATCAACAGATTTTGTTTTCAACAACGACGATAACTCCCTAAACAGCACCTGATTTCTCGAAAAGTCAGTGGTAGACGGCTCTAGCATGAACAATTTGATAGGTGCATATGGATTCATTCTGTGCGCGTTATTTCAAGGTAATGTTATGAGTTCCTATTGCACGAAGGAATATCATCTAATCAGAAGAAGGCAGAGAAGAAGGAACTGACGGTCACAAGTCTACGACCAGATGTTAATGAGTTAAATATCTACCTGCAGAATCAACGACCATTTTGGATACGGTAGGCTGATAATCGATTTGTACACAAAGAATACAGCCTCCCTTCCATCCATTTCACACAGACTAAAACGAGTAAGAGAAACAAAATACTTTAAAAACATGCATATGAAAGTTTATTCTAATGCATAGTTGGTAGATTAAAGTAGCTATACTTTTCAATTTATAAGTTACCGTGAAAGCTCTATTAAGCTCCCCTCTCTAATAATCCCCTCCCCTCTGAGTTAAAAATTGAAATTAGCCCCCTCTCTATTAAGCCCCCCCCCCACTTATACAAAATTCTAACAATCTATTCCATTTATTTAGCTAAACAACCTTGCAAGTTGACTTTAGTATGGTTTGGGATAAAAACTGTGTCGAATTTATGAATTTGAGCCGTAAAATTGTATGTTGATTCTGCAAAATATGGGATAAAAGAACTGAAAGCTAACAAATGCATCCTTGTCACTTGACTTCTTGAATAAGCCCCCCTCTCTATTAAACCCCCTCTGGAAAGTCCGAAATTGAATAAGCCCCCCGGGGGGTTAATAGAGCTTTTACGGTATTGATTTCGGAGGAAAATTGGCTCCTTTACTCAATGAACAGTTCTTTAATCCAACAGTCCATTGATGGCACAAAATTTGAAGAAGATTCTCCAATTTTAAAGCCAATCAAATGGTTGATTGTGCCTGCATTAATCAACTTGCCAAAGTCAGAAATTTAAAGATCCCATGCGAATTTTTCCAATAAGAGTACCTCTTTTTGGACACCTGGTACAAAATAATAATTTCAATACATTACATACTAACCTATTGGCAGGTTTGGAAAATAAGCACGGCTCAGACCACAAGAAAAGAAGTTTAGGAGGCTTGAATTCCTCGGAGACTGTTTGAGGCAGTGATTTGCTTCCTGTCAGAAAATCAGCAACTTCTTTGAGTGGAGCTGATACCAATATCTTCAAGAAAGACAAAATGATATTTAGGGCATTTGAGAAATGTTGTGCACAAAATACATGACCATGAAGAATAGACTATTAGGCAATTAGGAAAAAAGGATGGCCATGCTCGCCTCAGTCCCCTTTTCTCAAAATTTGTTAATGGTCTATGCACTGATAATGCACACAGCAATGTATCGAGACATTTAAACCTTCCTGGCTACCTTTCCGGCCCTGTTTACGCCGGCTCTAAATGGCCTTGATTTTCGTCACGCGAAGTTATAAGGGCCGGCGTTAAAAGGGCTAAAAAATTTGGAACTTTTTCGAAAAGCAGCGTTAATCTTCTAACCCTTATTGTTGCTAAAGTGCACTGTATTGTATGCATTTGTTATAAAAGACAGGCAATTGTAGGTCAAAGAGCTTAAATTATATGTTAAATTATGTAAAATAGGAAGTTGGTAGGGGCCGGAGTAAAGAGGGCCGATAGGGCATTCGAAATGGACACGTGGTAATTGCCTTAACCATGATGCCTTTTTGCAGTAAATAGAGAAAAACAGTAGAAAAATGTTTGATTTCTAAGCTGGGTGCTCTTTTTCATTGATATTCAACCTTCAAATAGTATTCAAGGCAAGTGAGCAAGTAAAATAATGCTCTGAAATTCGAATTGTATTAACGTTTTCTGTATGAAATTAAAGAGAAAAGTTGACATGCTAGTAAACATCCATCCAAATTTGCCAATATTTCCGGGGGATGATCTTGAAAAAACCTGGTTTTGGGAAATATTTCACATTCAAGAAATCAAATCTTAGTACCATGGGCTCAAAATCAAAAGGTCTCATGAACGTCCATTTCTTTCCCCTTCCAAGGGCGAATAGTTTTAAACGAGTCTGATGCCGCAATGGATAGGGCGAGAATTAATGAACCAAGTTCTCACCATATTAAGAAGCATATTCGAGCACATTGAGTGCCAATGATTGATTTTTGATTCACCAGATGCAGGCAGCATAATTTCTCGAGATGAATTCGCCAGTTTCCAAATCAACCATGTGCATACATCACAAATAGCAGTAACATCAACACTGCAGGAAACAAGATAATTCTATCGAAAATAAAAGAAAACAAGGCAATGAGGTAGCTAGGTCAATGCACGTATACCATCAAGCCTGCTAGCAGAATTGACCGGGCTACTCTTCTGCAAATCTATTGAAGTGAAACTTTTGTTCTCCTTCCAACAATAGAGGAAAACGATGACTCAATTCAATTTAATCAAACTTTATTCGCAGAATAAAACAGTCCAATAAAATGAAAGATAAACAAATATTGGCATTCTACACGGCCCAACAGAAGCAGAGCTTGTCTAGCCTAGGCCGCAAATTGAGATCTAAAGGCTATACGAAAAAAAAGTTACACCATAGTACAAGGCTAACAATATTCCTTTTTAATAGACTCTGCAAAAAAGGATGGTACCTGTCGAACCTGCCTGCAGGCTATTGACATCTAGAAAATGAGTATTGAAACCTGGACCTGGTTTTTACCTTTGAAAACTTCCCCCGAATGTTAAAAGGACACTTGGCCTACCAAAAACTTAAGGGGTATGACCTCATTCGATTTACGGAAATATAAAAAGCTTGACAGCATCAACAATTTTTCCAAACAGCCGTATAGAATGTTCGAGATTATCCCAATGACAATCTACAGTTTAAACTCCGAAATGTTTGTTCCCACTGCGAAAAGAGTGCAAACCGAAGTTGAGCAAACCGTTAAAACTTGAAAAAGTTGTCGGAATATTTTCAGAGGAGAAGCAAAATAAATGCTTCGTCAAAATAAATCTCCTTCGCCAAAGCCTCGGCAAGGTTAAATTGATGTCGAAGTGTAGCAGCAGCACCTCCTTTTTTCGTTCTTCTTAATTTTTGTTTTTGTTGAATTAAATTCGTAGTTGAATTGTAAGTGGCATTCATGGTGAGGAACCGGTGACCTCGTGTCTTTCCTCGCCATGAATGTCACAGTTAATGTAATTGTAGTTTCTTTTAGTAGTTGTAGTTGTTTTTTTAATTGATAAAAAAATGCATTTCAAGGTAAAAACAACGGCCAAAAGCAAACGATACTACAGTATGTTAGCTTTCATTTAAAACATCAATTATTCTCACATCTTGCTAATATCTGGCCATTAAATGCTCTCGGTAATTCTCTACCCGAGATCGATTGAAGTAAGTGAGGTAGGATTAACTATACTAATGAAAAACACACAAGTGCTTATTGTCTCTTTCTTCGAGCGTCGTCCAGCAATCTCAATTACAATAACAGTAAGACAGGTCCAAGCCACTTCTAGCCCTTTCAGTTACCGTTGATATACCCAGTTTACAGCAGCAACAGTTTTCGTAAATCTGCAGAGCCTAATCCACCCGCTTTCCAGACTTATAAATAGTCGACCCCTTATCTCACCAAAAACATTGGAGTTTCAATAAACACGCAAAGCATTATACCCTTGTATTTCATAGCCCCGATGTGAGGGTAGGAAATAAAAAATTTGGAACTTGTTTACCTGTACTGCTTTGTCCTTGCAAATGACGGTCTTATTTTGCAATATCTTCCACTTAACAATATCAATGATTCATTTGTCACTGCAAACAAGATCTCTTTCGCATCAGAATGAGGCAACTTGTTCCAACAATCACTGTGCATACATCGAATATAGTAAGACCACATTTGAATACAATATGAATATCTTTCACCCTGAAATCAAAGTCAAGAGAATGAATGGTTTACAATATTTTAATCATTACGTTTACACGGAACATACAGCGAGTGTTCTAATGGAGGAGTCCGGGTGCTTGGAGCTCCTACCGCCCTGGAGCCCAAGCGCTTAGGAGCCTTGAGCCCTGGAGTCTTGAGTTGCGCTCTTAGGCTCCTCGGCCTCAACAGCTCAAGACAAAAAGGCTCTGGGCTTCAAGGCTCCTGGGCTTTGAAAGCGCTTGGCTCCAGTACTTAAGGCTCCTAGGCTCTAACGATAGCAGCCACGTATAGTACAATAAAGGCACTTGGTAATACTGCTTCGAACGATGCGTTTTAATTTCTCATGTCCAAGATCAGCGAAACAAGCCAGATCGACATAGGTCTCCCGTCAGTGAATTAAAGTACTAATTACGAAAGGCATTGTATTGAATAGATTGAAAAAAATTGTACAGTCAAGATTCTGTGCTTGCGAGTTCTGTGGATGGAAATTTCTATTCACTCATTTCTTTTGCTCCTTAAAAGTTTAGTAATCACAGACAATGAAAAAATAACAAGAAATTTAATGCAACACACCTCTGGTACAATAAAGTTTGACTCTAGTCATTCTGGCAATTGTCCTGTAAAACCTGGTACATGCTTTTTATGCACGATTTATTCGAAGCCTGCTCTTTCATCCAATTTTTAGAGAAGGAATGCTGAATTCGAGCTTCAAACCAACAGCTTAAAACATCTTATTTTTTGACGTATCGAAAATCAAGCTGTATCAAAAACGTCAGAATCTGCCATGTCTAGAAATTTCATCTAAACAACGTCTTTTGCCGTTCCCGATTGATAATAAAATGGTTGAAATGGCCCTGTTTGAAAATGAGCAAGCGCAATAGCTGATGACACGTCGACACCGTGGACCATGGCCTAGAATTCGTAATAAAACGGGGCAGATATAGGACGCTTAAATCAACTTATGTTGCTGCCATTAAACATGACAAAGCTGCTGAGGTCTTGCCAATTTAACAATTCAGAACAGCTGATGATTCAAACATCGTTTTCATGTCGAATTCAACTGAAATTTTAATAGTTTTGGCAGCATAAATTTGACAAAGCAATATCCGATGTTTAAACTAGGCCTTAACCTTGCAGTACTTAAATTCCTTAAAATAGTTTCATGTTTCATGTTAGGTTGAATGCCGCTTCTCTCACATTAACGTTATCAATGCCTTGCCCTTCTCCCATTTTGAAAACCTTACTCTATTCAAGTAAATACTCCTCTATCGCACCTAACACATCTAGCTTCATCATCATCTGTAGATTTTGAACTATGTGACAAAAACACGACGCAAAATGTCGAAAAAATTCAGAGCTAAACAGCGAATTACTTACTTCATAAAAAGACTTGTTATCTGACCAATTATTGCTTTGTGCATCAAACAGAATTGAAGTCATCAATATCCTGACATGGTAGGTAATGACTGTTGACTTTGCACTTGCTAATAATTCATCATAATTCTTGCATATATGTCTGAATGGTTTCCTATGATATAGAGATGTACTCTCAAGTACCGAATAAACGGGGGGGTGGGAATAATCGGGGGGGTTGGAAATAGTTCGAGATAACAATAATCGGGGGGGGTTGGAATAATCGGGGGGGCTGCTTGGAGAAATAGAAAACAGCCCTTTTCTTAGGTAAACACCTATCTGTTATATATTTATGTGAACATTGATGTTACTGATACATTTACTTTTGAACTGTGGTTCTGTTGAATACACTTCTTGAGACTTTTTCTTGCGTTTATTCAGAAATTATGTCTAATATCATTTCATTTTTCCAAAAATTAATAAAAGGGGGGTTGGAATAAGAGCGGGGGGGTTGGAAAATTTTTAAAAAATTAATAAGCGGGGGGGGACGATTATTCGGTACTCGAGAGTAAGATAAATGTGTTCAAATGATTATATCTCTTGATAAACTAAGGCTTACGACGAGCATTTGTCCTGTATGAAAGACACTTTGATAGAAACCCGCCAGGTACATCACAACACTCGGTACATTCCCTCATATCAGTAAAGCAACAATTTAATCAGGCTGTTATTCTCCTGTAAAGGGGCCAGCCGATTTCATGGCCAGTATGAAACCTCTCTTTCATATGCAATGCTTCCCTCTTGCAAATAGCATTTCAAAGATCTGAATACTGTTGAAACATCAAATAAGAGAGATTGGAAAACAATTTTTAACACTCCACTAAAAGTTGTCTCATAACTTCAAAGGGAATCAACATGATAAAACCTTGCCTGAGCCAAGCTAAAAATATAATCTATTGTATTTGACAACTTTGCCAGGTTAAATTGCATTTATGCAGCGGCAGAAACAATGGATTTGTGGGGACAAAGACAGATTTTGCAATACAATAGCAACAGTTGCTTTAATTGACACCTCAATTCAAAGCGAGTAGTGACTGATGACAATGGGAATTCTATCAATTAGTAAGTCAAAACAAACACAGCCGCAAAGTTGCCCCGAAACCAGTAAGGCAAACTCTCACCTTGGGCACGCGAAAAGTGGCTTTTAAGAGAAGATAGTGCTTATAACGAAAGAAGAAGGGTAAATCTAAAGTTCTGTCGCGTAGATTTTGCTTATTTGATCCAGGAGCTTTGTGGCAATTGTTTCATTTAAGCCCTAAATGCCCGAGAATCACAATGCCTTCTGCTCGGCTTCTGAATCAAATAAACAAAATCCGCGAGACAGAAGTTTAGATTTACCCATCTTCTTTCGTTATAAGCACATAACTTCTCTCAAAAACCACAGTGTGCTTGCACAAGGCGAGAGTTTGCCCTATTGGTTTCCGGGCAATATTTGCGGCTATGTTTCTTTTGATTTACTGGTTGAGAGAATTCCCCGTGTCTGCATTCATTAATCGCTTTGAATTGAGGTGTCAATTAATGTAGCTGTTGCTATTGTGTTATAAAGCCTGTCCTTGTTATTTGTGGGTGTTTCTTTAGTCTATCTTTAACGGCTACGAGATATAACTATGTCTTTTCCCTTTAACCAAACGTAAGAAATTGAAAACAATCGGCTTTCTTCTTCCTTTAAAGGAGGAGATAGTCCCTATGCTTGTAGGCTGCACTTTCCTTTTTGGGCGCTCCTCATATGTAGAGACTTAGTGTATCCTAAGCTACATTGAGCAGACAAAAATATTCGTGAGTCCACGAAATAGACATGAAATAGAACAATAACTCACTTGCCATTCGTTGTCATATTATCCTCATAAAATCGAAGATGCTGTGTAATAAACGCAACTGTACAAATCAGATCATAAAGTTTTTCCAAAACTGGGTTACCAGGAAATGACTCAAGAACCTAGAAATAAACCAAGATGAATATTGGAATTCATTTTATCTGCTTATTGTGTCGAAGGGCCTGTTTATATGAGAAAGCCATCCCACCTTCCAGGCTGTGACCTGAGAGGTGAGATCTCACTCTCCGATATGATCTCTTATAATTTTCATATTGCATTTACATGGAAAAAGAGCCATCCCGGATAGGTGAGATCTCACTCTACGGGCGGTGAGATCTCACTGAGGTGGGACAAAATTTTTCCATATAAATGCTGCAAGGTGGGATGAAATTGCTGTTCTGCGCACGTGTCAGCTTCAAAGCAATAGGAAACCTAATCCCTGCTGGCACTAAACACAAATTGCAATTATCATTGTTGGAAATCATGGGCTGGGAGGTAGGATGAAAACGCTGGTGACGTGAAATTTATATGTAAACAGACGCAGATTTCATCCCACCTGACAGCTCATGGCTTTGGCTTGGAAGGTGGAATGATTTTCACATATGAACAGGCCCTAAAAATTATCCTGCAGTGCTTTCTTCCGGGCATAACTTGCTGGAAAGCTACCGAGTGATTCAACAAATACTTCATAAGATAGACTGCTTCTTGCTACTTGCAACCAAACTCTAGAAACAGCTTTGCAGGCGCTAAGAAGCCATTAATAAGTAATAGGGCGTGTTTGATTGGTAATTCCAAACCTACCAAATTCTGAAAACCTACCAAATTCTGAAAACGGTAGACTTCACAGAGACGGAAACACGGTACCCAATCAAACACAAAATTTTTCACAACAGCAGGTTTCAAATTCATCCTGGCGAAAACGAGGTTTCCAGTTGAAAAACACAAAGAAGAGTCCGGTGCTTGGCAACAAAGATTGAACTAACTCAATGACCATAGCAGCACAAGCAAGTTCGCCTCGTTTTCAGAGTTTCAAAACTAAAAACGAAAGTCTCTCTAGAGTCTCCCAAACCTTCCGCCTGTTGGAGCAGCAGGTTTGGCAGGTCTTCCAAACCAGCCAAACCTGCCGTTTTCGGAATCTGATAGAGAATCAAACACACAGTCACTTCCAAGTCTACCGTTTTCAGAATTGGCACCAATCAAACACACTCATATAGTCTCCCATATTGTTAAGGATCACATCTGACTCACTTCAGTAAGATCAGCATGACATTCCCTGAAATGTGAAGTGACGCCTTCAATAAAAGCAGCTTGAATTGGTTCGAAAATTGGTCCACTACCAAGGCTTGCCAAAGTGAGAGCTTCATCGAATACTGACATTATCATTCCATATTTCTGTATAAAAGCAAAATGATTTTTGGGCATTAATTTTGCAATAAATATTCATTTTTTCTCTACTGTGCATTTCCGCGGGTGGTAAGACGGTGCAGCTGTGCTTTAATTGGCACAGTTCTATGCTTCTGCAGAAGAAAAAGCTATATGCTGCTATGGAGGAGATAGAGATTTCTTTAGAAACCTCCTCCGTCAAAGCGATGAAATTGAAAAGTGTCTTATTTTATCCTTGATATGTCAAATTAGGTCCAGTAATTTACCCAATTTTAATCGGCCATTCCTTCCCGTCAAAATAGGAGATTTTGTGTAGACAGCCTCTTTCGAAAACCTGCAAAAACGAGCGAAAACAGCAAGCAAAATTTCCCTTTGTTCTCCTTCCTGACAATAATGACTCTTGAAGGTGTTCATGAATTTTGTCCTCATGAGAGAATGGAATCCCCCTGAACGAGTTACTCACACTAAGGGGAAGACTTTTCAACTCGTCAAAACGAAAGCACATGCTAAAGCGTGCTGAAAATTAGGGACTTTTGCTTGTAATTTTAGCGCGTTTTTTAAGGTCTCTCAAAGGGGCTCATAGTAGAAAATCGCTTTCAGAGTGACCCATTTTAGTCAGGAAAATTTCTAAAAATAATTGAACATGTTAGGTATTCAATCAGGTATTGCAAAATATCATTGCTTATATAATCAGGGAGCAGAAGACTGTCAAACGCCGGGCGTGTTTTTCGACTCACTCGGTATATAACATTTCGTCTGCAAATGCGCAGAAGCGCAAGTACAACTGCGGTGCCTTACTACTCGAGGTATGCCAAAAGTATTTTACCAATTATCGATTTTGCAAATTTTGCATTTTTCGCGATGGTTCAATATTTTGCGAAGAGCTCGGTTAAAAGTCATCGATACCGGCACATGTTTCAAGCATGCCGTAGCCTTTCCAACAATTTTCTTACTCTGTTTGATAACACTTTGCCACTTCAGCTTGAGATTCTAGGAGGAATTTAGTTAATTTTGAAGTACCGCGTTACCCAAGACATGACCCGACGCAATCTGTTGTAGAAAAATAGGTAAAAGGCTGATGAAAAATGCTTCAACCGTTGTTCAGTCGCTAAAGACTACCATATGCTATGAGTATTTTCCGTAAATTTCCCGAATTAAGAATTTTGAGAAAAAGGGCATGCTTGAAATCCTCAAAAAATAGTCAAAAACAGCGGATCGATTTACAGCCATTTCAGATCTTCAAAGCAATGAGGAACGTGTTATATTTCAGGCTGGGAATAGGCAACTCACTCGAAAGTATTCAGAGCAAGTTCGTAGTCCCTAGGTATCTAAAACATTCATACCATAAGGGGCAAGGATGCTCCTGTCACTCCTGCTTTTCTGTGAGCAGTTCTCAAATATTTCGATCTGCATGGAAAGTTGAATTCCTTTGAGATTTACAAGGAATACTTACTCCAAATTCTTAGGTACCTGGGGACTATAAACTTCCTTTGGAAACTTTCCGCTATTCTAAGCCTGAAATAAAACACGCTCCAAATTCCAGTTTGAAATGAGGATGAACGCTGTGTAGGAGCTACCAATTCAGACGCGCAGGAGCCATTTGAATTCAATTTCTAGCACTGGTTAGGCTTGGGCCGGAGAGAAAGTAACAAACTGAAGTAGTAATGTCGAGGTAACAAAATTCAATGTCCAAGCGACAAGCACGGTGGATTATTGCCAGTGAAATAAACAATTATATGGTAAAATGATGCATTATTAAAACAAGGTTTAGCAAGTATAAGGTAAATGTAAGTGTACGAGCTTACTTTTGGCAGCATTCTTGGGTAACTCGTATTTGCATTGATTAAACGATCTGAAAATTAAATGAAACTAAAATCTCAGCATTGTTCAAAAGTAATAAAGCACAGTTTGTATGAAAAATTTAGTTTCATTGGTTTCATTGAAGAGCTTTGCACCGCCAAGATAAACTGAGCTTCAAAACTGAATGGCCATGGGCTGTGATTTTATTTCAGCCAATAGTTTAAAAATTTCCTGGTTGCCTGAGGTGATCAACAAAAAACACGACCGAGCACGTTGCAAGGAAATTTAATCTGATTAGGTAAAGAAATCAAAGCAGACCTATGGTGGTCAGGCCATGATCAATAGCAATGAATAAGATACTGCAGAGACAAAATCTATCAGCCATCATAGAAACATTATTCAAATCTCCCTCAATCCATCTGAGCCACTTACTCGGGGGGGGGGGGGTAACTTAGTACTTTTCATCGTACGGGGACGTGCCATCTTTTAGGGGTACTTTTTTCAAACTGTTACGGAATTATGGGTATCTTTTTCACGATTTTTGAACATTTCACGGAATTATGGGTGTCCTTTTCGAGGGACTTTTCATAATTTCCAGAATTATGGCCCATATTTTCCTTTGATTTACGGAATTATGACCCTAAAATCCACCAGAATTTACGGAATTATGGTTACCAATTTTTCGGGCAAAATGGCACGTCCCCGTCAGATGATAGGTCGAGACAGCCCCCCCCCCCCCGAGGCCACTTGTAGTAGGACTGTAAGACTGCACGTATTCTTATAATTGCACTCATTGTTATGTAAAATATGTCAATTCTCTGTACTCATTTCCGTATTATTTGTATTATAGCCATTAATTATGTTTTCGATATTCAGTCAGTCAATAACCTCAAAACGAGTTGCACGAATCTCTCCGCTCTCTCGACTACTCAAATTAGGCCAACTTTTTGCCTATTATAGTTGGTGATAGGACCCGGATTGCATTTAGCAAGAAGCAACGATCGGACCTCAACATCGCAGCCGAGCTCAAGTTCCTCAAGTTTTCGAAATTTGCTGTATCGTACTTCGTCATTCGAAGTTGAAACGCCACCAAACACATAGACATGCATCAGTTGATCGCTTGCTCATATTGCAAAGGCCTTGGACACACGAAAGCAAGTTGTCTCAAGCTGCTAACGAAATCAACACATTTTGATGCATCACAAAACATTTGTCGTGACTTCAATCGTTTCAAGTCATCCTTATGTCAGAATCAAGATGATCCTTCAGTATGTCAGTGCAGAAGAGAACATAAATGCTCAATATGTCTTGAGAAAGGATGCAAAGCATACAACCATATTCAAGGATTTCAAGAAAAGTTTGACTCGAATCTCACGAAAAAGATTCTTTCCTTCGTTCAGAGAGTCATAAAAGAAACCCTTCAAACTCCGTTAAAGGCTAACATCAACCAGACAACCACCGCAGCACAGACGGAATTGCCCTACAATACAAGCAAAGAACAGAACAATGTACAGCTACCAAACAACGCCTGCATGACAATTCCAGTTGTTTCAGCAAATGATACCATAGACATGGCCATCTCTACAGGTTTTCCACTTTCTGCTGTCTCTGAGAAACATGCTCGCAAAGTAGTTGCTGCCAAAACCCCCTATAGAAAGGATTTCGCACTGGTCAATGCACACTTAACAGCAGCTGATTCGCAATTGTTGCAGCTCAAAGAACCCATTGAAGTGCCAATAACATTTCCAAATGGACAGTCGAAAAGATTTGAAATGGTCGTAGTTCAGGATTTGCCTTATGATATCATCTTTGGCTTCAATCACCTGCAAACAACGAACGCTGAGATAAACTATTCGGACAGTGCTATAACATTTGGACACGTCGATATGAACTTTACTGTTAACTTTAAGAAGAAATCTCCATCAACTAACACACTTATCGCACTAACTTCTGCATTCATTTAGCCTCATTTACCTCTGAAAAAAAGATAGTTCCTATCTTTTTTTTCTGTGGGAGGACCGGACTGTAGTAGGACTGTAAGACTGCACGTATTCTTATAATTGCACTCATTGTTATGTAAAATATGTCAATTCTCTGTACTCATTTCCGTATTATTTGTATTATAGCCATTAATTATGTTTTCGATATTCAGTCAGTCAATAACCTCAAAACGAGTTGCACGAATCTCTCCGCTCTCTCGACTACTCAAATTAGGCCAACTTTTTGCCTATTATACACTTACCAAGTGTTGTTAAGGCAGCTGAGCCCATCCTCCATCATTTTCTGCATTTCTCATTCATTTGGCTGCGTAGCTAGGCCCATTAGGAATGCAGGCAAAGCGAATAAGAAGCGGGAAGATACATTGAAATTCAATTGCATGACCCATGCAAGTGCGTCTCTTTAGCAATCGCAATGCATTGCAGCCCTCTCGTTGAAGGTGAGCTAATTTCGGTCGTTCAAGCCAGCAGCACGTTGCTGTAGCCTCCCGCCATGAGGACCCTCAAATTACGATCATCTCATTGAGTTGAAATGTTTTTGTTGTTGTCGTTTCACTGAGGGACTTAATTCCCTAGAGCTGTAAAAACGGCAGAAATGTCAATCGGCAACGCGCCTCTGTCACCCGTCGTCGACTGGTCAGAATGTGGCTTAAAGGAAGGTAATTTTTTTCTATTATAACAAGAATGAACCTTTACCAAAGTACTGATACCTCGTTTTATGGTCAGCAGTTCTAGGAAACTGATTTTTCAGGCACTTAAGACCCGGTGGTCGTGAGAAAAAGTAGCAGATGAACTAGGCCCTTTCAGATCATTCAGGTGATGATCTTGCAGATACATTCTAAAAACGAGAATTAAACGATAGATCGATACATTTTGTAGGATGCTCGAATGTACACAATAGTGATAGATGCCCCAACACACCTTTATCGAACTGTTTGTTAAACTGTTATCGAACTGAGCAGCTAAAAGGTTTCATATTGAATCAGTGCAGAGCGTTACCCTTTTTACAAGCGTAGGGAAAAAAGTTGTAGTTGTAGCGTTATCAGTTCAGGCAAAAAGTGAAACTCCGACATGTAATCGAGTCTAACGTTGTTGCATCTCTGGGTGTGTCCATATTTCTCCATATGCGTGTGAAACAATAGACCTTTTAGCTATTCTGAAAAAGAATCTCAATTGGGCGATACTTTGCTACATTTTTTGTAGAATTTTCGAATGTGCACAATAGTGATAGAAGCTGGACAATTTGGTGGAAAACGCAGTTTAATTATGAAACGAAGGATGAGGCAAGCGACGACAATCATTGTTTTGAACTTCATATTAATAGACATTCCATGTCATTTTGACAAAATCCAGTATGAAACAAATCCAGTTGTTAAGACATTTCCAGTTGAGATACAAAAATTAGTTAATTAGACGTAAACATGTTTTTATTAGTTATTCGAACGTTTCGAACCAACTTGGTTCATCATCAGCGAATCTGATTAACGATGAGTGGCAATTTATACCAAGAAACAAACAAACTAAAAAGGCGAAGTAAACAAGCGTGAGATACATTTCCTACGCACAGGGGACCCGGGGCCTAAGCCTCAGGTGAATAAAGTGGGGAATAAAATCAGAGGAGAACCAGGGGAATAGACGACTGTTGGGAATTAAGTTCTGGTCGATGACGTAGAATTAAAAGGCTTTCGTGGGTGAGTAAATCAAACTCATTGTTGGCTCTATCCAAAATAGAGAAGTCTTTAAACGACGCGGCGTGCCCTGATTAGTTGACATGGTCTCTAATGGCAGATGGACCACCTTTTATTTTAAAACCAGCTTTATTAACTCCCAAGTGCTTTCTGCATCGAGTAATCGAACAATAAGTGATAGAAGCTCTAACGCCACTCGATCGAATCTCGTCGATAAAAATGTATAAAAATAACGCTCGATCCAGGCTCTTTTGGAGAATAGCTAAAAGGTCTATTGACTTGACTGGAATGAAATCCATGAACTCCAAAAAACGAAACAAAGGATCGCAATGCATGCCGGTTACCAAAGAAGATTAAGAAAGGACTGTAGCATTTGGTCTAATAATTTGCATAATAACGTTGCTGGTACGCGAGCACTTGATTTTCTTGCAGGTTTAACCGTTTTCTCTCCAGTTGCAGGTTTATCTTATATCTTGATTATTGTTCTTTTAGCTACAGGAGTTGAAAGCGTTTCCCTACAGGTTACAGGTTTATTGTAAGTCCATGAGTTTATTAAGATGAGTCCGCTATTCTGGGCTATTTTAAAATTCTGTACCGTAAATCACTTGTTCAGCTGCTGTGACGACAAAAACGCTTCCTTGTATCTTATTATACAAGGCTACGGGACCCGCAGGAAATGTGCGATTAACCAATAGGAGTGGCGGGATTCTGTATTGCCTCGTTTTAAAACTTCAATCAGGTAGCAAAAGTACATACCGTGCACAAATATCATCTTATTCGGCTCATTATTCTCTTCAATATTGACTAATGAAGCTGCATTTGATAAGTTCTCGCGTATGCATTTCTCAAGAGCAGGAACAACCGGTTTAAACTGGTCACGCCATGGCCATTTCATCATCACATCATCTGAAGAATAATAAGATTAAAAACTATTAGATTGCTATTTAAACAAAGACTGGTGTAGTACATATTACAAATCTACCATCTTTTCTGCGCCGAATGTGCGAAAAAACGTTTAGGCATTATTGGAAAATCGTAAATCCTTGAGAACTGGCTACACCTGAATCAATCGAATTTCGGTTGATTGTAGAAGGACTCAAGTATTTTGTGATCTTTCTCGCATTTTTCATGAGGAAGGAAAACACAGGTAAATTCATCACGTGACTGGTAAAATATGTCGCCGTCTCGCTGTAAAGAGTCGTGAACACTTGGGCAAACGAAGTAGACATGTCGTAAAGGGAGCCCCCTCAGCTTTTAAAGATCACATACCAAAGTCAGGCCATGTCTACTCCCTAAACGATTTTAACATCATTGTCAAAACCTTCAAGGGATTCAATCTTCTCGTTGATAAAAGCTGAAAGTCTATCAATATTGCGAGACCGACTGGCTTCAATTTGGTTAGGTCTATTCCATTTTCCTTGTGTATCGGACGCGTTTCTCTCTGATTCTTGTTTACTTATCTATTAATCTAAACCTGATTGTTCACACCATAGTCAGGTACCATCTTGCTAATTACTTGTGTCATTGGACTGCAGACAGCTTACCTTGCCTCGATAATTGTGGTTGGCAATGGTCCTACACTAGCGGCGAAGCATTCGGGATATGTCAGGCCTTAAGGCCAATGACTGACACATCTTTGAAATGAGTGGCGGCGCCAGCTCTTAAAAATCTGGAAGACATGGGGGGATTTCGAAGTAATTTTCAATCTAAAGGTACACCCAACAAATTTTATGCCATTTTTCTTTGATAGTTTTTGCCAACTTTTGGATTGGAGGGAGGACAAGTCCTCCCAGTCCCCCCCCCGTGGTACCGCCACTGTTTGTCATTTTTTTCAAATAACAAGTCGAATGAAAGATTAGTGAACTGAGCTTCAAAAATACGTTTTTCATCGTCCTTATTTTCAAATTCGTTACGAAGATGTGGTTCTGGTGATCCGAAAAGTTCTGGATTGTCGTAAATTTTGTTTGAGTCATTACTTGCGTCCAGTAAACTTTGGCCCAAGGTCAAAACATGACATTGATTTGCAGTAACAAGGTTGTAACTCAATGGATTCTTCCAATTAAGTGAAAATTCGAAATATAATAATCTTTTTACTACAATCATTCTTCTGGACGAAGGTGCACTTTCCAACAGACACGAAGAAAGAAAAATTTCAACTGAAATCTTACTAGTTTTACTCTTGTCTCTATCTTCATCCCAAATGATGCTATCCAATCCTCCTGATTTTGATGACGAAGGACTTACGGCTGGCGATCCTTTGAGAACACTCCTTAGGCCTTCCCCTGAATAAAACAATGTAAGTCTGTGGTAAAAGCAGTCTATGGTAAAAGCAGTCTATGGTTAAAGGGTGAGGGAGTTCTCTATCAAATTGTGGGTAGCGGACTGAAACCAACATTTTGAAACTGGCCCCGTTGGCTAGACCAACTTCTGGACAAAAGTGCTAAAATTTTGCTTCAAAACCCGGTCGATAAAAAATATCAGAATTCTTCATATTGAAAGCAGCTGACAGGGCAATAAATACCCTTAGATATATTTTGATTTTTGAATCAACACCTAAAAAGCATTAAGATTAATTTCAATAGCCTTTCCTTATTTAGAAATACGTATGACGGATAATTCAATTATGCATTGCTGGGGAATGATTTGCAGTATAACATCTCGTACGTGTAATTGTACTTAGCTGAGGATGAAACAAGCTGTCTCGAAACGTCCCAGAAAATCATGGTTTCGTCTAATCAATTTGTATTTATAACCTGGATTAGTATCAATAAATGGAATGTCGATCTTACGCTGATTTGTCTTTTCTGAAATGACCTCCACAATGCTTATCTTGGTACTGCCACTAACGTTAAGATGAATTGAACCTCCCGAAGTTTTTGTTAGTTCTCAATGGTCAAAACTAATCTTCAACTCATCAGGAAGGTAAAGGGGCATTGACACTTACCACTAAAGCGCCTTTCAGGCTTAACAGCAAAATATCCAACAATTTCAGTGACTTCACTCTCCCAATTCCAAATGATTGCAAAAGCCTTACAAATAAATCTGACATCATCCATTGTCATTTTTTGACAGGAAACAGTTCTGGATTGATCTGGTATTGCCAACTTTGCAGCAAAATTTGCAGGTGATGTCTCTTTTGCATAAAACTTCACCACTTTCTTGGCTGCTGTCAAAAGTGGGGGCAGGTACACACGTTCAATGTAGTTCATAATATTAAATTTGGGCATGAATTCATTTATTTTCCATAGAATAGGGATGTCCATATTCAACATATCAAGTTGTGTCACCACAAAGCCTTCAAGATTTTCAAGTTCCTTGACCTATGATTGAAAAAGAAATATCATCTATGATAGAGTAGTTAACTTTTGGCATGAAAGGTCTCAAGTCCTGAGGACAGCAGATTTGGCACTGGCTACAAAATGAGCTAAGATTGCCTGACAACCTTACTCTTTTCAAAGATATGAATTATCATTCATTATTGTTATCATTTCACATGCTTAAGGAGGGCAGTCCTTCAGTTATGCTGATTTTCAAATATCATTAGAGACTTGTGTTCCTTGAGCCATATGAAAGACTCTACATTTTTCAAAGCAAGAATTCTTAGGTAGGAAAACAAAATCAATGTGTGCAAGGCCTTATGAGCTTCTCAGATTTCTTCAAAACATTCCACAGAAGCTTGTCAGAGACAAGTGAGAACTTTAGAGCAAGGGTAACAAACAAACAAATGAGAACTTTACAGAAAGGGTAACAAAGAAACAAATGAGAACTTTACAGAAAGGGTAACAAACATACAAAAATACTCACTTTGCTTATATCCTCTTCATCTGCCCAAGATACTGAATACTTCTTAGCTTCAGCTGAAAACATTGACAGTTGCTCTTCTCTTGTCTTTGCATACAAATCCAAAATATCAGTGACTGGAAATACAGCCATGAGCAAATCAATAAGTTGGATTCTTCTGATTATTTCCTTCTGGTATCCTGGTTGGTTGAAATCAAGTCTGTGCAAAAGATTGCTCTGTCTTAGCTTACTTATAAAGCCTGCTTTGATCTTTGATTTGACTTTATACCACAGCTCCATCCTGGTATCTTCTTCATGATCAGATACTGCATTCAAAGAGGCAGTTGAGCCTTGTGGATCTCGTTCAATTTCACTTGTAACAGGAGGTAGAAGGAAGCCATTTTTGGAGCAGAATTTCAAGAACTCTGTAAGGATACTGTCTTCAAGTCCTTGATTCCTCTCTAAAGCTTTGACCTGCAAATATAAGGGATTTCAGATTGAGCAGGCAGTTTTATGGGTGCCATGAGATACCATTAGGCATTTAACATTTGACAATATTGATTAATTTTTACATATAACTTCTAGGGCCTGCTAGGGTAAAGTGGGTTGGCTGGTCTACACTGGGTGGTGTTGATTGCTGGAATGCAGTAGACCCTAAACTGATAAATCAACATCACTATATCAAGGAGGGTAGTTCAAGCAGTTGTAGCAAGAGGCAAACTGTGAAAAAGTTTACAATAAATATCCAAAGTTTTTGCCTTATCCATTTTACCCCAAACTTACCCATTTTACCCCAGTAGACCTTACCTACTTCTTCTCAGCGCATATTGATCAAATTTATTAAGACTGGACAGAAAAGACAATGAACTCAAGTAACAGAACTAAGAAAATCCTCGCTTCAAGTACAGTAGAGGGCTGGAACACATTTAATAACTTTTCTTGGTAATAAATTTACAGTCTTACAGATTGCTCACAAAAATTCTTATGATCAAGCAAAGAATTCTTCTCATGTTATTATGTGCAAGCATGCATTGTACTTCAAGAAAGGATTTTACATCATTCAAAGCTAATCATATCTTTAAAGAACTCAATGATATCAAACAAAAAATGAATATATATATATAATCTAAATGCAATATGTGATCCAGTTGAATATTTGTTAGTATCTTTTGAGACATGAACAAGTTTAAAAGCATCATTCCAAATTTTAAATAAAGGTTCCATTTAAATGCAAGTTATCTCCCAAATTTACCATGATACTAAACAAAAAACATGCAACCTGAAAAGTGATCATTTATTGTAAGCTTACCACATTGGTCAGGAAACAATTTAAAGCAAGTGGATCATTTTCACAATGACTGTGACCAGAGCCTTGCTGTTGGGCAGATGAGTCAACAAAATCAACTCCACTTTCTGCATTGACAACCCTATAAAAAATATCAATGAATGAACTACCTAAGGATATTTCTAAGCATTTAATTTGATTGAAAATCTTTGGGATACAGAAAATAAGTATCAGGTATAAAATAGGAACTTAACTGTTTGAAAATTCACAATCCAGAGAATACTTGAGGTATTATCAGAATTAATATTGATTAATAGCTGAAAAGACCCTTTTCATGAATTTTTTCCTCAATATTTATGATCATAGATAATAAAGGTAAAATTAGATTTACAAATCATTTTGTTTTGATAAGCATTAATGAGGGATATTAAGCAATCTTGTCACTTAAAATTGTACATTTCATTTCCCTCAAGGTTTAAAAGTGATTTTACAAAAACAATCAGCTCATACACTGCAAATGCTTTTATGAAAATTTGATTCTCAATTCATGAGAGGAACAAGATGTGTTTTGATAACTCACTTCTAATTTCCAATCCTGAGAAAATAGAACAAAATTACTAGACACTTGAGCCCTTTGGCTATCAACAAAACTTTGCACTGCATGCAATTTGTGTTATGCTGATATGCACATAGTCAGTTCAAATATGCATACTGTCATGCCATTTCTATTCCCAATTGAGAATCCCTCGCACATTTCAAACTTTCCAATTTGGATCTCAACTTGCATTTGCAAACTACAAACTTTCCACTGTGGATGTCTTGTTTTAGCAAGAAAAACTAATACAGGGACTCAGCTATACATATATATATAATTGTGCTAAACTTTTAAAGCTAATTTCAGTTTGATTTCACAGCTGTTGTGGATAACATAATGCAGCTTTTCCACCATTCTTCTGCAGCGAGATGAGAAAAGAAAGCCGAGAAAGCTTCCCATGCTATCCATGTATCCATCTGCACATTTGCATAATTTGGTAACAGGACTGTACATTCACCCGCATTTAGCTACACTGATAAGTGCATTTTCAGTCCAAATTGGCATACCATCTGCGCCATTTTTATCCCTGCTTAAAATCCCCTGTGCAGTTTCAAACATTCCAATTAGGCCTGTCCATCCATGGATCCTTGATTGCCAAATAGTCAAAGGGGCTCCAATTAATTGAATACCATTGGGTCAAAAGATTAATCAAATAGTGCCTATAATTCGATTAATGGTATAAAACCAATTAATCTAATGCATGAAATAATCAATGTTGTTGTACAAATCCAATTTGCATCACTATTTGATTTTCATGCATAATGGATTCTGTGCTTACATTGTGCAACTGATTGACTTTCATTCATACATAAGTGAGTAATAGACATTGCAAAAAGCCATTTTAGGCAGTGCCCCACCTTGCAGATAACAAGGATTAATCAATTATTCTGCCTACTGGATATTTTTCTGAACAAAAACCTACCAAATTAATGTCCTAACAGACACTATTTGTCATTTACCTCACAATTTACAACACCTATATCATCCAAACTGTAAAGTTTGGTTTGCTTAGGGAACACCACAAAAATTTCTGGCGTGTTTTCCATCTGCGCAAAGCCAGATTGGAAAGTTTGACATGCAGGGGGATTAATCCCTGTCGCACTTTTACTTTTAAGTTACCCGTGCAGCCATCCAAGCATTTTGAAAATCTTTACTAATAGCAGGCCCGTCAGAAGCGGGGGGGCTGGGGGGCTTCACCCCCCCCAATAATTTGCTGAAGTTTGCTGATTTTGTAAGTGAAAAAGGCTGTAAAAGCCAAAGTCATAAGACAGAAGATTCAAATTTGTATATATTCGAGGAAGCTACCAGAATCTATCAAAAATGCAATATCTTTTGATGTCATACAAGTAAAAAAATTCAAAATTTCCATCAAAAGACTCTCATTAGTCATGATCCTTAGCTTTCGTCAACAGCACATTTTCCAAAAATGGGGCATTTTCCAACGATCTAAAGGGCATGGTCTTGAAAAATTTTCCCAGGGGCAAGCCCCCGGACCCCCATTTTTGCTTGCTTCGCTCTCTTCTCCTTTCAGCCCCCCAATATGAATTTTGTTCCAACGGGCCTGTAATAGGACTGCATATTTGCTTGTATTGTATGTAAAAGTAGTATGCTCATATGCGCTTTTTCAACTGAAATTGGAATACTTATCTGCGCCATTTTCATCCCTGCTTGAAAATCCCCCACACAGTTTTCAAACTTTCCAATCTGGGTGCAAAGTTCTTTGTGAGGCTAATTTCTGTGCACATTTGCCCACCAGTCTACTGCGTTACCTGCGCAGTTTTCAAAAAGAGCCTTGCGAATTTTGCTTCTGCTCAGAACAGAGTCCTTTCAATACAATCCTTGTACCTTTGCTCTTTGTTTGGACAGATCTATGAAGCAAGGACAAGAATTATATGACTGACAGTCAAGCGGCTCATGGAGTAAGGCTGCAGTGGAGATCTTACATTTCTGTTAAGCACCACACCATGCATAAATACAGTATTTTGCGATAGAATCCACACAAAATACAGAATTTCTTCTGCACAATTATCTGGAGTTAAAAGCACAATCTCTGCGCATTGAAAAAACTTTACAGTCTGGTATACCATGAAACTGCAATCTGGTATATATTTATTAGCCTCAACTCAAAATCACTGGGTTCCTTGTATTTACTCGTTGATGGTGATTTATGTAAAATTTTGAGATGAAAATAATGATGTCATTATGACGTCTTGTGTAGTTATGATTAGTCAATTCATTTCCAATCTGGGATGGAATTGAGAAGATTAAAATTAGGCCACTGTTATTTTCCATATCAAATGACGCTTTTTTCAGTTATTCTACAAACAAACGAATGCTCACTTTTCTTGGAGACTTTCAAGCTTTGAATCTATGTCAGCTGCAATTGATTCTAATGTTGAAACATCAAGAAGGGCAGCATTTGCAAGCTGGTCAATAACATTGCCAAAAAACATCTCATTCGCACTCATATTCGACTCCATTGTCTTTGAAAACTTGCTCAGGTCTAGCTTTGTCCACAGTTAATCATCTTGCTCAGTAAAATGGTGGACGTCTGACTCGGGCTACATGCAAAATCTTTCCCAACTCTGCAGCATCTGTTTCATCTATTCCAGCTTTGTTCATTTCTTGGCCAAGAAAATTTTTGGCAGCTGCCACAAGCCAAACGAGGCTACATGGAAATGAGATCGATATCAGTGTGGAAAACAGCTGTATCCATGGTAACTTTGACACTATGAAATGGAAAGACATCTCATTCACGCATTCACTCCCAACAAATTATTGAAAAATCATTTAGCCAGGAGTCGAGTCGAGGTTGATACTGAAAGAAATTAGTTGGGCATACAAATAACTTACATTGAAAGAATGGGTAAAGGAAAAATTCTTTGCAAAAATTGTTTGTAAAATATCGCTGCCGACAGAGCAGAAACTGCGCAAGAATACGCAAATGCTCGTAACTTTGAGCCCCCTAGCTGTGGCCCCCCAAGCGGGGCCTCTTGTCACGCCATCACGCCATCACGCCAATTTTTCGCCATTTCACGCCATCACGCCGAAATATTTTCCAGATCACGTTCACGTGCTTAATTTCTCAGTATAAGCATCTTTTCAAAGATCTGATATGCACCATCACTATTCATTTCCATTAATAAAGTTTGAGCGCAAGTATTGCAGTAAAACTCATTCACAACCATGGTATCCCAAAAAATTGGTAAGACCAGGCGGAGAATAGAGAATACCTCACAGTGAAATCAAATGCGGATGCCAAGCAGTTGCAAGATGACCTTCAGGTACTTGCACATTGGGAGCAAAGATGGAGTATGGAGTTTCATCCTGATAAATGCAAAGTTCTCTCAATAAGTCGCAGCAAAAGTCCCATTAAGTCTGAATACACTCTACACGGATACAAATTGGAACATGTCACCAGTGCAAAGTATTTGGGGGTGACTTTTAACAACAAACTCACATGGGATGAACACATTAGCACTATTACAAGCAAAGCTAACAGAACCCTAGGATTCTTGAGACGGAACTTGCAAGTGAATAACCAGCAGTTAAAATCACAAGCCTACAAAAAAATTAGTCAGACCAACTGTTGAGTATGCGTCCACCGTGTGGGACCCCTATACTAAAAAGAACATCGATCAGCTAGAAAGAGTACAGCGCAGAGCTGCAAGGTATGTGCATAACAGCTATTATAACACTTCCAGTGTAACCGATATGCTTCAAAAACTAAATTGGCGCAGCCTTCAATATAGACGAAGAGATGCTAGACTCTGCATGCTATACAAGATTCATTACAATTTAATAGCCATTCCTGCAGACTGCCTACGACTTCAGCAAAGACACACACGATTCTCATACCAGCTAGCGTTCCACACTTTACACGGATCTGGAAACTACCGTAAATATGCATTCTTCCCACGAACAATACGGGAATGGAACCTCTTACCGGTAAATGTAATCGCAAGTCAAAGTATTGACTGTTTTAGAGATAGAGTGAGCCTCATTGAATATAGTTGTGTGCCACGTATGCCAGAAATTTAAATTCATAAGGACATCTTTTTATGAAAATTCTTTTTAGAAAACTCCTTATAAATTCGATAAACAATTTTATATATTTATTTTTTAGCTGTGACATCCAGGGTGGAAAGTATGTGATACATTTAACTGATTATGCACTGTTGATGCTCATGGGCACTTCCTTCAACATAACGGGCTGATTTACCCGAATCATAGTGCCAATCATACTTCCCAAATTTTTCCAAGTATTTGCTTACTATCCACTCTGGCTGTCACCCTGTCAGAATCTTCTCTGTAGAAGGCAGACAGTACCTGGTAGATGTAGATGTAGATATCATATTGAAGTTACAGTCCGGAAACAGTGCTTAGACTTTAGTTGACCTTCTAACGGGCTTTATTGATTCATTTTCCTTCTATCTCAGTTTCTCTCAAGTAATGTTCTACACGCCTACCATACACTCCTCGTGTTGTGTTCTTTTCTAAGTTTTTCATCACGTTATCACGAAATTTCAGTCCTCCTTCGCGTAATCACGCGCTCAAAAATCAGTTTTCACATGCACGCAAGCAACGTGGATCACGCTATAACGTGCCGAAAAGGCAGCTTGCACGCAATCACGAGCAATAAATCGGCTAATCGCGCATCACGCCAGATCGCTTGGGGGGGGCCACCCTAGCTCCTTGCAAAAGATTCCAAAGTTGATCTTGGCGAGATGACTTATCTTTTCAAAAAGCTCATCTGATGATTGGTTGGGATGGGTAAAAAGGTAATGTATTTGCTTATGATCCCAGCTGGTTGAAAGATACTTCCAATTAAATTAATGTCAGCCCCCTGTCGACCCCAGAGATTCAAAGTGAACTGTATCGAGAGAAAAGCCCCAGCCCCGATGGCTTGCCGTGCGTCCCACCTTGCTTGAAGAAGATTATATGCAGCCAGGATCGCATCGACTTCTGCCTTCCAGTTTCTAAACGTTAAAAAGAATCCATTCAGGTTCAGGTTCTTATTCGATGTTCGTTAAAGAAACCCTTTGTCTGATGACTGCAATCTACAGTATCAATTCGCTCGTGAGTTCATTCGTTTCTCGATCCAAATTTTTGTTGAGCAGAATTGATCATTTCCAGCATTTTCGTTCTCGCTGACTGCTTGTGTATCGTTTAAGCCGTTGAAATAATAGACTCTGGTTAAAAGTTATAGTTTCTCGATCTCATAGCTACGAAAACCCAAACAATGTTAAGTTTTGAATGAAATACCCGAAACCCGAGCAGAAAAGGTGGCCACCAGCAACCTGTGACACATCTTTGGACCCGAAAAGTAGGATTAAAACGTAAAACGCGGAACCCGTGGGCTAAAATTGGCCAAAACCGCAACCTATGAAACCCCAAAGCCCCCTCCCAGAAGAAATATCTTTCCAAAATCGTCCCTTCTCCAAAGGAGAAAGCTTGGAATACAGGATCTACTCGTATGTAGCAGACTGCCGAAAGAAAAGTTCTAAAACAGGAAAATCTTTCAGCATGCTTTACATTGCCTCAAAGCACACATTTAGAGGATCAGAATGAGATTAAAATGAAACAGATTTTAGCCAGGAACCAGGAAAGATCTGATTTAGGCCCAACTTCAAAAACCAATATCTTTGCCTTTGGTTGACAAATAATCTTGAAAATGTTTCAGGACATGAACCCGTAGCTTACGATGTGCAAAATCAAGCAGGAATCTAAAACTTAAATTTTGTTTAAAATCGATGCTCTGGATCAGGTGGGACCTAAACTGGACAAGCTCCGAGCATGCTGGCAAGCATGCAAGCATTCAGTCGAAACTCATTCTTGCGTGGGAGTATGAGCAAGAGCAGCATTGAAAATTTTTGCATGCAAAGAGTCCCTGGTGCATCAGCAAATAATTCGTGAAAGCTCAAGACGATGAGATTGAAGTACGGTGAAACATTTCATTGTTTTATTGCCATTATCAGCAACAAAATATTTGAAAATGGATCTGTAAGTAATCTTCTTAGGGCTTTAATTCAAATGAGACTTTGAATAAACAACACCATTCTAAAGTTGGGTATTACAGTCGATGTACAAGAATAATCTTGCAACTTGCAACGTCCAATGTTGTCACAACAAGAACCCAGCATATGCGTGTCACAGATTGCATCACGTAACGAAGAATATAAGATGTGAGAGATAAAATTTTCTTTGAGCTGCTTTGTATTTGAATTAAGGAGGATTTCGAGGTTGCTGGGTAATCAAATGCGATTCGCCTGAAGGGAGTTTGGCACTGTTGCAACATTCAGCTGATAAGAGAGAGAGCTGGAGGAGATGTCACCAACAAGGCTTGGATGAAGAACGGCATTTGGAAAGCAGTGCTTTCAGTTGTTACAGAAACGTTGTTAATCAAAGTTAGCAGTCAAAACAGGTGGTTGTCTGCTTGTTGGTCTTCCCATTTTCTTCTCTGCATTGCTCCTTCACACTGCACCAGTTGAAGATCAGCAGTTTGCAACAGACAGACGACGACCGAGAAAAATGGAATTTCCGAAACATATTGTCTGGAACTTCAAAAGTTGCAATAGTTTGACAAATTCTGAAGACAAGCAATTTGCAACAAAGTATCACGGAACACAGTTTGATCAAGCAATCAAAGTTAGCAAATTTTACCAATAATCATCCGTTTCTTGTCACTGTTTTTTTCCTACACAACTTCTTCTCATTGGAACATTAAAAGAAACAAAGCGACTTGCAGCAGAAATATCACGGCATGACAGCAAAGAAGTAAACGTTACCAGATAATACCAAAGATAATTTGCTTCTTTCAACTCCTATGTTCTTGAGCTGCTCCTTCCCGCTGGAACATTGGTAGAGCTTACACGAACCGCAGAAACTGTTTAGTAAATGAAATGGATCCAAGTTAGGGATCACCGATTCAAATTGTCTTCTGCGTCTGCTATTTGCAACTGTTACTTTACTTTAAGATTCCTATTGACTTGAAAGAACAAACATTTGCAGCAGTAGCTGCCATTAACCTCATTGAAACATGGTGGACGTAACCATCGATGAAGATGCCGAAAACCTCGTTGAGTTGGGGAACAAGCCGAAATTCGGAAAGAGAATGGATGCTGCAATTATGAGAAATATAAAGCATCGCAGAATGATGAATGAAGAAGTGGAAACACTAGAGATGGCCAAAAAGCGAGCTGTAGCTGAGATGAAAGAGCGAATGACAAATTTTGCCTTGCAACAACAGAAAAATGGATTTTCTACAGGTAATGATAAGATTGATATCCAAAAAGCAAGGCAAAAGTTGCAGGAACGAGTCTCTGATGTTAATCAAAAATTTTCCTTACTACATGATGATTATCATGGTCACAGTACGCGTACTACGCCGAGAAGACAATCTACCATATCGCAATCAAGAGACGAGCATTCATTCGCCCAAACTGTGCTAAACAACTTACCTTCATTTCTTGATGCAACCAAACCGACGCAAGGCAAAGAGTTGGACCGTGTCACGAGCAAGGAAACAAGACAGAGCCTTGGGGAGGAGCTTTACGAAGGCAAAATTCAACAGAGTCGAAGCTCCAGTTTTAGCGTCGAGTTATCTCCTATAGAAGATAATGAAGTGTTTTCTGAAAGTGACTTTGAATTCAACTTTGATAACAATTACCGTGCAAAAATACATTACGATAAATTCGGCAATCCAGATAATCTTGCGCTCACACCACAGCTGCCAGCTAACAGTGCACGAAGGTTAACTTCTGCGAAATCGACAGAAGACGAGAAGATTCTGACAGATCCAACTGATCTAAAGCGGAGAGGGAGTCGCTATTCTTGGAATCTGTCTAAAGAAGAGCACCAAGTCCTCAGCTCTACGGACGATATCGGACAACTCGGAAAACATCCGGACCCTATGGACAAAACTTTACATCACACAAATTACACAAAACTTGAACTACCCAAAGATATGAGGCCTGAGCTTCACAACATTCAATCTTTTCGGGTCAGAAATGAAATGAATAAAGAGGCATTACAACTCACAGCCATACTGTCCGACCAAGAACCCTTCGACTTCGAGAAAAGATGGTCTGCTGCATTACAGAAACTGGGAAAGATCTCCTTATCAACTGTGCCCTCTGTAAAGAAAGACATACAACGACCATATGTAAACGGAGAATTATACGCTCACCAAAAGGGATATTTTTACCAACATGGATGTTTTATAACGATTTTGAGCCGGGAACCTCCTCCTGAAGATGATAAATACGACAAAATCCATTAAATAGACCTTTTAGCTATTCTAGAAAAGAGCCTGGATCGAGCGATATTTTTATACAATTTTATGCGAAAGGTTCGATTGAGTGGCGTTAGAGCTTCGATTGCACTTGAGCACATTCGAAAATTCTATAGAATGTAATGAAATATCGTTCGATCCTGATTCGTTTTCAGAATAGCTAAAAGGTCTATTGTGCAAATGCGGAATGCATTCAAATAAAGTCTGTCTTAATCAGGACAATAAAATGTCATGTGGAAATAGCCTCGAATGAAACCAGTTGAGCCATTTTGTATGATTTAGTTTGCGTTATCGCAAATTTCAAGTGACATGACAGACTTTCGGCCGGTATTTTCCTTTAGACTTTGTGGTATTCAAGATTAGAAACCATTTCACTTGAAAGATTCTTAATGCTAGTCTCCACAGGTTTCGCCCGGTGTGCTTGAAATACGCGGCAAACTTTCTGAGAATTTCTAAATTTTTATCTTAAAAGTAATGACAGCGAAGAAGGCTATTACAGCCCTTGGAAACAAATGACAAGCTTGAATGCCTTACCATGAGCGATAGGACACCCAGTTTGCAACAGTTTGAAATTTATATCAAAAGCGAGCCACCTTAACTTAGTGTTTTTTGTGCTTGAACTAAAGGTGGATCTGCACTTAAGGTGGCTCACTACTGAATTATTTCAGAATTATGAGACAGTGAGAGGTGGTTGTATACCAAGTGAAAATAAGTGCAAACACAAAACACTAAGCTAAAGTAAATCAAAGGGGTTAAAAGCAAACTTAGTTAGGGGGACTGGGTAATCTATGTCGCTATATCTCCGTTCATTTACTTTAAGGCGGCCTGCTTCTGATATAAATTTCAAACTGCTACACACTAGGTGTCCTATCGCTCATGGTCTTACATGCTAAGATATCAGTCTAGTCTCTGTGAGACAATATTATAAAGAAGTTTCAAGAAGGCTTTCGAAGGTTCCGAAAGTTCCAAGGGTGCTTTCGAGTGCCTCCTTTCCAAGGTTTTAGTAACTCTTGCTCAAACGGCAACCCTGATTCTCTGAGCCATTTCAAGCGTTCTCAAAAGAGCCTCATGCAAATTTTCATATTAAACTATTGACCCCTGGAGGAGATACATGGCTTAAGGATCGACGGGGGTCTGCCGCTTGGTTCTCAGAAAGGTAGCGTCTTCTAGTTACCAAAACTCGCCTTCGTACCCACTTTTATGATGAATTTCGACGGAAAACTACCCATCTTGAACAATTTTTGGAAAATGTTAAGCCAAACCTACCTATGTTTAAGGAAAGTATGCTGAAAAGGATCCTTGTTTAAAGAATTTTGGGACCAAAAACCATCCACATGGATGGCAAATACTCGTACCGTCAAAATGTTATTTACCCCTTCCCCGGGGTTTTGAAGAATCTGATAACTTTTTTCAATCGATTTATTCTGATGCTTTTGACGAATGACGAATGTACAGATTTTCCTGAAACCGAAACTTAGGTCACTTTGTTGGGTTGCTTGAGTTGTAGAGAATGGACGATGCTAGACTTGCCCCAAGTCTATTTCGTCATCTGTAATAAGTCTGCCTGAAACAGTGAACGACGAAACATTTCGCTTTTCCCTTTCCTAATTTTTTTATTCACGAAATAGACCAGGGGCAAGTCTACGACGATGCAAACCATAACAACAAAGTTTGATGGTTTTCTGTTCTTGTAATCATTCCTTCAAGGGAACAAGCAATCAATCTTACAATTCTTGGCTGCATACTGAAATTATAACATCTTTCGAAAGCAAAAATTTACAAATAGTACTTATGGTAACGTTAAAAGATAACTCTTTCCAACCATGAATGTTGAATTTCAACGAAATAAGGTACAACCAGGTGTCCAAAAAAATATACTCTCGTTTGAAAAATCGCCAAAATATGATTATGAACGTTATCATAAAATTTTCTTTTTGATCTCTTTCGCCAATCATCTAAATATATTCATAGATGATAAAATGCTTCTACGCAAAGGGCATGGAATAACGCATCGAAATCTCACTCTTTAAGCACCGTTACTCTTGCCTCTAAGAGCGATTACATTGAAATTTTTCATTAAAGGGGCAGGGTGACGTAATGCAAACAAACTTTCTCGTAACGACCATTTTGCAATATTTTGATTGGCCATATCACAGCGATTTTGCACTACTTTCCTGAAAATGAAAGTGGTATTGTGAAGGTGGACACTTATATTTCGTAGAGAAACAAACGAAACACTCATCTTTTGTACGATTGCAGAGATTTAGGAGGATTTTTAGAAAGAACTTTCGTGTGGATTTACACTATCCACCAAAATCTGTATAGAACACAATGGCCGCGTGTGGGCAACAAAATAGATTCTAGAGATAAAAGGTTTGTTTACGGTTACGTGACCCAGCCCCTTTAATCCTCAAGCCAAGCCTACCATAGTATTTTGTATTTCATGACCAAACAGGAAGCTTGATATACCAAAATGAATTACCCTGCTTCAAGACCATGCTGCACTGACAAGTAGCTAAACAAATTCGCTAATTTGACAAATCGAGAGATCATCTATGACTGGAAAATTATTTTGTCTTTGATATACTTGCTAAAGAGAAATTTGAAGATCGGCCTTGAAATATATTTTGGAGATTTTGCAAACAGGAGTACTTTTTGGTTGGAGCGTCGCCAGCACAACATAACTAGGGTGCACAAAATTGAAAGGGTTGGGGCAAACGCCCAAAATTTCGTGACCACGCCCTTCAGATTCTCCGAGAAATGCAAATGCCCTTGTTAGCAATTTGATTTATTTCGAAACTTTTTTTAAAGCAACCATCTCAAGCATCACCTCTCTGATAGGTGTTTTTCAGAAATCACAGAACAGAAATCAGAACTGAAAAGGAAATTCATTTAATCCGAGTCTATTGAAAAAGGAACTCTGATTTAATTCACCAACATGGAAGTTATGGAAACTGAAAATGCCCAGTAAAAGTTCTCAGGCAAGGTTGCACAACCATAACTTGTTCTAAGTCAATGAAATCACATACTCTCTTGTTTGTAATGAACTTCGAGAAATTTGAAAATCGACCTTTGAGAAAACCGGGGTGGACATGTCCTCGCAGTCCACCCCTGGCGACTCCACTGCTTAGAGACATCCGGTAGTAACTAAGTACATATCAAAGATTGGGAATCTTGGCAGTAGGTGTGTTATGGAATATGTAATACGACATGACACAGTTAAATCAGCTTTATCTAAACCAAGTTGAATCTCAGCCAATCAAATGCATTCTATTTGTTCGATTGCCCATTTGATAACCTGGTTTGGTCGAAGCTGGGTTTACTAGCAAGTGTGAATTGGAGTATAACTTATCTACATTTCTAAGGATAAGAATACTCAAGGTATTTTGCCTGATTTTATTCACAGAAATATTGTATAGAGGCTGGATCCTTGATAGCTCTGTTTTTTGGCAACAAAATTTAATCAGACGGGTCCTTAAAGCTGGCTGATCTTGCAATCCTAAATTGCAAACGACGAATTGGTTTATAAAATGTTGGATTATTTGAATTAATGGAAACTAGTGGACCACATTATCTCATTCTCAATACAACCATCTTGTGTAACATCATAACCGTCATTACCTTTATCTACCAACATCAACTCACTTCATGCGCAAAAAGAAACGAAGAGTTTGCTCTCACCAACACTGTGTTTTGTGATGTTTCCTTTTTTGGCTACCTACTTAACTGATTCTGCATGGTGCTCCAGGTCTGCTTAACACAGGGAACAATACAGACCGTTGCGGAGCGCCCTGAGCAGTCAGTTAAGGAGGTAGCCACAACAGCACACTGGACAAAAGTAAAACACACTGTTGATGAGAGTAAGATTCTCATCTTACTCATTCTCACTTTCTCACTTTTCGCATTCTCACTTTTACTGGAAGGTGTTTCAAGGAATAAATGGAACTGTTTGATGACTCACGGAATCGTGTTTGAAGAGCAATTTCTCTTAAAAACTTATTGCAAAGTATGTAGAGACAAAAGCCTTACTTCCATACACCGGCATCTTATGAGCAAGTGGAATTTTACATAGTAAAGGGATAACTTTTGACGTAACTTTTCTTCAACTTAAAAAACAAAAGTTCTGCTCGCTCGAAAAAAATGCCGCAGAGTGGAAATATGGCCTTAGCGATACAGTCCCTAAAATGGAACCAAATGAAACCACGTTCGCTCTATTGCCCTTTTGTCTCATGATCCACAGAGCAAAATTACTTCCTTTTTCCTGCTAAATTAGGCAAGTGGAATAAGCCACTTTTAACTCCGTTTGTTCGCTTTAAGCTTTGTTGAACATATAAATATCCTTCAGAAACCATAAAATAAAGCATACAATTAAATGTCTATACAAAAACAGACACTGTTCATTTCAATTTACTGTAACATTTTTGATACACAATCATTCATCAGATGTTTCCATCTCATCGTCTCTCTTGTGTTCCTCTTCGTCTCTAAATTGGTGCCCCTCGTCTTCTCTAAAATGATGAGTGCGTAAATGCGTTCTCAAATTACTCGACGAAATGAACTTCCAGCTGCAAATATCACAGCGGTAAGGCTTCTCTCCGGTATGGGTGAGTACGTGACTCTGAAGGTTGCCGGATGTTGTGAATGCTTTCGAACAGATTTTACATTGATAAGGTTTCTCTCCCGTGTGTATACGCACATGTCTGCGCAAGTCACTTGAGCTGACAAAGCCCTTTCCGCAATGAGTACATTTGTGAGGTTTCTCTCCCGTGTGCGTCAACACGTGTCTTTGTAAATTCGTCAGTTGCGCAAAACCTCGTCCGCAGATGTTACATTTGTATGGCTTCTCTCCTGTGTGTATTCTATTGTGAATTTTCAAATGAGCAGCAAGGACAAAGGCTTTGGGACATTTATCACATTTATGTGGTTTTCGTCCAGTATGAATAAGGACATGTCTTTGAAAGTTCCATGACCGTGTGAAAGACTTACTACAAAACTTGCATTGGTATATTTTCTCATTTTCATCGCTACTTTTCGGTGATAACTCCCCAGACTGACTTGAGGGTACTTTGTCGCTATTTTCAGTTTCGATCTTAATGTCCGACTCTATAATATTAGGCACTCCGTTTCGAATTACGCCCGGCTCCCTGCCTTGGTACAATTTCCATACATTAGGATCGTCTAAGACGAAGAACTCATTGTAAAGGTCTTTCTTGAGGTCGATATTGGTGGGAAATGGTCGCATAACGCTGGCTGCAGCTGCCAAATATGGTAAAAAGTTGTTGTTGTGGATGACGAGATTCTTCATGGCGATATCTTGATCGGAGAAGATGTCATTTTCATCAATTTCTGATAATGGCGATGAACCTGGAAGAATTAGGAAAAATTGAACATATGCTCACACCTCCCAAATAAAGAACAGTGCATCTAACTAATGCTTATAATGTAGCACCATTGTATTCAAACTCCTGAGCCCCATGCCCCGGCTTCCTAGGGGCTGTATCATTTCCTCAAAAACCGTACGAGACTTCCTGGGGGACAAAGGATTCCCAGAAGATTTCAGGGACTTCTCAGGAAAGCGACACAATTTAAAGTAGAGGTGTGTAAGATATCCAGACAGCCGTTTCCCCTGATTTGCCCCTCAGTGTACTGAGTTAAAGGCATTTCAGCAACATGTGTGTAAAAGAGCAGTTGTGTATACAACAAAATGAAAAAGAAAACGATAAACTAAGAGGAACTGGCGGGAAAAGTCTGGCCTGATATTTGCAAACATTTGAAGTATACTTGGTTTATGTTTACTTCAATCTATTCTAATTAAGTAAAGAATCCATGAAAATCATGTGCTGGTATTACTAAGTGAAAGAGCGTGCACAATGTGTGCACAGGTACAGGGATTAGAGGTTAGGATCAAAGACAGGTTTCCACCGAGCATTCACACTGAGCATGGACACATATGGACACGTTGACTAGCAATAGCCTGCTAAACTTGTTTGGGAGAAAATTTTAGCGGCCTGGACTTCAGAATATTTTAGCCAGCCTTATTTGAAAGTTTCCCTCATTTTGAAGTAGCACCAAAATATATTACAGTGATAAAGTCCCCGAAATATCGCTCACTTGGAAATGTTTTGAGGTTCGATCTGGGCCACGGCCATAAAAATATTTGAGAATATCTCCAAGAGTCTAGATTTCGATGCTGGTTGCCGTACACTCGGCCATACACTCTGTTTGGACATTTTTATACGGCCTAATACCCGGGTAACGGCCTAAAGAAGAGCATGCTCGCAGCTTTGATTTTGATTATTCATTGATTCAATGAAACAAAACTGAAACCTTGAATGCTCGAAAAGATAGTTGGCAAAATGAAAGTTGCAATAAGTAAGCATCTTCGTGAAATATCTGCATTTTTCGCGGTTCACATTCATAAATCAACTTATTATTTTGAAACACCCTTTTTGCGCGGTTTTAGTTCCTTGAACGACTTCACTCTCCGCACTTTCAACAATAATTTGACTTTTTAAGCTGTGCCTTTCGACAGTATTTATCAGCAATATGAAATCTTCCTCGGAGATTTATGTCTTTCTATTTCAAGGTCTTTTCGCCATCCAAATGATAGCTAGTGCAGGCAAGAACAATCTAATTAACCTGCAATTAACCTTGTTAAATTAAAAACCAAAAAGGCCAGTTTTAACTTGAACAGCAATTTCGTCACCCGTCCCAAAATGAACGTAAAAGATGGAGGAACGTTCCTGAATTTGCTTATGTGAAAATGAATTAAATGATCCTGTTCAAAACATTATCTTTCTCCTGTACCAAAATGTTTTGAAAGATTTTGCAATCACTGCGGTGCACTGGAAGAAATATCTGTTCCCAATTAACTGTACTGAATTTTAACCCTATGAGATTTCATGATCTTTACTACTTTTCCTGCAGCAAAAATGAAGCTTGTTTGAAACTAGTTTGCTTATAGCTAGGTTAATGCGGAATCAATTCATTTTAGAGATGATTGCTGTCAGAGCTTAGCTTGTAAAATGTTCACGCGCTAGGCGATTTTTAAAGCTTTACTATCGCTATAATTACATTCCCAGCCTCGCTTTATCAGTTGTCTTCTAACGCCATGAGAGACGGTTGTCAGATCCCTTTGTTTCCATGCTATAGGAAGATTCACCTTGTTGATGTTCAAAGAGTTTCAAAAGGAAACCGCGCTAATTCTCATGACCGAATGATACATTAACTTGGTTTGTAAGTGCCATCCATAGTGAAGAACCGGTGACTTTGTCTTTTTTCACTATGGATGGCACAGTGTAATGTAAATTATATATTGTAGTTTTTTTTAATCTTGATATATATAAAAAAAAGAATGATACATGCGAGGCTGACAACTGAATTATTGGCTGCCAATAATTGAGGCGCGCTTTATGTAGCGATAATAAAGCTTTAAGAAATGGCTCACCGTAGAAAATCTGTTACAACTTGACTCAATTTCAAGGGTAGCGGCAAATTTTTCATGTTTTCCTTCATACCAAAATTTAGTGTTGAATACAATGCCTTGAAGGAATCGAAAAAAAAAATGACGCTCAGGTGTTATGCCTAAAATGTACTCTGGCGCAAAGAAAGCGACTGTCTATGCTCTGTAAAGATTTCGTGCAAATTTTAAAACATGAACTCCAACCTAAAATTTTGGTGTTGATCCGAAAACCTTGCACTTCACAGCAATCTTAGTATAGGAATTTACGGTTTTCCTTGAATTGTTACGAAATTGATCCACAAATGGAAACAGGTGGGTTAAAACAAGAGAAACGACATGCGCCTTTGAAAAGACGATTTGAACCGCTATCGCCTGTTAATAACACATTATATTGTTTAAAGATTTGTATAGAGACTTATGTTCGGAAACAAAAGGTTCTTGAGCTATGCTCAAAAATCAAAAGCAAAGTAGTGAAGCTTCAGCTGGGCGCTGAAGTTTTCACCGGCGCGGTATTTGAAATAACAAAAGAAATGTAAACACTGTGATTGTTGTGATTTCGATTATGATTGTTCTTCTCAAGTTCAGCTGTTAGTCTTATTCAGAATGTGATTAGTGATTCATTGATTCAACCAACTTACAATCGAACGAAAGATAAACACAACATTCGATCCACGTGTGTCACAACTTATAGCCTTGTCTCTGCTCTGAATTTAAATGTGACCGCGTTGAAAAGCGGTTGATGTGAAATTTTGCGTTGCGCTAGAAACTGTTGAAAATCCGCAATGTTTCTCGCCACTTCAAAACGGCATGGCTATTCATTTGGATCTGAAATTTTGTATCAAACATCTATCCTATGAATTGATTCTAAAATTGGTCATTTAGTCTGATCTAGTTAGAGGAGAAATATTGAATAATATCTTGCATCCATCCTCGTGTTTCCTTGCATCGATCAAGTGTGAACTCTGAAAACACCATGCTTCCAGAAATGTTTCAAACTATTAATTCCGTCAAATAAATTTGACAAAATCCTCAGTTGGAAAAATAAATTTTCTAGGACTAGTTATTGCTTTCCATTGGCTATATTATGTTTAGCACCTTATTGGATGCTTTCTCAAGCTTATTGACTTATTTCTAGTTATGGGCCACAGAAAAAATAATGGATAACCTTAGGAACTGTGTGGGAAGTTCCAGTTCATCGACACTTTGCCTATTCTTTGGTCGAGATTTAAGTAACTTCGACAATACCCAACTAAGTTTGTGCAAACTTTCTGAACCTTATGGTTTATTTTTGATGGGCCACGGAACAAAATAATGAATAAGCAGAGTGGGCATTTCTAGCTCAGCTAAAATCTGAGTAAGTCAAGGAACACAATCTTGCCTTTTCTCCAAAACTCCAAACAACAGCAAGCGTAAATAAAATTTCAAAACTATCAAATACTTTTTAAATGTTCAAAATTTCAAAATTTCAAAACCATAACAGCGTAAATAATTCTTTAGCAGCAGTATATTTTGCAAGAAGAATTTTCTAATATTGCAAAGCTGCAACGGAGATATAAACGGAGATATACAGTATACAAAATTAAGCCTAGATATACAGTAGCTAATTGGTGAAAACTGCCATAAAATCATTTATCGAAAAATATGTTTTCAGGGATTTGAAAAATTTAAAAGTGAAATTTTACGTAACTTTCGAAGTAATTTTGGCAATTGCCTTTCGGATAAGTACAGGAAAACTAACTTGCTAATGTATGAGAAATAACAGGTTCGTTTGTTTGGGGATTCTGATACTGCTAGTTGCTTGCCGCAAAAGAGTCTGGTGCTTTCTTTAAGTATAAATATGGTAGCAAAAGGCCTGATCATGAGCAGCTTACAATTATTTCTTTGAAAATTGGTAGGGGTATAGAATCTTGGTGGAAGATGGTAGAATTTTTGTAAATAGTGCCAATGAACATCTTGAATGTATATTTCCCCAATATCAAACCACGAAAGTCAAAAGAACAGTATGATGTGATTTCATATATGGTTATGAAAAACGAAAATATGTTTCACAAAAAAAACAGTAAAAATAAAAATTCATACCATTTGGAAATTCTTCTTCAGTAGGTGAATCATTCTTCTTGATCAAAAACGATTTCGGCATTTTCTTGGCGCTTTGATTTTGCTGTGATTTGTTGTTATTTAGAGAACAGTTCCGCAAACGATCACTTTCTCCGAAAACAGCACCAGCACCAAACTTCTCAACGGCAAATCTCTTAGCTCCAACAAGGACAGTTGTACTCAAAAATTTTTGCAATACTCTGGACGCTGGAGAAATATCAGTCCGCGCGAGTCAACAGAAAGTATGCCGTTTACGAGTACAACCATTGCCCTTTTATCCTGACCTAATTTTTCGGCACCGAAAAGCACAATGAATCGGACAACAGGTGGGAAGTATACGGAGTTCAACGGACGGGCGCTTTTCGCAAAGCCAGGGGGGTTCAACAGGCGATGTTATTGTACCAGAACCGAATAAAATCAAATAAATGTTGACAATATATCAAGATTTTAACAGAAGAACAAGAGTTTTAGTCGAAGAATCCCTAGCAAAGGGCTAGTTTCGTCGTAATTAAGGAATAATTGGAAGAAATCTGTCCTAAATTATCCATTTCTTTAGGAACTAGTGGTCAGGTCCTACCCCCTGGTTTCTCTCGCACACGCCTATTGTCTTTCAAAGATGCTAGGCTCACCTGTGGCACTCAGACATAGAAGATCCAACGTTCTAAGACTTTAGAACACCCCAAGGGTCTTCTATGCTTGATTTCACAAGATTGTTGTAAGGTTTTAGGCCGAATTTTCCTTCTTTCTTCGAAGAAATGGCGCGCGTCTGGCGTGTGCCTGTAATCTGATTATTCATGTTTGATGAATGTCCATGCCCAGAGCATGCAAATTATGCGCTGGCGCTCTTGGAATCTGCTCAGATCACCATGCAGTACAATTTCTACCCGTAACCACTGAAGGTGTGCAGCCGGGGGAAGCTGAAAGGACTGGTAAGGTAAACGAGCTTCAATAACATTGAGTATTTGAGGCTATGATCGACCAATAGTTGGTTACAAAACATCAAAATTTTTCGACTACAACTGAGGACCGACTTAAGTAATGAATCTAAGGCCTCGTTTACACTGCACCGGTACGATTTTGAATCCAGTACAAAAGTGCATCGGATCAGCCTCCAATTTTCACTGATCCCGTTAATCTATGACACTTTTGCTCTTTCAGTCCTTAGAAGAAAATTTCTTCTGGGGCAGTGTAAGCGTTCTTGAACCGCAACGACTTTTGTCGCGGGACAAAACTTTTGGTTTTGGCAGTACACGTTTTTTTTATAAGAAACTGGTTTATAAGAAACTAGTACCAAGATGCCCAAAATTTTAAGAAACTCTAGTATTATGTCTGAGAAGTACTAAGAAACTTTTCAAAGTTAAAAGCATGGATATTATAGCAAATATATCGTTGAATCTTTATTCTTGAGCAATATTATCTAACCATTTGTGTTTTCAACATAACAGAACACTGCTTATTCCTTAATCATGTTTTAAGTGTCAAGAAAACATATCTGGCGCAGTGTTAGCGACCACATTGATAATTCTGCATTCAAAAAATAAGAAACCAATTAAGAAACTTTTAGTACTAAAATGGACAAAATTTTTTGTGAAATTAAGAAACTTTTAGTACTATGGCCTGATCCAAGTTTCTTATAAAAAACGTGTATACGAAAAGAGCATCATTCATTTCTTATGTGAAACCCTTTTTGAGAAGCTTTAGTAGTCTCTTTCAAAAAATTAAGAAATTCTACTAGGAACAATTAGGGGTGCATTCGATGTTAAGAACTTACGCTAATTATTGGCGATGACACGTTCAAACAAAAAAAGCACCACCAACACAAATTATGTGAAAGAAAAACAAAAGCTTTCTATATGATTTGATTCTTAAATTTAATCGAGGGGGCAAATCACTTCTCAAAATAGCGTACGTGACTTCTGTGATTTGGAAATCACATGATTTTCTTCTGTGATTTTTTTGAGATTTTAGTGCTTGCTAGTGATTTTTTCGTGCGATTTTCCAGTAAGTTTTCAGTGATTTGTGATTTTTGGTGCTTTCTGTATGGGATCTTTTGTGATTTTGTGATCTTTGTATGTGATTTTTTTGTGATTTCAAGGGAGTTGTACGAAAAAATCGGTGATTTGTCCCTCGAATTTAATCACATCATATCAGTCGATATCGGACCAAGAAGCTACGCTAGCGATTCTGAATGAATTTTCGGAATCATATTTTATGAAAATTGAGAAACTCTGAGAAAAACCTTATCGTAAGAATTGAACTCAAAGGCAAGAAACCATGCTGCAAAGTTCAGAGTCATGTTTTTTCACAAAAATTAATGCACAGCAATAAGGCAGCGTAGACACACATTTTCAGGAGAGTGGAAGAAGTAGGCTCTAAAGTCCTAGATACTTTGATATTTTCATCCAGAGAATCATGTCAAATCCTTAGCTAAAGTAATTCTGATACAATCCTTTGCAGCAAATTGTTTACTTAGTTACGTAGGTCAGAGGGTTATTTGTTGAAGCTCTGATAAAGAAATTTTCTACTTGTTACTTTCGGCATAGCAACTTAAAACATGAATTTTACGTTTGAAACATGTAGTCTTTGGTAATCTAACTATGGTTATTTGTAGAGTTCTCATGAGTGGAAAATTTGGTTCTTTTTTTATCAAAATTGCTTGCAGAGTCAGTTTTACGTAAGAACTTGCGAGTTCAATACGCTGGCATTCATAAAAGATTTCAGGGCTAAAATGCCAATCAATAAAGCTATCGGCCAAGAAAATAACACTGAATTCATAAATGACGAGAATTAACAAATGACTAGATTTGAATTAAAATCTTGTCGTCACATCTTCTACTAAATTAGGGATGGGTGGGATTTTCAATAAAATTTTCTTATTCTTGAAGTTGAGATGCTACCGTCACAGTTAGAGTAATTCTATAAAGCCTGAAAGCGCTAAACAGGCCGAATAATGTTTGAAATACTACGCTTAATCTCGCTGTCTGCAAAAATTCGTTACTATTCCAAAAAGAGAATAACCCCCGTGTTAGTTGAAAGCACTTTACGCATCGTTCGTTTGACTAAAGCAATGCACCCGTTAGCCCAAGTTCATTGTTCGGCTGATCTATAGCCTCGTACCCATGTAGCTGAGTACACCTGACGTTACTCGGCATAGAAAATGGCTGTATTGTACTAGCTGTCAAACGAGGCTAGCTTACGATTCAAGCTCTTCACTGATGTCAAAATGTTTGCTATTTAATTGTGCAGAACGACTGGTATTGCTATTCTAGTTGCCCTCGATAGCTGAATATTTAATATGCTCGATGGATCCTGCGCACTGCACAGTACAATGAACATGGAATAAGGCACCAGTGCTCTGTGCTTGACCTCATGCCGTGAGCATGCACAATCAATAACTCTGATTACGCTCCAGTTCATCCAGAGCAGGTCTTGCCTGTCATTTTCTTCCACAGATCGAGAGATCTTCAATGTTTTTCTCAAATTTTAGACACATTGATGGAATCAAGTGGTAGGTTCATTAAGCCTCATAGAGAGCGGCTAGCCGAATCTAAGTCCAGTTAATAAGCTCAAAATTTGGGGACTTCTCCGTGCCACGCCTCTTGTTATGCATGGAGAGGTCTTCTTTAAATCTTTGAAATATTGATGGAATTGAGAGGTAGATTCATTATGCCTTAATAAGGGCCGTTAACCGAATTTGTGTTCAGATAAAAAATCTCAAATTTAGGGGTTTCTAGGGGCTACGCCTCCTTCCATAGATCGAGAGGCCTTGCATGTTTTCCTCAAATTTTGGACAGTAAGAAGTAGATTCATTATGAAAACTGCGGGTGGCCAGCCGAATCTGAGTCAAGTTAAAAAAAGGCAAAAATTAGGGGGCTTCAACGCGCCACGTCTCCTTCCACGGATCTACAGTTCTTCTTCGATCTTAGACACATTGATGGAATCAAGGGGTTGACTTATCAAGCCCCAACGAGAGCGGCCTAACCTCCCGGAATTTGCGTCCATCTAATAAGCTTAATACTTAGGAGGCCTTAAGTTTTCATTTACATTGAAGACACATAGACATATTGATAGCGTCAAGCATGTGGAAGCGATTCACTACGGTGCGGAGAGAGCGGCCAGCAGAACTTGAGTCCAGTTGACAGCCGAAATTAGGGCGACGGGCCACGCCCACTTGCATGGATCGCAAGGACTTGAAATAACACCATAGGCCTAACACTGCTTGCTAGAAATTTCCCCGCAAAACTTTAACCAAAAAAGTAAAAGTATTTTGTTTCCATTTTTAGGATTTTGCAAGCTTCTAGGTTGAGCTCTATATGAAACTTTATGTTGTCTCAAATTAAGAGTTATCTATCATATTTTCCTGTGGCTCCCACAAGAAAGCTATCCGTGTGAAATCACTTGTATTAGATTTTTCGACTAAGAAATGACTGTGTTTGGGTATATTTTGCCGTAAACATCCGTGTATACTCTCGAGTACCGAATAATTGTCCCCCCCCCGCTTATTAATTTTTGAAAAATTTTCCAACCCCCCCGCTCTTATTCCAACCCCCCTTTTATTAATTTTTGGAAAGATGAAATGATATTAGACATAATTTCTGAATAAACGCAAGAAAAAGTCTCAAGAAGTGCATTCAACAGAACCAGAGTTCAAAAGAAAATGTATCAGTAACATCACTGTTCACATAAATATATAACAGATAGGTGTTTACCTAAGAAAAGGGCTGTTTTCTATTTCTCCAAGCAGCCCCCCCCCCCCGATTATTCCAACGCCCCCGATTATTGTTATGTCGAACCATTTCCAGCCCCCCCCGATTATTCCCACCCCCCCCGTTTATTCGGTACTTGAGAGTAAGAACCAACAACCGCCAACAACTTTGCAAGTCAGCCTTAACCTGGGTATAGTCTGCACGTAGGCTAGTCAGCCTGGGTTCCTTGTACAATGGATGCAATGGATTGGCTCTAATCTGACAACACAAATTCTATTCTGAAAACGAATGTGGATCGAATAATATTTCATAACAATTTGCAGAATTTTCGAATGTGCGCAATTGCGATCGAAGCTCTAACGGCACTCTATCGAGCCTCGCGTATGAAAATGTATAAAAATATCGCTCGATCCAGGCTCTTTTGTAGAATAGCTAAAAGGTCTTCCTGAATTTTTTTAATCCAGAAGGTTCTTTGAGACGCAACTTGAAAGTATTCTACTGCATTTTGGCAATAACTAGTACATAAATTCACACATCCTCTCCAAACACTATCAAAACTAACCAGGGGCATAGGAAGCTAGCTGCTGATTGGGGGAGGGTAATTGTTCTCACAACAATAGACCTTTAGCTATTCAGCAAAAGAGCCTGGATCGAGCGTTATTTCTATACATTTTTATACGCGAGGCTCGATCGAGTGGCGTCAGAGCTTCAATCACTACTTTGCACATTCGAAAATTCTACAAAATGTAGCAAAGCATCGTTCGATTGAGATTCTTTTTCAGAATAGCTAAAAGGTCTATTACATCTAATTAATGCTTGTGACGTAGCACCATTGTTTTCAAAACTATTGGAGGGGATTGAGCCCTATCTCTACTCCTCCTTCCTACGGGGCTGAAACTAACATGCAAACTTGTCTAGCGAAATAAATGGAAGATTTTTGGTAATTCCTGGACTTTGATATAAGTAGGGGGCGCTTATAGAGAGGGGGCTTATTCAAAATTTCGGCTCAGAAGGGAGGGGCTTATTAGAGAAGGGGGCTTAATAGAAGCGGGGAATGGACAGAGCTTTTACGGTAAGTTGTTGGAATTATACTGGTTTCTAGGATCCACCATACACCCTGTAAGCCTTTTTGCAGCTGCATTTTGTTGCAGATAAATTCGAAGTAAACTGTTTCTGACAAATTACATATTTCAGAAGTATGACATATCAAAAATAATGCAAAACCAAGATCTTGGCAAAACTTATTAAACCTAATGAAAAAGTATCACTTGAGGTGCGGGTTCGCAAAGCTCTTTGAGGAAGATTTGGTAAACAATGAATATTTTTTTAGCTAGGCTAGCGGCAAATTGCGTACAGTCTAGTACCTACAGTGAGTTCATTGCTCTACCTCTTCTACACTTTATGGACTGCTTTACTCAGTGTGTACCGGGTGTCCAATCGGCTCCGCAAGCAACGCGTGACGTAACAGCACACTGGGAGCGAGGCTGTATTGAAAAGCCTAGATTCTCCATACTGAAAATACATCCAATCACTGTTGCCAATTAGATCTCTAATTACATATGAATCATTGGCATGAACAATACAGGTACTAAAGCCTTTTTCAAAAGCGACACCTTCCACTAACTGTCGGCAAATTTTTACTGGTTTGTAGAAAATGCCGCTTACACAAAGCATTACAAGGGCCCCTTGAATCCGTCAGGTGGTAAAGTTGTTCTCTCCCTCACTACTTTTAATGACTTTTATGTGATTTCTTTTGGCACCCATCAGCTATGTCAGCAACCATTTCCTAATTAGGATGCACATCCTCAAGATATCAACACCTTACCAAAACAGTACACACCCTAACAAAAAAGTTAACACCTTTGGAGGGCAATAGAATAAAAGAGTACAGTAAAAACCCGCGTCTAAGAACCTTGAGATTAAGAACCTGAGGGCAGAAATTCTGAAATTACATCCCCATCATGATAACTTAGGCCCGTTTTATAAGTCGCGCCGCGCTGCGCCGAACGAAAAAAATTTGAGTTCAACTGACGTTCGACTTGGAGCCCCTCTGTTTTATAAGAACAAAAGTTTTGTCGTGCCTTACCGTGCCGAACCGTAATGACGAATGCGCACAATACTGACTTTGGAAAATTTTCTTTCTAATTTCATGCATTTGAATACATTCGTTCGTTAAATGATAAATTCGATGTGAGGATAAACGTCTACTTCTTCGTCACTCCATAAGCTATTGACATTATTGAAATAATTACAGTTCTTTTATGCAGGTGTGAGTATGGTGCGGCACGGTGCGACTGAAATTGGTTTTATAAGTCGCACTGGGTCGACCCAGTCGAGAGGGCTTTGGCGTATGGTTCAACTTAGTCGAACTAAGTGTCAAGTTGGTTTTATAAGAGTCGCGCCGTGCCGAACCAGGCAAAATTGGTCGAAATTCACTCGGTTCGGCACGGCGCGGCGTCACTTATAAAACAAGCCTTATTTAGCCTAAAATTGAAATGGGTTCTTACTTGTAGAGATCATCAAATCGAATCAAAACTTTACTTACTTAATCATCGAACCTATATAAACTGACAATTCCACATATGCATATTGCATAGAACTCTAACATGCTTTGAAAGCTTTTCATTGTATTCCATGAAATTTCGGATTCTTCCACAAACTTTTGCTGTGAATAGGACGTCATGGGCTCAAATGTTGTCAGCTGCTTGAAGCTTCAGTTGGAACAAAAGAAATACCTGAAAGCCCTGAAGAAAGTAAGAACCAATCTAAGAACCTGAAAAGCCTCATTTCCAATTAAACACCCATACACGTTTTTTATAAGAAACTTGGATCAGGCCATAGTACTAAAAGTTTCTTAATTTCAAATGAAATTTTGTCCATTTTAGTACTAAAAGTTTCTTAATTGGTTTCTTATTTTTTGAATACATGAATAGTCAATGTGGTCGCTAACACTGCGCCAGATATGTTTATTGACATTTAAAACATGATTAAGGAATAAACAATGTTCTGTTATGTTGAAAACACAAATGGTTAGATAATATTGCTCAAAAATAAAGGTTCAACGATCTATTTACTATAATATCCATGCTTTTAACTTTTAAAAGTTTCTTAGTACTTCTCAGACATAGTACTAGACTTTCTTAAAATTTTGGCCATCTTGGTACTAGTTTCTTATAAACCAGTTTCTATAAAAAAACCTGTATATAAAAGAACCTAGTCAGGCTGTCTTGCTAAATTGTATGTTCTTATACGCGGGTTTTTATTGTACGAGGCCAATATTCAGAACTAAATGCTGTATCTGTTAGAAAATGGCTTCATGAGATGTGAAAATTTTGTTTGGCAAAATCACTCGTCTTTGAGGGCCCGAAGAAATAAGAGAAATGCTGGTACTGGTAGGGTGATCTGCTTGCCATTCAAATTTGAATAAAATACAATGCAGCCCTTCAACGAAGCGGCCTCGTTTCGGAAATGCACCAAAATTTCCTCCTATTCTTCATATGAAGTTTTCGAGCCCAGATTCGGATGTAGCACCTAAACTTGAGCCTCGTTAAGTTTGTTTAAACTGCTGGCGATTGTTATATTGATTTTATGACGATATCAAGTTTAAATATCTATGAAGGATTTGACCGTAAAAAATCAATTGGGGCAAACCTTTCGGCCTGAGTCATTTTCCACAGTCCCTTTTTAATTTCAAAATGGAAATCGTAATAAAACTAACATTATGACCACTAGTAACAAGAAAACTCCTAGTTAGACGAAGTTTTGGGTGCTGAATGTGAATCTAGCCTCTAGCTGAATTTGAATCTGGAATTTCGTATATCGTTTTCACAAACAGAACTCAAATGCCAACATGCCAGTTGGCAAGTAAAGCAAATTATGGATCAGAATCGAGCGTGGAATCCTCGTTCCCATTTCTGAGTCTAAAAGATAACTGATTTCTCAAATAAAGATTTGACATCTACTAAGCTAGTCTTTGCCTGACAGATCGACACCTCAGAATTGAATATTGGCGGCCACATACTTTTTATCCCTTTTTATTACTTAGTCCGCAAAATATGTTCACTTTTTTCGACCAATTCGATATAGAAAAGTATGGGACCGATCGGTACTTAGGAGGACACAAAAGTGTTTGCAAAGTTGCTTTGATAAAACCACTGGAATTTCCGAGAGACTTAAACCCTCGTCAACGCTACTAATCCAGCTCCCCCTGAACACCTTCTTCATCATAAAGGTAATAAATTCATTCTGCCAGGCAATGTATGTACTTTTATAAACTTGAGACTGCAAAAACCATGGAAAAAAACGCATAGACGTAGGAACCAGGGGACACTAGGGGGCACGTCCGTCCCCCAAGATTTTGAAATAAACAAAAAAGTGCCTTTTTTACTTTTAGAAAATGCCCCCTTTTTCTTTAGGAAAAAATTGCCCTCGATGTGTCGTGCCCCCAAGTTTGAGATGCCTCCTACGTCCCTGCAAAAACGTCTCTTTTAAACGTCTTGTAGTTAATCTGAAGAAGCGCCTGCATTGACCAGATTTTTTCAGATTTTGATTGGAAAGCTTCTTTATCCACTCTAAAATTTACAAGAACGACATTACCCAGAACAACACTTACGAACTACGTTAGTACACTAGGACGACGCCATGAGGAGCAGAAGACCAAGACTACACCATGGCTGTGACATAAAGACAGGCAAATAAATCAAATCTAAATATACAATCAAATACGAATGCAAAAGGCCACGTATAAATACTAGAGTCTGGTTTACATTGCTGTGTTTTGGGTGTATTTGGGTGTCTGGTGTCTCTTTGGTGTATTGGAAAGGTTCCTAGTGGTCAACGCAAGAGCTTTTCGCATTAAAGAATACAGCCAATTTCTACCACATGCTGAAAAATTTCGCTCGATCCAGACCTTTTTCTATAACAGCTGGAAGGCCTAGACAACGGTGGGTATTGTATTAAATGCTCGCTGTATCTTGTGCCTAATGATTCATTTGATATACGATACTTTGTTTTTACAAACAAATTTACAGTTTTGCGCACCAACTCTGATCAAGAGATGAAATTACTAAAGACCGCATGGAAATTCCCATCCATCCAAAAATGGTTACCATTCAACAACCCGCCGAACTGCAAATAGATTTTTCTTTGTTGATTGTTCGTTTGTCGCCTGCATACTTTCGCTATTCAATCGTAAATTCGAATCTATTCCTACGAGAACAGGTTGCTAATCGCCCTCTCTCCGACGGGTACCGAAAATCTGTCGCCATGCGAAGCATGTTACGTGAAAAATTGAACAAGAACAACAAAAAACATGTTGAGGGTTAGGCCAATGAACAAGATTACAAACAATTTATGAAGGAAAAACAAGCAAAACCCCTTGATTTATATTGTTACAATAGTTACGTGGCAACGTTATCTGCTTCGGTCCGATAAGAAGGTACCATTATTCTATTAAACGACCCTCTTCCTGATCTCAATTTCACTTGTAAAGTAACTCCCAGGGTGGGGTGGTACACGACCTGAGAATGAGTTGGGGGTCTGCCACCTGGTTTTCAGACAGCAACGCTCTTCTAGTGACAAATTTGCCTTTTTATCCACTCAAATGACAAAGTTTGGTGGAAAACGACCCACTATCGGATGTTTTGCAGATTTCAGTTCTGCAACCGAGCCTATTTTGCAGAAAAAATTTCCGAAAACTACAGGCACGTTCCCGTATCGACAACATGTTACTTACCCCCCCCCCCTTCCCCTGGCCTCTGCTTCCTATTTCTAATTCCAGCGCCAAAAACTGGCAGATCATTTTCAAAATTGAAATAGCAGCCTCCAATACAGGGTATCCAAATAAATGGTGAATTTCAGGAAAAAGAAGCTGGCTACCAAACCATCTTGGTTGTCTGTGTAGGAATGGCTACGTTTTACAATACAGAAGAGACCAGACACCCCTTGGGCTGACATTGACTGATATCGTGGGACATGAAAGAATAAAAACTATCAAAAAAGCCGAAAGTTTAGCAGGGGTTCACACGCAGCATAATGAAGGTACCATATAAATATGGTACGGTATTGAAATCAGTGCTCTCCCAATAACATCCCTTTACCGGTGGTTAAGCTCCTCATTAAGATGTGTTAAGATACACCTGCGAGTAGCAATCAGAATTTCTTAATCATGTATGCAAATTAACGATACCGTTCATTTAGTAACGAGTACATTTAATGAGAATGAGCAAACTGAACATATTAAGGTCATTACCGTCTTGGGGCATGTACGAAGTACGGAGTAAATCATAATAGTTCAGACAGCAGAAGAGTTAAAGGACAAGTCCGTGGTTGATAAAATCATTGTTAAAAAGCAACCTTATCAACTGCTGAACACTAATCGTGAGTTCTTCCCAAGTTTTGATGCCTCCAACTTTCATAAATTTGTTGATGAATCTTCGTAAGTTAGGCCAAATATCGTCGCAATTTTTTTATTTTTCACGAGTGTGCGAAGGCGCAATAAGGAGGCTAGCAATGTGAGTGGTATAATATTAATACACTTGGCAGCCTCGTTCAGTTCAACGTGGAGTGACGTCATATAAAATGACGCCATTTCGCACTTCTCAGCAGATTGAAATATGTAGTTTCGCAGATTAAAAGAGAAAAAATTGAAACAAGTACTACACACCATTCACTTGTCCTTTAAACCTTTCCGGTAATGCTCGCACTGGGTACCAGACTCTAAAAATGATTTGTTTAGCGACTTTGCTATCCCAGGGTAGGTAGCTCTATGGCCAAAAACAATTTTGGTCTACGCTTTTGGGAGCATGCCTTAGGACGATTGCGATTGGTTCTGATAGAAAACATTGTCATCAAATAGACCTTTTAGCTATTCAGCAAAAGAGCCTGGATCGAGCGTTATTGTTATACATTTTTATATACGAAATTCGATCAAGTGGCGTTAGAGCTTCTATCACAATTGTGCACATTCGAAAATTCTACAAAATGTAGCAAAGTGTCGTTCGATTGAGATTCTTATCCAGAATAGCTAAAAGGTCTATTGCTGAACTCTTTGGAAGGATTCGATCAGTTTAAACCAATCAAATTTTCGCCGAAAGATACAGTGTGAGTCAGAAAAGATTTACAAACTCTTCGAAAAATTGGTTGCGTAAAACAAGGTGAACAATATACCCTACTTCGTGGCAAATAGCTAGGATCATCTCGTCAAGGACTTTAAACTCTTCCCACAATACATAATTTTATGTAACTCCTAGATATATGTAACATAACATGTTAAATTCTGGAACTATATCTATTTGTAACATTCCTGAATAACATTTAAACACAAACCAACAATATTCGAAGAGATGAAAATTGATGAAAAGCTAGTCCCTAATGAGATTTCAACAAATTTATAAGAACAAATATGGAGTGGCGCCTGTAGAATCGATTCATGGTAAAACCAGCTCCGTATCTTTATTAGTTCTTTTTCTATTTTGGTTTTCTTAACGGTACTCTAAAAGTTGTCACAAAAAGCTTATATTTGGTCATGTGATTGAAATACGGCGACGCTATTGGATGAAAAGCGTTAAATTTGATGGTTGGGTTCTCCCTGTGCACTATTAAAAGAAAAGATCTGTCTGTAGCCTGGGCAGAAATATCGATGGCGCATGAGTTTTTGTCTTGTTTTTGGGCAAGAAAGACTTTAACCTGGGTACCAGAGCCTCAAAATTTAAAGGCAGTCTGTCACATATCTGATAGGCCGCTAAAATCAGAGATCAACACAACGGATTTCTTTGTGAATCTGTGTATTTGAAACACATGAGGGCTAATCTTCTTGACTTTTTATGGCCGTAGAAAGTCAGAGGATCATCAGCCATTCAAATTTCCTATTCTTCGTATTGTCATTATCATCCAATCAAATGCGTGACAGACTGCCTTTAAATGAAAAGGTTTCTTTTTATTATTTTTTGGCTCTGGTACCCAGGGCAGAAAGACTTTAGCCGGTGTTGAAACTCTTGATGCACGGGCAAAATAATGTCACTTAAAGTAACGAGGCTGAAATTCCTAAAACAAAAATATATGGCAGGTCACTCAATCATTTTTACTTCAAATCCATCTTAAATAGTTCTGTACGCACGAGCACCCAATCACAATGTCGCCATTGGGCAGATTTATGTGTGTTAAATATAGAGGCGGAGATAGACTGGTTCAAGCGATATGATTAGCAGTGTTCATTGGCTGGCTTGAATAGCTGCAGGTCTTTCAAGACAAAGAAAACCCGCGAATAAGAACCTTGTGGTTCAAGAACCTTCAGCCTGAAACTTAATAGGGAATCGGCATTGTTAAAGGCTGGCCTGAGCCAACAACTTAGACGCATTCGGTTTCATTGTGTAGCTAGAGAAACAATGGATTTGTGGGCGTTTCTTTAACCTATATATAGCGGCTGGCTACGAGATATAGTTACTATATCTATTGAGTTGGATGTTTTTCGCTCAGTTGGAGAGAAAACAAAATATCAGATACAATGAATCATGTCGTTAGTCTAGTTCCATGCTACTTTCGCTTGTACCTTCGTATGCCGTTTGTAATTGAAAATTCCGTTTTTGCAATTATTAATTAGGAGCAGGAAACTTTTTACCAAGATGTATTGCGTTCTATAATTCGATTAATGAACACAATGCATCTTGGTTAAAAGTTCCTAGCCGCCATCTTTAGCGTAATCGTCTTACAAGTGTATCTTTAAGAAATGGAATTCAAAAGTCAATGGCATTTAAGTCGTTGACCATAACGGAACGTAAAAGTCTTGTTTCCATCAGCGTACGAGACGTTGAGGCCGGGGGCGGTAGCCCCTCCAACGTTGGGGAAATTTTCTAAAATCACCATGGACTTACTTTCACACCTGATTATGAGTAATGCTCGAAACGTTGCATATTGAGAGGGTGAGTGGCCGAGTGGCTTACACAGTCTTCGTCAGGTCGAGTGAGGTCGAGTGAGGTCAGACTCCGGATGGGTGACCTCGGAGGCCTGACCTCACAACTCACCTCGTCGTCCTTCGGAAGGGACGTTAAACTAGGGGTCCCATGCCTGGGTGCGGCATGCAAAGTGGGCCTAAATTAGCTTTCAGTAGCTAGAAATCCTGACAAGCCCACTCAAAATAAATTGAAAACAAACAAATAATATTATCATTTCTTAAGTACAAAGTCGTATTTTTTTAACATAATTAATTGACTGCAATAAACTAACGACGTACTACACGCAAAACCACCTTTGTTATTGAAACCCATCACCAGCTTTTATCTAATTTCTGGGTCTAAATGATGGGCGATTCCATCAAACAAAATTTTCGCATGTAAGTTAGACTTCGGATGAATAATAAACATTTCAGTTTTGAATATCGACCGCGTACCTTTTATTCAAGAGCCCGTTAAACGTGTTCACTTTCTTTAGTCATTCAGTACAAGCAATTTTTAATTGGTTGTCGGGACATGAAAAATAAAGCATTCAGCTAATTCCTGATTCAAAAGGCAGTGATAGATCAAAAATCATAACAATACATCTTGAAAATTAAGACTGCGTTCAACAAGATGCCAGCACACTTTGAAAATGGTGAAAGATGTGACGGATAGGCCTCATGTTCACACGAAAACGTCACTTTTTGCCGTCAGATTTTGAAAACGGTAGACTTTGAAAACGGAATTCTAACTGGCACATTTTGAAAACGGCATCGTGGGACCACTCCAGAATTATAAAAATGGAACATTTTTTCAACGCTTTCGAAATGCAGCTAAACGGTTCTTGAGTTCTAGGTACATTTCTTTGGCATCAAATTCTTGGAGAGATTGAACCGAGTTAGTTACCGTTGAATTTTCTATCGTTTTCAAATTCTGCAAGCTCAAATTTTCCCTCCGTCACAACTTTCACCGTTTTCAAAATATGGCGGCATCGTGCGAATGCAGTCTAAGTTGCAAGCTCAATAAGATTATGGAACTAAAGATTTTACAAACCAGTTGCAAAGGTGATACTGTACGATTATGCAAAGAGTGGATAAACTTTTCTGAGTGACTCAAGGTCCAAAGAGTGGTTGGAGTTAAAGATGGTTTTGGAGTCAAATTGTTCGGCTGTTGGTGCGTTTGATCTAGCGAAATATGCAACTAACGTTTGATACTTTCATCAGAAATTCAAAGTGGATTATTGCTTTGCATGTTTATCAACTGTAAATATATAAATTATCATCATCTACTATCAATTATCAAATGTGAGCATCTATTTGCAATCTGTATTGTATTGGTTGAATATACACTACGCACAAAGTCACGGGCTGTGGCAAACTCTGAATTAAAAAAAATTTATGTATGATACATCGAGCTCTCTTGTTGATTGTTTCGTTTCAAACGTATCGAGTAACAATGTTAAACCCCACGCTAGGCACAGTGGCTCTAGGTTACGGCAATCCACTTGACAGATTACGTATAGTAGTTTCAATCTTTGCCTGAACTGAAAAAGCCATTACAACTGCGACTCATGTCCAAACGCTTCCGGAAACAGATTAGCCTCGTTCTGATTCAACATGGCCTAAATCACCTGCTACTTTCTCTCACAAAAGCCAACCTTAAAGCACCGAGAAAAGTGGATTTCCTGAAATGCTACACTGTTACATATAGATGTTTCTTTAGGCTACCGAAGCAACGAGCTCCTACCCGCAAGTAATATTTTGCTTGAAGCAGTCGCAAGATCTCGTAAATTCACGCGCTACTTCGAAATTTTGATCGTTGCAGCGGTTCAGTTGTACGCATTGCTTGTTTGTTTTTGGCAGACAGTTTAGAAGAAGAATCAGCCAATCCGAGCAAGTTAAACAAAACCTTGCTTACTGACTTGTCGGGGCCAAAGAAATAAGCCCGACAGGACACTTTTTACAGTTTTCAGAAGAGTTTGGAAATAGGTCCCTCATTGAATCGACATAGCAAAATCAATTCAATTTAATGAACGAAATTGGAGGGAATTAAACACTGAGCATATCAATCTGCAATGCGTCCTGTGGGGATTACAATCAAAGCGGAAGAAGCGTACCATGTGAATTCAAAGATTATTTGAAAATAGGCTTTGATGATGGGATGACTATTCGAATGTTGCTTTGTTATTTGCTTCCGTTTTATTCCAACATTGCATCCGTTGGGCGGATCGTATTAAGGATTACAACAGGATTTCTCTCCCTTTGAGACAAAAATGAATAAGAACATTCAATGATTTCCTCCGGTAGAGAAAACAAAATCCAAGGAAGGTACGATTCTGTCTTGAATATTGAAAACATAACTAAAATGGCCTTAAGCAGCGGACTCATCTAAAAAACCATGGACGCACAATGAACTTATATGCTGTAAGAAAACGCTATCAACTCCTGTAAAAGAACAGCAAATATATAGGATAAACCTGTAACTGGAGAGAAACCTGTTAAACTTGCAAGAAAATCAAGTAATCAGTTATCAACAACGTAATTACATCAAATACGCGTTTTATCGCAAGCTCTTCAGTTTGGTTTATGCGAAGAACAGACAAATGACACGACCGGGCTGTTTTTTCCGAACAAAACAAAAGACATTTGAGAGTCACGTGAACATAACTGGTAAGATTCTTCGGCATTGACTGTGAATTATTACTCGATGTGTCAGAAACGAAATAATAAATAAGGAAGACTCGATAGATCATAAATAAATTCATTCTTAATTCAGAGCTTCCTAAAGCCTGTGACAAAGTAACGGATCATAAATGAATTGACGGTGGAATCCACAACGTAATAAACAATGTTAAAATCATCAAGATCAGAAAAAAAGAATGTAGCGTTTTGTCTATCTTCCAAGCTAATTCTAGTCGTTCTTGTTTACCTTGGAGACAATCAAGTTTTTCACTGGCTGTCTTACTCAAATCCTCGACCAACGATGAAAATTTTTCTTTAAAAGTATTCGAACAGCAGCTAATCGACTGAATCGTTCTCTCTATGTCATCAACGCATTCGAAATCTGAGAGAATTTCTTGTGGATTAAACGATGTTTCTCTGATTTCAAGCCCTACTGCTTGCTCATCGAGCGAAGTCTGTGTTTGTTTTCTCATTTCAGTCTCTGCATTGGCTTCATCAGTACCTGTACCATTGTCTTGATGCATTGTACAGACTTCTGCGTGCTGTGCAGCAATAAATCGCGCAAAAATCGCCCGCGTTGATATTGACCCTGATTTGAATTTGTCTAAATACCAGCGAAAGATTCTTGGAGGATGTGTTGACTTCCCTTCTACATCGATGATAACACAGATAAAAGCTAAAGCGATGGCTATTTCTGCTATGACTGCGATCATATATTGACTGAGAAGAGGCGTGCCATCAGGGTTTGGTGGAGTCATTTCAAATACAAGTTGCGAGAAAACGGTCAGCGATAGCAGACTAGTTATGAGGAGGGTAACTCTCTCGCCTGATCCGTAAGGCAAGAAAAATGCCAGCACGGAAATTAAGGCTGTAAGTGTAGCGGGAACCATGAATGTTAGAATATAAAACATTGACCTTCGTCGTACCTTTAGTGTGAAGATTAAAGTTGGGTAAGGCTCTGGGCAGCATTCGTAGAGGGCGACTTTTAATCTCGATTTGAAATCTGTCAAGAAAAACATAAATTATGTAAAGAGACATGGTCACCAAAGATCTTTTGTGACTGGAAATAAAATTGGGCCACAGGAGGCCCAATCGTGTATTAGGGGCTTACGTAGCTTTCCCACTGAAGTAATTTCTCCTGTTGTTTCTAACCGCAACATAAAGACTGCAGCACTTTTTCTTTGATCTGAATAAAATTGAAATCCATACCATTTAATGATTGATTGTTCATCTCTGTGTCTTTCCTCATGCTCCATAATCATTACAGCATCCTGCCGCTATGGCAATATCGGATATTCTGTTGCTGTTGCTGTTGCTGTATTGCAATGATGCAACATTATTGGCCGTTTGTGGATTACAATACATTCCGATTCCGATGTTGTTATAACGGCAGGATATTGTAATGATTTTTGAGCTTGAGGGAAGACACTGGAATCAAAAGTCAACCGTTAAATGACATGAAGTTCAATTTTCTTTAGATCAAAGACAAAGTACTGCTATCTTTATGTTTCAGTTAGAAACAGCAGCAGCAGTATAAATTAATAAATAAATTAAAACTAAGAAGGCCCCATAATACTAGCCTGCGTGCAGAACTCTACAGTCATTGCGTAGAAGCGGAAAGGGGAAGAAAACTCCCTGTAGAGTCTTCGCAATGAGAAGCAATTCTGTGTTTTGAGTCCTCAGATTTTGTGGAACCGTCTGGGATTGGCTGGACCATTTGACTATTGCTTTCACTTGTGTTCAGAGAGTATTTTGCATGTTACAAACATTATTCTAAAGCTTGTTACAAGTAGAAACACGCTGAACACCAGTAAGAACAAAAGTTAAATCGCGCATCCAATCACATATGGTTCCACAATGTCTGAGAACTCAAAACACAGAATTGGTCGCCGTTGCGCACTCTGCTCTGCAGGGAGCGTTCTTCTCCTTTTCGCTCCTCTGCACTGACCGTAGAGTCAGTACGCAGGCAATATAATACGCGATTGGGCCTCCTGTGATTGGGCCTAAGCAAAATACATGGATCCACACTGCAACAGCCTAACTGACAGAAAAGTCAACTAAAGAACAAACCAGCTTTATCTAAACCAGGTTAAATTTTAATCAGTCGAATGAGTCAGACTTGTTGGACTGAGCAATCAGAATGAAGCATTCGATAAACTAGGTAAATTTAAGCTGGTTTAAGTTGCAAGTGTGAATAGGGTAACAGTAAATTATCTGGGGGAGTCTTCCCTTCCTAAATCATAATTGAATACTCTCCAACGTCTGCAGGACAGAGCCCGCTCGATTATTGAAAAGTCCAGACTAAAAGACAATTGGTCTCATAACTGGTTGACCGTTGAGCAACAAACAAAGTTTGATCGATCAGTTAGGACATACAAAATAATCAGCAGGCAATGTCCCGAAAGCCTTTGGGATAAATATCACCATAGGACCCAGCACTCCAACAACAGAACAAGGAATTGCAGGGATTTACAAATCCCAAGAAACAACCTTGAATATGTCAAGAAAGGCTTTCACTATTCAGCTCTGAAAGCTTGGAACGATATTCCCATCAATATCAGAGAGCTCCCTACACTTAATAGATTCAAAAAGCAATTGAAAAGTTATTATACGAGCTGAACACAACATAAAACACGACTCCCTGGAAGAGCAGCTGCTATTAAATAGATTACTGTACATAATTTAGCTTTAACTGTATAAAGATTGTATTGATGTAATTACGGTATTTATTTTATTTTCTTATTTGGCATTGGGTTGTGGGCTGAAGGGACGTTTGTGTATAAAGAATTTAAAATGAAAATGAAATAAATCAAAATAAAAACTGCCTCAAAAGTTGCCTCGAAACCAGTAGAGCAAACTACCAACTTGTGCAAGCGAAAGGAGGTTTTTAAGAGAAGTTATGTGCTTAAAACAAAGAAGCAGGGTGAATCTAATGCCCCATTCACACTGCAAGTTAAACCAGTTTAAAATAAACCAGGTTTTCGAATAAGGCCTTCTGATTGGTCAATCCAAAAAAACCAGTAATTTGATTGGTTGAAATTTAAACTGGTTTAGATAAAGCTGGTTTAACTGTGTCAGTGTGAATGCAGTATAAAATCTGTTTCACGAATTTTGTTTGTTTGATTCAGGAGATGTGTGGCAACTTTTTCATTCTAGTCCTAAATACCCGAGAAACAAAATGCCTTCAGCTCGGCTTCTGTATCAAATAAACAAAATCCGTGAGACAGAACTTTAGATTTACTCTTTTTCTTTCATTTTAAGCAGACAATTTTTCTCAAAATCACCTTTCGCTTGCATAAGGCGAGAGTTTGCCACTGGTTGACCAGAACGGCTACAGTCTTCTGCTGGCCGCCATACTGAAGAGCTTCCAAAACTATGGTATCCTTGAAAACCATATCTTTTTTTCTCAGTCAATTTACGATTTGCGATGATTTCAATTAGATTATCACAAAATTCTCATGGCAGATTTACAGAAAAGTACTCAAAATTCCTTTCAAGGCATTCAATTCAAAGAAAAATAAAATACGCTGACATATGCAGTTGAATAAAAAATTAGACCCTGTTGCCATTACTACGAAAACAGAGAGAAAAAGCTTCATTCTTGGTCACATTCATCTCCACAAAAATAAACCGCCACAAAAATGCTCCAATATTCAATAATGACCTTCCCAAAACTGGAGAAATGTGAACGCACAAATACGGATTTCTTTGCTTCCGTATTTGTTATCAGGTGGATCAATGGAATGAACAAAAACGGCTGTTTTTCCTCCGTTTTTGAACAAAAACGGAACAGTGTTAGCAGGCAGCTTTAATGCATCGAGCCAAAATTGTCTACAACACGCCAGAAAACAACCAAAAATGACGTTGGGTTATCCTTGTCTTAACCATTTTTCAGGAATTTTTGATTGCTATCGAAATACGTGCGTAATTCCTTTTCATGAGCGGTTTGGAGAGGGGGTAACTTTCTCTTAGTTTCACAAATAAACTCACAATGAACCTTACTTACCTATAGCAACCCATTCTCCATTTTCAGTGGTTTTACTAAGATCTCCTGGCTCTGCTTCCAATGTTAGATTTATCTGAAGCCCAGAATGAGTCCAAGAACCAAATTCAACATAACAGTCTTGCTCGTCAAATGGGAAATATCTTACATTAACTATGCAAGTGCTCTTTATTATCACATGGCTTTTCCACGTGACCAGTCCCTTGGGATTGACGATTGCGTGATCTGCTACATCAAAGTCAAAACCATGATAGAATTCTTGTGCACTGTAAATAATAACAAACATCAAAGTCATAGCAAATTACCCATAGGGTTCAAATCTTTCAAATCTTTACAAAGGTGGGTGTACAACTTTATCAACAACCTGTGACTGCATAGCCTACGAGTAGACCCGTTATTCAAAAGAAGAAAGGGTCTACGAAACAACAAGTGAAAGCTTGCTACAGCCACTGTTGTAATTCTCTTTAATTATTCTAATCCGCTACTTAAATAATGTGTAAATCGCGTCTCAACAAAGGCCGCATAAATTAAGTTCTAGAAATCTGGAACTCACCGTAGCAAGCTTTTGCTCATTGCTTCGTAGACCCTTCCTCTTTTGAATGACGGGTCTACGCGAAGGCTAATGACTGCACAGTTTTCTTGTATATGATTGCGTATGATTGTCATAGATGAAATAAGAGCACTACTTATCCTGCTAAGACAGGTTTTTCTAGGGCTCTTTGAGTCCCCCTAAGGGCTCTTTAATCATATGATGCAAGATCTTGGTTTTATCACAATAAGAATGTGCTTTCATGAATTCTCCCAAAGCTTTGCATATTTGAAAATTTCTTTACGCTTTTTTTGCTCAAATCATGTTCAAACCATTGCATCTAGGTTTCCGGCTGGATTTGGGCCTTGGCTTGCGTTGCAGAACAAGGCAAATGGATCACCGTTCAAGGAATCCTTGCCAGTTCGAATCACACTGGGTACAATTTGATTGAAATGCTCGCATTGAATTATGTCATCACTAAGCCGGAACTTTTAGGAACGACAAGAAACACAACAATTTCAGCCGCTTGCACCAAAAATCCGAATGCAGCCACAGCGAGCATCGCTATGCCAAGAACGGGAGCCATACTTCTGTTTCCGTTGACAAATTTACCAACTTTGGACGCTCAATCCAAGCCTCCTTTTTAAGGAGTAAAAAGGTCTATCATTGACCATTTTTTACATGCTTTAGTCTTTCTGCTCTCATCCTAAATTTGAATCACTCAAAATCTGTCTAGAACTCTAGGTTCTACGACTTTTCAAGCCCCTGAACTTTTCAGGACACCAAGTATTGATAAAAATGGAGGGTTGTGTTCCAGTGTTTCGTACAAAACTCATCCCTTAACTAAACACAGCAATCTATCCTTCAGAATAACCACGAAAACAAATTTACGTAAAAACAGCAAAAACGAAATGTATAGACAATAAATCGACAACTTACTTGTTGTAAAGATAAATGTCTGGCAGCCACATATCTCTTGGGTCTATGTTTAAGCGATCCACTCCATAGTCACTTTCATTCCACCGTAGTCGGTAATCATTCCACGACTAGAAGTAAAAAACATTTAATCGAACTTATCAGTATAGTTCCAGAGGTTTAAAAAATGCATGAAGCCGCAAAGCAGCTTCGCAGGAAGATCGCTTGTCTGTAGGAAGAACAAAGGAAGAAATGAACTTATCTTTGTTTTTGAAGAAATTTGTCTAACTTTTTCAATAACTGTATTCCCCTGTGAGTTAAAATAATATTTTCCTCACATTTCGCGTTCCATACAATAATGTGAGTACTTTCGGGTATAAAAAGAATGAACACAAATAACTCTCCATCTTGGCCTAACTTCATACACAGCCAGGTAACTTTCAACTGTTAATCTGCTGAGAATTGGTTATTAATATCAGAGTTAGTCAAAGCTATCAGGTTAGAAGAATGAGAAACTTTCTTGTGTGAATTCTCGAAAAATAAAAAGGTAAATACTTCATTTTCGGTTCCATCACGAAGTGATGGATAAGAAAATAAAGAGAGCAAGTGGATTAAAGGAAGAAAAACTGAAAGAAACAAGGAAGGGATGAAAGAAGAAATGCAAGGAAATGGAAGAAGGATGGAAGAAAATGAGATGAAGATGGAAGATTGAAAAATGCAAAGGGCAAAGGGGACAGGATGAAAATAGAAAATAAAGCCTGTAAATGTGAAATGGAAAGTAAGAAACAGGGAAGAACCGAGCAAAAGAATTTGCTGTATTTTTAAGTGTTTATGTTGTGCAGTAGTTCAACAGTGCCTTGAAATCTGGCAAAAGAAGAAAAGGATGAAAAAATAGAACGAGGAGTTCAGTTTAAGGTCAAGGCACATGAAGGCAAATATTGTTTTCTACCACTGACTGTTGCTCTCATAAATAGAAAAAGCATTGATTATGGAATCAGTTGCTGACGTTGCTGAATATTTTCCTTGATGAAATGGTCACAGGAAATTGTACCAGGCGAGGAAAAAATGTACAAATGATTGAAAGCATATAGCTCTCAAGCTATTTATCACAGTCCTATAGACTGATGCCGAATGTATAAATGTATAGCTAAAATATTTACTTAGACAGCGTTCACACGATGCCGACACAGTTTGAAAAGAGTGAATAATGTGACGGTAGTAAACTTTGAGCTAGCGTTCATACGATGCTGGCACAGTTTGAAAACGGTAGAAATTTTCACGTGACAAACTCGTTGCAATCTTCCCAAGGAATAAATGATAAAGAAATGTACTTTCGCCTTAATCGTTCAACCTCGTTTTGAAAGCGGCAAAAAATATTTCATTTTCACCAATTTCGAGTGTTAACACAATGCCGTTTTCAAATTGTGCCGGCGGAAAATATGCCGTTTTCATGTGAACGGCAAGCCTATACGTCACATTTTGCCGGCAAGCCTATACGTCACATTTTGCACCGTGTTCAGTTGCACCGTGAACGCAGTTTCAGATAAGATAATTGATACTGCATTCACACTGACACAGTCAAACCAGCTTTACTTAAACCAATTTAATTTCAACCGATCAAATGACCGGATTTTTTGGATTGATCAGTCAGAAGGCCTTATACGAAAACCTGGTTTAGTTTAAACTGGTTTAACTTAAAGTGTGAATGGGGCATTAGTTTGTCAATTTCCATGGTAAAGTATTCATATTACAATCAATTCTATAAAATGCTTCATTTCAAAATCTTTCAAAACTGGCCTGAAATCCTTGACCAAATTTGCAAGCGGCCTAGCCACTGCTTTCAAAAACAAACCCTATCTATTCTGCCGCTCAAACGTTCACTAGGTATATCAGTAGACTGTTGAATAGTCTTGTCTATTTGGGACAGGCTTTTTGCCTATATTCTATTATTATGAGGCAAGATTGCCAGAAAAGTTTATCAAGGATTTAGGCCTGCCGAAGAGGACTTTGATATGAAGCAATTCATAGAATCGCTCGCAATTTGAGCAAAAATGCACGTTATCAGTTTGTAGGAATCTGAAAAATGGTTGAGAGCTACAGGATTTTAAATGTCTGCGATTTTTTTAAGTCACCTGGAGTAAATAAAATCCTTTAGGTACTTTCAAGACCGGTTTTCATCATTCAATAAGGACGAAGATAACCGATAGGATGGCGGAGAAACAATTTAAGCAATCTAAGTACAATAAAGTGATGTCATAATAATCGTTCCCATCCTTTCAAATGGCTCCTTTCATTCTAATTGAAAAGAAACAGAATAGGAAGGAATTCATACAAGGATCAGAATGACTATACATAAGTTTACATACCTGCCTTGCCCACACATTCCAAGTGATGACTTGATTTTGCTCGTCCTGTACAAAAAGAAAAAAATTTTAGCAAATCGATGCTAAATTAACATGCCTGAACAACTTCGGAAGGCTGATGTATGACGTAAAAATAAATGTTTATGATTTCGCCTTTCAAAGTTCATATTTTGAACAACAAGTGGAGATTGATTGGTAACATAGGAAACTTTTGTGAAGAAATGAAGGCAAGACAACGAAGCAAACTTAAAAGATACAAACTTTCAGAATCTGCTTGTCAATCCTTCAGCCGAAAGGATTGACGAAAAATATTCCCAGAAATTTCCTCTGACATGAAGTGACGTGAAGTGTTGAAAGTCTGTTTGCTACAAGGAAGCAAGGGGTGTGTTACTCCCCAAGAATGCGTATGAGATCGATAGGAGATGGATTTCTGGAGGATTACAAGTGTTTCTTACAAAAAAATAGTGTGCGACAATTCCCGAGTGATTGGGGACATCTGTGGTAAGTTAATAGTTGATAGGGTACCCTAAAGTGAATTTCATTTTCACAAGCAAATGCTAAGCTTTTTCATATAAATGTTTGCTCATCTTTTTCCACAAGGCAGAACATACTCATAGGTATCTAATAATACGCCAGGTAAAAGACAGCACAAACGCTTTCAACCTTAAGAAATCTAAAATGTAAGCACATGACAGTGGCACAAGCTACTCGAATTCAAATTTTAGCTGCTCAGATTTCAGTATTTCCTGTTGATTGTTAGACTGATTGCATATTCGTAACTATCGCTATTGATAGACCGATGGACACTCAAACTGCGACTCATGGACTTTCACATTGAAAACTGGGAGGAAGTTTCCTCTATCGATTCCATAACTAGAGATGGAAACCATAGCGGGACTGTACGAACTCCAGGCAATAGCTGATGAACCTAAGTTGCCGGCTCGAGCCTCCAACGCTAAAACATCTCAGAGTTCAAGTTTTCAGTGATATTAGCCATGAACAAAAGCCACAAGGATCCATATGAATGTTTCCTCAATCCTAGAATCAACAAACCTTTCACTGTGAGCCCTTCAATGAAATTCACCGCAGCAATGAGAATTTCAAACTGTCGAGGGTTGCTTGCTTCGCTTCTGAGACTACTCCGCAGCCTTGTTCCAGAGAGCATACGTAAACGTATTCATTCCCGTCTCAAAGTTTTATGTGACAGTCAAGAAGTCCCAGTTTGAGGAAAAATAAAAAATGCTGTTGTTGTTGTCATTGCTGCAGTGTTGCTATTGTTGCGATAACTGGGGCTATATCGTGAGTCTAGTTGCTAGTGATCAGTTACCTAAACATGGTTCGGCTGGTGTCAAAGCCTTCTGTATTTGCACGGCTATTTTCATAAAAGGTTTGTGTAATATGCATAGATTCCTTTTAATGTAAGATAAGAAAAAAATTTTGCTTGTAAATGTTAACGTTAATACAGGTTCACTTACAAAATCGATGACTTGTCGGACAATGATGCCAAATTTCACATTAAGTGATTCAGTTGGCAGCTGCACAGGACGAATCGCTTTGTTGTATTTAGCGAATAGATTTTGCTGCAATCTCGATTCACCTGATTGCTGTATCGTTGATTTTCCTGAAAATTACGACATGATTAGAATGATAAAGAATTTTGTAAATATACGGTCAGATCGTTCAACTGATACGTACGCGAAAAATCATCAGAAAATTATATAAAAGATGGTAAATATAAGTTTGAGAAATTATTCGCGAATTCACCGTTGCAATACAACACTATCACATTTCATCAATGAAGAATTTTCCTTGAAGAATTTTCAAAACATTTTTTGAGAATTTTCAGATGAAACTCTGTCTCGAGGATTTTGTTTATTTGATTCAGGAGCTGTGTGGCAATTGTTTGATTTAAGCCCTAAAACCTGAGAATCACATTGCCTTCAGCTCAGCTTCTCAATCAAACAAACAAAATCCGCGAGAAAGAACTTTAGATTTACCCTTCTTCTTTCGTTCTAAGCACATAAATTCTCTCAAAAACTACCTTCGCTTGCACAAGGCGAGATGTTGCTGTAATGGTTTCGGGGCAACTTTTGCGGCCGTGTTTGTTTGGATTTACTGGTTGAAGGAATTTCCTTGTTTGCAGTCGCTAATTGCTTTTAATTGAGTTGTCAAGTACAGCAACTGTTGCTAATGTATTAAAAATCTGTCTTTGCTAATGCACAATGGTGGTAAACAGGCATATCTCAAAGTATAACAAAGAAAATCTTCAGACATATAATTGATTCTTTGGCTGTGCATTCTTCACGGCGCGTGTGCAACTTCTCTTTTGATTTCTTTAGGGTTTTTTTCTTTGCAAATGCAAGCTTTAACCTTGCACAAACACTTCAAATAAAGTGGGTTAGCCCTACAAAATAACAAAATTCTGCACCAAAGCAACAAAAAATCAACAAACTCACCAAAATGGAGAATATGTGCAAAGTAAACAAGAACTGCAAATATCCAAATTCGTTTTTCATTCCTCATCTTCAACCAAATCAATGTCTTTCTACAGCAATCTAGAAATTTTCTTGTATCGATAATGACTAATCTAAAACTTTGACTCGTTTCTTCTTTAAATTCAGCACTTCAAGAATCTCTTTCTCTGGGCAACAACTTCAAAGAACTGTAGCTCTATTTCTTTTAACGAGACAAATCTAAATGATTCCTTTTAATTACAGTCGGTGACAAAAAACCCTCTCTCCTTACTGTCTGGTCTATTCAACACTGCTTCCTAGCTTCCTCATGCTAGCAAAACACTCACACAAGTAGAAAAATTGCTTCCGTTCTACTTGTCCCAATGTAATAACTGCTTTTTCTCGATAGCAACGCCTCACTGCAATGGAAACTTTTCTCCTCTCAATCTGACAATTTCATAAACACACATTGCTTGAAAACAGCTGCTAACAAACTTTATACTGGCTTCCTTCTAGGATTCACTAATTAAAGCATTGATTTCTCTAAAGAATCACTACTTTCCCAATACAACTAAACTCTCCTCTCTTCAATTAGCTATCAAGATTTGTAAACCAACATAGTTCTTCGCATTACTTCTCAAGTAAGTAACAATAGTTACTCTTACAACTCAGCAGCGGCTTCGTTCGTGAGGAAAAAATGACGAAGCTATCAACTCAATGCTGTGCCATGGGAACCAAGTTCCCTGAAATCTGTTTTATAAATCGGGCAAATTTCTTCTTTCCGAATAAGATTTACAATCTCTCTTTCTTGATATTGTTAAAGCCGCACAGCTCCTCAACATATTTCACTTTAATCAGCAAATAAACGTGTGTTGACACTGCCGGAACGCTCAAGTGTTTCCAGGCAACTACAGTAGCAGCTTCTTGAAGGCAACAAGCCGATGTTACAAGCTCAACCAGTGTTCAGTCAAAGTCATGTTCCTTGAACAACCTCTGCTTCCCCAAAATGTCTTGAACTTTTCCAATCTAACCAGCAACTAATAGTATGTTCGAGCTTCAAGAACATTCCTATGTTTACTGTAAACTCTGTAGCAGCTTCTTGAGTACAACATGACGAAGTAACAAACTCACGCGCGCATGTTCAATTAACCCGCTGTTGAAAACTGTGTTGTTATCTAATTTCTTTGATCCACGTAGGAGTGCTAATATTGCTTAGCAACGTAACACAAAAGCTCTTGGTAGGTGCGTAATATGTTGCTGGTAATCTTCAGCAAACCTGTTTTGAAATCAACATGCGCGAGGAGAAATCGCAGATTGAAAATGTGCAAGCAGCCAATTAATTTAGACTTGCTTGAGCCTCTTAGGTAAAGACTGTCTTGCCAGCCTCATTTCGCGGGGATCAGACTTTCGGCATTACGAAATACCGGATTTAAGTTTCAAAACAAGGCACTGCAAGGATCCTGCCACTCTTACGGGTCAATCGACCCCAAGTTTCCCCACGGCCTTGGATAATACGATACACAAGGGCGCGGTTTTGTTGCTAAACAAACTGATTTATACACGCGAGATTTACATTACAATAAACTAACTTAAGTGATATAACAGTACTAAAATGCCTTTGCCCAAATGATTTGATTCGAAACAAGAAACTAGTGGGAAATAATACTCCTACTAACAGGTTTGTTGCTGAAAAGGGAAAATATAAAGTCTTACTTCATAAGATCGGTCTGTGCTCTCCTCGGATTCTATTCCACCATGCTTTTCGTTCAGAGGTGCAAAAATCTGGAATAGCCTTTCAACTGAGGTGAAGGAGGCATCTTCACTTAGTGCCTTCAAGAGCCATATTTAAGACATTTAAGACCAGAACGATATGTAAATATCCTAGACTCAAATAGATTTTTAAGACTTTCCATTTATTGTAATTAGTTTTTTCTTCATATATATATATATATATATATATATATATATATATATATATATATATATATATATATATATATATATATATATATATATATATATATATATATATATATATATATATATATATATATATATATATGTATATATATGTATATATATATATAGATCATATTAACATCATTGTATAGTATTTTAGATGGAGGGCCCCCTGAAAATCAGCATTTGCTGAAGGGCTACCCTCCTTAAGATATGAAATCAAATCAAATCAAATCAAATCAAATCAAATCAAATCAAATCAAATCAAATCAAATCAAATCAAATCAAATCAAATCAAATCAAAATCATAAATAAAAGTGTTAATTCGGATTTCGGATGTTGTTTGTTTAAAAACCTGGCTGGAATCAAATAGGTTTTCTCTCAAAGTCGCAACACACAAAATCCCTCAGATGATAGGAGGTAGAAAGAAGTGGAGAGACATCGAAAACTCTGAAACATAACAATTACAAATAGTTATCGGCGAACAACCAGTTCGTCGATTAAAAGGCACAAAGTATTTGGGGACTGAAGTCGGCCAGTTCTAAACTGTGACGATCATACTTCCACTATGACTAAAACATTTCAAAAGGAAAAGGAATGTTACGTTTACTCCGTAAATCCTGGATTAACTCCCCTGCGGCCCCCCAAACCCCTAAAGTCCAAACCGCAGATAGACTCAGAAACACCAGATATACTTTTTTGGCAGCTCTTGGGGTCGTATCAGGCATAAAATGTACTAAGCTATCATTTGTAACTGTGATCCCCTGGGTCAGCATGAGAGGTACGTTTTGTCCTGCCATGAAGTACCCGAGGTATCGATGACCCCAACTTTTAATGCTAAATTCAGTTTTGGTCTCCCATTGCAGGTACTTGAGAGGCCAGCTGCAGGGGTTGCCTGCCCTCAGGTCCTCTGTAGTCCTGCACAGAAGGCTCTAAGACATGGCCCTATATAAAAAACTGCTTTAACGGTGGTGACTCCTCGAGAGCCACGAAAAACTACGGAAAATACAGAAACTGGCTTAAATTAGGTGATGAGATTCTCAGGCCTACATATTTCTAAACTACCTTTCGCCACCAGATTTGGTGGCCTAACCGTCCGGGTAGGCTAGGATAGAGACAGAACTGTTACCTGAAATTGGTGAAGCTGATTGTGGGGCCATGAAGAGTAACGGGGTAGGGAGTCGGGGCTTAATGTTTGTAGCAATAGCCAATACGACCCGAGCGGGCTTAGAGGGTAGATAGGGACCCGCTGTGGCGAGAAACCAACCCTAATAAAAGGGGTGGGCGGGAGGGAAGAACTTGTACGGCTGACTCCGAGCAGGAATGTGAACAAGTGAATAGCGTGACGCATGAGCGAGATCCCTGGACCTACTTATGGCTGCTTTATTCAGACATAAGGGAGGGGGACTGGGCCTGGTACACTTGCTGCAGTGGGGCCTGGGGCGTTAATCTTTCATTTACTCCGTAAATCCTGGATTAACTCCCCTGCGGCCCCCCAAACCCCTAAAGTCCAAACCGCAGATAGACTCAGAAACACCAGATATACTTTTTTGGCAGCTCTTGGGGTCGTATCAGGCATAAAATGTACTAAGCTATCATTTGTAACTGTGATCCCCTGGGTCAGCATGAGAGGTACGTTTTGTCCTGCCATGAAGTACCCGAGGTATCGATGACCCCAACTTTTAATGCTAAATTCAGTTTTGGTCTCCCATTGCAGGTACTTGAGAGGCCAGCTGCAGGGGTTGCCTGCCCTCAGGTCCTCTGTAGTCCTGCACAGAAGGCTCTAAGACATGGCCCTATATAAAAAACTGCTTTAACGGTGGTGACTCCTCGAGAGCCACGAAAAACTACGGAAAATACAGAAACTGGCCTAAATTAGGTGATGAGATTCTCAGGCCTACATATTTCTAAACTACCTTTCGCCACCAGATTTGGTGGCCTAACCGCCAAGATACGCCAAGATACGCCCCGGAGCTGGCTAACCCTGTGTTAAAAGGGGGGTGGGCCCTATGTGACTTACGAACCTAACGATGAGCTAGAATATAAGGAACGTTATCTATGATGTTTGTAGGGTTACGGATATAACGTTCGTAGCAGTTGCTTGACCAACGGCCAAGAGTTTTAATCAGCCAGTCTGGTAAGTCTGCTGCTGCTGCGGATGTTGCACCACCAATCCTGAAGCTGTGGGACGAATATCGATCGACATCAGGAAAACTTGGGCCTAATAGGCTCTGTAATGACTTCGTCACTCTTTGACGAGTGAGATACGTTGAGTCACTGAAGGCAAACAACGGGGCAGTTGGGCAAGAGCAAAACGTCATGTATTTATTGAGTGCTCGGAATGCGCAGACAGATGACTGGGATGCTGCGAGGCGAACTTCGTGACCATTCCGGAAAGGATCGGCTTTTGAAACCTTAATTTGTATCTTTGCCACGTTTTCACTTAGGATAACGTCCCTTAGGAGTAGTGTTGAATTCGGGTTATAACTGGATTTGCTTTCACAACAAAATTCAGAGGAACGCAATAGGCCAAAAAAGGCTGTTGTGAACGCAGCCCAGAGCATGAGTTTGTCTTGCACGCAAAGAGGTGTTTTTCTCAAATTCAACTTCAAGATTCTCATGATGTTTAACGTTATTGGCAGGCGGCTGGGCCTTAGTGATATGCCTTTGACGCGTTTAATCCCACGCAGTAGCATTTGCAAATTTTGCATGGGTTCGAAGTTTGAGTAGAAACCTAGTTCTATGTTTCGAAAGCGGACAGCAGCTAAGTATGTCCGGATTGTCGAGTAACTCAAAGTCCGGGCCAGGTAGGTGGTAAACAGGCACAAATTGTGTTGTGACAGAGGATAAGGTCGAATTTGCAAACCAGAACAGAATGAACTGAAGCTAGACTGACCTTGGGCATATACTCTTCTCGACGAATTGGCAATAGACATAAATTGAAGGAAGCGACTGTCTTGTTCTAAACTTTCCAGAGTTCGTCTGGGACTTCTGCTGGGTGGGATTTCGCCGAGGGCGCCAGTGTGAAAAATTTTCTTATCTGGGAACGAGAAAGGCAGTCTGCTAAGACATTGTTTACTCCTGGTATGTGTTTTATGTTAACAGTGAATTCATGTTGTGCTGCTATGTAGAAAAGTTTTCTCAAAACAGCCATAATTTCTGGCGATTTGCATGACTGGGCGGACCAAATGTTCACGACAGCCAGGTTATCACAGTGAAAAAGTAAGCGTTTTCCGTGGAATTCTTTGCCCCACAAGTAACAACAAACGTAGACGGGAAAGATCTCTTTCCATTGGATAGATTTTTGTTTGTGTTCATTCGGCCATGTTTTAGATACCCATCGACCGTTGTTATAGATCCCAAACCCTATTTCCCCTGAAGCGTCAGTATAAATATGTAACTGGTGGCAGGGGGTGGTTGATGAATCAAGAATTTTATACTTTCCATTCCAGGTGGGTAGGAATTTCGCCCACCAAGAGATGTCCTTCTTTGCTTCAGAATTTAGGGAGATTCGATGGGACAATCTTTCGACAGTCGTTGATAAGTCTATGAGGCGTCTGATAAACATTCGACCGGATGGGATCACTTTAGAGGCGAACGAAAGTTTTCCAATCAATGAAAGCAGATCTCTTTTCGTACATTTTTTCAAATTCGACCATTTCTGTAGCATTGCGACGAGGGTGGATAGCTTGTCTTCTGGTAACCTCAGTGACATTGTTTGTGAGTCTATTTCTATCCCCAGGAATGTGAGCTTAGTTAGTGGGCAGTTGTGTCATATAAAGAGTTAGGTAGTAAAGTGTTTAAATCAATGTACTCTTTCGCTTTCATTGCTTTTATCAACTTTGGGGAGAGTGGGGGCAGAGAGCTAAGTGGTGAATGAAAAAGAGTTCGTCGATTAAAAGGCACAAAGTATTTGGGGACTGAAGTCGGCCAGTTCTAAACTGTGACGATCATACTTCCACTATGACTAAAACATTTCAAAAGGAAAAGGAATGTTTCACTATGCAAAAAGATATCTTCCCCTAACTTTTTGGGGAGACGAGATATGCTTTGTCCGAGGAAACTTATGTGTCCCCCCGGCCAGACAGTCAGAGGTCAAAAAGATATTGCGTCTTCAATGAACGAGTATTTCTGCAGCGTTGGGAATAAACTCAGTGAGAAAATCCCGAAAAAAGCTAATCCACTCTTGTCAGGTGAATACGCTATCGAAACTCCTCCTTTGAGTTTCTCTTTTTCGGCAATTATGACGGATAAATTATCTTCAACCTTGAATAAGATGAAGACATCGCATGGTTCTGGGCACGATGGCATTGCAAGCTTTTATTTAAAGATTGCTTTGCCAGTTGTGGGCGGGTCTTTGTGTGATCTCTTCAATAAATCATTGTTTGCAGGAAAATTTCCGGAGGACTGGAAAATAGCGCGTATTGCACCCATCTTCAAATTTGGAGCCAAGGACGACAGGTCCAACTATCGCCTAATATCCGTTCTTCCATTCATATCTAGACTATTCGAGAAATTGATTTTTAATCAGTTTTATGAATACCTGGACGCAAATAAATCACTATACGAGCATCAGTCTGGTTTTAGACTCTTACACTCGGTCGCTACTGCCCTAATGGCTAGCACCAATGATTGGTACCTGAATATAGATAACGGAAAATACACTGGCCTAATTTTTATTGACTTGAAGAAGGCCTTCGACACGGTCGATCATGAAATCCTGTTAGAAAAACTTAAAATGTATGGAGTGACTGGCCTGGAACATGACTGGTTTACATCGTACTTGGATAATCGTAAACAATTTTGCAGGATAAATGGCTCTTCTTCTGATGTGAAGGGAATAAATTGTGGAGTTCCTCAAGGCTCTTGTCTTGGTCCACTGTTGTTCCTGATCTACATCAATGACCTGCCCTTTTCCCTGCAAAAGTCTCATGTCAGCATGTATGCTGACGATACGACCATTTCGCTCTCTTCAAAAAGCATTGGTGACCTGCAAAATGACTTAAATTTAGATCTTCTGAAGCTACAAGATTGGCTGCATGCAAACAAACTTTCTTTGAACGTTGTGAAAACGCAGTCGCTTATCATAGGTTCTGGACCAAACATCCGTAAGATAGAAAGCCAGCCTGATGCTCAACCATCTTTTTCAATAGGTGATCAGGAAATTGAAATGATTGCCAATGCAAAATACTTAGGTGTTCAAGTAGATAGTCAACTAAACTGGGACAAACATGTCGATACTATCAAGACCAAGGCTAATCGAGCCCTTGGACTTATTAAGTATTCTAAGAAATATCTTCCATCTGATGTGCTCAACAAAATGTACAGAGGGATTGTCGAGCCCCATTTGAGTTACTGTAGCTCTGTTTGGGGCTGCAGTAGTAATTCAAAAATTAACGTCCTGCAGAAAATTCAAAACAGGGCTGCAAGAATTGTAACAAATAGCCCATACGATGCCTCTGCTGCTCCACTAATTCAGAACCTTGGCTGGCCGACTATCAACAATCTTATAAGAAAAGAGACCGCCACGCTAACATATAAATCTTTGAATTCACTTGCCCCAGTCTACATGAGAAAACTATTTACAAAATATTCAGATGATAGAGAACGGTCTTTGCGCTCAACAGAAACTGATCTAAGGTTACCGTTACTAAGGACTGTCAATGGCCAAAAGGCTTTTTCATATCGCGGTGCAAAACTTTGGAACAGTTTGGAAAAAGAAGCAAAATTGGCACCCTCCCTGAAAACTTTCAAGGAACGACTATGAGGGCGGTGTAACTTTATTTTCTATTTCATTTTTATTATGTTTTATTGTAAATTAGGTATTATAGCATTGTATATTGTAAATTAGGCATATAAATTTCTTTTGTTCTTAGTTTAGCCTATTTTCCTTTATTTTATGTTATTTTTTAACAGGTCAGTTTGAAAAACATGTATAAATATATGAAACTTATACCTGTATAAATATTTTAAAATGAAATGAATGAATGAATGTTAAAGCTCATGCGCAATAGCGTTGTGGACTTGAAGCTCGGACGGGCGCATGAGCTTTAAGCCACTGCACGGGGGGACACATCAATTTCCAGGACAAAACGATCTCGTCTCCCAAACAATAACTACGATTCAATCAATGTACAGAAGTCTCATTGAGCGATACTTCCAATCCCGCTTTTCCGGGTGGGGAGTCTGTAGTAGAACCATAGCTTTAAATAGACTACAAACACTACAAATCCGTGCCGCAAGGATGGCCACTAACAGCCCTTAAGATGCGTCCTCGCAACCACTCCTGAAGGAATTAGGATGGCTAACAGCCAGAGAACTTATCGAAACGGAGACCGCTAGGATGATGTCCATTAACAAGGAAGCTCCAAATTACCTTACAGCTCTGTTCGAAAGATTGCCCAGCGGATCACAATTATGGAAATACCTTAACGCTGATGTCAAGACAGTGCCCACTTTAATTCGATTCAAAGCTGCTTATGAAAGCAGTCAGTCAACATTTCTTTGAACTCCTTGTGTAAATAGCATTTATCTTGATCTTTATCCTTACATGTAAATTCTTATGTCTGGAAATATTTAGTTTGCCGTTATTCTACATGGCAGTTTGGGATCCAGTATCTATTTAACCGTATACCAACTCAATCTAAAGAATATAAACTCCATCATTCAATCAGATGTAAAGCAATCAATCTAATCTCAAGACCTCAGGCTTCATATTTTCCAGTACAACACAACACCGGTTAGAATGCGCATAGAAGTGGACCGACACCTTTAACTAAAAAGAAAATCAAGACCAGGCTTTGAAATGTTTAATAATGATAATCAATTTGTTTTAAGTTGGTTACAATTCTAGTTCTACATTAATCTAATGTGAACTAATTTAAACCAACTATTTACAATTTTACTGAAAAAAGAAACCTATGGTACAATAAAATATGATGTCTATAATCATTATCTACAAATTTTGCACTGGCATTTGTCTCCACTCCAATTTTTCATATTTCTTTTGAATATTGCAGCGGATGAAGCACTCTTTATTAAATCAGGCATGCTTTTCCACAAGAGGCTGCCTCGAAACGTTATAGAATCAATGCCAAACCTGATGCTTTTCGCAGGAGGAATTTGCAATAGATCTTTCGTCCTGAGGTCATATTTGGTATCCTTTCTGACAAAACACTCCTGCATGAATGATGGATTAGTACAGTTGAGTGTTTTGTATATCTCAATCATAAGCACACGCAGGTTTTGGATGTGGATAGTTGTTTCATTGCTCTTTGCAAGTAAAACTTCAAACGTGGATTCATGATCGTCAAGTAGGGCCCTGAGAGCTCTTTTGTGTACTCTATCTATGTTTTCATTCGCTGTTTTTCCGCAGAAAAGCCATATCAAGGGGCAGTACTTGAAAGTTGATGCAACAAATGATTGGTATAATAATTTTGCTTTTTGGAGATCTAGATATCTAGCAACCCTTGCAAATGCACTCACTTTTCGATTCGTTTTCACACATAGAGCTTTGACGTGGCTTTTGAAGTTCAATTTCGAGTAAATTGTGACACCAAGTAGTTTTACCTCTTTGGAGGTGGTTATTGCTTCTCCATTAATTTCACATAAGTAGTTTTGGTTCTTTTTAAGGCTTAGAAACATGACCTGAAATTTTGTTGGATTTGCCACCATAAAATTTGAATCAAACCATTTTAGTGTATTACAAAGATCAATTTCTAATTTGGCAATCATTGATTCAATATCATGGGATAACGCATAAATTGTTTTGTCATCAGCAAAGTTACAGATCTCAGAAGCCTCAATTGCATAAAAGATGTCGTTGATGAAAATATCAAAAAGCAAAGGACCTAAGACAGATCCTTGCGGGACACCTGATTATATATCAAGCCAGCTGCTGTATGTTGATTTTATTATTACGCGCTGTTTTCTTGATGTTAAGTAACTATAAATCATTTGGAGGCTAGATAGGCCAAAGCCATACGCATGAAGTTTTGCCACGAGGAGATCATATGGGAGGCAGTCGTATGCCTTTGATAAGACTGTTAGTACCATTCCTATAATGCCTTTGTCGTCTAAGCATTTTTTGCATCTTTCCACTAGCCTTAGGAGAGCATGCTGTGTGCTGTAACCTTCCCTAAAGCAACACAATAGGTTTGACTACTGTGGCTTAATGAAAGGTAGCATTTGAGAATACAATAACATTTCAAATATTTTTGATAGGGTGGACAAGACGCCTATTGGTCGAAAGTTTTTCTTGCAAGTCGAATCGTCTGCTTTGAAGGCTGGTGTCACATCAGACTTCTTTAGGTTGCTGGGAAAGGTATTACCTTAAAAGGATTTATTCACATGTCGCGTAATCTCCTCGTAGCAAACTCCTGACGCACACTTATTGTGACCTTTATTATTGTGAATCGGATAAAAAAATTTTAATAAAAGATGCAAATCTTGGGACTTAAGATTTTAGGTACTGGCAATAAAAGAGAGAAACAGCAACATACAAATGTAAACAAAAGGTGTAAATAGAAAACAATTTCAATGAAAAGTCGGTTTATTTTTCAATGCACAAAATTTGATAACTCAAAATGAATAAAAATGGAAACAAAGAGTTTGTAATTTAAAGATTTTATTGAATCTATGAAAAATTAAAACTGTGTTTGAATAAAACAGTTGTGATTTGTCGGCGAAATTAATAAACGAGGGAAGCTGAAGTGACTGAAACTATCAAAATAAGACTGATTTATGAGGTCAGTGATGTAAACAAAATATTTGAATGATGCCTAGCTCGAAAAACTAAGGTTCTATTGCAACCTTAAACAATCCAGCTGTTTTAGACCAGCTTTTTATTAAAGTCTGAACATAAACAAATTTTCATTGATAAATACCAGTGTAGTGTGAAACCAAAATTCCTTCAGTGGCGAGGATTATTCAGGAAAAAATTACAAAAACATCATCTTTGGGGTCTTAGAATTTGTGGCATGAATTTTTGAAAGCTTAATAGAATTTCAATTTTGGTTTTAACTGAAATGAAATATGTGAAGAAAATAAGAGGCTTTGAAGAATGGATTACCTGAATGTATCTTAAGTTAATTTCAATATCCCCGTCGGATGAATAAACATAACGAAAAAAAAGATATATCCACCTGCCCTACGAACACAATTTCACGCCTAGATAGATTAATTCGAACTACGAAGAAATGAGTATCAGCGTGCATTCTGTAAATTCAGGCAGACGTGTTTAGTTGGCTAATCCCATACTAGACTGAAACCTGCAGGAAAGAAACTCACAGACACAGAAGTTGTATATTTCTTCACGAAAGCATTTTGGACTCATGGAGCTTGTTGATTGAAATAGGAATCAATGGGGAATGTCATGTGAACTCTTCGTCCAATGGAACTTTGAATTGAATTAAATTAGTTTGAAAATTCACCCGTGGTTCTTCGAAAGAAAAACAGAGCCACCCATATCAAGACAATGGCAGATTTGACAACAATAGCTGCCACTACTTTTGATTGATGTTTCATACAAAGGCTTAACACTTGGCAAATTTTTTCCAGCGATCAGTAACGAACTAAAAATAAGTCTTTTGTACTTATATTTACAAATCAATTTGTCTTAATCCATGCACTCTACCTTATGAATTGCTCGGAATTGCTTCATGGCAGGACTAGAATTAACTCATATATCCAAAAGATATTCTCAAGTGGCAGCGAAACATCTATTTTCAACTGTTATATTTCTCTTCGTACACAATACTTTGTTCAAAACATTAAAATGTACACAATATTTGTACACAATACTTCAATCTCTCCTTGTCTCTTTCGCTATTACAAAATAAATTTCAGTGTTTTTTCGATTCTTTCCTGGGGTCTGGCTCATGATTCCATCGTCTTTTGAATACAAAAGACTCTGATGATTCTTATTAGCGACACCCTTTAAGCAAACTCTCGAAGCCAGTCCGCAGTACTTTACATCCATCGAAACGTTCCTCCGTTAACATGTGCAAGGGGTCTCAGAATTATATGTTACAGCGATCTGTTATTACTATACCAATGAAATTTCCGTGCTTTGTTGTCGTCCTTTCTGCGCAATATTCTAGCGGCATTCAGGTCGATTCAATCTGATTACAGGGCTTGATAGTGTCGTCACAGTACAATATCTCACTGTCATATGCTGTCATATAACATACTATTTCACTGTTTTTGAGTACAGCAATTATATCATGAATGAAACTTCCGAGCTTTGCAGCCATTCTTGCTCAGCGATATTCTACTGACGCTTGTTAACGGTAAATCCTGTCTATTCAAAGGGTCTGAGAGAGAGTTAACAAGCGAAGATCTTACTATCACATAGCATATTGTGTCGCTATTTTTAAGAAAAGCACCTATATAACAATACCAAGATTTGCTGCTGTCTTTAATGGCTGTCGACTATAGACTTGCCATAAATGGAATTTCTGCATGGAGACATTGTCTATTCAGCATCAAAAAGCACAATGATATTGCTTATCGACGCAAAGAGTCTTCCATATGAAAACAAAGGCTTAGGCGTCACCAAGAACTTCCTTCAAAGATACAGGCTTACCCGGTTGCAAGTGGATGTCTTTCTTGATGCCAGCCTTGTCATGGCACGTGCTGCCTACCTCGCCGTGCCACAATTTCTTTCAACTTTTCTCACAGTGAACTGTAAAGAAGATAAAGATTGGAATTCAGTTAGTAACAGGATTTTAATTCTCAGCCCTTTATCATCATTGTTAATTATTCAAAGAGGGCAAGGAAAGGAAGCAAGCAGCTAAAGTTACAGCTAATCTAAGCCTTCTCTATTATCATTTATGATGTCTTCAAATAATAGAAAATAACATAGTCAGAAGATAAAAACATGGATTTTCATCCTGTTAGGAAAAAAGCGTGTGGCATATATACTTTGCAGGACCCATAGCTAAATGCATCACATACTGAGAATCTATTTTGTTCTTTTAGATATGGGAAGTGGTGCTTGAATCTTTTATCTCGTGCAGCAATATATCTACTACCTTCTAGATCAAAGGAAGGCCACAATCTCAACTCCAAAGAGTAAAGTCATGAGCGATAGGACACCCAGTGTGTAGCAGTTTAAATTTATATCAGTAGCGAGCCACCTTAACTTATTGTTTTTTGTGTCTTGAACTTGTTTGTACTTCGTACACAACCACCTTTCAATGTTTCGTAATTTTGAAATTTTCAGTAGTGAGCCACCTTAAGTGAAGATCCACCTTAACTCGTTAAGTGGATCTTCACTTAAGGTGGCTCACTACTGAAAATTTCAAAATTACGAAACATTGAAAGGTGGTTGTGTACGAAGTAAAAAAAAGTTCAAGACGAAAAAAACAGTAAGTTAAGTGGCTCGCTACTGATATAAATTTAAACTGCTACACACTGGGTGTCCTATCGCTCATGGTAAAATGTGTGCCTTTGGAAGCAGCACGTTGATTCCTGGCAGAAATGGCGTACAACTCTAATAGCTGTGTAAAAACTAATTAATGACAACTATCTATTAGACATTTCATAAATATACCTGGTGTCCCAAAAAAAAGTATACAGATTTGGTCGACCCTAGCGACTAGATTATAGCCTGAATCGATCCAAAATGATTTTAAAACATACCTCCACAGCTAACTTAAACATAGACACCTCGTTTGTTAATATCGGTGCGTTGAGAGTGAAGATATTGATCTTCAAAGGACAAATTTGCCTCCACCTCCAAACCGGAGCTTTGACGTTTTGGCCTAAGCAAATTCTTGACGCGCAGTGAATAAAATCAACAAAATTTGAAGACGGCACAACAGATGTGTTTTACAACGCACAGGTTATGTGAGACCTACCGTCAAGGGAGCTCCGAAATCAGCATCATTCATCTCCATATTGACAATTTATTTTACACATACTTTTCATCGGTGAAAGTACTCCGTTGAGCATCAACACACTCTTGTAACAGTCAAATCATTCCTTGAAAAGAATTTGTTATCAGATCTCTCGGGAGTCAAGACAGGTAGGTCTGGAGATCTTTTGGGGGCCAAACGATGTCTCCTCTTGTGGATGACCCACGCGGAAAAGCAGCTTCGAAGATACGTCATGATCAACCTGATCTCGAGAGATGTGATAACAAATTTTTTTCAAGGAATGATTCTATGACGTCAAAAGTGCGTTGACCCTCAAGGGAGTCTTTCACTGATGAATAGTATGAGTATGTGCCAAATGAAGTGTCGATATTGAGATGAATGAAGCTGATTTCTGAGCTCCCTTGTGGAAAGGACTCACATAAACTGCATTTTGAAAACACATCTGTTGCGCCGTCTTCAAAATTTTTTTATTTCATTCACTTTGCTTCAAGAATTTGCTTACGCCAAAACATCAAAGCTCTGGTTTGGAGGTGGAGGCAAATTTGTGCTTCGAAGATTAATATCTTCACGCTCAACGCACCGATATCAGCAAACGAGGTATCTATATTCAAGTTAGCTATCGAGGTATGTGTTGAAAATCATTTCGGATTGATTCACGCTATATTCTTATCGCTAGGGTCGACCAAATCTGTATACTGTTTTTTGGGACACCCGGTATGTTGCAATGTACCGAAAAGGTTTTAAAGTAAATATATTCTACGTAAAACCTAGGGCAAAAATGAATGTTTTACACAATCTACAGTCACACTCTATTACTTAGGTTCTTAGTTCTTTTTAAAACCGATCAGTGATTGGGTCTCTAATACTGTGAGGTAATTTTTGCCACAGCTTTTGATCCAAACAGCTCACAATTTCTATGCCTTAAGAAGTTTTTCTGGTGTTAGAAATGTCAAGAGCATTCTTATTTCGTAGGGCATATTGTGCATCTCTTGCTTCAAAAATCTCACTCATGAAACTATGATTCAGGCTCTTTTTGGTTTTGTATATTTCTATCATCAAGCAATGAAGATTGCGTTGGCGAATGGATACTGCATTATCTAATTTCAGCAAAGTTTTGTTATCAGTGAGTCTGTTTTTATACAGAATTCTGAGTACTCTTTCTTGGATTTTATTCACTATTGCATTAAGACCCATAAATACAGTTTCAGTCTGGTGTAAATGGGGCGTCAAAGAAGAATGTGAAAATGATTACTTACGAAGGAATCTTGAAACATCATCTTTCTTATCAGCAGCACGTAAGATGCCAGTGATAGATTCATTCTTAACAATTGGTAGGAATATATCGATGAACTCTCGAGAGTACGGAGGAGCAATCATTTCCAGCACCTATAACAAAATATTACTGGTAAAAAGACCATTCGTTTGACAGTATGCGGGAGATATAGAGCTTGATAACGTGAAGGTGAAGCGAAGTTGCGGTTTTCAGCGCCAAGCGCAGGGATCGTAGAAGAAGCAAAGCGCTAATCGAATCCACGACACCTTGTCATGACGCTCAAGTGGTGGGGCCCCACCATATATCGAGCCCATTCCGACTGACTATTCTGGCTGCAAAACCAAAGGATTACACCACTTCGCCACAACACCTCCAATGTACGGCGCCGAAAGCTACACTCTCACTAAAACTTTAAAAAGGAGGATAGATGGAGTATACGCAAGGATGTTACGAATAGTATTGGACATTACATACATTGAAAAGACATATTACTATTACAGAACTGTAGGGAGACTTGCGAAAAATAACTAACAATTTGAGGGAAAGACGGCTAAGATTTATTGGCCATGCGTGCAAAAAAATTATGAAATGGCGCAAAAATTGCTGCTATGAGTAACCAGCACAAAGAAAGAGGAAACCAGGGAGATTAAGATACATCTATGCTAACCTGCTAAGGGATGATACAAGTTTGAGGAAAAGTCATTGAAAAAAGGATGTAAAACAGAGAGGAGTCATGCACAAAATTTTCGAGCAAGTTGCTAAGCATAGCAAGCAAGCAATAGAAGTTGAATAATCTGGCCCAGTAGGGTCTCTGATCGGCAGATTTCAAATTTTGTACAGATTTATTCTCGGTTATTCTCTTTTGAAACTTAGTTGAAAATTTACTGTATTGATCATTTGTTTACTAAATTCTCCAGCCAACAATGGCAAGCACACTATCTGATTATGAGTGGCCGAATGGCTTATACAGTTTTCGGGGTGAGTGGCCGAGTGGCTTGTACAGTCTTCGTCAGGTGACTGAAGTTAAGCTCGGTCGAGTGACGTCAAACTCTGGATGGGTGGCCTTGGGGGTCTGCCTCACAACTCACCTCGTTGTCCTTCAGAAGAGACGTTAAACTAGAGCTCCCATGTCTGAATACGGCATGCACAGTGGGCCTAAATTAGCTTTCAGTAGCTAGAAATCCTGACCAGCCCACTCAAAACAAATTAAAAACAAACAAACATGAAGAAAATTCCTTTTCCAGAATCCTCAAAACAGATACAAAGTAGACTGAATCTCGCCACAATGTCTGCTGTAGAATGAAAAGTGCAAACATGGCAATTAAGGATAGATTAAAATTAGTTCAAAAAGTATTGTTTTCTCGACAACGTAAGTTAAGGACATGCCAAAACTGAGACTCAGAGAAATAGTATACATTTGCAATTTAAGCTTAAGGAGAAAACTACGATAAATATAGCTGTCTCAATCCTTCGCAAACAAGGCAAATAAAAATTTACCAAAATATTCATATTCATAAATTTGATGGAGATATTAATTACGAGATAAACATAAGCAAAGGGCTTCCAAACTTACCTCAGTGACAAAGTGTCGTATCAGCGATATATCTGTCATTTGACTTTCCATACAATCTCGGATGAACTGGACAACTGGAATGACGTAGCCACGACTTAGCATATGAACCATTCTGTCCAAAATTGTTTTTTTGAATTCAAGCTGAAAAATTGCAAAAATACAATACTTTTTATTTTCTGCTAATATGGACATCTTAGCTCATATTAAGGCCTTCAATTTGACATCAAAGAAAACGTAAAATGCTACCAATAACCGTTGAGAAAGTGGAGAGAAAGTTCCCGTATAGTGACAAGGGCTTAGTGAATTTCCATTTACATCCAAGAAAGCTCAAACAATGTTCTTTGATCCAATTGGAAGTGAGTGTAATTTTTCAAGTTCATGTAGAGTCTTACTTGTACCTTCTTTGCAAAGGTTAAAAGCGGTGATGCAAAGTAGCAAAGCTATTCAACATGAATCATAAAGGTGGTGAAAAGAATTGGAAAAATGAACAACTGAACTTAAAAGGCCGATTTAAATGTAGACCAGAAAACTTCTAGAAAACCCGATGAACTACAACGAATCCTAGTCTCAAGTTCATAGAATTTGAGCCAGTTTAAAGGTGATTTAAAGTGCAAATGAACAGCAATGTCAAATAATAAGGAATCCTCTTTAAATGTTTCAATATCTCATTTTTTCCGGTTATCCCGATTTTAAGTACCAGTTGATGACGTCATTTCGTTTGCAAATAACCAGGATAATATGCTGAAATACAGCCGTATGTAATATTTGAAAGGTTACATTAAGAAGAAACATTTCAGCTGAGCTAAATATACGTATTATGAATTGTCTCATAACTTCTTGATGTTTAGAGAGGCATGTAAATTGAAAAAAGTTTTTAATCAGATTTGTCCATGGGAACATAGTCAACCTTGTAAACTTTCTTTACTTTGTACAAATAAAACCATGTCATCGAACAAATCTAAAAAAGTGGAGTGATTGACAATGATATAAGATATCAACAAATTTAAAAAGGAATTTTTATCATTCAACAGTGTTATTCATTTCCTTCTATAAAAATTTCGCTTCAGATCATTTTAACAAAATGCGAACATCTTTATGCTTTCATTACTTTGTGCTTCTTTTACTTACAGATCTTGACATGAAAATGTGAACAAAGACTGCGAAGCAATAAAGGGACTGTGATATACCTCGACAAGCGTTTCCAAGCCAGGATATGCTGCACTGAACAATTTGATAAGCAGCGTTAAAACCAGTGGATGTTGTATTGGATGGCATGTACTTACCTGTGAATTAACAAAAAATATGAGTACAAAAGGAGAGAAATCTGAAGAGAGTAGGGTCCCAAATCCAATCACAGTTTCTAGTGTACATACCTGCAGTGATCAAATCTAGTTCATTGTCTATTCTTACATTTCTGCAACCTTGGCTCCACCGTACGGGGCTAAGCAGGGATTGAGAGATCTTTGATCGGTCGACAGAAGAGATTCAGTTCTCTGAAAGGACATGACAGGCGACGCTGAGAAATTGTTACATTTTTCAGTGCGATTCGGTGAGTCGATGCTTATTCTATTTTGAATAAAACTGTTTCACATCGTTAGTCACGAAACTTTGAAATTCTAATTGAAATTGAATTTCGTTAATCACTTTCTGCATGTCAAGCGAAAGAATATTTTGCTGAGACATGTGTCGTAAGGTCGTTGCAAGAAGTTTCGAAAGACGAAGAAACGATGCAATAGGGCTTATAGGGCATTTCCAGGGTTTGTATGACTTGTCATAGAATGAATGGTTTATTGTACTTCTTCACACGATTTTTTTTATCTTTTCGTTGTGAAATTAGGGATTCAAGTAAGAGAATTAAGCGCAACGACGTCATCATTCGCAAAGATCGGCACTCTCTGACATCAAACTCAAGGTGAATGTGGCTGCTGCCCTGTTGCGTTCTTGCCAATACGATCAAGAGATCCAGGAAACAATAAGGCGGCAGCCACATTTGCAATAAACACGACGTCAGAGAGCGTCGATCTTTGAGCGTGATGATATCGCTAAGCGCAATAGACCACTTTCACAATGACGTCAGTTCTTTTGAAATTCTTCTGGGAACATCACTTGCCTCGATTTAATGTGGATCCAAATCTCAAGAGCGTGTATTGCTCTCAGCAACGCACGAAATTGTTTTGTATGTGTAGTTGCAACATAATGATATGATGTAGACTTCTTGCTGTAACTGGGAATCAAAGCTTTTACTTCGAACTGAATTTAATTGTGAAATAGGTCTATTCGCTTGTTTCAATACCTAATTATGCAATGGGAAAGACGAAAAATTGTGGAAAGGAATACGACACAACAAGGGCAGATTTTGTAATACAATAGCATCGGTCGCTTGAGTTCACACCTCAATTCAAAGCGATTAGCGAATGCAGACAAAAGAAACTCTCTCAACCAGAAATTCAAAACAAACGTAGCCGCAAAGTTGCCCTGAAACCAGTGTGGCAAACTCTCACTTGGTGCCGGCAAAGGGAGTCTTTTAAGAGAAGTTACGTGCTTAAGACGAGAGAAGACGGGTAAATCTAAAGTTCTGTCTGGCGGATATTGTTTACGTGATTCAGAAGCCGAGCAGAGGGCATTACGATTCTTGCATATTCACTGCTCAAATGTAAACAGTTACTCCTCAGCTCCTGAGTCAAACAGACCAAATAGAACAGACAGAACTATGCATTTTCCCTTCTTCTTTCGTTATGCCGTACTGGTTTCAGGGTAACTTTGCGGCTACGTTTGTTTGGAATTTCTGGTTAAGAGAATTTTCTTTGTCTGTATTCGCTACTCGCTTTGAATTGAGGTGTGAACCCAAGCAATTGATGCCATTGTATTACAAAATCTGTCCTTGTTGTACGATACACCATTCATAACAGTATAATCTTTCATTTTATCATCAATCATAGCCACCTTGGGAATGTCCTTTAATATTTCATGTACATGACTCATTGCAGTTTATCGCTTTAGAATTTACCAAAAAGTTTCGGTTCACACGAACTTCTCTCAGAGAGAGGAAAACAACGTATATGTGTCCTAATAAAACCACGCGTCCTCTCTCGCATTCATGATTTGGCTTTACTAAATCATACAATATCCAAAAGCACATAAAATTTTATGGTTTATTATTAGTTCCAGCCACCTCTAAATGGACCATTATGGCAATAAGATCAACTCGATCTCTGAATGCTATCCCTGCCACAATAATTAGGGGTGTTTTTAACTTGTTTTTATCAAGTTTGCTAAGTAAATTGTATTGTAACTATTTCATATATGTATTTTATCAACCATTGTTAATATGTTAATTTGTGTGGCGAACTTTACATACATTCGTTCTCTTGACAACCTGCTAAAAGTTGCAAAATGAAGTGAGAAACTATAACAGTGACGTCATACCTCATCTAACAGAACTAAATGCAGTGGCGTCGAATCTGTCATAACTTTCAAATAGTTGTTTCCAGAGAGACATTCTTCAACCCAACGAAGTATTCCCATGGCGACGACGGGATATCTAAAAAATAGAAGAAACAAAATAAGTAATTATATTTTTACAAACTTGACGACAGGAATGTTGGAATAACTCTTATTTTCATAAGGTGTTTGACAAGGAAGACCGGCAAAACGTTAATGTTTTGGTTTGAAAGTTTACTTCTGTTTGGAACCGTACCATACTGGGCTCGGTAAAGTAACAAAGCACATGATATGTAATTTACTTTGACGTTATTCTACAAAAAGGGTCTGTATCAAGCGATATTTCCTTCATTTTTATAGGAAAGGTTTGACTGAGTGGCGCTAAAGAACTTTTATCACTTTTGTGCACATTCTAACAATTTACCAACATGCCAATGTCTTCAAGTGATCATGGTGGGGTCTTCAAAGGCACTAAACAGCTCTGCTCAACAGACAAAAATAACGCGTGTTAAGTGGACTCAATGGACATTTTGACTACTCTCGAATATTGCTAGACATATTCAGACTGCGTTCACGCGATCCCGGCACAGTTGGAAAAGGATGAGAAATGTAATGGATAGGCCCTCTATTCACGAAAAAACGCATTCTTGGGCGGCACATTTTGAAGATGGTAGCTACTTAAAACGGAACTCTAACGGGCACATTCTGTAAACGGCATCATGTGAACACTTGAAAATGATAAAAACGAAATATTCTTCAACGCTTTCGCAACGAGGCTGATCGATTCTTAGGCATTGGCACATTTCTTTGGCTTGGGCAGATTTCAACGAGTTTTTTACAATCAATTCCTTACCGTTTCAAATTGTGCCGGTGTCGCGTAAATGCTAGCCAAAAGTCTGCTGCCAACACATTTTACCGTTTGGGCCAGTATTGTCAGGTGCTGAAGGTGCTTGAATATTATATCCAACTAAGAAATCAGGAACGGCTTGGTGAAACGTTAAGAATTTGTGAAATTTTAGGTTTCAACTCAAAACGAACAATATCGTAAGTCTTCGAATAAGCCCCCCCCGCCGGGCTTAATTTGTAGAATGAAATGCTCTGATGGTGGCTCATTTGAGGGAGCTTATGAGATAGTAACGTAGATGTGTGATGACATACTGGGGGGGGGGGTAGAAAAGAGAAATTTCTCTCTAGGTTAGTCTAAAGGCAGATTAGCGCCTGCCAGGTCAAACGCCGAGTGGCCATTAGATAGCAGGAAGCCGCTTTGAAAACATGGCAGCTGAATTAAACAGAATAACCGCAACCTATGACCACAGCATTTTCTAAAGAGCACTTCAAATGTTTCCTATCATGCGGGATACTATCAGTGAACTTTTTCGGATTTTCTCCAGATGAGCTAGACCCTCGTCTAAGCGCTTCAGGGTCTGCGTAATAGCGATATCAGGGTCACTGCCCCGTTACTGTTCCTTTGTAACTTAGCCCACGCTCCAACGCGTTTTGTTCATCCCATTGATCAGCGAGACAATCAGAGTTAACGTCTTTTCCATTGTGACTCGCATAAGGGGATTTCGCAGTATCTCGAACAGGGAGATTAAGTGCATAACTGCAGACCAATTTGCATAACTTCCAAATCTTGCGAAATTTAAACACAAAACTAAATCTACTTTGCGAAGAAAAGGTCAACTTCCATCTTGTTTCCACTGAAAAAGTGCGTGTTGCACTGCGCAGGCGGTGCATCACACATCGCATCGCTAAACGCAAGTCAGTTTGCATTTCATGGGTCTGATCTGCAGCAACCTATCGCTCATGCCCAGACAAACAGTGCAATTCGAGTACCATCATAGGGGCTTACTCGACGGGGGAATGTGAATGACATTCAAAATACTATGCCGGTTCCCACACGAGAATATGTTATACCTTATACATTGATAAAGCATGCCAACTTCTGATGAGAGTTGCAGAGTTCCACCAATTTCACGACTACATACAGAATGCACTCGATCAATAGCTTGCACTGTTCCTTTCAATTCATCTTTGCAGACAGATATCCGCACACCATTTTTCCAGTTTTCGTAGACTGACGTACTATATCCAAGTATATAAGTGTATTTTGATTTGTGTTCAGGGTTTATCAATGAACCAGGAGTGAAGAGACAATCGACCATTATTTCTGGAACACAAAAGGAAATATTTAATTACAGTTGTTACCGATCGTATTTAAAGCATATGTGCGGTGTGTTGAGCGGTGGGACTCTAGAGGGAGATCAATGGCAGTGGTAGCAATTCCTGTCGTCCTTGTTCTCTTGTTCTCTTCTCTTGTCGTTGTTCAATGCGGTCACAATCCACATAAGAAATTTACAGTTGCTGATGACTGAAATTTATAAAACAAAATGGGAACTCAATCCTACTTTCATGAAGGAGATCTTTGTTGAAAAGCACAGTTCTTACGGGTTAAGAAGCTGCCATAATATACTGCTGCCACAAGCGCGCACTACGTGCTATGGCTTAGAGACGATCTCGTTTCTAGGGAGTAAATTATGGCAGGCACTTCTTAATGACATGAAACAATCAGATACCCCCTCCACCTTTAAAAGGAGAATAAAAACCTGGAAAGGAGAAGGATGCAACTGTAGACCGTGTAGACCTTTCGTGGCTCAGGTTGAGTTCTTACAAGGATAAATGCGTTGCATTGTAAATACTAAAAATTTCTGTAAAAACATTGTAAAAATCTGTCTATATGTATTATACTGAATTATTCCTTATGTTAGAAATATATGTATTTTTCTTTTATTTTGAAACAATTATTCTTTGTAGTCGGCTTGAATTAGCTTCTATTTTATAGCTATCCATTATACGCCTACTTTAAATAAATAGATAATAATTATAATAATTAATAATCATAGATAATAATCATAATAATTATCCGGGATTCCTTCTGTTCAGCATCATGCGCCTACGCTGGCCTGACATCCAATATGGAACAGATTCCAAGATAAATCAATATCTAATCGTATGCGTATCATTTTTTAGTCGTTTACTTAATTTCTATCTATTTGCATGTCTTTGTGTTAATGGCCATGGGACAATCATTATCTTTTGCTCCTTGTGAACCTGTCTCCCTGTAATGTTGTATAGTCGTATAGCGACAAGAAAGTACCAATTCTTCTTTATATTTCTACATACCAATAATTAGTGTGCAGCTTACAAGTCAACTGAGATACAAAAAGTTGGCTTGTGAAAGTCGGTCGAAACAAGAGAGTACAAATTTTCACTATCTACTAGGTGACTGAAAGGTAATCGGTACAGTTAAGAGGCGTGTTCATGAGCAAGGGGTTGGGCACGAGTGAAAGATCTATCAAAATTGTGGAATTTCACACGTGCAGGAGCTAAAGAGACAAAGAGTGTGTGGGTTATTCTTTGTTCTATTTACAGACGGACGCATTTATCTCTGCCTATTTCCTTCAACAAAAGGTAAAAGGGATACTAATAGAGTGGATGAATAACGAACAAGAAATAGACAGAGTGCATTTTTTGCACAATAAAGCCTTTGTGCGCTAAATAAAGCATGTTTGTCGACATATTTCTCATTCGATTTTCACCAGCACTATTACATTAGGATCAATTATATTGTTTTTTAGTTGCCTATAAAAAATAAGTTGAATATTTTGAAAATCAATCAAAATTTGATCAAAGTATGTTACCAATTTCAAATCTTCCTTCTCGGTAATTGTATCATCCGTTAAACAAATTTACTACTTGGGCATTATCTTATCCTCTTGAGAGAAAGACAGCGAAATAACGAAATGAACAGCCGTATTTTAAGGAATAGTATTTTAAAAAATATCGCATTTTCAAAGGGGCGGCCGCCTCTTCGCTGCTTGTCGGCGGGCTGGGTGGTGTTCGGGGGCTGGATGGTGGTTTTCGGGGGCTGGATGGTCTCTGGGGGTGGCTTTTCGCGGGGCGGAGGCTTGCGGCTCGCGGGGACGGAGGGCATAGTTACCTTAACCCTATGATATTAATTCATTTTAGTTTTCATACTGTTGTATTAATTATGGTTGGCATTAATTAGCCTAGTCCTATCAGCTACGCCAACCTTAAACAAAGAATTTATTATTATTTGTTATTATTAAACAAAGAACTTTTGAAATTTCATTGCAAGAACTGAGTTCTTCATGATATAGCGGCATAAAAATCTCAATGATGGTCATCTCTTCTGATATTGGAACATGCTTCACAGCCAGGTAGCTTGTGAAAGCACAGAGTCCAAAAATTAAAAGCCATTTCAAGACTTTCATTATGACTGCCAATGAGTTAGTCCTTGACATATATGTGAATAAAAAACTTTCCATGATCGGTTGTATGATTGAGCTCGACTTAAAGATAAAAGATTAACAAATGTTACCGATATCTGATAATGACTTAAGATTAGGGGGGGGGGGGGCTCTCTCCTCTCTCTCTTCCATTAGTTTACCTATTGAGAGAGGAGAGTGTCTTCTTCGAGTATTTCCCTGCATACAATTTATTTAAGCCTCCTATTGAAAACATTGAAAATGTGACGATAGCAAAATTTGAGCTAGTGTTCAAACGCTGCCCGTAAAATTGGAAAGCGACAGAAAATTCAACGGTAACAAATTCGATGCAAACTCTCCAAGAACTTCATACCACAGATATGTACCTACATCTTAAGAACCGTTTAGCCTTATTTCAAAAGCATTGCAAAATTTCTGTTTTCAGCATTTTTGAGTGTTCACATGATGCCGTTTGCAATGTCCAGTGTCCCGAAAGCCTTTGGGATAAATATCACCATAGGACCCAGCACTCCAACAACAGAACAAGGAATTGCAGGGATTTACAAATCCCAAGAAACAACCTTGAATATGTCAAGAAAGGCTTTCACTATTCAGCTCTGAAAGCTTGGAACGATATTCCCATCAATATCAGAGAGCTCCCTACACTTAATAGATTCAAAAAGCAATTGAGAAGTTATTATACGAGCTGAACAAAACATAAAACACGACTCTCTGGAAGAGCAGCTGCTATTAAATAGATTACTGTACATAATTTAGCTTTAACTGTATAAAGATTGTATTGATGTAATTACGGTAATTATTTTATTTTCTTATTTGGCATTGGGTTGTGGGCTGAAGGGACGTTCGTGTATAAAGAATTTAAAATGAATGAAAATGAATGAATGAATGAATTTGCAACAGAGCTCTGTTTTCAAAATCTACCATTTTGAAATCTACCGGCAAAGAATGTGGCGTTTTAGCAAAAACGGAAGGCCTATCCGTTACACTTGTCACCGTTTTCAAAATGTGCCGGCATCGTATGAAAGCAATCTAAGCCCTGTTTATATGAGGAAAGAAGTACACCCTATCTACCAGACCCAGCGCTGACAGGTGAGGTAAATTTCAGCCACTGTTTAGATGAGAATTTTCACCTCACCTGTCAGGTGGAGAAAAGTATCTTGTCCGTGAAATCACAAAGAACAGACCAATAAGAATCAACGAATAATTTCAATTCACCTCACCATACCGGTGGTACTTCGTTTATATGGGAAAATTTCAGCTCAACCAGGCGACATTCCACCTCTCGTGAGGTGGGATTTCACAAAACCGTTGGTGTTGCTTTTGTCATGTAAACAAACGCAAAATGAAAATACGAAGGATTCCATGGAAAGGAGGAAGCTCACCTTTCAGCCCCAGGTCTGGCAGGTGAGGTGTTTTTCCTCATATAAGCAGGCACTAGATTATATGAAACTGAACTGTAACTTACCCAGGAACAGTGGGATCCTCAGCAGCTCAACAGGTGGAACTTCCTGGCTTGAATATGCTTTGTAAAGCTAAGGATAAATCAAGAAATAAAGGAAGAACCACGAATTTGAAAACTTTGATTGTTTATGTTGTGAAATATTGTAACTGAAAGCATGAGTGGCTTTAACAGAATTTGAGGAGAGAGGAATGTGCCAAATTTGCCAAATGGAGAAATTTGTGCAAAAAGAGTTAGCAATGCTTCAGTTTACACAGAGGCAAGTGCTATTGCTATTTTTGCTTTTTTTTCTCGTAATTTTCATTCATTGTTAGCTGAGTTTTCTTTCAGTTGAATAACAACGGTTGAAAACAGCAAACTTCAAGTCGCAACTCGCAAAGTGAAACCTTTGCATGCTCGCACTTTTGAACTGCAACTGGTACACCACAAAATCTGCTAACAATGAACGAAAACAACGAGAAAAAAGGCCAGAAGGAAGATAAAACTTTACGCGTATGAACTAAATCATTCCTAACTTGCTTTGTGTAGAGTTGTCGTTGATAAACTCTATGAAAAGGCCCTGAAGTCCAAAGCAACTTCCTGCCTCAGCTAGCATCGTTATACCGAGGACGGGGGGGGGGGGGTCATGCTTTTTTCCTTTCGCAAATTTACCACATTTGAACGTTCGATCCAAATTTCTTTTTTAGAAAGTTATAAGGTTCATCATTAAGGGTGCCCAACCAAGCAGAGAAGCTCTCCATGCCGATCACGGCAAAAAGCTGCGCAAGCAACCTAAATGGATTTGAAACGAGAAACTTACCGTAGTAATATCTCCAGGGTTTAACTGCTTCCTTGTTAGCATTGACGTTAGAGAGGCCGCAACATTAGGATAAGCTGAACCACCATTTAACGAAAGGTTTATGTTCCATACATCATGGCCACTAAATGATGAAACAGAAATAAAGATAACACAAAAATTAGAGACTATACCTTAGTCTCATGAAAGTCCTCTTACATTGAAATCATTTTGATGTATATACCTTTTTAAAATTAGGATTTAACGAAAGAGCAGTACTGGGCCCATATCTTTCTCTGGTCGCTGGTTTCTGTTGCTTGCAGAAGTTTTTCCTTGGCATTTGTTTTTCAAACTTCAAACAGGCAAATAGGTGCTCACTTGTCTCGTCTTCTATCCCAAATCTTCTACATTTGGTGTTAGGGTATTTAATGAAGCGGTGTGCCATTTTGGCATGTGGAATCACACACTGAAATTCATAATTCTTCAAAAACATAACCCAAAAATGTATAGGAACATCAAATTTCGCAGATTTTCAAACTAAGAAAGTCACTGCTGATTTACCGGTAGCAAAAGTAAGTGGCAAGTCTTTCTAGCGTGGGTTCCAATCATTTGAGACGTCGGTGTAAAATTCTACCGGCTGGGTCAAAGAAGAAAGTCTGCACGTTTGGTGGGCTGTGGAATAAGAAGTACGTGGCCGATACTCACAACTGAAATATAAATATATCAGTCAAAGGCTAACATAAATGAGAAGATTTTGTTTGGTAAAATCTCTCATCTCTAGGACCCCAAAAATGAGAAAAATCCCTGCAAGGGGCTAGTTTGGGAATTGGGACTTCCATGTTCCAATTGGTCCATGATTTATTTGGCATCGAAATTTAGATTCAATGAAACTGTCAGTTTCAGAAATATAATTTAAATTTCAATTCAATAGCAAGTAAATCGCGTGGACCAGGACGGAACGTGGAATTCTGTTTCCTTTCACGCCCCTTACGGACATTTTGCTTATTGTTGGGCATTAAAAATGAGTAATTTTACAAAACTAAATTTTCACATCTAAGTTGGCCTTTGAATGACAGATTAAAATTTTGGTTCTGAATATCGATCACATAATCTTTATTCCAAAGCCTGCCAAACGTGTAAACTTTTTCCGACCCATCCTTTCAAATCTTTGTCTTTTAACTGTATGGCTTAAAGAACCTTTAGCTACTTAGGGTGTGTTTGATTGGTAATTCCAAACCTACCAAATTCTGAAAACGGTAGACTTCGCAGAGATGGAAACACAGTGCCCCAATCAAACAAAAAATTCTTCAAAAAAGCAGGTTTCAGATTCATCCTAACGAAAATGTGGTTTCAAGTTGAAAACACGAAGACCAGTCCAGTGCCTGGCAACAAAGACTGAACTGACTGAATTACCTTGCCAACACGAGCAAATTCACCTCGTTTTGAGAGTTTCGCAAATGAAAACGAGAATCTCTCCAAAGTCTGCCAAACTTTCCTCCTATTGGAGCAGAAGGCTCGGCAGGCCTTCCAAACCTCCCAAACCTGCCGTTTTCGGAATTGGTAGTCAATCAAACACAAAATCTGAGTCTTCCAAGTCTACCGTTTCCAGAATTGGCACCAATCAAACGAACCCTTATTTGTAATTCTATCAAAGGAGGCCCAATCGCGTATACGTATGGGGGGTCCTAGCTTTAATTGAGGCTATTTGTGTTGTGCAATTTTCCTAGCTGCAAGATAAGCAAAACTACTTGTTCTTGAGTTGAAGAAAAATGAAATTCATACCGTTAAATGGTGACAGAGCAGAAACTGCGTAAAATGACGTCATCAAGCAATCTGTGATAAGGTAGTGTTTCAATAGATAAGGTTTTTGAAATGGTAAATCAAGAGTTTGAGGCCATAGGTAGAAAAAATCAAATGTTGCCTAATCTCGGGATCTGTTGCAGGGAGCTAGGGGGCTCAAAGTTACGGGTTTCGCGCATGCGTGGGCAGTTTCTGCTCTTTCTTAAATGGTTAATTGTTTATCTGCGTTTTTCCACGTGTTCCAACATCCTCGTAGCATCCTGCCGGCATGGCAGCATGAGTCCTGTTGCTGTTGTTGTGCTGCCATGATGCGATAACATTGCCTGTGTTTGTTGTGCAGCATCATATGATTAAGTAACTATATCATTTACTTATCATATATACTCATAATCAAGTTACTTAATCATTTGATACTGCACAACAAACACAGGCAATAATGTTGCGTCATTGCAGTAAAACAACAGCAACAGGACCAATGTTGCCATGCAGGCACGATGCTGCAATGATATTGGAGCACGAGGAAAGACACAGAGATCAACAATCAACCAGTATGAACTCCATTTTTCTTCAGTTCAAAGAACCAGTAGTGTTGCTTATTTTGCAGTTAGGAAAACTACACAGCGTATATTGCCTAAATCAAAGTAGGCCCCACAATATACGCCATTGGGCCTCCTGGGATTCTACCACTGGACTTCTGAAACTGAAGTCTTCAAGAGTTTTGAAATCACAGCGTACCTTATATTCCCGGGGGGGGGGGGGAAGGACATGACTCTTGATTGCACGGGGGTATGCACTCCAAGAAATAATTTTTTCACTCGGCTTTAGAATTCCCTTCGAAATGATTGCCAACTTTAGAAAAAATCGGCAAAAAGTATATAATTTAAACGTAAAAACTTATGGAAAAGCACAAAATAAAAAATTAGCTAAATTGCCTGCATTTGACACCTGGCGTTAGAAAAAAGAGGAGATACCCGGGAAGGAGTGCATATTACGTGCGCAAGTACTAAGTACCCCACCCGGGCTCATCTTTTCAGCTGAGTTTAGGATATCAAATTCCTAAATCGTTAACTACAAAACTACTTCGTAATATTAATAAACATAGTTTTCATTAGTTCCGTTCTGTGTCTCATCAAAACGTTAAACTACGTCTCGGTTTTTCCAAATTTTTCTTGGATTCTTAAAAATTATATAAAAACTCTTATTCTAAAAATATTGACTATTGACCATCTCAGAATAATCTAATGCTATGACTAAAGCAAAGAAGGTAAATTTTCTTGCAAATCATTCAGTTAAAAGAAATATGTCAAAGAAGTTTACAATAACCTTTTCGAAGATTTCGAACCTATGCCCAATTCTTCCGACGAGAAAGCGCACAATACTATGCTTACCTTTGAACAGCAGCGTCCTGTAAGTCTTGACTCAGTCTCTTGAGACAAGCTCCGTTCCTTGTGGTTTTTGATAAATAATGAAGAAGGTATTGGGTAAATAAGTATGTGTGTTTTCCATGGCATGCAGCTCTCTGGAAAGAAAATATAACGTTTACCTCTCGAATAAGTCAACAAAAACGCTTTCTAAAATCCTATTCAGTTTAGTTTCCCTAGTTAGAAGCTACATGTGTTTAACTGTGTTATATTCATCTAAAAGTCTCGAGGTCAAAACTGTGATGAGTTAATGGGACTGAATTAAAAAAGCACTTCTAATCTAGGAGAAAAATGAAGTTCTACTTATGAACGCTTATGAATATCAGTTTATCCAACCAAGTCTCTCTGTCTAACAATCTCCCTTCATTTCAAAGCCAGTGGCGTGAAATAATATGAGATCATCAAGCTTCCAGAAGAAATAAATAACTTTTACATTATCCGATTCTAAGACTGCGTTCACACGAGACACAATTTGAAAACAGCATCGTAGGATCACTCGAAAATGACGAAAACAGAACACTTTACAACACTTTCAAAATGAGGCTAACCTGCTGTTAAAGGAGCTGGATAAGAAACATGTACACAAATCCTCGTTTTGTGCATCAAATATCGCATTTTGAAAGAACAAATTCCTTTGTAATTGGCAAAATTCAAAAGGAAAGATCCTTATCTAGATACAGGCTGATCTTTGGGTGAAAGATCAACGAAAATGCTTGTTGGAAATCCATTTATATCGCACCCATCCCAAAACATATGGAGGTTGAATTTGTGTCAGAAGAAAGCAAAGGCTGATCTTTAAGATGATAATTTATTTCGAATGTTCGTTGAACAGTCGCCACAAATTAGCACAGCAGAATAAAGCCAAATCAGAAATTTCCGCCACAGTTTCTTATCCAGCTCCTTTAAGGTATAACTACATTTCTTTGGCATCAAGTTCTTGGAGAGATTGTACCGCCGAGTGTGCTTACAGTCGAATCTTCTGTCGTTTTCAAACTGTGCCGCCGGTATCGTAAGAACGGTAGCTAAAATTTTACTTCCGTCACATTTTCACCGTTGTCAAAATGTGCCGGCATCGAGTGAACACAGTGTAAGAATGACAAATAGCATTTCATCCAAATTTAAGAGACTACTTCAAAGACAACTATGTTTGTTCTTTCTCCTGCTTGCAAGTTTATATGTGCTCTCTATAAATATTTTCCATGTTCCACACATACATGTAGCTCCTTAATTGCTTTCAAAAATATCACAAGAATCAAGCTGCACAGAAAACAAAATTCCAAATGCGAAACAACGGGTAGCATCATCATCAATCATCATCATCAACAATTTATTTACAGTAGGCAAAAGAGTTTTAAAATAGCAAACTTACTGCTTATTATGGCCTACTATCTTAAAAACTAAAGGAAAATACATTACAGCCGTTTAAAAATAAAGATTGATACATGTCATGTTAGGTACCCAACCTGTGGTATATATATTTTGCAAAGTCTACACTTGCAGCTCTCACCCTTCCAACATTTAATATGGTTTTTGAAAACAGGAAGTGTGCTGGCTTGTTTGAATATATTTGGTAAAGTTGACCAAAGCCTATTACCAAGGAAGGATATAGACTCAATTCCATATGTTGTTGTATGCACTTTTGGAAGCTGCGAGTCGTTACCGTAAGCATTAAGTAAGAGAAAAGAAACTCACTGAAATTTCTTGAATGATGCTGTCATTATCAGTTCTTCTATTCATAAACTTTAATATTGATGTTTTCAGCACTCTTGCAAATACATCAATCTGATTGCATGCTGATGACATACTGCCAATTTCTGCTTGGTAACCAGCGTCCGATATCAGCTGAAAAATCGGGAATATAATCAGTTCAAACGTTTAAAGGTGATCTGAAGAGCAAATTTTCATTGACGTAAATAGATAGCACTTTTGAATAATAAGGAATGCCATTTATCATTTTGTGATACCTTGTTTCATTTTCGAATTATACACTATTTTGTATGATTGGCTGATGACGTCATTTTGTTTGCAAAAAGTAATGAAAGGGTACGAGGCTGGCTATGTTTCCTAAAGGAAATTGACTCCAAGAACATTTCTTAAATTGGCATGCCTTTCTAAATATCATATCAGTCCTGAAAACAATTTCTATTACATTTATTCAGCTCAACTTAAATGTCTCCGACAACTGTAACCTTTCAAAGCTTAGATACAGCTATATTCCAATGCATCATCCTAGCAATTTGCAAACAAAATGACGTCATCAACTGAAACTGAATATCAGTGGATAACTTGAAAACGAAAAGAGATATCAAAGAAATTTAAACAGGAGTCCATATCATTCGACAGTGCCATTAATTTGAATCAATAAAAATTTTCGCTTCAGATCACCTTTAAAACTAGTAGCACATAAATTTTGGTGTCGGGTATCAGCTAAAAAGAAGTAAAGAAAACCTCAACACATTCGTAAAATTAGAAGAAGCCATTTTGTAGATGGACAGAATTGCATATATCCTGCTTCACGACTTTACTCTTGAGTACCGAATAATCGTCCCCCCGCTTATTGATTTTTGAACACTTTTCCAAACCCCCCGCTTTTATTCCAACCCCCTTTTATTGATTTTAGGAAAAATGAAATGATAGTAAACATAATTTCTAAATAAACGCAAGGAAAAAGTCTCAAGAAGTGCATTCAACATAACCAGAGCTCGTAGCATAACAGTTTCGTAGAATAAAGCTATCATCTGTTTTGAAGAATCAGTGCTTGGAGCTCATACGATGAGGTAAAATGCTGACAGTATGCGCAACTTGAAGCCCAAACAGTTGTTCTGTTAGAAGTAAAAGATTTGGCTTGAAAAATTTTCGAACAACTTACACAACGTATGTTTTCATGATTAATTTCCAAGGCGAGGTATACAATAGCTTTTCACCTCTAAATTTCCAGGATACGTCCATCCTTCCACTTTTAGTTCTTCAGGACTTGATACTTTGAACATGGCACGTTCCCATGCACATTACTACACGAGTACATACATCCCGACTCCTTACCTTGATAGAGAAATTTAACAGCAGGCAGTCAGGGTTCTTCTCTGCAAGCTCGTAAAATAATTTGCGCCACGGTGGATGTGCTATCATTCCTTCAATCCAGTCAGGAGTCTAAAGTTAAAATCAAATAAATATTTGAACAATCAGCAAGTAAGCCGAACCAACTGCTCATTATACCGCTCAGGAGGATAGCTAGTATATTTGTCTCACATGGATATGTCGTTTTTCTACAAATCGTTTTCACCAACCTTTTTAGAGCTGGAGATCAAAAGAAAGCGTAGCTTATGGAGAGGCTTCAGAATGATAAGAAAAGGAAGAAAAGAGGCCGTAGGAAAGGCTAGACTTTTGAATTCCAGATCCTTGATCTATGATACAAAAGGTTGTTGTAATTTGTCCCAAATTTCAATGGATATCATATGATTTGAACTACTTATTTGTATATGATACACCCTTCAGCGAAAATATTAAACACAATAAATAAATATGAAGTAGAAATAAAAAGATATAACCTAAGGTGCTGTTCTTCTAGGGGCTTGTGTTTTTAAAATGACATTTTCAATCATCTCTTCAAGAACACTTTCAATGCTTTTTAAAGCAACAAATAGTTGGGACTTCTTTTATGTCAACGAGAAAATCATTTAAAACTTTCAAGGCAGAATGGTTGAACTAAACTAAAGAAAATGGGTTCATTGATCAAGCTGATGTGTTACAAAATATACTATTGTGGGACTTAAAAGCAAATCAATGTCAAGGAAAGATTGAAAAGAAAGCTATCTACCTCAAATCAAGCATACGGAATTCAAGAGTCCAGCACATTCTTAGAGGCCCATCCCATCACTATCTTCTCCAGCTCCCAGATAAGGCCTGCTTACTAGCTACAAAAGTATTTCTTTCTTTTGTAATCTTGTCATTCATCCTGTTTTTGCATTTTACTGAATGATGGATTACTGTTTAAAAAGCCACACACTGAAATCTATGCAGCCACTTTATGAAAATATGATTCCTCATCGTATCAAGGCTTGAACTCAATTTTTGAAATTTTTACAATATGCATTACTTCCTTCTGAAGTCAGGACTTTGAGAAAAAAGCTCTGTTTCTCAATTCATCATGAAGCAGCAAAAACAATGTTTTTCATTATTGAAGCTCAGCATTAATGCACGAGAAGCAAGTGAAATCCTACCCAAACAATGTTGTATGATTTTTCAAATTGACTTAAAAACTTTTGTTGTATGATTTTTCAAACAGCGTGAACATTTTTTCATTCATTTGGTACAAATCAAAATCTTAGAATTAATGAAGGTTACCTGACCAGCAGCAGTGAAAATGGAATCTGCTTTTTTTGGGTCAAAATGTTTTAAGATCATGTCTTTTAAGTGTCCTTCGACTACATCTTGTACTTCAGTGACATCACAACCTATGCAATTAAAGGCAGAAGTTTCTTTCCACTTTTTACAGATAAAATTCACAATAGAGTGTTGAAAAAGAAGTAAAAAAAAGAAGAAGTTTTTGAACAAGATTTTACCATGACATATAAATTTCAGAGAATCTTACAATGAGGTACACTTTCTCAAGGATATTTATTGGAGTTTAGGTTTAACACCCATATCTTCCAAAAACAAAAACATTTTTTACAACATTGTATTGTACAACTACTGTAGATAAAAAGGCTATGTAGAAATCTTTGCAAAGACCTACTGCATTCTAATCACCAAATGTCTAATAATTTCAATGTGATTCAATGAAGGAAGAAACATTCATTTTAGAAACAAATCCTCGCCACCACCTTGTCTGACCAAATTTCCAATTTGACCAAAATTCAAATGAACAGCAAACCATATGAAAAATTACCTGCAACAATTAACCAATCAGCTAACAGATTTGCTGCCTGTGCAGTACCAGTGTAATTGTCTGCTAATAATAGCACAAATTCTTCAGGCATTCCAGATGCTTCAAGGTACCTAAAGAATGAGATAAAATAAACCAATTATTCAATGTTCCTCAATGCCAAATACTGTATCAAAGAAACAGTTTCTAGCTAAATTTATCACATATTTCTTATCTCCTATCATGAAGAAATTGGAAGTGAATTTCATCCTTGCCACAACAGAAAACATATTTGACATTGTAAAGCATGACATATAAAAATTTAGGGATGAATTCCAGTAACTTAAAATGAGCTCAGAAAGAGGATTAAGAAAGTTAAAAACTTTTACAGCACAGTCAATCTCTGCTAAAACCTTAGCTCTTGAATATCCTCCATCCCCAGACTAACTTTAAAGAATATTTGAGTTTCACTCACTATGAATCAAATAAAACTGTAATTTATTGTTTGGCTTGGTATCATTTCTCATTATCATATCTCGGTTAATTAAAAAAAATTCCCCATTTGAGCTGCCTCTCATTTGGTAAAGATGATAAAAGAAATCTTTTTTACAATGCCCAACTTAGATCTGAGTATTTTTTTCATTTCAGTATCTGCCCTCATTAATTTGCTGCAATTATTTTCCTGAAAAACAGAATACCTGAAGTATTGAAGAAAGAGCCAAAAATGGTTTATCAATAAGATTGTTAAACCTGCACCTCCAAATAAACGGAGATTCTACTTTTTAATTAATTCCAAAAGTATGGAGCTTGAACTCCATTAAAGGACCAAAGAAAAAATTATATTCTGCTTTTTCCGCAAAAAGCATGACTTTGCTTGATTGTTTGAAGAAAAGTATACTACACAAGATGAGGTCCTGCAGTCCACACTTTATAGCGCATTGCTGAGTTCAAAAACAAAGTTGTGAAATTGACAAGCAGTTGCATTCCTTCACACCTGTGATGTAAAAGATGGAAGGAATGGAACATATCTCCATTACTAGACTTTTCACCTTTTCAAGGGTTTCCCGAGCATATAAGATGTTTGGAAATTCATACAATGGAAGCCTTGTGATGTGGAAAAAATTTGGGAAAAATTTTATGGATCCAAGTTAGCATTTAAAGTAGAGCTTGCTGTTTAAATATTTCAAAACAAGACAATGGTTGCCTTTCTGGAACTGTTCAAATGGGGAAAGTTTTTTTGGGACACAGGATATACCTTATAATACATAAATTTTTATGAAATTTTAGTTCAAAATAAGATGTTTCTCACAAGTCATTATCTGTTAATATAGCATGTTATCATGTACCAACAATACTCTTCAGTAAGTAGGTGCTAGGCTAATCTCTCTAATGAGCCGACAAACAAAAACTCAATTTTACAAATAAGCACCTGGGTCCCTTGGGTGCTCAATAAAGAATCTATACGTTATGTTGTTTACCTTCTGACATGATCATGAACGGCTGGTTCCATAATAAAATCTTTGCTGGCAAAATTATTTTTGCATTCATCCAAAACATTCTGCTGATCCTCATATGTAAAGTCCTCATTTGATTGCTGTAGAACAAATTAAATTATCATTATATCATCTTGATGTTAGCTCTTAGGCTGGTATGGATAACTCATAGATAGGACCTGTCTGTTATTTTCTGTACAGGCTGGCAGAAACTAATGATTTGGCGATTTAGAGTAGACTGTTCAAAAAGATGGGTCTTCCCCCGTGGCCTGGTCTTGTTTGCAAATAGAAGGTAGATAGGTACTTAATTGGTCAGGAATTCAGATTGAAAAGTCTTAGATACCAAGTAATCATCTTCCCAGCTTCCTTCTGGCGAAGAGAAAGCCATGATTTTCTATTCAAGTGCTTCTTGCTGTTGCTTGTTGCTGCTTTCCCTGCTCTCTCTCATCTCACGCCGCCATTTCTTTAAATGAAAACCTTCAACCTCGTTTGCATTATTCATTTGCAAAGCAAAAATCAACCAATCAATCAATCATCATCATCATCATCATAACATACATTACCTATTTACAGGCATGGCTGCTAAAAAACATCAAACAAAACTAAGCTAAGCAAAAAAGAACATAACGCAATAAGACTTAACACACCTACAATATCAATAATGAACTAAAAAAGGAAGAAAGAAAAAGAACTAGAATGGAACTGCGGTGAAATGTAAAATGACAAACGACTAAGAAAGGGTACGATAAGGTGTCTTGGTATATCCAGGCTTGATCTAGATCGCAGTTTCAAGTGAATCCCTCAGTTTCTTCGCATCCATGATAAACTGAGCTAGGCGTCTAATAACTATAGTGTTTTCACTCCTCATAATAGTGGAAAATTGTATCTTTGGGTCCAAGAGCATCAATCAATCAATCAATCAATCAATCAATCATTCATTCATTCATTCAGCTTACCATGAAGTCTTTCGTTTTCGAACAATTTTCATTGTCTTCCGAGCAAAGCAAAGGTTGTTGATTGTTTCGATGTTTCTGGAAACTGATTTATGCTGCAATTGTCTAGAAGTTCTCTAGACTCTAGACCAATGATCTAGACGCATTTCACACGTTATTTGAATAGAGGATTAACACAATGATATGTCAATTAAGTAGGTGGCTAAAGAACTTTTGCTCTTTGTTTGCATGTAGTATTTTGTACGCCTCCAAAGTTCTGAAAAGTCTTTCAGCTTTATTCATGAAAATTGACACAAGTATCTTGTAACTTCGAAGTGCTTTTTGAAAATATCTTATTGGAAGATACTATTATTCAGCTAAATTACATATCTAATTACAGGATACTGTTACTGTTTTCAGTATCTAATTACTATCTTGAAGATGGTGGCGCGGCGCCTTATGGGATTTGTTTTCTTACCTAGTTAACTTTCAACTTCTGAATTCTATTCTCAACTACTCTCGCAACTACTTGTCTTTGAACAAGTGCATAAATGGAATGAAAACAGAGCAAAGAAATATACCCAGCACAATGCGTCTTGTTGAACGATTCAACTTCTCCATGCGTAATGTCATGCTTGGTTTCCCATTTATTGGTGCTACAATGCATTCAGTCATGTGACAGATTGATAACCAATCATGATCAACGAAAACAACGACACGTGATCGAACCAGAAAACACGAGAAAGGCGAGGTAAACATAGTACCCGTTGAAAGTTTGAGCGAAGACACACTGACGCAAATACTGTCGAGAACATCCGATATATTTGTATCTTATGCTTAATATCAGTTATTAAATATAGTACTTGGTTATTGCAAATTAGTTCTGAATCATTCTTTGGAAAATAGATTGCCGATTGAGGATTGGAGGAAGCGTGAGAGGAGATCATCTACTGGGCCTGTCTGCTTGCCTGACCGAGAATCATCGAAGACCAGATCTGCAGCAATTGTCGAAAGCCTCCAGAAGATAGTTTATCAAAACCAATTTTGCACGATCGAGAGAATTTGATTCCTGTTGCTGCAGCAGGAAACTGTGCTCTTGGAGAGGTTGATGTGCAGCATACAGCACCTTGATTCATAAACAGAAGAGGTGACGTGTGCGTCCAGTTTGTCAAGCAAGGGCCAGTGATAAAACAATAACAAGTCTTTGGTGAGTATTTTGGGCCATTTTAAAACATGCAATTTGTCATAGTTAACAGTTTGAGGTAGAAGTTACGAATACCTGTCTGTGGGGAACAGAACTCAGATTGCCGCTTTGTGCTTTGAAAACAGTATGATTGTAGATGTAGATGGAGCAAGATTTTTGCTCATCAAGCAAGCAAACAGGCAAAGCAATTGTTACTGCACTAACTTTCCATCATCAACCATGGTATACAGAGGGTTACCATGTACCTAAGTTTGCCCTCTGATCCCTCCCACCCACTGTCCCTCTGGAAGGGAGGTTTCAGGTGAAGGCAATGATGTCATACATTTAGACATTTGGACACAATCTTTATCACCCCAAAATATGAAGTATTTTTTCTCCGAATTTGCAGGTTGAAAATCATTTGAAAGATGATGGATAGCGATGAAGTAAACACTGTGCCTACTGCATCTGTTGACATGCTTCATTCCAAAAGCAAAGGCCTCAATGGCTCTTTCTTGGCGAATAACAAGCATCACAACAGTGCAAAGAATGACCATGGACGCCGTCACAGAAGCAAGAGTGAGGGTCATGAGTTGCACCACGTTCAATTGAGCGATGCTGTCGTTGGAGGTGTGGTGAAGGCTGCAAAAGACAAGACGCATGATCGAAAACCGAGGAACAACAAAGGACGAGGATTACCAAAGAAGGGTGAGATTCTGACAACGTGCTGACCTTTGTGTCGGTTTTCTATTGTTGATTGAAATTATCGAAATTCAAAACCTTGACGAGGCTCGCCAATGACGCAAACAACTTGAATAAGGGGATTAATTTGCTTTTTAAAGATTGTTATTGTTATCTCCTGATTAAGAATAAGATCTCCATTTGAGCTGAAACTTTAGCAAATCCTCTTGTGATTGTGGCTGACTGTGGCAGGCTATGTGTCTAGACTAATAACAAGTAATTTCCAGTTTTTGTGCACAATTTGTGGTCACAGTTGAAAATGCAAGCATATTTTGATTCCATTTCCATTCGATCAAACTGCAGAAAGTCTTACTGCGAAGATTTATGCCAAAATTCAGCTGACATTTTTTTGGGAAGTTGCAGAGGGCAAATTTTGTCTTGGATATGCTTGTAAAATCTGCACCAATTTTATTTTGGAGCATTCTGCGTTTGGGCCATTTTATGTCAATGAAGCCATCATATGCAAGATCCATGCTTAATAGGTTTTGCGGCACATGGTGTAATCCTCTGACTTTGAAGCTAGAAAAGTCAAGCCGAATGGGTTTCTTGTAGGACCCCACCACTGGAGCGTCATGGCAACAGGTTGCAGACCCAATTAGGTCTGCTCCATTTCTGTGATCTCAGTGCTTGGCTCTAAGAGACGCAACTTCACCTTCCTGCCAGTATCTGCAGCATCATAAAATTGCATAAGCTAGAATGTTGTTATATGCCAATGAGCCAGGAATTGGACAGATTGGTTTATTCTATTGTGGCTGACAAAAAGAATTGTTTTTGACACCTTGTGCTGCCCATGTGTGACTTTGTAAATTGAAATGGTATATAATGGAGACAGAGACCTATGGCAGAACAAAACAAGGATTGTGTTTATTAGCAGGTTGTAATTCTATAAATGGTTAGATTTTGTTCTCTGTTTATCTGAAATGCAGGAGAAGCACAATGTAGAACCTGCAATGGAGAAACATGTGACCAGTTCTTCAAAGTTGTGGACAATAAAAATATGTGTTGTGTTGATTGCGTTTATCCAAGAGGAAAATCTTCAGATTTCATGTTTACTAGTTCAGGACCCATCTAAAGTGATTTTTAGGGCTAGATTAAAGGATGGTGAATAAAGAAATTTATCAAAGATATCATTGGGTGGTGTCTAGTTTACAAAATGGGGTCAAAAGGGTGGGGTCAAGAATTCTGTAAATGCTGGTAAAAATTTCCCCCAACTAGATGCAACATGGCTTGTGTAGTGAGAGCATTAATTTGATGAAGTGTTCAGGACCAAAACTGAATTCCAGAAGCATACATGCAGCTATGCAAAAGCAACCTTTTGTTACATCAGTACAAGTGCACAAAAGCTATCGTTCATCAAACTTCAGCAGCACAAAGGCAAAGTATAATGTCAAGGACAAAGAGACCATTAGAGTAGTAGGAGAATTCAATTTGAAAATTACTTCTGGCATTAGAGTATGCTTACTAAGCCAGCACGTTCTAACAGCACCAATTCTGACAAATTCCAACGATTCAAGACTCTGCAATATAGTGTACATAAAGTCAAGCAATTTTCATGATTTGATACAATCAAATTTTGACATTGTTTTCAGAAATGCATGCAGCCTATAATTATGGGACCACTTTAAGTTCTGGGCAGATTTGTTTGCTTACCTTTCTTTTCAATCATGTAATGAGGAGACTAAGGTTTTTGACAGCTTTATTTAGGAATATGCTTGGTTTCTTCAAGGAGGTGCTGGTGGTAAAGGAACATGGGGTAGACCTGGTGAAATTTATGAAGAAGTGGAAAACATGGATGCAAACGACCCTAATTATGACTCAGATAAAGAGGTAATGACTAGCACCTGCATCAAGCAAGGGCTGCTATCTGCTGATTTTCCATAGATTTAATTTTTGTTCATATTGAAGTTTTCTTTTATTTTCTTGAAAGCATTGATGCTTAAAATGTCTTCCAGGGGGGGGGGATAATTTCAAAAATAGACTCAATTTTAGATGTCAGTGGGGTGACCGCTGTTCTGGATATATATCATCCAAAACAGTTGATTTGTTTCGAGTAGTAATCTTTGGGGGTAAAAGGGCTCTTTATCAATTGGTTTATGTAGTTAATGCCTTTGATCAGGCCTTAGAGATTATGCATTCAGATCATCCTTCAATCTAGAGAAGTGTCATTGATATGCTCAGCATTTGCTGGCAGCTCAGCTTTGCAAAAAAAACAGTTTTGCATATGGGGAGAAAATTTTGATTTGTGTTGTCATATTTTTTTGTATGATTGTTTGGGACAGATTATTATCTTGTCAGTCATCTACTGAGTTTCTCACAGAAATCTCTGAGGATGTCATTACAGCAAGTTGTATGGCTAGGGTGTCTTTTGCACAAAGCATGTTGCTTGAATTTATTAAATGGGATGTTTTTGTATAGAAATACTAAAAATGGCATTTCATGATATGATAACAGACCTGCAGTAGAGGTACCTAAACAGACCCTAGTGCTTTGAACTCGAGTCTGGTTATAGGCTACAGTAGAGGCAGGAAGAGATTTGAGTACAATCCACTATTGTTGTTTCAAACAGAATGTTTCAGTAGCTAAGCATCATTTTGGGCCACTTTTGAATGGCACATGAATATCATAATATCTACGGCTGTATATACCTGCAGATTTCCCCTTTTAGGCAACTTTCCTGCTAGCGTTCTAAACAACGAATTATTTTTGGATTGTAGGAGTTTGTTATGGAACATGTAACTCCAGAGATGCATTTGGATGAGTTTCAGAAGAAATTGGGGCCTCTTCTTCAGGTAAATGAGTTAAGTACCCATATTTTTTTAGAGCATGGTAAATGTTCTGGGAAATATGGAATGGAATGCTGATTTGAAACATATTGTAGCCTCTCTTATGTGATCAAAGTCTAAAAGTGAATCTAAGAACAGCAAATTCCATCAATAAAGGTGGTAAATGCCCACAAGCTGCTATATTTACCTGGTCTAAAGCCACCAAGAAAACGCAAGACACATGTCCCTGATATTATATAGATATATGATATATATATATAGTGTATTAGAAAATTTGCTATTTCTAACTAACATGTGCGGAAATTATGATCAATAGTTTCAAGTATATACATTGAATGGTTTTGCAAATGGCAGTGATTTTAATTATTGAATGTATATATTTCTAATTTTGGTTTGTTTCGTTTGCAGGAATATTTTGACCATGGTGATACCAAAGAAGTTTCTGTAAGTAAGGATATTGTATATTTGGAATAAGAAACAACCTTTAAATTCATCTCTCAGTACACTCCAGTACCAGTACACTCAGTTCACTGCGGTATCATTATTTGATACATGTTAATTTTTACCCACCCCTTGGCTTTTTAAAGAGGACTTTTGCTTCCTTTATTGACTTTCTTGCTGTATGTTCTGGTAATCTTAATATGTGACAAGCTTTACAGAATGGCTCCATGGGGTTGAAATTGTTATATACTAACACAAAAGACTCATGACACCTTTAGGAGATTGCCATACAAAAGGCTAGTATCTACACATGAATTTATCAATACTGCTGTTTTGCTGCCATTTGACCATAAGACTTTGAACTCTAGCTTATCCCTCAATTTGTTGATCATAACCTTTATTGAGTTGTTTCTTTTTCAGGACATCATTGGAGGTTGGAATATATCTCATTTGAAACATCAGGTGCATAACTATCCTTTGCCTAATGGAGACCTTGTTTGTATGGTTTGCAGTGTCCCTAGACTTGACATTTGAAAAGTTTGGCAAAAATGGTTGCAAACAATGGCCTTGGTTTCTGACAGCTGTATAGTAAATGCTTTGAGATGTAACATGTTGATTATATAGCTGTGTTATTTTTAGTTTTATATCATTTCAATTTTAGATCACAACTTTTGCAGTTACATTGGCAATGGACAAGAAGGTAAGGTTGTTCCTTATTCCCTATGCCCTATTAGATATTTCAGTAGTGCACTTAGAAGATAGTAACTTTCCAATTTGCATGAAAACTTGCATCACTTGATTATCAGCTTCTTGGGGGGGGGGGAGATTTTTAGCCATATATCTAAAATGTGCTACCTGAAATCCTTCTTGTGATACATTGAACCTATGGTACTTTTTGAAAAGGGCATGTCATAATTTCTTTCAGGCTCCCCAACGTGAAATGACTTCAAGATTGTTGTCTGATTTATATGGCAACAAAATTCATCATGAAGAAGAAATTGAGCAAGGTATAGTGTGCAACTGACTCCTTTAACATGTCAATGTCTGATAAATATGAACTAAACGACTTCTTCAATTTTTGTTCTTTTATACTGTATGTGTTAAGTAATTTTATTACACACATAGGGAATGGAGAAAGTTGACATTTTAACTTCATAAATCAATATATGTCCATAATTTTACTTTAGCAGTAAATTTTGTATACATTTGATTTACTTGCTCTGCCAACCACATCTTAACAGATTATCTTTTTCAGGATTCCAAGCACTGATGAATTCACTGTCGGATCTAACTCTGGACACTCCAGATGCACCACAGGTAAATCTGAATTTCAGATATGTTAGCCATACACAAGTTAGAGCTTGATAACGTTGATGAAGGTATTCAAGAGTAGGCTAAATGGGCCAGACCAAGTAGTTCTCTTCACTTAATATTTTACAAAGCAATCATTTTTTGCGGATATTTTGCTATCCAGCATAGGCCTAGCCCTCAACTGAGATTTGATTGTGCCACATATGATGTCAAAATGACATTTTTGTCTCAAAATCTTATGCATCACCAAGTAACTTGCATGAACCCAGTGATTCTGATTGATGGCTAGCCTGATAACCAGACCCAATTTAGAGATTGGGTTAGGCTAAGTTAAGGTTAAAGAAAAGGATTGCAGTTTCATGATATAAAAAATAGACGAGAATTGTAATGTATGTAAATGACAAATAGTATCTCTTACGATACTACTTTGGTAGATTTTTGTTCAGGAAAATGAGCTAAATAAACTGTGTTCTGCAAAACCGGAAAGGTGAACATGCAAATATATGTGAAGCAACAAACAATGGGAGAAGAGAACTACAAAGTATTTCCGTAGGAAATATCCTGTAAGCAGAATAATTGATTAATCAATTGTTATCTGCAAGACCGGGCACTGACTTTGTTTCCAAAATGGCTTTCACTATCCGTCTAATCGGTTAGGCCCAATGGTATTAATTGGAACTCCTTTGACTATTCGGTTAATGAAAGGTCAATGGACAGGCCTAATTCAGCAGTGTGCTTTTTTCAGTACATTCCTACGATTTGGATCATCAAAACATAAGATCATAAAATCGTTTATAATTCTATGAAATATTACAACACATATTACAACCTAAAATAGCCACAAAATTGCTCTACAATACTTCTACGACATTACCTTAGAGGGAGCAAAGGGCTGTATGTACCTTGAGGTCATTACATAAAGGTGAAAGCACTAATTGTACTACGCAACTTGAACAACATAGATAAACGAAAAGGGTATATTAATGATTGGTCCTCCAACAAGTTTATTTCACATTAGATGTCAGATCAGGATTTTGATAAAGTAACACATTGATTTGTTGATACAGTGAACAGTGGAAAATTTCTCTTGTAGTGCCTTTATATAGTTCAGCTCAAGCCCCAGTAGCTCTGTTGTGGATGTGGAATCAAATTTGAACCTCATTATCAATATTTCAACTCACAGTACATGTTTGCTGACAAGCAAGACATTTGAACAAGCTTTCTCAACCAATACGTTTGGTGTGTGGCTCGTTTGTTGATGCCACTTGCACAGACCATGAAAATGATGACAAAAAAGAGGTGATATGCAGCAAGCATGTTGGTGGAAGGAGCCTCTTTAAATTCAAGTTAAATATCATGGATTACTTTGAGAATTACTTCTGACTGATTCAAGATGAATACAAGATAAAGTCTTTATAACTTCATCATCGCTGCAATTGTGCGATTTTGCGTTTTCAGGATGACGAAATTGGCTAACTTAAAATCTCTTTCAGCTTCTAGGTCAGTTTATGGCAAGAGCAATAGCAGATGATATTCTCACACCATCGTTTGTCAGTGAAATCGAGCATCCTTCTGATCTGGGAAAGTAAGCTTTTAGTATCCAAATTGAAATATACAGTTATACAAGTGGTGATGCAAGTCTGCACCAAGAAGCATGTAACTGGAGGTGGCATTTAGTTCCGTCGTGTTAGCTACGGAGACTGTGCAAAATGAGGATTGCTGTTCCAGCTAGAACATCGTCTTCCATCCTTCAAATAATTATGGTTTCCAATACCCTATCTTTTATATATTCAAAAGTTCAAGACGAAACCGTCTTCTGCAGTTGGCTGGGAACCTTCTTTGTTGAAAAACAACATTTGAGATGAATGACTGTTTCTCTGGGGCATTGATCTTAAGTATAGAACGACGGAAGTGGGATTTCAAAGTTTTGCAGTTAGAAGTTACAACTTGATAGTATCTCAAGGGAAGCAAACTCACAAGAAAAACAATGAAACTTTTAAAGCCGATGTTCAGAAACAAAGTCAAAATTGCGTTTCAGATGTTGTCACCATTGTGACTTTGTAAACTTCCTTATGTTGTTAGAAAATGGAACAACCTGCTGACCACCAGAGAGGTTTGCAGATACCGAGGGGTTCGTAGGAGCTAAATAGCGGGGTTAAAGTAGGGCTGAAACATGAAAACTAGCTTCTGTGCAATAAAACTAATAGGCAAAAGTGGTTCCAGAAAATATAGGAAGTTATTGAATGCAACTACCCCGATTTGTAACTTAGAGCTACATTTTGAACCATTAGGCCAAATTAAGGGGGTCCTTAAAAGTCTTTTATTTAACGTGTATTCACAGTGGCTTTAGGGAGTGAAATGGAATTTGTATTGATATAATAGCACATATTGTTCTTTCAGGAAAGCAGTTGACAAAGCCAACACTCTGCTGAAGATGAAGCATGGAATTGTTCGCCTGGATAATGTTTGGGGTGTTGGAGGTGGGCTGAGACCTGTTAAAGTTCTGTCTAAGAAGGTAATAGGTTTTGTTAAAGATGCATTGTTAGTAGAAAAAATTTAGGCCTGTTTTGTTCATCATGTTCAAAACTCTCTCAGGTGCATTTGAGAGAGAATGTTTTCAGACTGCACTTACTTTGCGTCAAATGTCGAATTCACAGATTTCGTAGTGTGTCACAAACTTTTTTCATTCATAATTGCATAGTGCTTGTTTTAGCATTTTCATGGTATGTGGTGCAGCCGTATATGAAATATTGGGAGTTTCGGGTCTTGGGTATAACGGTTGTCAGTAACAGGCACATTGTTTGGGTTATCTGGCGTGAAAGTCTCCTAAGTAATTATTAAAACACTTAAATCTTTGATGTCCCGTGACTCTTATCAGCCATATTTAGATTCGAGTTAAGAGTACTGGTACTCTCTTTAACATTAATGATACTAAACTGCAGGAAGGGACGCTTAACATCGCTATGTCAAGTCAAGTTATGTCGAGTTAGTAGAAGTATGATAGTATTTAGTCCACTGCGAAGGTTTTATCATTATAGAATAAAGCCTGGATTAAAAACGATCTTTTTGAGAAGATAGGATAAAAGCACGACCGAACTGATTGCTCATTTGCATCTTCCTTTTGAAATTGTTTTCCCCTATTGCTTTGAGTGGTTCAGGGCAACTTGGCTTCAAAAGCCCTCAGCATGCTTAGATCTTCATAACGTTTTCTCAGGGATCCTTCTCCACAATCACAGTTGAATTCGGTACGTTTCTAAGGAATTAGGTTCTACTGTACGGAACATCAAAGATACTTGTGTACGTCAGTAATTTAGGGCATTAAATTTTCATGTGTCGGTTAGCGCCTGCCAGACGTGCTTTTATTTCACATTCGTTCTAAAGATGATTTGAAGACTTATTTTTTATTTCATAGCTCTATCTCTGAGCCACCTCTGTTGTAGCTAAAATGAGTTCTTTTTATTGCCTTTATGATTTTTGTTTTGATTCTCATCCTAAATTGTGCGTCATAAAGATACATCCACTTTTGTACCGTTTCCTGCAGTTGTTTAGGATTTACAGCGATTTTAGTTTTGTCAAGATTTTTCGTGAATGCTTTCAATAATAAGTAGCGTGCAATGATTCTGAAAATAATCACGATGTCAAAGCTATTTATTCTGACATTATTGCAAACGACCTAATGTTTCCTTTGATCGATTCAGTTGAAAAAGTTAGGCAATAACAATTTACACATTCAGTGTAAAAAATTTTAAGGCTTAAAAATTTTTGCAAAGATTCGAGCACTATGCTGTTCATTGGCAATCTTTTATATCGTCATTACTTTCAGACTGTCAGCATTTTTTAAATTTATGCTAGTTTTGAACTTGAAACGTCATCAAATTGCTAGATCTTTAATCATGACAGGTACAGACTTGCTTGATACCATTTTGTAGGTCTTCAAAAACTGAGTATATAGTTCTTTTATTAGTCAGTTTGACATCTCTATGTCAGTTTGCAATTTATCATACTTTTGATATTTGCCGAAGCTTCCGACACCTCATCTGGTACATGCTTTTATGAAACTTAGGCAGCGTTTACACGGGATCGGTTCCATTTGGAACCGTACCCAAATGGGTACGTTTAGGCCTTGCGTTTACACGGGACCAACTGGAATCGTTCCAAATGGAACTGCTAGCCGTACCCAAACGGGTCCACTTACGAAGGCGATCCCATTTGGAACCGTACCCAGAAAGGTCTCATGTAAACGGGTGGAACGATTCCAATTGGGAACTGCTAGGAAATGACGCTGCTATTCATTGTTTACGCATGGAAATAAACAAAAGACGTCTTAAACGATGGAATTTAAAGAATTTCCGTCCTTGTTTTGAGAAACAAAAGAGACGTCGACGTCTTTGTCTTGAAAAATATTTATGATTTAACAAAGCCCTTGGAACTTTTTGGAACCGATCCTGTGTAAACGCGCTACAGTGGGACCAGTTCCAAGCAGTTCCAATCAGTTCCATACGGAACGGTTCCAACAGGTCCCGTGTAAACGCAGCCTTAAGGGTCTGTTTCATCCAGCATTCATTGCACGTGCCGTCTCCTGGATTGCCTTTGCTGTTACCATTTTTATGGCCCATGAAAATGGCGGCAAATAAAGGCCAACCAAGAGACGGCACGTGCAAGGAATGCCGCATGAAACAGAACCTTTAAAACGCTGAAATTCCAAGCATAATGATGATGTCAAAATTCTCTTTCTTGAATGATAGCATAGCAGAGCAGCAAACAGCGTCCCGTATCCTCAGTACCGTCATTTATTGCGCACAAAGGATTTAAAGCATTGCTGAAGTTATTTGATTTCGTGACAGTTACTTGAAGTTACTCCAGTGGATTTTAGATTAGAGGTTTCATCTTTCCAACAGTAGCCTAGTACCAGAAAAGTTGTATTCTTCAAGTATCAACTGAGGAACTTAATGCAACAGAATGAATAGAAGAACAAGTAAACAATAAAAATATCCTAAAATAGCCTAAAACAAGGAGAACAAATCATAAAGGTTGTACATTTGGGGCTGAATTCAGCCACCTTTTAGATCGTATGAAGTGTTTATAATAGTTCCGAAGGAATCTGTGATGTTGTTTACGTACGGAAGAAGTTTGGACATTAAAATTTCATGTGTCGGTTGGCGCCTGTCACACATATTTTTATTTTCCACCCACAGATCATACTGTTATTGAAAGAGTACCTGTGCTCTAAGGATATTAAAGAGGTAAATATAGTCAGTGTATTGATAAACTAGAGAGATAAGGAGTGTTTGAGAGAATTCCCGCAGATGTTTAGACCTAGCTTGACTTTCAAGAACTGATGCACCAGTACCTGTTTATTTGAAATTATAGGGAGCCTTGCCGCTACTAGCATACCAGGATGATCTTCAAGGTTTTGCCAGACAAATGCAGCGGATGTTTTATTTCTTTCATTGAGGTTGCCTGGTTTGAGATATTTCCACGTTAGTTTTCCCAGAGTGGTCAAAAGAAAAACTGTGATAAAAATGGATGGATATACATTTCAGATCTCAAAATTTTTTTATAAGTCCACCCCGCTTTGTTAGGTTTAACGAGACTCCCCAGATTTCAATGCTTCTTTAGATTCTCAAGAAACTTGAGTAGATTTAGCAAAGTAGAGCTGGGCGGTTTAGCTGATCTTTGACGTACAGGTAAGGGAAGTTAATCGAGTGAAGGATACAAGGCGCTTGAGAAGATCAGCTCACTGTAAGGCGTGGCTTAACTGAATTTACTTGTTGATACTGTTCATTCCTTTTGTAATAAATGCAAATGCATGCAGAGACTGCATGATTTTTGAGAGAATCAATCAACCAATCAATCATTCAGTCACTCGATATGAACAGTGCAGTCCACTAATATGCTGTGTAGATCTTCTTGATCGTTTAGAAGATTTAGAATGTGAATCTAACCAGTTCGATAGCAATCTAAAGGTACTTTTTCACTTCTGTAGGCTTTGAGATGCGTGAAAGATCTTGATGTGCCACATTTCCATCATGAGATTGTCTACGAGGTAATTTTCTGAATTTAATTAATTGTTTTCATTGTCCAAATTCTTGCTTGTCAACAAACCTCTCGTGTAGAGGATCTTCTTGGTTAAATGGGTAGGCGAGGGAGGTGGGGTGGTAAAATGGATAGATTGATTGCTGGAAAGCAGTAGATGGTAATTTGTGACGGCCAGTGTCCAATCAGTGAAATTTTCCGAACGGGCAGAAATTCAGTTGTTTACAGAAGAGGATATCGTTTTGTATTTGAAGAGAGCAAAGAACAGGGATTAGATCATGCTGGAAAATGTTGTGGAGGTCACCAGCCTGCAGTGGCCTGAATGGCTGATGATCATAATAATGATGATGATGATGATGATGATTATGATGATAATGGTGATGATGGTGATGATTATGAGTACGTAGAGTTTCTTACAAAGTTCTCAATGGTTCCGTGACAGTCTTTATGTTTACTACTTGTGCCTGTATGAACGTTTTGAAACAAAATTTTTCGAAGCCTAAAGGCCTGTTTTCATGTGTCGCATTTCATTGCATCTCATCGTAATAAATCGGAGGTAGCTAATTGCAATTGTCAAATAAAATGACAATCGAGAATCGTACTGCATCGCAATTCAACCTATTTCATAGTAGAAAACAAAATGTTTTGATTCGCTGGGATCAGGTGCGATGAATTGCGACGCATCAGGATGAATTAAGATTGATTTGGTTGGTTTTCCTATATCGGGATTAATCTTAATTAATCGTAGACCCAGAAATCCAATAATCTGCGATTAAATACGATGTAATGCGATATATGAAAACTAGCCTTTGTTTCTTGAAGTGATATTCAGGAAACAAGTGAAAGCAACAAAAATATGCAGATGATTTCTTTTGCTGAAATAATCACTTTCTGACGTTATATTACCCAGCAGTGGAGTGTCTTTGTATTTTGATGATCTCATTAGGGTTGAGTTTATCACAAGCAGTTTCGTATACGAACATAGGTGTAGTAAGAAGCGTTTCTAATATCTTTTAGATTTGGATACCTTTATAAAGGATAAAGCATTTCTTATATTGTTCATAGGCAGTGCTCTTGATTCTTGAGTCAGGGACAGAAGACCACATGGACTCAATGAATCATCTTCTCAAGGAATTTTCAGAATCAGCTTTAATCACAAGGGATCAGGTTATTGCTGTAAGTGCCTTTTCATTTTGTTTTTGTAAGCTTATTTTTAGAGAATATTTACTATTCATTTCATATATCGGATTGGGGTTCTGTTTGCACGGCACAGTTTGAATTTCATATCGCATTGGGGTTCTGTTTGCATGCGAAAACGGTATGTAGCGTATCGGATTGATGCTTGCTCTTGGAAAGAGGAAGCCAATCCGATATGAAATGATAACAGTATCGTGTAAACAGAGGACCAATCCGAAATGAAACCAATCCGTTATGAAATGAAAGCGGTATCGTCTAACCGGGGCCTCAGCAACCCCTCAACAACTCAAAAAGCTCTATTTCACAATTGAATTCGATTCGAGGCAAAAGATGTGATTCCCTGTACAGCAAGAAATCTACATTTTATCATTATGTTGCAAATTCACGAACAAAACTATTTCATGCGTTCCTGAATGCTGATTTCCACTCAGTAGAATTTTCCGATCGGACAGGAAATCCTTTGTTTGTGTGTGAAAATTTTGCTGTGATTTTGAATAGAATGTCGGGCGTGACTGATATTTTATTGTCCAAAATTCAGTCCGCTTGGAAAATTCTACTGTGTGGAAATCAGCGTTGAGAGCAAAGCACGGATTTCAGATCCAGATCCACAATTTTTCGACGCAAGTGATGTTCCTCGAAGTACCGCAAGAGAGCTGACGTCGTTGTGAAAATGATCTTTTCTATGTTTTGTTGTGTTTTAGGGATTCCAAAGGATTTTTAACGGGATGGACGATCTTGTCCTTGATATTCCTCATGCATACCGCACTCTACATGCTTTTGTTGACAAGTGTGCAAGAGCAAGAATCATATCTCTGTCTCTCAGAGATCAAGCACCTTCACGGTAAATAATCTGTATGATTTATTAACCCTTTCACGCCCGGCTAAAATTAAGCTTAGCAGGAAAATCTAATGTAGATTGTCGTTTTCCAGGGGGTATCATAATCAGTGATTCAGTAAGCAATAGATAAACGCAATGTGCATAACCTTTCAAATCAATCAAAATTACAAATGCTTTACCCCCCGAAAAATTTGCAGTTCTCAATGAATACTGTTGGGCCATATGGCCCTTCCGGGGGTGAAAGGGTTAATGTTTTGTAATGTTGATCATTTGTTTGTATCTTATTTTGTACCTCATAGAGTAAGATCCCGCATTCAAGAGACCCAGCTTTAACACCTTGGTCTGAAATGTTTGTTATGCTTATGTTACTGTTTCACTTTGAAGGCTGAAAGTTTCTAGTTTTTTTGTTTCTTTGGAAGATGAGTGTCAAAAATCAACTTTGAAGGAATCAAAGAATGAAACATCGATATAATTTTTCTTTCTTTAGTCTATGAATATCCTGCTGAGCAGCGGCGGAGCCAGCACTCAAGGAGTGAGAAAAATTTTGCATGTTCACGCCCTTCAGAAAACAGAGGCAACGCCCTTTTTGCAAAATTTAGAGTAGATATGTACCAAGAATATTGATTAGATCTTTTAATTATACGACAAAAACACTTGATCCAACCTTCCCTCCTGAGAGACAATTTTTTATTTCGTTTTTGTACGAATCTCAGGACCTATCTTCTGGAAGAGTGGGGGAGTCCGTACCCCCCATTCCCCCCCCCCCCGTTGTAACTCCGCCACTGCTATTGAATCAAGAAGGCCCTTTTACAGTCAAAGCATAAGAAGCGTGCCACCTATGTTTTCAATATTCAAATAGAACCGTATCTTCATTGGATTTTGTTTCCTCTACATGAAGAAATCCTTGTATTTCTTATTCATTGTGGTTCCTGCAGGGGAAAGAAGTCCTTTAGTTATCCTTCATATCCTATGCCAAACGGAACCAATATTTGAATAGAATGCTCATGGAAGGAAGCAACAAACAATATTCGAATAGTCCTCCATTCATGAACATCCATTGTCAAATGGTCTTTGAATTTACATGGTACGCTTCTTTCGCTTTGACTGAAACGCACAGATTTTTAAGGAGCATGATTTTATAAGCATTGAAAGGTTTGATTTTCTGATTTTTTTAATCATGTTAAATGCTTTAGTAGTAGTAGTTGTCCTTCAGGTCGTTCGACCCCTGGTGATGTTATGAACCTGCCATCTCCATCCAGCTCTATCTTTAGTGTCTTTGTTGAGCTGATAAACACTTCTTGTTATCATTGTCTTAATGTTGTCAAACCACTTTGTTGCAGGTCTTCCTCTACCTCTTTTCCCTTCAATTTTACCTTGCATTATCAATTTTTCTAAACTGTTGTCTGCTCTATTTATGTGGCCATCATAGGTCAATTGCCTCTTTCTGATGGTGTAAATGCTCAACAGACCACATAAAACGGGCATTTGCTAAAAGGATTGCAGCGTGATCTAGATGAGTGTGGCCAGCATAAATCAATCTAGCCTTACATCGTCAAGTCAATGCTAATGCTTTAGTGGAGTTGATGTCAGGACTTAAAATTTGCAGCGAAATTGAATTGCTCGTACAGAACTCGCTAATTGTTTAGATTCGCGTAATTTGGCATCTGCCATCCATTTTGATGCGTTCTTTACTTCTGGAGTAATTAAAGAATAAGTTAATAAATTTGCTTGTATTTGTGGCTTTGCATTTTTGTGAGAACATACACAATTTGATTTTATGCAATAATGAAAATTTCTTGATTCCAAAAAGAATCGACGCATGCTTGAAAGAACTGAATGTTTGATCAGCATTCTAAGCTAAGTAAATAAAGACTCTATTCTTGAGTTGACATGAAGTTTACCAGATGAAATTGGTGTTGACTTGACGATGTAAGGCTAGATTGATTTATGCTGGCCACACTTATCTAGATCACGCTGTAATCCTTTTAGCAAATGCCCGTTTTATGTGGTCTGTTGATCATATAAAAGGGTGGTGATGGTTGCCTTCATAAAACAAGGAATGTGGAATGGAGCGAGTCCGGGGGGTGGTTTCGGGAAGCGACTTTAGGGAACATTGCCAGATACTAATGTTTTGCTTTGGGCAGCACGGAAATGTAGCTATAGCCTTCAGTCATCGTATTGGCATCGAATACTAGGTCAGTGCATTTGATCTCGAGCCTAAATATCTTTCATTGTTTGCACACAAAAAGTTAGCTTGAAAAAAAGAGGTCTTTGTTTGAATAGGTTCGACTTCAACTTAAATATTTCTGTTAAATGATTTTGAATTTTATTCAAAACAGGGGACGCAAGAGATTTGTTAGTGAAGGCGATGGTGGCACAATGAAGTTCTAAAGAATAATGAAAGGAACTCAGCCAAGAGGACTGCTTGTCTATTCACACGAGGGTCTAATCAAAGTAAGATGAAAAGGGGGTAGCATTTCGGAATTATAGCTTCTAATGTCGTCTACTTTCGATGGAGATGCGATAGAATCGGAGCACCTTCAAATATTAATAAGATCATTTTTCAGGGGGGAATTTGAAATGTTTATTGCAAGGAAGATTTTGATGAAAGGGTGATTTTGCAAACTTTTGATAAGCCATATCACACAGATTTATTCAAAATGAAAAGTGTTGGTTTGAAGATAAGTTATTACATTTAACAGAGGAACAAACAAACGATTCGTAGGTTGAAAGCTAGATCAGATAGAGGTAGATTTTAACAGTCACTTTCTAGTGGATGAGTTGAATCCACCAAAGCAGATGCAGCAGTCAATGGCTACAGAGGTTAATGGGGTAGGCGATAGAGATCACAGGTGTCCTTTCACTGTGGAGACGGTGCCCTTTAAATCATATTAACATTGAAAGTTAAACTGCTTTGAAAGTTGTTTGTGAGGTTTCTTTTGGCAGCATAACGTTTACAGATTTCTGTGAATAGCTTCGCAATACCCTCACTCTACTTATCCAAGCAATCTTAACACCAGCATAGACATCATTGGCCACAGTTTGTTTACACCCTTTTCAAGTCATGTGATCGGTCTCTTGATAAATCTTCTTTTTATTTCTCTTACTTTGATTCGTGCCATGCAAATTTTTGCCATAAATGCAACAGTTGAATAATACTGAAACTTCCCAAGAATATGGTCTCTTGACTTGAAATAGGTAACACAAACCTTTGCCGATTAGGTCCGTCAGCTTCAAATCTTCAACAAAGATTACACACACAGTTAATGCATCTTTGATGTCATGGCTAGTAACTTCAGGTTCTTTGAAATAATTCTGTTTTTGCGATCTTTGACAGTGATTGTTTTCAAAATTACAGCGTCGTCCATGTTTCAGCTAGTTTTTGGTTTGACGTCATCGAATTGCTAAATCGTAAACTACAAAATCTACAAACCACAGGAAAAAGGACTTATGACGATGAGTCTGTTGTAGCCCTGCATTAAGCCTTGCTCAACAGGGACTCATGATCTTCTTCAGTGGAGTTGTCATTGAGAAATTTACTGTAATAATGAAACAGTGAAAGACTTGACCCGATTTTCTGCATTCGATTAATCGAATCATGATCCAACGACTTCTTTGGCTCTGTTCAACGGTCATGCCTCAGAAAGAAAACACGAAAAAACCACGTTAAGCAGACATTTAATTAACGAAACTTGGTATGAATCTGAAGAGGGTACTTCATTTACCCGGTAGGTGCAAAAGGAGTCGCTCAACGCTACATTGTCCATGTTGTTAAGACCAAAACAAACCAGAGCATCTTCAACTGCCTGCCGCAGCAACTTCATGGTTTTCATAAAGATTGTTACCCTTTCCTGCAATTCATTTTGATTTACTGTGATTTCAGATTTTTTGAAAACTGCTGATGAATTCTGTAATCTGAAAATATTCAAGATATAAAAGATCGCCAGAGTAGATTATAGCAAAGTTTTGACGGTTTTCACTCAATAGTTTTAGCAGAGTTTATTCTTTCAATTCGATGTTCTATGTAATAAATCAGTTTTGTTGTTCCATTGTGTGGTATTATGCCATTTTCATTTGACCGTTTAGCGAAGGGACACGAGGCAGACAGTTGCAAAGTTAAATTACTTTCGACCTTCCTTTGAATCCACCTTTTCAAGATAAGAGGTGCGAAAGCGGAAGTCTTTTGTTGTTTGAGTTGTTGCATTTTTGAGGCTAAAATCTTGTTCTGCGTATAAAGTTTAGTGTTGAAGCAAATTTTTACTCTCATATCTTTCTTCGTTTAGAAATTACGGCGATTTCAAGAATTTAAAGTTATAAGGGCTTTGACCGTGAAATCAGATGTTAGGACAACTTTTTGTCCAAACTTTGATTTCACGGTTAAAGCCCTTATGATTTCTAATTCTTTATATCATCGTAATTTCCAAACGAAGACAGATATGAAAGTAAAAATTTGCTTCTATGCTAAACTTTGTACGCAGAACAAGATTTTAGCCTCAAAAATGCGAAATCTCAAACAACAAAAGACTTCCGTTTTCGCACCTCTTATCTTGAAAAGGTGGATTCCTATTCCTGAGCGTTCGCCCTTTTAAACTAATAGCCTTTAAATAGACCTCTTTCACAATGACGTCAGTTCTTTTGAAATTTTTCCAGGAACATCACTTGCCTCGATTTAATGTGGATCGAAATCTCAAAAGCGTGCATTGCTCTCAGCAACGCATAAAATTGTTTTGTACGTGTAGATGCAACATAATGATACGATGTAGACTTCTCGCTGCACAGGGAATCACATCTTTTGCCTCGAATTGAATGTTATTGTGAAAAAGGGTCTATTGAGGGTATGCGTTGAATTTTTGCAGACTAGAACTGTCGAAAAGATGCAGCTTTTCTATTCTTATTTCGAGAATGGGATTTTCACTATGAACACTAAACAGTAAACACACTACAACGAGGGCTTAAAGCTACGGTCTGTTTACGTTACATATCGACCAAACTAGAAGTTAGAATACACCGCACATACTTTGCAGGTTCAACTTTGGATTTGTAGCAAGTGTATAGCAGAGTAAAGCCATGAGTGATAGGACACCCATGTGTGTAGCAGTTTAAATTTACATCAGTAGCGAGCCACCTGAACTTATTGTTTTTTGTCTTGAATTTGTTTTTACTTCGTACACAACCACCTTTCAATGTTTCGTAATTTTGACATTTTCAGTAGTGAGCCACCTTAAGTGAAGAACCTAAGGTAAAGCTCGGTGGATTTTCACTTAAGGTGGCTCACTACTGAAAATTTCAAAATTACGAAACATTGAAAGGTGGTTTAAAAACAAGTTCAAGACACAAAAAAACAATAAGTTAAGGTGGCTCGCTACTGATATAAATTTAAACTGCTTCACACTGGGTGTCCTATCGCTCATGGTAAAGCCCGGCCAAACTGATCAAACATTACACCAAACATTTCTCAAAATTCATGTTTTGATTTTGCTTCATGTTCTGAGTTTGTGGTCAAACAGAGCTAACGTGCCACCACACCTTTCACCAAACATTTGGTTTGAAACCTGTGATCAAAAAGTGCCTGTGCAGTCAGCGAGACGCTGCGGAGCCTGCACAAAAGCATATTGATGAAAACAAAAAATAATGTTTGGCGAAATGTTTGTTGGAGTGGTCAAGCAGATCCAACATTTCACACAACTGTTATGAGACCAACCAAGGTGGCCAAACAAGCCCAACTTTCCGTCAAACATTTGTAAATGTTGATGAAATGTTTGATCTTATGTCTCTCAAACTTGGGTGGGGGGGGGGGGAAGACACTTCAAGAGCACATTTTCCCTTTAGTTAGTTAATGAAAATAGAAAGGGCACTTCTTTGTTTATTGCAAAACCTGGGGTGCACGTGCTCCCAGTGCTTCCCAAGTTCCTACGGCTATGAAACTTGGTGTCAGTTAATGCATTCTGTTGTCGTGTCCCTTTACTAAACCATCCTATTGTGTTTCATTGAAAACTGCTGTTGAGTTACTTGTTGGTGAATGTTCCTCTCTTAGTTGTATGATACATCTATTTCTACTCTTTCACTGAAGTCATATATGGCTTAGAATTGGTGTTGGAATCTTTCCATGTGTTGTACATAGACCTTCTATGAATATCATAGCAAAAGAGAATTATTGCTTTGTATTTATTCATCCATTTGTGCCAACACTGTCGCATCCATCTGACTTGAAACAATGGAGATCACCGGGGGGTGGGGGGCAAATAACTTTAGTTATTTTCTAGTTCATTTCAGCCAACCAAAAATAACCCGGTTAGATAATCATGGTAGCCTTCCAGTGCTTATCATTATGGACTAGTGAATCGAATGTCCAAAACGAAATCAAACAGAATTAACATCCTCATCTTAAAAGTACATATGTCATGAATCTGATTGGTTCACACGGTACAATTCTCGCCATTGTTTATTACAAAGCACAGGATTGAGGCTGAATATTCATTGCAATGAAAATTCGTCAAGCAGAAATGAAAGGTCACAAAACAATGGAAGTCCACCCCACACTTCTTTGCTGTATTAACCAATTGCTAACGTGACATTGGTCCTTTAATAGTGCAGCTGCTCTAAAGTCTTAAGGAGAGAAGGCGAGGGGTTTCTGATCAGCAAACGAACCATCAACATGTGGCCTTTTTAGACTACTCGACAGACCAGTTATAGTGACGTCATTTCACGTGCTAGCCTGCGTAGAGACTGGACTGGTTTAAATTTAAATTTTACGGCGTAACCCACAGACCTAATCCGCTAAGGTTTGTTTTACCCATCTCAAGTCATATGACCATGCCCATGGGAAGCTTTGGTATTATGCTACTTTTTGCGTTTATGGCACAACTTTGCCTGGCATGAAATATGCTAGAGAAATCAAAAGATGTTTTATCAAGAGATTGATCACGTGACTTGAAATGGGGTAAACAAACCTTAGCCGATTTTGTCATTTATGGCGTAACGCTTTGTTGTAACCTCTTCAAATTTCTGCCATATCCCTCTCTGTTGGGACTAAATAAATTAAAAAACAGCATTCATAATTTTGGGATTTAAAGAATCTCTCAGATCTTTCTAAGACTGTTGAAGTTATTCCGAGATTTTTGAGGAGTTTGTAGAATTTCTAAGACTTTCATAGAGTTGAACGACACGATTCCTTATACTTGTTCATTCTTTTAATCTGATACTTCTCTCATAAAGGCGATGTTTTATTTCTCTCATATCAGTATGAGCAATACCCACTCAATCCAATAAGCGATGCTGAGACTTAGTCGTGAAGTAGTGAGTCTGAGACTTATTGAAATTTCAGAGATGTTGAAGTTTAGAAAAGATTTTAACGGCCGATGTGACAAAAGATTGTTAAGAGTTTCGAAGAATTTTCGGAAGAGTTAGTGAAAATTTGCTAGGTGAGATTTGATTTGATTAGAGATATGATAGAATTTCTCAATTTTTTACGATCTACCGGGTGTCACTAAAAAAGTTCCGACGTTTGATGGGACACAGAGGAAAAGTTTTTGAACCTAACAATTTCTATTCACTCTAGTTACATGCTAGCCACTTCAACTTAAAGTTTGGCATATCGTGGGAAGAAATTAGTCATCTGAAAATGGAATCATGAGTTCTAACATTTCATGTTCATGCTCAAGACGAAACCAGAGAGATTTGTAGGGCGTCCTGCCTCATGGTGGCAAAAGGGGACTCCCTCAGCGACCAAAACATACACTGAATTGACGATGCGTTCATTGCCTTGACAAAGGGCAAGGTTTCTACTCACTGAGCACATTCAAAATAAAGGCCATTTTCAAGTCAGTGGAATTTGCCGAGGGTGCGGATATTCTTCTGTTAGCTTTTAATGCTTTTTAATTGTGTGAAATGACACCTGCTCGAACTCATTTTGTGGACTGCCTTGGGACAAACATCTTGCTACTCTTATTGCTGCACTATGCCAACTGGGAATTTCAAATGAGAGTTTTACTGTTCCACAGTTTCTTTTCCTTAACTAAAATAGTTCTCAGTTCCAACACGTGCCACCTGCCATATCATGCAACATTTCATTCTCCAGCTTCGTGCAGTTCGAATTGAGACGTAAATAGTACAAACTTAGGACGTGTTTGATTGGTAATTCAAAACCTACCAAATTCTGAAAACGGTAGACTTCGCAGCGACGGAAATACAGTGCTCAATCAAACACAAAATTCTTTAAAACAGCAGATTTCAGATTCAACCTGGCGAAAACGAGGTCTCCAGTTGAAAAACACGAAGACGAGTCTGGTGCTTGGCAACAAAGACTGAACTGACTCAATAACCATCCTTGGGTTCCTTTGGCAATCAAAACAATCATGATTGTATTGTTTGACATTGTTTCGTTTCAAAGCAATTAGATCCAGCTGGCTGGCTTTGAATGAAATCATGATCGTTTTGATCGCCAAAGGAACGCAAGGCATAGCAGCACGAGCAAATTCGCCTCGTTTTCAAAGTTTTACAAATGAGAACGAGAATCTCTTGAAAGTCTGCCAACTTCGGCCTGTTAAAGCAGAAGGTTCGGCAAGCCTTCCATACCTGCCAAACCTGCCGTTTTCGGAATTTGGTAGTCAATCAAACACAAATTCCGAGTCTTCCAAGTCTACCGTTTTCAGAATTGGCACCAATCAAACAAACCCTTAGGGACAGTGCAAAATTTATCATATGACATGGCCGGTGGAGAAGAAATCTTTTTGGAAAAAAATCTGCTTGCCCCGTATGAAATTATTGCAGAAAAAACTAACTGCCCTGTCGCCATTTCCTTGAAGTCCTGAAAAATGTATCTGCCCTGTATTCATGAACAACAGATATCTTACAGTACGTATCACCGATGAAATAGCCAAAGGCCAAAACGAAATCAATTCTTGTACTTACGAATGTTTTTTCAATAAAAAAGTTACTTTGAAGGTTAACAGATATGACTGATGCAAGTAACTGGCTAGGAAATTTTGCGTCATCTAAAATATTTATCCTTCCAAGCATTTCTCTGCTTGCATGATTCACAATTTTGACCTCAAAATGAGACATTTTACATTCAAATTTCATCTTGAGCTCATAAAAAGCCTCTGCCCCGTTGATATTTTCTTCAAAAAGGAATTGACCCACCTTCTTAAGGGCGGGGGATTCTAGAATCGCTCCCTTTGTTGTGTTTGCTGTCACCAGATAAATGAACTCCGAGGTCAAGTATTTCAAAACAAGCAAGGCAGACCTTAAAATGAACACTGAACTTACCAAACTCTCTCTTTGTTGTGGAAAAGGTCGCAAAACATCAAGCCAAGCACTATGATTTCATTGTGTTCTTTCGCTGATCTTTCGTCTTGACACAAGCAAATCTTGAGACAAAATGTTCTCAAAAAAACAGACCTCTTCAAAATTCCCATATTCTTACGATTCAACACTACCAGCCAGATTATAACTTTCACGGAAGTTAAGGTAGAAATGTTTCCGTAGACTTGTACATCGTTGTAGTTTCCTAGTTTGACTATTTTGTTTTCGCAGTCTTTCCAAACCAGTTCTGGTTCACTCACTATCAACCATAAACAACAACGCCAGCCATTCCCTCGTGTTTCACATTGGAATGGTCCCAGTGGGCACTCTTCTTGTAGCTAGTCGCCCTTTTGAGCAACAAGGACAGATTTTGTAATACAATAGCAATAGTTGCCTTAACTGACACCTCAATGCAAAGCGATCAATTTCCGAGCGCAAGGGATTTTACATAATGAAAAGTTATCACACGTAGAATTCTATTCAAATTCAAAGCGACATTTCAGACCACGTAAACAAAAAATTTGCAGTCCGGTCGGAAAATTCTACTAAGCGAAAATCAGCCTCAACGAAAGAAGAAGGGTAAATCTAAAATTCGGTCTCGCGGAACTCGCGGATTTGTTTACTTGATTCAGCAGCCGAGCAGAAGGCCAAGTCTCAGGTATTTAGGGCTTAAATGAAACAATTACCACACAGCTCCTGAATATAATAAACAGAAATCTGCGATGCACATAACTTCTCTCTTGAAAGCTACCTCTCGCTTGCACAAGGTGAGAGTTTTCCTTACTAGTTTCATGGCAACCTTGCTGCCTAGATTGTTTTGACTTAATGGTTGGGAGAATGTCCTTTGTCTGCCATCGTTAATCGCTTTGGGTTGAGGTGTCAATGAAGCAACCGTTGCTAGCGTATTGCAAAATATGTCCTTGTTTCTTTTAGATCATATAATGTATTGTGCATTGCAAAACTTGCTCGATAAAACTTCTTTTGTATTGTGTCGATGTAGCACTATGTACTGGCAAATCAATGATACCGTCCCAAGAGAGTTCTGAACTATTCTTTGTTTCTTGTGATGAAAAAATGCTTAAATACCCATGATTTTATGAATAAAAATGAAACAAAAATCTATCTGAGAGTTATATATCATGAGGCAACGTCAAAGAGATGAAGTTGAGTCAGTTTCGAAGATTTCAGGACGCGTCAAAATATTTATATTGTAGAAAATATAAAAAAAATCTCAAAATCTTTGCTGTACCACAAAAATAAGAATTTGCCATAATTCTTATTTTGGTACGATTTGGAACGAGCCCTTTGGTAGAAACTTCCACAAATAGAAGTTTTTATTTGTAATTTTTTGGTAAAACACACTTTGCCCTGCCCCAATTTTCATTTTTCAACTGTTGAGTTTTCGAAATGACTTTTGAAAATACCGGGTGACCCAAAATAAACTTAACGAGCTAGATCATAGATGGCTCCCTGAAATCAAAGTTATTGTCAAATGCTTTCTATAAAAGTTTGGTTGAAAGGATTAGCTATCATTTGAGATGCTGCATGTTCATTCATTGATGTCTCGCTCGCAGAAAAATGGGAACAGGAAATAACTTCTCTCGCTTATTTCCCTTATTCCCATTTTGCCGTGAGGATGACTTGTAACAACTTCATAGAAGAGCAAGCAGTGCCCCTACACGTTTTTTTATACGAGAGACTGGTTTATAAGAAACTAGTACTAAGATGGTCAAAATTTTAAGAAACTCTAGTACTTTGTCTGAGAAGTACTAAGAAACTTGTCAAAGTTAAAAGCATGGATTTTGTAGCAAACAGATCGTTGAACCTTTATTCTTGAGCAATATTGTCGAACCATTTCTGTTTTCAACATAACAGAACACTGTTTATCTCTTTATGATGTTTTAAATGTCAAGAAACATATCTACCGCAATGATAGCGACCACATTGATAATTCTGCATTCAAAAAATAAGAAACTAATCAAGAAACTTTTGGTACTAAAATGGACAAAATTTCATGTGAAATTAAGAAACTTTTAGTACTATGGCCTGATCCAAGTTTCTTATATAAAAAATGTGTATTTGGACAGTTGGACACACCAGATTCTAGGCCGGCATACCAGCCGCTGTTTCCAAACTCTGTGGAAAAGGGCATGACAAAGTAAGTAAGTTATGGAAATAAACTTTGTTTCTGTCTCACAGCAAAAAATCTTTTAGCTAAGCACATCTTTTTTGCTGTAGCTCCTTAGTTCACACAAAATAAGATTCGTTGGAAATGCATTGGGAATGTGGCGGAGAAAGCCAGAACTGATATCACACAAATAAGTGATCATCTTTGACAGTGATCAATGAATAAGTAAATAAATGAATAGATAAATAAACTTTGTTTACAAAGCTCAGTCACACATGCAAGTGCACTAGTCATTACAATCTGTGATGTAAGAACACGCTAAGTCGTAAATACATATTACATAAAAGTGAATGAAATACGTCGAGATCTTATAGATCTTGTAGTTAAGAAGTTCATCAAAAAATTCAAGCTAAGAATTTAATTCCCTTGGTCAATATACTATTGTCATAACGTTAAGATTAAGAAGCAGAAGAAGATACACTCATTTTTACTGGATTACTTTAAAGAGACATTATCACCTAAGGGACAGCGGAATATTTATCATATTACATGGCCGGTGGAGAGGGAAAATTGTTGCAAAAAATTGGCTCGCCCATACGTAATTAACATTTAAAATGGCTGAGTTTCACTTTGTAGATCCAGATCTGAAAACCAGCGAGTTAGAAATAAGACTTCCAAGTTGTCCAATTACCAAGGACAACTTCACTGACTCTCAAGGGAAGCAAACTCGCGTGGAAAACAAGGAGCCTTTTCAAGCTGAAGTTTTTCCTCATAGGTATAATCAGGGCATTAGACAGTCTGAAACAACAGCATGTCCACAAAGGACGATGGGCAACATCTGTTCTTTAGCTGGTCCATAAGTGAGTCTGGATTTAGCGGCGATATTTTTATACACCTTATGCGATAGGTTCGTTTGCACATCGTTAGATCTTCCATCAGTGTTGTGCCTATTCGAAAAAGCGTCAGATTTCTGCAAAATACCGGAAGAGCCAGAAAAAAGTTCCTACTTTTGAAAATTCATAGCGTCAAGAGTACTTCACAAATTTGAATGATGCAACTTCTAGTGAGAAGCCAAAAGATCGAAGTATTTTTGCAATTTTTTCGCTTTCTTGCCGGCACCAGATGTATCGGTAAATTCATCTATATAAACTTTTAAAAAGTTGAATTTACTTTCATTTCTGGTGCTCGTGAGACAGCAAGAAAATTCATAGCAATACTTTGATTTTCTGGCTTTTAACTAGAAATTAAATCATTCAACTATGTGAAGTACTCTTGAGGCTATGAATTTTCAAAAGTGGGAATTCTTTTCTGGCTCACCCAGTATTTTGCAGAAATCTGACGCTTTTTCGAATACACGTTTTTTTATAAGAAATTGGTTGATAAGAAACTAGCACTAAGATGGCCAAAACTTTGAGAAACTCTAGTACTGTGTCTGAGAAGTACTAAGAAACTTTTCAAAGCTAAAAGCATGGATTTTATAGCGAATAGATCGTTGAACCTTCATTCTTGAGCAATATTATCTAACCATTTGTGTTTTCAACATAACAGAACACTGTTCATTCTTTTATGATGTTTTAAATATCAAGAAAAATATCTGCCGCAGTGTTAGCAACCTCAATGCTAATTCTACATTCAGAAAAATAAGAACCCATTAAGAAACTATTAGTACTAAAATGGACAAACTTTCATGTGAAACTAAGAAAATTTTAGTTCTATGGCCTGATCCAAGTTTCTTATGAAAAAAACGTGTACGCACAACAGTGATAGAAGATCTAACGATGTGCAAACGAAGCTATCGCATAAGGTGTATAAGTTATCGCAAAATCCAGACTCGTTTATGGACCAGTTAGAGAGCAATTGTTGCCTAGGGTCCTTGTGAACATGTTGTTGTTTCAGACAGTCTAAGGCCTTGATTATATGAGAAAAAGTGCGTCACCTGCCAAACCCGGAGCTGAGAGGTGAGATTCCACCTTCCCATAGGATCCTTTGTATTTTCATTCCGCATTTACATGAACGCAACACCACCAGTATAGTGAAGTCCCTCCTCACCAGAGATGGGATCTCACCTGTGTGAAGTGAAATTTTTCCATATAAACGAAACACCACCGGTATGGTGAGGTGAATTGAAAATGTTCGTTGATTCTTATCCCGGGGGGGGGGTACTTAGTATATTTCTCCGACGGGGATGTGCCGTTTTTCAGGGTATCGTTTTCGCCCATTTTTTCTAGAACAGGGTATCAAAAGAAGGCAAATTTTCTGGAGCAGGTTGTCAAAACATGTCAAAAGAGGAGATTTTGTTACAACGGGTTATTATTTAGTCAAATTTTTGTGTTTTTGAGTATACTTTTCACAGATTTTTTCTAGAACAGGGTATCATTTGAAGGCAAAAATTCTGGAGCAGGGTAAAAATGTTTTTTTTTTCGTGGGCACATCCCCGTACAAATTTAGGTCAAGTAGCCCCCCCCCGGGATTCTTATTGGTCAGTTCGTTCTGATTTCACGAAAGAGAGACTTTACTCTACCTCGCCTTTCAGCCTAGGGGCTGAAAGATGAGGTGAAAAACCTTATGTAAACAGCGGCTGAAATTTATCTTGGCTGTCGGCCCCTCGCCCCGGGTCTGGTAGGTGAGATGCTTTCCTCATAGAAGCAGGGCCTAAAAATCAAATTGATAAAAGAAGTGAAAAATATGGATCTACACTGTAACAGTTGAAATCATACGAGAAGTTTGTTATTACTGTTGTCGGTTTCGGGGGTCTGTGGCTTGGTGGTCCTGCCTGAAATCCTGAGTTGGATGCTAGTCGTGGCATCTGATCCGGGAGCTGGGCTGGGGATCGGGTTATGGGTCTTGGGGGTGGTCGGGTAAGTGATCTGTCGTCGGTATTTGGGGATGAATGACTCCTTTTGGTACACCTAGTACAGATTATTTATTGCATTTTATTTCGCTTTTATATACCTGTTTGTTGTGTCTCCAATTAGCCTGTAAGCTAAATATTTTGATACACTGTTAAAGTTTTTGATTTGATTTGATTTTTCACCAATTTAGCTACTAGGATTCATATCCTCGCCTTAGCCTGGACTTGTGACGATGAGCACCCCCCCTGGGGCATTTTTACCTAGTAGGGACCCAGAGTGACAATGATTCTTTAAGTAGTCTATTGCTTATGTTTCTGAATGACCGACTCGATTTCCATGAATGGCATGAATCGGATTTTTGTCACCGGCTTCAATTTTCTCTTGCTTAATATCCGGATAATGTCGTTTGAGATATCTTTGGTAGCTTTTCTGCAGCCTGCACAACTCTGCAATTTCTGCCTTGTGCTTTGCTTCTAAATCTTCGAATTTTGTGTTTACGTCTTCTTCAAAACTTGCCACGCTGTTGTCAAAATCGGTCATCTTTTCTAGTAGAATTTCTAGGAGAAATATGAAAATATCTTTAATATTGTAAATCTACCGTGGCAATTTTTTGATATATGGATTATTTTCAAAATGGCGGCATTTTGACTTAATTTTGCAAAAATTCATCGAAAATTTTGAAGAAACTAAAATCATCGTAAATCTTAAATTAATTGAGAGAAATTGATACAATCTTCAAGATAACCATAGTCGATGAAGGTCTACAACATGGTTGCAAGCACAAATCTGTTGCTCTCCTGGTTAAGGATTTAGAAATTTGATGACGTCACAGCCTCAAACTTAATAAATGCCACCATTTTGAAAGTAGTCAAGGTATCAAGAAATAGCCACGGCAAATTTATTGCGAATTACCTGAAGCTCCTTTCAAGCACTTTAATTCAAAGAAAAATGTAATAGAGTTTTACACCAAGCTTTTTAAAAGATTTGAGATCCATGCTTGATCATCGCCGATGCTGTAAGATAATGATCGGCGATGAATTACGATTAAATGAAACCAGGCTTTAGTATGCTTGAAACGACTAATAAGAGATTAATGTACACTCAAGGAGGCACTCAGTTAACGATTTACGGTTGCATGGCTCAAAGCTGTCTTTACACCAGTTTGTTTGATTTTTTAAATACATCATCGATTTCATTTTCTGCATGAAGCAAGCACATTGTGCACTCAATTCTGTAGTTGTGTGTCACGTAAGCCATCAATCCAAATACATAAGGATATCTTTTTATGAAAATTTTTCCTTTTTTTAAAAAGAGCTCTTAAGAAATTTTACCTAAAATAAGTTTCTCTCCTAGCTCTGACATCCAGAGTGGAAAGTATGTAAGTCGTTCAAACCGCTTGTGCACAGTTTGAAGGTCATGGGCGCTTCCTTCAATACAATAGGCTGATTTACCTTAATGATACCAGTTAATGAATTTGCCAATCCTACTTCCCAATGTTTCCAAGTATTAGCTTACAATCCGTGCTGGTTGTCACCCCTGTAGGAATCTCCTTTTTAGAAGAAAGGCAGTATTTGATAGATATCGATGAAGAAACTATTTTTAGAAAGTGTAAAAAGATGACCTTGTCTACTTACGACTTTCTGACATGATCTTTGCTTTTCTTCTCCTTGCACTTAAAAAGATATTATAGATTAAGCCAAGTCCAGTGCATATACCCAATAAGAAACATTCACCCTTGATCATATCCCAGAATATTGCAGTTGATGGATCAAATAGTAACGGAACTTCTTCTTCGCCTCCTGACTGAGCATCCTAAAATGGAGAGAAAAATTTACATGGTGGAGTAGCAGTAGCAAGTAGCAATTTGTTTTGAAAGGGTCTGTCAGGATTTCCAGCTACTGAAAGCTAATCTAGGCCCACTATGCATGCCACAGTGAGGTATGAGACCCCATGTTTAACGTCCCTTCCGAAGGGCCGCGAAGTGAGTTGCGGGGTCAGGCCTTCGAGGTCACCTTTCCAGAGGTCACCCTCACTCGACTGAGCTCTTCAGTTAACTTCAGCCACTCACCTTGCATTGATGACTTGATGAACTATGAAACTATGAAACTATTGTGTCATAGGAAGCCCGTCTGGATTTCCTATTTTTTCTTGTTTGTTCGCTTTCGCAGTCAAATTCCATTTCCTGTGCAAAATCTTCTATGTTTTTGATGCTTTGAACATTTCAGCTCTCCCTTCCCCCATGACATTTAACCTGAAACCATTGAAGGCTTCTTTACCATATTATCAGAAACATTTCAGCCTCCTTCTTTGATAAATGCCCTTTTGATAAGCAATTAAGCAGGCTGTTTTGAAAGCAATGGTTTCCATTTGCCGGTTCTTACTGTAGTATAAGCAACATTGCATCAGCTGCTTTTACACAGCAATTCAAGGCCATTAGTGATTGTAGACATAGGAAATTCCCTTAGTCAGTAATGCAAAACAAACAGAGACGTAAAAGCTGCTCTGAAACCAGTGGGGGCAAACTGCCGCCTTGTGCACCCTAAAGGTTAAGCTTAAGAGAAGTCATGAGGACCATGAGTTTGACGAGAGAACAAGGATAAATGTAAAGATCCACGGTGCTAATTTTTTTAATTTGATTCACAAGACGAGAAGAGACCACTGCGATTCTCGTAGATCAAAGGCTTAAATTTAACACTTGCTACTGGTCTCCTAATCAAATGAATCTAATTCAGTATGTCAAAATCGATCTTATTGCTTTCAATTCACAAGTGACTTTATGAAAATGCTTGATCTCAACAAGAGTTTCTAAATAGGCCTAAAGCCTTGATCAACTTTGCTAGCCTCACAGCTACCACTATCAAATTCTATTCATAGTAGTTCCATATCCTCTTGGTGATAATTTAGAAACAGGAAATCAAAATCAACAAACAATGAAGACTAAAAATCAATAAAGAAACCTTTGTATTAAAGGTAGTCTGTCACACATTTGATTGGGTGATATTGACAATACAAAGAATAGGAAATTTGAATGACTGATGATCCTCTGACTTTCTACGGCCATAAAAAGTCAAGAAGATTAGCCCTCCTTTGTTTCAAATACACAGATTCACAAAGAAATCCGTTGTGTTGATCTCTGATTTTAGCGGCCAATCAGATACGTGACAGACTGCCTTTAAAATAAAATGTGACTTACAAGAAGTTTCGCAGTCATATTAGACGTGAAGCCTGAAATCAGTCTTTGATTTGATGCAATGAAACTCCTGAAGTCACTTTCAAGTCGAATAAATTCGTTAGATAGCACAACACCATATCCAGTATTAGCGTTTATGAGACCACTAACTTTCAGCTTCTTTGCCTGTATTTTCTGTATCAAACCTGCAGCTGTGAATGCATCTAACAAAGCGATGCTAACTTCCTTGCTCGATACTGCGTCAAATATTTCGTCAAATGTACCGTATTCTCTCTCTGAAAGGGAATAAAGGTAAATGAATGAAAATTCGATGATCTAGTCTAAATATACCGGGTGAGTCAAAAAAAAAAAACGCCCGGCGTTTGAAAGGCTACTGTTCCCTCAACATATAAGCAATGATATTTTGCAATATCTGATTGAATAGCTAACATCTTCAATTATCTATAGAAATTTTCCTGGCTAAAATCGGTCACTCTGTTCAGATTCTGTAGGCAATTTTCTAAAATTAATCCCTTTGAGAAGCCTTAAAAAACGTGCTAAAATTACAAGCAACAATCCCTAATTTGTTTACCTCACAGCGATGACTTTCAGCACGCTATAGAACGTGCTTTCCTTTGGCGGGTTGAGAAGTCTTCCCCTAATGTGAATAACTTATTCAGGGGGATTCCATTCTCCCATGAGGACAAAATACCTGAACACATCCAAGAGTCAATATTGCCAGGAAGGAGAACAAAGGGAAATTTTGCTTGCCATTTTCGCTCCTTTTTGCAGGTTTTCGAAAGGGGCTTTCTGCAGAAATCTCCTATTTCGACGGGAAGGAATGACCGATCAAAGCCGGGTGAATTACTGAACCTAATTTGACATATCGGGGATAAAAACAAGACAGTTTTTAACATCATTGCTTTGATATTCGGGGAGCAGGATTTGTTCAAACGCCAGGCGTTTTTATTGACACACCCAGTAGAACAAAAGGATGACACACGCCATCTGCGCACAAAGTTTGTTCATCGTCTTATAACATCGAGTACCGTCATTAAATTGCTGTAGCAGTTAAGAAGGGACTGCTCCTATCCCCTTGCCATTAGGGACAATGCAAAGTTTATTTTATAACATGGTCGGGGCAAAATGTAGCGAGGCAACTACCTTTTTGAGCTTGTACACAACCGGCTCAACACTTTTTATTAACCAGACATGAACGGGCCTGAACGGGGTAATTACGTTTTGTGAGCTCAAGACAGGATGAACTTTTAAATATATAAAGTGGCTCAACTTGAGGGCAAAATTATGAATCATACAAGTTGAGAAATGCAGGCAAAGATGTATGTAAATGACGCCAAATTTCCTTGTTAGTTTCTTGCAAGAAGGATTCATCAGTCATTAACAAAGACTCTTATAGAGATGAACTGTCTTCCTCATAGTCTTTGGCTAATTCATCGGTGGTACTATACCGAGTGAGTCAATAAAAACGCCCAGCGTTTGAAAACATCTTGCTTCCTTAATATCAAAGCAATGATGTTGAAAACTGCCTCGTTTTATCCTCGATATGTCAAATTAGGTTCAGTAATTTACCCCGCTTTAATCAGTCATTCCTTCCCGTCGAAATATGAGATTTTCTGCAGAAAGCCCCTTTCGAAAACGTGCAAAAACGAGCGAAAACAGCAAGTAAAATTTCCTTTTGTTCTCCTTCCTAGCAATAATGACTCTTTGATGTGCTCATGTATTTTGTCCTCATGGGAGAATGGAATCCCCCTGAATGAGATATTCACACTAGGGGGAAGACTTTTCAACCAGCCAAAACGAAAGCTCATGCTAAATCGTTCTGAAAGTCATCGCTGTGAAGTAAACACATTGGGGATTTTTACTTGTAATTCTAGCATGTTTATTGATGTTTCTCAAAGGGATTCATTTTAGAATATGGCTTACAAAATCTGTACGGAGTGACCGATTTTAGCCAAGAAAATTTTTCAAAATAATTGAACATGTTAGCTATTTAATCAGATATTGCAAAATATTATTGCTTATATATTCATGGAGCAGTAGCCTTTCAAACGCCGAGCGTTTTTTATGACTCACCAGGTAGTACCGTACAACATTTGTTGTTCATGAATATGGGGCAGATGCATTTTTCAAGGAAAAGGTTACTGGGCAGTTGCATTTTCGAATTGATTTCATACGGGGCGAGCAGATTTTTTTGCAACAATTTATCTTCTACACCGGCCATGTAAAATAATAAATTTCGCATTGTCTTTTACGGTCAAAAACAAACCAAGACAAAACGAGATTTTGGGTAACTGGCTCACAACGTGAGTCTACGTAGGCGAGGTACCGGCACTTCCTGTTCTCCTGCGCAGCAAAAAAACAGAATGATAAATGCTCTTACCTGAGTTATGACTCAAGATTTCAGCGTTTATGCGGTCTATTTTATTTACATTTACGGCTTAAATAATGGGCAGCAAATATCTTCCTTTTGACACAAGATGAATTTCTCTAAATTTAAGCTCTTTAGGGACCTGACTAACAAAGATCAAACTCTGCAAAGCAATTTTCTCTCTTGAACCTCTCCTATCCAGACTTTTCTCGAGCAAAAGTAAGATAGTTGACTAAGAAGTTAAATCATACCGGGTAAGCCAGAAAAAGTTCCTACTTTTAAAAATTCGTAGCACCAAGTGTACATCACAGACTTGAATTATTCAAATTTCAGTTAAAAGCTGAAAGATCGAATTATTTTTGTGATTTTTCTAGCTGTCTTACCAGCACTAGAAGTATAGGTAAATTCAACTTCATAAAAATTTCATAGTTGCAAAATGACAGAAAAAGAGCCTAAAACATCGATCAAATCGTAAAGACTATTCACACAGAACAATAGGCGATGGACCTTTCACCACTCTCAAAAGCTACAAGATGTAGGTTTTCAAACAAATACTATGAATTTTCAATCCCATGGCAATAAATGTAACGATGATAGCTCTCTACCATGAGAAATCGCATTTTCTTCATTGTTCAGTGCGAGGAGTCCTTTATGATTTGATCAATGTTTTAGGCCCCTTTTCAGTCATTTTGCAACCATGAAATTTTTTTACCATTAAATTCATCTATATTTCTAATGCTCGTAAGGTAACCAGAAAAATCATAAAAATGCTTCGTCGATCTTTTGGCTTTTAACTAGAGTTTGAATCATTCAGATCTGTGACGTACTGTTGATGCTATGAATTTTCATAAACGGGAACTTTGTTCTGGCTCACCCGGTAGAACTGTTACAAAACCTACGAATGAAATTTCACACACAAAGACGAAGAATGCAAAAGTGTACAATGTCTTTTGTTTGAGAAAGTACTGAGTAAACGTTAAGATTCAACATGAAGGCTGTAGAGATTCATGGTTGACCAAGGCCCCTTTAACATATGAGGCACATTTTTGGAAAAGTGAATCATACATACTTGAATTGACTTTTGCATTTCTTCTCACGCCAAGGTTGTATTCGAATGAGCTATTCAAGGCAGCACACTAAAATAACAAATATAAAAGAGTAAACAGCCTAGGAATCATAAAGCCATCCAACTAGAGACCAAAGCATTGAACACCTGCAGAGTGTCCAATAAAGATTTTGCCCTGTTTGTGTGGCCTCTGTGGAGGACTGCTGTGTAGCTTTCATAGGCTCAGTGTTTAAGGTAGAAGAAGTAATAACTAGAGCAACAGTAATCCGTCCAGTATTTATCTTGCTTGAGTGCAAGAGCTGCAAAACAGTATAGGAAGCTGGGAACTAGGTTCCCAGAAAAATTTCAGTGTCACCAGAAAATGCTACAGTAAAAGTTTCTCATACAAGGAGAAGATTGTTTTACAATTTCTGTGAAAGAGGCAACTTTATAAAATCTTCTCTTTTGCTGATCATGATCCTGGGTAAACTGGAAGGCCTTGCAAACATCAATATGTCAAAGGATTTTTGAGATCCTTCAACAATTCTTCACTCAAGTAAATGAGGAGAGCATGTGAAAGATAATTCTTATTCTCCAGTTTGGTAGGAATATCCATCGGACCGCTTCAGCAGATCATGGCCTGCAAAGACATATGCATAACATAACGTCACTTTATGGAAAATTTTCCCATTTGCCAGGTTCCCAGAAAGGAAAATAATTTCTGCACCTCTGCTGCGTGCAGACTCAACATTCATCTTGTCACAGAGGTCTGGAGGAAACCTCTCTGAAAGCAAATCGGTCGAGTCTATACGCAGGCTGGCATTTGTGTTGTATAAAACAGTAAGACTGACCTCTGTATCATACAATGTAGCAGGAGGAGGAAACGTCATTGAAGTCACTGATGACGTCAAAGCTCCAGTAAGTATCCCAGAAAGCACTAGGCCAGCAAGTGTCCAAATGATAGCAATGACGCGTCCCAAGAACGTTCTTGGTGTTATGTCACCATATCTACAAAAATATGAACACAGGGTTCAAATCTTTAAGCAGACAGAGAACTATTATACCGGTTGGACCAATAACAGGGGAGAGCGCACCCCTATACTTCACTTAAAGGAATTGAGTCCATATAAATAGTTGAGCGTTAACGCTGTCCTGAATTTTTGCTGACAAACCGCTGACGGCCTTTTGTTATCGCACAATAGTGCTAAAGTCATTAGCGGTGAAGACCAAAGACTTCTTAATCCTGACATTATCCTAAGGAATTTCTTTGGTCTGATTTCAATAGGGATTAAAGGTCAGCTTTTGTTTCATGATTGAAAAGAAGTTGATATTGGTCATGAGAACGCTATTTATATGGACTCACTGCCTTTAACGGGATGTGCCGCTCAACAAGGCGTCATTATGTGGATGCTACAGGGTTAGCCTGATAACCAGACCCAAGTTCAAAGAACTAGTGGTCTGTTAAACACCGGCACAAAGCTTGTTCAAACCTCGTTTCAATATTGCTCAGAATCCAAGGATTCGATGGAAATTTATGCGAACTATTTGCTGATTTTTTGTAAACAAGGCAATTATCCAAGTTGCTTTTTCAATTTTTACTGAAAGGGAAAAATTGCAGTTTGATTACTCTGTTCCCGCCTTGAATAGAAATCTGATCTCAACAGACAGTTGATTGCATGGAAAAGGAGCCCCTTGGGTCTGAGATTAGATTTCTGTTCAAGGTGGAACAAAAGTAATTATGTCATATTCAAACTGAATCAAAGTTGCTGTAATATTCCTTATTTCCAAGAAATTCAAAGAGCTACAAGGATTATTTGTTTGTTTACAAAAAACTGTGAAATTATTCGCATAAATTTCCATCAAAACCTTGGATTCTCAGCATCATTGAAAGGAGGCTTGAACAGGCTTTGCGATGGTGTTTAACAGACCACTAGTTCTTTGAATTTGGGTCTGGTTATCAGGCTACAACAGGGTATGATCTCGTCAATCCCACGATCAAGCATTTATTCATTCATTCATTCTTTCATTCATTCATTAATTCATTCATTAATTCATTCATTCAATCAATCAATCAACCAATCAATCAATCAACCAATCAATCAACCAATCAATCAACCAATCAATCAACCAATCAATCAACCAATCAATCAACCAATCAATCAATCAATCAATCAGTCAACTAGGCATACATTGAATAAGGAGAGAAATAACTACCATTTATCAATCTAAATTCTTACCCAACTGTCGTCATAGAGATAAAGGCCCACCAGAAGCCTTGAAGCATCCCATCAAAGAACTTTCCTCTAGTAAACTCTTCATTTCCACGTCGCTCCTGTGAAGTAACAAAATGGGATTAATGTACCAATTCAAAGCAAAGTACAAGCTCTTTTCTGTGCGACATATGTTTACTGTGCTCAATTTAGAAATCTTACTGAGGCAGTGGTTTCAAATTTGAGCATCAGATATGTAGGTTCGAGAAGACTACCAAAAATATCAGACAAGCCAGAAAAAGCTTCTATTTTCGAAAATTCATCTCACCATAAGTACTTCACTGATTTAAATAATACAAATATTTTGATGATTTTTCTCGCTATCTTACCAGCTGTCTTAAGGTGGATGCGAAATTGTATCAAACCATTCTATGAATTAAATAACTTTCAAGGAAATCTGGGTAATTTGCTATACGAGATAAATTTGGATAAAATGAACGAGATAAATTTGGCATAACACAATTATCTAGCAGCTCTCCTTTCTATCTTCTATACAGTTCCACACCAAACCATCCAAATGCTCCCATAGTGCTTTACTTCCATCGTCATTGTACCATCAGTTTCGATGTGATGGTACAAAAATGATATTAGACGTGTGATATAAAGGTTAGACCCATAGCATGGTTTGGGTTTGGCGTGGAACTGCCAGTCTCTTTCTTTCTTTCTTTCTTTCTTTCCTTCTTTCTTTCTTTAATTTTTGCTGTTGTTTTCTTCCTTACTTTTGAAAATGTACTTGAAAATTGTAAGTACCGTTCTTGGTGTAGGCCAGATGACCTTGTGTCTTCTTACACCAAGAGCGGTAAAGTATTAATGTATTTAAGTTAATTTTAGTTTTAATTTTTCATGAATAGAAAAAAAATAATTTGCTACAAATCTGCCTTGGCAACGTTTGGAAATCTTGATTATTTTCAAATAGCGGCATTTTGATTATTTTCGCTCTATTTTTGCAGAAATTCATCAAAAACTTTGAAAAAATCAAGATCACCATTAATTTAAAATTATCAAAGCATAATTTATACAATGTAAAAGAAAGCCATCAGGGGCGGCTGGGAGTGGAATTTTTATGGTATCAGTTTTTGTGAAATGTTGAAATGTTCAAAAAGAAATGTTAACAATTATGAAGGTCTACAACATGGTGGCAAGCAGAAATCTGTGCTTCTTCTGGGTAAGGATTTGGAAAACTGATGACGTCACGACCTTAAAAGCAATACACGTTTTTTTTATAAGAAACTGGTTTATAAGAAACTAGTACTAAGATGGCCAAAATTTTAAGGAACTCTAGTACTATGTCTCAGAAGTATTAAGAAACTTTTCAAACTTAAAAGCATGGATATTATAGCAAATAGATCGTTGAACCTTTATTCTTGAGCAATATTATCTAAAAATTTGTGTTTTCGACATAACAGAACACTGTTTATTCCTTTATGATGTTTTAAATGTCAAGAATCTTATCTGTCGCAGTGTTAGCGACCACATTGCTAATTCTGTATTCAATAAATAAGAAACCAATCAAGAAACTTTTGGTACTAAAATGGACAAAATTTCATGCGAAATTAAGAAACTTTTAGTACTATGGCCTGATCCAAGTTTCTTATAAAAAACGTGTAAATGGCGCCATTTTGAAACTAATCAAGATATCAAAAAAATTGCTACGGCAGATTTACAGCAAATCATTTATAGTTCCTTTCAAGCACTTAAATTCAGCGAAAAATGTAACAGAATTTTACTCCCACTCCTTCAAAGATTTGAGCCCTATGGATTTTTCTATCAGTTCAACAAATGCAGTGTGGACCTAGAATTATGACGATGAGTCCCTTGTATCCCTGCGGTAAACCTTGCTCAACAGGGACTCATTATGAACCAGTGAAAAACCTGGGCCCTATCTTCTGCATTAGATCGATCGAATAAGGATCGAACGACTGCCGTAGCTCTGTTCAACGGTCACTCTTCGGAAAGAAAATGCGATAAAAACCGCGTTAAACAGACAATCAACGAAACTTGGCATAAATTTGAAAAAGGAAGTTCACTTTACCTGGTAAGTTCAAAATTGTCTGTCTATGCTACATTTTCCATCTTTTTAAGACCAAAACAAACCAAAGAAATCTTCAGCTACCTGCCGCAGCAACTTCGTTCAAAATCTAGTCAACTGCATCATTCGAACTGAAAATTCGACGGCATTTTCTTTGCCAAATCTCGCAATCTGATTGGTACTTTAGGAATTACGAAGTTTGGGCCTAAATAGGGCCAGGTTTTTCAGAGTAATATATTGAGTTTCTCTTGACTGAAGCGCCATCATCAAGTCAAAGAGCACAGGGAAACGAGAGACTCATATGAGTCTAGTGTGGACCTATATTTTCGCTATTCAAAAGTTGAACTGTACATAGTGTGAAGTTGGAGCATACCCGCAGAGGAATCTGGGTGCCAATGGCTCTTTAATAAGAAAGTACTTACTGCGAGCCATATAAAAATGCCAGCAATAGTAGTAAGCAATACGATGATGATATACATTGGCCAGATATTCCCAATCGATTTAAACGCATTCAAAGTCGTTTTGGAATAATCGATTTCATTTTTGACTATTGTGGCACTGCCCGATGATTGGATGAATAAGATAAATACGTGTTTGTCCATGTATCTCGTTATGGTAGAATAACCAAATATGGGAAAAGATATGTGGAACTCTTTGCCAATCGATTTCTTGACGCCATTTTGATGCTTCTTCAGGGGGTTCTCACCAGATCTGCTTTGGAACTTGTGAACTTTTGGAAGATCAGAACCGCACTTTCCGCATGAACTTCTGATCATGTTTTCAATAAGTGTAGCCATGATTCCAGTCATTGTCAGCCCGGCCCCCTTGGCAACGTATGGAGGGTTTGAATACCAATTGAGAAACACATTCGGGGGACATTTACACGTTCCTGTGAGTGAGAAGAATTGGAAAGCGTTAAATTGCAAGCAGTTAATCTAAAGGGCTTCTGGCTACGGCATGCCTAAAGGGAATTGACAACTAAACCAGCTTTATCTAAACCAGTTTAAATTTCAATCAATCAAATGACTGGATTTGTTTGATTGACCAGTCAGAAGACCCAATTCAAAAACCTAGTTTAATTTAAGCTGGTTTTACTTGCAGCGTGAATGGGGCATAAAGCTACGTTTGTAGCATCAGATTGGGATTTCTCTCCCAAACGACAAACTAGTAGTGCAGTCTAGTTAAACTATGCACGAGAATGTGGGAATTCTAGCAATTTCAAAATTATACGAAAAATATCGTTGACTGATACTTTCCAGGCTAATTCAATACCAAAAAGAGTTTGCCACGTTCAAAAGCTACGGTGTACCGTTGCGTTTGAAGTAAACAAATGTAGCTTAAGTCAACAGAAAGTGTTGATTCAAAGCTACCAAATTGAAAATATGCTTTCAAATATTCATATATCATTTCTCAGCTTTTCCAAAGCTGTCTTTGATTATAAAAGACGAATCGGAGGACATTTGAATATGCTGAGAGAGAGTTTGCTTGCCTGAAGTCTGCTCTGGCAGTGTACAAAATGTACAGCTATTCGATTGGTTCAAAACTTGGACTCCTGAGATTCGAAGAGATCTGAAAATCGACATTTTGGCCTACGAATGTTTACCGTAACCTGAAAGAACATCAAATGGAAATGAAAGACTGAAATTGAAATGAAATTCAATTACTTGAGTCAACTGGCGTGCTATATGGTCCATCACCAGCCGCTGTATATCCTGCAACACTCACTGCATATGTAGTGTAGCTCTGTAAACCATGAATTTTATATCTGAATGTGTATTTGTCAAGTGTTACGATCTTAGTCACTGGGGCTCCAACAGTTGCTTTGTCTGCAATAAGAGTTATTGTATACTTTAACTTATAACCAAGAAGCCTTCCATTAACTTGGTCAGTAGGAATCTTGCCCCAACTGGCTATAACCATTGAAGTTGAAATGCCATGCTCCACAGTGAATGCAGGAGGGGCGATTGACGGTACTGTAATAAATAAATCAATGAATCAATAAATCTATAAATTAAGAAAGTGTAAAGAATGGAATCAAAACCATTTCTATGATCGAACCAAAGACTCGGACCACGCGACGTTATTTCAAATGACGTCACTCCACGTTGACCTGAACGAGGCTGTCAAATGTGTTGATATTATACCACTCACATTGCTAGCCTCCTTATCGCACCTTCGCACACTCGAACAAAATACAAAATGGCAATGATATTTGGCCTAACTCACGAAGATTCATTAAGCAATTTATTCAAGTTGGAGGCATCAAAACTTGGAAAGAACACACGATTGGTGTTTAGAAGTTGGCAAGGTTGCTTTTTAATAATAATTTTATCAACCCCGGACTTGTCCTTCAACATTAGCATTATCGTTATCATTACCATACTACAATTATTTACTACCGAAAACCTGCAAAAATGAAATAACAAATGAGCTGTGCATACCTCCTTCAGGTGTTTTTGTAACGCCAGCAAGAGGAAGACCCGGGCCAGCTCCAGAATACGCTTCAACTTCAATATCATACAAGGTGAAAGCCTTCAGTCCACTAATGGCTGTGTCAGTGAAGGTTTTAGGTACGGTCGTGGTTTTATACTGCCCGTTCAAGTATGGTTTATAATTGATTCGATAACCGAGCGCTCGACCATTGAATTTCACATCGGGTATGCCATCCCATTGGAGATACACTTCGTTTGCTGATGTTGGAAGAATCCTCAGGTTTGTTGGAACTGCAGTGGGAACTGGAGGATAAAAGGGAACAGTATCACAGATCTGAGCTAAAGATAAATTGTGGTGGTACTTCGATATCAATCAACTACTGCTCTACATGACGGACTATAAAAAGAAGCACACTGTTGTAAGCCTAGCGACGAGAAGTCAGTTTAAAACCACGTCTACAATATGCGGGTACGAAACGAATACGGCATAAAACTGTGCGGTACTGGTTCCTCTGCTCAAACGGAGTCGCCGTTTACACTACGCCGGCACACAGTGAATACGATACGTTTTGACCATGCGGAGAGGGAGGATTTGTCAAGGCGCATGCTATTATTTGCTAAATCACTGCCTCGATGTGAATAGGACATGAATGATGCCGTATTCGCTGTTTGCCGTTTAAACTACGCCGGTTGAGCGACGAAGCTATATAGCCTGCCGTATTCTTTTCGTGACGTATTCAATTAAAAACTATGCCAGCATAGTGTAAACAGGAGGGCAATACAGCACAGTTTCATGCCGTATTCGTTTCTTACCGGCATAGTATAAATGTTGTCTAGGTTGATCCAAAATCATCCATAAAACAGTCTCCTGAGAAGAAAAAACTGTTATAAAACGGATTTTTTCTGGACATTTAGCATCATCGGATTGATAAACTTTAGTGTTTGTTTAAAAGTTCATTTTTACTACAGCTCTTGGGAGTGGTCAAATGCCTTTACGTACTGTTCTGTGAAAGCGATTCCTTATCATTGATCGAGCTATCAGACCCTGTTTCAGCCATTTAGCAACCAACAAATTTTTGTAAGGTTGAATTTAGCCATGTTTTTCTTGGTCGCTAGAACACGTCAAAATAAAAAATTACTTTGGTTTTTCTGCTATCAACCAAAGCTCGATTACTGCAAACCAATCTAACACTCTAGGTTTCACTATTATTCAAAGGCCTGAACTGCTTTGGCACACCCGTTGCAAATAATATATCATTACAAATTAGGTACTGGGTGAGCCCGAAGAAAGTTTCCACTTTTGAAAGTTCATATCACCAAGAGTACTTCACAGATTTGATTGATTCGAATCCTAGCCAAAAGCCGAAAGAACGAAGAATTTTTTAATTCTTCTAGCCGTCTTACCAGCACTAGAAGTAGGTTGCATAATGACTGAAATAGGGCCTAAAGCACTGATCAAATCGTAAGGACTCTCCAGAACAATTTATACGACGTCGATTTTCAAATCAACACTAAAGATGTTCAATCCCTTGACAACAAATGTGCAGAAGACATCTGTCGACCATTAAAGATCAATATTTTACGCCTTTTTGCTGACATATTGCAACCATGAAATTAGTGTAAAATTGAATTTACCTTTATTTCTAGTGCTCATAAGACAGCGAGAAAAATCACAAAAATACTTTGATCTTTAAACCACAGTTCAAATAATTGAAATCTTTGGGGTACTCTTGATGCTACGAATTTTAAAAAGTGGGAACCTTTTCTGGCTTATCCGATAGATGGCACTTTCTTGTCGCATTCATCAAATGAATCAAACACTGCATTCACATTGACACAGTTAAATCAGCTTTATCTAAACCAGTTTAAATTTAAACAATCAAATGACCGGATTTTTTGGATTGACCAATCGGAAGGCCTCATTTGAAAACCTGGTTTAGTTTAAACTGGTTTAGTTTAAACTGGTTTAACTTGCAGTGTGAATGGGGCAAAAGTATCATAATCAAGATGATGGCTTATAATCTGGCCGGGTCGTTTCCTTTATGGGGCACACTGTGGTATCGTATCTTACCTCCTTCTATGGTGGAATTTACAATTTCATCACTAGCAGGTCCATTTCCGTGTCTAACAGCCAGAGTCATTCGCAACCTATATTTTGTAAACGGTTTCAAATCTCTCAATAGGAACGATGTTGTGTTTAAGCCCGGAACACCTGCGACGTCCCATGTTCCAGGAGCACCGTCATATTCGCGGTAGAAGACATAATAACCGGATATGTTGACGATTTTATCGTAGTCCTTAGGAGGCGTCCATGTTAGGTTCATTGAGAAAGGCTCGTATGAAATAGCTTGAACGTCAGTAGGTGGCTCAGCGACAACTGTAAAAGAATAACAGTAATCATATCATTCATGGTTACAAATGGGTTAAAGGCACACTGTCATGGCGCTGATTGGATAGATAAACCAATAAATTTGGATAACATTATGCTCGCTTCAGTAATTTTGCTGTACACTGAAATTCATGAAGACGATAGCGATCTGACTGCCTTTATTCTCGAAACAAAGTATGACCCAAAGGCATAAAGGCTTGGTAAATGCTCGGAGGCCAGGTCTTTTGGTAGTGATTTCAATATCACGACTAGCCAAAGCCACGGCCACGACAGTGTGCCTTTAACTCTGTGATGATTAGTGGTATCAATGGCAAAATCTGAGACAGCCAACTGGAATTCATGTGAGACAAAGATTTATACCCACTGAGTCAATTCAACGAAGATACACAGAACACTTTACTTGAAGTATTAGATTCCTTTTCTGAGCAAGCAATATCATCATTTTTTCGATATGATTAACTTTAAGAAATAGGGTCTCTTTTGTAATTAACTTGATAAGGTATCGAGTATCATCAGATATTTATTTATTGAAATGAATGAATGAACGGCAGCATAATTGAGTAGCTCATAACAAGGACAGATTTTGTAACAAAACACCATTAGTTGACTAAATCGACACCTCAATTCAAAGCAATTAGCGATGGCAGGTAAAGGAAATTCTCTCAACCAGAAATTCAGAACAATCTAGGCCCCAAAGATTGCCTTGAAATTAATAAGGAAAACTCTCGCCTTGTGCACACAAAAAAAATGGTTCTTAAGAGATTTTCTGCGCTAATAACGAAAGAAGAAGAGTAAAACTAAAGTACTGTCTGACGGATTTTGTTATTGGACTCGTGTGCTAAAGAGTAACTGCTCCATCTGAGCACTAATTATGCAATAATTGCAATGCCCTTGCTTAGCTTCTGAATCAAATATACAAAATCTGCTGGGCTGAAATTTAGATTTACCCTCCTGCTTTCGTTATAAGTACATCATTTCTCTTAAAAACCATTTTTTGCGTGCACAAGGCAAGAGTTTGCCCTACCCGTTCAGGGCAAACTTTGCAGCTTTACTGCTTCAGAGAAATTTCCATTGTCCGTCGTCGAGGTTTCATTCAAAAACGACGGATGCAATTGTATTACGAAATCTGCCCTTGTATTCCCAAACATTGGTCCTGTTTGTAAAACCACCAAAATTTAACTGCAAGTACCCATACCGCGTTCGGTATGGTAGGATCAATTTCGTTGTTACTCTATCAAATCCTAAAAATCAAACCTTGCAATGGCTTCACAGTCTGAAGAATGGTGGACAAGTTGTTTAATTTCCCAGTCGTCGTTATATAATCTTGCAGTAGCAAAACCTCACTCTGAGTAACTTTTACATAAAAAATGCTGAAATTGGCAATGACACTTCCTTTCCTGGAAAAGAAGAGATAATTTAAAGCAGCGATTGCAAATGATCAGCTTACCAAATGAGTCAAAAAGATTCAGCATTTGCCGAAACGCGATGAATGCACAGAGATAATTCATGTACTTTATCATATTTTGAGATACCATAAAAGAAATCGAATAGGAAAACGACACGATACCAATGTCACTCGTCGGATCCGAGGATGCTTGCAGTGATAATTCGTGAATAAGTTTGAGAGCAGGAACACCGCAATGCGACGAAGAACAACAGCAAATATGTGCGAAATTAAGAAATACATATCAGATACCAATATTTCGTCCTGCCATGCAGGACTTCTTCAGGGCTGTTATATAGTAGTTACATAGACGATATGAATATGTACAACAATTTGAAAAAGAGAGGTTACATGTGATTGGCTAGACACGATGGCTACGCAGAGGCTATATCGGCTGTTCAAAATAGCTAAGAATCAAGCAATTAAGGCCAACTATTTACAAAAGGTGTATACAAAAGAAATACGTGATAATTACAAAAAACCTAAACCATATATAAAACTTTTGCAAATCCTACAGTTGCAATTTTTGCATTTTGTTATCTTAAAATGCTTTTTAAAAAGAGTCAAAGAGACTGAAGTTTTCACTTCTATATGTAATTTTGCCCATATTATTTGTCCCATGAACCTTACGGTATCTGTACCATAGGATGTGGTTGTCACTTTTGGTAGGTAAACTGCTCTAACTCCTTAGTTGATACGGCATTGACTTTTCCTCAAAAATTTCCATCATAACAAAGGATTCAAGAGATTCCTTGATTGGCAAAACTCAACCATAAGCAACTGTAGGTTCTATTTTACTGGCTCACCCGGTACAATATACGATTAAGTGATGAATTTTGTGAAAATATCTCTACTCACATATAGTTTAATACTGTTACTGCATTCACAATTGATGAATAGTTGTACACTGCTCTCACCTAAAGAAAACAATAAGAATTCAGCAAAGAATGCATTGTTCCTTGCAAGCTACAGTAGAATCCCGCAATCAAGAACATAGCAAAATAAGAACCTGCAGCTTGACTAAGTGGAAAAAGGCACCCAACAATAAGAACCAAAAACAGACTGATATACTTCAATGTTCTTATGAGATGGTACACTTAATTAAGAAATTTCATCATATCAGCGTAAAGAGACTCCCAACTTTTTATAACTGAACACCTCTAACAGATTTTAGGGATATGCAATTTTATTTATCAAGCTGTTTGATAAGTTGCTTTGTCAACAACAAAATACCATACCTTATGATATTCAAATGCAGTCATTCTACCCTCAGGTTTTTTTAACACATACCGTATACCTATGAATTCATCATAGTAACCATTGTCCTTGCGATAAGAACCACACCTTGAAAATGCCATGAAGACCTGATTTATGAGAGACTGGACAGTCTGTTTTTTAGAAAAGTATGTTCTTGTTTGCGGGGTCTTACTGTACCTCAAAAGGCCGCGAGACGAAACCTCCTTAAGAACCATCTTTCTTGCAAACCAACATGTAAAAGGAAGTATCGTAATACAAAAATACTGACTTGAAGAATCCTAATTCCTAAAATCAACTGGTTTAATTTGATTACTGTTTCAGAAACAAAAATGGTAAAATGATTTCCTTAACTTAGGCATTACTTTCTAGTGATGCGAAAACTAGGAAATGCTGTTATGCCTTCCCGTCAATGCTGGGCACTCAAAAGCCTAAAACCAAAAGATTGTGAAAAAGTCATTTCCACTTTTGTAGGACAAATAAAGAAATGAACCAAACTGACGAATGTGTGACGACACGCATTTTTGGTTATCAAACGTTCTTCTTTATTGCAGTTACTAGTGACCTAATCAATTTCTTTCCGCTCAAATATTAAGACCCCGTTTACACTGTGCCGGATAAATTTTATCCGCATAAAATTAGTTCAGATAGGTGTCGCGTTTACACTAGACCTAAGCTATCCGCACGAATTTGAGAGCGGCTATCCGAACAAAATTAGTTCACCTAGGAAAGTGGATTAAATTAGTTCGCATAGCTATCTGGTACAGTGTAAGCTGTTTTATCCGGATAAATTTTATCCACATTCATTGTGAGGTTGATTTTAATCGACAAGGAAGCTTTTTCAATAAGGGGTAAGCAAACTCATGACTCATTAAAGTAACACCGATCCTGTATCGTGGGAGTTTGCATTGTTTCACGCATGATTTTGATCACGAGACTACAGTTATCCAGCACAGTGTAAACGGGAGCACAAAGCGGACAAAATTTGTGCGGCACCCCGGGGGGGGGTAACTTAACTTGTCTATGATACGGGGTTGTGCCATTTTTAGGGTACCTTTTTCATGATAGTTTCCGGATTTATGGGTATGGTTTTCAACAATTTGTTGCATCTTCCGGATTTATGGGTATAGTTTTCTATCAGAATTCAGTTATTGGTGAGCTTTTTTGCCATTTCCGGACTTATGTGTATGATTTTCAGAATTTCTCCGGATTTATGGATATACTTTTGAGAAAGTTTTCCGGATTTATGGGTGGTACTTTTACGATTTGAATGGCACAACCCCGTATCTTGGAAACTCAAGTTACCCCCCCCCCCGGGTGCGGCACACTGTAAACGCAAATCAACCTCGCAAATACGGGGTGCGTGGCCGAGTGGCCTGAGGTCAGATTTCGGATGGGTGACCTTTGAGGCCTGACTGCGCAACTCACCTCGCGTTCCTTCGGAAGGGACGTTAAACTAGAGGTCCCATGCCTGGATGCGGCATGCACAGTGGGCCTAAATTAGCTTTCAGTAGCTAGAAATCCTGACAAGCCCACTCAAAACAAATTCAAACAAAACAAACAACATTCGAACAAATTTTATGCGGATAAAATTTATCCGGCACAGTGTAAACGGGGTCTAAAATTAATTCGCTTCCTCTCACAAGTTCCAACAGTTTCCTGTCAAGCTTCGGGTTTATTTCGGCTGTTGTTCTTATATGGAAGTTAACAGTCTTCATTTTAAAGATCACGGTATTTTGCTGCATTTCTGATGTTGTGATGAATCCATTGCTTAAAGCAATTTAAAAATTTTGTATCACAAATCATTTGTTTAAACAAAGAAATAAGAGACTTTCGGCTAATTTCGAAATTCAGAAAAAAGTAATGCAAAACCAAAATTCTGAGAAAAATCTTGAAAAATAACTTGAAGCCATAGCACAGGAATCCCAGGCAGTTACCTGACCAATAATAAGTTTACAATCTTTACCTTTGTGTGTTCTTTGCTGCACCTCTCCACAGCTGTGTTGTGTTTCATTGACTTTCGCACTGCACTGCATAATTGTTCGAATGCGAGAGCTCGATATGATATTGTAGTCATTCTTATGTAGGGTATTATGCAATTAACAACTTTAAGATTGCAAACTTATCGTTGTTCAGTTACAGTAAATCCCCGCGTATAAGAACCTACTTTTTTGAGAGCCAGGCTGAAATTGGTTCTTATTTCAAAGGTACTAAGACTAATTTCAAGGTATAGAGGTTCTTATTTGAAGGGTGCCTCATGTAGTCCCCTTGAGTGTCTCACAAAGATTTTCAGCCCTATTATTTGTCCTGGAAGTGCTCTTATGGACCTAATACGTAATTGGGGAGGCAAATAAAACTTTCAAATCCAGCTAGAACCACAATGACCTTAATAGCAGCAATCAAAGATCAACTTTCAAACCCTGCAATAAGAACCTATGTTTCATCAAATTGAAACATGTTCTTAATTGCAGGATACATAATTTTGGAAAAACAGCATCTAGGCTTGGTAGGTTCTTATATGCGGGGATTTACTGTAACTGCCTGGGCTTCCTGTAGCGACAGTAAGATGATGAAATTAGAATTTTACGAATTAATTGCATCGGTAATCCTGTACGATTTTGCAAACAGTGGAAACATTTTTCGGAATCAAGAGGTATTTGCTGTCGTCGCTCGCACAGTTTCTACTCTGACACAAACTCTCTATCTTGCCACATAGCGCATAACACAACCACGACTGCAAAGCAGACATTTCTGAAGACATTTAGAGGCCCTTTACATGAAGACCCGACATGAAGCTAATGCCGGAATCAACTCGTGCCGGCATAAAAATGTACTTTGTCTACATTAGACCCGACATAAAACTCATGCCGGCATGAACTCATGTCACCATATCACCCGATATGAAACTTTCCAAATACGTCATAAATTTTCACGTTACTCCACACAAGAATACAAAAAACAAACAAGAATCAACGAAGGCGATTTGGTTTTCATATCGCCCCGACATGAGAAAATTCTGTTTACATGAGATTTTCATCCCGAAATGAAAGTTTCATATCGCCCCGACATCATGTAAACACAACAGTAGCTCAGACAAGCACCCGATATGAAAACTGGTGCCGGCATGAAACTCATGTCGGGTCTCATGTAAAGGGCCTCTTAGCACCATACAGATGTATTGTAACTAAATAACTCACATTTTCTCGCGTTGTTTCGGTTAGAGCTATTGCCTTCGGATGTGTCTGGTAGACCAAATGATAGTCCCACGTAAAATCAGTTAATTTTACGGTGAACAGGATCTCCACACCTATAAAAATCAAGAAATTTAGAATGAAATTATCAAAGGACAACTAAATAAGCAACGAAAAGGTAGTCCTTATAGGAGGGCTGAAGGACCCTAACCCCAACCCTAACCCTAACCATAGGTTGTAGCGGGGCTGAAGTAGGGTTGCAGCAGGGCTGAAGCAAAGATTTATGAAAATAAGTCAGAGGAGAGAAGGATAGGCCACGAAACCAACGTCGATCGTTGGATCCAAAGATGCTTGAGATGATGAATGAATAATAAGATGTGCAAGGAGAAACACAACGACGGGACGAGAAACGAGGAGGACTACGTATAAATGCAAAAAATATACGTATTGTCAATAATTTGTTTTGACATGCAGGCCATCTTGACATAACAAAAATGTGGTGTTTACGTCGAGGATGCACTGTTTCAATTTCAAGCAGAGAAGCTCTGAAAAATTTCAGTTTTCTGATAATGAAAAGTCGCCTCAACTATACATATTTAAAGTTTACCTAGGGCAAAAGATCCTACCTTACTGCCCTAAAGGCTTATGATGGATAATATACTTTTTAAAAGTCTCGATACACCAATTGGTTGGTTCCCGAGTAGTTTCTAGAGTGGAGGATTTCTGAAAAGCAGCTTCCTGTTTCCTGTGCTCACTACAGCGGAAAGCAGCGTTACCTTAACGGCTTGTTTAAATAAGGAAAAACATCTCACCTGCCAGACCCGGGGCTGACAAGCGAGGTTCCACCCTCCGGCAGAGCCTTTGTTTCTTCATTTTTTGCTTATATAAAGATTGCAACACTACCGGTCGGTATAGTGCAAGATGGAATCTCACCAGAAGTGGGGCGGGTGAGGCGAAAATTTTCAATATAAACGAAACAACACCGGTGGACGAATTATTCGTTGATTCTTATTGGAAAAATCTCATTCTGACTTCACAGAAGAGAGACTTTACTCCACCTCGTTTCTCAGCCCTGGAGCTGAATCGAGGTAAAAATCTCATATAAACAGTGGCTGAAACATATCTCGCCTGTCGGCCCCGGGTTTGGCAGGTAAGATGCTATACGAACAAGCCTTTAGCTTGAATTTTGGAACATTTTCAAAATACTTACCCTCACAGGCATGACTATTGCATGGGCTGGTCTCAATGTCACTTCCTTCGCAATATCTACCATTGTATCTTGGTGCAGGACTATCACAGTATTTCCTCCGCAACGATATTCCTCCTCCACATGGTTGATTACACTGACGCCACTCACCCCAAGCTCCCCACTGTCCATGCACTACGTAAAACACAGGAAGTTGACGTTACGAAGTCTGCAGATTATTTTGCTTATAACACATAATTTCTTTTCATGGGGCATAGTAGCAAGGATGATTTTGGTAAAACAAAGATATAGGTCCAAGGAAACAAAGCTACTTGCCGTCCTGAAGAACAGATTCCACACCTCTGAGCGCACAAAATCAGATTAAATTAAACAGAGAGAGCAAAAAGTTATGGTCGGTTGTCCTAAAGATGACATATCTATTCCTCAGAAAAGCAAATCGCTTTGCCTCAAAGAGAACTGTATCCTACTTCTTTTTACAAACATCACCCTTACAAGCCAGCAATATCATTCTTGCAAAAACAGTCAGCCACATTATCTTCTCTTTGGCCATTCATTGACCACGGCGCATGTTTCGGAACTTCGTGTTGACTTTTAGAAACTTTTAGCCTACTAGAAAATAATTAGCCCCCTTACCCGCACCCTTATCTACTAGGAACTCTTGAGGCTCACCCCTACAGTAAATTTTCTTGTGTTTTGAGTGACACGAAGTACTGGTCTGATGATCCCGGAGCATTAAATACATACAGGGTGCATAAGAAATTGCTGGCAAGAGAACTTGAATTCAACATTTTTACCTAAATTTTAATTGATGTTCTTGACAATCATTGATAGCATACATGTATGAATAAATATGGCCAATTTATCTGTAGATAACCTCATTTTGTTGCAACTTACTTTTCTAGGATTTTCCAGAAGGGAAATTACAAACTTAAGCAACTTGAGCCTAAAGAATGGGAAGTATCATAGACAGAAGAAACATTTTAGGCTACGGTGCGAAAAAGGGGTTTCTTTAATGAGGGGCCTAACTGTAGTTTTTAACTCTTTCTCTTTGAAAGTATAAGCTATTAACCTCGCACAACCAGCAATAAGTTTCAAATCTTCAAAAGGTGGGTGTAAAATTCAGTGACGTATTGTTTTGAATGAATGGCTTTTAAGTAACTTTACCTATTTTGCTATAACTCGCCCGTTGGAATTTTCCTGAAATCTGCAATACTGACAGAATTGGAGTGTTTTTCCTCTTTTTCAAGAATTCAAGAAAAATTTCCAAAGCAAATTTAAATTATCGTAATTTCTTAACTGTTTGACGCAACATGAAATGATTTTCAAGAAAACCATAGTTTATAGATGTCTACAATATGGTTTCCAGCAAAAGTCTGTCACTTTTGTAGTTTATGATTTAGAAATTTGATGACGTCACATCCTCCAATGCACAGAAATATAAAATGCGCTGTAATTTCATAGACTGTTCAAAATTTCATAAAAGTCTGACGACAAAATTATGGATAGGTAACTAAAAATTTCTCGAAACCACTCAGTTAGAAAAATAAGTCATGGAATTTTACACCAGGGCCCAAGAAAATATTTTGTTTCCTGATAGCAGAGCATACACCTTCATTTCTTTTTACACACTTTCTTCTTCTTTCCCAATATACCACCCCATTCTGTCCCTTTACCTTTCTCTCCTTCTTTCTTTCCTCATCCTCCCTTCCTTTATCCCCATGCTCCCTTCCTCTCTTTCCCTTCTTTTCCCATTCCTTCCGATTCTTTTCCTTTTTCCTTTCTTCCTTCCTGGGAAACTTGAGCATTTCAGCAACATTCCTGGTAGCACCGCTACCACGCTACTTCATTTTTTGAGCCCTGTTTTACACTCACCTTTTTACGTCGATTTAAAGATTTGGAAGAATGTGTGCCAATGGAGGTTCCACTGCACTCATAAAAACAGTTAGCCACGACATTGTTTTCTTTGGTTGTTCACAGCGCCTGTGCAGCTTCGAGTTGAATGGGAAAGTTTTGACTCTTTTTCTTTGGAAGTGCAAGCTATTAACCATGCACGAACCATTTAAATAAACATAAAATAAGAATTGAAATAAATGGAATGGCTACCTGGGCACTTTTGAACATTGCATTCTGGAATGACATCAACTGCAGGGCCATAGCATTTTTCGCCCCCGTGGGCATCAGCTGGACTATCACAAGCTCGGTGTCTGTGCCTGTACCCATAGCCACAAGACTTATTACATGGAGTTATCTCAGACCACTGTCCCCAGTTTCCATCAACTAAAACGCAAACAGGATTATAATCTGGATCATTTTAACACGATACCATGACATTAGAAAACGACAAAAATGTGACTAACGGTACTAAGATAATGGTACTAAAACCTTAGCTAGTGTTAGCATGATACCAGCACAATTTGAGCACGTTAGCAACTTTGATTGATACCGATTTCTTAAGCTGGATTTTTACTACAAAAAAGTTGATATACCAAGTCAAAAAGCATTTAACATGTTTCGCGGGCTGAAGAATAAAGAGTTATGCTGCTGAGCATACGCGACATTCATCTGAGCATGGGTCGTCCTTTGGGGATGTCTGATTGAAAGGTGTGTTTGCCTCGTATCGGAGTGGCGGGAAAATCTAAATGACATGCTGCTGACATTCAATACCAAAATGTTATTCTATCAGTCAAAGGCAACTGTGAGAATTCTGCTCGGTAAAATCATTCATTCTTTTGACCCAGAAATTAGGAAAATGATGGCAAAGGGTCTGTATGACAAGGAGAATTTTACGTTGGATCCTGGTCCTCTGGCCCATAATTTATATGCCACTGAAATTTAAAGTCATGTACCAGAGTCAACCGTGGAATTCTCCTTCCATAAGAAACCCTTTCCCAGCACTTTCCTCATTTTTTAGTTCAAAGGATAAGTGATTCAACGAAAACCAATTTTCACATCTAAGTTAGTCTTTGAGTGATAAATTAACGTTTAGTTTTGAACATCGGTTGCACACTTTTTATTCTACAGTCTGACAAACGTATCAACATTTCTGACTCACCCAGTCTATATACTGAGAACAACCACGTTCCAAAGCAGTCCACAAGCCTCACTGGTTCCATCTACAAGTCTGGACAAAGTTTGGATCTAGAATCCGTTAAACAAAATCATTTATTAACAAACACACACCTGGACATGGGTTTGTGTTGCAATCGAGAACTTGTGACGTATTACCAGGAGGACACCAAGGCCTCTTCTCGCAGATCCTTTCTCGCCTCTTTGTTCCTCCTCCGCATTTTGGAACTGAGCAGATACTCCATTGCGCCCACTCTTCGCATCCACAGTCACCTGCCATAGAAAAATGGGAATCATTCCTTCATATTCAGTGATGCTACGAGAACTTGTGTGTTCAAAACATACAAGGTGAGGAAAAAAAAATGCCTGTTTGAAAGGCAACTGTTTGCTAGATATCGAGATGATAATATTGATGATGAACTATTGGATGTTGTATGTTTATTACCTGACTGAAGTTTCAAAAACGAGGCAATACAGAATCCCGCCATTCCTATAGGCTAATCGCACCTTTCCCGCGGGTTTCCCGTAGCCTTGCATAATATGATACAAGGACGCGTTTTTGTCGCCACAGCAACTGATTTAGGCCTAGGTCTGTGAGATTTACAGTAAACTCAAAGCTAACAAAATGTGTTTGGTTAAATGAGAGTCAAGATTAGAAGATGTCAGGTTATAAAACTCATACTAACCGGTTTTGTTGTTGTACAGGAAATATAAAGCCCTCGGTCTTAATGCACAGACCTCGCAAGCTCGGTCTGTACTTTAAAGACCTCGGGCTTATATTTTCCTGTACAACACAAAACCGGTTAGTATGCGCATAGTATAAATCTGTTTTAAAATTTTCCTGACTGAAAAAGGCCATGCCAGTCCGCTGAGAAATTATGAGGGATTTTCTCCAAAAAGCCCTATTAGACTGATGACTGTGAGTCCCTTGTATCCCAGCGGTAAACCTTGCTCAACAGAAAAATATTATGAGTCTCCGTTGAATGAAACGCCATTGAAGTTTGGATGCTAAATCTGAATTTGCCCTCAAAATGTCATATGAAAGATTTTCGAATAGTTTATATTTAACATATATAATAGCTATATAATAGTTTATATAGAATTTTGAATAGTTTATGAGCTGGATAAGAAACTGTCGGGGGAAATTTTTGACATGGCTGTTTTCAGCTGAGCTATTTATTGAGATTGTTCCACAAAAATCCAAAATAAATGTCTTATCTTGGACAATAACCTTTGATATTCTGATACAAATTAAACCTCCATATATTCAAGGATTGCTGCGATGTAAATAGATTTCCAACAAGTATTTTCGTTGATCTTTCACCCAAAGATCAGACTGTATCTAGATAAGGATCTTTCCTTTTAAATTTAGCAAATTACAAAAGGAATTTCTCCTCTCAAAGTGCGACATTTGCTGCACAAAAAGAGGATTTGTTTACGTATTTCTTATCCAGCTCCTTTAATTGAAGTGGTGTGTCCTCACCTGGGGCGATACAGTCGCAAAGGCGTAATGTGTCACCATCATTTGGCCCTTTGACAGTGCAATTTATCGTAGCCGGTAACTGCTTGAAGCCTTCGCATTTCCCCGAGCTTCTGACAATACTTGGATGATAGTTTTTGCTATACACAGCGTTGCTTGTATTATCAATGCAATTGTAGCCTGATTTTTCAAAAGGATACGATGTTTCATCATTGATCATAAATGGATTGCAGTAATAACCGATGCCTCTACATGCCTCAATACAGCTCTGGTGTGCAGCACCAACATAGAAACCTGAGAATTAAGGAAAAATGGGTCGATTTAAATCTAAAAGCCATTCCATCCAGGGGATACAAAAAATACCTCAGGCGGTATCTTATTATTTATTGTGGAATGGGGACGTGCCAGTTTTAGATTTCTTTTTCAAAAACTTATGGAATCATGGGTATCACCCTAAGACACCTTACGGAATCATGGGTATCGTTTGGGACACCCTTGCGGCATTATGGGTCCTATTCTGGAAAAAAATTGCAAATGCTGTAGGGATTACATGCCCCAGATTTTTATTAGATTTACGGAATGACCTAAAATTCTTCAAAATTTGCGGAATTAAGGCTACCAATCTTTCCGGCAAAATAATATGTCCCCGTCAGATGATAAGTCGAGATATCCCGCCTCCAGAGAAAGTAAGCGAATTTCTTGTAATAAGACACTGTATATAAGCACCACCAGGCTATCTTCAAAACCATGCATCTTATAATTAAGAGCCTGCTTCAGTTTGGTAAAAAATATGTTCTCATTACAAGGATGTTAAACTGACTTGATGATTGAAAAGATCTCTGTCCCTTTTAGCTTTAAAATCTGAACATTCTCCCAGTCAATTTAATGGCCTAACCTTCTGTAAAGATCCTGAGCGTTGACTTGATTATTAACTCATTAATAACACTGGCAAAGGGTAAGTGACAGGGCTGAAACCTTGATTATGACTTCTGAAAGGATATCAAAGAGGGACTCTTTAAGAACCTTGATAGCCTTTATAACGTAAAATTGAACAATTGATCGACGTACCTTTTGAACCAAAACCTAATGCACCTTTTCAACTAAGCACCCTCGTTTTGGAATTTTTCAAAATTTCTTCACCTTGCGCCATATGAAATTTCTGAGCTCGTATTCACATTAAGCACCCTAATTTTAGTCTAATTGCAAACTTTCATGATCTCAGTGTTGGCAATTTTAATTTCATGAGGATAACAAAGTCGAAAATTTATAAGGGATTTGACCGTGAATAATGGCTGAGGGTGTTAAGTTGCACCCCGAACGATTTTCACGGTCAAATCCCATGTAAATTCTTAAATTCATTATTGCCATAAAATCGAAATCGCATACTCCAGGAATATGAAAATTTGCAACTAGACTAAGCTTGGGGTGCTGAATCCAAATCTGTGGTCAGAAATTTTGTATCGAGAATCTTTAAAGATTCCAAAACGAGGCCGTTAGTCGAAAAGATTATTCAACGTGGCCTTCACAATTTTTAGTTCTTATATGTGAGGAGTTACTGCTCTGGTAAAAATGAAAGATGTTTTTGAGAAAACTTACCCTTATATAAAAAAGTCAAACTTACCACTACAAATCTCAGTGTTGCAACGTTTGGTTTCATTATTGGATCCAGAACAGTCATCTCCTCCGTTGTATGGTGCGGGGTTATCACATGTCCTCTCTCTTATTGTAACTCCGCCACCGCAGCTTTCGCTACAAAAGCTCCATTTACTCCACTCGGTCCAGTTCCCATGTCCTACGCAATGAAAGGGAATTAATACAGTTCAAGGTGCAAGGCAGGCTACAAAGAGTTCTACGTTATCATGGAAATGAACGTGAGGTTGCAGTTGTTTGTTTCAAGCCCCGAGAGGGGGGAAGGGGGGATTGATTGCGACTGTGATTCGACGTAAATCTGGACTTTGACAAAAGGACCCGTTTGTATGACAGAATTTTTCAAGAGTTCCTAACCAATTAGCACGAATTTCAGAAAGTTTTGTAACCATGTCCATGAATTTTGTCGCTTTGAGGATGCAAGCTACAAAGCGGGCTACAAAGAGTTCTACGTTATCATGGAAATGAACGTGAGGTTGCAGTTGTTTGTTTCAAGCCCCGAGAGGGGGGAAGGGGGGATTGATTGCGACTGTGATTCGACGTAAATCTGGACTTTGACAAAAGGACCCGTTTGTATGACAGAATTTTTCAAGAGTTCCTAACCAATTAGCACGAATTTCAGAAAGTTTTGTAACCATGTCCATGAATTTTGTCGCTTTGAGGATGCAAGGTCTATTCAAATTCTTCAGTTATGACAAAATTTCTAAAATGTATAACCATCTACCAGAATTAAGGTTAGAAACAGACCAACATGTCAGGAATTTCAAATGAAAGCTCACGCATATTAGCGGCACATCCAGTATCACTTAACAATCAAGTACCCTCCCCCCGGGAACAAAGGAGAAATTTGCAAATAACAAACATGGCCGCAAAAAGTCACGGGGGGGGCTCCAAATGCTTGAGTCCATGGCCTCTTATCAAGAAGCTCAAGTGGTATGGCTCTATCTGGGCTTGAGCCATGCCCAACTGGCTATTTGGCTGCAAGTCAGAGGACTATCCCATTGCACCACAACACCTTAAAAAGGGCAAAGAAGCCAACAGAGGATGCCATGTATAAGGGCAATAGATTTGTACATGGCTCACTCTTGAGTGTCGGCCTTCCTTTCAGCAAGGACTCATGGCAAATTATGTATGCCCGCTGCTGAAAGACCCAAAGCAAAGTTAGAGTGTGCAAAGTGCAGCTTCTTCTTCTTTGGTATCAAAACTGGTATGGTATGAAAAATCAATCCAGAAATAGATCTTCTGCTATTCTAGAAAGAATTGGAATCAAACGAAATTTGGTAAAATTTTGTAGAATTTTCGAAGTTGTACAATAGTGACAAAAGCTCTAACGCCACTCGATCGAATCTCGCGTTTAAATATTTAAAAAAACAGCGCTCGATAGTCAACAGGTCTACTCGGCGTTATTCTTAGTTCATTTGAATTTGAATTTCCAGTTCACTTGAATCTTAATCTTCAGTATGCGTTTGGTGGAGACTTACTGCTTAAGTTTGGTGCAGAGGATGTTCCTGTGAAATAAAATGAAAAGAAATGAAAAACTTATAGACTTACGAAAATCTCCGGTTTCTCCAAAGAATATGGAAGAATTAACTCCAGGACCTTTAGATGTATAAGCAGTAACCATTAGCGTATGATTTGATTTCAATGCCAGGTCATCAAGAATCATAAAGTTTGGCGGAGGCTGGTTACTTGTTTTCTTGACGTGAAACCATACTGTTGAATTTGGATCATTCAGCACTGCCGTCTTTTGATGGTATACATAATACCCCTTGATGATGCCATATTGGCATGACAACGGTACGTCTTCCCATTCAATTCGAAAGCTCTTGCCAGTCATTGGTATTACGCCAGTAACATTTGGAGGTGCACAAGGAACTACAAGGAAAAAACGGAACTTTGAACTCCACATTGGATAATAAATCTTACAAGTTTTGAAACAAATGATGATGAGCTAGCCTTACTCCACAAGACCATCAACTTTCACACATCTGATTGAACTGATGTTGCTACTGACTTCTTTCCCAACGGTAAACCGCCCCCCCCCCGGGGGGGTACTTGGCCTAAGAACATACTGGGACGTGCCGCTGGAAAATCTAAAAAGCTACCCTGTCCCGGAGTCAAATTCCCGAAAATGATACCCTGCCCCGGAGTCAAATTTTCTTAAACAATACCCTGTCCTTTAGTTTCTTAGGACAAAGTTGTGCTCTGCAAGGAAATTTGTACGAAATCTATCGAAAAATGTGGAAATATTGCCATCCAAGCGATTTGAATCACATTCGCAGAGGGCAAATGGCCGAAAACGACCTTTCGGAGTCAAAAATGGCAAATATGGACCCTGTCATGGAGGTCCTTTTTACAAAAATGATGCCCTGTCCCGTAGTCGGAATCCTGAAAATGATTCCCTGTTCAGCGGCACGTCCCCGTACGGAAAAATATATGAGTACCTTCCCCGGGCGGTAAACCAGCCAAAAATCTCTTGCATTACTTGTTTTCAACAGCTTTTTACAATTGTTAACTTGTTTTATATTTTGTGTACATTGAAGAAAATTGGCAAGTTTTGACTGCTTAGAGAAACTTTTCCATGTATCCCGTTTTATCACCAAAATTAGGCTGTTTTAGCAAGAAGACGCGAGTCAAGAAGACGCCAGCATAATTCCTTTGTTTGAAGATGTAAATTACAAAGTGAAATCAACTTCAAAACTTTTGTGAGTCTCGAGAGACTTACTGTATGTTCTATTCTGAAACTGAAAACCTGAAAAGTATAGTTTTGAAGGCCACACTGCAAAAATAGGCCGTCGAGAAGGGAAGCAAAATGCAATGTGAGCACATTCACAAATGATTGAAATGCGAGAATGCAAAGTATTCTTAGGGAATTTGTGTGTCTTTGAGCAGCTTTCTGGGAGGAAAGAGGCAGGAAAATTAGAATCCTCTAAAAACATTAAAAAGTAGCTGCGTTTTCAAAGACGTCCGCGTTTTGCTGCTAAAAAAACCTATTACACGTCACATGACGACATCCACTGTTGCGTTAGAAATCGGACCTTGGGTAAATAAAGCCATTATGATGAAACATGGCCTCACAATAAACTTTGAGAATGCCTCATTCATTTATCGAACGAGACATTCTCATCCCAAAACTATAGCAGACAAATGAACGTCGATAGGAAAGTTGGCTTCAAAGAAGTAACAAGCAACATACACCTGATGGAGTTTGCATCGCTGTTTACAAAGTTATCGTCGTGTAATGATAAGCTAGGATAAGTTAGGAATCGAACAGCTAGGATTGCTACAAAAACTAATTTTGATTCATCTGCCAAGCCATTAATACATGATCTAAAATGGCCAACTATAAATGATATCATTAGAAGTGAAACTGCCACAATCATGTACAAATCGCTAAATGGTCTTGCTTCAGAATATCTTTTCAAAAGGTTCATCAAAACTTCTACTCGAAGTATAAGGCAATTGCGAAATACTGATACAGATCTTTTGCTGCCTTTGAGGAAAACAAGCAATGGACAAAGAGGTATATCTTTTCGTGGATCTAAATTATGGGATCAGCTCGACTATGACCTAAAGCAGGCATCCTCCCTTGCCACTTTCAAACGAACAACTAAAGAGCATTAGCTCAGCAAATCAGTATATTTCATTTTTTGTCATTTCTTAATTGTTTGCCACGGCCTCCTGAAAAGCAGTCCTTTAGGACTGATGGGGCTACCGTGCTTGAAAAAGTAAAAGTGAATGAATGAATGAATGAATGAATGAATGAATGAATGAATGAATGAATGAATGAATGAGTTTCTCACAGCGTATTCGGACCAAATTTGTGGATTGCTTGCAAAGCAGCACTGATTCAAGTCTGACTGTGATAGTTGCTATCTTGCCCCAACTTATGTCTCGTTCAGTTCCTATTCTGACTATCCGCCTGGATATCCCCAGGTATTTGGTAAGAAGTATTTCCAGCTCCCGGGCACTTGTCAAAGAAATTATTCTTTACTGCAGGGGTTGCCCGGGGGATGGTCAGGGTAGGAATTGAACGAGACCTTACTTTCGCCATGAAGAATATGGCAGCAAGTCTATGCAGCTTTTTGCAACTATATTAATTTTGTGAAGAATTACCCCCAAAACAGCTGGCGACGTGTTTTCGAAGTTGTTGTGATATCATGCCGTGTGCATCAGCTCTAGACTCTCTGTCCGTCTTTCCTTTTCCATTGCCGATAGTAGACTATGATGTTGAAAATAACGATTTAACGCATTGAAACTTACCTCCTTCATCAGTTCGATATGTAGCATTATAACAAGGTCCAACACCTTTGATTGTTTCAGCACAAACCTCAAATCGATACAACGTAAACGGAGTTAGGCCATCAATTGTGGTTGCTAAAGTGAATCCATCTTCTCTCTTCGTTTCGAAACTTGTTGTGTTTTCAGGAGGCACGCGTAAACAATCCAATGTCTCTGGCAACTTCATCATTCGGAGATATTCACAATTTTTCATCCACTTGAACAGATACCCAATTATTCTACCATTTGTTTTCATAACAGGAGGTTCTTGCCAAACGACCCCTATGGAATTCGTCAGCTCAGTTGCATTTTGCATGAATTCTGGTGTTCCAGTTGGTACTAAAATCAAAAGCAAATATCTAATTTCTATTAGTCAATAATACACAAAATTGACCACTAACAAAGTGACCTGTCTTTTCTGTATTTCATTAGTCTGAGACAAGCTCACCAATGGGAACAAGAAGCCGAACGGCTTGAACACGGTAGCAACAACTTGACCAATTTGAAAAGCCTTAAAAGTTGCCCAAAATCAACAATGGCAACCAATTTGGATACATTATGGATAGGGGATATCTAGACTTATGACGATAAGTCCCTTATATCCCTGCGGTAAACCTTGCTCAAGAGGGACTCATAATGAAACAGTGAAAAACTTGGCCCTATTTTCTTCAATCATCAATGGAATTATGAAAGAATCACGGCTTCGAATCTCCATGCCGTCGGAGTGTTTTCAATTCTTCAATCGAATCGAACATTCTATCACATTTACACCTTAACAAAAGTAATTCACAAATCTCGCAATCTGATTGGTACGTTAGGAATTGCGAAGTTTGGGCCTAAATAGGGCCAAGTTTTTCATAGTAATACTATGAGTCTCTATTGCCTGAAGCGCTATCATCAAGTCAAAGAGCATAGGGCAACAAGAGACTCATCGTCATCATTCTAGGGGATATCTAGTTGAAATGTTTCCGATCGAAATCCAACCATTGTACTTATGCATACGTTTTGAAAATTTAACGCCGACATTTTGCTCACACCTCGTCCCCTGGGCCTAAGTCTAAGGTACTTCTCCTTACCAAAAAGTATTTCCAGATTAAATTCAAGCTGGAAAGGGTATACAATTCACGCTACTTCATGATTTGTGCAGTATTCATCACAAAAGATGCTTGAAAATTCAATATTGTTGTGATCAGACATCTCTCCCAAGAATCTGTTGTCTACTGGAGATGAAGCAACTGTCTGACAATCATAGTTTAGCCTTTATGTAGGCACAAAGTTGTCTTTGTTCTCCAAAGCTATTGACGTCACCTCCACCGAAAACCCAAGACAAACCGCGGGTGACAAAATTGCTTTCGTAGAACGGGAAAGTCCTGTTTCTCACATTGAGTGAACTTGCTCTAAGTCTCTCTCTTGATCAACAAACAAACGGAAGGGAAGAGGAAGAGGAAAAAGGGGAGGGAAAGAGGAAGGAGAGCGAGACTTGTGGACTACGCGTTCCGAAAACGAGGCTCAGCATTCACCTGCTCAATTTTTAATTGGCTCTCCCGCTAACATAAAGGAAAGCCGCCGGTTAAGAACTTCACCGGTCTCGTTTTCGGAACGCGTAGTTCACAAGTCTCGCTTTCCTTGCTCTTTCCCTTCTTCTTTCTTCTTCTTCTCACCCTCCTATTTGTTTGCTGATCAAGAGCAAGACTTGGAGCAAGTCCAGACATTGAGGGTCTTTTAAACACTGTACGGAACAGCGTTGCTACCATGAAAAATATCCAAATGAAAAATATCGATCTCAGGCTAGTATTTCATCCAAACAGAGTCATACAAAAACACATCATTCTCAACCGACCGCCCGGCCACCATTATAAACTTTTCAAAGTGATGTCAATTGTTTGACCGGGAATTAACGCTTAAGAAAATGATGCATTGAAGCCTCGCTTAAAATAAACTTGGGTTCGGGGCTGGTTGCAAAAAGGAAATTTTCTACCAAATATTTCTAGACATTTTCACAAGTGTAAATGAAAGAAAAGGTGACGTTGCGGTTTTTAGCGATATGATATGATATGCTGCAAACCCTTCAAAAATTGCAGAATCGAACGACTAGAATCGTCACGAAAAACAGTTTTTATAGCCCTTCTATAGGCTTGATAAAAGGTTTAAATCGGCCTTCTGTAAGCGACATCATTAGAAGCGAAACCACAACTAAAGTGTACAAATCGCAAAACGGTCTCGTCCCAGAGTACCTTTCCAGCTTGTTTGAAAAAAAATCGACTCGAAATGTCAGGGAACTGAAAAATACCAAACTGATCTTTCGATACCTTTACGAAAGACTAACAATGGGCAAGGAGCTATATCTTTTTGTGGACCAAAGCTCTGGAATAACCTTGAACTTGATGTTAAACAGGCACCAACTCTTGCCGCCTTTAAGGGAATCAAATTGTTGTAATCAGAAAACGCTTATGCCACTGCTACCTGAAAAGCAGTTTTCATGGACTGATGGGGCCACCGTGCCTAAATAAATAAATAAAAATGGTAAATGGTAGTAAAAGCGTTTGAAATGTCATCTACAAAGAAAGGAAACTGAAAATTAGAAGCTCACCACTTTGCTTTGTCCTAAAAGTCGCGTTCGCAGCCACCCCACATCCTATCTTCGTACATGTTGAGATGCTGACATTATAGTAGGTGTAAGGCAAAAGACCAGATAATTCGATGCGAAATTCGTTCATTGTCACATTGAACTGGTCACTTGTGGAACTTCCAGTTAAATCTAAGTATGCAACAGCCCAGGGCATACTTGAATTGCTTTGAAATTCTTCGTTACTAGACTTGACGATGTATAATTGATAAAAAACATCTCTTCCATCCCTACGATTTTCAGTTACTTCCACGTTGAATTTCGTAAATATGCCATTGAGATGCGAAGATTCTGTCTGCTTGAATGTGATGCTACTTTCCTTTTCGCTGATGTCTGTAATGTTGAGATCTCTTGGAGGAGCCGTAGGGACTGAAAAAGAAGACTATTCTTCAAAATTGGAATTCTGCAAAAATTCAAAGTTCATAACTAAAAGGTCAAAGTTCGGGGTTCGAAAGACTACGAGACCTGACACTATTGTCTATTTAGGACGGAAAATAATCAGGGAATATTCGAAAATGTCACTGAAGCCCGACGCAAATTCACACGGGCGGATCCAGCTAAAAATTGAAGCAGGGGCAGCCTGCAGAGAGGGCACCGAAAATGCCATATCAAAAACATGCGTGCCAAGGACGCGGGAAAATTCTTACGACTCCTGTTTTAGAAAATTCTTTGGGGTCCTTCCAAATAACGTCCTGATTTGCATGTTTCCCTAACATTCTTATCGAAACAGCCAAAAAATGCCTCAAAGTCACGATGAGGGGCGCATTCCTCACTTAAATGGGGATTATTATTATTGTTATTATTATTATTATTATTATTATCAAATTCTTTAAAGTTGGTATTTACATTAGCTTACATACAATAGCTAATTCAAAGCAACTATCTACAAAAGAAAAATTTACAATAATATAACGAAAACAAGTATATTTACATCAATTTATTGTTCGCGGAGGGATTTCCAGAGGCATTTGATCTAACAACAGTTTTTGCATGTGCAATTTTCACCCTTCCATTCTTTTATCGATCGAGGGACGCCCAGGCAGACTTTTCATCATGAGGGGGGGGGTAGTTGCCCCAATTTCCCCTCCCCTAAAACCGCCACAGCAAATTCACTAAGTACTTTATAAACGGATCTGAGATAAAATGCAATCAAAAGATTAAAATCAATGCAATGGTTCCTAACATACATCAGAAAATCAAACATGACTGCTCTTATCATCTTCAGGACTTGGAAAGATCTCTATGCGCAGTGTGTTTGGATAAGTCCATATCCTCGAATGAGCCCTACCACCAATAAGCCCCCATCTGAAAATTCACTTCAACAAACATGAATTTTTCGCCATACTTTATTCAGCTTTGGAATAATTAAAGTACAATGCCTGCCAAGTCTTGGAACAATTTTGCTAATTTGTCTCGTTTTGCGACTCCCCCCTGAACAATATTGTTCTGCGATGATGAAATGGGGATGACAGGACAATTCGTGACTCTCATGGAATGCTGGGACAATAAACTTGCAAATCAGCATTGTTTCGGACGTGATGGGGTGTTGAAACCTAATTGCCATGGTTAGAACTGTGAATTATCAAGGAATGGCCTTAGTGTTACGAATACTTCTAGGAGGCATTTTAAGTACACACAAGTAAGGTATAATAAACTAATTAATACCAACAAAACAACACGTATTTAAATGACAAAAAACGACATGAAACAGGTACGTAGATTTAGATTTAGTATATCTAGGTACACATTGTGTAGCCAATATTCTGTAAATAAATGGTAAAGTGCTTCAACTGCAAGGACTCAAAAACAGCTGTCTTTTTCCTTTCAATATTCCTCAACTGTTAGCCATGCTAAGTTTATTTCACTTGGGATGCTGGAATTTGGATTTCTTTCAGAAAAAAAAGCGAATATTTCATCTTCATATTTTACAAAACTATTACAGAAGGAGTTAATTTCCACCCAGCAACTATTTTGAAGTTACCGCCAAAAGTTTTGGCACTTGTTGATTGGATGGTCTTTGCTTTGATATAAGCCAATCAGTGGCTCAGGTAAGATTTTAACGTGATACTCAAATGTCTTTTGTTGTGTTCGGTATAAAACAGCCCGGTAGTGTCGTCATTTATCTGTTCTTCGCATGAACCAAATTGAGGAGTGTGCGACAAAACGCGTACTTGGTGAAATAATTTAGTGTAATAACGTTGTTGTTAAGTGATTACTTGATTTGCTTGCAGGTTTAACAGATTTCTCTCTAGTTACAGGTTTATCTTATATTTTGATTAATGTTCTTTTGTAGAAGCTGACAGTGTTTCCCTACAGGTTACAAGTTTATTGCATGTCCATGGGTTTATCATGATGAGTTCACTATTGAAGGCTATTTAAAAAATATTACAATTATTATTCTCACCATCTTCTAGAGTTCGAATGATCTGAACATGCGATGTATTTGGGCCATTTCCAATCGATGTATAACTGCGAGCCTTCAAAGTATACCATGTGTATTGCTTCAGATGCTTTATTTCCCCAAGGGTATTGCTCTCATTGCCACATTCAAAATCAATCATCGTCTCATTCCCAATCCTATTTCCGAATTCATCACACTCAGTATAAAACACTTGATACCCTCGAATGATACCATTCATGAGGTCGTCTTCTGGTCTGCTAAGGTTGACTGTTAGAATTGTGCTTGAGGTTGCTGTCACATTGAATGTTTTCGGAGGCCCGTCAGGAGCTGAAAAATAAGGGGTTAGAAAGTTAATATAGCAGATTATGATAATCATTATCATTAGCACAAACAGCAAACCCGCGTATAAGAACCTACAATTTGGCAAGTCAGCCTGATTAGGTTCTCATATATTGAGTATTTAGTGGGAAATTAGGCTGTTCAGGTTCTTAAATTGGTTCTTATTTCATTCAGGGCTTTCAGGTATTTCTTTTGTTCAGATTGAAACTTCAAGCCCGTTATTTACTGTCAGTTCAGAGGCACCTGGGTTTATGAGCCTCATTTATAACGGCAGTCCGTGGGAGAATCAGAAATTTTACAGAATGCAGTGAAAAGCTTTCAAAGCATCTCTAGAGTTCTTTGCACTTTGCACATAAGACAGTATCAGTCCATATAGACTCGATGACAAAGCAGCTGGAGTTTTTGTATCTAATTTGGTAATCTCCACGACTAAGAACCTATTTCAATTTTCAGGCTGAATTGGTTCTTATATATTGGGGGTCTAATTTCAGAATTTCAGCATGTAGGTTCTTAATCACTAGGTTCTTATACGCGGGTTTTACTGTATTGTGGCAATCATTAAAGGATTGGTTTTTCAAATGTCGTATCTTATCGTAAATTATCGCATGTCATCGGAATTCTAGGTATACGATCAATTGGGATCAATTCCGACATATGAAAACCGACCAAAACAAGGTATCATAAGTCATCCTAATTCGCTGCAATTCATCGCACTTCATCGCAACTGATCCCAGCAAATCAACAAATTTTGACTTCTACGATGAAATAGGAAGAATTCCGATGAATTATGATCCTCGATTTTCATATAATATGACAAACGCAGTTGTGTACATCCAATAAACTGTGATGAAATGCGATGAAATGCGACATATGAAAATCAGCCGTAACGGTTTCGAGGGAAGGGGATTTCTACGAACGAGAATTATGTAAGGGGGCTCCGTCTGCAAAGATTATTTTTCAGTTTTTTTTAAAGGTGATATCACACAGGCTTTTCATCCATTTTTCAAAATGAAAGACCCAATTTGAAGAAAAAATAACTTGCACTGTACAGAGGAACAAACTAAAAGTTCACATCTTTTACGATTGCTCCTAGATAAGTGGATCCTACAAGGTAACCTTTGGATCCAAACAAACTGCAGAAAACAACAGATGAACGATGACAAAGTGTCTAAAACGATGGTGTTTACATTTGCTTCGGTCACATAAGGGTCTTTATTCCGGTGTTTCCTTTCGAAATAACCGGGATACAATGCTGCAGTATGTGACTGCTCTCTCTGTTCACATACACTGTTACGTTACAACGTTTCATTCGTTGGGCAAGAGTCTTTAAAGACTGTAATATCGTTATTTCTGTCGTCAAAGACAAATTTCAGGAAAGTGAAACACATCAGATTGTAATGAGATTAGATTCTGGTGTGACCGCAGCCAATATCACAGAGGCTTTTCATCTAGTTTCAAACTGAAGGCACAGCGTTGAAAAAAACTCCTTGTACTTCACAGAGGAACAAACCAAAAGTTCATAGCTTTTACAGATGCCTTCATGTAAGTTGAGTTTACACGGTCATTTATTGATGATGGCTCAGGTGAAGCCATCAAACAAACTGAAGAAAACAAAAGATGAGCTGTGGCAGCGTTTCTAAAACGATGTGTTTACATTGTCTCTTAAAGGGGCTAGCTCACGTACTGTAAAATAACAAAGCTCTTTCAAAATGACGACTTTGCAGTATTTTTGATAGGCTATATCACAGAAATGTTTCATTAATTTTCTAAAATGAATTAATTGTTCTTAAAGTGGGCTCTTGAATTTCGTAGAGAAGCAAATGAAACACTCGTATGTTGTACGATTGCAGAGATATTGGTGGGATTTCCGGAAGTAGTTTTATAGTCAATTCACCCCATCCACTAAAATCTGTGCATAAGACAATAGCAACGTGTGGGCAACAATATAGATTTTAGAGATAACAGGTTTGTTTGTGGTTACGAGATCCAGCCCCTGTAAGCAGACTGTTCATGAATTTTTGATCAAGTAAAAATAACCTACCATCTTCTGCGGTGAATGCACAATGACTAACTGATGCTGGTCCTCTTCCTTTACTATTGACAGCTTGCAAGAAAATACAGTATTCTCGATATTGATCCAAATTAACGAACTCATAACTTAAGTCTGTTGCATTGATTGTGATGAGGTACTTTGTTTGACTTGATGTTGAGTTGTGCGACTCCCAACACGATGATCTATGGAAGCATTCACTTCCAGAAAGCTCTGCTTTGAGCGAGATGAAAACATTATAAGACCACAAAACTCCATGGGCGCAATTCAAAGGAACCCCATACCATGATGCATTCATAGATAAAGATGATGTGTTTTCGAAAGCCCTCAAATTTGGGGCACAAGTAGGAGCATGCTCGTCTGTCTTGACAAACAAATATTCATTGAACAGGCCGCATCCTTTCTTGTTACATGCGGAAGAACTGATGTTATATTCTGTCCAGTATAGCAAGTTATTGACACGGTAGGTCACAACGAATGACGTTCTTGGTAACTGAAGTGGTTGTGCACTGCAGTTATAACTGATCAAGTCCTTAGGCGTTTGCTTCATGTAATTACCGCGTTGATTAGGGTCGCAGTCTGGGCTGGCTTTACATATGATTTCATCCAAGCAAAGGTTCCCTGTAATGTAAGCTATATAGAAGGTTTCCTCGCCAGTTGCAGCAAGTTTCACTGAGATGTTGTAGTAAAGGATTTCACCATGTTCATGCTCCAGCTTGACATAGCCCGTCGAGAGGTTAACATACGAAGAATCGATGCCAGATATATTTGAGAACGTTGGATATGACGAAGGAGCTTTGAAAGAGAGATTGGAGAGAGAAAGTGAGATACAAAGAAACTTGAAAACATACACACTTTAAAGGACAAGTCCGAGGTTGTTATAATTGTTGATTACCTTAGTCCCTTCAAATTTCGCCTGCCTTTAATATTCGCCCCGGAGGGGGGCGAAAGTTAAAGGGAGCGAATTGCGGAAAAATCTGGCGAGGCGAAAATTAGAGGGATTGAAAATTAAAGGGAGATTAAAAAGTCTGTTTCCTATAAAAGAACGTTAGGTTTTATTCTAATACCAAATGCAAGACATTCGTTCTCTTCGATTATGATAACATTGTCCTCCCTTGTGTCTGAGGGAAGATTTTGTTGTTCTAGTTCCACCGTGCTCTCTTCTTAAGGGCCATATTCATCCAAATCATCATAAGCCATTCTCTCCTTGCCTTCAGACTGGGCAGAAGATACTGTCATCTTCTCTACCTCAATATAGTGGGAGGTGAAATGGGGTATTGAAATACGAAAATACACCTACTTTTGATGAAAAAATATGAAATCCGCTAACAAATACAAATGCGATATATCGACAAACTCTTTCATTCGACTAAAGAGGAATATCTTGGTGCCTTATTTTTCTTGACAATTCGATCAACTGGTAGTTCGTGTCCACGGTGTCCACCTTTAAGAACTGGTGATCTTTTATACTTAGCTTTGTAGAACACGACCTTCTTAGGCGCCTCAAAAGCGACATCTCTCTCGTGGTATGTGACCGACAACATCCGAAGCTCTAATCTTACACCGTAACGGATTAGGCCAGTACTTTGAAGTTTGCAGTGTGGGGGCGAAAATTAAAGGGAGCCAAACTTCAGCACACGGGGGAGTGAAAATTAAAGGGGCGAAAATTAAAGGGGGCCAAAATTGAAGGCAGGCGAAATTTGAAAGGACTAAGGGTATTCAAGAGATTATACTGTTGCGAATGGTGTGTAGGACTTTTATCAATTTTTTTCTTTTTTAATCTGCGAAACTACACATTTCAATCTGTTAAGTGCGAAATGACGTTATTTATATGACGTCATTTCACGTTGACCTGCACGAGGCTGGTAAATGTGTTGATATTATACCACTCACATTGCTAGCCTCCTTATCGCACCTTCGCACACTCCTACCAAATACAAAATGGCGACGATATTTGGCCTTACTTACGAAAATTGATCAACCAATTTATGAAAGTTGGAGTCATCGAAACTTGAAAAGAACTCGCGGTTGGTGTTCAGCAGTTGGTAAGGTTGCTTTTTAACAATAATTCTAACTACCCCTGACTTGTCCTTTAAAGGACACGTCTGGGGTAAACATAATTGACCAATGAAATACAAGACAAGCTGTTAATGGATTTGCTTACCAAAGGCCAAAGCTCTGGTATGCAGATGAGTGCAAATTTGAGCTTTTAACAGTAATATATCTGCTCCCAAAGCATCCATGCCAGCAAACGAAGTATGTACAATCATTTACAAAAGCGTTTCGGTTATATAATTTTGACCTCCTTCTCCCACATATCTATCTTGTTTGCTTTGGTGATATATTCTTTCGATTTATCTGCATGTGCCATGCAATCAACATTGAAAAAGGGGAAGGAGGGGGGGGGCGAAAATTCCATTTATTCATTAGGGATCCAAAACTTTTGTAAGAAATTTTATGTTCCATTTAACTATTGAGGAACACTTTGAGAGTGATTAGCCATCAATTAAAACTAAATTCACATCGCTGGACCCAACCAAAACTCTACGTTTTTTGGGTCACCCGGTAAGTCTCATGCATGACCATAAACTAGGTACGCATTCAGCTAAAAGAACGCGATGAAACTAGGGATACAGGCATTCAATCTTAGGTTGTCTTACCAGCTTCTTCTGTCCGGATGCATAAACTCGTGAAATTTCCTGACCTAGATTCCACGTCACCGGCTATGGATATCATATACTCCCTGGCAGGCATGAAAGGACCAATCTCCACACTAAAGACTTCCGGTCCAACCTTTAACTCTCCATTCAAGGGCACTGTGATCGGAGGCTCACTCCGTTCTTCATGCCTCAATGTATAACTAGAGAGGTTCCAGCCATTAAGAAGCTCAATATCAGTGGTCATTGGTGACCACCTTGCAAGCACATGAGTGCTGTTGATTGTGGTCAAGTTGAAATTCGGTGGAGTAGCCTCAGGTTCTATAAAAAGAAATATGATATTAAGAAATTACATTCATTTAAGCCCAGTTTTTGTACCATGCGCAATGGGAGCAGGATGACCCTTGGTTCTCCTCCGTTGGAGATGGTATACAGTATTGCAGATATTAAAATAATCAAATGTTTTGTGATGAAGATAAATCAAGGGCAATAAGAAACACGGAGCAGAAAACAAGAATTATGTATGATACATCGAGCCTTCCTGGTTAATTTCGTTTCTGATGTATCCCCAACTTGCAACTTTGTAGACTTACGACGATAAGTCCCTTGTATCCCTGCGGTAAACCTTGCTTAAGAGCAGGGAGCGCAGGGACTCATACAACCTCGATTCCAGTGCTATCATTGTCTTCAGCCTCACTTCTTCAGCACAAATGATACAAATGGCCGCCCATTGTTACCCTGGGTTAGAGGTTGGGACTCATAATGAAACAGTGAAACACTTGGCCCTGTCTCATGCATTCGATCGATCGAATCAGTATCGAACGACGGCCGTAGCTCTGTTCAATGGTCACTCCTCGGAAAGAAAATGCGATGAAAACCACGTCAAACAGACATTAAATCAACGAAACTTGGTATAAATCTGAAGAAGGAAGTTCAGTTTGCCTGGCAAGTGCAAAATGAGTCTCTCAACGCTACATTTTCCATGTTCTAAGACCAAAACAAACCGGAGAAATCTTCAACTAACTGCTGCAGCAACTTCGTTCAAAATCTAGTCAACTGCATCATTCGAATTGAAAACTCGACAGCATTGTTCTTTGCCAAATCTCGCAATCTGATTGGTACTTTAGGAATTGAAAACGTTTGGGCCTAAAAAGGGCTAGGCTTTTAAGAGTAACATTATGAGTTTCTCTTGACTGAAGCCCCATCATCAAGTCAAAGAGCACAGGGAAACAAGACACTCATCGTCACAAGTCTGGCAGATCAATGCGATTGATGATTGCTCGTGGCCCATGGTCGAATACCATGAAAACTTCATTTTCACGACGACCGAACCCTCTCAAAACAAAACAATAAATGAAAAAAACGAACCTCCTTGTGCAGTTCTCCAGAAAAATTGTGCCATAGGGCCAAAACCTTTTATATTGTTAGCAGCAATTATGAGGGAGTAGTTTGTGAACACCTCAAGCTCCGGTATAGTTTTTATGCCATCCAGGGTCCCATCAACGATGAAGTCACGATATTTGTGTGTACGGTTAACTGCAGCCAGATCATTTAAGCTAACTGGGCTTCCAAGTACCAAAATTGACTCATAGTAGATGCGATATTTAACAGGAGCTCCATTCCAAGAAGAATCGGATATTTTTTGAATTCTCACACCAAGAGAATGCTTGTCTGTAACACTAACCGTTAAACCAGGAGCTTCTGATGGAGCTAAAGACAAAGAAAAGCTAAAATTCAAAGGGTCTGGGAATGATGCTTGCCTAAAGTCTTTGAACAAGGCATGTCTACAGACCATCGAATAGTCGATGAATTTCGAAAAATCATTACCATTTGTCCTGACCGATTAATCGCAGGCATCAACAAAATACGCGAGCCAGCGAGTACCACTCGTAGGCATATTTCTAGATCCAGCGAATATCTGCAGGCACATTTCAAAAAAGGTGTTTCTAAAGCTTTTAACGATTCATTGGTAAAAACTGGGAAACAACTACGGTATCATTATGTTTGTTCTATTAAATGCGGTTTAGTTTGTTCTAATTTCTAGTGCTCGTAAGACAACGAGACAAATCACAAAAATACTTCGATCTTTTGGCTTTCAAATAAAATTTTAATCATTCAAATCCATGAAATACTCTTGATGATATGAAATTTCAAAAGTGGGAACTTTTTCTGGCTCACCCGGTATAGACCTAATCGGCTAAGGTTTGTTTTGCCCATTTTAAGTGATGTGACCATATTCTTGGGAAGTTTTGGTATTATGCTACTTTTTGCAATAATGGCGCAACTTTACATAACACGAAATATGTTAGAAAAATCAACAGATGTTTCATCAAGAGATTGATCACATGACTTGAAATGCGTGTAAACAAACTTAAGCCGATTTTGTCTATTGCTACAATTGTTTATTCATATCTATTACGTAATCAATTTCTTTATCTTATTATTTGATCTTAACCTGTTCATATGGAGAAAGTTTCCCCGGCATTTTCCCGTTTCACCGGGAAAATCGTTCAGCCGAGGTAATATTCTTTGACTTTTTCATATGAGAAAAGTTTCCCCGGCAAGCCGGTATAAAGAACAATAGTACTTTGTCCCTGGAGCCAAAGGACTAACCATAAACAAAAGAGATTTCCCCGCCTAGCCGGGAAAATGTATTCAAATGGAAAAATATTACCTCGGCAAGGTGGGATCCAGGTACAATCCAAGCGAGATCTCGGCTAGCCGGGGAAACTTTCTCTCATGTGAACGCTTGTCAGATTTTATGTGGTAAAGCTATCCCGGTGAAACGGGAAAATGCTGGGGAAACTTTCTCCATATGAACAGTCCCTTAGAATATTATACGGGACGTCCCGGGAAAAACGCAACGGAATTGAAGAGAAATTCTGATGGAAGCTGTTTCCTACCGATTATCAAAAGCTTATTTCTATTGCAATCTGCAATAATTAGGATAAATTTCGATATATCTTCCACAATTTTTGGTGACTTGGTTGTAAAGTTAAAATCATTAAACTTCAAATTGCCCCAAGGCCAAAACAAAAGCTGCTGCATTAGCAATTATGAATTATAATGTCAAATTATTAAGCATGAAAATCTTAACAGTTACCGAAGATTGCAGACAAGCAGACAACACACAAGTCACTTGAACATTGAACAGAAGGTTTTGTACAGATTTCGGTCAAGACACAGTTTCTTTTTCTAAAATGACTAAACACAGAGCTCCCTTGACACTAGATAACTCATGAATCAGCAAGGGATCCCTTTGTCACAGTTTCTTGATCAAATTGTGTGCTTCTCTGTAATCATGTGAAGTTCCAGATAACGAAATGCTTGTAAATTTGCAGCATGCTTTGCACTAATGCTTCCAGCTCTGGTTTTGCCCTGACACCAAATCTAAAGTTTGTTGATTTTAAATCTGCAACCAAGTCACCAAAAATTCTGAAAAAAAATATCAACAAAATTTAATCTAATCATTGCAGATTTAGAGGAAAATAATCATTTCATTATTGATTTAAAACAGCTTGTGTCAGAGATTTAAATCTGTTGCGCTTTTTTGGGAAACCCGGTAAAAGTGAACTATGAATGACCATATCAAGGACAAAGGACATAAAACTAAATATAAACGGAAGTACGTACTGGCTTCCGAAGTATTAAACAAGACCCAAGATGGGTTACCAGTGCCTTGGATAAACAAAGGCTGAACAGTAGCATTGAACTGAAAATACGGCGGCAGGCTTTGCAGCAGTAAGATGTCTCCTCCTTTGTAGATTGTTGTAATGTAAAATGTCCTGACATCCAATCCATATCGCGAAAAACCTGCAGCAGTTACATTATAACCAGCTGAGGCAGAATGCGAGGTCTTGTGTGGAGGGATGCTTTGCAGCTTAACGCTCCTTGCTCCTGTTTCGTTGACAGTAAGGCCATATTTTCTGAGATTCACTAAAGGAAGGAGAATATGAGCGATAATGCACCCTATTTGTAGATGTTTTTCAGCCACCTATTCAGTTGGGTACGAAGAGTTTTTTGAACTAAAAAACATTTCTCTTCAGTAACAACTCCTTTGTAAATATTGAATGGTCCTTAATGTTGTTCTGTCCTCAGGAATGACATTTTGTTCCTCACAAAGTGATGAAGCGTGCTAAAGCATTTACAAGGCATTGCTATAAGGCATAGACATACGAGAAACTTTCTTGGAGCGGCTTCATCGAGAAAATCTCTCATCATTTCAGAAAGGAGTACATAATTTCAAGCAGGTAATTAAGTTCAACTGTATTTATACAAGTTCACTTTTCAATGACATACCATAAAAACTCATGGCGCTTATTTAATTTCGGACCTTCCAGAGAGGGGCTTGATAGAGAGGGGGCTTATAAGAGAGGGGGGCTCATTCAAAAAATCAAGTGACAAGGATATATCTGGTAGCTTTTCAGTTCTTTTATCCCATATTTTGCGGAATCAACATACAATTTTATGGCTCAAATATATAAATTCGACATAGTGTTTCTCCCAAACCATACTAAAATTAACATGCAAGGTAGTGCAGCTAAATAAATGGAAAATATGTGGTAAATTCTAGAATTTTGCATGAGTGGGGGAGGGCTTAATTTAGAGGGGGGCTTGCTTCAAATTTTGTCTCAGAGGCGAGGGGCTCATTAGAGAGTGAACTTGATAGAGAGGGGGACTTATTACAAATTTTGTCTCAGAGGGGAGGGGCTTATTAGAGAGGGGGCGTAACAGAGAGGGGGCTTAATGGAACCTTTACGGTATTTGCAAATATTATTGCCCTGATATCGAGAGAGCCATGCCCACTCACACGGTGATCCTTGGCCCTTACCTTTTTTGCCATGACCTCTTACCTCCGACGGAATGATCTTTGACAATGAACTGGCACTGGATCCCATTGCAGTCGGTCATATGACGTTTAAATTGCTTTGAGTAGAGGATGGATCTGCTTCCCTCATCCAGGTGAGCAAAGAATATTTTGAATTTCAATCTGGTAATGCATAATCTTGCTATGTCGTCAATGCAATCATGTTTTCTGAAACGCAGTCAAGAGTGCCGGTTCAGACTGAATACCTATTCATATTTATGCCTATTGATAGAATGATGGGCGAGTAAGAAAAAGGTTTACGCGTTTGGTGGGCTGTAAAATAAAGACTATGAGAACGATATTCAAAACTGAAATGTCAATCTATCAGCCAAAAGCGAACTTAGATAAGAAAATTTCGGTTGGTAAAATCACCAATCAGTTAGACCCACAAACTAGGAAGATGCTGGTGAGGGGCATGTTTGGGAACAAAGACTCCACATTCCCTTCTGGTCCATAATCTACCTGCTATTGAAATTACACCCTCTTTCTGACACTGACAATGTAAACTTCTATGCCACATAAATCATGAAAAAGAACGGAACGTAGAATTTTTGATTCCCATACAAACCCCGTACTGGCATTTTTCTAATTGTTGGGTCTTAAAGATGTGCGACTTTACCAAACAAAGTTTTCTTATCTAATACTGCATTCACACTGATGCAGTTAAACCAGCTTTATTTAAACCAGTTTAAATCTCAATCAATCAAATGACTGCATTAATTGGCTTGACCAATCAGAAGGCCCAATTCGAAAACCTGGTTTAATTTAAGCTGGTTCAACTTGCAGTGTGAATGGGGCATAAGTTAGTGTTTGACGGATAGATGAACATTTTGGTTTTGAATATCAGTCACATATTTATTATTCTATAGCCCGCCAAAGGCGTAAACTGTTGTGACTCATCTGGTTGTTTGCACAAAAATAAAAACATGGTGTTGTTGTTGTTGTTAACAATAGAGAGAATTGTATCGCAAGAACCAATCGAGTTTATGTCATATGCCCTTTAACTTGTTATGAAGAAAGTTCTTAAAGATGTCAATCACGTGATTTAAAATGAGTGTTAATAACGTCATTTGAATTTTGTTTTGATAACTTACTGAAATTCGCCACATTCAGTACGACGATAGTTGACATTGCCAGCAAACTGCTGTTGAATCTGTTAAGGTAAATATCGGATATATCATTAGTGCAGGAAAGAGGGGGCCCCAGAGGGGGGTTCTTGATCTACGAACATACGGGGAGGTGCTGCTGGAAAATCTGGAAAGCTACCTTGTTCCGGAGTCAAATTCCTGAAAAATGATAGCCTGTCCCGGAGTAAACTTTTCTGTTTAGTTTCTTCAGACAAAATTGTATCCTGCAGAGAAAGTTTCTAACAAATCTATCTAAAAATGGGGAAATATTGCCACCCAAGTAATTTGAATCACATTCGCCGAGTGCAAATGACAAACATGGACCCTGTCGTGGAGCCGATTTTTACAAAAATGATACCCTGTCCTGGAGCTGGAATCATGAAAATGATACCTAGTTCAGCGGGCACATGCCCGTACAGAAAAAATATATGAGTACCCCCCCCCCTCCCGCGGGAGAGGGACCAAAACAAACTGAACTTTTTGACAACCACCTGAGAGGCTACCACACAAGGCAAGGGTGTTGCAAGATGAATTCATTACCAAAACTAATTCATGTCAGAAAATACTTCATCGATTGTTTCGATTGTGTGAATGAATAATGCCTATTGTTACAACATTCCTGATTCCTTCCACTATAGGTAGGTATATAGGTATATGGATCTCCTCCTTCCGGTTGGAGAAAAGCCCCTCCATAATGTTTTCATTCTTCAAACATAAAAATGGCAAGATAATCTCGCGTAGCTGATTAATTCAATGTGTATGATTCAAACTTTTAGTGCTATTCAATTTTTCTCGAAGGCGGGAACACCGCAAAGCAACGCGAAAGCAATGGCAAGTATCTTTTGCTGCGAAGCAGCCACCTATTCCTGCGCAGTAGCTTCGCTAGGCGTGATCGATTCTCGATGCTTGTCTGTTTTTCTGTCTGTTCTCAACAATTTTGCAAAGTGACTTCGTTCGGTCAGCGGCTTTTGAAATGGCATCGGAATGGCTGGGATTTACTTTTATTGGTCACAAAAGAATATTTACGTTACACATCGGTTCTCCTGTTGTTAATTGACTCAAAGCCAATATACCGATTTGTCACGCATCACAATTCAATGAGTGTAAACTGAGGAATCAGGGAATGGAGCTGCGCAAACAATACAATGCGCAGCACTTAGTGACAATCGCTATTTCTAGTTTATATCAAATATCTGATAATATTTTACCCCGGGATATGAGGCATCTACAGAGGTAAACAAGAGCTAAATACAAGGCTACAATACGCCGAGTCATAGTTTGCAAACGTTTTGACACAACATGATATAATCTTCAAGAAAAGCATAGTTTATAGATGGTATCAAGCAAAAGTCTGTCACTCTTCTGGTTTACGATCTATAAATTTGATGGCGTCACACCCTAAAGTCACTTTGAAAAGTATTCAAGGTTTAAATTGTATCGAGGAAAAACCACGAACTTGCTCAGATGATGAAGGAGGAGCTGCAGAATATTTCTGAATGGATAAGGGTTAATAAACTAAGTGCCAATCCTGAAAAGACTGAGTTTACGCTCATTGGTCATCAACGCAGAATTAATAAAATTGAGACTCTTGCTCCATTGAAACTCAATGGCACAGAAAAATAAAAAGAGTAAGAAAAACCAAGTCACTGGGGGTTATAGTCGACGAGAATCTCAGTTGGAAGGAGAGCTTCAAATCCCTAAAAAGCAAAGTAACTTATAGTTACTTCTAGTATTAATTTATAACTGATGAGGTATCGTGTAAAAATATGAATTAAAAAAACCACGCTGGCAGGCTGTGCGGTGCATCTTTTGTCACGGATCTGTGGATCTTGCTTGGACCAAGATGCTTGTATTGAAGAGCAGTTAATAAAACGTGAAAGCAGGCAGGAACACCACAACACCACGCAAGTCGTCTTTTCTTGGCGTCGTTTTGCGGTGTTCCTGCTTTCAAATTGCCAAGTACCAAACATTGTTCAATTCAGATTATTTTTTAGAATAGCTAAAAATTCTATTATCTGAAACCGTGACTTTTCAACAAGGGCAGATTTTGTAATACAATGGGATCTGTTCCTTTGGTTCACACCTCAATTCAAAGCAATTAGCGAATGCAGACAAAAAAATCCTCTCAACCAGTAATTGTAACCAAACATGGCCGCAATGGTGAAAGTGAAGGTGAAGTTGCGGTTTTTAGCGCCAAGCACTGGGATCGCAGAAGTAGCTAAGCGCTAATCGAGTTCGCGACCCCTTGTCATGACACTCAAGTGGTGAGGCCCTATCGCGTCTCGAACCCACTCCGCCTGACTGTTCTGGCTTCAAAGTCAGAGGATTACACCACTGCGCCACAACACCTTCAAATTTATCCTTCTTGCATTTAAAGCACATGAATTCTCCTAAAAACCTCCCTTCGCCAGCACCAAGTGAGAGTTTGCCGTACTGGTTTCAGGGCTTCTTTGCGGCCATTTTTGTTTACAATTACTGGTTGAGTGAATTTCTTTTGTCTGCATTCGCTAATTGCTCTGAATTGAGGTGTGAACCAAAGCAATTGATGCTATCGCATAACAAAATCTGCCCTTGTTTGACTTTTCTGAAAGCAATATCACAAGCTTACCTCGTTTACAAGTCTTGTGCAGAAAAATTTGTATGCACCGCTGGCCCTTTGCGCCATATCTCCAGACCATCGAGGATAGCGTAGGAGAAATCTGACCGTTGCTTCAACTGAAACTTCACTGTTGCCTGCAAAGAATGACTTGAAATAAAAACACGTATCATACAAAATAGCTACAGTAGTGTCCCGCATATAAGAAATGTGAATTTAAGAAACAACAGACCTTCATTTTTAAGATAATACCCCCTCTTATAAGTAACTGGTGCAGGTCTGAAAAAAGGCGTGTTTCTTATTTTAAAGCTATGCATATATTAGAGACTTGAAAGCACAACAAATTCAGCTTTGCAGTTGAATCAGACTGTACGTATTCAATTGAAAACAAGAATTTTACATGCTAATGAAGCAAAAAGCACTCTCCTGGAATAATTGTACCTTTTCTTGGTAGTGAAAAGTTGCAAATACCCATCAAAATGGTGTACATTATATGACAATGGAGCCTGTGTCTTTGTAGTTCATTGATAGTTCATGATTTTTCTAATAAGAAACTTTACCCTGATTTGAACTTTATATCTCATTTTATAAGAAACAATCAGACCTCAAATTGAAAACATTGTTTCTTATATGCGGGACACTACTGTACAGTCACATTAAGCATTTTCTCTTTTACTTTGATAGACCTTTTTACTTAAGAGGTCTGGATCGAGCGTCCAAATTTGGTAAATACAAAGGCATGACCCCCGTTTTCGTTATAACGATGCTAGCTGTGACAAGAGCCAAAACTCTAAGCAAGTCCCTATCTCTATTAAGGACCCCCAATTATATCGAATTCCAGAAATTACCAAAGATTTCCATTTATTCACCTCAAAAATCTTGCATCTTTATTTTGATGTGGTTTGGGAGAAAAATTTTGCCGAATTCATGCATTTGATTCATAAAATTGCATGTTGAAGCTGCAAAATAGGCAGTAAAAGAGCTGAACAGCTATCATTCATGTCATTCTGATTTTGTGAATAAGCTCCTCTCTCTAATTAAGGCCCCCTCCACAAACCCCCCTCTGGAGTGTTCAAATTGAATAAGCCCCCGGAGCCTTAATAGAGCTTTAACGGTATTCATGATTCTTAATTTCAGCAAACGCCTGGAGTACCCTGTAGACGTTCAAAAACGATGCGGTTAAGGTGCATTAAGTTGGGATCATTTTAAATACCTACCGGGGGTGGACTGGCCCTTGATCAAATAATGGCTTGGTATCTTCTTGATAGGACTAACTGCAAGATAAAACAGATTTAAACGTTAATTTTGTGAGTTATCTGCAACTATATAATGAATTAATCATTGTTTTGTTTTCTTACCCGACAGAGAAAATGCATTTTCACTCCATATATAGTTTCAAAATATTTACACAGGTTAAATTTCATTCAATATGCTTTGCTAACGGACCTGTTTAAAAAAATGCACTAAAAAGTGAACAAAGGAGATTAATGCCCCATTCACACTGCAAGTTAAACCAGCTTAAACCAAACCAGGTTTCTGAATACGGCCTTCTGATTGGTCAATCCAACAAATCCAGTCATTCGATTGGTTGTCATGTAAACTGGTTTAGATAAAGCTGGTTTAACTGTGTCAGTGTGAATGCAGTATAACATGTTTATTTTACAATACACCGGGTGCCCCCAAAAAACTACAGGCATTTGAGCAGTTACTGCGAAGGAGCCTTGGATTAAATATTTTCATTTTCAGTTTCTGGTATAGATGTGATCTCAACTTAGATTTTGCAACCTTGTATGTTCAAATCGGGTTTGCATTCGCAGAACAAAATTTCTGAGGCAAACTGAGACAGATGGTTCATGAATTATGTTGCAACCATCTATCCGACATTTGTACCCAGTTTTCAGAAAGGTAGCCTCTTCTAATTACCGAAACTTGTTGTCTGCCCACTTTTATGATGAATTTTGGCGGAAAACGGCGATTTTCGGCAATTTTTCGCCAATTCCTGGATAACCCACCCATGTTTATGAAAAATCTGCCGAAAAAGGGACTCTTGTTAAGAGAATTTCGGCCCAAAAACCCACCCGTACCCTCAACATGTTTTGTACCCCCCCCCCCGGGTTTTCTAGGTTTGAAGGGCAAAAGGAACAGAAACTGTGTCAAAGGCAGTGAGTCCTTATAAACAGCGCGCTTATGACAAATATCAACTTCTTTTCTATTATAAAACAAATGTTGTCCTTTAATGCCTATTGAAATAAAACCAAAGAAATTCCTGAGGATAATGCAAGGGTTAAGAAGTCTTTGGTCTGCACTGCTAATCACTTTAACACTATTGTGCGATAACAGATGACCGTCAGCGGTTTGTCAGCAAAAATTTAAGATAGCGTTAACGCTCAACTATTTATATGGACTCAGTTCATTTAACTACTGTTCTAAAGCTGAAGGATCTATCTCATCCAACTTTGGTTACTGTTGTGATTGTTGACTCATATTGGGCTTTTTAATTAGTGAAGAGTCAATTTCATTTTCATAGCTCAACAAACTTCCAAAACTGATTTATAGTTAAGCTGTCCCAAAAGCTTTTACCAATTACGGCTAGATAGCAACTGCATACGTCAATAACCATCTATTTCAGGCTGCTTCAGGAATTTCGCCTGTTTAGGTAAGTTACTCTGGAAAACAAATCTGATTAGAACATGCAAGGTCACAAAATCTAAGTTGCAATGTCATTTAAGCCATAAGCTGATAACAAAAAATCTTGAATCCAAGGCTCCTTCGCAGCAACCGCTCAAACACCTATAGTTTTTTGGGACACCCGCTAATACAATAGAAAGTCTATGAAAAAGAACGTTGAGATGAAATTAAATCTAGAAGCCCGTCTATAGTTGTTCTTTGACGATTTTCAGGGCCAGGGAAGGTACGTATGGTTCCAATTTTTGTCTCTCTTTCCAGACTTTTCCAGAATTTTGCACCGCGATGAGAGGAAAACTTTTGGCAATTGATTGTTTCGTAACGGCATCCTAAAATCAGTTTTTAATGAGTGCAGAAACCGTTCTCCGTCGTCCAAAACATCTTATGAATAATCTTCTAAAGCAGTCTGAGGAAGCAAATTCAAAGATTGTAAGTTATGCCCCATTCATACTGCAAGTTTAACCAGCTTAAATTAAACCAGACTTTCGAATAGGGCCTTCTGATTGGTCAAGCCAACAAATGCAGTCATCTGATTGGATAAAATTTAAACTGGTTTGAATAAAGCTGGTTTGATTGGGTCAGTGTGAATGCAGGATTAGCTTGGCTGTCTGTTTTGGTATTAGTTGGTCTATCGATAAGCATGCATTATTAGTGAGAAAGTGTCTAAATGGAAATGTGAGTACAAACTTTCAAGACTATTTTATGATCAACGAACACAATGTGAGGACAAGGAACAGAAACATTCTTTTACAAATTCCCAAAGTTAAACTAGAGTTTGCTAAGAATGGATTTTTCTTTATGGGTGCTAGGTTATACATCTCACTTCCTAAAGATATCGGAGAAAGTGCAGATGATTTTGAGAACAAAGTGAATTCATTTTTTAAATAAATTTTGATTGCAAGACATTTATAGGCTTTGATTGAATTGTAAGCAGCTATATCTTAACTTATTTTACTTATTAATTTATTCATGTATTTAGTTTTCTCTTTATTAGGTCTAAAAGGACACATGTTGATAGCAGTTTTATATTAAACTGAAATGTGCATATCCTTTTAAAATATTCATAATACATACTAATACATACAAATAGATACATACATTCTTGCAAGATTACTAATAGTTGAACAGCCAAGATTCTGAATTAGCGGAGCAGCAAAAATATACAAGTACACCTACCTGCATGGAAAATAAGGATTCTTCGCTTTGTATCAGTGCATTTGCCATCTCCAGACCAATACAGCCCAATACGGTCACCATCACCCCTTGCAATGCACTTGCCATTTCCATTCGTCAGTTCAAGGTAGCCATTCATGTTGAGCTTAACTTGGCTGTCATATTCACACGTAGGTACAATCTGAATGTCGTTATCAATAAACTTCAAGTATCTGTTGGTTATATACATAAACAGACAGCCATTGTCAGCAAATGCAAAATAATGGTGGCAAGCATGGGAACTCAACTTAATTCTGTTTCCACTCCTTGCAAAGCAGAATCCAAGTCCATCTCGTATTGTATATATTTGTTCTAGACCCTCTGCAAATGAAGATAGCTTCCCATTGAACCATGAGCGATAGGACACTCAGTGTGCAGCCGTTTGAAAATTATATCACTGTTATTGTGTGTTTTGAACTTATTTTTATTTTGGTATACAAACCACCTTTCACTGTTTCGTACTTTTGAAAGTTCTTGGTAGTGAGCCACCTTAAGTGCAGAGCCACCTTAATCGTAAATCTTTAAATGTTACACTGCGTTCACACGATGCCGGCACATTTTGAAAACGGTGAAAAATGTGACGGATAGGCCTCCCGCTCCCACGAAAACGGCACATTTTTGCCGGCAGATTTCGAAAACGGTAGATTTTGAAAACGGAACCCTAGACTGATTACAAGCCGTAGTTTCGCTCCTCCGCCAAACTGATAGGGTTCCGGTCTCGGTTTGGCAAGCAGTAGTCTCGTTTTGGTGAGCGATATCTGGGACTCACTGTAATCAGTATAACGGAACCCTATCTGGCAATGATGTAAACAGAACATTTTTCAACACTTTTGGATCGAGACTGGTCGATTCTTAGGGTGTAGGTACTTTTCTTTGCCATCAAAGTACTGCAACGACTTTTTACCATCAAATTTCCTACCGTTTTAAAAATGTGCTGGTATCATGTGAACGCTAGCTCAAATTTTTCTACCGTCCCTTTTTTCACCGTTTTCAAAATGTGCCGGCATCGTGTGAACGCAGTCTTACACACATCCCCGTCTAAGTGCCCCGGTGAGAGGTCATATGTTCACCGGGGTCCCAGTGACAGAAAAACATGGTCAAATTTTCATCGGGGGGCTCAAATTATGTAACGAGGACATCATAATTATTGGCGGGGAACTGTTTATACATTGAAATTATTTCTCAAATTTCTCTCCGGGGTTCGCCTGTTGCGGCCGAGGTTTCACCAAGTGAGCCATTTTGCATCACGGGGGTGGAATGTACCGGGGCACTTAGACGGGGGTGTTTACACCCATATTACGCGGCATCAATTTGAGAAAGACATTGAATATACGAGTAAAAGAATAACAAAATAAAAAATAATTATAATAAGAGAAGAACCTAGAAAAGAAAAAACACGTTTACTTAAATGGGACATGGTGGTTGTGGTTGTGTGGCATAAAACATAGTACAGAATTTCTTATCATTCGACGCAGCCAATCATACGCATCAATAAAACTTTCGCTGCAGGTTACCTTTCCAGTGAAAGCGGTAGCAGCGTATCACTCATGTCATCAATATTCAAAATAGAATCGAATCTTCATTGGATTTTGTTTTCTCTGCATAAAGAAATCATTGAAGGTTCTCATTCATTGTGGTTTCTAAGGAAAGGAATTCCTATTCCTCCCTGCTTCGAATCTTCATTGGATTTTGTTTTCTCTGCATAAAGAAATCATTGAAGGTTCTCATTCATTGTGGTTTCTAAGGAAAGGAATTCCTATTCCTCCCTGCTTCGAATCTTCATTGGATTTTGTTTTCTCTGCATAAAGAAATCATTGAAGATTCTCATTCATTGTGGTTTCCAAGGAAAGGAACTCCTATTGTAATTCTTCAAATGCTCCGCCCAACGGAAGCAAAATTCGAATAGAACGGAAACAAATAACAAAGCAATATTCGAATAGTCATCCAATCATGAAAATCTATTTTGAAATAATCTCCGAATTTACATGGTACGCTACTCCGCTTTCACTGTAACGATTAAATTCAAAAAGATCTAAAGATGATAAGTAACCATACCCTCGCTTAATAATTGCAAATCTCCGCTTGCTTGAACACCCAAAGGCAAACCATTCAATCCAACGACATCAACAAAGGCATCCAGCAAATTAGAAGACACTTCTCCCCACACTTTGACATTGTCACTACGAATCATGTTAGCGATTATTTTCGTGTCATTCAGCCTAACTATAAATGGTGTGACGCAAAGCCAAGTCATACCCAAGCGGGATGCAGTAACGTCCTCTGGTAGCTAAAATAGATTAACATTAGTTTAAATAAACGGCAGGGTCTCTCAGATAAAACTTGCAACCCAGCTATAACAGAAAATCTTGGAAAAATGATAAGGTTTTAGAAGATATAGTTTATACAGTAAGGCCCCGCATTCAAGAAACTACTTCTTCACCCTGTAGCCTAAAATGTTTCTTATATCTCTGATACTTCTCATGTTTTAGGCTCAAGTTTCTTGAGTTTCTAATTTATTTTCTTGGAAGTGTCTGGCAAATAATTTACACCAAAATGGGATTGTCTAAGGGTATATCATCCATATTCAGCCATATGTGTATGTCAATAATGATTGTCAAGGACAAATATTTAGGCAAAAATCTGTTAAATCCAAAATATCTTGCAAGCAATTTCTTATTGATTCCTGTATAAAGTGTAATGCTCTCACTCTATCCGAGCAGTACTTAGTGTCATTCAAAATACAAGAAAATCTATTTTGGGTGTGAGCCTCAAGAGTTTCCTGTAGGTAGGGGGGCTAACCATTTTTCAGTAGCCTAAAAGTTTCTTTTAGGTGGTTTCTTAAATGCGGGGCCTTACTGTAACTCTGAAAGTACAACTTTTTTACTTTCTAATGACATGCAGTTTGCATATACCGGGTGAGCCAGATAATTTCATTTCATTTCCATTTTCAATTTTTTAGGCATGGAAGCCTCTCAGTTAGAGAAAACTGATTTACAGGAGGCCATGCAATAAAAGTTCCCACATTTGAAAATTCATAGCACCAAGAGTACTTCACCGATTTGAATGATTTTAATCCTAGTTAGAGGCCGAAAGATTGAAGTATTTTTGTGATTTTTCTGGCTGTCTTACCAGCACTAGAAGTATCGGTGAATTCAACTTCATAAAATTTCGTGGTTGCAAAATGACTGAAAAAGGGCTTAAAACATTGATCAAATTGTAACGACTCTCCTTACACAGAACAATACGCAATGGGGTATCGCTTCTCTCAAGAGTTATAAGACATCAATAATCAAAAAGATACTAAAAAGTTTCAGTCCCATGGTAATAAATGTGCAGTGAATATCTCTCACCCATGAACAATTGCATTTTCTTCATTGATCTGAGCGAGGAGTGCATTATGATTTGAACAATGTTTTAGGCCATTTTTCAGTCATTTTGCAACCATGAAACTTTTGTAAGGCTGAATTTCCCTATGTTTCTGGTGCTCTTGAGACAAAGAGATAAACCACAAAAATACATTGATCTTTTGGTTTTTAACTAGAATTTGAATAATTCAAATGTGTGATGTACTCTTCGTGCTATGAATTTTCAAAGGTGGGAACTTTTTCTGGCTCACCCGGTACAATAAATGGAATTATCCACCACATAATTGATATTTTAGTATGGATGCCCAATTTCGAATAGGATATTACAAGAGCAGAATAAACACTCTTTTACGGCAAAAAGTTATGGAACAGATTTTGTCGAAACATGGGAGGCCTACGCACTTGAAGTGAAGCCGTAAGATTTGAAAAAGAAAAATTTTCTTTGCATCAGATGAATTTTGATAAGAGTGACAAAATAAGCTCTCGCAAAGATTGATTTTCGTCTATGCAAATGTCCACCCTCTCCCCCCCCCCAATCTTAAATAGGTCCTGCTTAAAAAACGTAAGTTAAGTGATGAAAAACCAAATCAATAATACGCTCAACCTGGATATCACTGGAAAGAAATTAGATTGTACTCTCCGTTGGGAAACGTCAAATTTATCAAAACATCAATGTTTCCTGAAGAGTTTCGAGAAAAATTGGGTCATGTCTCTTCTGAAATACCTTGTACATCAAAACAAAAACTTTAGGAAAGTAACATTTTCGAGCATTTCAAAAGACCGAAAATTTAAAATTTTAGTGTAAGAAATGCTAGGTCTGAAATATCCATCATTTCTAAATCAAGGCGCTAAATTGAAATTAGAAGAATACGTTCTTACAGTTTAGAGATGTAATCTTTGGCTCACGAAGGATTTTGCGTAAAGGAGGAATGTGTTGAGAAAGCTAATTCGTGAAACGTCAGATCACAACTTTTCAACTCAGGAATATGGGAGAAGGTATACCGTAACGACAAGAACAGATATGCTAACACAATAGCATCAATTAAATAGATTGACACCTAAATTCAAAGCGATTAGCGATTGCAGACAACAGAGATTCTCCCAACCAGTAATTCAAAACAATCCAGTCCGCAAAGGTTGCCTTGAAACCATTTGGGCAAATTCTCACTTTGTACTCGCGAAAAGTGGTTTTTGAGAAAAGTTATGTACTTCTAACGAAAGAAGACGGGTAAATCTAAAGATTTTTTGACAAGTTTTGTTTATTTGGTTCCGGAGCTGAGAAGTAACCGTTCCATTCGAGCACTTAATACGCAAGAATTGCAACCCCTTCTGCTCAGCTTCTGAATCAAATAAACAAACTCCACCAGAAAGAACTTAAGATATACCTTCGTCTTTCGTTAGGAGCATATAACTTCCATTATAAGCCACTCTTCGCCTTTACAAGGCGTGAGTTTGTTCCACTGGTTTCAGGGTAACTTTTGCGGCTTTGATTCTTTTGGTTTACTGGCGGAGAGAATTTCCCTTGTCTACAGTTGCAAATCGCTTTGAGTTGAGGTGTAAATCAAAAGCAACTCATGTTATTGTCTTACGAAATCTACTGCTGTTTACCGTAACATGACTTAGATCATGGAGTCTTGGCGATTATTTCCTCTTGTACCGGTTGTATCAAAAGAGAATGGGATGTGAATATGACTTTAATCAATGACTTATCATTTTAAGAATATTCCTCGATCGTTAACTTGAACATAGGTACTTCTTCTGTTGTTATTGGTGCTTTAAGAGTAGAAATATTAATGCGGAAAGCTCAAAATTTTATCCAACTCCAAACAAGTGCTATGGCGTTGTGGCCTAAACCAATTCTTGAACCGCAGAGAGCAGGTCAAAAATAACATTAGATCGTATTACATTCTGTTTGATGGAAATCACACATTGAGCGGTATTTTTAGACTGGGTGAGTCAAAGAAAAGTTTACGCGTTTGGGGGGTTATGCGATAGAAAGTATGCGACCGATATTCAAAACTAAATTGTTAATTCATCACTCAAATGCTAACTTAGACGAACAAGGACAGAATTTGTAAGACAATAGCATCAGCTGCTTTTATTGACACCTAAATTCAAAAGAGATTTGCGATTGCAGACAAAGGAAATTCCCCCAAGCAGAAATTCAAAACAAACGAAGGCGCAAAGTTTCTCTGAAACCCAGGTAGCTATCTTGCTTGTTGTGCATTCCAGAAATGGTTTTTAAGAGCAAACATGAGCGTTTATTCAAAGAAGGAGGATATATCTAGATATCTACCAGGGGCATTTTACTTGTTTAGTATAGGAATCGATTTGGAGGCGATTCAATTCTCGTATTTTTTGGGTGCAATCAAAGCACTTACTTCTCAGCTTCTGAACAGCAAAAATAAAATGCCCGCGGTAGATGTTTAGATATATGTTCCTTCTTTCAATATGCGCTCATGTTAGCTCTTAAAAACCATTTCTGGAATGCACAACAAGCGAGATAGCAACCTGGGTTTCAGAGAAACTTTGCGACTTCGTTTGTTTTGAATTTCCACTTGAGGGAATTTACTTTGTCTGCAATCGCAAATCTCTTTGAATTTAGGTGTTGATAAAAGCAACTGATGCTATTGTCTTACAAAATCTGTCCTTGCTACTTAGACGGGAAAATTTTTGTTTGGTAGCATCAAACATCTAGAAGACCCAGCGATTAGAGAAGTGCCTGTAAGGGAATTGTATGGGAATCGAAAATTCCACGTTCCATTCTGGCCCATCATTTATGTGGCATTGAAGTTTTTATGGCTAGTTCTGAAATAGAATTTTAATTTCAATAGCAGGTAAATCATGGGCCGGTATGGAATGTGGAATCCTCGTTCCAAACATGCCTGTTACCAGCGTTTCCCAAATTTCTGGGATAAATGATAAGTGAATTTACAAAACAAAATTTTCTCATCTAAATTAGCCTTTGACTGACAGATTAACATTTTAGTTTCCAATATCGGTCTCATTCTTATATTTCACAGGCCGCCAAACGCGCAAACTTTGTTTGACTCACCCGGTATTATTCTTCCAGGTCAGGAGTTGATTTTGATGCTCTGGTGTGAAGATAGACGCAAGTTTGAGCTTCCAAGATTAATGATTCTGCTCTCAAAATACCTGTACCAACAAACGAAGTACCTATGTCCAAGTTAACTATCAAGGAACATTTTCAGAGTGATTAGCCATTGATTAAAGCCAAAATTTCGCAAAGATTTGACGCCTGGTCGACGCCTAAGCAAGAATAATAGACCTTTTTGCAATTCTAAGAAAGAACCTAAATCGAACGATGTTTTGCGCATTTTGAAAAAGATTTTGAATGCTTACGAAAGTGACCGAAGCTCTAACGCCACTTGATCGAGCCTCGCGAATTATATTGTGTAAAAATGATATTCGATCCAAGCTCCTTTGTAGAATAGCTAAAAGGTCTATTGTTGGACACAGGCAAAACATTACAGAGATAGGCTACCGAAAAACAAGATGAAGCTAAGCATACAACCTTGCCAGTTTGTTTTAATAGGCAAGCATCGTTGGCATCAGTGTTAAATTGAAGCACTTCATTATTAGGTTTGATTGACCAACAGGTTTTCTTTGTGCAAGCGTACTCCAGGCCAGAGTAAGACCCTGAGTCTTTATACAGTTTGGAGACAGTTTTCACCGCACTCTTTGATAGGATATTCACACAATGCCATTGATAGAAACTCTTTGCACTGATAGTACCCCATTCTCTGGACGAAAGCTCTGTAATTGCTCCCTTGAAAGCCACTATGGGGTAAAGAAAAAAACATACTGCAGTCACGCTTGGGTAGATTTCCTTCTATTCATTCAAAATACACAACATGGCACCTTGACCATGACATCAAGAGCGCTTGACAATAACAGAAATTTATCCACGTGAGCACACAGTTTCAAAACATGGGATAGATAGTGTGACTAAGAGCTGTTGAAGGTTCATCGCGTTTTACCAAAGTTGATGGCGATTTTTCGGTGGAGAATGGTGGAAACTGGTGTTATGTTCTTGGTGTATAGCTGTGCTACCTTGCTACAGCAAAGAAGCCGATTTAAAACGGAATAATGGCATTCTGCAGTGGATGAAGGTAGGCCCAATAGCCTTCTTCGTAGCAAATACCTGAGATTCGTCAAGGATTCGGGACACTTAAGCAAAGAAACATCTTAAGCTTATTCCTTGCTATAATTCACGTAACGTGTTAAATTATGGAAGCTATATCTTATTCGTTGCATTCTCAATAGGCCTATTTTCGGAGGGATGAAACTAGATGTTGTGCTGATCCCTGATGAGATTTTATCCAAATGTAAAAGGTAAATATGGTGTAGGGCCTGTAGAATCGACTCGTGACAAAACCAGGTCTGTATCTTCATTACTCGAATGTCCATTTTGATTTTCGTAAGGGTACTCGAAAATTCGTCTCAAAGAGCTTATTTTTGGTCATGCGACGGTAATACGGCGACGCAATTGGTTGATCAGCTTGAAATTGGAAGATTTATGGGTCTCCCTGTGCCCTATTGAAAGATTTGACTTGTATGCTAGCACTGACACAAATAAAAATGAACGGCATTTTGATTATTATTACGCGTTGATAGCTAGCCTTCTTCGAGGTGCTGTATTGGATTGATCGACGGCAATGACGCAAAACAAAAACGAAATGACTGTCATATGAGACACAGATAAGAAAATCTGACTTGAAAGCACCTTCAACCTTCAACGAGATATTCTTTCTAAGAAAGAAAATATCTTGGCATGCATTAGAATATACGAGGGCCCCCTTACTGCAATACGGTGGTCGTCCTGTGCTTGGGTAAGAAGGTGGATTACCCTATGACGAAAATTCCCACGTAATCAGGCCTTAGATATCTTGCTGGAGGTGAAATTCCAGCTTTCAAGCTTCAGAAGCAGTAAGTCCTTGGAAAAATATAGTTTTTCACCAAGATAGCCATGTCACAAAATCACGCAGCGAAATTTCAACTAAACAAATTTGCATATCTAATACCCCATTCACACTTGCAAGCAGAACCGGCTTAAACTAAACAGCTTTATTGAATCACATCTCCTGATTGGTCAGTCCAACAAATCCCATGGACTGGATTGGTTAAAGTTTAATCTGGTTTAACTGTCTCAGTGTGAATGTGGTATAAGTAAGTCTCTTCCTATGGAATGATATTTACAGAAACGAATATGCTAGGCAGATAGCACCAGAGAGATTAAGTATGGAACGAGACAAACTTGCAAGGACTTGCTCAAGACTGGATGCTTTTAACGAAATTTGAAGACATCTAAATGGTAAAAGAAGTCAAATTAATCCTTGAGTCGTTTGTAAGTGAATCATTTAGCTCAGTAATACAAACTAGGCCCTTTTTGAGGCAAAGAATGAGTTTTTCTGGCGGAAATCGCTGAAAATCATCTGCGATTTTGAGATGTTACTGAAGGGACATGCTTAGGTTATTGCTTAGGGCAATATTCATAATCGCTGAGATATTTATCCTTGTATCTCATTTGTAGCGATTTTTATCGATATTTGAGCGAATGTCAATATTCTTTGACCGGAAAGTGAATGTAATTTCGGCTCAAAATGACATATTTTTCCAAGAACACTATAGCTGTAAAGAGGCATCCCTTCTACTGATTTATCAAAGAAAATTCCATGTATTTATCATAACTTGGTAGCCATTTCAACTTTCGTGAGGGTACCCACGAATTCGCTTCGAACGGCCAATTTGGTATCACGTGGTTGGAAAGGAGCTATTTGATTGGCTCAATACCATGAACTTGGATTATTTGCGCGTGCTTCAGCAACCAGTAACGATTTGAGCTGTATGCTGCCTATGGCTAGCTGCATGAACTTATAGACTAATGACATGATTCCTTGCATTCGTTCGAGGTTTTCAATCTGATGTTTTTATCTTTCTCATACAAGGACTCACATTCAAGCAACCAAAGAGATTCTAAACACGGACCAAATCTTGCGAAAAATGTAAAGAAACAACAAACATCTTCTATCCATTGAACATCGAAAGGAATGTCAAATGTCGCTTCAAACGTCACTTCGAATGTCGCTTCGCTTCGAAAAGCGGAACTTTGATCTAAAAGTCAATCAAACGCTTAAATTGGCACGTTGGTTGACCATATTAAGAAAGTAGCGATCTTAATGGTAGCACCATAAACGCGGTGGACTTGGCTTAAATCAGTTTGGGTTTGAAGGTGCTCTATGTCATGAGTTTCAGTTTGAAGCCATAAACGTCATTCACATTCAATGAGGCACCAAAGACTCATATAATCAGTCTAATGAACATACCGTTGAGACGTATTTCTTGCCATGCATCTCCATAAGGATTATCTAGTGTAATTCCAACTCTTTTGTAAAGAGAATTATTCTTAAATACAGCAACGACACCAGATAGGCCTGTATGTATCTCGCGGATGGTCTCATCTGAAACTTTCTTCCAAGAACCATTGTAATATTTGTAAACTCTGTCTGATTTGTCCACTCCCCATAAATCATCAGGCTCCCTCACTGTCAACTTCCTGAATGAGATCTTGCTAGGAACTGCTTGCTGGCCTGCAAAAGAAAGCCGTGCCTAATATCAAAGTCGACATTGAGATGGTTGATGCAAGCTCTGCGAAACGTCCAAAAATTCAGTTCAGTTTCGTATGGCTAGAATTCAACGACGTACAATTTATACCCCTAACGATACCAATGAGAAACTAAGCTACAAGGATATAAGACAATATTACAGAAACTAATACAATGATAACAAAAATTAATACGATATACAAATCCAAAAGGGCAAAATGAATACTGTGTGCGCCAAAGTAAACTATGCATTTTTGACAGGCAACGGTAAATCGTATGCTGGAACGAGTTTGAAGATTTATGAGTTGACCTTTAGCTAAGATCCTAAATTAGATACTTGTACTTTTCGTAATTTTTTATCTTCTATTTATGGACCTATACACGTTTTTCTTATAAGAAACTGGTTTATAAGAAACTAGTACTAAGATGGCCAAACTTCTAAGAAACTCTAGTACTATGTCTGAGAAGTACTAAGAAACTTTTCAAAGTTAAAAGCATTGATTTTATAGCAAATAGATCGTTGAACCCTTATTCTTGAGCAATGTTATCGAACCATTTGTGTTTTCAACATAACAGAACACTGTTTATTCCTTTATGATGTTTTAAATGTCAAGAAACATATCTGCCGCAGTGTTAGCGACCACATTGCTAATTCTGCATTCAAAAAATAACAAAGCAATTAAGAAACTTTTAGTACTAAATTAGACAAATTTCATGCGAAATTAAGAAACTTTTAGTACTATAGCCTGATCCCAGTTTCTTATAAAAAAACGTGTAAGCAAGTTTCTTAAAATTTTCGATTTCGGAAAACTTGAAAAACCGTCAAAAACGTTGATCAAATTTTCATAAGACTCCACATGAATGGACAAAGAGAGAGAGAGCGGTTTGAAATATACTCTTGATGGAGCATTTCGAAATTCCATAAGACAACGTATTCCAAAGCTTACCATCGAGGTATCTGCTTGATTTAAAACCATATTGAAGACTGTTTTTGGGACGTCTGACAAGGTAAATATCTTGCTTCTATCATGTAATATGAAGCTATTTCCCATTTTTATAGTTCGTCTTATTAAGTTGTAAATCATGTAAAATGTTAATGGTAGGAAATGATAAACTGATAAGTAGAAATTCTGTTTTGTAATCGCAGGTTAGATTTACCACCAGATTGTATGTGTCAGATCACAGGAGGCCCAACGTATTGTAGTGAGGGGGCCCTCGAATATTCTAACATTTGACTTACCAAGATCTCTTCTTTCTTCAGATAGAATATCTTGCTAAAAGTGCTTGCAAATCAGGTTTTCTTGTCTGTGTCTCAAATGACAGTCATTTCGTTTTTTTGCGTCATTGCCGTCGATCAATCCAATAAAGCGCCTCGAACAAGGCTAGCTATCAAGGCGTAATGATAATCAAAATGCCGTTCGTTTTGATTTGTGTTAGTGCAGCATGTATCTAAGTATAGTTATAAGACAAATGTAGATGCAACGCGGGTGAAAAGAGAAAAAATTTCCAAACAGATCAGCAACAGTGTTGCTGATCTGTTTGGAAATAAGTTGCATTCCTTTACTTATAATTATACGTAGATACAACGATGCAACACTAACACAAATCAAAACGAACCGCATTTCGATTATCATTACGCCTTGATAACTGCCTTCTTCGAGGCGCTGTATTGGATTGATCGACGGCAAGGACGCAAAAAACGAAATAACTGTCATATGAGACACAGACAAGAAAATATGATTTTTATGCAGTTTCAACAAGATATTCTATCTAAAGAAAGAAAAGATCTTGGTAAGTCATACGTTAGAATATTCGAGGGTCCCCTCACTACAATACGCTGGGCCTCCTGTGGTCAGATATCCAAACATAGATCAAATCATTTCCTGAAAAATCTCGGATAAAGTTAGGTGTCGATTCTATCTGAATGCCCAGGATGGGGCGCTTCGTTTCGTTGACCCTTTCTTTTCGTTAATTATGGGTCTACTAGATGGCAATGCATGAAATAAGGCTTTTACTTACCACTATAAACAGATCCATTATACATCCCCTCAATCTGATTTGCAGTCAAAGGCTTGTCAAATGTAGCCACCTCGTCCAAGCACATATATTTAACATTACCAAACATAAAATTTGCCTCATTTGGTGAAGGTGTTTTGCAGTCATCTTTTACGGCATGATTGCGTTTCCCATTGTAATACACGGCGATGATATTTTTGGTTGAATCAAGTGTAACTGCAATATGTGCCCATGCACTTGTGATCATTGTATTATATATCATCGTAGTCCAAATACACATTTTGTTGCCAGATGACACGCCAATCATAACTGAAGCAATTGGCTTCGTTGTTCCATTTCTTATGTCATTAACCATACCTGCACGAATATTTGAGACTGATCATACTATGGGCGTTAGGAAACATTTGGACTGACTTTGAAAATGTTGGATTGACTTTGAAAATGTTGTGGTTGGAGAGGTTGCGGTTTCTAAGATTGAAAAATAGCCGCGATGTCTTTGTAGCGGCTTTGCTTTCTATGTATCCCATGGTATAAGAAACACTTATACTCCAAACAGCTGTCAACGTTGTCAAGAGAACGTTCTTGAAATATGCACTGTTGTGCAAAGATCTAATGGCGTGAGTCAGTACTGAAGTTTTATTGAAATTATAGTAATTTGGGCTTGAAACTTTCATTATTGTTTCTAGAGAATTGAGACCTATTGGAGACATTCAAATATACACGTTATAGTATTGCTATGTGCCATTGTATAAGAAACTTAGCATGAATCAGCCTGGATAGTTTCTTGTAAAGAGGCATTTTATTCAGCGAAATCAAGCCTGAGTTTCTTATAATGCAGTTTCTTAAAGGCGGGACTTTACTGTAGACACTTGACCGCTAACCCGGTAGACACTAATCTGCTTATTCGGCAAATGAGGGTCTGTCGGGTCAGCAGTCAAGTGGCTAAAAAACGAAACAAAGCCGCTTTGAATACATCATGGCTGCTTATAGTATTAAAAGCCGCAGCCTTTCATTGCACAGTTTTCAAAAGTCCAATACAAATGCTTCCTGAAGCTCATGATCATACCGGGTGAGTCGATAAAAAAATCCCAGTTTCAAAGGTCACAGCCCCCTGGATATCAAGACTATGAAATCAGCAAAACAAGGACAGATTTTGTAATACACTAGCAACGGTTGCTTTAATTGACACCTCAATTTAAAGCAATTAGTGATTGCAGACAAAAGAAATTCTCTCAAATAGTAAATCAAAACAAACACGGCCGCAAAATTTACCCCAAAACAGTAGGGCAAACTCTCGCCTTGTGCAAGCGAAATGCGATTTTGAAGAGTAGTTATCTGCTTATAACGAAAGAAGAGGGGTAAATCTAAAGTTCTGTCTTGCAGTTTTTCTTCACTTGATTCAGGAGCTGGGTGGCAATCGTTTCATTTAAACCCAAAATACCTTGGACTTGCCCAAGTCTTCCTGGAAGAAACGAAGAGACTGTCGACTTGTTTTCACAAGTGGTTGTAAGTGCTTCACTCATTCCTTCGCAGTTGCCAATGGTAATCGACTGACCAGTTTTTCTTGCGTTTGTCGTCGAGTAGGCTACCAAACTTTAGAATTTTATTGCGAAAAAACTGGCCAAGCTTTTGACTTCAAATTTGGCATGTGTGTCCGTGAGCAAATTGTGTGTTTGGTAAAGAAGTTTGATCAAAATCTTTAGATTAGTTGAGTGTGAAATGAAGTTCTTTTGAAGCTATTGAAATATTTTGAAATGAGCCTTCCCCAAAGCCGTAAAAACAAACAGCTTTGTTAAATGTATCTTTTGATTGCCAAGAGTATGAGCAATCCTATACTTTTTTACAGAATTTCGATAGCCCGATTGGTTGCAGAGCAATTAACAAGTTTCTAGAGATCAGGATTTCTGAAAACCGGCTTTCCGTGTTCATCAAAGCGTGTTGCAGTGTCACCTTAAGATGCGAAAGTAAGTATTAAGTTCCAATAGTTGGTTGGAAGTTTTGGGAAATAGAAAAAACTGAACCGTCGTACGAAATAAAACTTAATCCATGCAGTTTTTCTTGTGTTGAGATTACAAGATGCCTTTGTTCCCAGCCTGTTGCGCAAGCGCTCGTTCTTGAGGTCAGTTATGATATAACAACATCAATGTCTGTCTTTCGCCCGTCTCAAGAATCATTCAGTGACTGCTTTGTTATTGTTCATTTTGACGTCTTAAACTGCAGCAGATGTTTTACCCGGTATTACAAGGGTAAAGGTTTCGTATCGAAACATTTGGAACTGTAACAATTCTTGATTTATCATAACAATTAATTTTCATTACCATATAATACTCTGACATGACCTTTCTTCAACAGTGTCAAGTTTCCAGCTGTTTTCCAATCAGCTACTTGCGGCACTTGAATCCAAAACACTAAAGTGGCACCATTTGTGCATTCACCAGCTTTAAAACAATCGGAACTTCCACCGGTTACTGAGCCTCCAGATAGAACACACAAGCCAGAACCAGCAGGGCCGGGAATACGAAAAAATTTGTCTTGCTGGTTGGATGATGTTTGAGTTATATTGACTGCTTGTGCAAGACTTTCATAATATTTTCCAGGAAAGTGAGTGGTGCTTGCAAATGATATAAAGTTTTCACCATACTCTGATCCAATGGTCACTGGAAAAGAACGGTAAGGCGAGTTTACACTATCGTGAGAGTAAAAAAAGCCCTGCGTTTGAAAGGTAGTTGCTCCCTGAGTATGTAAGCAATGATACTTTGCAATATATGGCCGAAAAGCTAACATGTTCAATTTTTTTAGAATTTTTTCTGGCAAAAATCGGCCACTAGGTTCAGATTTTGCACGGAATTTTCTACGAGAAACCTCAAAAAACGTGCTAAAATTAGGAGCAAGTTTCCGTAGTCTGTTTGCCCAAAGTCTTTGGTTTGCCTCATAGCAATGACTTCAGCAAACTTTAGCACGTGCTATCCTCTTGGGGATTGAAAAAGTCTTCCCCTTATTATGGATAACTTATTCACGGGGTTTCCATTCTCCCAAGGGGACAAGTCATTACTGTTTGAAAGGATAATAAATAGAAATCTTGTTTGTTGTTTACACTCATTTAGCAGGTTTTTGAAAGGGATTTTCTTCAGAAAATCTCCCATTTCAATGGGAAGGAATAGCCGATTCGCCTCACGACATAGTCCCAGATATCACAAAAATAGCAACAACGACAACAGCAACAATACAACAACAACAACGACATTTCTTAGTTTTGATCAATAGTTAGAGCGTCCATCAGTCTATCAATAGCGATTACTACGAATATGCAATCAGTCTAATAGCCGATTAAAGTCGGATATATTACTGAACCTAATTGGACATAACGGGAATGAAACAAGACAGTTGTCACTATCATTGCTTTGATATTCAAGGAGCAGCATTGGTTCAAACGCCGGGCCTTTTTATTGATTCACCCAGTATTATGGCAGAAAAATAAGGTAGCGCAACGTGGTAGGTGAAATACTTTGATTTCATTTTAAATTCTTTGTACACAAAATCCTTTCAGCCTACAACCCAATACCAAGAAAATACTCTAATTACATTAATACAATCTATATACAGTTAAAGCTAAATTATGTACATAATGAACCTATCTAATAGCAGCTGCTCTTCCAGAGAGTCGTGTTTTATGTTGTGTTCAGCTCACATACTAACTTTTTAGTTAGTTTTTGAATCTAACAAGTGTAGGGAGCTCTCTGATATTGATGGGAATATCGTTCCAAGCTTTCACAGGCTATTCAGCTTAACAGTGAAAACCTTTCTTGACATATTCAACGTTATTTCAGTTGTTTTTCTTTTGTTTGCTTTTGCTTTTAATTTGTTATTTTCTAATTCGTTGCACACAAACGAAAATAACTCTCTGGAAGAGCAGCTGCTATTAGATAGATGAGCGTGTGGCCGAGCGGTTAAGGCGCCTGACTCGTAAGCCAAAGGTCAGAACGGCCGTAGGTTCAAATCCCACGCTGGACGGTTTGGTCGTTGTCCGTAACACTAGCCCGGGTCAACCAGAGCCATGTGAGGGAAATCTGGTAGCTGTGGCGGGTAGCTACGGCGGACTGATGGTAAAACATCCGTGGCCCCTGCTGGAAATAAGTCTCTCAGACTTTCGCGGGCTAGCCACGTAAAATTTAAGTACCTACCTACCTTTATTTACTGATCACCAATATACACTAATTACGTCACAAATACTAAAAGTGCAACACAAGATATGAATATTACAGTCTAACACAAAGTATAGTAGGCTCAGTCTAGTGAAAGTAGGCCAGACGCAGTGTCGAGTACTCCTCTTAACTCTTAACACGTCTCCGCTGTCAAGATATGGATTGATATGGGATGATGTGGGTGGGAGGGGGGGGGGTTCTGCAATACGAAATCACTATCGAGCTGTGAAACATCTTGCCTCGTGACAACCTTATATACTATAAATTCCCTTGGGTCACTCCCAAGCAGTACTGCATTATGCAAAACTCTAGGGGGGGGGAACTTTTCCACTCCTTATATCTCCGGGGATCAGTAAATTCATTTAATGCAGGTCATATTCGAGTCAGCGTAAGAAGCTGACGTGGACCTGCAAAGTAAAGACAAAGCCTACTTACTCAAAATTTGATTATCTGGATTAAAGATAGATTCTACAGGGTGTTTCACAAAAAACGCAACCCACTTTCATTCGAGATTCTTCAGGAAATAATAAAATTTAAATCAATTTGTGGCACACCTTCTAAAAGCACGATACATCTTCTTTCCGGTGACATCCAAGTTCGGTGGATTAACTGATTTATTTTTTCCTTTATTGACGTTTTCATAAATATGGCCTATTTTAAATGCCGAAAAGTGATAGGGAATTTACATAGACGATAATCAACCTTTGTGAGAGAATATTTATCAATATCTACAAATCCATCTCATGAGGATGAAATTGCCTTTTCTATCCTCAAGCCGTCACCTCAAGTGCTTCAAGGCTTGAAATATTTTGAAAACAATTTATACCGGGTGAGTCAATAAAAACGCCCGGCGTTTGAAAAAATCCTGGTCCCTGAATATCAAAGCAATGAAATTGAAAACTGTCTTATTTTATCCCCAATATGTCAAATTAGGTCCAGTAATTTACCCGGTTTTAATCGACCATTCCTTCCCGTCGAAATAGGAGATTTTCTGTTGAAAGCCTCTTTCGAAAACCTGCAAAAACGAGCGAAAACAGCAAGCAAAATTTCCCTTTGTTCTCCTTCCTGACAATAATGACTCTTGAATGTGTTCATGCATTTTGTCCTCATGAGAGAATGGAATTCCCCTGAAAGAGTTATTCACACTAGAGGGAAGACTTTTCAGTTCGTGAAAAAGAAAGCACGTGCTAAAGCGTGCTGAAAGTCATCACTGTGAGGTTAACACATTAGGGACTTTTGCCTGTAATTTTAGCATGTTTTTTGAGGTTTCTCAAAGGGGCTCATTTTAGAAAATCGCTAACAAAATCTGAACGAAGTGACCGATTTTAGTCTGGAAAATTTCTAAAAATAATCGAACATGTTAGCTATTCAATCAGGTATTGAAAAATATCACTGCTTATATGCTCAGGGAGCAGTAGCCTCTCATACGCCGGGCGTGTTTTTTGACTCACCCGGTATAATTTTTGACCGGAAAAAGGGGTTGATTTTGCTTCTAAGCATGCTGCGTTTCAAAATGGCCTTACTTAAGAAATTATCAATTTAATGATAAATAATTCCATAAATGTATCCAAACTTCACATTATTAGACAGAAGAAAAATTGTGGTGTCAGATGGTATACACTACATCTACTAAATTTCTTTATTTTTTAAAGATTTATTATTATTGCTGGGTTGCGTTTTTTTCTGAAGCACCCTGTAGTACTTACCTCTATCGCAATTCTCCTTACGAAATCTGCTGTTGTAGGAAGGACAAACGCACTTTCGAGTTAATGGATCACATACGCCATCCTTTTCACAAGCATCACTACATGCACCTTTAACTATGAGGGAAAAAGAACCGTTGACTAGCAATAACGATTGTGAATATCAGACCTCCTTAATTTGCGCGAGCGCCACTCACTGGCACAAAATGGTATTTTCCGATTTTCTGCAGGCACTATTGCTCAATCGATTTTTCATTAATCTTAATCACTTCACTTCACAATGATCTGGAGTTGATCTTCGTTTTAAAGATTGAAAGGTCAAACGGGAAAGCATTTCAAAGGTTTATACTAGTGAATCTTCAGTGACAGGAATCATTATTTGCTAAGGGTTGAGTTGTGAATAACACAGAAAATGTTCTTGATAGTGAGCTTAGAATGTACTGTAGGGATTTAGTAAGGAAATCGGAGTGCATCGTTGCACTTTTCGGTGAAAATTAAATCGGAAGCCTTGTACTGATAAAGACACTACTGAGCATTACTTTTAAACACTAACCCTATCAGGCCTAGGGTATTTGATGCTTTAGGAAGCCTAGGGGGGCGATGCAGCCCCCCTAATATTTCTGTTCTGGACAACCTAGAGCCTTGAAACTTTGCATGTGTATAGAACATTATATGGTGAACCCAGAACTGAAATCTGTTTTTAGATATGTAACGTAACCTTCCCATGACGTCACAATGTTCAATTTTCAAAGTCAATAGGGTTCAGTACTAAAAATTTTCAATCGTTGATTGTGAGAAAACGAAAAGCATTAAGGACATCAGGTTAATTTCATTGTATTCTATGTCTAAATAGTATTCACTCTGTGAAAAAAATTAATAAAAAGTGATGACGTCATCACACAGGAATGCAAAGAATGTGCGCATGGGTAGTGCCAAAATCCGCAAAACCATACGCTCAAATTTAAAATAGTTAATTTTTTGGATAAAGCATCAAAAGTAGTAGCTATGTATTCCCTTCTTTTTGTCATTGTATCACATTAGCTGTAGATTTTATTTGGAATTATTCTAAACTTTAAAAATACATCTTTCAAAAACTGATCGCGTTTACCCCCTGGAATGACATTGATTTTTTCAAAAGATTAATTTTTGATCGTGACAAAGATAAAACCTAAAAGTCAGAGAGTTTCAGCATCGTAAGTGCACTTGGTCAAAATCTACAGACAAAAAACTGGGCTTGATAGGATTAAAGGAGTAGGGTCATATAATCGTAAACAATATAGGCATCAGGATATATCTACAGGGTGTCTCAAAAGAATTGTTCGACGTTTGATTAAATACTAAAAAATCACGATAGCTGAATGCACCCTTGGTTAAGTCACCCTTTTCCTGAGATTTTAGATTAATTTTTGACACAAGAATCTTACAAATCCGCTAAAAATTCATGGAGTTACAAGCATTTGAAGTTCAAATTTGTGCGAATGCTGAAGCCAGAGGCCTCGAAATGGCATTTTTGGTAAAATCTCCATAGGCCGTCGTTTCTGTTATTTCTCAATTGTTTCAGGACGAACCAAGTTGGATTCAAACAGGTTTTCGATAACCTAGCTGTCAAGCATATAGATGCTTTGAGGAAACAGATTCAGTCTCTCGCCGATTAAGGTATGAACCACTGTTTTTGGACTTATGCAATGTAAGGAAATTTAGAGAATGATCGCAAGAAATAATTTACTTTAGAAGTCCTATTTGGTTTGCTCTCATATCAACGAGAGGTATGACATTGGATAAGCTTCTCTTACCTCCGTCTTCGAGCATTTTGCAATACCAGTAATCTGGGGGGTCTCTGGTTTCAGCTATCGCATATTTTTGATCCTCGAGAGCTCGTAACTCAGGGAATTTTCAACCGATTTGCACGATATTAGTCTCTAAAATTATTTCATAATCTTAGGAACAGGGTTATCTTTCCATGAGCTTGTTCGCACAGTCCTTATTTTTCAATATTTTATCAAACATCGAACAATTTTTTTGAGACACCCTGTATGTATCCATATTGTTGCCCACACGTGGCCATTGTGTTCGGCACAGATTTTCGTGGATGGGGTGAATCCACACTGAAATTACTTCTAAAAATCCACCAGTATCTCTGCAATCGTACGACATATGAGTGCTAAGTTTGTTTCTCTACGAAGTACAAGAGTCCCTCTTCGGAATAACACATTCATTTTTAGAAAAGAAATGGAAAATCACTGTGATATAGCCTATCAAAAATACTGCAAAGTCGTCGTTTCGAGAGAAGTTTGTTTACATCACGTGACTCTGCCCCTTTAACTTATCGTAGAAATGATTATTCACAGGATGTGTGTAGCTGCTGCGAGCATGTCAATTGAAGCAGTCCTCGAATCCTTCATTTCAAATTTATGAAGGCCGTTTTATAGAAAAAGAGACCGTTTTCAGAGGAAAGATAGGAGATGGCGATCTCTGTAAATTGCTCCAGAGCACGAGAACAAAGTTCCTGAAGCCAGCAAGTCAAAGAATTGCAACAGCACGAAAGGTCCTTCAAGTACTTTGTGTGATGATCACAAACATAAAATGGTATTACTGCGTCAAAAAGTCATCAGTCGTAAGATAAATGGACAACAAAAGCTGCCATCTTGACAATACTAATATTAAAAGGTAGTCTTGAGTACCGAATAAAATGGGGGGGAGGTAAAAACAATTGCGGGGGTTGGAAATGGCTCGATATAACAATAATCGTGGGCTGGAACAATCAGGGGTGTTTGGAGAAATTGAAAATTGCATTTTCTCAGCTAAATACGTATCTCTTGTTTATTTATGTGAACACTGACGTTACTTATACATTTACTTATGAACTCTTGTTCTGTTGAATGCACTTCTGAAGACTCTTTCTTGCGTTCATTCAGAAATTATGTTTACTATCATTTCACTTTTCCAAAAATTAATAAAGGGGGGTTGGAATAAAAGTTGGGGGGGTTGACGAATAAAAAAGGATAGATTAACATGGCAAAAACTTTACTGGTGTGGGACTGACATCGAGTTTGTTAACTTTCAAAAATGATACAATTTGACAAAAATGATTGTAACAGTTAAAAAAGGAGTACGAAATTATGGAATTGTTGGAGCACTCTGGATTGTCTGGAGTAATAAGGGACGAAGAGGAATAAGCCTTGTGACCTCCCCCTAAGATTTATTTGATTTCAAATACCATTCATTTCTCTACTCATCCGTAACAGGTAGTATGAAAGGCTTAATGAGATGAAGACTTACCATGGCGATTGGGGCAAAGTTCCAATATTTTGATGAAATTTTTATCAATTGCACTTTTATGGAGCTGTACACAAGAAATGTAGACACCACTGAATGTGTTATTGCCTGAATAAACTCCCCCAATGGTTACCTGACCAACGGACATCGCTGGTTTGACAAATCCCACATCAACTTCATTTGCCAACTGGAAAAGAGACAACAAAGTCAAATGACTGCAGAAATAAGCAAAGAAAGCTCTCTGAAGTGAAATCTCCTGAAAGAAGTCTTCATTGACTGACGGGTAAACCGTAATTAAAGAATTTTTGAATGAAAGAATGAATGAATTAACTAATTTATCATTCAATGAATTGATTAATTAATTAACACTAAAATCGACTAACCTTTCCATCTGCATAAATTTTCACAACGCCAAGATAAGATTCCAGAACAAAGCAAACAAATGTCCACTGCCCATCTTTCAAAATCGGTTTTGATCTTGCATTAGTTATCGAGCCATCTGCAGTGTCAACACTGTTGAGGAAAACAATGTGAAAACGTCCGCATTAGGCAACAATAACAGACCTGGGCTCTTCTCAATACATTATCATTCGCTACCTTCTTTATTGAAGGTGTTGTGCCGCCGTGGTGTAATCCTCTGACACTGCACCCAGAATAGTCTGGCGGAGTGGGTTCGAGTCCCGGTAGAGCCCCACGACTTGAGCGTCATGACAAGGGGTCGCAGACTCGATTAGGTCTGCTCTATTTCTGCGATCCCAGCGCTTGGCGCTGAAAAACGCAACTTCACCTTCATCTTCACCATCCAGAAGATCTTCATCATCCTCCGTAAAAACCACACTGTGACGCCTCGAGTTACTTTTTCATTGGTTTACTTATTGTCCACGTTTCATATCCATACATCATTGTACTCCATGTATAGCACTTTATAAGTCCAGCTTCAGTTTGATTGTTGATATTTCTTGCGATGAGCATATAACAATAAAAACCCGCATAGAAGAAATTGGTGTGTAAGAAATTGCAGAATGACATTTTTAAAATAAAATACAAAAATATAAGAAATTGGTGAGTCTGAATTTTATTAAGTTTCTTCATGGGCAATAATGCATCGTGTATGTAGCTTGGCAATTAAGTTGTTAAAGTTGTTATCTCGATATTACCATAGGTTTCTTCGTTGTTTTCCCTTTGGCCAAAGCCTAACCAATGCTTGGAATCAAATTCAAATGGCTCATGCGCGTCTGCACTATTGGCTCCTAACCAGCGTTCATCCTCATTTCAAAATGAACGCTGCGTAGGAACTAACTGTTCAGACGTGCAGGAGCCATTTGAATTTCATTCCTAGCACTGGTTAGGCTTCAGCCAAACAGTAATATCGAGGTAATAAACTTTAATTTCTTAGCTACAAACAAGGTGCATATTGCCTATGGTTTCTTGAAAGTGCTTGTTTTAGAAGAGAAACTTGTGACACAACATGAACTGACGGGTTGAAATTAAATGAACAGATGCACTGATCGGAATTATGGCCATATTGTGCCCATTTTTACAGAGTTTTGTAGTGTTCTGTTTACGAAATGGATGATACTGAGCTTTTAGCAGGGCAGTAGGAAGCAGCTGCAGATTGGGGAGGAGGAAATTGTTCTTAAAGCAATAGAGAACAATACATCTAATTATTGTTTGTGACGTAGCACCATTGTTTTCAAAACTATTGGGGGCCCTACCTGCTCCCCGCTTCGTACAGGCCTGGCCTTTAGCAAAAAACAAAATCCAATGGAATACAGCATTTATTATCAATCATGGATTTTTTGCCTTTCAGGGTTGGCAGTTCTATTTCTGTATGCTCATCAGCTTGTTTTTCGAAATTTATTCGCTTTACAAGAAATTGTACAGCCTGGCAAAAACTGAGTTCTCGTATGCGGGTTTTTACTGCAAGTTATTACCTGACTGAAGTCTCAAAGACGAGGCAATACAGAATCATGCCACTCCTATTGGTTAATCCCATATTTCCCGCGGGTTTCCAGTAGTCTTGTATTATACGATAAAAAGAAGCGTACTTGTCGCCACAGTAACTACTTTAGGCCTGTGATATTTACAATAAACTCAAACGACATGACAGTAACAAAAAATGGGATTAAATGATGCGAGTCAAAATTAGAACCTATAAGGTAATCGAACTCATACAAACCGGTTTTGTCACTGCACAGGAAAATATAACTGCTTAAAATCTCGTACGCTCCCAAAAATAATCACATTTTAATCACAAATCAATCACATTAATCAAACATAAATCACTTTAATCACGAAAAATCACCGGTCATATTAATCACAAATTTTGGATCCATAACCATGTTAATTTGTTTACTTTTATGAGAAATGAAAGAATTAGGTTGTCCGAAGACTTATTTGCCAGATATGCAAACACAAGCTCAAAAACATGAATAGTACAACAGCCAAAGATTCAGAGCTTCCTGCGATGGAGCAAAAAGGAAACCCTCGTTCTTATGCAAACAATTCTGCCAAATTGGCATGATAGCCTATGACTTGAGTTACAAAACAACTTACCGTCATATTGCATCATTTGGCTTATCAATCTTACTCCTGTCTTGCCCTATTCATGCAATTTTTATCGTACAGGAGCCTATTTGAGAACATGTTAGAATGTTTGATTTATTCTAAAAAAATTACAAATTAATCACTTAAATCACGAAAAAATCAAATTAATCACAAATAATCACTCGTGATTATCAATCTCGTACGCCATGTTCAGGAGTGATTTGCCCCTCGAATGCACAGACCTAGCAAACTCGGTCTGTACATTTAAGACCTCGAGATTTTATTTTCCTGTACAATACCAAGCCGGTTAGTATGCGCATAGCACTTACTTTAGAGATACTGAGCCATCCGCTAACATTGCTATAATCATTTCAGTAGGACCTTCAGCGAAAGTTACGAGGTTCAAGCTATCACGCAGCACTGGCTTGATATGCATGCAAACAGTGAAATATCCTGAAACAGAGATGCCTGCACCATAGTTATATGTAGCAGTTGTTACAGCAGAGCCATTGAAATATGACACGAGGTGTGGGTGGCCAAATTTGTCTGCTGTTGGGTATTTTAAGCTCACTGTAGGTGCTTCAACTGAACTGGCCGTCTTTTTTCCTTGATCATAGTGCGAGGAATCCAGCGGAATCAGTATTTCAGGGTTTATTCCACTTTCTGCAAAGAAAAGGATACTGATTAATAAACGAAGAGCAAGAATTGCGACGATAATCATGTTAGTGTATTTCATTCCAAGCGACAAATCCATTAAATATATTTCAACAAATCCATGTTAGACAAATCCATGTTAGACAAATTATGTTAGACAAATCATGTGAAAATTAGAAAAGACTAGGCCATAATTGTTGTTGACGTTTCGAAGCAAACTTGCTTCATCATCAGAATACCAAGTTTCCAAAAGCACGAGGCTATATTTATATCCATAAAGACAATAAACTACCAAAAATGCATTTTTACAAATCCTACGTGAAAAATAAATAATGATTAATGTCAGAGAATAACAAGAAGCAGAAGGACAAAGCTCAGAAAATTCACCATTATTCTATAATTGCAACGTCAGCTGCATAATATTTCAAAAGAATCAGCAAGTTGCGATATCTTTCTTTTTATTCGTTCTGTGGGTGTGTGGAAATATAGAATTCCGGCAATTCGCTTTTCTGTAAATAACCTATTTTTATCACACAATAATGGCAACGTCAGAAGCAGTGTGATGAAGGCATTCTTAATTGTCTTTTATTCCAGGGAATAAATAGCCACAGGGAAACTAGGAAAATTCACCTGTGCTTAGTTGCTTAGCGATAGGCTACACATGAAGCAAGAAAGAAAGAGAAAGATGGTCGATCTCTTTCCTATTTCTAAGCAGTATGCTGTCATCAATTGAGTCAAACACTTTTCGGAAGTCAACCATTAACCCTTTCACCCCGGGAAGGGCCATATGGCCCAACAGTATTCATTGAGAACTGCGAATTTTGCAGGGGTAAAGCATTCATAATTTTGATTGCTTTGAAAGGTTATGCACATTGCATTTATCTAGTGCTTACTGTATCACTGATCATGATACCCCCTGGAAAACGACACTCTGCATTAGGTTTTCCTGTCAAGCTTAATCTTAGCCTTGCGTGAAAGGGTTAAAATTCCTACTATTCTTCCCTGGTCGATGTGTCCTTTCCATTGTTATGTAAGCTACAAAAGAAGTGATCCAGTGGATAGACCTTTCTTGTATGCCCATTGGTTTTCGTGGATGGAGTTCTCAAGGTGCATATCTAATGAGACACAAGAAACTTATTCAACTGTTTTGCTTGCAGTTGTTCGCATTCTTAATGGCCTACAATTTTCTGACTCTGTTTTGTCCTCGTTTTTATGTGCTGTTTTTGCCTTTCCTATTTTCCATGCAGAAGGGTACTTTGTTTCTTTAAAACTCTGATTAGTAATCATACTGAGGCGATAGCTGAACTCTGACCCTATCAACTTCAGTTCTTTGCTGATACTTCATCTTGTCCAAAGCTTTACCTGGCTTTATTTTCAATAGGGCCCTTTCGAATAACTTAAAATAAAAATGAGCACTGCTCTTACTTTTTGTGGTTTGTGCATTGATGTTTTCACCGTTATTAATTTGTATACGTGGTAGATCCCTTGCAAGCTTTCCCCCTATACTTAAGAAATACAGGTTCATTGCTTCTGCTTTCTCTGTAACATCAAAGACCAGCACACCTTGGTGGTTCTTTATAGGCCCCATTCATTTCTGCTTTCTCTCTTCGCAGGTCAATCTTTTTATATTTTCCAGAATTCACCACCATGACTGTCAAATTTTTCAAGTGATTTTTTCCAGCGAGTCTGTTCAGCTATGCGTTGTTCTTCCGTGACTCTATTTTTTACTTCCTTGCATCTTTTCTTGTCAATTTCCTCTTTTGTCCTTCCGTACCTCTCCAGCTGTTAAAATTGCTTGTTTATCAATCTTCTGATGTCAGAGTTCATAAATGCCAGAGAGCCCTTTATTACTTTGCCTTCCTTCCAGGAAGGTTTCTGTTAGTGATGTCTGTATATATTGAGGTCATCATCCAGTTATTATCATCCCTACTTCAATGATCAATCTTCTGATGTCAGAGTTCATAAATGCCAGAGAGCCCTTTATTACTTTGCCTTCCTTCCAGGAAGGTTTCTGTTAGTGATGTCTGTATATATTGAGGTCATCATCCAGTTATTATCATCCCTACTTCAATGATCAATCTTCTGATGTCAGAGTTCATAAATCCCAGAGAGCCCTTTATTACTTTGCCTTCCTTCCAGGAAGGTTTCTGTTAGTGATGTCTGTATATATTGAGGTCATCATCCAGTTATTATCATCCCTACTTCAATGATCAATCTTCTGATGTCAGAGTTCATAAATCCCAGAGAGCCCTTTATTACTTTGCCTTCCTTCCAGGAAGGTTTCTGTTAGTGATGTCTGTATATATTGAGGTCATCATCCAGTTATTATCATCCCTACTTCAATGATCAATCTTCTGATGTCAGAGTTCATAAATGCCAGAGAGCCCTTTATTACTTTGCCTTCCTTCCAGGAAGGTTTCTGTTAGTGATGTCTGTATATATTGAGGTCATCATCCAGTTATTATCATCCCTACATCTTCAAAGACATTAAAACAATGCCTTGGTGCTTGTTTGGTCTCTTTTTGAGTTTAGATAGATCACATCTTTTCCTATCCATAACTATTTTCAGAAAATCCTGAACGCTGTTCTCGGAGATTTAATACTGTATATTTGAGATCATGGAAAAAATTTCCAGCCTTGACTACCTTGATATCAAAATGTCTTAAATAACAGTTGTGCTTCTATGTTTTATTTTCTGTTTCATTGAAGATGGCTTAGATCATCATTATTGTTATTACCGTTATTAACTTCACCATTACCATTTTAAAGGCAGTCTGTCGTGCATTTGATTGGGTGATAATGACAATACAAAGAACAGGAAAATTGAATTGCTGCTGATGCCCTGACTTTCTACGACCGCAGAAAGTGAAGACGATTTGCCGTCGTTTGTGACACAGATTCCCAAAGAAATCTTTTGTACTGAGCCCTAACCTTGTTGCAGCCAATCAGATACGTAGTAGCTGCCTTTAAAACTATTTTGGCTGGGGGGCAAATTCCCCCCCCCTCCCAGTAGATTTTTTAAATAACTCTATTAGGAGAAATTTTATGACCATGAGACTTCTTGACTTCTTGCAGCTACTTATTGTGCAACTCCTCAGAAAGTTTCATTGAAATATTCTAATAAATGAGGGGAAGGAGACAATTTCCGGGACTGACCCTGGAAAACTCGCAAATTCTCAAATCTCAATTATCGCGAAAATAGTTGCGAAATTTCAATATTTTGCAAATTTCTTTTGTAGTGTAGTGTTATTTGATATATTCTTTCATAATTTTCATTTTTGGATGGAAATTGTGCTCCTGATTTAATTTCATCATGATTTTCCTGATCTCACCGCTAATTTCATCGGGATTTTCCTGATCTGGCCACTTTTGCCGCTTTTCTTGATCACACCAAGGAAAATGCTGACGTGAACAAAAATTATTGCTAATTTTCGATTGATTTTTACATTTTCAGAAAGAGCATACCAGAGGCTATTGGCAATCCAAATTAATTTGGTTGCTCTACCTTTTACAAGTCAAGAGCTAGATAGCGGCGGGGGGGCTTTTTGCTCCCCCCAATCAAAATAGGACGTATCAGATAGGCCAACAACTATAGAGTTAAAACCTTTTTGGGTCATTCAGCATAAAGAATCAAACAACTTTTTTAGCACAGAAAAATTTAATTCTAAGTTCTTAGTGCCTAGTGACGAGTACAATCTTGTTCGGGTGGTTGAGCTGAACGAATGTAACTTACTTAGCTCTAGAGTGGACTGCGTTGGTTGAACAATGCAAGCATCTGCTAGAAAGCTGATGTCATCAATAGCAATACTTTTGGATGAGTTGATACCAGGTGTCGCCACGAATGCCACCTTCAACAAAATATTGTGCGGTTACTACAATAATCTTTATGGCAAAGGTGAGAATTTGGTCTGCATGATTATTTGAAAATACGTGATCTACATGGACCGATTACTTACAATTACCAGATATGATAGAAAAAGCTTCATTGCAAGCGCGAACAGCTGCAGTTTAGGCCTCATTGGCCAAGAATGTTGATTGAAGCCCTCCCTCATTTCCCTGAAGCCATACACTTTGCAGACTTTGATATTATGTAAATAATCTTAAATGAAATGTGTCAAATGTTATTGCGCTACCCCACTCTTTCAACTGAATTGGTTGAAGGCAGTTTTTATGCAATTTGCCATAATCCAAGAGAGAGGATTTTTGATGTCATTATTTCTTTCAGAATTAAAGAGTTTTTTGGTGTTTTTGAAAAGGATGCACGATAGGAGGTGAATGAAGCTTTTACCAATATTAAAAGCTCTATAAAACGGAGGGCAAGCACGACGACAAACAAAATTGTATTTGTGGTATTCTCAGCATTTCAATTTTGAATTTCTTTATTTTGCCATTTTCAAAGATTTGACACTAATATATGTTAAAGACAAGTCTATTAAAGAAAAGCTCCACAAATTCTAAACTGATTGAGGAAATCGAAATGACCGAGGCAAGATATACTCAATTTTCGAAGGGACAAAATGTGGAAACAAGTAAAAAGCTGTAGCTCTTATAGTTTACGATTTAGCAATTTGATGATGTTTTAACTTCAAAACTACCAGTCATTTAACAAATGCAGTAATTCTGGAAGTGATGACGATATCTCAAATGCTGTCTTCGAGATTATGGCAAACTACATGAAGTTCCGTTTATCAATTCAGTTGAAAGGAGGAAGCAACAGAATTTTCAATGAATGACTTTAAATTTTTCCCAAGATTCAAGACCTGTGCTGGCCATGACTGTAAGCATGTATGTAGATATCTCTTGTTGTCAACGGCTAAAAGATCCATTGGTCACATATTTGCATTTGTAAAATTACGAGTCCTAATTAGAACAATAAAGGGGCTAGTAGCTAAGGTAGAAGTAGTGATAGCTAGGATGAAGATCATAAGTCTATACTTCCATTTCCTAACACTTACATTAAAAAGCATGCCTTCTTCAGAAAGATAACTGGCAAGATCGACAGTTGCTCTCTTCCAGTTCGCACCCTGGTCGCCACTGATTTTCAAAATCTCACTCGCAGCGTTTCCTTTTTGGTATAAATTGACAGACAGTGTGGCATCACCAACAACATCCATATGATACCAAAACTGCAAGCACTTCTTTGATGGTGAGAAATGCCTTGTGTTGTATATCAACGGTGTACCAGGGCTTTTGAAATCAAAGCTGTCGGCATAGAGGTAGTTTCCTTCAAATAGTAAAAAGAGAGCAAATTAGAATTCAGTTTATCATGGAGTCAGAAGATAAGCATACTGGGCCTGAAAAGGCACGTTAATGACTCAATACCACTGGGTGAGTCAATAACAACGCCAGGCGTTTGCAAGGGTTCTGCTCCCCGAGTATATAAGCAAAAATATTTTGCAATACCTGATTGAATGGCTAACATGTTCAATTATTTTTAGAAATTTTTCTGACTAAAATCGGTTACTCCGTTCAGATTCTGCAAGTGATTTTCTAAAATGAATCCCTTTGAGAAACCTTAAAATGTTGCGTTCTGGTCGATGATTTACTTTCCATTGAAACTTAAATTAAATATACCGGGTCAGTCAATAAAAACACCCGGCGTTTGAAAAAATCCTGCCCTTGAATATCAAAGCAATAATATTGTAAACTATCTTATTTTATCCCCGATGTATCAAATTAGGTTCAGTAATTTACCCGGCTTTAATTGGCCATTCCTTCCCGTCGAAATAGGAGATATTCTACAGAAAGCCCCTTTCGAAAACCTGCAAAAACGAGTGAAAACACCAAGCAAGGTTTCCCTTTATTCTAATTCCTAGCAATGATAACTCGTGGATGTGTTCATGTATTTTGTTCTCATGGGAGAATGGAATCCCCCTGAATAATTTATTCACACTAGGGGGAAGACCTTTCAACACGCCAAAAGGAAAGTACGTGCTAAAGCGTGCTGAAAGTCATCGCTGTGAGGTAAACACATTAGGGATTTTTGCTTGTAATTTTAGCATGTTTTTTAGGGTTTCTCAAAGGGATTAATTTCAGAAAATTGCTTACAGAATCTGAACGGAATGACCGACTTTAGTCATGAAAATTTCTAAAAGTAATTGAATATGTTAGCTATTCAATCACGTATTGAAAAATTTCGTTGCTAATGGACTCAGGAGTAGTAGCCTTTCAAACGCCGGGCATTTTTTTCTCTTTTGACTCACGCAGTACAGTTTGTTTTACCTGAATGATGTATCAAAAACGAGGCAATACAGAATGCCGCTACTCCTATTGGTTAATCGAACATTTCCCGCGGGTTTCCCGTACCCTTGTATAATACGATACAAGCCGGTTTGTCTCCACAACAACTTCTATTGGCCCGTGAGATTTACAATTAACTCAGACGACAAGACAGTAACAAAATGTGTTTGCCAAAATGATGCAAGTCAGAATTAGAAGCTATCAAGGAATAAAACTCATTCTAACCGGTTTTGTCGATGTACAGGAAAATATAAATCCCTCGGTCTTGCACGGACCTCGCAAGCTCGGTCGGTGCTTTTAAGGCCTCGGGCTTTATATTTGCCTATACAACACAAAAACCGGTTAGTATGCGCATATTAGTTTCAGAAACAGAAGAGGTAGCTAAAGTTTCTTTTAAAGGACACGTCCGTGGTCGGTATAACTGTTGATTACCATAGAGATTACACTGTTTTGAATGGTGTGTAGTACTTTTTTCAACTTTTTTCTCTTGTAATCTGTGAAACTACATATTTCAATCTGCTAAGAAGTGCAAAATAACGTCATTTTGTATGACGTCACTTCACGTTGACTTGAACGAGGCTGCCAAATGTGTTGATATTATACCACACCCATAGCTACCCTCCTTATCGCACCTTCGCACACTCGTACGAAATACAAAATGGCGACGATATTTGGCCTAACTTACGAAGATTAATTGTCAAATTTTTGAAAGTTCAAGGCATGAAAACTAGGAAAGAGCTCACAGCTGGTGTTCAGCAGCTGGTAAGGGTGCTTTGTAACAATAATTTTGCCAACCCCGGACTTGCCCTTTAAGGGGTTCCTGATAAAGATGAGTGTGGCCTTGGTCTACATACTAACCTGGCTTCTTCTGCTGGTATCGCAAAAAGAATGGATGATAGAACTGCATTCTAAATGGGCCTTGGACAGGAAATTCTTTCCACTCGAAGATGAAATACAATCGACTATTATGTTTGGATCTTAACACAGGGGTAATAATTGTCTTCAAATCTGGTGTGAAGTAAGCTTTATCTTTATCATATGGGCCAACTTTCCAAACAATTGGGCCAAAATGCAAACCATTTCTGAAGTAAACATGTCTGCAGTTTTTGATGTAGTTGTCATCATACACTTCCGACGGAATAGCTGTGTAAATATGGACAATAGCTTCAGCATCGCGATGTTCTCCTGGCTTTTTCTCTCTGCTGTCAAAACGAAGTTTGGTCTCTTGTAGAGCCAAGGGAAAAGACATTTCGTTTAATTGGTAGCCGAGAACAAACAGCGAATGGTGCATTGACGGAAATACTTGATATGGATGAGTATGGCATGTCTGATCTTTAAAGTTGAATTCGGAGACAAGATCTATTCTTGGAACCAAAAGGCCAATATTTCTTGTGCTTTCCTTCTCGCCTGAAAAAGAAAGTTATCGGGTGAGTCAAAACAAAGTTTACGTGTTTGGCGGACCTGGGAATAAAAAGTATGTAACCGACTCAGTAATGCACCGCATATAAGAAACACAAATTTAAGAAACACCAGCCCTGATTTTCAAAATAATAACCCCTTTGATAAGAAACAGGCTCAGGTCTGAAAAACATTTCTTTCTTATTTGAAGATTACTGACATGAGAATGGTAAATATTTTCAGCTTTCAAGTCGAGTCAAACTGTATAAATTCAAAAAGAAACCAAGACCTTTGCATGCAAACAAAGCTTAAAGCACCTTCCAGGAATAATTGTAGCTTTTCTTGGAAGTGAAAATTTACAAATACAAATAAAAACAGTATGTTTTGCATCACCATTAAAGAGCTTGTGTCTGAGTAGTTAATTGATAGTACATGATTTAGCTAATAAGAAACCTAGGAAACTTTACCAAGTTATATTTCATTTTATAAGAAATATGCCTGGTGTCCCAACAAACGCAACGGATTAAAAATCCTAACACAAGCTGTTTAAAATAAAGAATTGAATAATAATTACTTTTCTCTAAATCTGCAATGATTTGTTTAAATTTGATATATTTTTCAGAATTTTGGTGGCTTGGTTACAGAGTTAAAAATCAATAGATTTTAAATTTGTTGTCAGAGCAAAACCAGAGCTGCCAGCGTTAGTGCAAAACTGCAAAATTACAACCATGGCATACATGCAACTTCACAAGATTACAGACAAGCACACAATTTGATAACAACAAAGCAACAAAACATTTGTGCAAGAAATGTGTCAAATCTTTTCTTGAGTCTACACAATCAAGCGAAAGGAGCAAAGCGCTACTAATCTTTCAGCGAAACAAAATTTAGTTTTGTTGTTTTCTGTAAGGTCTATTCATTGGTGAACCAAACAGCCAAAAAATGTTTTAACCTGTTTTGTTTCCATTTTGATCGATTGAGCAAAATCAGGCATGCAATGTCTATTCATGAGTGTATGAATTGTATCAAATCGCATTGTCTGTAGCACGAAGCCTATCGATGAGACGTTTTTGAGTAGATTACTGGCGCTTGCAGAGAAGATATGGAGCGAGACAAGTTTGCAAGAAGTTGCTCAAGACTGGATGCTTTAAACGAAATTTGGAGACATTTGAATGGAAAATGAAGTCAACTTGATCCTTGAGTCGTTGCTAAGTGAATCATTTAGCTCAATAATACAAACTAAGCCCTTTTGGGGGCAACGAATCAGTTTTATCGGTAAGAAGTTTAGGCCCAGATCACGTTTGTGGCAGAAATAGCTGAAAATCACCTGCGATTTTGAGATGTAACTGAAGGGACAGTGCTTGGGTTATTGCTGAGGGTAATATCCATACTCGCTGAGATTTTCATCCTAATATCCTATCTGCAACGACTTTTATCGATGTTTGAACGAATGTCAATATTCTTCGATCGGAAAATGAATGTAATTTCGGCTCTAAATGAGATGTTTTTCCAAGCAAGATACAAACTGCAGAGGGGTATCCCTTCTACTGATTCATCAAAGAAAGTTCCATGTAATAATTGTAACTCAGGATTCACTTCGAACGGCCAATTTGGTATAACGTGGTTGGAAAGGGGCTATCTGATTAGATGAATACTGTGAAATTGGACCAGCATGGATTTGAGCTGTATGCTTATATATAGAAGGAACCAATTTTTCGCAGATTAGCTAAGCTTGCATGTTAGCTTTGATAATGTTTAGGACTGAAAATGTGTTGAATTTATCCATTTGACGCGTAAAATTGTATATTGAATCGGCTAAATATGGGATGAAAGAACTGAAAAGCTATCATATTTAACCTATCCATTAGATTTTATGGATAAGCCCCCCTCTCTAATAGCCCCCCTCTAGAGTTTTCGAAAAATAATCAGCCACCCAGGGGGCCTAACATTGAGCTTTGACGGTACTACAGATGATTTGGGAACACAAAAACTTTTAGACACTAAAATTTCGGGAGAGTGGAAGAAAATAATATACTTCAAAAAAGGAAGAAAGTAAGACACATACTTGGCTTGGAAGAGAATGACATGTCAAAGCAAGGTCCGCTGTTTCCTTCATTATTACAGTCACTGCCCAGTTTCCAGTCACCATAATTTTCAAAGTTGCTTTCAACACTAAAGCTGATATCGGCTGTAACAGAAAAATAAATAATCGAGCAATAAGATATAGTGCAATTATTAAACAATTAATAGGTCAATACTGGGAAACATTTGAATCACAGTTCAATGAACGGACCGAGTGCAGTGTGAGTGAGTCCCTTACAAGGAACTAAGATCAAAATATTTTGCAGCACGGAGAAATCGTTTGATAAAGATAATAGGGTGTGTTTGATTAGTAATTCCAAATCTACCAAATTCTGAAAACGGTAGACTTCGCAGAGACGGAGAGACAGTTTCCAATCAAACACAAAGTTCTTCAAAGTGGCAGGTTTCAGATTTGTCCTAGCGAAGACGAGGTGTCCAGTTGAAAAACACGAAGACGAGTCTAGTGCTTGGCACAAAGGGAAAAGCTACCGATTACCGTAACAACGCAAGCAAAGTTGCCTCGTTCTCAGAGTTCTGCAAATGAAATCGAGAATCTCTCCAAAGTTTGTCAATCTTTCTGCCTTTTGGAGCAGAAGGTTCAGCAGGCATGCCAAACCTGCCAAACCTACCAAACGTGCCGTTTTCGGAATTGGGGAGTCAATCAAACACAAATGCCGAGTCTTTCAAGCCTACCGTTTCAGAATTGGTACCAATCAAACACACCCTTATTATATGACAGTCAAGTTTCAGAAACATTGCTTTCATTACAGTACGATTTTCTACAGCGATTTTCATTCTATTCATTACAGCAGTAGTTGAGCTTTTAGACTAACTACCTTCGCGATTTTGTTTATGCATGATCGTAGGTTCTTCTTCAAAATATACAGCAAAGAAGTCTTCAAGCAATATGTTAAACTTTGACTGTCCATTTCTACGGCCTGGACCTTCACAAGAAGCCCCTTCATTGCTGGTGATTTCTAAGGCGAAACCAGTCAAATACGGTTTCAACAATACGGCTTTTGAGGTCCTGTCAAGAACCATCAAATTGCTCAGTTGCTGGTCCGAGGAGCCGTATTTTCAAATGCCATACAATAGAGATAAATAATGATTGATGTACCGGGTGTCCCAAAAAAAGGTAACAGATTTGATCAAGGCTAGTGTAAAGAATTGAGCTCGAATCAATCGGAAATCATCTTTGAACTATTCCTTGATAGTTTACTTCAAGATAGATACCATGTTTGTTGATATTAGAACATTGAGAGAAGATATTTTTATCTTGAAAGCACAGATTTGCCTCCATCTAAATCTTGACTTTCATGATAAAAATTTCTTCTTTTAAAGCTCCAATATCAGCAAACAAGGTGCCAGTCTTCAAGTTGAATATCGAGGAATAGTTTAAAGATTATTTCCGATCGATTCAAGCTAAATCCTTAGCGTTAGCCATGATCAAATCTGTTACCTTTTTTCTGGGACACCCGGTATACACATAGTATTCAAAAAAGTTGTGCCCTACTCGTATGACTGTTGCGGAGGAGTCGTAAGTTCTATTCTCGAGTTCTTGATATAATTGAATATGGCAGGCTTCAACAGTCAACCAAGAGTTTGAGACCTTGAATTAGCCAATCCGACAAATGGTTTGGCTGCTGAATATATGACATGGGTAAGTCTAGAAAGTGACCGCTTTCAAAACAGCATTTTCTTTCATCTTCAAAAAATGCCAAAATCAAGTAACTACTGGAGGAAGTGCTCTACTGCTGTGTTGAAATATTTTCTACAATTTGAGAAGTGTTAATTGTATTTTTTTACTGATAACATAGTAAGACTAAGCCATTCTAATCTGAGAAAAATTCAGTCACAAAATCTCCTACTGCAGTTGCTGATGATTTAAGTTGAAGATATATAAGGTTAGTAAGATTTGAATCAATTTGAGGCATACCATTTGAAAGGACAATCTTTCTTCTTTTCACTGATATCCAGGTTGGGTGGATTCAGGGCCGTCGGAATGAAATTCATATTTGGGGGGCTGAAACGAGGTGCGAGCGTAGCGAGCATAAAAAGGGGGTCTGGGGGCTTGCCCCAGGGAAAATTTTTCATGGCCAGGCCCTTTAGATCGTTTGGAAACGCCCCATTTTTGAAAAACGTGCCATTGACGGAAGCAAAGGATCACGATTAATGAGAGTCTTTCCATGAAAATTTTGAAATTTTTGACTTGTATGACATCGAAAGATATTGCATTTTTGATAGATTCTGGTAGCTTCCTCGAGTATAGAGTTTGAATCTTCATTCTTACGACCTTGGTTATTACAGCCTTTCTCACTTACAAAAATCAACAAACTTCAGCAAATTATTGGACGAGGATGAAAATGCCTGTTTCCCTCCTAAGGGTATCACCTCAAGTGCTTTTAAGCCTGAATTTCATGATAAAAATGTGTTTCATAATGTTTTAACTGAAAAGGGGATCGAGTTTGCTTTTCCAGCATGCTGCATTTGAAAATGGTGATACTTAAGAAAGTATCAATTTAATGATGAATAATTCCATTAATGTATCCTAACTGAATATCATTAGACAGAAGAAAGATTATACTTTCAGATGGTATACCTTACATCTCCTCAAATTTTGCCAATTTCTAAAGGTTTCAAATTATTTTTGGGTTGCGTTTTCTCTGAAACACCCTGTATAAAGGGTCTTACCGGTTGCACGAGATGATGTGCAGAAACGAAATTGACCAGAATATACACTGGTTAAAGAACACCATGGTGCAATGCTGTCAACAGAAGTACACTTAGTGTACGATACGTCTTTATATGTGAATGGGAATTTGCAACATGCGCTTGAATCCATCTCATCCTCACAGGCAACTGAAATAAAAGAAAACGAGTAAATGCAGGAAAATGAAATAAGGGCAAACCAATTAATACGGGTAAATGGAATACGGGGAAGCAAATAAATGCTGGCAACAGAAGTATCGCAAAAGCTCTCATAAGCCCCTCTCTATTAAGCCCCCCTCTCAAATAAACCCCCTCCAGAGAGCCAAAACTTTTAATAAGCCCCTCTCTCTCTAAAGCACCCTCTAAACATATGTCAAATTCCAGAAGTTACCAACGATTTTCAACTTATTTAGCTTGGACAAGTTTGTATGTAAATGTTGATATGGTTCGGGATAACTGCGTCAAATGTATGTATTTTTGGCTCGTGACATGGTATGCTGAACCCGCAAAATATGGGACAAAATAATGATAAAGCTATCATATACCGGGTGAGCAAGAAAAAATTTGATTTCTATAAAGATTTGTATACCTGCTTCAGTAGCGATATGTTGATACGGGATGCCACTTGAAGATCCTTGTGATGAAAAATAAGAGAGAGAAAATTACGCTAATTCCATCACAGGAAGCCCAGGCAGTTAACTTAACTGAACAATAATAAGTTTACAATCTTAAAATCCTTAATTGTATAATACCTTTGTGTGTTATTTGTTGTTGTACCTCTCCTCAGCTGTGTTGTGTTTCATTGAATTCAGCATTGCACTGTGTTATTGTTCGAATGCAAGAGTTCGATACGATGTAACTTGCTGGTATTCTTATAGGTACCTTCAGGTATTCTAATTGTTACCTAAAACTACCTTCAGATATAAGGTAGAAATTAATGAAAAGGGTGAAACAACAAACATATTTATACTCTCTCAATAGCCTCATGAATTTTTTTATTTAACATCTAGTTCTTTGTAGCAACGTGTTACTAGAATCATTATGATGTATAGTAAACAACACACAACCAACAACGTTGCGTTATTGCAGTACAACCACAGGCAGTAATGCACTGTGTCTGTAGCTTATTACCTCGATATTACAGCTCTCTTTGTTGTTTGCTCTTCCGCCTAGGCCTAAACAGTGTTAGAAATCAAATTTGAATGACTCCTGCGTGTCTGAACAGTTAGCTGCTACACAGCATTCATCCTCGTTTCAAACTTCCTCTTGGAAGTTTGAAATGACGCTGAATGCTGTGTAGCAGCTATCAGTCCAGACGCGCAGGAGACATTTGAACTTGATCTGTAGCAGTGGTAGCACTGGTTAGGCTTGGGCCAAAGGGAATATAACGAAGAAAACTATGGTAAATATCGAGGTAATGAAAATTGATTTCTTAGCTACAAACGAGGTGCATTATCATTGCACGTGGCCTGTCAAGAATACCTTCAGACATTTCAAAGCTTGTCCAATTTATAGATGTAAAACGCAAGGCATTTAGCCTGACTACTCGACTGTCGCAACTCCTTTGTCTGCACTGGCGCTCCTTTGTCTGTACTCGCCAATTGCTTTGAAATACAGTAGTGCGTCGTCAATCAAAATCAGCAAAAAGAGCAGACTATGTATTTAGATACATGTTTCCTCTGGATTTTGTATTTTCTGGTCGTACTGCAGACTGATGATATATATGGCCAGTTGATAAATTAAGCCAATAGACATATTTGGGGAGAGAGACTGAGGAGAGCGCTGCCCCATACTAACACCCTTGACAACAGTAGGACTTGGGGGAATCCCCTCCGCTTCAGTAATGAGCGTACGGCTTGCGTCTCGGTTACATCTCCCTGCAGAATCGAGTTATTTTGGATTTATTTGCACTTTAATTTGGTATGGTAAGTGTTTTATCTTGATTCCAGGCGTCTCCTTTACTTATTTGTGAGCGTATTGTGAGCCACTTTGTTGCATGTAGCACTCGAGTTTGAAGTTAGGCCTGTTGATGGGCTGGACCTTAACTGTGCCCCTTCAAAGCTGAGGTCCAATGTCTGCAATAAAGTGGCTCAAAATACACTCACCAATGGGTGAAAGGATGACCAGAGGCCATATAATGCAGAGAAAGCACTTGAAAGGTGCAAATAGATCGAAAATAAGTCAAGTTTGTAGGGGGATGCAACCGGGATGCAACGAGGGCATTCTCCTGATTTCCTGCTGTTGCTAAGGCTGCCAGAATGGGCCGCGCTCTCCTCAGTCTCTTTCTCAATATTGCGAAAAGTTTTATTCAAACTCGCAGACAAACAAATGATCTGGAAGTAGAAGTCTTCAGCATAGGTTTCAAATCTTTAAAAAGCTGGGTGTAAAACTCAATGACCTATTTCTTTGAACTGAACGGCGTCAAAGAAACTTGAACTATTTTACAGTAAATCTGCCGTTGAACTTTTCTGAAATCCTCAATATTTTCAGAATTACAGTGTTTTCTTCTTTGTTAAGAATTCAAGAAAATCTTCGAAAAAAACTTTAAACTATCGTAATTTCTAAACCCCTTGACGAAAGATCAAATCATTTTGAAGAAAACCATAGTTTTTGGGTGCCTACAATGTGTTATCAAGCAAAACTCTCTCACTCTTCTGGTTTGTGATTTAGAAATTTGATGACGTCAGATCATAAAATGAGCTGAAATATAAAATAGGCTGTAATTTCGACAAATAATGAAGATTTCTGAAAAGTCCAACGGTAGAATCTTAGAAAAATGGCTAAAGTTTCCTTCAAGTCATTCAAATCAAAGAAATAGGTTATTGAATTTCACACCCGCCTTTTTTCGTAGATTTAAAGATTTGCAACCTATGCTGAAGTCTTCTTAAAAGAGAAAGTAGGCTGGTGACACAATTTTCGACGTGCGAGCCGTCTGATTTGTCTGATTAACTGAATGTTTATCCACACGATTTTCGAAGCCCATCTGCTTACCCACACGGACCAGTCATCAAAAGTTCCGACTCAAATTCACAAGCGACAAACAACTGTCAGACGACTTGCCTGTCCGAACGATTTGTTCATCTACTTGCAGGACAGTAGCTACTGAATGAGCAATAAAAAACAAAGGCTAAAAACTCCAAAAACCTGCTTCATAAACCTCCACTTCGCAAAGTGTCAAAACATCACTTCTTCTCAACTGTATTTTGACGATACGACCAACTACCGGAGTGCAACTCAGCAGTATTGTAGCACCACTGCCAACTACACCATTATGGTGCCAGCACCTGAGAGTAGAATAATACTTATAATGGTCATGTTGTTGTCACTGTCGTTGGTACCACAATGTATCGTCCGTGTAGTGCTGTACCTGGGTGAGTCAGTAAAAGGCGGGCGTTTGACTAAATGCTGCTCACAATATAGGGAGGGGCTCTTCCATAATTAATGTACCTGGGGATGTCCCGCGCTCAAGAGTATACTTTTCGGACTTGTAGTCTAGCCAAAGGTATACCTTTTCGCAGATTTGATCTGGTAACGATCAAGCCACGGTCTAGCAACGGTCTAGCCAAAGGTATCATATTTGACAATATTTGTCGTGGAAACGGTCATGTTTTAGTAAAGTTATCTAAAGAAGCAGTTGAATTAGAAATTTCATCCTGATAACCCATTTTTATTGATAAGGAACTAGTAAATGGAACAAATACGCATTTTGAAATTTGCAAATTCAAACTTAAAAAAATTTTGACGTAAGCTGACTCGAAAGGAGTGGAGATGAATCCAGCCAATTGTATCATTTTTTAAATGTCAGAATAGCTAAGGGTATCACTGTTGCCTACGCGGAAGTCAAAGAACCACAATCCTGGACAAAAGGTTATGAGAATAGTAGCATTTAAGCTATTGACCGTATTTTTAATAAAAAGAGGGATTTAAGTATTGCAAACCCCCTCCCCCGGTATCACTGTTGCTCAACAATGATTCCTGAATGCATGTACAGTAGTGTCCGCATATAAGAAACACGAATTCAACGAATTTAAACAACAGACCTTGATTCTTAAAACAATACTCCCTCGTATAAGAAACTAGTGTAGGTCTGAAAAGGGCTTGTTTCTTATTCAAAAACTATGAAAGTATTAGAAATTTGAAAAGCATAACAGAGGCCCCGTCCACACGTATACGTTTACGTTTGTAAACGCATACATTCTTATACGTTTACACCTTGCGTCCACACGTAAACGGCGTTTCAAGTTATCCTAAAAGCATACATTCGAAAACGCTTTCCAAAGTGGATACTTTTGAAAACGCTGTTTTCACGTCTCCGTGTGGACGGTCGTAAACGCATACTTTCGTAAACGGTGACATCACAGACTTCACATTCACCAATCATCTGCAGTTCTTATTTTACCGCTGTTTTTGCGTTTTCGTGTGGACGGTCGTAAACGCATACCTTTGTAAACGATGACATCATAGATTTCATGCTCATCATTCATTTCCCATTGTTTTGGCGTTTACATGTGGACAGGCTAAAACGCTCCATAAACGATTAGTGGATCAGTGTGGACGGAAAACATTCTATGCGTTTACAAAACGTAAACGTATACGTGTGGACGTGGCCAGATTCAGCTTTGCAATTGAATTAGGCTGTACCTATTCAAATGAAAACAAGAATTTTACATACAAATGAAGCAAAAAACACTTTTCTGGAATAATTGTAACCTTTTCTTGGTAGTGAAAATTTACAAATACAAATCAAAATATTGTAGTGTATATGACAATGGAGCTTGTGTCTCAGTAGCTCCATGATATGATAGTACATGATATTTCTAATAAGAAACTTAAGAAACTTTACCCTGATTTGAACTTTATATCTCCTTTGGTAAGAAACAAATCAGACCTCAAATTGAAAACACTGTTTCTTATATGCGGGACACTACTGTACGTGACAGTCGACGCGTCCCAACCTCAAACAACATTGATACGGGGGAAGGTGAGAACTTTGAGCCCGTGAAAGCGACAAATTGCTCTGTCGCATCATAGCTTTTGTCAGGATTGCAATTCTTTACAAACAAAGACGAAGATTCCCAGCCTTACCAGAAAACAGGTGCTTTAGATAATAAACAAAACGTCTTTGTAATTTCGGCAAAATTGCTAAAATTGGGAAAAGTTTTTTGCTGTTGCAACAGCTGCTAAAGTTCTTAAAAGTTGCCTAACAAAGGTGGAAAAGTGCTCGAAGCATGGAAACTTACTTGTCTGGAAGAAAGAAAGGGGGTGAGAGAAAGTGGAATAGAAGGTAGGAAAGAAGGGGAAAATGAATGATGAGAAAGTGAAAGGAGCATGAAGACGAGGAAGAGTGAAGGATGAAAAGAAGATACGATGATGAAGAAAACAAGAAGGAATGAAGGAAGGAAAGGATAAGAGAATAACAGTGTTGGGATTGTGCTCTTTTCATTTACAGTTCTGTGATCCAAGGAATGTTTTAAGAGTAATTCCAGTTCCTACTGGATTATCAACTCCACTCTACATAACACTGCAATTCAGCTGAAATCTGGGACTACGGAAAATTGATAAAACAACGAAGCAAAGAATTCTAGTTTGATGTTTCTTCGCAGGAAGGCAACTATTTTGTCCACCACTGTTGCCTAAAAGACTGCAAATCACCACAAAGTTGTTGCGCAATTGGTGGACAGGGCTAAACCTTATTAAGCATTATAGAAAATCGTAAACAGTGGCCACCGCCAAATGACCCACTTGTAGGTCCAGAAACGACCATTTGGAGGTGAGGGTAATTCTTAATAATCTTGTTCTGGCTCTCTTTAACTCCGACTGGGACACTTGTTAGGCAATAATGGGAGTACAGGACACCTAACTAGTCCATGGTACGGAATTGTGTAACTTTTAGGGTACAATTTCTACGATGGTATCTAGATATAACGGTATGATTTTCATTGATATTCGACGATTTCCGCATTTATAGGTACGATTTTTGGTAAAAATCAGTTCTGGGTATACTTCTTCACTTTTACTTGATGTATAGATACCTTTTTTGCTTTTGCGGTTTTATGGGGACGCTTTTAGGTTCTGGATATCACAACCCCCTACCATTGAAACTTAAGTAGCCCCCTCCTCCCCGGGGGGTCTCAAATCATAGCAGTACAGAGTTGTACTAGGCCCCGTTTACACGAGATCGAATCCAAATGAATCCGTACCCAAACTGTAACGGATAGGCCTTGCGTTTACACGGGACTCGACGGATCCGAACCAATTTGGATCTGCGATCTGGATCAGCTTGTGCTGTTGTATCGTGATACACTGTCAAAATTATTGGACAAGCACGCCCCCCTCAAAACCAGGTCATTTGTTGTAAGACCAAAATTACCATGGTTTAACGGTAGTATTAAAGAAGCCAAAAAAGCAAAAAAAGAGGGCGGAGAAAAAATGGCGTAGTTCAAAGAATGAAAACGACAAAGAACATTTCAAATCTAAAAGGAACGAGTATTTGTATCTGCTAAATACAGCGAAACAGAAATATTACTCTGATAAAATTGAAGAATCACAGGGAGACCAGAGGAAACTTTTCAAATTAGTCAAATCGATTATGAAGCCAGAAGAAAACGTTAAGTATCCAGTCTCTAGTTCTATGGAAAATCTTACTAATGAATTTAATGAATACTTTATCACGAAGATCGACCTAATTAGAGAAAAGCTTGATGAGATAGAGATGGATACAAGCCCTGCAGAGTATTTGATGGATTACAAGCAAGTCAAAGAGTTTTCGGTCTTTGAAAGGTTATCAGAAGACCAAGTCAAAATGCTCATTATGAAATCACCTAACAAACAATGTGCTGCGGATCCTATCCCTACTTGGATGCTCAAAGAATGTCTTGATATAATACTGCCATTCCTTGGTCATACTGTCAATTTGTCATTACAGACTGGTCACTTTGCGGATGCTTGGAAAGAAGCACTTTTATCTCCATTATTGAAAAACTCTACTTTGGACATAGTATTTCCGAATTTCCGACCAGTGAGTAATCTACCGTTCGTTTCGAAATTGGTTGAGCGTTGCTCGTCTGAACAGGTCCTATCACACATGAGCCTAAACTGTCCCTTGCCGGTTTGCCAGTCGGCTTACACGAAGAACTGCAGTACAGAGACTGCATTGTTGAAAGTAACTTCGGACATCCTGTCTGATATGGATGACAACAAAGTTACGTTGTTAGTAATGCTCGATCTAAGTGCCGCCTTTGACACCATCGACCATAGCATATTATTAGAAACTCTAAGGAAAAAAGTGGGAATTTCAGGAAAGGCTCTTGACTGGTTTCTATCATATCTCAGCAACAGATCTCAACGTGTACAGATCTCCAACGTAGTATCAGATAGAGAAAAACTCAAGTATGGAGTGCCCCAAGGTTCCTGCTTGGGTCCCATCTTGTTTCTTATTTACGCAAGTACTTTGTTTAATGTAATTGAGCAGCATCTTCCAAACGCTCACTGTTATGCCGATGACCACCAGATATATCTGTCTTTTAAACCAGTCAATCAAACGTCACAAGAAGAAGCACTTCATGTAATACAGAATTGTGTCAAGGATGTTAGAAAATGGATGCTAGTAAACAAGCTAAAGATCAATGATTCAAAAACAGAGTTTCTTATTATCGGTTCTAAACATCAGTTAAGTCAAATCACGATAGACTCTATCAAAATCGGAGATTCAGAGATAAAGCCAGTGACTAGTGTTAAAAATTTGGGAGTACTTATTGATAACAATCTGTCCATGGAAAGTCATATTACGAAGACGTGCAGCGCTGCATTTTATCACATCTACAATATCAAGCACATAAGGAAATATCTTACTCGAGACCTGACTGAAAAGATTGTGCATGCTCTAATCACAAGTAAACTCGACTACTGTAACAGTCTTCTGTTTGGTTTGTCGAATTCTCAGTTGCAAAAGTTGCAGCGTGTTCAAAATGCTGCCGCAAGAATTATTACTGGGACTCGCAAGTATGATCACATCACTCCAGTACTGCGAGAATTGCATTGGCTGCCGGTAAAAGAAAGGATTGACTTCAAGATTTTGTTGTTGACATTCAAGGCACTTAACAACATGGCTCCAGCCTACCTGAAAGATATGTTGAGGTTGCAAACAAGTGATAGATGCAAATTGAGGTCAGAAAAATCTGTGGCCTTAATAGTTCCAAGGACAAAATTTACATCTCGTGGGGACAGAGCATTTTGCACTGCAGCCCCTAGGGTCTGGAACAAATTGCCTGTTGAAATTAGAAGATCTCAGAGCGTCCATACTTTCAAAACAAGATTAAAAACCCATTTATTTGACAATCATTTTAACATATAAAGGACATCTTTTAGCTTTTCTCGCTGTAATGTAAAGGTTTTTAATTCGAATTTGTTCAGCGCTTTAGAATATATGTGTATAGATTTTAGCGCTCTATAAGTGCATATTTATTATTATTATTATTATTATTATTATTATTATTATTATTATTATTATTATTATTATTATTATTATTATTATTATTATTATTATTATTATTATTATTATTATTATTATTATTATTATTATTATTATTATTATTATTATTATTATTATTACTATTCTTACCCAAACGGGCGAATGTGATCCCGTTTGGATCCGATCCCAAAAAGATCTCGTGTAAACGGGTGGGATCGGATCAAAACTGGTACGGATAGGAAATGACACGATTAAACTGATAATCCTTTGTTGGCATTTCAAGGAGGGGAATCAGAGATGAGACAAGGTCTATTAGAGTGCAAAATTTCAAAGGATCTGATTAAAATAAGAGGAAAGGTTTATTAGAGCGTTGCTAAGAGTTCATAAAATCCATATGGATCCGATCCTGTGTAAACGCCCCTCAAAAAGTGGATCGGATCCCGATCGCATTTGGATCCGATCCCGTGTAAACGGGGCCTTACTCTACAGTCTGCCCATACTGCCCATACTTACAGGTGATTGTCAACTGTTACGTCAAAATTTGACAATCTATACGACTCTTCATCTCTGTTTGTGACTTGTACACTGTGTACAAGGTATGGCTTTCCAAGATCTACACTCCACCATGGTTCATCTGCATAGTCAGTATGTGTACATGAGTCTCCGCTGTAGATCACGTTCTTGTTGCCATCTACAGCTCTGCTCGAAACACCACCATAGCTAGTTGATGACTGATTAGTTACTTTTCCCATGGCAATGTTTGCGCTTGACGCTTTTGTGTTTGCTTTGAGGCAAAATTAAAAGAAGCTGAAAATGCTGGATGAGTTAAAACATACACTGAGTGACCAAGGAAACGTGAAATTTCTTGAAAAATCATTAAAATCAGATCATCAAATGAGCTCTATTAAGCTGTCTTCTACGCCAACCCACCCCCCCCCCCTTCACTCACATCAAATTTTGGAGTACGTAATGAACCAGAAAAGGTTCACAATTTTAAGAATTCACAGCGTCAAGAGTACTTCACAGATCTGAATGATTCAAATTCTAGTTAAAATCCAAAAGATCGAAGTCTTTTTGTGATTTTTCTGGCTGTCTTACGAGCACTAGAAATATAGATAAATTCAACTTAAAAAAATTTCATGGTTTCACGGTTGCAAAATTCGCGGCAAAATTACTGAAAAAGGGCCTATAACATTGATCAAATCATAAAGGACTCCTAGCACAGAACAATAAAGAAAACACAATTTCTCATGGGTGACAGCAATACTCTGTACATGTATTGCCATGGGACTGAAAATCCTTGGTATTTGCTTGAAAGTTTATGTCTTATAACTATTGGAAGGGGTGAATGCCCAGGGCCTATTGCTTTGTGTGAGGAGAGTCCTTACGATTTGATGGCTATTTTAGGCTCTTTATCAGTCATTTTGCAACCATCAAATTTTTATAAAGTTGAATTTACCTCTACTTCTAGTGCTGGTAAGACAGCAAGGAAAATCAAGAAAATACTTAGATCTTTCGGCTTTAACTGGGAACTTGTTCTGGCTCACCCGGTATACCAAAGGCCTTCTAGTTACTCTGTATGCTAGTTTTGATATGTTTTGGGATAAAAAAGTTATGTCAAATAGGTGCATTTGATTTAGACTCGCCTACGCTTGTAGAAACGGTGATGCTCTTTACTGACCCTATGTGAAACCTTTTAAAGGGTCCCAATGAGCCGAGTTCGATGTTCTATCACTATTGTATACATTCGAACATTCAACAAAATGTATCAATCTGTTGTTCGACTTCCATTCTTTTTTTGAATGTATCTTAAAGATCAACTGGGCTTAAATCAACTGCAGCTTTTTCTTCTCACGACCATCGGGTCTAAAATGCCTTAAAAACCAGTTTTCCAGAACTGCTGGACCATAAAACTGGGTATCAGTACTTTGGTACAGGTTTATTCATGCCCTGGTAGCAAAAATCGGTTTCCTCCAAGCTCAATCTGCTGAGCAGAAGATGACGGGGCGACAGAAACTTGTCACCGACTGATATTTCTTGTCGTTTTTACAGCTCTAGAGAAATAAGACCCTCAATGGAGCGACAACAACAACAACAATTAGACTCTATGAGATGAGTTTAACTTAAGGGTCCTTATGGAGTGAGGCTATATTTGACTCATGAAATGTATACTGATTTCCAAAATAAGGGGTACAAGAACTAAAAAGTTGCTACTTTCAAACATTTGCTGAAACAATCTTTGAAAAATCAAAGGGTGTGAAAGCTCTTGTACAGCATCAACATTTTCTTTTCTAACTAGAATATATTGAATGTCAATTTTCCTTTATTTTTGTTTTGAATTGCATATAGGTTAGCATAGGTTTTTAGACAGGGCAAATTGTAAAGCACTTTTTTTCTGAATCACTGAATGTATTACCATGTATAAATAAATAAAAATCAGTCAATCAATCAATCAATGAATCAATCATTTATATCCTCATCATTTGACTTTGTGAAAAAGCCTCTCTAAAAAGCATCCCCCTCCTATGAGCCCCTCCTCTGGAGTGTCCGAAATCAAATAAGCCCCGCGGGGGCTTAATAGAGCTTTACCAGTAAATGAGCCCAGGCCCCGGTGACTAAACAGAGATTTTTTACTGTCAGTTACTGATACTTGTCACACTTTTGGGGAATTTGCTTCTTAAATGGCACACCCCCGTCATCTGATTATTGAAACTATTGCTGGGATCTAAAAGGCAAAACTGGTTTCCTGTAAACGCCCCATTTCAAAATTCAAACCTAAGCCTATGAGACTGCGCGTGAATTTCCTTGTCCAGTTCTGCCGCGTTTTTAAAGCGAGATTGAAAGCGAAAGAGGCTTGCCAATGATGGAATCGGGTCTGCGGCTGAATGTGTTCGATCGTATGGCTCATAAAATCGGTTTTTGAGCCGATGAGCCAAGGGCCAACTGGCTCAACTTAATTCGTCATTTAGGTGTGAGCCACGAGATGGGTGGCTCGGTGCAAATTCTAGTGCACCTTCTTCATTGTTCTGTGCGAGGAGTCCTTTATGATTTGATCAATGTTTTAGGCCCTTTTTCAGTCACTTTGTCACCATGAAAATGTTTAAATGTTGAATTTAGCTATATTTCTAGTGCTCGTAAGACAGCCAGGAAAATCAAGAAAAGACTTCGATCTTTTGGCTTTCAACTGGAATTTGAATCATTCAGATCTGTGATGTACTCTTGATGCTATGAATTCTCAAAAGTGGGAACTTTTTTGTCTCACCCAAGACGTGCTCTGTCTCTGGTGTTTGATAAATATTCACGAACAAATTTTTAAACAATTTCAATTAAGGCCGATAAAATGACAAGATCTTAATGATTTTTCAAGGAGTTTCCTTTTTATTCAGTCACCCTGTGTATTGGAAATATCTAGTACTAAATGCAATAAAAAATCTATTTACACTGCATCAAATAACTTTGTTTTTCCGTTGACTTAATACAGGGTGTCCCAGAAAAATTGTGCCCCGTTTGCCTGAAGATTGCGAGAAAACAGCAAAAGATTATCACTAACCTTGTCCATGAAGTTGCTCTTCAGATGTTCAATTAAAGTTTGCCACCGTTCCCGTGAAAATCCGTCGAAAAATGATGGAGCTATGACTTTCAGAAGACCAAATCTGCCTGTTGACTGAAACCAGTGGTCGGCCATTTTATCTTACTATTTTGCAAAGATAAACAGCTTCATGGATGAACTGAAATAGCAGCCTTTAATGTCATAGCTCTCATCAAACTTCCAATAATCATCAGAGAGTTAGACTATCTTTTACCCCACGATCTTTGATAGAATGCAAAAGTGAAGATCAGAAGTCCCAAAGTAATAAAAAATCAAAAGCTTCGACAAAAATAGCTATATTTCACATTTAATTTGTTGCCATCCCTAGCGTATCCCTACTCAGATTTCTCCCTTCATTTGTTACAAGCAATTATTGATTTACTACCTAAGACAATGAACTAAAAGAAACGAGAAGGGCAAAAGATTTTTGGAGTGATAGATAAACTAAATAATTGCTGCACTCACCACACCTGCAAACAAAATGTGACTAAATTTTTGTCATTGCCTTTCGATTGTTTATTTTATCATGGGATCCTCGTCTTCGTTTTGACATTCAATAAAGGATCGAGGGTAAGAAATAGCTGAAGTCTCTGATGATTGTTGAAACTTTTGCGAGAGCTATGAGATTGGAGGCTACTGTTTCAGCTCATCCATGAAGCTGATTATCGTTGCAAAAATAGTAATACAAAATGGCCGACCGCTGGTTTCAGTCATCAGATAAATTTGGTCTTCTGAACGTCATAGCTCCATCATTTCTTAACGGATTTTTACGGGGATGGAAGCAAACTTTAATTTAAGATCTTGCGAGCAACATCATGCCAAAATATGGTGACGACCTTTTGCTGCTTTGTCGTGGTCTTCAGGCAAACGGGGCACAAATTTTCTGGGACACCCTGTACAACGAGTCCAAACCATCACCAGAATAGCGCCCAGCCGAACCGCTGCGCGGTATCATATTACGAAATTCACTGTTATCAGTCTAGGTTCAGATTCTCCAGCCCTTTGGCTATAAACCATGCCTTAATTAATCCAGATACCCTACGTATTCTCCGCATAACGAATTTTCAAACATGTGAAGAGTTGTAGTTTATTCACCCGCTACAAGGTTTGACTCAAGCGGCATTAGAACTCCTTGTCGTGATTCTGTTAGTTTTGCCTCAAAGTATCAAGGGGAAACATTGCAAGAGGAAAAGCAACTCATCAGTCATCATTTGCATGTGGTGGTGCTTCGGGCAAGGCAGTCAACAGATGACAACAAAGAGGTAGCTTCACGTATACATTCAGATTTTGCTTACGAAAACGAATTACTGAAGACAATACTTACAAATAGTTTACTTCATTTTTTTTCTATCCAAATAAAATATTACAATTACAAGGCTACGTTCTACTATACTACTAGATTAACTATGCAACACTACAGGGACGATGCCAAGAGGAGCACGGGACAATGACAACCCCATGGCCTTTAACATAGAGACATGCAACAAGACTAACATTTACAAAACGCTATGCATACATAGAATTAATATTACAATAAATACAGATACTTAAAATAAAAATTACAAGTACAAGGTGCTATATACCACGTGACATGAGAGAAGAAACTATAGTAACTAGGACTTCTAGTTTCCAATTCGTCTATTGAAAGCGTTCTGAAGCATGGATGTATTCTAATGTCGCCAATAAGATTTTCTTATTTGCATCAGTCGGTAACCTTTCATGACCATACAGGAGAACTTTTGTCATTTCTTGTAAAGAAAGGTTAGATAAACCATTTGTTTGCAGAATCGCATTTACGCTGTCGAGAAGATCAGACCTGATCAAAGCATAGGCATGGCAGTTTACTTCATTACAAGGACGACACCACAAGAACCACAAAACCATGACTAGATTTATTACGATTCGTTCCAGTTTTCACTCGCAATTTACGAAAACATTTTTGATCTAATTATCTATTGAACTGAACTATCTTACCTACTTATTTATTGCACTGAATTTCTCGCTCAAACAGGTTCATTAAGCGAAAGGAGGTTCAAATAAATGTATAAAAAAGGGAGCAGAATTTGCGATGAATTGTAAGTAGTCTAGACCATGACTACACGATGGCCACGACATAAAAAGCATGCAGCTAGGATACACATAAACGATTTTCACTGATATATACTGGAATCGGTTCCACATCGTATGTCCATGGCTAGCTAGAAACCGCAGTTATGTTTCAGTGTACGTACTGTTGCGGAGGAAACTTTACACGTTTCTGCGGAGGAGGTATCGGAGTTACTTGGAAGGAAAATCGTTTCTTTTTGTTCTTCCTCCGTCCCTATGCTAACTCTATCGCAGTAGCAAATAATTTCATCCTCTGTAAAAGAACAAAGGGGCAATGAAGCACCACTGCGGTGTAAATCAAAAAGGAAAGGACGTTAACTCTGATTGGCTCGCTGATCATTGGGACGAGCGAAGCGTTTTGAGGCATGCACAATTTTACAACGGAAGGATGAAGGGCGATGACCCTGAGATCAATACTGCGCAGACTCAAAATCGCTTCGACGGGTTTCTGGCTCTTCTGGAGAAAATCCAAGACTTTCACTGAACACTGATCGTGTCCCGAACAAGGTATGTCGGTCAAACAAACATGGACCATAATGAAAGACAGGACCCCAGCCAAGAGAACAATAGCGACTAGCGACAGCTGCCCCCGTCACTGCTCCCAACCCAGAGTTGCCATTGCAAAAAATATCTCGCTCACACTATCAGGTCAGGGTTGCTTTGCAGAACATTGTTGATATGAAGCTTAAGTATGGACGAATTGTCATTCACACTATTATACGTACACTCTACGCACTACATACAGATATATAATGAAATAAAATCATGGTGGAGCGAAGATCTTGGTAAACCGTGCCTTTTACACAGCTTCATGGAACTGCCCTAGTCGTCTTGTAGGAGAGACAGAGTCTCCTTCTTTGTTACAAGACGACGTGGGCAAGTCCAACGGCTCTAACAATATCAACAGAGGAGATGCTATGTCATAGAGATTATCATCTTGACGTAGCACTTGGCAACGCTTGTGACTTTACCTTATCAATTGGGTCACCTGGTATATGATTTGACTTATCCTCAAAGGGTTGAATCATATATCTATTGAGTTACCGCTGTATCCCTCGTTTCCTTCCTAATTAGGCTTTTCAGCCACCTCTTCCATTACCAGTGGAAACTTTTTCAATATTTAAATATGACTCTGTTCTCAGGTGCAGGCACCATAGAGGTGTAGTTGGCAGAAGTGAATGCTTCAATACTCCCGATTTGTCATTTTCCTGCAGCTGGTCGTATCGTCAAAATCCAGTTGAGAGGAAAAAAAGATTAACAGTAGTGACATAACCTATCGAAAACTGCAAAATCACCATCACGAACAAAATTTGGATACAGATCCCCTTTCATGAATACTTACTAGAATAACATTCCAAATTGCCAATTGAAACAGTGAAATATTCCGTCGCGCCTCCAGTGTCTCCTGCTCTTAAGGAGGTCAACGGAAGCTCCTCTTTGCTTTCGTATATACCATTGTCCGACAGTACGACACTGTTATCATTAGAATCGCAGTTACATTTTTGAGATGATGTAACGCAGCTCCCATCAACTCCACACTTACATCCTGTGCTACCAGAAGGTGCTCCTGCCCAGCGGTTTATCTTAGCATAATTGCGATCAGTGAACCATGTGTAAGGATTAATCATGGCACCTTTACAAGAGAAATCAACAGCTTGTCGGCATCGATCAGCTGATTTCACAATTGCAATGATACTGCTCAAGTCCCCTCCGTATCTTATATGTTTGACATACGAACCGCGTGGCTCAAAACCAGTTACGTGAATCGGAGTACCACCGTCGGCATGATATACCAGAGTCTTTATGTCACTGCCTGTCACTGAACAATGGACTTTGACATGCGTATTATTGTTTGGTGCTATGTAGTAATGACCCGGTATCATGCCATTTGTCTTTAATGCATCTTCACATGTCCTCGCTTAAAAAAAAAGTTAAAGAAGCCTTGTAAACATTTTTTCTTTTTAATTTCTACCACCATCCGAAGGTAGTTTAAAGAAGCTGAGCTTATCGAAAAAGCATGTTGGTCCTTCCTCTCGATGTGACCACAACTCGTGATTCCTTTATGAGCCCCCCCCCCCGGAACACCCGTCGATAGCGGATTCTTGTGTTGAATTTTCGTTTTTCACGCCATCAATGACTACAAAACAGCATTTTTACATTCACGTTGCAGAAACTTTAAGAATGCTCCAGAAATATATTTCTATGTTAATACAGGGTGTCTCGAAAAAATTGTTCGACGTTGGATTAAATACTAAAAATGACGATTGCTGAATGAACCCCTGGTCATAAGAATCTTGAAAATCCGCTAAAATTCACGGGGTTACAAGCTTTTGAAGTTCAAGTTAGTGCCAAAGCTGAAACCAGAGGCCTCGAAATGGCATTTTTGGTAAAAGTCCCATACGTTACTTCTCAATAGACCTTTTATCTATTCAGCGAAAGAGCCTGGATGTAGCAAAGTATCGTTCGATTGAGATTCTTTTTCAGAATAGCTAAAAGGCCTATTGTTTCAGGGCGAACCAAATGGGATTTAACAGGCTTTTAATAACCAAACTGTCAAGCATATGGATGCTTCGAGCAAGGGTGTTAGGACGCGGATGATTTGATTATCTATTTACCTTGTTTTGATCCGTGTGTCTTGTTTTGTTGTCTTGTTTTCTGTTCTGTTTCGTCTTCAACTGAGCGCCGTTAGCCCCAACCGCTCTCAAGTTGTTCGAATAGAGCTCCCTCGTATTTCTGTGTCTTAGTACGCCTAACCATTCTTGTGCGAAGCCCCTTTGGCATATATAACTCAAAAACTTATTGTCTAGAGCTAACACTCTTTCAAACTGAGAACAACAAACCATCCTGCTGTGTTTGTGTGTCAAACAACAGCGGCTGCGAAAATTCAACGCTTCCCTCGCCGTTCTCTATCGCGCGGCGTTTCGACGATGCTTTCTAGAATGCATGGTAGTAATACTGTTCAACGATAGACAGCGGGGTCGTAGGGCTACGACGATCTACAATTACGACGACCCATTATTGACCCCTACGCCACGCGATAGTTCTCAGCAATGACTCTTTGAAGTCGCCACTGACTTGGGACTCGTTTTCAAATTCTGCCTAAAAATCGGAAATCAAAGGAATCCGCACCTTCGGCGCTCCCTGTTTAAGATCACTAATCACCGATCAATTGATCAATGTCAACGTACTCCCGGGTACGCCAAAAACAATTGCACATGTTTGAACATTCGTTATATGGAGAACATTCGTTGATGATAGTGACACTAGCGCCTCGGTTATCAGCTTTGCGTTGCATTGGCAAGCAAAAAATCATGATTGTATTGTTAAAATCGTTATCATTGTTTCAGTTTAAACCATTTCGATTCAACTGAAAGCATGATTGTTTTGGATGCCCATGAAACGCAAGGTAAGTCTTGCCCCGGTAATCTTTCCAAACATTTAACAAAATTCTGCGTGTGTTATAAACACTAGTTTGGGCACTGTCACTGCCGACGTCCTTCTTCCAAGGATGAACACTTGCAGTTGGTAGAAAGCTATAACTTCGCTGGGTGCAAAAATTTGGAATTGATTGACTTTTGGTGTCAAGCAAGTACCCTCCCTTAATACCTTTAAAATTAGGTTGAAGAGCAATTTGCCCTATATTGCCTGCGTTTCATAGATTTTCTACGTTGCCTAGATTTAGAGCCTCGGTGATCCGCATCGAGGGTGTAATCACTTTAAAAATCTCGTACGCTTTCCTAAAAATCTTACAAATCCAAAAATCTTCAAAATCCTCACGAAATCTCCGAAATCCCGAAGGAAATTCAAAGAATCTTCGAAAATCTAGGTAAAGTCCGGTAGCCTCCTGAACAAATGGTATGAATTCTCAAAAAATCTTTTGAAAATTCTTGCAAATCATGAATATTGTTTAAATCATCAAATATCTTGTAAAAGTTTGAAAAACTTTACAAAATCTTGATGACCTTAGGAAATTTCGAAATTCGATCTACGATATCAAAGAGTTCGTGAAGAATCCTTGCAAATCCCGGAAAAATCTCAGAGATCTTCGAGAAATCTGGGAGATTTTTAAAATCCCAAAATCTTCTATACTGTCTTTGGATTAATTTTTGCGCCCAGTTATCCTCCCAAACTATTTGAGAAAACATCTGCTTGTAATATACAGTAAATGTGAATTTACACAGTGTCACTACCAATGCCATCGTTCCAAGGATTAACACTTGCAATGGGTAGAAAGCTATAAGGTCCGAAGACTTGGAATAGATTGACTTGATGTCAAACAAGAACCCTCCCTTAGTACCTTTACAAGTAGGCTGAAGCGCAATTCGCCATATTCAGCCAGTTCGAAACTAGACTGATGACGATGAGTCTCTTGTTGCCCTGTGCTCTTTGACTTGATGATGGCGCTTCAGGCAATAGAGACTCATAGTATTACTCTGAAAAACTTGCCCCTATTTTGACCCAAACTTCGCAATTCCTACAGTACCAATCAGATTGCGAGATTTGAGAATTACTATTGTTACGGTGTCAATGTGATAGAATTTTTTCGATTCGATTGAAGAATTGAAAACACGCTCACGGGATGGAGATTCGAAGCCGTGATTCAATCATAATTCCATTGATGATTGAAGAAAATAGGGCCAAGTTTTTCACTGTTTCATTATGAGTCCCTCTTGAGCAAGGTTTACCGCAGGGATACAAGGGACTCATCGTCACCAGTCTAGTTCGAAACCTCTTCGTTTCCGAAATAAAACGTTTCCTAAAAGGGAAGGATTTTATCGTCTCTGAGACACGCTGATAAGATAACATGAATACATGAAAGGACCTTAAAAATTGCATATAAGGACAATGCCTAACTAGCTTTGAAAACTCCTTGGAACTATAGAAATGGATAATTCGGTATCCGTGTCCGTTCATTAGAGGAATCTGCCGTGGCTCATACAGTAAGAACCCGCAAAGCAGAAATCATGTTTTTCCGAAACAGCTTGTTGAGTTTCTATGAAAACTTATCATAGTCTCTTCCAAAATTGGTGGGAGTTTCTGATATGAGTGCACCATTGCTCAAAGAAATCAGCCTGAGGTGTCTTACAGGACAAGTCTGGGGTTGTTTTGTTTTTGCTTTTGCTTTCCAATTTGTTTTGAGTGGGCTCGTCCGGATATCTAGCTACTAAAAGCTAATTTAGGCCCACTGTGCTTGCTGCATCGAAGCATGAGACCCCTAGTTTAATGTCCCTTCCGAAGGACATTGATTCATTGAGGACATTGAGGTTGGTATGATTGACAATAAAATACAAGATAACACTGTTATGAACGGTGTATCATAACCTTTTTCCACTATTTTTCGCCTTTTTCTTCAGAAATTACGTATTCAATTAAGCGATCTGAAAGAAATGACGTCATGTTGCGCAAACGAAGACTGCGCTGTCCAATTATTTTCTTAATTATTGCTAGCCTCTTTATCGTGTACGCCTGCAAGAAAATGGAGACAAAGAAACAAGATGTGGCCTAAAGTCTCCAAACGTTTAAGGAACTGACAGCCGTTGGAAAGCGCAAAACGTGAAATAAAGGTAAGAATACACGTCAGTAGATGATAAGTTCCCCTTTAGCATTAATCATATTAACCCCGGACTTCTCCTTTAAGAAATGGTTTCTATTTTGCGGGCTCTTGCTGTAGTACAGTAGCCTCACGACATAGTCTCAGATATCGCAACAACAGCAACAATGATAACAACAACAACATTTTTTATTTTTGCTCAATCTGGGCCTTATGGACTTTGATATAAAATTTTGAGACGGAGATGAACACGTTTACGTGTGCCCTCTGGAACGAGGCTGCAGTGTAGTATCAGAAGCGAGGCAAGCGACCTTGCTGCGGTGAAGTTCATGGAAGCAAATTGGCCTTAGAAATGAGGAACCCCAACCTCGTTCCCAGGCCCGACATCTCAGGTCATCGATGTCGGCCCTGGTACCGGTTGCCGCAAACGTGGCCATTTGGGCGCCATTTTGTTTTGCATAAATTATTACCTACAGACTCATTACAAACTCTCTATAGTAAAATGCGTTGAACAACATATACCCTATGCCAGTATACTTTGATGCATAACATACCATGTAATAAGTCCAAAAAATTGGAGGAAGTATGAAAATGCGACGAAAAATGGCCGATCTTCTTCCACCGATGCAGTAGTATATAATGCGAGAAACTAAAAACAAATTCTTTGAGGACCCTTATTTAACCCTTTCTAAGGTATTTAGACAATAAACCGAGGTTAGCAAGTGCATTTAATAGGAAAACGAACACGATTTCTTTGGAGTGAAAATGGGCCTAAGTTGGAAGATTAGGGAACTTTCACCGCAGCTTCCGAAAAAGAATGGCTCGTTATTCCTCAAGTTTTGGAGATAAATTGCAGATTAAAGTTGGAATAGGTAAAAAATATGGTTTTACGTCGATTTTTGACATGCCGAAGTCGTTTGCCTTGTGCAAAACTGAGTTAACGCGCAATAAGGTGCGGGCCAAAACTGTACCCCATTTTTGAACCCCTCTAACGAAGCCCCTGGGGGAAGTATCGTACCCCAAATGGCGGCAAAAGACTCCCAAATAGTCAGTCTCTTAAAATCTTTCTTCCGTTCTCAAATCGGCTGAGTAATCATCGAGCATCAACTCCAAACGTAACGTCAGGTCGAAGACAAATCATTTTTTCTTTGACCCCCATTTATGACGTTATGATGACCCCCATCTTTCTTGAAACCCTAAAATTCGAAATCTCCATGGTGAATTACCCCTTTTCAACTCCTCACCAGCCCTACACATAAAACAAATTTTTCTCAATAACCATTTGAAATGGGACCATTTTTGTATGGGAACCAATAGGAAAGGTCCCCAGATTGACCAAATACAGCTAATTTCTCCCACATGGACAGACGGATGGGGCTCAAGCTCCATCAACTGGGGCACATACATGATATTTCAGTATACCAACAATCCTTTTTTCAATCCTTTGTCCTGTTTTCCTGTGACAGCGATCCAAAATTGACCAATTTCTCACCAAAGCCAAGCAATAACTCTTTGGAATAATCATTGAGCCTTTTGTTATCGAATAGCCAATCACATTGCGAATTTGACCTGGCCGGTACCAGGGTCAGTACTGACGCAGGAAGCTGGCCCTTGAAACCAGGTTGAAGGAACCCCTGGTTAACAGTGAAAGGTTTGTTGATTCTTGGATTGAGGAAACATTTGTACGGATACTTGTGGCTTTTGTTCATGGCTAATGTCACTGAAAACTTGAAATCTGAGCTGCTTTGACATTGGAGTTTCGAGCCGGCAACTTAGGCCCATCCACCATTGCCTGGAGTTCGTACAGTGTTGCCATGGTTTCCATATCAAGTTATGAAATCGATAGGGGAAAACTAGACTGATTACAAGCCGTAGTTTCGCTCCTCCGCCAAACTGATATACCCCGCTACGACTACGACTCATAAACAAACAGTGAAATTTCCGGCCTATTCACGGGAGCCTCGTTTTGGAAATTTCCGGTCTGGAAAATACACCGCTGTGGTCTGCGTTTTGCGTTAGACTGAAACCTCGCTCCATTGATTGGCAGCGCCGTCAGGAAACTTTCAAAGCTGTGGAGGTGTGGAGGTCATGTGATTTTTCCGCGCTCTTTCTTTACAAAATAATAATTTTGTGGCGTGAATGAAACAAACAATCTTGTGGCAAGCGTTTGCGTTTGTTTCGTCATGGCTTCAACATGTAATATCTATCGATACACGTATTTCTTAAATCGAAATTTTCAACTTGCTGCGATCAGTTTAAAAGCGAAAAAGCAAGTAGACCCGAGGGGCAAATCACTTCTCAACTTAGCGAGCGTGGTTTTAGTGATTTTAAAATCACATGATTTTTGTCTGTGATTTTTTGTGATTTTAGTGATTTTTTAGTCACTTTTTGTGTCATATTTCAGTAACTTCTCAGTGATTTGTGGTTTTTGTGCTTCTTGCATGTGTGATTTTTGTTTGTGATTTGTTTGTGATTTCAAGGAAGGTGTACGAAAAAAATAAGTTCGCCCCTCGAGTAAACCCACATTACCCCCTCCACCCAAATTACCTCACCTTACCCTTCTGTGCCCCCGTGAACATTTCAAACCAGTTTTTGAAGCTTTTCTAATGTTTAGACATTATTCGAGTACCTTCCGAGTAATTGATACAGGAAACAAGTGTGATTATCATGTGAAATTCGATTCCCCTTATCGAAACTATTGGTTTCTTAAGTTATATCTTTTCAGTGCTGGAGCTTCTTAAATTTTTGGCGATCTGGGAGTTGAGTTTCTTATAAGCAGTTTCTTCTAAACAGAGGACTTGTAAACTTTTACCATGCTTTTACCAAAAACTTCAGGATTTCCATGGGATGCACCAATCGCCATGGGATGCCTTCAGGTTAGCAGATATTCCATATTCGCCGACTGCACAAATTCACTTATTATTCGCTTGGCATCGGTCTTCACGCTTTTTCTTACAATTTTCCATTAACCTTGCTTTATAGTAATCCAAATTTGGCAAGTGTTTGTATTTATGAAAAACGGCACTTTCAAGAATGATAAACTTTTTTATGGGGATATTTTGAGAGAAACCAACTCAAGTGCAACTTGTGGTTTTACAATTTTGAGACTGGCTTCGGTTTTGTCTTTTGTTTACAAATTTCCATTTGATATTTTCATTCAGGGGCTATTTCTGCGGTAGTGAAGTCTTTCTAACAAGAAGAATTTCATTAGCAAATCATGAAAATCTATTTCTATTCTTTGAATAACTCGGTGTAAACAGCTAAATTGCCTTAAATAGTATAGTAGTAGAATTAGTAGAAATTTTGGAGGATGAACTTCACCGTTGCGAATCCTAAATTACTTTGCTTGGGCGAGAAAGCCTGCACTTGGATTCGTTATCTCTTTTTCAGTAAAAAGCTTTCAATTTTCAGTCGATACATTTGGGTGCGCTTTGATGATATCATCTTAAAGATATATCAAAATATTTTTCTTCCCAAAATAAAGTGCAACCAGTAGTTGGTTTCTCGACGGACCGTTTCAACTCGGTTTCAGTAACTCTTTGCCGAGGCCGTACGAGCAACCCATTATTCTGAATCTGTTTTACGCAATATTCTTACACTATTTTTAGCATTTTCAATCGCTAATTCTTCTACAGTTGATTCATGAATGTTTCATGAAGTTTTAGTTATTTCTGATATCAAAATTTGCAAGTTTTCTGCCGTTATTTCCCAGAGGTATTTTGGTATTCTTCTGGAATATTCTTTCGGTCTGGGAAGCTCAAGAACGAACACAAAATCATCTTCGCAAGAAATAACACTCACAAAGGCTTCTCGAACTGTTCAAGCAGTTCTCCTAAAAAATACACATTTATCCACAAAACTCTCATAACGGCTGCATTTTCTCGTAGCTTTAAATTTGTTTCTGTTAGAAGGCGCTTTGTCATCTGTGACTTACTTTTGAGGGAAAGACAGATTTATCCAGGGAGCGCCGGATTTATCGGTCGTTTGCATGCGAGAAATCTTTATCAAGCCCCTTGTTTACGTAGAAGTTAAGTCTGTTTTGAGCAAGACTTTATCGTCATTTGCACAGAATTTCAAGTACAAATACTTCTGCTGTTTATGCGAGAATTTTTCAGTTTTTCCACATCTTATATGTGAGTTTCCTGTTAACTTTTTGTTAGATTGAAATGTTTCTTACCTCGAACTGTTACCGCTGTTTTGCAGAAGCTAAAAAGGAATCTTGTTCGACGATTTAAATTCGCAAAACATTAATACATCTTCCGCTGCAAGTTGGCGAAGCTTTCCCTTCAAAATAACTCTTTCCTTTGTCTTTATTCCGTAGCCCTGATAATAACAACCTCCATTTTGGCAAACAGCCGCCTTTCTCACCATCACTGATTGACATTTAACGGAATGGCAGCCAATGTTTACATTTAATTCACAGACTGGCGGGGTTCAAAACAGATGAGTGCAGGGGCATCAAATATTTCAAGAATAAGCCAATCACCTTCGCGCACACGCTTCCAGCAAGCTGATTGGTCCTTCTCGATCCAGAAGTGAGCAGGCCCAGGCCAGTTTTTTAGCAGTTTGGTTATGAGTCCCAGATTGAGCCATCTCGGTTTGGCAAGCAATAGTCTCGTTTTGGTGAGCGATATCTGGGACTCACTGTAATCAGTATAGGGGAATACTTCATCCCAAATTTCAGTGTCAAAGTCCATGAGGCGTAGTTGGAGCGTCCATCAGTCTATCAATAGCGATCACTACGAACATGTCATCAGGCTAGTAGTACAGATCAAAAATCTACCTCAAATCTTAGCTTCATGAAGCAAATTTTGAAAGCTCAACACAAGCTGTAATTTCTCATGTAAAGGGCCTCTTAGATATAAGATACTCACCTATGGTACATTCAACTGGTCCAACTGTAAACATCTGATACTTTTCAGCACTATTCATTCCACTCACGGAAATTTTACTCAATGGCAAAAAGTCTTTATTCCCAAACGTCTTTGTGTCTTTTGACTCTTCAAGGCTGCCTGCTAAACTCACGCCATCGCAATTGCAATCAGACGTCACAGGCGTACAAGATTTCCCAGTTGCACAATCACAGTCTTTGTTCCATACGCTGTTGTCTTTATTATAAATTGTTATTTTACCACTAACTGGGGCATTTTTACAAGTAAACGTAGCAACTTGCTTACATGACGTTGCTTTTTCAATCAAATACCTCATTGGCTTCATTAGCTGGTTATAGGTTAATGCAGCCTCGAATGGATTAGGAGACCAGGGACCTGACAGCTTAGTTGCTGGTAGATTGTGATCAAAATAGAATTTGACGCCATCTGCATGCGATGAACAGTGTACCTGGATTGAACCATATGGAGTGTAAATGTCATATGACCCTTTGCTTCTTCCATATGCTTGCAAAGCGTGCAGGCAGTTCGATGGTCCTGTAAGAAACAAAACAGGCTTGTCAGAAATGCTAACTGTCAGAAATGTCAACAGAGTTACAGATGAAGATGTCATCAAGTCTGTAAATTGGAAAGACATAGCATATATGTACAAGCGGAGGCTGATCTGTATTTCACACAAAGATTATTACAATCAATGCCCAGACTCAATTGCAAACTTAGTTGCAATGAAACAGTCGCATCGTAACATGACAAATAACATGCAGGTGCTACCCAGACAAAATTCAAGCATAGCAAGAACAACTTTTAAATTTCGTTCCGCCATTCTTTGGAATACCTTACCAAAGTCGTTAAAAAGTAACGAAAGATACGAATCCTTCAAGAAAAGCCTATCAAAGACCAACAGACTATTAGAATCTGTAACTTTTGACAACTCAGCAATGACTTCAATGTATGTATGTATGTAAATAGCTAGACTAAATACTTCAGACTTTGTCTCCAAACAGTACACGTTACTCGACCACATACCACCTCGTGACCCAAAAAAATTTCACGACTTCACAAGTTGGATCATAACTGCCAGATGCCCCACAAAAGTACTTCCATTTGAAAAATCACCGAAATTTGATTGCTAGACTGATCTTCAAATTTCATTTTTTGTCAAGTAGATTAAGGCCACGTTAACATTACTCTGTTTTCATTTAGATCTGTTATTGCTACTAAAAACGGAGCTATTTTTCCTCCCTGTTCACATTACTCCGTCTTAAACAGAAACGGATATCTTTCGAGTTTGGTGTTCACACTTGTCCTCAAAACGGATCTGATCACCTTTTGTTTGTCTTTGCTCTCTGTTCTTTGTTTTCTTTGTTTCCTGATTATGTTTCGGTCTTTGTTCGTTATCAGCGTTTCTAAATTCCTCCGTTTTTGGGTGTTCACATTACAGTTATGCGATTCTGCTTAGCTCCGTTTTTATTTAGCCCCGTTTTGCAAGCGTGTTCGTGTAACATTTAAGGTTTAATATTCGATTTTTGGTGACTCTTAAACAGGAGTCTTTGGGACAACTGATAGCTCTCTGAACTAGAGAGGCATTGATATACGCTTTTGCCTCAACGTGTGGTTGAAAGGTTTTACT